>JAEDXJ010000002.1:1281233-2562467 GCA_023014345.1 Galerina sulciceps | reverse complement strand
TTGCGCCGCTGAGTACTGGCGTCCTCAAAGTCTCGTGGAACTTCATGAACAAGAATTGGAAGCCATGAATAAAGAACTTTCTTCGCTCTGTCCCGCTTCTGCCGCGACACGGCTGTACGGCGCTCCCATCATTTCTTATGACTCTTGTTAACGCCCCGTCAAATCGACTACAATATTAATGGAAACTCACACCAAAGCCTCCATTTAGACTGCCAGACCTAGAATCACGTAGAGATCGACTTCAAACTTGATTTTTTAGCTTCATTATAGCACTTGGTGCCATGGGATACATCTTTGACAGATGATATGTAGTACGCATTATATATAGACAATATACTATCCCCTCACGCATTTGATAATATTTGCATACTTGCCATGGTATCCTCTCCCGTGTCTTCTACCTATAGCTGTATTTTAGAATATATATAAAAATGTGCCATCGTTTTGTTGTCACTGCAATGAGGCCGGCAAGATGAATGCTTCACTGAACTTCCCTTCCACGAATGACCGGTGTAACAGCTTAAAATAGCAAGAAGGCGACGCGTCTTTTACAGCCTGCATTTTCGGCCGTAACGTCATCCTTTTGCGTCACAGAAGTTCTCAAGATGCATAAGGACCACCAAAGCACAATTCCCATGGAAGGAGTTACCCCAGAATCGGCGCTTGGCAAAACGAGTGACACCCCGTCGGTTTTCCGGCGCTGTTACGACTTTCATTCTGGGGTGTAAATAAAATTTTGTCGTTCAATACTATCCCACCGCTTCTCGCCGAGTTGGTCAGCTGCGTCATGAATGATGTTATCATAACTAGGCAAACAATTTTTATATTTTTGGCATATAAATCCTGCCGAAAGAAAGCTTTGGTCCCCTCGATTGAGACAGTAGTCACAATTGGATTTCACCAATTTTCAAAGGTAGATACTCTGAGTGACTGGAGAATTTGCCATGAGTGTGGCGCAAGTATCAGATTTGGGAAGTCGATCGCAGGGCCAAGTCTCTTTGTGTCCATTTGGTATCCATATTCAGACACGGAGAAAGATGTCCGAAACGATCTAAAGTTTCGGTTCAATTCCTTCCCGGAATCGCCGAGCGCCTCATTGGTTTTTCCATCCTTTGCTTTAACTTGGACCCTGGGCATGGTGAAGACCGATGCATGGAAATGAGACTGACTACTCGAGTAGTTCGAACATTCATCAAGGCGATAGGCTAGGAGGATGGTCGCTCTGTGTTTTCTATCATTTGTTACTCCGGTCTTCCATCGGCCTTACACGGAATATTTGGGTGTCCATGTCTGGCGTCAAGCAAGTTTGATTTCACTGATTGGCGGAAGTGCTCAACTGAAGTTTAGCCGCTTTTGATCCAGTCCGTCTCAAGGTTACTGTTGAACGAAGGAAGCGGCCTAGTGAACCAACAGCACCTATGTATCATGATTCTTTGGGAGTCAATTTCTATGAATTTTCTAGAAAAAAGATGGTGCAGTCTGATATCAGTTATTCCCTTCCTTCCATCGCAATGGTGGTCTTGCCCACCAAATCGTCTAGCACCATCACTCACCATGTCCGATGCGACCACCGACTCGCGTTCTAGACCCAAATATCTTACACATTTCGGCAAAGCTGTCATTTGACAAGGTTTCTGAGGGTTAATGATTGCATCAGCGTCAAATAGGCGCCCGTCGTCGTTTTGCCGAGATCCCTCCAACTTGATGCCGACGAAAGTAAGTTAGCATTCTATACTCAATCTCCGTCGCCTCGAAATCACTATCCGACTTTCTTCAACAAAACGCGCCATTTCCTTCCTCAATGTCAGCCGTAGGCTTTGCTGTAAAGTCAGCCACCCCGCACCGATTCAGCTTTCTTGCATAAGCGATCGTCCTGTTTTGTAGAATTACGATCGAAACTGAGGGGCGAACAACGCCAGCCTCCAATACGTGGTGGGGTACTTAAACCCTTCCGCTTCTCTCAACTCTCACCTTGTCGCTTCTCTTCCCGCCTTCAAGTTAGCCCGGCTTCCCTCAGGCGACATCTCATACGACTACACCGTTATACACGCCGCTTTGTCGTTCTAACATTTCCTACAGGGCGAGTTCCTAGAGGGCGACCGTCAACTGGTGCGTAATACTATCTCTCATCCTCAACTCGGAGACGCACATAACGCACCTTGTACTCTCGCCCGCCTTCTCCACTTCTGTATTTAGCCTACTTGGACGACGCCGACGGCATGTATACTGGTTAATTCAATCTTATTCGTCATGTCTTTTTCGACGCCCACAAAACGCCATGTCCGCCTCTAGTCCGCCTATTTCACTGGACAAACCCGGTGCGTTATGCCCCCCTCCCATCTACCCTCGCATATAATACTCACAAATCGCCTAGCTCAATTTCGAGGCCAGTCCATGGAACGGGGGCAAGCACTCTGGCCCAGGTGTCGCTCCACACAAGAGCGGCCGATCCTGGGAGCCGACCGTTTCCAGGAGGCTCGAAGCCAGGGAGAATCCTGCCTTGCAGCTGGGTCCTCTTCGGTGGAGACGTCCGCCTTGGTCTCCTTTGTGCTTGTCTGCTGCCTATCTGGACCCAAGACGACGCCTCTAAGTACGACAATTTGTGTGCATCAGTGAGTCTTAACAGCTCTCTATTTGTTTTTTTGCTGCGCTTTTGACGGTTTGAGTTGATAATTCGTGCCTTTTACAGAGATATCGACCAAGACAGAGAAAAAATGACAACGGGAATCAAGATACTCATATCTACAGGCAGAAAGCTCCGGAAGCGAGAAGAAAATGACCAGACCCGAGCTTAGGCTAGACCCTTTCGCCGAAATGTGTGCCTCAGTAAGCGCCGTACATCTTCCTTTTTTTTGTGACGGTGTTGACGCGAGATGTCCAGAGACAATTTGGAGAAGAAAACGACCAGCGTCAAGATGAACTAGCAGAAGACCCGGCAGTCGAGAAGAAAATGGCCAGACCAGCAAGGCTCGGCGACCTGTGTGCCTCAGTGAGTCTCTTGCCAGCGCCGTTTGACACGATTCTAACTCCAAATACCCAGAGACCATTTGGGAGAAGACATTGACCAGCGTCAATATTGACTGGCATAAGGCGCAAGATGCGAAAAAAAGACCATACCCAAACTTAAACCAATGGCATCGTCCGTCGAAATGTGTGCCTCAGTGAGTCCCGTTCGTCCCCTCCTATTTTTCATCGCCTTGACCCCATACGCGCAGAGAAGATTTGGGAGAAAAAATTGACCAGCGTCGAGACAGAAGGCGCAAGACGCTAGAAAAAAGACCAGACCCAAAGTTAAACCAGCATCGCCAGTCGAAATGTGTGCCTCAGTAAGCGCCGTACATCTTCGATTTTTTTTTTGGGACGGTCCTGACCCCAGAGGCGCAGAGACCATTTGGGAAAATTCGAAGACATTGACCAGCATCAAGATAGACTGGCAGAAGGCCAAGATGCGAGAAAAAAAAAACAGACACAGAGCTAACCTTCGCCCCATCGACTTGTGTGCCTCAGTGAGTCCTTTTCGTCATTTTTGAGACCCCTCTGACCCCATACGCACAGAGACCATTTCGGAGAAGAAAATAATAACAAGCATCAAGATAGACACAAGGCGGCATCAACTAGCACGTCGAACTCGAAATGTGTGCCTCAGTGCGTCCCGTCCATCTCCTCTTACTTTCAACTTCATCACCCTCCTGACGCGAGATGCGCAGAGACGATCTCGGAGAAGACGATTTCAACGGAGAAGCCAAGACTCAAATCCCAACACCCCAAAAACACGCCGCTCGAAATTGAAGCTTACCCCTATAACCAAGCCAACGTACGTCTCCTCATTTCCCGGGGGAGGAGAGCTCCAGCCCCCAGCCCCGCGCTTGCACTCCTATTCGAGTGCTAGCAAGGCGGCGGCGAGGGCTCTCCCTGTGCTCCCTTGTCGTGGGCCCCGGGCTTAAGACCTGAGCAGACTAGCAGTCGCAGCTGCTTGGGTCGACCAAACGCACAAAATTCTCCTTTTCTTTGTACACCGTTCATGTAGTAGACGTCCAATATGACTGTTGTTAACCTGATTACGAGGTCATGCGCCGTCCAATATGTGATTCCTTTCAGCGTTCCTCATTTTCCGAAGGGCTCACTGAATCGAAAAATCCATTTACATCTAATAAGCGCCGGCCAAGAATAGAATACCTACAAGCCTTGCAATTGCAGGACCCAGAACCGCAGTCATTCAAACACATAAACGTCTATATTACGCAGTATATTAACTCTTCACATCCTATGACCACCACATATATACGCATACGCACAGCCTGCAAGCACCAAGAACCCTCATCCCAAGACCGCAGTTTCAAAAATCCCATCTACACCCCGTCACCCACCCCACCCCCCACCCCAACACTAAAGCACCCCCTCCACACCCCCTCCCCCTCACCACGCCCCACCCCAAGCGCCTCCCACACCCCCGCACCACCCCCCTCTCCGCCGGGCTCAAAAGAAGCACGAGCGTGCCGAACCGCGGGATGTGGGCGAAGTTGTGTAGGTAGGCTTTGATCTTTGCTTTTGTATTTTCTTTTTCTTTTGCCTTTTCCTTAGTCCTCGATCCCGTTTCGTGATTCGGTTGAGGTGGAGCCGCACCTGCACCTGCACCATTGGCAGTAGGGGAGGGAGCCGCAGATCCAGACCCGAGCACAGCCAAGAACGTCTCGAGCACCGACACGAGCATGCCCGGCTCCAGCGCGGTCTTGCACAGCGCGGGGAAGGACGTGGGCGGGATCGTCTGTGGGTGTGCATTGGTCGGGGTCGAGTCAGTGCGGGTAGGGATAACAGAAAGGAAAGGATAGGGAAAGTACGCACGTTAATATACCCCCACCTTTCCTCCACCGAACCAAGCCTATTCCACGTCCTCGCAAACTCGAAATACGTACCCGGCGGCGGTGCCGCAGGCGCCCGCACTTCTTCCTCTTCCTCCTCCTCCTCCTCCTTCCTGTTCTGCTCCTCCTGCGGTGCAGGAGGGCCATCGACGTCCATAGGCACCTCCCCGTTCCCATCCTCCACCCCATTCGCCTTCACGTTCCCATTCGCCTCCACGTTCCCATTAACACCCCCAGCCCCATTTCCCTTCGTCTCGTTCAAACCCTCCCCAACCCCGTTCCCGCGCGGACTAACCACCCGACTCTCCCCCGACGCGCGGAATATGCCTCCGCCAACTCTAGCCTGGCGCGCTTGTTTGGCGTCTTTGAAGGTGCCAGTGTCTGCTTTGGGATTGGGCGCGGCTGGCGACGCCATCGTCGTCGAGTCAGTAGTTGGCGTCGACGGCGTCGCTCCAGCAGGAGGGGCAGGAGAAGACTCGGAAGGAGGCTGCGGCTGCGCAGTCGACGGAGGCGCGGTCCTCGAATTCGGACTCGGACTCGGACTCGGAGCTTTTGCTTCACCCTGCGACTGCGCTGCGGAGGACGAAGGCGGGGGCGGTGGAGGGTGTTGCGAAGGCGAAGACGGTTTCGCCGAGCCCGGTTGGGGTTTGGGTTTGAGCGAGCGCGTGGATACTGGTTCGAGCGTGTCGGGGGTTGGACCGTTACGAGGCGGGTTGGTTTGGGGGGTTTTGGTTGGTGCTGGTGCTGGTGCTGGTTTGGGTGGTTGTGGCTCTGTTTTTGGCTTTGGCTTGGGCTGGGGTTGAGCTTGAGGAGCCGGGTCTACGTCCATTGGTCCAGGGCCGGATGGGGCGGTAGTGGTAGGAGAGACCACTGGCGCAGGGACGGGTGCACCGGAAGCATCGACGATCTTTATTGGCACGCGTCGCCGTTTGGTGGAGGTGGCCTGGGGCTCCTGGGATGACTGGACGGGTGAAGAGGGAGCTTTGGCTTTCTTATGTGACGGGAGGGGTTAGTAGTTGGTGTGGACAAGAGGATGGATGGCGTACCTTGGCTTTTTCCTTCTTGATGAGGGTGGTGACAGTTTTGAGCTCTTCTTGAGCAGCGGTGTTCGAGGGCTCGAGAGCCAGGAGGTCCGTGAAATCTTCATAACCATGCACATGAACAAAAAGGAAAGCACGATACAGATAGACCGACCTTTCTGCGCCTCCAACAGCTTGCCCACGCCAACCCTCGCCTGACCGCGTCTGAACAGCGCCTTCACATTATTTTTGCTCAGACCGAGAACGGTAGTACAATCGCGTTCAGCATCTTCGTGTCTGCACAAAAAACAACAAGAACCCCAAATCAGCCTTCTCACCAACACAAAAGACAAACGGGCAAAGGGAGAACGTACTTGCCTAGCTTGAGATAGGCGGCTGCGCGGTTCAAGGGAAACGTAGGGTCCGCTCTGTCCTCGAGGATGGCGGAGGTGTAGTGGCCTATGGCGGTGGGGTAGTCGCCTGTCTTGAAGGCTTGGTTGCCCTGGAGTCGTTAGGTGGTTAGTGGAATGTATGGTATCGCGTTGATGGGATGACATGCCTTTTCTTTGAACGACTGCGTCATTCTCACTCGTCGTTGGCAGAAAAGAAGGACCGCGACTGCGTCATGTCAAACATATTTGGACCGGGTGGTGCAGCCAAACACGGCTATCCATGGCTCCATCGGCTGTGCTCATCGCTCGACGATACAAAAACCTGCTAATCGGATGGTCAAGGCATAACGATGACCACTCTCACCGTCCCCCAGTCCTCCCATAATCCGTTCCGCTCAAATCCAGCAACACCCAACACTACAGGAGCAACTGGTGACCGTGCTGCGGAGATGCACACTCCCGAGCGAGACATTGATGGAACACCCTTCGACGAGCCCCCACCGTACACCCCCACGCCGTCTGTGAACTCTGGAGAAGCCACCCTTGAGCAGGGCCCCGCTCGCCCCTTCCAGCCGCCCCCACCCCGGCCCAACCCAAACGCAACAACAAGCAGCAGCTCAAACTGGTCTCGCGTGCAGAACCACTTCGTGCCCTCCTCTCCACCAAACACCAGCGGATCCGGAGGCAACGGGTGGAACTCGCTCTCTCTCAGCTCAGGCTCGTCCCGCTCCGGCGGGCTCCTCCAGCAGCTCACCAGCTCGCTCAACCAAGTCGTGCAAGAGATCAACGCGTCCCTCAGCCCTCCGCCCACTGCTGCGCATTCCTCCTCTTCCTCCTACCCAGGGCAGCAGTACCGCTTCTCTCCACCGCCTGCACCTCCCCCTCCTCCGCAGTCGCACTCGCATGCACAATCATACCGAGCTCCTACCGGTCCACCGCCCCCACCTCCCCGGCATCCCCTATCCCCATCCGCCTCCAGCCCCAGCCCCGGCTCCGGCTCCAACTCCGGCGCACCGCCCCCTCCCCCGCCCAAAGACAACCCACACTCACGCGCTCCATCATCAGACTTTGCGCGCGACTTCTACGCAGCTGGCACCGGTGAATTCCCTCGCCCGTCCGCCTCTACCTCTGCATCTGGGTCATACGCTCCACCCCACGGCCCGCCTACGAGCAGTACGCCCGCTCACAGCGTCCCAAACGACGGCCGCCCAACGACCCAGCCCACCCCCGGCCACCCGCTGCTCAACGACGGGAAGCTGCTCGTCTATCCGAAGGGGTACGAATGCGATAAATGTACGTTTCGTCTTCACCTTGCTCTTGCCTGTGTTTATTCCAACTCTAACGATCGCCTGTACAGGCCACAACACAGGGTACAAAAGCTACGACCCCTCAAACCCATGCAAAAAATGCTGGTCCAAGTACTCCAAACCCTTCTCCGGCCCGCTCGCGTACTCCTTCTCTCCCTCCCCCGCCTCCTCCTCTTCCACCACCTCCTCGTCCAACCTCCCCGGCTCAACACTCAACCAAGACGCGAACTTCCAACGGCCCCTGCCCGCCTCTTCCTCTTACCCGCCTTCGTCGTCCTCAACAACCCAACCCCAACACGCAAAACTGACAAAACACCAACAGCGCGAGGAGCGGCGCCAAGAGCGCACCGAGCGCCGCTTGGAGAGGCGTCAGGAGAGGCAGGAAAGGCGGAACCCTGCTCTTGCCCCCCCGCCTGCGCCTCCTCCTCCACCACCTCCTCCACCACACCCCTTCGGCCCAGGAGGCTCAGGGTTCTTCTCCGCCCCTCCCCCTCCTGGGCCGCACGGACCAACCACCGGCCTCGGGCCCCTCCCTCGCATGGGTGGCTCCTCTTTCACCTCCTTCCACCCTCCAACCCCCTTCGGCTCACCCTTCCACCCCCCACCACCACCAGGCGCAGTCCCACCAGGCACAACAGCAGCAGTCTACCCCCCCGGCGACGCGCGCATCGGCGGCCGGCTCTGCACGCGGTGCGACGGCCGTGGGTCGGTGAGCTTTTTGGTGCTGGACCGGGTGACGTGTGTGGGCTGTCGGGGGGTGGGGAGGGTGTTTGATTGAGTTTTTGGATTTTTTTATTGATTTTTGGGTTGGTTGGGGGTGGTGTGGGGAGTGGGATGAGGAGAGGAAGAGAATTCACGGGACACACTGATATAACTTGTATTATCATTACATTCGCGCCATTTTCATTTCATTTTCATTTCTTACATATCAATTATATCGTATCGTATCATGGCATAGCACAGCACATCACAGCGCATATAAACGCGCTTCACATTCGCATTCTGCTTCTTCTATCTTCTATTGCACAAATGCTCCCGTCGTATGGGTTGTGGTCAGTTCTATTTTTACTCGGCGCCTACGACGACCTTCTCTTACCGTCCTTGAACGTTTGATCACTTCAAATAAAAAATAGCCGCTCGCTCCAGTCGCCTTTGATAATGCCTAATGTACCACGACGCGGATCGCGTTTTTCACCTCGCATCCATATCTAAACTGTAATTAATTGAGACAGCATCAAATTAGACAGTCCAATCGTCATATTGCTCTAAATCGGATCTCAGCTCTGAAGGAAAAGAGAATTACCCTTGAGCCTTTCAATATGTGCACATAAACTACGAGAAACGTACGTGCAGGCTGTGAATTAAATTTAAACTGACTCTTTAAACTAACCAACGATGTGTGGTAGAGCACTAAAATCTTTATCCTCGTCGCACTTACCACTGGTTCAACGTTGTGAGCGGTGGCGGCGCGTCATTTACTTTTTTATCCAACGCCTACTGAGAGCACGACGACCAAGGCGAAAGCAAAGCCAATTCATCCTATTTTCTATCCTTTATCTTTCTAAATGAAGAATGATTACTTGTTCTAATTGCAGTCGAATACACCGGCGCCCATTTAATTGCAATACGGTCAGGTTTTGGTAGCTCAAACCTCAACATAATTAATCCCAATGTCTTCATTCCGGACAATTTTATCTGTCAAATTCTACGAGACCGCGAAGGCAACTCTTTCCACTCGCCGGCCTTGATTGCTTCAAATGAAAAAAAGCCGCTGGCTCCAGTCGCTCAAGAAGGCTGTTTATTAGTGCCTATTTGGCCACGACGCGATCAGGACATCGCGTTTTTAACTTCGCATCCAAATCCAAACGATAATCAAAGAAACGGACAGCCCTATTCGTCAAAGTTGCTCTGAAGCGGATCTCAGCTCTGAAGGAAAATCGAACTCACCTTTGGGATTTTCAACTCGTCGCACTGACTGGGAGAGCAGCGACGATGGAGAGGACGAAGGTGAAGGCAATTAGCTGCTTGTTCCGGTTGCTTTTGAATACACTGGCGCCTATTTGACTGCAATACATCAGAGTATTGCGTTTTGAGCTCAGACCCCCCAATAACTAAATACACTGGCAGCAGCACATGTTGTTAGAGAACATGGAGAGCGCCGACTCCCCCCTTCATCCTCAATTAGACAATCTTTCGTGGCTCGCGTTTTAATAAAGTACAGGCCCAACCAATAAATAAAGTAGCAATACATTGAAAAATTAACTAAAAAGCGACTTGACATTATTTTCTCGATCAGGCGTCAACCGCTTCCGCTCAATAATCAAAAGCGACAGCACAATATGGTCGAAGAACTCCTGGCCAGCTGGGGTAACCTCCAATAGCGCGACATCACTGCTTGAATTAAGACCAAAGGGACTTGTAAACTGGGCGAGGATTGGTTTTTCTTTGTACCACGTGGAGCGACACTGTCAAGGGGATAAATTAAAACATATTGTGTGGATACAGGTTGAGACGAGCTCACGACGCATGGGCGCTTATCGTATTCCCATTTAAGACAGTATTTCGGGCCGGCTACCAACGGATTCCAGAACCATGAAGCCTGTTTGTAGTAATAAGATGAATACTCATACTCGTTACATGGCAACTCTAACAGCTTACCGAATTTCGGCTTCCTGATTTACTCAGAATGTTGGATACGAGCTCTGTGTGTGATCCAATTTGGACCGTACTCGGAACGTTGCTTATTCCCATTCTTAAAAAAAGGACTTTGAGCATCGCCTTCTCTAAAACCGGGACCACTCACTCAAATTCGCCTATCTTCTCGTTAGGGAAACGATGAACCCTGGTGATAAACGAAAGAGGCATGAAGTGGTTCATTTGGATGGTTATAGAATACAGAGGGTAATTCTCTTCCGCGTTGTCAATCCGTGTAAGCTCCATCGAGTTTGGGCCCATTGAAAACGCATAGCTAATATTTTCACTTGGCTGTATTGGACTGTGCAAAGGAGAATGTGATCAAAACTGTTGTGATTTTTGGAGGATAAATCAACATACAGCGGACGACGTTTTCCGGTGGGAAGAAACCTTGTGGGGGCCGTAGAAAGAGGAGAGATCGGCGAGCTTTGAGTCTGACTCAGTACCTCCGAAGCTGTCCCTCGGTCGACTGGACTAATTCTGTGGCGATTATGCAGTTGGCCGCCGTCATCCATGCTCTCTGAGTCACGAGGAGACGTCTCCGACGAGCTTGCAGTCAAAAAGTCATCGTTCGACCATGAACCGCTGGTGAATAGTGAAGTTACAGTTGGAGAAGGCGAATCAACGACTGTTCGGTATCTTCAGGGAGATTTTTCATGCGTTTCAGCTATTCAAAACATTGGAAAGGGAGGAAGTACTTACGAAGGCGGACGTTGCGAGTACATGATTCCTGCACCAGTAGTGGGTTGTTGGATCAACAGATTTAGAATTCATGCTGGGTTATATATGATTTGAACGCAAGGGAGTGCGGGGGCCGTGATTCATAACGAGATATCTCAATTTACATTCGTATCATCATCAATGACCCACGGGTACTAACCACACGCCGGCTCACTATCTGTCCACAGGCTGAAGTGCGCGTTTGAAATAGAAGACACCGATCATAAATGTCAAGTACCGCACGGAATATTCACAGTCAATGACAGGTTCCCCAGAAGGTTTTCGAATAAAGGTCCTCTGAAGCTTTTCCTACCCTTGGGAACCGGAGCATGGGATTCTCTTGAAGCGATTAGAAGTATTGTCAGCCGCCTGACTGTGCGTACTCTGAATCTTCACATCATCCCCAATAGATTAGCGGCGACGCCAGGATAACTTCCCAAACTTCAAGACCAATAAAATAAGTATAGTGACCATTGTGATGCCTCAAAGATCATATTGCTCGGAGGATTCCCCGTTCCGGGAGTCAGGCTCAGCTGTGAGGAAAAGCAATAAATGATCATCAATAAAACGCCGCCTGATGAAACTGACCGCAATGCCTAGGCTCGCTTGCAGAGTGTCAACAAATTCGCTTTGCGCCATAGCCGATGTCCTGGGATATTCGGCAGTAGAGATAACAGTCCTTATCACAATCAAAGCACCACATTTTGAAACCTTATACGCCACATTTCTCAATCATGCTTGACCCGCAAATTTTTCGAATGTCATAAACCACCAGTGAAAGAAACCAGGACTGCAATAAGTCTATTGGTTTCCATTGTGGTGAAATAAAATGTCGTCAACGGCATCAACAAAGAAACTCTATTAGCATACTGGAAGTAATCAATCAGTCCTTCGTAGAGGTGCTGTCAGTGTGACATCAATATTTCAATTGGATGCAGCAACGCATTACGAATCTCTTCCAACGCTGCAGGAGTGGGAAAAGAGGTTAAAATTTACCTCAGTAATGCCCTGTATCTAGGTTGACCTGCACGGAAGGTGGTATGCTCTGTGAAACTACCAGCCATCGTACTTTTCTCTAAGCGGAACAGTAGGCCGAGCATGGTCAGTCAGAGCAATGTTTCAACAAATAGTTGGTTATTGACATACGGCTTATGTCTCCAGAAAGATATGCCCTATGTTGACTCTCATTCATGGTTTGCTGAGAAAGTGCACTGCAGTGACTGCTTCATGGGCGCTTAATTTAAGGTACAAGATCACATGACTGATGTCCTGGACGGAGTTTAAATTTGACTTCGAAAGCAGCTGACTTGCAAGTTGTTGCGTACTCATTCTGTTTTACTCAATTGAAAGGCTATGGTTCAAATTTTTAGGTCTTTTGTCTGCAATTAAATCGACCAAAGAGTCTATTAAAATTCTCTATTTGGACGCCTACCTTCGCCTGAATACAACGTCGGCCATTCCGGTGAATATTGGTGTATTTATGTGCCTCAAAATTCCGATTCACCTTGGGGTTCATGTGGTGGAGATGAGCCGAGAAGTACCGTCGAGCATTTGCAAACCAATGCAACTGTTGCAACCATTGACATATCGAGTCCACCCGTAAATCAGATTAGATTAGATAATAGCTCTGGGACAACATAGCCACTGGGAGAAGCAACGGAACCGTCATCGCCTCCCGTCGTGTCGTGCTTTGCACCTTGCGTACTTATCATCTGCGATCTCCAGTGCACATATTCGGGTCCTTGTCGCTCCGGACACGCTGTTCGTTACGACACCTGGTGTAAGGAAATGTCGGTCCCGGATAACCCGAGCGATCAGTACTCGATCAGTTCCCGTCCGGGAGGCAAGACAGCGAGGAATGTAACAAGTCGGGCTCTAGTAATTACTCACAAAGATACAATGTATCAATGACACTTGGAAATATCCGTCAAACACCCGGTACTACCTGGACAACGACCTTGCCTTGAAGAAACATTTTCAATAACAAGCTTAAACACCTACATCGCTTCAACACTCCTTGAGAGGAATCCTCAACCACGTCGGTGCCCATCTTCTGCGAGAAATAATTCAAGCCTCAGAACTTGTGAATTAATGGTGATGAATCAAGCTCTCCGGATTGGAACCCTTCGTGAGGTTGGGAAAGGCAGAGAGGATGACAGATGAACAATACAACATTTCTGATACCATATGTCATCAAGGTGCCTTTCCAGAAAATTTGAAAATCACCACACCGATAGGCTTGTATTTAAAGCACGGTCGCAACAATCTAGATGGAGCCAGCGCCGACTGTCAAGACTTCGTACAAAGCCTTCCTAAAATAAATCGCATTCCAAGAATAAACCTCTTCAAATTAAATATACGACTGACGTAAGGGAAGAACGGGTTGGTCAGACCAACCTAAGGTCTCTTGTGCAGCAGAGGATAGGATGCTGTAGGGACCATGAAAACCATCCTGAGCTTTAGATAAGCTGGCAGGAAACGATTGGAATAGGCATGTACATACAGCCCAATGGCCCATACTCTAGATTTGGTTGAGATTCCGTAGGCATTAAAGCTGGTGAAGAACCGCTGAAGAACCTATCTAAATAAGTAATTGAAATCGATCCTATGGTGTTGATTAGGTTCACTTATGCAATAAGTAGGTTTACAACCGCCACTGTAAAACAAGCTTGAAAGAACAGGCTCTGAGCGATAAAGTTGGTCGACGATTGGTTACCTGACCTTAGCATAGGGAATAGCGTGCCCAGTCAGATGTAAGTAGAGCTGGCCGTCGCATTCAAGCTTTGATTTGCGGTACATTTAGTCCAAGAATGCGACGCCACAGAGGTAGGCATAGGTTGTGTGTGAGTACAAACCAATTCAGCAGCGGACCGGGTCCAATGATCAACACTAAAACAATAGTCGACGGAGATGAACATGAGTCTCATACACGGACAGTTCCGGTGGCCTCAAGCGTGTTGCGGACTGTAGGAAGGTACTTCCTTCCTCCTGATATGCGCATGAAATGACTATGAAGAGAAAGAAGTCATTCAGTCTTACTAACACGCTGGTTAACCATTTTCGTACACTCACGGGCGGCAGCTCCATCCGAGTGTTTCCGAAAAGAGGTTAGTGCACAGTGTCCCATTATTTTCAAAGAGCGGGAAGGTAGATAGACTCAGGTGACGTCGATAACCTGCACTCGATGTTGAAAATAGAATAGCCACTTTAGAAGAGAACGATTCAATGATGCCGCAATCAAGGCGGGGATCGCTTCAAGAACCGCGAAACAGCGATAGAGTACACGACTGAGCCAATGAAGAGAAGTTGAGGTCGAGATCGTGGCCGCCTCGCCGAAGGCGCTTTCCGATAAACACAGGATTACACCTTCGCCGAGTCTGTCGGGGTGGAGCGATGGGAACGAGGAGAAAGAAACCAGGATCGAGACTTCATGGCACAGGGGACATTCCCGTCCGCGCCTTATTGGCGCAGCCACTCTTTGCTACTGAATTGTAAGGCCTGGAACGTGAAACAATTGACGAATCCTATTCCGCAATCAGCCGTAAGCACGCCAGGACAACGATGCACAAGGGACTGTGAACCCTTACCTGGTAGTGAAGCACAAGATACCAAAGTTGAATGAGCTTATCACATCGAAGAAGTCCGCTGGCTGGCCGCATTGTTGGGGAAGTACAAGGGCTCGTCGAGGAGGGACGATCGTCCAACCTCGTCATCGGGTCCTAATCTATGATAGTGGGCCAGAATTTGACTACAATCGAAAGGAAAGGTCAGTGGCGTTCATGGTGTCGCTGTTATCTGATGATCGAGGGGTTCGAAAGTCGACTCTTGCTTTAGGAATGTTTTCCGATTAGCTTGGGGAGTCTACATACTTACCCATACGACGTTATGTCAGGGTCTGCTGTAATTGTAGAACATAGCCGTGTTCCAGAATGCTTGCTGCATTGGGAAATGGTGAGGTGGGAAGCAAGCTCTGCGCGTGGTAGAGTTCATCGAAACGTGTCCCCTAGAGCTGCGGTTCGGGTTAAAGTGTTTCCTCCAGTCCAGGGTATCAAGATAGCCAAGTCGTCTTTTTCAGCTTCTTACCAAAAACAAAAATTGTGCTGTAAGTTGACCAGACGAAATCAGCGGAACGCGGGTTGCGCCCAGGAGAGAACAAGGGAAACTAGGAAGGCCTCGAACCATGAAGCATAGACAGTAGGTCAGATTTAGAAATGGGTATAAGTTTAGAAGAGAAGCGAAAGACAGATGAACAGTCGGACGTTCAGTTGTCCTTATCGCGCCGTGAGAAAATGAACTTGGTGATGTCGAACCGTTGTTGATCGATGGAGACATGCCGTATACTGATGATCTTTGACCAGAATAGCCACGGCGTATCGCCCCAGCTCCATTCGCCGGTCAGCAGCATCATGTCAGGGTTTTCTTATAAAGCCAGCGCAGCGCCCGCTGTGGATTCCTCACCCAACGGTCACCTTTCCCCACTCCCAACCAATTTTTTTCGTTACAACCGCCCTATTGTTTTACATTCAAACTTCTTCTTTACTGCCTATTCGTTTCAACATCCACCAGTATGAAGTCCTTTATCACCACTTTTATCCTCGCCCTGCTCGCACTCGTCTCCCTGGTCTCTGGAGCACCCATACAACTGTCGCGGCGCGATGTGTTTGTACCACCGGTGCTTCTCCCTAACAGCAAATCGGTCTGGGAGGTTGGCTCGACGCAAACCGTTTCTTGGTATGTCCCTTCTATCAGGGTGCAGGCAGATGCAGATCCGCAGCACTTGCCCGAAATTTGATTATTGACGGGGTGTTTGAACAGGGACATCTCCAACGCTCCCAAGCAAATCACCAACACGAAGGCAAAAATCATTCTCGTCACGAATGGCGTGCTCGACTTTGGTTCGTCTCGTTTTGCTGGATGCTGTTCAATGCCAATATTGACCGACTATTTAGCGCACCCTCTCGTTGATGACTGCGATATCCTCGCTGGTGCACATCAAGTCATTGTGCCCAACGTTCAGCCAGGAAATGACTATCAGATTCTCGGTAGGTGAAGTTTCTGTGGCATACCCGCTAGTCTTTCTGATCCGCGTTTTCCTTGACAGTCTTCGGCGATTCAGGCAACACAGGAGACTTCTTCACAATAGCGCCTGCGAGCTTCCAAACCAACAACTAATACCCTTTGGACAATTTTGCCTTTTTTCGTTACATACAAAATAATGACATGGACGCCTGAGGATTTCAGCCGGCCTGCGAACCATACTTACGAATTCCCCAATGGCAATACCATTTCCGCAAACCGCATTATTCTTCGGACACTGCATCGCAATAACCTCACAGACAATTTGTACTACTAATCACCGTGCATACTTCTCTGGACTATCATAGACTTTCATCCCTGCAAAGCTCATACATATACTCCTCCCTCCCGATAATGACACTTCATCATTTGTTCCACAATTTGTTCCGTGGACGACCGGTCATTTCCTGAATGCGTGTGCATACTTATCACCGTAAGTTGTATGTCACTTCAGGACTTCAGGCGTTTCAAAGTTCCACCATTCAAAAATGACGCTCGGACTTCTCGCTACATTAATTCATTGATTGGCAAATCCTGAAATTTTTGACTTTTCAATCGCCCAGGAAACAAACCGCCGAATCTAGTTGAAAAATAATTCAATTAGCTTGATGGGCGCTTAGCCGACGTTGCCACTGCCCACACTGTCTCCGAGAAATTTATATTGAATATGCCCTGTCAATTGGACAGGATGATACTTGCTGAAGCGCTCAAGGACAGTATCATACCTAGGGATCTCATGCATAGGAAGAATTCTGCAAAATCATAAGTAAATCCTTGCGCATGTTTGACAATCGCAATGCTACTTTACGGACTTCCTTATCTATCTTACACCATTCCTTGTCACCAAATTTTAGACGATGTCTATTCTTCGTGCCAAAGGATGCCTGGAATTTTGTAATGCAGCCACTTGCCTCCGAGTCCATACTCAACATCTGGTAAAAAACTCTGTACCGTATGACTACATCCGCGACAAGTCACCAAAGAAGACCTTGTCAGAAGCTCCATAATCCTCGCACATTGCAATGTCATAGCCGGAGTGAAGAAGACTCAAAAAGGGTTTTATCATCCGTGGGGAAGCCATCAAGCCTGTAAACGCAAGTCACATGGGCAGCTTTAGCCGAAGCTACATAAACATGGGTATCCGAACATACCAGAAGTTCGTTGACGCTTGTCTCCCACCACGTCCACGCTCTTGCCCGCTGGCTTGCTATAACGAACTATCTTCTAAAGCATCATCATGTTCGGTCTTCAAGCCATGCTCGCGACTGCAGCAGCCTATCTGGCACTCCCTGCCCAAGCTTCGCCCCTATCCAACCGGGACGTCATTGTGCCTCATATTACCAGTCCGGATTCTAGTTCAGTGTGGCCTATTGGTTCGGTCCAGACAGTGACGTGGTACGTGCAGTTGCTTTGCTCGTTGGCATATCTGCCAGGCTTACCATGGAGTGTAAATCATCGCAGGGATACGTCCAACTTCCCTCCAGACTCGCAAATCACGAATCCGATTGGCCAGGTCATCCTTGGGACCAGCGACAGCGGCACCTTCCATTTCAACTTTAGTGAGTTTCTTTCTTCCCTGCATCTAATGCGGTCAAATTGGCCCATATACGCTACCTCTGGCAATTTCCTCCCTGCGGTGTGGTCCACGGGCAATACTTGCCGTCATATACATGCAATGTGTAGACAACAAAATTGGACCCGGAAGCTGCCTTCGATCGTTCATTAAACCTCGTTATTACCTCTAACCCGAAACATGCAACCCTTCGTACTCACCACGCTTTTTCTTGCAGGCAGCCCGCTCGCGAAAGGATTCAAGCTTCGGGATGGAAGTGTTAAGATAACGGTTCCGGACGTCACTCCAGGTGACGACTACCTCATCGTTCGTGAGTTGTGCAGCCTCTGTTAAATTAATTAAATTAATCTCATTGACTTCATGGCAGTATTCGGAGACTCTGGCAACACAAGCCCCACTTTCGCCATCACTAAGATCTCTTCAGGGATTCCCTCGAGCTCTCCCGCCGGAGTCGATCCCTCTTCGTCATCCACTTTAATCACAACTCCCATACCAATCACTGGTTCTGTGATTACTGGCTCCGTGACAACTGAAGCCTCGACGGATGCGTCGGTGACGCCGACAGATTCAAACACCTCTTCGCCAACACCTACGTCTCCTTCGGGTTCAAGCTCCTCGTCATCATCATCATCATCGAGCTCGTCTCCGCCGCCGACGCAGGCTCCGTCCACAAGTGCCGCATGGTCTGTCCATCAAGCTACAGGACCCATCTTCAGTGCCCTCGTGGGCATGACCTCCATAATCATGCTTGTCATGGTTTGATAACGAACCACCCAACTAATGCATCTCCACTTACCGGCAGTGGAGCCTTCTTGTTTTGCTTCTCTTCGTTTCACGACGACACCTTTTTCCTATGTTTCTCCCCTCACGTTTGCATCACGGACCCCCATGATTGTTGATACGCATTTCCCCAGTCATCTTTCCCCGTACGCCATCTATTATAGCCATCTCATCATAACATCTCCCCCTCATCTCCCATCAACCTACGACATGCCAAATATCAAACACGCCTTTACGTTTTCAGGTTTAAGTGCGACTATTGCCGTGCTCCGATTCCCCTCAATTACCCCCCCTTTCCCATCTCAGTGCCACAATTCCCAGTGCTACTGCAATCTACCTAGGTCATATCCTCTATCTGTGCTCGAAGCTGCTAAAGTAGTGACACGTTAGCCAGACAATGTACTATAACCACAAATCATGTTTCTAGTTGTTTTCTTCTTCTAATCCTTGTGCCTTTGCAGATACTTTGCATAGGTATGCTTCATAGTTGGGTGAAATTTTCCTGTCGAAGAGCAGGACAGTGGACCCCTTCTGTATTCACGTTATCCATGACAGGGTACATGGAATTTTACACTAAACCAATCACAGGCCCTGCGGCATACACATGAGCATCATCCGGGTTCAGATCTCCATTCTCTTAGAATTCGCTTTCTAAGAAAACTCACGAGTAGGCAACCGTTCCTACATTTGTAGAATGTGTCCATAAATCAACACACGCGCAAATATAAAATAACGGAAACTATTCTTGGCCAAGAACCAATACCAACGCCTGTCCTATTCATAGAATAGTTAAATGGAGAGAACGCCTTGAAGTAAACCTTTGGATGTCCATGTCAATTCGACGTCTTGAAACATAAGGTTTGAAATTTTTGGGTTATGTCGTTCATTGCACCTCAGTCCACATGCTCCGAAGAATGGTTCAGACCATCCGTCGGGAGTATAAAAATAATGGACGCCAGCGTCACGGGCTACTCATACACATCACAGCCGTATTCTTGATTACCCTCACGCACAAATGTCATGATATGGTCTGCAAAATTATAAACACCAAAGAAGCTGGAGGAGCAAAATAATCACGAACCTCCTAACGTCCTCGTCGTGAATCCAACTTCGCAATAACAATAGTAATCTACAAAGTCATTAGACAAAGTCCCAGCTTGAAAAGAACGGCTGATAAACACTCACACATCCACTTGCGTTTAAACACCTCAATCTCATCCCTCCCCAGCACCTTGACCTTACCGCCGGCCAAACCTGACTGCTCCTGCCTTGAGGCATACTCTTTCTGCAGTGCTGGAGCGATGACAGCCTCGAACCGATTAACAAAGCGCCGGCGCCACTCTCGCAGCGTCCGTGCGTAGTGGGGCCCGATGTTGTCTATTGACTCGACAATGAGGCTGCCTTTTGAGCCGGATGTTAGTGTGGACACGAGGAAGGTCAGTGTTGGGAGGAAGCCCCCTGGGAATACTGGATTAAAGGTTGTGTTGTTAGAAGGCGATTGGAATATTTTTGAAATAACTTACTCTGTATCGGAAGGAAATCAAAGACGAATGAACCGGTTAGGGTATGCGTTCCGGGAATAGTACAATATTGCACTTACCCATTTGCGAATGAAATCGATTTCTTGGATGTATCTCTCAAATCCTTAAGAGAAGGCTCGTTAAATTTCTCAAAGAATGGAAAGTCAGAGGAACAGAAATACTTACTGGCTTCCGGTATGCTAATGACCTGCACAACACCCACAGAGCCCTTCTTGTGCATCGCCCAATCCACCACCTGCCAATACCTCTCCAAAAATTCCCTTCCGACCGCTTCTATCATCTCGACGCTCACGAAGCGTGAAAACCGTCCTTCCCACTCAGGTGGCATGTTTCTATAGTCCATTAAATGAACAGTGATCCGACTGGCTAACCCCTCCGCGGCGATTCTCTGCTCCGCCAAGACCTTCTGCGCGCTGGACAGTGTGATGGTGTCAATCTCAACGTGTGGGTACTGCTGCGCTATGCGAATCGCCAGTGCACCCCATCCCGTGCCAATTTCGAGCAGCCGGATTGGGGCGCCTGATTGTGGGGCTGGCGGGATATGGAGCTTGTCGATGATGTGCTGGAGTTTTCGGATTTGAGCTGAATATAGAGGGTCCTCGGATGTCGAAGATGATGACTCGGAGGGGGTGGCGTTCGAATGATGAGAATATTGGTCGAGGTCTGAAGGTATTTTGAGCGTCTCTATCCGCTTATCACCCAGTTCCGACGTTGGAGGTGACGGTGGGAGCGATATTGTAGCAGACAGCCGCTTTAAGGCCTGTCCACCACTCCATTTACTTTGGACATCCTTTCCTTCTTCTAGGTCCCCGTCTAACTCGGGGAAGATAGCACACGAATATGTCATATCTTCTGACAGGAAACCTTTAGTAACAATGGGGGTCAGGTTAAATCAAAGATCATAATTAAAATCACCACGCACCAGCAAACATGTCGTTGGAGATGTCATAGTGTGCAGAGATATTAGACCGTGAATTTCCAATGGTATTGAGAAAACGGTATGACGTGAGTTTTTGTGGGAGTGTGAAAAGGTAAGAGATGCGGGAGTTCATGTTTGATAGATTCTCTCTGTTCTCCAAAAACATCTAATTCATTCACATAAAATTCAATTTCGACCGACGGTAGGTTTTAGAAACGCCTCTCACCTGAAACAGAGATACTAGGTCGTCGCATTCAACGTCTCCATACATATACGCCTCCGCAAAACCCAAATCACCCATAGCACAAAGGCGGACCCAAAAAGAATCGTTGACGACACGCAATTCAGCCTTCAAGTCAGGTCGTGGATTCGATTTACTGGGGTTCGCGTCGTCGCCAACCTCGGGTATAGGAAAAGTGTAGATGTGGGAGAATGTCAGAACGCGAAGCTGGCCGACAGTAATTTTTTGCATCAGCCTGAGTGATTCGTGTCAATCCCCTTCTTCCACCAACAAAAGAGAGAGACATACGCGACGACCGCTGCTTCCGCAAGACGGGCAACAGGAGTCCAGCCTGTGTTGAATGCCGCCTCAGTAACGCGATTCCATGCCCTGTCTGCGATGGCCGACACGGAAAAGGGAGGTTTCGCGTCTGGCAAGTCCATGAGGAAGAAAATGAAAAGGTGGGAGTTGCCAACTCTTTGGTGCCTTCGCTTTTTATCTGGTCGAGAGCATCGGGGAAAGTGGTTGCTGAATCCGATCGCTTGCCAACCTCGATCACGATCGGGCGCGTCACCTGCCATATTCGGTGCATCTATATCCGAGCCTCGTTTCCCCGCTGTCGTCGATGGCGCTGAGATGGCGCGATGAACACCATCCTATGGCGACTAACAACTAGAGAGAAACAATCAAAGAGGGACTAGCCAGGGTTTTCTCTTTTTCTGCATTTCGCAGCTCGTATATCACGATGGTCGGAAAAATCATTGCGACTGGTGTCCGATATGGCCACCGAATCGTAGCTCAGTGTTCATATGGAGGCCAAGGGGGTGCACATCGTGATGACAGCCATATGTAACTTAATAAACGGTTGCCCCTTCAGCCGCCTAAACCGACTTCGACATGTTACTTACTGGTGATCCAGTTGGCAGCTCCATTCATTATTCCGGTCATCATTTTATGAACGTGGAGACAAAGGAAAGATAGGGCCGTCAAAGAGTTCAATTATCTTGGGAATTCGTAAACTTGAGAATGAATTGAAGCACGGATCTCCCAGTCATAACGATAAGAGCAGGTTCGGATGAAATCTGATGAAGTGGAGGACCAAGTGTTCCATCTGAATGAAATCAATTCATTCATGAGATAGTTGTACAGGTCCAGCAACTCCCGCTATTTGTTAGGTCAGGAAGCTTTCAGAGGATTCAAGACGGTGATGGTGGAAACCCGGGCGCTGAGTGCCGTCCATGGCTGTGTACCTCCTGTTCCTCCAGAATAGTTTGGTGGGTGCCAGTGGAAGAAAGCGCAGCTGGGTGTAACACCACCTCTGGTCTGCACTCAGCCCGCCGCCGGGTGACGTATATTACTCTGATCTTTCAGAGGACTTTATGCTGCTCATGATTATCATATTGAATGTATTCGAAAACAAGGGCGGGGATGACTGGGAGAGAAAATAAGAGGACTTGTTTGCCAGTGCAATACGGACAAGCACACCTTTGCGCTATATAGCCACCATCTTACTGTCCGCCTACTTTACAGTCTTCGGGTTGGAAGGATTTGAAAGCCGAATGTACGTTCCGTCGGCCTGAGAAGACTCGGAAGTCCTTTCAGGTTGATTATTGAGTTACTGTTTTCAAGCTATTGTGGGAGATATCTTGAATGCTCAGTTGCCGCTGGACGATATAATCCCCATGAATAATGCCGATGCCGCAACACGGGGGACTTCATGGTCAGGAGGATGGAATGTCGAAGCGGAATGACAGAGGAACAAAGTGGAAGAGAGTGAGCGAAGTACTTCTCGGTTTGGAAATACTTTCCGGATGCGGAGTGTACATATTTGTTTGACAAACCCTTCGCCTTGCCAGCCAAATATATCACTTCCTTTTGGGCTTTGCATCTTCAAGTCCAAACCCCTCCTCCTCTACATTTAGATCCTTATGTCAAAGGCTTCCTACACGATCTCTCCAGAGGCCTACTATAAAGTCTACTTCCATGCTGCGAAACACCCCCACCAACCTGTGAACGGCATTCTTCTAGGCACACAAGCTTCAACAGGCGCCGTCGACATCCAGGATGCTGTTCCTCTCCTTCATCATTGGACAAGTCTGAGCCCGATGATGGAGATTGGACTTGATCTAGTGCGTTCCATCCTTAGCGCGGCACAAGAACGTGTGTTTTGACTGGGGCGTAACTTCAAAGGCTACGCAACATGCAGAATCGCTTGACATGAAGGTTGTTGGTTACTATCAAGCATGTGAAAGGCTGGACGATACTGCTCTTGCTCCTGTCGGGGAGAAGGTAGCAGGCAAGATCAAGGCTGGGTTTGATGACGCTGTAGCGTTTGTGGTACGGCTACTCGTTCTGTGCGGCTGCCTTTGATGAACTTCTTCGTTTCTTTGTATAGATCGACAACCAAAAACTCGGGACAAGTCAGTCCGCTCTGGTGGTGAGTTACGTTGCGCCCTTTTGGAACTGTTGGCTCATTTTGAATATGCAGCCGTATCTAAGCTCGACGTCCGGCTGGCGACCTGCACCTAGTGATCCTCCAGCGTTTACCCCTGGTTCAATATTCAAACTGAGCGCGTCTGATACGCCTTCAGAGGCCTCTAAATATGTTCAAGAGCAGAATCTACACTTCGCATTTGGAGACTTTGATGATCATCTAGAGGACGTGACGATTGGTAGGTTTCTCGTTGTTGTTACCTCTGGACTGTATTAAATATGGCTTTTTCATTAGATTGGCTAAGGAACCGTTCATGTCTTCCTTAGATGTTTTATATACTTGCTTTTGCCAATGTAGATATCGATTTCTTGGACGTCTGGTGTACGGTCTTGCCTGGGTTGTGGTAAGGTCCCAAAAACTAAGAACAGAGAAGAAAAGATTGCTAACCTGTTTTCTTCGTGTCTATATTTATTAAAAACAGAACAATTGACTTCTGCATTATAGGTACATCCACATATTTGCAATCAAGATTCCAGAAGTCAGATTCCAGAATTCTTGCCAATGCCAGGGCCCGAGCGATGACCGATCACGTGTGTTGCCAAATAGATAGCCAAGCAGAACCAAGCAACGCGTTAACGCGTCAACAAGCGCGTTTAATGAGTGACAATGCCAGCGTTACTTCCCTGAAAGGGTCACGCGTCTTGGCAATCCTTTTAATTTTGCCCAGTCGTCTTTCTCTCTCTCCTTCACCATCGTCGTCGTCGTCTCCTCCGTCGACCACCTACATCTTGGATATGTCTCTCCTGACCCCTCCAAGCTCGTCTCACAGAACCGACAAGGACAAGGAGAACAAGTTCTCAGCACCAGTAGCTGGCCCGTCAACGCGAAGTGTGATATGGGCTACTGAGGACTCGATTCACTCCCTTGCTACACCTCTCAAGGCCACCACAGTCTCCTCGAGACATCGCCCGAAAGCGACCAAATCTATTCTCAAAAAGTCGTCTCAGGACAACACCTTCCTCGTAGTCCCAGAATTGACCAAGCAGCGGGAGACTACCCCAGAGCCTTCCGACCCCCTTGTAGATCTTCATTACCTCGACCGTCCGGTGGCACAAATTCTTTCCAACGAAAGCTCAGACGAGCAATCACTGCGCGAGCTCATTGAGGGGTACAATGTCCTTGCAGTCAGACTTCGTACTTGTGTCGCAGATTCTACAGACGCAGACGCATCCTGGCCCCTCTTCCAACCTCTGCGAAAGAATACAGAAAAGTTCGTGAACGCCGTTGTGAGGGACCTGGGACGTGCTTTAGTCGACCCCCTTTCTTACCGAACAGACCAACCCGAGGAAGAGACAGAGACAATCCCAAAGTTCGCCTTACCGTCACCCCAGAAAAGCCCGGCGAAGAAGAAGGGAGGCCTCACCGCAGAGCAAGTCAAATATGCTCGAGATTTATGCACAACCTGCCATTCAGTCATCAAGCTCCTTTCCGTCGTTCTATCCGTTCCCGCATTATTCGCCGTATTTGAAGGCAAGTTTTCTAACTTGGTTTTTTAAAAAAAACTGTATCTAACGTGCCGCTGCAGAGCAACAACTGAGTGAAATGTTGACCGCCGTTTTGGCCATCCCACTTGCCGAAGAATTGCCAACTCCAAACGCCCGAAAGACCTGTGCACTGGCCATTTGGCTAATCCAAGTCCAGCGTCTTCCCGAGCCTGTCTTACGCCCAGCAGCCGATAGGATTGCTTATTCATTACGCCGGGGGATGGATGGAGAGCTTGGGAAAGAAGGGAAGAAAGGTTCTGCTAATGATGGTTTGAAGGTGCATATATTCACTTTTTGCTCCCATCTTTCTTATTTAACACGACGCGTAGGCGATTCACGACCTATGCACATACCTGCCAGATGTTTTTGTCCCGGCATTTACCCCCCTTCTTCCATCCGTCTTATCCAATTTGCTTGCTTCTACTTTCAACCTCCGACTGCAAGCTTGTCACGCATTGGGCGGTTTCGCCAGTGGATCGACCTCTATTCTTCCTTCCACCATTCACACCAGAATCGCCAATACCGTCACAGCATACCTAACAACCGCACCACCCCCCAGTGCCAAGTCTCCAACAAAACCCACCGAAGCCCTCATTCTGCGCACATTAAGGACGACTTTAGGATCCGTCGACCCACCCCATGTCGCTCAGGGCCCAGTTTGGGCTCTCAGTGTCCTCGCCAGCTTCGTTGTCCTCCTACGGTCAAAGCTGTCTGTGGACGCAAAGGTCAATCGCATCTTGTCGCCTCTGTTGGGTCTTGGCATGCGGCACAAGAAGAGCTCTGTTCGTGCGCTTTGCTGTATTGTTTGGCGGCCCATAACATGGGCGTATTTCCAACCTCCTTTGCTCGTCGATCCCGATAACGAAGATGAAGGGAAAAACCTCGAAGACATCGAAAGGGTTTCTCCAGACCAGGTGAAGAAGGTCTATCTCAGAGTAATGACGTCGGTAGTCGAGATGCAAACCGGTATTTCCACAATCGCTGCTCTCCTCGGCGAAGAAGCCACCGCGGGCGAGGAACCACTGCGACAATGCCTCGAAGTTCTGCAAAATATGGCTATGAAACCTGAGCCCACATGCGCAGATGCTATTGAAGCGATGCGACACATGACGACGCTATCAGCTCCGAGCGAGATACAGTTGACGCATGGGACCCTAAGCTCCTTTTGCCGAAGGGGTTGTTCTCTTCTAACCCTGGATTGCTCACAACTGAGTTCAAAAACCTAAGCACGGCCGTTCGTCCTCTCTTTGACCAGGTGGCAATGTTCCAAGACATTCGCTATCTTACCAGAGAGGAGATGTCAAGGCAGTGGGTCTTCAATGGTATCCTCAATGCCTGGAAAACTGCTCTCGGTAATGTCGATATGTTTGACGATTCAGAAGTGCCGGTAAGTGGGTCTTTTTTGTTTATGGCTTAGGTTCTGAGGATGATTGTAAAGGACAACCTTATGGAAATTTGGACGAACTTACTGAAGGCCAACGTTGGAGCGTTCCAAGGTATGCCTTGTTCGTATTACACTTTCTCGACGGTGAAGCTAACCAGCATATTTTTGGAAGACGATGGAGACGATGCGTCCACCAAACAACTTGCTTTCAATGCTGTATTACATCTCGTTGACATTGCCCAAGACCCGCTACTCGACTTGCGGCCAGAGAAAGTACCGATTCCCGTCCCTTCAAACTACAGCGTTCCTGGCTCCGACGACACAATCCCTGACTTTGACGACACAACAAGCTGCCACTGCACAAACAGCGAGCTCCGCCTGCGGGTTATCCAGAGACTGTGGACCGTCCTGAAAACCCTCATTCCCCACGACTTGCTCGAAGTGGCTGCCAATAGATTAATTGAGGCTCTCCTAGAGAGCCGAAAGAGCCTCATTCCCGCGACTGCCAGATTGGAAGGGTACACGGACGAGGATGTTGAAGGGCCCAGGAATGCATGGATATCATTATGCATGGACGTCTTGACCGTTTGCGACGTCGAGATGTTCAAGATCTTCTGGAGCTGCGAAACCGACCTTGGCCACGACGTTTCTCCCTGGACATGGACAAAGGACTTCACGCGAGCAATCTGGAAGATCAGTGCTGAAAAATGGGTCGAAGGAGAGGGTCACTGGCAAGCTGGTGTTGTCCTACTTGGTCTGCCTTTTAGGTAAAGATAATCTATTCCAAGTCATTGTGTAGTCTAACTCAATGCTTGCCTCTGTCAGTGATCGGCACGCCTGGAACCCCGCCAGTGAAGATTACAACACCTGGGAGGATATTCTGGGCTACACGACATGCAAGGCTGGGATCATGGGTTTACTACTACCCAGGTCTTCGACGCGATTGCCGAATTTATTTCTCACTTTCAAACCCCTGGCCTACACCCCGCACCTTCAACCCGACTTGTGGACATCTTGCTGTCCCATATGGATTTGTCAGAAATGGGTGAACTTCCGCTTCAAGCAATTGAACTCACCTCGACCACAATGCGGGCAACCTATCCTCCTGAGCCAAGGAATACGCCTGTGGCGATGTGGATGGTGCGTTCATTAACCACCCTGATCGAGCACTGTCCTCCGGAATTGTGCCTCCGACTATTACACACTCTGGAGGATGGGCTATCTTTATGGCTTGCTGATGAATGCGATGCGTGGTCGAGTAAGGATTTCAACTACGATGTTAGTTTTAAATTTGATCTTTGTTGTCCCGTACTAACTGCGTCTTACCCAGGTCATTCCTCTGTATCAGCATATTCTTGTAAGAATCCGGGCACTCCCAGAGTCGACACAGAACCTAAAAGCTCTCGAAAACGTTTTGGCCTCGATCTTCACGAAGAGAACTCCCTCATCCGCCGCCGAAGCTTTCATTGAATACTGGAACCTCGCATACTCCCGCATGGCCCCACCTGACCTGGGATGGTCAAATACAATTACCGAATGTCTGAAGGCTGTGGGTATCCTACCTGAATCCAACAGTGAAGACGAAACCGTACTGTCATCTCCTCTTGCTCCTGCATTGGTTATCCCCCCTTCCACTCCAAGAACCCCAGTTGCCTCGTCTTTCTCCACCCCACCTACCGCGATTATAAAACGTGAAGCACTAAACAAACTGCCTTCCCCTCAACGGCCGCAAAAAGTCTTCGGAACCTTCCCCATCGTGCCGACTACTCCACTATCTCCTATCCGCCGACGGTCAAGCAGCTCGTCTTCGACTCGGAGAACGCCGCTCTCAGCTATCCAGCTATGTGGTTCGCCTTCTAAGAGACGACGCCTTATGGTTGGCTTTGATAACGACAAAGGGGAGAAAGAAAACTCTCTAGTCGGTGTTGTTTCAGTCACTGAGCGCATTGCTGAATTGAGTCCCTGTGGAAAGAAAAGACATCATGAAGATGATGATGAATCGTTACCAGAACCATCGCCGATGAAGAAACTGAAGGGAAAGATGAAGCCCAAGGGTAAACCTGTCCCTAAAAAGTTGCGCACAATCTTACCTGCGCCAAGTGCAGCAAGCAGTAACGAGAGCAAGGACGAACTAAAAGTAGCGGGTACCTTGGTCGAAAGCCTGCCATTCCCCTCAATGGACCCTGTTGACGATTCCCCAGAAGTCTTCGTATGTTCTGCAGCTGGGTCAAGCAGAAAAAGAGGAGGTTCTCCTGCGACAGTTCCTGCCCAGCCCTCTCATCTCCAAATTCAGCTTCAAAAAGAGCGAGATCAAGTCAAGAGTTTGGACAGCCAAATTGCACCAGTGATCGAGCTGCCCAAGGTGTTGATCAGGAGATCGGTCAGCTTCCCAGAGTCCCTTTCGACGGCAACGACAGACCGAAAGCGGAAGAGGGACAGCGACGTTGAGGACGACCAGGACCTCTATGATACCTTGACTTCGGATCCACTTCCTGCTCTATCTCTATCTCGTCCTCGACAACTCAAGAAGGCACACACTTTGCCTTCCTTGGATTCCGATGTCACTGTGCAGTCGATGTCGTCCGACGATGACCCACATCTTGGTCAAGTAACACCTCATCGATTGATCTCTCCCGCTATGTCCAGACGATCCTACCTCGGAGGTTCACTGGCGTCCAACAGCGCACTATCTATAATGCACGACCTCTTCGGTGATGAGATGCCTGGCAGTGATGACTCCATAACATCAGATCCAGACTCGGATTCTCCAACGAAAGAGTTCATGGCAAGGCAGCTCCAAAGGATGCGTTCAGAGTCGGGATTACCGAAGACACTTTCCACATGAACTACCTTTACTGTATATAGCATTATCCCTATTTGTGTATTTTTATCGAGTTACTTCGCCTCTCACAATGGAATGTCTGTATCCACATAAAATTTCATATAATTGCAAGACAACAATTTGTAAAGAAACTTTGACTACGGCAAGCCTATGGTGTATCAGACATTTCTGCAGTTAAGTAAAGTTCATCCTTGTCCTGACTTTCATCAACTAGAGCACGTAGCATCCCCTCATCTTGAAGGAGCTCCTTGGGTTTACCAAACTCGACCTAGAATCAATACTTCAAATTTGACATAAAGGTTTCAATAGCTGAGGCAACTTGCCATCCGTCCATTATCAAGAACCATCTGACAAAAATAGTTTTAGATCTCCATACAATAGTGTCCAAGACATTGCTACGTATACTCACAATTAGGTCGGCGTCCATGACAGTTTGCAGACGGTGAGCAATAGTAATGACCGTGACATCACTTTCGAGTCGACTTCGCAGGGTATGTTGTATTATTGCATCCGTCTTGTAATCTGGAAATGGGGTTTGAAAACACTGGAGAATGAAAGGAAACTCCAGACGAACCAACTGCTGATGTCGCTGTTGAATTCGTTATTAAATGTGCATAGGAGTGACTTGCAGTATGAGGAAGAACTGACCTTCATCTAGTATGAGGAGCTTGCTCTTACGTACCATTGCTCTAGCAAGAGCGACTATTTGCCTCTGGCCAACAGATAAATTGCCCCCTCCTCCAGCGACATTACTGTCCAGACTCAGACGCCCGTTACTGACTTCTTCCTGGAGAGAAAAGAGCCCGGCTGAATCAAGTGCACCATTCAAGGTAGCATCATCATATTGGTCAAACGGATCCAAGTTCTGACGAAGAGTGCCTGCCAAGGCAGCATAGATGTAAGTTGAACACACATGTTTGCTGGAAGGGGAATCCTACCACTAAGAAGTTCCGGCTGATATGAAAAGCGATTCAGTTACTTCAACATCGACAATTACTGTACCTACTGTTTGCGGGATGATGGTGATACTGGATCGCAGCGAATCAAGATTGATGGTATCTGTTGCTATTCCGTCGTAATAGACTGAGCCTTCCGTTAGGATGCACCTCAGAAGAGCAAGCGTTAGTGAGCTCTGTGGACAACGATGAACAGCTGGCTTCATCATTAACGAAACCAGTCACCTTCCCACTGCCGGTTCTTCCAACTAATAAATTTACTTGGTCATAATGGGCTTATTTATGGTACATTTAAAACTTACCAACGCCGATACGCTGCCCAGATTTTATATGAAAGGAGACACTATGAAGAACCCGAGGACCAGCCTTGTTGAAGAATGCGTAAATACCTCAGGTCGGACGAATAACTAGACCTACCTCCGAGTAACGGGCGGAGAGATTTTGAACACGAAGATCTCCGCTTGATGGCCATGCAGCAGGAGGTTTCCTATTTTCTACTGACCTAGGCTCATGATCAATGTCAAGATAACTTTGGATGCGTTCTAAACTGTTCAGGATGATGAGCACACTAGGCTTTAGGAAGAAATTCTAGATACCTATTGCTGGTGACTTGAAAACTATTATATAGTCTAACCAAGTAGAAAACATATTGCGTAAACTCAATGGATAATGTGAGGGAGAGTCCCGTATTTGACGCGCTTGCCGATGTGACATAGACTAGATAGGTCGCAAGAGTCGTCGCAAACGCAGCACCAAGAGCATCAATACGAATTCCGAACCAGAGGTTAAGATTTGAAGATGTCCGAGCAATTCGTGTATAGTGGTCGATACGAGTCAACGACTCCTGTTTGAACGCGTCTTGGGCCCCATAGGCTCTCACAGAGACTGCTTGGGTCAGAAAGATAATAAGACAACTTAAGGTGGTATCTTGTACTCACCAAGCCCTTGAATCGCGGCACTGAAATGGGACAACAGAGGTGAACGGGCATTGCTGTGTAATGATTTAAATAAGTGAATGAATGAACATGGCGAGGCGAAATGCCCAACCTCATTTCACGTTTCACGGATAGCTGTGCCTTGAGATACATCTTTCCAAGATAAAGACCAAGCGCAGTAAATCCCAGCCCTGGGAAAATAAACAAGGGGGTGAAATAAACAACCACTCCGAACTTCGTGAAAAGGCCAGCAATGCAATCCATGAGCCAATGCAGCCCCTGCGGAAGGGGGCCATCAATTCTGCGTATATCCTGCGTACACCGACTGATAATGCGCGCCGTTGGTGTTTCATCGAGCCATCTTATCAATTCGGTTAGAAGCACTCTCTTTAGGATACAAAGTTACAAACCTTAAAGTGCTCCCTAAGACCGAATCTATTAGTTTCTTGTGAATAGACTTGGATGCTCGCATTGCGCCGAGGAAATAGTAAAGGAAAGTCACAGTGTAGAAAAGGAACGTTCCAATGAGAACAGTGGAATAGATGGTTACAAAGCTGGGCTTAAGATTAGAATATTAAGATTTGAGCGGTATATGACACTTACAACGAGACGCTGACTTCAGCTGGGTTGTGGTGTTCATACTGAGTGCCCCAATAACCGAGGAACCACATCTGAAACGCGAGTAACCACTCGTTTATGAATAGAGATGCGATGACGATTGAGAAGAATAGAGTCGGATGGTTTCCCCCAAGATTGGACACGAGGAGCATGAATGAATTCCAGCTAACCTGGCCCTGTGCAATTTCTTCGGCAACTACTAATTTACCACTAGTATGTTCTTCGAGAGGAACTTCGCCCTTGTCAAGCGCAACTTGGTTCTTTTCATTTTCTAATTCGGCGGCTAGGCCAGAGTTACGGGATAGGGCAACAGAAATTTCAGTGCCTTGGGTTTTAACATTGCCGTCGAGTCCAATTGAAACAATGAAATCCGCAATGGGACTGGCAAGTGAGATGTTGTGAGTCTTGAGACACAAATAAATAACAGGCGACGAAGGTCATGCGAAGTCAACGAACCACGAGCAATATCGTTCTGTTTTTAACGAGATCACCTCGGAAGCATTGATTAACAATCCAAGATGCACTTTTTGAAACTCTTTTGAGCATCGAACAAAGATAGAAAAATCAAACCTTACGTGTGTACGTCCAGCGCAGCCAGGACGTCATCAAGTAACAAGATTTTCGCAGGAGAGTAAATAGCACGAGCGAGAGTAATCCGTGCCTTTTAGAGTAGAATGTGAGCAATAAGTAGCAAAGTAAATTGCCCTAATATCTTTACCTTCTGGCCACCACTGAAATAAATTACAAAATGAGTTTGCATCCTGTCATTCTATAAGGATTCGTCCTACCTCAAGGTGATGCCCCGCTCGCCAACTTCCGTACCATCGCCTGCATCGAACAAACCGAGGTCACGTTCCAAGGCACATTGCTTGATCACTAGAAATCACATCAGTACCATGTTCAAGTTGAACAGGAATGCTATGCCTTTATTGTAACGTTCTTCATCGTAAGGCGTCCCAAATAGAATGTTGTTCCTTATGGTGTCATTTTGAACCCACGATTCTTGAGACGCGTAGGCCACGCCGCCTTCCCGAGGGAGGTTAAACCATGAGTCTGGGCTGTTTCGAATAAAATGCATCTCTCCTGAATATACAATTAAAACTCATGGGAATATTGGTCTAAAAAACCTTTTACCCAATAATGCCATGAGCATAGACGTTTTTCCTGACCCACTTAGAAGGAAGCTTAAGGATGACGATATTTTGCGACCAAAGACGACCGATACATACGTTGGACCAATAATTAAGTTCACTCTGTTTCGTCGGAAGAGCAGTTGTTCTTGAATGCGAAGTCTGAACGAACGGGTCGTCTGTGCTGCTTCCTCGGCTTGTCCTTCGAGTGACCACGAGAAAGTGGCGTTTTTAAACCCAATGTCGTTGCTTGGCGAAACAGCAAAATTCGATGGTGTAGAAACCGAAAAAGAGTCTAACAACTCCGTTTCGCTGAGAAACTCTCCAATACGTTCCAACGAAACCTTGCCTGCGAGTTAAAATAACATGAAACTTAGGAGGACGGCCCTTGGAAGAGATTTACCTACCTTGAATGACGTCGCTGACTTGCCAAAGTAGCCGATGAAGCTGATCCCTGAGCATGGAAAAGACAGCCATGCTTGAAAATATCCTAGAAGCTAAACGACATCATGGTCGTGATCATATTCCATACTAGTAACCCGTGGTTTTGAATTGAACGTACCGTTAAGCTCCTCTTTCATGACAACCGTAAAGACAATATAAGTAGCTAGCATGGTAAGTGTTGGCATAAAGTAGCTGTTTTTGAAATAAATAAAAATCACGGAGCTTCATTGTCTTGACCAGTCATGCACTTCGATGGGTCATACCTTAGGATGCCACTGAGTTGATCCAGCATTTTCTCTTTCCAGAGCCATTGAAGCTCCTCGTCACGAGTCCTTTGAATACGGTCCAACATCTTTCCTTCCCATCCGAAGAGTTTCACCATCCTAAGGATGTTCACAACCTCGGAAACAGTTTGAATCCTGGCATCAGTCTAAAGGGGAGTCAGTGGGTTTCTTCCCGTGAGCGATGAAGTCCATCTACCAGTTTCATCTTTTTGACCTGCACATATTGGATTCTGCTACCAATATATCCTGGGGCGGGGAGGAGAACAACCGTTATTCCCACACCAACGAAGGCACTAGCCATATGGTCACTGTCAGCGTGAGCAGCAACGGAGTAGAATAAAATGTCGGTAACCTCCATCCTAGAACTTGGTAAAGGAAAACCATACACAGCATGATTTGAAGCGGGACGTAGAGAACTGGCAGTGATTCCAGATTGGCATCGTCATCCTCAAGACATGTGTGCGTTACTCACCAAGGAACAAAAAGTCTCTCGCATCAGTAACGTTGTTTAAATCGGTCGTTACAAGGTTGTTAATTTTCCCGATAAGATTACCACCAGGCGCGTCCTCTTTGTCCTGTTCAAGCGAAGTCGGTTTGATTTCTGCCTTGTTTACCGATTCTGGCACTGTGGCATTCGCAGCAGTTTCCGTGGCAATCGTATTATCAGAAGTGCTGCCGCATGTGGCAGGATTGGGAGCAATTTCGCTTGAGGGCTTTGCATTTTCTTTGGGCTGAACCGGGGAACTACTGGACATCTCCGCCTTCATTCGGATACGCAGACTATGCTCAAAAATGAGCTGAATAATTAGCGCTTCTGTACGAGTAAGGGTTCTGGAGGCGACGAAAGTGTACAACTGAAATGATATTGACCGCAGCATCGGGCCTAGGAAAAGCCAAGCAATCCAAAACCACGGGCGTATTTTCGCGTTGTTTCCTCCTGTTTCCAGATATCTAAGGGTATGGTCAGGTTGAGAATCAAGAGAACTTATTGGACAGCTACGTTAAAATACGATTCATTCCAATAGGGGAAGCAAAGCTAGCGAGGGAATATATGATAACCGTGAGTGACATCATAGCAAATTCTTTGCCTGTTACGAAGTCGGTTTTCATAAGTGTGAAACTTCAGGTGGATGGGATGTCGACTTACGGAAAGCTTTCAGTATTCCAGTAACCAAGGATTGACGTTTGGCCCCACGGAATACATCTAGGCGCTACAATTTCAAAAAGAATGGGTCAGCTCAATTGGAAGGAAAACCGACTGAACGAACTGGGAAGTGTGTTTCCGTCTGATACTTCGAGGAATCATAATCGGCCAGAGGAGGCAACTGGTCGACGGTCAGGTGGGGAACCTTGTGTGCAAGGAAGACGGTAGAATCCATGAAGGTATATGTCAGGATTGAAAACAGAGAAGCTGTCTGCTCTGGATTGGGGCTCGACATAGGGTTCTTCATAAGCGATGTCAATACATTTCCAGAGAGTACATATGCCATGAAACAGACCTCAGAATCCACAGGCATGTAACGGCAAGGGATTGAAAGGGGTATGATCACTCCAGTAGCTGCAATGAGGACGATCTTAATATAAAGGACCTTTCCCTCTGCTTCGTCAACCGCGTGTTCCGTGTAGGTGGCAAGGGGCCACAAGTCTCGATACGAGTATACCGCCAATGCGGAAAACAAGATAGTATTAATCAATCTTGTTGTCGATACACTCCATGCTTGAGGAACTTTAGGAAACAGTAAGGCCAAGGAGAGGATTGACGTGTATAACTAGTGTTGTCTGTATTTCATTTTTATATATCACATAAGTAAAACTCACGTAAGTTATGACCATAAAATTTTCGGGACATTCTGCAAGATCAGTCGGATATGGCCGCCTGTTGCCACTGAGTTTGCATTGGCGCGAGTTATCCAGGGATAGATACAGCAGAGCTACATTCCCGACCAATCTTGCAGTCATATACCCAAGGATCCTGGAACCACCCTGATACTGGAAATGGCGTTTAAGATATTGAGTAAAACCTTGAGGTGAGGTCGCGGCTGTCCTCTGGGAAATGCCCGCTCTATTTCGAGTCGATCTTGTTGAAAACCAACACCATTTTTGTAATACGATGACTATAACTCTGGCAAACTGTAAAGACAGCGCGATGCAGGTCACAGCAAATGGAATAGCGCGTGAATCGTAATCCAATCTAAGGCGTCAAAGGTAAGGCTTTATGCTGCCGTGCTCAGAAAAGGGCTTACATTGAACCATCGACTGAAGGGAAATATCGATATTCTGGACCCTCTTGGTATCGATACCGATTCGACTGCATTGAAACGGTAGCAAAATGGCGTGTTTTGAAGAACGGTTTGAACACTAGTAATTGAAATAATTGAATGCTTCAAATAGCCCTTGCCGAAGGGTGGAGTCACTTTCGGGTCCTGATAGGCGTTGACCGCATGATGACTCTCGCTAGTTCGGAACAAGTGGGTATTCAGAAACCGCAACTGTCGTCCCATGAGCAGACCTAGGCCGTGTATTCAGTAGGCCCTCTACCGGGTAGGACAAATTACAACAACGCAAGAGTCACAACGAAGTTGGACAAACGAGAAACGTCAGTTCATGAAGGCTGGAAAGGTAAATGAGTCACAATTGTTAAGACAATTGTAGATTGATGTGGAAACTCCAGCTTAAGTATGGCAACCAGACGAGGTGTATAGTATAAGCTGCATGAATTCGATGTACTTGTGAAGGTAAGCAGTTGTTTCTTGTGGCTGAAGAAACGAACGGGCCTGAGCCAATTGAAGGATTTGTCAGCCTGGCGACAGCCATGCCAAAAGCCCACCAAGATATCCCCGAGTTCAATGTCCTTGAGATATGTCGAATAACTGGTAATATACACTGCAAATGGTAATTGTACAATGTACTCGAGCACAAAGAACGAAAGAAATCATCGGCACTGCACTTGAAAGGTGAATGGAATAAAGATAGAGCAAATACGAAAATCGGCGATTACTAGGTATAGTTGAACTGTGGAGAGGATATAAGAAAGAGTTTACACTGCTGGTTTAGGACACACGGGGCTCCTTGCTGGCACCAAATTTCAAGCACATTTGCTCATCTAACACCTGGTTGATCTGGTTTGCAAGCCTGCGGGCATGCATGATATCTTGAACATCAACCTGGGATGTACCAGTATCAGAAACGATGGCGTAAGCTCTCTGGAGTGCGTCGAGCTGCGCGGACGACGTCCTCTTGTGTTCAAGGGGTGAAGTCTGATTTCTCCGCAAGGGTTGTGCATGGGGAAGTTCACGAGCAATATCAGTTGATAGTTCTGGTGCAGTTTGAGAGCGATGGCGACGTCTAGTAGTTTGCGGCGGGTATTCGCCTAGAGAAGGGCTAAGGATATCCTGGTCCCCGATGATGGATTGCTCTGGTAGAAATAGATAAATGGGTACAAGCTTTCGCGCTGGGAGAAAAACAATACCTATTGATTGCCCCTCGTCTGCGTTGTCATCATCAATGCCTGGATTTTCTTCACTATCTGGAATAATAATATCTGCCGGAATTGTCAAAAAGAAACTCATGACCGATCATCGACATTCTGACCTGAATTAAGCTGCAACGCTGCTTGTACATGCTTCAAGTCTTCGGCAGATACACCCTGTTCCCAGGAGTCGTAGTCGTCGTCGTCGTCATCCGAAGGCAACTTGTCTATGACTTGTCCACATACAGGAGTTTCGTGACGTGGGCTCGGGAGTTGAAGCTTTCTCAAATCGCTCCCAATCCAGGAGGATGTTCGATACTATTGCGGTTTGGCTCGTTTGGAACGGTTGACTTGTGGACATGGGTGGAAATACCGCTAGGGAAGGTGCTCGGGTGACAGGTTCGGATACCGAGGCCGTCAGACCAGAAAGTCGGTTAGAACTGGTTAAAAAGTCGAGATTTCCACTTTGCTCCGTCCTTGCCTGGGGCTTGAAATACAGGTGTTCGTTTGTTTTAGACCTTTTCGGCGTACGAGGAACTGCATGCAGGACCGTCAATTAGGAGAGGCCAGATATGACAAGGATTTACATACGCTCAGACCTAGCTGGACGCTTTTTCGACCTGGAAGCAGAGGAACCGTAAAACTTCGATGACCCGCCTTCCAATTCATGGAGAGAAATCGGGTTGCTGAGATTACAGTTGCTAGCATGAGGATGCAGAGCCGCAAGAGCCGCAGTAGGAGTGGGTTGATTAGATCGACTTTTGCGCGTAGGAGTGACTGTGCCATCAGAATTTGAGTTTTTAGCATAGTTGTGAGCTACAACATAAATAGGTTTGTCATAATCAACAACCGATATGTCAAAACTTTGGTCGAAGTCTCCAGATATTGTTTCCTCAAAGGGCTGGGAATCTGGAATGGTGTAGCTTCGCTAACATGAATAAGGAGGAGTGAGTGGAGTTGACACACAGAGGCACATAAACTCCCACCAAGCTTTCAGAACCAGAATCCAATGAGATTCCTTCGGCCAAACTGCCATCAGTGATGTCGGCCCAGGCTTGAGGCACTGGATGAGGGGAGGGTAATCGCCTTAGGAATGTCTGGTCTTATATGATACGTGACACGCCAGAACTTGTGAAACGCAAGTGGGCCTTCTCCTCGGATGCGGACGAACACGGACTGTATGAATTTTGCGACTGATTTGAGGGTGTTTATGGAGGGTTCGATCTTGGCCAGAAGTTCCAGGAAGGCTTATAAGTACATCGACCTGCATTAACGATGATCAGGGACGAATCGCCAGCATTACAGTGAAATTGAAACTTGCGAGTTCCTTGTCTTCATGATCGTCAAGCTCTTTCCTCTCATCGGCGATCCAGCAGGACAGGCTTTTCTGAAGCAGTGAAGAAGTTGGACGACTTCCAGCCCCTCCATCTTCAATATTAACTTTCCGATCAAACGAAGCGTATCGAGTGCGTAGGCCTTTTTTTCCGCAGTGGCACCGTAGGCAGAGAAAATATTTTCGTCGATTAGGCCAATTAGTTCGCTGTTTGGTTGTGGGTGTGGTGCTGTTGTCGACTGAAGAAGCAGCCAGTGCAATTCGTGAAGACTGCTTTAGTCTGCAATTACATTCAGAGAAGTAATAATGTCAATCAATAGAACTCACGAGGCCTGTTTTTCCGCCTTAAAAAAGCTCAGAAAGTGGGATATAATGTCGTTCATCGTCCGCGAGGCTTTGGTCCCGCCATCGAGTGCCCGTTTGAAGATGCCTGTCCATGTTTCCAACTCTGAAGATGATATTTCCCAGACACTACACTATGACTTAGCAACCAGTTTCATGGGAAAAATTGAAATTTACCCAAATGGCATCACAAGGAGTTGCAGGAGATCATCCCAGTTTCCGTCCGCCTTCACCAGAGGCCCATGTTCGGCCAATACAAGCCAAAGCTGTTTCGTTACCTCGGCCTCTTCTTGACTTTCACTCCTTCGGTGAAGGACATGAAGCAGAGTCGGAATGCCGACAGAGATAAGATCCCCGCAGAGTTGACTCCAAAGCTCCTTCACGTGATCATCCGCCAGTGTAAATTGTTTCTCCAGTAGGGACGCTAAAATCATCTCCGCTGGAGACGAAAGCCATGTTATAGTAAAAACATTCTTCATGACAGCCCAAAGCTTCCCAATAAAGGCGAGGTAACGACTGTGCATCTCGGAAGTATCTAGAGGGATCGAAAGAGTGTTAATAACCGACGCAATCTTGGAGGCGAAAGAAGAGGAAGCTGAAAGATGCTGTTCTCCAGGCGTCACGCTCCCGTGGACAAGTAATAACCCTTGCCACAGTTGAAAAAGTCTGGGCTAAAAAGATTTTGGTCGGCATCAGCGCAACAAAGGACAATTACGGTAATACTCACGGAAAAGTCTTGACTCGAAAGCAGGTCCCATTGAGCAACGATAAGCCATAGCTTAGATAGCTTATCCCAGTGTCGGATTACCTCCTTTTCCGACAACAATGGCAGCTGCTCAACAGATATCTTTACAGGCGGCACGCTAATTTCCCTTGTGGTCTGTGAAAGAAGGGTTCCATCGACTAACTTCTGGGAGAAAAACGCCCGATCGCCAGCAATATCCCTTGTGGCAGAAGGCGCACCGATGGCAGCCATTAGGTGAGAGAAGGTTGCCACACCTTCATTTCTTGATGTGGAGTCACCAGTTTCAACAAGTTTGGTTATTAGGGCAATCGCTCTGGAGACGTCCAGCTCAGAGCGATTCCTTTCCGCAGCGGAGTTATCGGCACCAAGCAAAGAATGAGGAGGTCCAGGCTGCGTCCGCCTCGCAGGTCTTCACAAACAAGACGATATGCGCATTCCCGAACACTAGGTTTACCACTGGTATTAACCCGATCGAGGCTCATTGGCATGCGGGAAAATGCCCAGAATAATATTTTCCAAATCTCGGGTTGTGTATCACGAACCGTGCCCTGTTTATGCTGGGCACACTCTTGAAGAATAGTGACGACAAACTTGACAGATTTTGAATTTGTGAAAAAGAAATGATCCAAAAGGACCAAGAAACATGAAATAGTTGCTAAAGCAAACGAAGGGCCAAATCTTCGCCATTGTGGACTGTCCGCCAACGCGGCTTCAAAGGGGGTATTCTCGGGCCCAGGGTGTTTCTTTTGTGACAGAGTCTCGACAAAAGTTTGGACGAACTTGGAGGCTTGTTCTTGAGGGAACTGGTCCCTGGAAGCTGGGTTCAATTTTGCCGAAGTGAATCCGCTCAATGCCAAAGAAGCATGCAATTGAACCTCTGCAGATTCAGAGACTAAGTTGTCGAGTACAAGGGGTAGGAGTTCAATAAAAGAGGCACCGAGTCTTGGGCGACTCTCTAGAATACAGTGAATGGCCTGCATATGAAGCTCAGCAGGAGATCCCTTGCGATAGGAGATGACATGTACCTTTAAAGCATCAAGTTTGCCGACATGACCGCCCACCTGATGGAGATGGAATTTCGAAGAGCCAATATGACCTCTGCCTTCAACGATTTCAAGATCGATATCGGTAACTGCTGCACTTTCAAGATCCATAAAGCCATTGCCGAGGATTTACTTGAGCCCACCTAGGTGGGATTGTGGTGTGGCGCAAAGCGAGGCAACCTCACGAAGAAGGCAAGTGAGCTGATTATCTGCAAAGGGAATTCAGCAGAGAAATGAATGACATGGAATGCATTGTACCTGTAAAATTAGAATACAAGGCATGAAACGTGAAGATGTCTGACAGTAAACGAAGGGCGTAGTGACATAGCGTATTATTCCCTAGGATGGTTCGCAAGCCGTCTTCGTTTGGGGTCGTTTCAGAGAAGTAGGATAGATCGGCAAAGGAGTGTGATTGGGGCTGCGAGTCAAACGAGCTTGGCAAGACACGTTTGATATCCCGTGTAAGGCACCCTACAATGTGTGAGGATTCCTCTTTGAAGATCGTGCAAAACGAGGGAGGTTCATTGGAGGTGATAAGGTCGATTTTCGTCCGTATCTTGTTAGAGAGTGTATTATATGCCTCCACGAGGTCATGAAGAGAAATACATTCTTGTGCGGGGTCCAATATGGATTCTTTGAGTGTCAGGATCGTTGATGTGAAGTAGGTAGGCGATATTACTGAGCTATTCACTGGCAATGAAGTCAGTGCGCTTCTATCCATAGGATTCTTCGCAAGAGAAAAATTGCCAATCCCACAGACGGCAGCTCAGTCAACAGAATCGAAGAATCCAAACGTTGGATTTGAAGACAAGGAATGTTTCACTTTGGAGGTGCAATCGTTCGTTGGTACAGAGCTTTGGGATGAATTGCGCTTGCAGCTGTCTCGTAAGACCGTGGCCGATAGTACGAAGGACACGAGGCAGGAAGTGAGTTGGGCGTTGCTGTGCGTCTCTGAGAAGCGACGTTCAGTTGAGAAGGACCAGAGATCGATAAATGCAGACGAAATGTTGTTACAGAGTACAATGAAAACAATTTATCTGAAAATCATCGCATTTTTCGTCTATCTCCCAGTTGCCAACGCAGTCGTCTTGAATGAGTCCTCGGTCGCGTCCAGAAATATGACACTAATTTAGTAACTTGGGGGGTCTGGATGGATTGTAAAGATTGGTTCAAGAACCCTCGTGCACTTGCTGCAAAGGGAAAACAAGAAATTCGTGTCTTCGTGGGTAATTAACGTGAACAACGTCTGCGTTGGCAGATTTGTGCTTGTCAACACTTGTGGGCAAAGATGAAGGTGGCAGATCTGGGGGAAAGATTACGCCTACACGTGATCCCGTTATTATATTCTCACGGTTTATCGAAAATAACTGACAGTGATTCTCCATTATAACACCACGACAGTGTGTTCACCCAAGATAACCTTGTACCAGCAATTATCTTCTGCCTTCCAGGTTCTAGGAGCTACATGACCATTCCATCTCAGGTTCAGGAAGCACGATGTGCGAAACTATCGCACTTTGAACTCCTCGGTCATCCTCGTTGACCTCAGGTTAAATCCATACCCTTGAAGGCTTTTTTCTTAAAGTTAACTACTGCCATATTCTGGCTTTCGACTTAAATGAGTAGGAGACTCGGACACTCTTATGGATCTCGGATTGAACTGGGCACGTCCCAACCAAACGAGACGAGTATACTATTCTTTTTCGCAACGTCTCGTTCTGCGATGATCCGACGATTCAGTCTACCATGATGGTCTCCTATTGGCTGTTATATCAGAAGCGATGCGCTGAATCTTCTATCAAAGTTTTTACCTCATTGGCTCCAGTCAGGCCACAAAACTGTCCTCAAATATTATTTATTGAACATAACAGCCGTCTGCTCTAAGTCGCATGGCCTCATTATCCCCTTCTTTCAGTGCCGTGCTGCGTTTGATGGTCCTCGCCTGCCCACCAACCAGTCTTCGAAGAGGAAAGTTGTTGGAATGGACGAATGGACGAATGTCGAACCGCGGCAATTACGCACCTTAGAACCACGAATGCCACCAATGAAGCGGTCTGGAGACCTGGTTCCGATATTGCTGTTACGTGGTGTGTCTGTTCCGTCCCATATCGCTCTCAATCTGCTGATCATTCTAAGACTTTCGACAATAAGGGAGGTTCGAAACTTACCCGACAATAACAGACCCTTTAACAGAAGTATACTTCTAGGGTACCTGAAAGAAGGAAGCACTGATTTGCGTCTCAATACGGGTAGTCGTCCACCCCTCGTCGTCTCCTGTTTCCCCGGAGATTTCTAACTTACTGGCCTTGGGTTGTAGAGTACCCGCTGGCTTCAGACTTTAATCTTCACGACGGCTTTACAGCCTTCAAGCACCAAAAGTTGAGTTTCGCGAAAACTATATCGTCATCTGTAAGTTTGATTTTATGTTCTTTGACTAAGAGACCTGCGTCGCTTTAACTCTCCCTTGTTCCTGTAATGGGTAATTCCGAAAATCTCGATCTACACAGATTATTCATCAGAATAAAGCCAGTTTCTTTTCTGCTACATCTCGGCTGAAATAAGATTATATCTGCGTTCGACACCTTGTTTGTCAGACATTTTACATGCAACCGCCGGCAGTCAACTACAACTCTAACACCATGCCCTATGTCTTGGTAAACAGACAGGTTTATCAGGTGCGTTACCAATCCGAAGCCTGATTCCGTCGTATCGACGATGAAAGTTACTGGGTTTGCGATCTAAACAGTACCTTTAATTAGGAGATTTATATTTGTGGTAATGACTCTGCACGCGCATGCCTGCGAACCCTCATCCCGCACCAATCTGACAACGACTTCGATTCTTTGCTTGCTTTTAGCTCGATCAGCCTGGAGGCCGAGGCTAATTTTACTGCGAACAACTTCGTCAATTTTTTTCGTCCTGTGAGTCAAGAAATTATGATAGTCGGCCCAGTTCTACAAAACATCTAGCTGTGCGGCAAATATGATTATCTGTTGAAACTGGTGGATCCCGTAGATCCAGACCCTCTCAGACACGGAGGACCCGCCCACTTCGTCCACTTCGAAATTAAATTCTTGACTTTATCTCCCCGCTGACAGTCGAGGAATAACGAGGCAGAGAACGCCGCCAGGCCCTAGCCAGCCCACGTCATACTTGCATCTCAGTATCTCCACCCTCAAATGTAGCGCAAAGACCAGAATCTACGATGTGGCACTCGCCTCGTGTACCTGACGCATGCAAGAGAACCCGTCTGAGCTCCATCAATGAAGAAGTCGGTCCGTCCTTGTCTGCAGGAGGAGGTATAAAGTCAGCGTCAGGCAGGCTCTCTTTCGCCAGTACTAGTATTTCTCGTTCTTTTCAGTTGCTTCCAGCTCGCCTCCCACCACTGACCAAACGACCACCCCATCTCTCTTCTTAAATCCACAAATAATTCTCGCCATGTTTGTCAGCACTCTATTTACGTCTATTCTTCTCGCCACTGCCTCCTTCGCTGTCCCGATTACTGGCCCGCATGAGCTCATCGTCTACAACCCTCCAATCCTCTCACCCAAAGCGAATTCTTCCTGGGCGGTGGGCACCGAACAGGTCGTGAAATGGAGTTGGTGTTATGCTCATATCCCACTCAGAATTATATCAATCATACATCTATCTCCAGATACCACAGGCATTTCAGGACAAAAATCCAGTGCCGCTGGCGTAATTCTTCTCGGCTACTCGGAGAATGGCGCAGACCACCTGGACGTTGGTGCGTACATTCTAATCAAGAATGTCTGTCCCTAGCTGACGCCTTGTGAAAGACCATCCTCTCGCCACTGGATTTCCCATTACCGCAGGCTCTATCAAAATAGTATTACCCAAAAACATTACGTCCAGAAATGATTATTTCATCGTCCGTACGTAATGTCATCCAGAATTGACTATCTCATGCTGAAATTTGTCGTTCTAGTTTTTGGTGATTCTGTAAGTTGCCGCCCAATTTTCGTGGCGATTTTCTGACATTTTCCAGGGAAACAAGTCCCCAAAGTTCAGGATCCACCACTAGACGATGAGAATATTTGTAACATGATCATGACCGTTGCCTAATAGTTCCTTCTAATCTCCAGCTGCGACATTCGTCTTCTTACTTTGGATCACCGCTAGCTTTCCATTCAGTCCCTGTTTAGCATTTGTTCCATCACACTCTTTCTTTGCATACTTTACTCCCCGTTGGCACTTAATATTGATCATAATGACAACCATTGACTTTGCAGTCACCGTACTCCTACCACACATCCAAGCATCTAAAAAGGCGTAAGCAAGAAGGCTCAAAACTTACATCATGTGGTTGAAAGAATTTACAAATCCTATTATCGCTCGATTGAACATCATCGATGATCGAGCTAGCAAGAACTCTGCAGAATGGCCCCACAAGGTATTTGATGAAAGGAGCAGCCCTGCCCGCAGGGCACGCTTCGAATCCCAGCAGCGGCTTCAAGAACTTGCATAGTGTAGACACGAGGGGTTTCGATTTCGGAGGCTTTGGGCCATGGGGTTTTGCAATCCCGTGACCTCGTTGCCCAGGGAAACTTTTGGCGGGCCCGCCTTACTCAAGACTTTAGATTAGCTCGGTTCTTTGAATCTTTCAACCCAAGAACTTGAATGCCTCAAGACTCATGACAGAAGTTGACTCACTCCCTTTCTTCTCAACTAGCGTTGCTCATTATTTTTTATATTTCATAGGCACCCGCCCCTTCCATCACATTTTCAATCAGTGACAAAACGTATGATCTGGAATGCGAACGCGCAGCATTCTGGGACTCTCCAAACACAGTGCAGTGGTTCAAAGAACATGGTTACACGCTGTATAAAAGGTTTTATACGTACGGCGAACCAATAACATCTGACACGGTCCCAGCCCTGCCTATCGAAGACGTTGGATACGGGGAGTATCCTTATGCCTATTACGACACCAAAGAATCGAATGAGCTCGCTGTACCGCTTCGCTCACACGTCCCTACGGTAATCTGAATTGCCTTCTAAATCGAAAGTTGGTAATATTAAAATGATAAGGCTAATGTCAACTGTGCGCAAGACTCGCTGGGCCGTCATGTTGCAATCAAAATTGTGGAAAACGACTCGGATGAATACCGCATTCTACGTTTTCTTAGCCAACAAAACCTCGAGCAATTGAAAGAGAATTGTATCATTGCCATCTTGGACCTGCTGCCGATCGACGGTTTCTGTTTCGTTGTAATGCCAAGGCAAGTTGCCTTTGTGTTGGTACAACACCAGGCTGATCCTCTTCCTAGGTGGGGCACGGCTGTTGGCTTTCCTCGAATTCAGAAAACTCGTGATGCCCTACATTTCATCCACTCGACACTAAAAGTAAGCCTTACTTATTGGCAACCTAAGATGATGTGACGTATAAAGCAATCCCAGGCTTTGGCCTTCCTACATGAACATAATATTTGCCACGGCGTAAGTCCGGTAAAAACTCTCGTTGGGCAATTTGAATTATTCTGGTCGCAGGATATCCAAGGTGGCAACATGCTAGTCAACCATTTCAGCGACGAAAGTTATATGGAGGCCATTGATAGGCGACTTGAACTCAGGTCTAAAGGATCTATGCTCTATGCCGTATTTGATTTTGATTACTCTATCATGTTACCGCACGGTTCAGACCGAACTACGTATCGTCTTCCATACTATAGGTCCTGGGGAACATTTAATCCTGAAATCGATACGGCTCAAGGTGAACTTGATTTCAATCCTTTTGTCCTTGATGTTGGTTCCTTGGGTGTAATGCTGTCAAACCTATTCCAGGTGAGCTACTTTGTTACCAGTTGGTCCTCATTTGAACTCATTCTTTTATGTTCAGTGTTTCACAGGTAGTCTTCCGCTACTAGCTCCTCTGCTTGATAAAATGACAACCCGACACCTTTGTAATCGGTTTACTGCATCGGAGGCCCTCCAATTCTTTGAAGAAATGCACTCGCAATTGACAGCTGATGAAATCGCTGGAGATCTCATTCCTGAACCTGGGAACGCCCTTTATCAATACCTGTATTTTGAATACGATAAATGGAAACACGTCCCTCCCGAATTCGCAACAAAATGGGCTTCATATAGGGAACCGCCCATACCTTGGACAACTAAACTCTTTCGGAAACTCTGTGAAAAGACCTGGATATATTATACTGTTGTTTATACTCGATGGTTTTTCTTCCAGTTGGCCTCATGTCGGAGCCATTGTCTTTCATTGTGTAAATAGTCTTTCATTGTGTAAATATCTATAGTATGTATGTGGATTCCTTGTTCTGCTATATAATCCCGCTGGACCCTACTCTGCCGACACGGTCATCGGACGGCCTTAGGTTTGACTCAAGACTCCAATAGGTGAGTGCTGATGATCACGCCCTCTAATTCTGACTTGAATGTGTCAATCTGCACTGATTCTGCAGAAGAACAAACAAAATTTGAATAGATACCACTATATCGTTCCACATAAGTGAGCGTCTGTAAACTTGTAGTGACTGGGAAACTAGAGCGGAAGAGGGTGACTGACGCGATGACGTCAGACAGGTGCCCAGTCCCGTGACCTCGTTTATTTCAAAGTTCGCGTGCTTTTGCCTTGCACTGCTGGAAGGGGATTATTCTGCGACCCGCAGAATCGGTGCAGAATGTAATGTGAGATAACAAAGTTCTACATACCGTAGAATGTATTATTTTCTTCCAATTCTACAATTAGGCAGATTTTGCTCGGAATCTACTCAGAATTAGAAATTCTAATTGTCTACTGCCGTCGGCAGAACTTCAATTTCTGTACCGATTCTCAGGTAATCAAAATTTTGGTAGAATTTTACCTTTTATCTAAATTCTCCCGTGACCAGAATTTATTGTTCTGCGGTTACGCAGAAGGAAAAATTCTGACAAAATTCTGCAAAGTTGTGTAAGCACTGCCAAATCAATCCATTCTGCGGAAGTTCTGCGAAGATTCTGCATTTTTGAGTGCAGAATAATAAATTCTGCCAAATGGAGAATTTAAGCAGAATGTAAAATTCTGCGAATATTTTATTTGTCGCAGAATTGTCGCAGAAGTTGACATTCTGCCGATGGCAGTAAACAATTAGAATTACTAATTCTGACAATTTTCCGAGAAAAATCTGCCAAATAGTAGAATTGATGCAGAAAAATACATTCTACGGTATGCAGAATTTTGTTATCTCACATTACATTCTGCGCCGATTCTGCGCGTCGCAGAATAATCCCCTTCCAGCAGTGTTGGTAGAGTCGTAGACTCTAGAGCCCTTGTCTCCGAAATATGGCGGTATTTGGATTTCTTCCTAGTTTTCTAACTATATTCACGCAAATATCTATTTTTTGACAGGCTCCCCCGCCTTCGATTACATTCTCAGTCAGCGACAAGACATATGACCTAGTCCCAGAACGCGCAGCATTTTGGGACTCGCCGATCACAATTCGATGGTTCAAAGAACGCGGTTACACTCTTTACGAAAGATTTTATCAGGACGGTGAACCCATAGAGTCTCAATCCGTTCCAGCCTTGCCATTCGAAGAATTTGGAGACGGAAAATACCCTTATGCCTACTACGACACGAAAGTCGCTTGCAAATTCAGCGCGCCACTTCGTTCATATGTCCCTATTGTAACGTTAATCTATCTCGCGCACGAAGATAATTCTGACACATGACGACTGATAGGCAAATATTTCTTTTGCGCAGGACTCATGCGGTCGCCATGTAGCAATCAAAATTGTGCAGGATAACACAGATGAATATCGTATTTTACGATTCTTGAGCCAAAGGACTCAAGAGGAATTGAAAGATAATTGTGTCATTTCCGTTCTGGAGTTACTCCCAATCGAAGGTTTTTGGTTCGCTATAATGCCTAGGCAGGTTGTCTCTGTCATCTTGGAAGTATCGGCCTAAATTTCCCCTACAGATGGGGCACCAGTGTCGTAACGCCTATGTTTGACGATGTGCGTCAAGTCCTACATTTTATCCGCTCCACTTTGAAAGTAGGTTTCTTTCATCATAAATCTGAATAGCATGGCTTACTCGGCATTTTAGGCGTTGGTATTTTTACATGAAAACAATATCTGCCATGGTGTAGGTGCACTCAATATTAATGCATCCTTCTTGGGAAGTGGGCTCACTCTGGTTGCAGGATATCAAGGTCGCGAATATATTGGTCAATCATTTCAGTGAAGAAAGCGGCTCGAATTATTTTGATATGCGTCCTGAACTGAGATCCAGAGATTGCATCCGTTATGCGGTGTTTGATTTTGACTTTTCCATTATGTTGCCTCCCGGAATAGATCGAACGAAGTATCGTCTGCCATATTATAGGTCTTGGGGAACGTTCAACACAACGATGGACACAGCACAAGGTGAAATTGATTTCAATCCCTTCGTTCTTGACGTTGGTTCATTAGGCGTCATGCTGTCTTCCAACTTTCGGGTAAGGCAAGTCCAGCATCTCAGTCTTAGCTCTTTACTCAACCTTCATCTTTTACCTCAGTACTTCTCTGGAACACTTCCCATGTTAGCCCCGCTCCTGGATAAAATGACTACCCGCAACCTCCAGTATCGTTTTACGGCACCCGAAGCACTCCAATTTCTTGAACACATGTACTCGCAATTGACAGCGGATGAGCTTTCGGCAGAATTTTTACGTGACGCAGTTATAGATCTTGACCACCTGCCATACTATGAATACGAGACATGGAAACACGTCCCTCCTGAATTTGCAACGAAATGGGCCGCGTATAGGGAGCCTCCCATACCTTGGACAACAGCTATTCTCCGAAAGCTCTGCCAGACCACCTGGATATATCGTACTGTTCTATGTATTCGGTGGTTTCTTTTTCGACTTTCCTCTTGCCAACGTCACTTTTACAGTATATGCATTTTGTTGGCTCCTGCAACAATACTTGATTCTTTTATAGTTCTATACATGCAACTGGCTGCTGTGTGGGCTTTGCTTGGTGAATATTATCTTGACGTTCAGTGTCTCCTGTTCACTAGCTTGTTAATATGTTGGGTCTGCATGAATTGTATTGTCTAACATGATCATCCGGTTTCCACAGCAGGCAAAGAGTTATGTAGCAATTATAACATGTCATGTAATGGTTTACCAATTCTATTGTGGCTATAAATGTATCTCCCTTTTTATCAGGTGCTAAAGAGTATAGCAAAAGTCATACACAATTTCTTTGGAACCAAGTCACATTGACAAGATGAGCGACAAAACAGAAAAGAGTAATATTTCAGCCATGGACTCTGAAACCCACAAAATGTGTATATGCACGCCGTGGAAAAGAAATCCATCCAGAGAGAAACCTGCGGATGTGGGCCACCAAGTAGTGCCCCCAGCGGCGTTCGCAAAGCCAGCGAAGTGCTTTGGTTGTCCAGGATAACGGAGGTTCTCTATATGCTGCCCATTCCATAGCAAAATCAACAGGCACATGCGACCATCTATCATATAGATCATATGGCAATGGTTCTCCATGTTCCTGTTCTGGAGTCTGCACTTCAAGTTCACTCTGGGATAACTGAGCGGTCATGTCCTCGAAAAAGAAAAGAGCCTCGGAAGCCGTAAATCGACGGTCGAGATCACGAGTAGTCATCTTGTCAAGAAGCGGCGCTAGCAAGGGAATTTCTTTTGTGAGGTGCTTTGGTGTTAATTAGATTGTGCAGAAGCATGATAGATAAGAGCACTGACTTGAAAGAGGCGACAAAACGTGACACCTACGTTCCCGACATCAAAAACAAACGGGTTGTAGTCTAACTCGCCTTGATAAGTATCTTTAATCTGGGCGAACGTGCCATACGATCTTTCACATGGAAGCCTAAACATTCCGCGGTCTTCGTCGGGAGATAACATAACAGCGAAGTCAAAATCAAAAACACAGTAAGATAGAGCCTTTCGGGACCGAAGTTCTTGCCTGATTTTGCTTTCTCCTTGGAACGTCACATCACAAAAATGATTAATAAGGAGGTTTCCCTCATGTATGTCCTTGAAAATCAAGGATGAATACACTTCATGTATTAAAGCATTCAAGACAAACGTCACTCACTCCATGACTTATGTTGTGTTGGTGCAGGTAGGCGAGACCCTTGTTTTATCACTTAGAACTTGAAACAGTAGAATCTTCCAACAGTTGTACCTTTAGCATACTATGCATGAAACCTAGTACGTCTTGAACCGTTTTTGGAGGGGGGTTCTGAGGTGAGTCGCCCCATCTAAAAACGTGATCAGCCAAATGACAGAGCGCTAATAAACTCTGGGATCACCTTGGCATAACCGCAAACCAAAAACCTTCAACGGGTAATAGATCCAAGACAGGGACCACACAGCTGTCCTTTAGCACCTCTAGATGCTGTTGACTTAGGAAGCGCATGATACGATACTCATCAGTGCCATCGCGTACGAGTTTGATAGCAACGTGTCTGTTCAGGGAATCCTGAGCAAACGCCACCTTTGCCTAAGGGAAAAAATCAACATAATAATAATATTGGACTGACAGACCTACACCTGGTTCGCTTGCTCGAAGAGGTGTTGGTTCTGAGTCAACAGTCTGAGCATCATAATAAGCATAGGGATAGACGCTTGCGGCGAAGTCCTGGACTGGTAATGCAGGTTCAGTCGAGGGTGACAGATAGTCATCCTTCCCTATTCGCTTGTAAAGTGTATATCCATGTTCTTGGAAGAACTGGATAGTGTCTGGAGAGTCCCAGAAAGCTATTCGTTCGTACAAGTCGAAGGGAGATCCTGGTTCAAAATCGAAGGTAATGCGAAGAGTAGGGCCCTGCATGAAGACGACCAGTCAATACCAATGAACAATGAACGTAGGCAGGTGATCAGGCTACCTTCATAACAGAAAAGACTCGCTATCTAAATGAAAGATTTTGATGATTATAGTTGGCCTAGTCTTCCCACGAACGCATCCAATAAACCTTGAAGTCACATGACTCAAGCTGTGAAATCGCTGACGACGTAATTCTCTTTCTTAGATTCTGATTCTGATTCTTTCCTTCAATTAATCACATTCGTCTCCACCACAGACTGACGAGGTAGTTCAAGTTGTATACGTTGAAATCTCAATCTACACAAGAACAGACATGTCTTACATTAAGTTCAAGTGTTTGTCCTCAGAATTGAGAGAACTAGTGACCGGGACACATTCTGTAGTCAACGTTCAACAAACCTGGGCTTGATATATCTAAAAGCCAGTCCAGACCTCTAGTCCGTAGCCATCAATTACAAGAAATATACCTTACTTATATAGATGTCACAATTGTGATTTGGTCAGGGTACATGACAGACAACATCCATCAGACAAATGCATTCCAATATCAATCAAGTATATACACTAAGTAGACTCAAATAATACAAATTGTTGGAATCAAAGGGAAGTTGGATACCTACTCGACTTTCTTGAAAACTGAGGTGTGGTGGTAAGCATCCGACCTCCATATGATAGGTTTCTGTGTAATTTTCGTCCTTCGGAAGGCGTAACAGGCGGAATTCTTGTTTAACGAGTTCGGGGCCATGTATCCTCGCTGAAAACACTATGATTATGGCAGTAACGTGTTTCTGAACATCAAACATACAGTTAATGTCCGAGGCTTTCCTACTACCTGGATGATCTCGTCCTTCTTGACGGTCTGTCTTCCAGAGGTATTGTTATAGGAAAATTCCTGGATAACATATAAGAACTGCCTGTCCCGCAAAAAGTTTTGAGATGGTTGTCCGTTTTTCGAGAGGGATAAGCATCGGTGTGGAGCAAACGAACTATCTATTACTGGACCATCATCGAGCGTGACATGCAAGAACGACCTCCCCGTTTGCTTAGAAAACGAAAAAACTGGGTCGCTTCCGGGAGCACGTGAGGTCTGATTTTGCGATTAGAAAATCAGGCCAGTCAATGAAAAGTGAAGGCTCACAGAGGTCGCCAGATTTGTCTGTTGATTTGTCTTGTAAATGTTCACCTTTGTGGCTGCTTGCAACAGAAGGTCGACCCGTTCCGGCAAGGCGTCGCCGTATACAGTGGATGCGTCTTCACAGGTGCCCGAAATCGGGACAACAAGTTCGACGGTTTCGTTAAGCTGTAACAGAGGAAAACAGTCAAAAAAATACCCGGGCTACGGATAAGCAACTCACTTTGGGTTGGTAAGCAGGTGCAGAGTTGGTGCTGGAGGACATTGTCGGTGGAAAAGGTGTTGCTGTGGATAGAGCGAAGTCGAACGGACAGAATCGATGTAAACCTGATGTAGACTTAAGAAATTCAAGGCGAATTTATACCCCAGAGACGCGGGTCATGACCTTGAGAAAGTGAGATAATTATTTCTCCAAGCCAGATGGCGAGGGAGCCATGCGACCACAACTCGCTCCGTCGAAATAGTGTCTTCAGTAGATCTGGGGGGAAATCGTATTCTTGCATCCCATCTCCGCTGAATAGAATGCCCATAGAGCAGTTCCCGAGCCAGGATCGGGATTCGGATTGAGAGAGCCACATACCCAAAGACACTGGAATGAGGATAACTACCAGAAAGAGAAGACCTCAGGTTCGAGTCATGGGCCTTTATTTTTCTTTTCCGAGTTGGTGATCAGCACCATGGGAGAACAGCCAAGCTGCACACACGCCAGCGTTGTTCCCGATCCCGATTTTAAAGGGCGGAAAAGATACGGGGCTCCTGGGAGTTCCTTATGAGAAAGAGTAATGACAAGTCAAAACGTGGATGAGTCATTCCATCGCCATCGAAATCGCCTCCACTTGGTGCTTGGATGCTATACAAGAAGGGTAATTCTGTAGGGAAAACGCTCGATTTCTCGAATACTCCTTGAAAAGAATATGAGCTCTCAGTTTCCTGCACAGGAACAAGGTAGTGCTACGAGTGTGTTCGAGAAACCATGCCGAGGGTTTGGATATATAATCCACGAGGGCGACGTGGTAATGATTTCTCCGCTGTGTGAGTCTGGCGTGTCGTCCCTAGTTCCGAAAAGGAGGCAATTAGTGCTACTCTGATTCACGTTTTGCGTTGACCAAATTGGTGCATATTCATGCCTATCGCCACACGACCCCTGGTTCCATGGCGCAATCATCAGTATCCTAGAAGCGAAGCGGTGAAAAAAAAAAAACCTTAAAAGCAGCCGAAACAAGTCCGACTGAGTGGAATAAGAAGCTTTATTAGGAAAGGAATACCAGATCTGCAAACACAGAATAGATAACCATCAGGCTGCGTACACGTTCAAGGGGCTTCAAGAGGATTAAACCCAGCGGCGGCTCCAAGAATTAGTATACCCGAGGAGTTCCAACAAAAGTGTGGGGAATAGTCGGTGCACCAAAAAGGAGCGGTGACTCGAATGATGGAAAATAAGCGCCCGTCATGATATAACAGCCATCCATGTTTGCCTATCAAGTCCCGGCCCGTTTAGCCATTCCAGGTTGCATGTGGAGTCCAGACGCGTATACTCGTTTCTCCGGTTATCTGTCAGACAGGCCTATTTATGTCCTTGCTGTTCGCGTGATGTCAATTTAGCTTATGAGTAACCCACTGACCGTGGTCGGAGCATGCAGGAGATTATCAGAATAGAGCATCCAGCCAATGAGTCGACCCCCAGTTCCGAATCCAGAGGCTTCGAGGCTGCGTCAGACGGCGTCAGGCAGTCAATGAATGTCGAGGCATCCTGTGATGGTTCGGAAAACGACTGAATCGTGTTTGTGTCATGTCGGAAAGACTGCAGAGCTATAATTCATCGAGTATACAGGTCATGTCAAACGATATGTGTCGTCGTGTACGACGCTGTCGAGGACTCGGTCGACTCTCGGTAGTCTTGCATGCGACAGTCGAGGGTAGAAGATCGGAGAACCACTTGCCGGGGAGACGAGCGGCGATTAGAATCACGTGAACGGCTTTGAGTGCACTCCGGTTGCCGGATCGTAGTGGCATAAAAATGTTATATGCGGATTCCGTTCCATTTGACCTCCACCATAGAACTAGTACTAGAATATCTCTTTCCTCTCTATCTCCGCTATAGATATACCTTTTAAAAGATAGAGTTAGGTCGTCGCTCCTTCCAGCTGTCCGACACCTCATTCTGCCATACCTTCACCTTCGCTGACCTTCTCCGATGCTCAGACTCACAGCAAACACATCAAAACGTATAATAGTGCGTCGCAAAATTTTCATATGATATCAAAATGTATTTAAATGTTTTTCTAGCGTCCTTCGCCTGCCATAATGTCTAGAAAGTCCTCTTCTGCTCTCCCTGCGGGCTATGCAGCGGACCCAGCAGCCCCTCCAATGTTGCGATACCAAGCTTCATTACCAAAATTACCCGTCCCTACTCTGGAATCGACATGCGCCAAATATCTTGAGACAGTACAACCTCTACTTACCCCAGACGCCTATTCCAAGACGAAATCAGCCGTCTCGTCCTTCCTCGCTTCACCCCTGGCCGCCGAACTTCAAAAACGCCTCAAAGACCGTGCTGCAGCACCAGAAACATCAGCTGGCTGAGCGATGGTGGAGCGAGGCGGCGTATATGGGGTATCGGGATCCAGTCGTTGTCTACGTCAGCTACTTCTTCGTGCATCTTGACGACCAGCTACGACGAGATCCGGCCAAACGTGCAGCCAGCTTGGTCAAAGCCATGCTGCCGTTCAGGGAGTTAGTTGAGAGGCGAGTTGCATACAATTTCAAAGCTTTGCTACATTATCTGACATTTCCTTAGTGGGCGACTCGAACCCGAAAAAGTACGCGGTGCACCCCTATGCATGTCTTCGTTCAAATGGCTCTTCCACTCAACGCGATACCCCGTCAAACCCATTGATACCGCCCAAAAATTCGACCCCAAGACCAACAACCACATCATCGTCCTGCGCAAGAACCGCTTCTACGTCGTCCCTCTCGCCAACGCGTCTGGTATCGAGTTTAGCGCGGCTGAGATTGAGGCCCAGCTCAACAACATCATCGCTCACGCTGGCTCTACGCCCCAGCCAACCCCGATTGGAGCATTGACGTCTGATAACAGGGATCTATGGGCCGACGCACGCGACGCTCTGCTGGCAGCCTCTCCATCCGGCAAAAACGCTGAAGTCCTAAAAAAGATTGATGGTGCTATGATTGTGCTCGCTTTGGACGACACAAAGCCTATCACGCGCGAAGACATTGGTTGGGCCACATGGGTCGGAGATGGCCGGAATCGTTGGTTTGACAAGCAGCAGTGTGAGTGTCGTTCCTCGTCCAATATTTCTCTCGGAGCTCTTTAGTGCTGTGAGAGAATATGCTGAGCTGACTCTGAACTTGTACAGTGATTGTATACGACAATGGCCGGTCCGGTTTCTTGGGAGAACATTCATGCATGGACGGTACCTCCACACTACGGATGAACGAATTCGTACTCGCTTCTTTGTCGCAAGGCAAGATCGACCTCGGACCGGAACAAGTAGACGCGTCAAGCCTGCCCAAAGTCCACGAACTCGTCTTCGAAGTCGACGAGAAAGTCCAGGCTCTTGTCAAGGGTGCTGAAACCCGATTCGACGAGCTCGTTGGGAAACATGATCTCCACGTTCGTCTAATATAAATACTTTCGTGGGGGAGGGAAGTTGTTGACCTAAAAATACAGGTGTTGCACTACGAGGGCTTCGGCAAAAATTTCGCGAAACACCACAAAACGTCGCCAGACGCGACTGCGCAACTCATCAAGCAGCTCGCGTTTCATAAAATGTTCGGTCGTCCAGGTGTCACCTACGAGAGCGCCCAGACGCGTAAATACCAGCTCGGTCGCACAGAAGTCATCCGAAGTGCGAGCAACGAAAGCAAAGCCTGGGCTGAGGCCATGCTTGATCCTAAGGTCACTGTAAGTCTCGCTTCCCTTGCTCGATACCGTGTGACAGCCCTAACTCTTTGAACCTACTCAGGACCCAGTGCACCTCCGCACCCTCTTTTCTCGCGCTGCAACACGCCACATCCAATACGCGAACTGGGCGGCCGATGGTCAGGGCGTAGACAGGCACTTGTTCGGTCTCAAGAAACTTCTTAAAGAAGGTGAACCCGTGCCAGAGCTTTACACCGACCCGGCCTATTCACAATCCAACCACTGGGAGCTGAGCACAAGCCAGTTGAGTAGCTCGTACCTCGATGGCTGGGGCTATGGAGAGGGTCAGTAGTTATTCTCTTGAAATCCTTTGGCGTTCTCTGACGCGTTTTATTTCGACAACTAGTTGTTACGGACGGTTATGGACTGTCTTACTCTATCGGAGACGATTACATTCGCTGGACGATTACGAGCTTGAAGAGAGAGACGGCCGTTCTGAAACACTATCTTGCTGAGGCCGCGGCTGAGGTCAAACATATGCTGGAGGCTGCAGCGAAGAAGGACAAGGAAGCAGAGAAGGCGAAGCTTTAAGCTATGACATTAATACAAGCCTTACCCCTTCTCCAAGTGGTGCCCTTCCATCAGGTTGTTTTCTTTGCACAGGCCTAGATTAGGACTGTTTCTTGCGATTAAACCTCGGAATTGTCTTTATATCTAAGTATTTACAGTATAATACTCTTAAGTTTGCTAGTTCAAAATGGATGAGGAGCAAGTAATAAAAACTGTCAGTAACAACCTCACATTTTCCCGGTCCGCAGCATTCACACTCCACACGACTTTCATTCCTCGTCCCACCTCTCATTTCATTCCCACTACACCAACTAACAATGGCAGATACAACTCCCATATTCACCAAAACGTCTGCTTATTCTCTGGCTGGAGTTGTATTTCATGGTCTTGTTGGCTACTTTGGCTCCAAGGCATTCCTACCCAAGAACGCGCGATGGCAAGACCGGTTCACGTTCATCTGGCTTGTAAGCATTCCCACCTCCTCTCACCACTACCTACACTCTTAATTCTGATTGACAGGCCTTCGACGCTCTCATCCATTTCTCTTTCGAGGGTTCCTTCCTTTGGCTATCAGTCTTTGGACGGCAGGTGAACACTTCAGTCGGACCTTTCGCGGACCTCTGTACGCTCTTATGGCGTTGAGAAAGTTCTATAAAACTGACTCTAATATCCGGCGCTTCAGGGAGAGAATACGCAGCTGCAGACTTCAGATGGGGCGTTTCTGACCCCACTGTCGTGTCTCTGGAACTCCTCACAGTCCTCGGAGCTGGCCCAATGTGCTGCTATATCTTGAAGCAACTCGCGAACGATGATCCTGCGCGTCATTATTGGTTGATCGTGTTGAGCACCGCTGAGCTCTATGGCGGGTAAGCTTACAGACTTTGGCTCTCAACTGCAAGCATCCAAGTAAACTGACGACATCTTTCCACAGTTGGATGACCTTCTGCCCAGAATGGCTCACTGGCAGCCCAAACTTGAATACCTCAAATGTATTGCACCTCTGGGTTTATCTTGTCGTGAGTACCGTTTTTTTCTGTGATATTATCTTCCTACTAATATCCGATCGCTTGCTTGCCTTTATGATAGTTGATGAATGTCATGTAAGCCAACTTATAGTCTTGCATTTAGTCTGCCAGTGACCTGATATTCCTGATGTAGTTGGGTCGTTATTCCTCTCTGGCTCATGTTCGACTCGTATACCCATATTGCTGGTGCACTTCGCGCACAGCAAGCTTTGCGCAAAGTTAAAAAGGCATAAAGATCGCTCAATCGGCATTATGTCACTCGTGCTGATGTGGAAAAGCTTGCAAAACATTTCTTTTCTTTTGCACGGCTTATCTATACAACATAAAAATTTACTGACAATATACCATAATTTATAGGAAGTGGGTACATACTCTTCTGATTTTTTTCTGGAATCGCAATATCTTTGCCAACATTTGGTGTGATACGTGTATTGTATTGATTAGGGCAGGCAAATTCGCGTCGAGATCAATCACAGATAGAGATATATACTCTATCGACCAGCTTTTGAGTCCTAGTGATACGCAAACAAAGCAGCCAAAGCAAGAGAAGGCTCAAAGAGTAAATATAGGTCATGCACACAACTTCATTGCAACCTCCTCTACCAGCCTCCTGACCTCTTTCTTCCCAATACCACCCTCAACATTCCACCCAGAACCTTTGACAAGCTTCCCTTTAAGCACCTGTCTGCTCTGCAGAACTTCTAGAAGCGGTTTGACTTGACTCTCGTATTGAGGAGAAAGCCGGATATAAAAGGCCAAAGCTGCTGTGAGACGATGAGCTGTACATATGCAAAACAGCACAAATGAGCGAACAGGAAACCACGTCACAGAAAATTGAACACTGACCAACTTCTTCGCTATCCTTCTCTCGATCAAGCGCTTCCAAGATTGCACTGACCATCTCTACCTCCCAATCTGCCAAATATGCCTCCGAGTCAGCCCTTATTCCTCTCCCGAGCTTCACACTCTCCACCCTTTCTTTCTGCAGCACTGCAGCAATGTCAAAAGCCAGACTAGCAGAAGACGTGCGCACTGCAGGGTCTGAATGCAACAAGCTCGGGACAAGCACCGCGGTAATCTTGTCTCTCGACTCGTTCCCACTCAGCAGCTTTTTTGCCAACACCGGACTTGAGAAAGCGTTACAAAGGAGGCGCAAGACTGTAAGCACATAGTTCCGCCCTCCTTTCGACGTCGTTTCCAGTGCACTTATGGCTTTGGGAAGGAATGTGCCAATTGGGTCGGTCGCCGAGGCAGGTTGCAGTGAAGCAGTCCAGGATCCCACTGCTGGATCTAAGAAGGCCAGTCTCCACATGTCGACGAGAGGGAACAAAGATTCTACGGGAAGTGCAGAAGCCAAAAGGGCGGATATCTGTGTCCATGAAGTGAGCATGGCAGGTGTAGCCGATGGAAGAACTTGAGGGGGTGGAGTAGGGGGCTGGGAGCGTGATTTGAGGTATGGAAGTACTGTTCTCAGAACAACACCTTTCACTTCTGCTTTACTTTGCGGGGCAGAAGCTGGCCAGGTCGACTGTTCGTCAATGAAGGCAGACAGCTTGGCTAGTACAGTTTCTATAGGTGGCACTTGGGAGAAAATGATGGGATTCATAGAAAGGGCTTGAACAGCAGGCATTGGGATAGACGTATGTGGGTGTGCTAATATTAAATAAGGACTGCAAAACTTCAAATACGAACAGACTGGAGCTTACGTGGATAGGCCTGGAAGAGTAGAAGGTCAACTTGAGTGCGCAATTCATTCGCGTTTGCTCCTTTGAGCTCATCAAGCTATACATACATATTTGGGACACGATTTAGATAAAGGACGAATCTTAGAGGTGTTACATACCTTCTTCCCATCCAAGAAAAACATGAAAGTAGGAGTGGCCCGGACATTCCATTCAGCGGCAAGATTCTGTCCCATGCCGACGTCAATATCGATCTTTGCGAAACCAGCTCCATTGGTTCCATTTTGCAGACCTTTCTCTTCAGAAAGACGTTCCAGAACTGGCTCGATCATTTTACATGGAGGACACGTCTCGCTGGTAAAGAAAGCTACTGCCGCTTTGTGGCTCTTAACGAAGTTATTGAAAGAGGCTGGGTTGGTAATTATATGGATCGGTGAAGTCAAAGACTCGGTTGCACGAGCACCGTGTCCATTCTGTCCATTCGCCTGGGCTTGAGCTTGAGCTGCTACAGCTTGAACGATAGATGCAGCAAGTTGAGGGCTTGGGGATGCATTCGCTGCTGCTGGAGGCGGTGCAGCAGGTGCCTGCGCGGGTTCTTCATTTGGTCGACGATACATGGAGTCGATGGTTGGACGCAAAGCAGCACCAAAAGGTGTTGATAAGAAGTCGGTGGGAAGATCTTTAGAACTGGCGTGAGTATATATAGATCGGTATTAAACTTTAGACGCATACCTTTTATGAACGACGGAATGCTACCACCCGTTAAAAAACCAACACAGTCATCGGTAAATGAATTGCAATTAAATTCTGCCTTGAAAATGAGCAATCCTTATAGAGCTGCATTAGTGGTTAATTACCTAGGAGGTGATACTTGATATTTGTGAGTACTCAAGAAAGTCCGAATGTCATGTATAACGAACCTTGTCAGCAGTGTAGTGTTCTCTAATCTCCTGCAAATATTCATCAAAAGTTTCCTTATCTATCGCAGTTTCTCCCATGTCTATAATTTGTAGTGGTTGACCATGCTATATTTTGAAGGAGAATCGTCGTACACTGGCACTTCAAGAGGACTTAAAAAGGGACTTGCATGCGACCGTCCAGGAGCAGTTGTGCTGATCCCTTGACCGTAGAAAACCTCCTTTCCAAACACAACAATGGATGTATGCCTAACACCGTTTCAAAGACTGGTAAATTTTCCAATTTAATTGAAGAACTGGACAACAGAACCGTACCATATCCCATCTATCTGTCTACCAGTCAGTTGTCGAGAGAGTTGGCGGGCCAAGCCATTGCTGAGGTCGTAGACGTATAATTTTACAGGATTCGACATAATATAGATCTAGGGGTATTCCGAAAAACAAAAGAGAAGGGATGTAATGAAAGTCGATGTTCAAGGAGCTGTAATAGCTGCACATCGGCATGATGAGTGGACGCGTCATGTAAACACGTGATCAATAAGCTACTCAGGGGCCACGCGTCAACCACGCGCAAAGGATTTTGAGACCTGTAGTTTGAGCCAACTCATGGGAATAAGATGGAACTTTGAATAAATCTCCTTCACTGGCAAACAATCGGCCAAAAACTAATTGCAACTCTGACAGTTTCCGACCAATTTGCTTATTCAAAATTAGGATTTTCCAAGTTGAAGGTTGAGGAACGTCGGTGTGCAAGTAGAAATTGCATCATGCGGACACGCCAAACCTGCTTTAGAAAATCAAATATGGCAGTTCGAATCCCAGAAAAGGTTGCTTGAAAGTAAATTGTCCTCGTGCGGGAAAATTAGTATGATCTACAGTTACCTACACAGGTCTACAAAATCGAAGCAGTCCACGACTAGCGACCTTTGGAAGTCTGTCCTCCAAAAGTCCTGCAAGCCCCTCTATATTGACCCTGCCATCGACTTCAAATTCCACGGAGCGCAGATTTGTATAAGCATCGCTTATGAGCGTCAGGTCTAAGAATCCCCAGTTGACATTATACGCATCTAGTTCGCCAGCTCTTGAAAGCTTAAGGCCCAAGATGATACGCCTGATATTATATGACCTGATTGAAGCAAGAACCCTAGGCGCCCAAAATAAGGCGGTACTCTGGTGGATGGCTGAATAGTCCAGAAAGCCGTCGATACGAAGCGTGCGGAGGCTCGTGAAACAAGCCAACCGATCGCAGGCGGATATACCAAAGACCTTCCAGTACTGGTAGGCGATTGGACTTATTGATGAGCTGTCAGGTTTTGGTTTCTCTTGATCCATCTTGCGGAGGAGCTCGTAGGAGCAAATGTGGCCGTTTTCACCGAAGCCAAAGGAAAAAGAAAGGTGTTGAAGATTCGAGCCATTTGACGCCATGTAGCTGCCGGTATACGGAATATCGTGCTCTTCTAATGGTCCAATCTCGAGATGAGGAACTGTAGGAAACCTCACATGGGACATCAACCAGGTCATAAAGCTTCGAAAAGGAATGTGGTATAGTCGCATATGAACCATGGAATGAGGAAGAGCCCGTCTCTGAATCTTCGCTTGTTCTGACAGGTCAGGCATGGCCCAGTTTATGTTGTCCAGCGTAAGGGACTGCAAGATTGGGAACTTGCATACAACGTCTAGGAGAGCATCGAAGTCGGTGAATGAGATGTTACGGAAATGGAGATTTGTGACCTTCGAGGAGAAATGGCCTAGGAAATGAGAATCCGCTTCAAAGAGGAACCTGACACCACAAAACTCGATCCTTCTGACGTATGAGGGTATGGTAGAATGTGGAGAATCGGTGATGAAAGTCGAGAGCTGAGTGGCATTATTTCGCGTGAAAATTATCTTTCCGAATAAGTGTTCACGACTGGAGAAAAACCAGGACCGACAAACAAGGCTGCAAGATTTCAAAGCCGTTACATCGTCCTGAAGCTGCTCGATGATTTGGTCCGTCAATTCCTGGGGAAATATTTGGAGGTGTGATTGCTCTAATGTGCGGCCAACGATAAGCATTACACAGCGAGGCCAGATTGTTTCCTAAATCGATGGTTAGAAGGAACGCAGGAAGGAAAATCATGTTATTGACATACCCTAGATGTTGAATGCAGATAGAAATCGAGAACAGGAAATCGAGGGCAAGTTTTCTGAAGGCATGGATTCAATTGCTTATATGATAAGTAATTGAATTGCCCGAAAACTCCACCAAAGGTCACCCTGATATGATGGTGTGGGTGCCCCAGTTTTACCTCGGTACTGTTGCTGAATGGAGAGAAAGTCAGAAGATGGCAGAACTTCAAAAAAAAAAAAGAGGCCCTCACTTGACACGAATACACTGGAACAACATTGACCCAGCCGAGTCCTGTCCTGACACAAAAGAACACTCTAGCAGGCTTCGTGAATGCAGCCCAAAACCAGTCCACTGGAACATGGAAGTCTGGAAATTGACCTCGACAAGGGGCACTGCCACCGAGATCGACGTATTTTGTCAAATCCAACCAAATAATATCCACTTGTTTCCCTGTCAAACGTTACCAATTCAGGGATCGAGGACTTTCGAAAGTGTTCATTCAACTTGCCCAGATAGTCAACAAAATGCGGCAGAGGCGTATCAACTGACTGAGTGACTCAGCCCAATTGCTTTACTTCGGGCTGTTGGCGGACGGCGATATTTATAGGCATGGTTCACTGCGGGACTGCACGCAGCAGCGTGATTAGGTACCTAACTTGGCTTTGAAAACGCCTTCTGCTCACTTGCAACCTACAGTGCGCGCACGCTATCGTGCAGACCGCGGCTCGTGCAGTCTTCAAGGTTGACACCAACATGGGAGAGATGAGCAGTCCTGATTTGTCACACCACTTAAGAGGACACCTCGGAAATCTTACTGCGGACCAGGAGCAAGCCTTTACAACGTTCAAGGAAAATTTAACCAAGGCAAACTTATACACTCCACCCAAGGAAGACCAGAATGCCTCGCATGACGATCCAACGTTGCTGTGCGTCCATTTCTGTGGAGATCAAACGTCGAACGCGACAGGACTAATTGATTTCGATGGCTTTCAACAGTCGTTTCCTCCGAGCAAGGAGTTTCAACCCGGTAGCAGCGCAGAAACAATTCACTGATACGGAGAACTGGAGAAAGAAGCACGACGTTTCCAGATTGTTTTACGAGATTAGCGCCGAAGATCTTGACCACTCGAAGCGCTTCTACCCACGTTGGACGGGTCGGCGAGATAAAGTGCGTACAGGGTTGGGCTCTCGAGGAATATTTCCGGCTTACACTCTGTACCTCAGCTCGGTCTTCCTCTCTACGTCTATCGCTTGGCTTCTCTAGAACCTATACAGCACGAACTAGATGCGATACCCGCGGAGACTAGATACAATAGAATGTACGTCGTCTTATTTAACGTTAAAAACGTCCAAGTAACCACGGATCCTGCCCACTTAGCGTTGTCCTATACGAACTCATGACCCGTTTTACATTCCCTCTCTGTTCCAATCTGCCACGGGCAACAGCCCCGATCCCCGTAACGTCCACAACCACAATCATCGACCTACAGAGCGTCTCTTTCAGTTCCATGTGGAGACTTCGTCACCATCTCCAAGAAGCTTCACGGCTCTCCACTGCCAATTACCCCGAAACACTCCATCACATTGCGATTATCAACTCGCCGTCGTTCTTCCCTACCATTTGGAACTGGATCAAGGTAGGATTTTTTGCAAAAATGATTTTACCGCGTCTGTTCATGACATTCACCACACAAAGGGCTGGTTTGACGAGGGAACTCGCCAAAAGATCCACGTCTTGGGAAAAGACCCTGGATCGTCGCTCGTTGAGCTCATCCATCCCCAAGATCTTCCAGTAGTATATGGCGGAGAATTACCCTGGAAGTTTGAGGACGAACCTGTACTCGACGAACACACGAAAGAAGCTATCGGCGAATTGCCTAAGGGTTCAGCTGTCTTTGCCAATGGAGTGATCGAGAAACCTCCAGAACCTTAGATGAAAATCAGTGAAACAACATGTATTATTTAGTATAGAGGTGTGTAGGCAGATTGTCTTTGCAAGGCCTTTGACATCAAAATGTGAAGCTATGGCTTCGAAAAGTCAAAGATCCAACTCAATTGCAATGTTACAACCAAACGCCTGGCAGGCGACAAGCGGATAAACCCTCCCCAATTATGTTGCTGTCGTTGAGATATTCCAGAAAAACACGTATTACATTGCGGGATATAAAAACATGCCAAAAGTCGTAAAATGGTTAAGCCTACAGAGCAAACTCCCACTGCTGATTCGATTGTCCCTGTCCCGTGAGTGTAAACTATGGAACGCTCGGTCAGATGGGGCGAAGGACTAATAGATAAGGGATAAACACATACAGCGGCACCAATGTCATTCGGGGAAGTGAGAACTTTGTTACTACCATCGGTGGCACTGATAAACGTATGTTAGAGAAAATTCTTGCTGAAGAATTTCAGGAGGACATACGTGATGTAGTACTGCCTAGTAGCGCCTCCTTGTGTAACCTTCCACACAAATTCGTTATTGACTTGCCCAGTAACTTTGCCGGCTGTAACAACAATGTACACTTTCAACCTGTTGAGTAGGCAGTACATCACGACCCCATCCCCCTTCGTCTCGACTTTGAACTAAAACCTCGGTGTTAGTTCTGCCAGAGAGAAGTGGCGATATGGTATCACCTTGCTCGCCCTTTGCTCTCCATCTGAAGCGATGTCGAATGTATTATTCGCTGGGTTTCGAGTAACACTGACGTAGAACTTTCGTCCATCCGTGTTCCTGAGCCTGTAATCCCCTGTGACCAAGCCAGGAGCAACTTCACCGGCTCCGCCATCTTTTTCTTCGGGTTTGTTTATCAACGCATCCTCGGGCTCGATGAGCCATATTTGATTATGCGCAGGCTACGACAGAAAACAAATGAATTGACGTTGAGAGTTGAGGTGAATGAATCAACGGCTTACTTTTTTGGGCTTCAAGATGGCCTGAAATGTCAATGGGAGGTAAGCGTTTCCGTGTGCATACTGAAGAACTCAGGTCAACGTACGGTGCCTCGATCGAGGGCAAGAGAGAGAGGTTGTAAGGTCGGTTTAGTGTTGACAAGAGTGTTGCGTTCTACGCCGATACTGTGTTATTCGAATGTGAGAAGAATTCTGACGGCAGTGGGTTACGCCCTTACGAATACGTGAAATCACTTGTCGGTTGGACAATCCATATGTCAGGCTTATCGGAGACTGAGGGTTCCCAGTCGAGAGATCCTCTATCATTGGTGGCAAGGAACTTTTTCACCTCCGCGTTGTAAATAGTGCAGGAGCCATTTCCTAGGTTTTCGATAGTCCACTAGTATGGAAGAAGTGAGAATCAGCGGTTTTGCAGAACTGAATGGATGACATACAGTACGATGATTTCCTCTACGGTCCTGTTTGTCGAGGGTGATCTTATTTGCCGAATCCAATTGAAGGGCTTCTCCGACAAGGGTACGGATTCGATAGTTCTGGTTGCTGCCCTCGGGGAGTGAAGATGGGTTCACCTCAGTGATTTCCCATTGATAGCCTTCATTTTTTATCTGCCCATAGCATGAATTCAAACAAATTAAATGCTCAGAACAAAATGAACTACCTCTGACTTGAGCTGGCTCGCGCTTTTCTTCAATTGTTCAATGCTCAGCTGAGATCAGTGAGATCAGCGGAATGGTATGACAAACGCCGAACGGTGACAAACGCACAACACCGGTATCATCTAAGAACACCATGCAGGGTTTCCTCCCCTGGGTATTGCTAACAATACTGTAGCAATATTGTAAGACGGTGAAAAATCGAGCGCAAGTAAGACACTCACTAAGTACGGTTCCCAGACAGGTGATCGGTGATGAACGACCAATTCTTTTCGGCTTGAGGGCTTGATGCATCTGAGGCTTTGACGCCAGGGGTAGGGGAAAGTTGGCCATAGAGCAGGTTTTTCTCATTTGGATCTGGATCTCTAACTTCGTAGAGCGGTGGGGCATCCTGTATTTTAGCAAAGACCCACTGAAAAGAAAATAGGCAGACGTTAGAATTAGATGTGCAGGTACAAGCTGAATAGAAACTCGCGTGTTGGAGAGCGTCCTCTTTCTTGGGCCGAATTACGAGGTCATCATCAGCGTTGCGCCGTTGAAGATAAGTACCGAAATCCACATTCTTGATACGATACTTGACGTGCTCCTTGGGTTGGAAATACGTAGACATGTTAATGGGTAGTTTTCTGGACAACGGGAGGACCTCTCGTCGATGATAAAGGCCTTATAATGAGTCCAGTTTGATGGGATGCGTGAATGCTTCGCCATATCCAGGCCAGGTTAGGAAGCGCTCATAAAAATGAACCCCCACAGCCATCTTGGGAGACATAGATATCGGAAGCCATATAGTTGCGAGTGATTGAACTGGCTGTTTGACGTCGCAAATGTTTCCCTACTCTTGGGCGCGTACACGCTGTTGGAGTTGTGTCAAGCATCATTGTAGCTTCTAACGGGGTATTTCCTCATTAGATTGGAGTTCCACTGAGTCATCTGAGAACTCTTACCATATGTCGTGCAGATTGAGACAGAATACCGCTGCTCGCTGCGGTGCCTTGGGAAAGGCGACTTCTATTTACACTCGGATTCCGAAGGCCACGTAGGAGATTGGATATCACCGACTCAAGAAGGAGTGAATTGTGGAAGACGATGGTTTGAATCGTTGATTCCGTTCCGTAACAAGCGTGTCACGCAATCTCGATGATGGCATCGCGTGAATGATCGGACGCCTGTGCCTTTAATTTTACCGGGTTGGCTTTCCTCGTCATAGAGTCTCTTGATTATCTTCCGATAACGATTTTGAACTTTGGAGTCTTCACAGGACTTTCGAGTGGAAATCCAAATATGGGCGCAGGGAAAACTTACAGACCGGTACTGGAACCAACTTGGCAGCAACGCGAGGCGTCGGCAGTGTTGAAACTGTCAGAAGAGTCTGAGAAGACGGGCGAACCAGTTCACCATGACTCCGCTGAATTATACGATAGAGTGCAGCAAACTGGGGATTGAGAATGAATATCCCACATTGGGGTCAAGTTCATACCGATTTTTGCCAGTGGGTACTCGCACATACCAGTAGAGATGACAACATTGGCGACCTCCGAAGAAATGCAAGAACTAAGGGACTTGATTGGAAATTTCAAGGAGCAAGGTTGGGAAAAAGCTTGGTGATAATTTTTTTGTTTATGGGCCTGCATTCTATACGACATTCTAACTTCATTCTGGCTCAGGGAGAAAAATGTTTTACCTTGGGATAAACTTGGCGATGTTCAACCACCGCTACAGACTCTCTTGCTTTCTGATCAACAAATCTGGCCACGACAAGGTCGTGCGTTGGTTCCAGGTTGTGGTAGGGTTAGTTTTTATTTTCAATTTCGAGTGGTCATATGCTGACCTTTTAAATCAACTAGGGTTATGACCCCATATTCATAGCGGCAACTCTAGGGCTCGACACACTCGCAATCGACATATCTTCGACCGCCATTCAGGCTGCTTATGCGTATGACGTCCACTCTCTTTTCAGAGAACTTCGAATTTACATGCAACAATCCTTCGTAGCTTGCTTGCCTCCTCGCCATCCATCTCACCTGCAAAAGTGACATTCCAAAAAGAAGACTTCTTTACGCTCTCAGTATCAGATGAAGAAAAATTTGACCTGGTCTATGACTACACGTGAGCCTGCACCCTTCACTGAGGACGATATTTACTAAGACTTCTAACCAGATTTTTTGTTACCATACCCCCGAAAATGCGACCCGACTGGGGGCGCCAAATGGATACCCTTGTCAAACCCGGCGGCTTCCTCATCGCACTGGTCTTTCCTATGAACCCTCAGTCAGAAGACGGGCCGCCTTACTTTACTCGACCGGAGCACTATTTTGATGTTCTGGGGAAGGACTGGGAAAAGGTGATCGACAAAGTTCCAGAGGAGAGTGATCCGACCCATGTCGGTTATGAACATTGATTGTTTGGAAGAAGATAAGAAAGATAGATTTTTAAAACCTTACATCGCTCAAAAATGAAACAAAATACAATTCACTACCAGTAAATGTCAGATCGGACAGGATTCAGCCTCCAGGGAAGGAATTTATGCTATTCCTCTCTCCAACAACTCAAAGAACAGACACGTCAAGGCCACCCTACCCTCCCCTAGCATTGTAAACTGGAAGAAAAATTAGCAAACCGCGCTGGAGATATATCAGGGGAACACTTACTCAAATCAAGATATATCGAGTCCTCAGCGGCGGTTACGAGTGAACTGACTCTTGAACTGTCGTTTACTGCGGCTCCCTTTAAGCGGAAGGCATACTCGTTCGCTCTTCCCGGGAAGGCCTTTTCCTTGACCGCCTGTATTGTGTCGGTTCGGTACGCCCAAACAAACTTTGTAGGACCGTTGTTCTCAGAATAAGAAATCTTGACGAGTTCAGGATCCTCTAATTAACGACCCACAATGTCAGTACATTCAGTCAGAATAATGATCGCTATACTCACGAAGGTATAGACTATCGCCGTCATTGAGATTGTAAATTCTCACAAGTGAATAATTGTCGAGGTTTCTTCCTGAAGCCAGCTTGAGGGACCACTGGGTCGTAACGTTTCGAAGGCCATACCACGATGCGATTTCAGTCTTGAGAGAGGAAACGTATGAAGATTTATCGGCTGCGTATGTGCCACCTGGAACAAAGCTTCCAGTCTCGATCATCACCACATAAATGTCAACGAGGTCGCCCATCCTACAGAATAAAAAGTGTGAAGATTAGATTAAGATACTTGGTTGGCATTCAACGGAAACACGTACGCGTCAGATAGATATTTCGAACTTCAAGTTGGGGTCAAGAAGTAAGGGGAGACCACTCTAATATTGCTTTATAAAGCCCTTACCGGTGACGAGAATCCTCCTTCCGAAGCACAAACCAGCTCAATTCGAGCGAATGGTTTGTCGAAACTTGGTCGAAAGCATAGCTCCGAGTCGGAATATGTCAATGGCATGGCCCGCGAGCCGCGAGCGCGAATTTGGACACGCCAATTTAGTTGGCCTCATGTTCAACTTCTTCTCCACATATCACTGCCACGATCGCTATATCAGGGTGCTGATCAATGAAACAAAATTAAATGCCGATTGAAGGTTGATAAAAGGATTTTTGGCGGGTTTACTGATTCTCATCTAGAATGTAAGTTCACACGATCTTGTTGAAATCTCGGAGTTCGTTCACTTCTGCACCTCAGGCTCTCTCGGAGTCTCTCTTCATCATCCTCGTGATCCTTCTGGTCTGTCTTCAATCTACGAAACACTCGGAATTGTAAACTCGCCGGATACAACACTTCCTTCATGTCCAAGATACGGGAAGCCCCAAGGCTACTTTCTGTCGAACCTCTGTCATATCTGGAAACATGGATAGATCGTCTATACGCCAGAGATCTGGAATAATTTCAGCGCCGTGGCACCCTCACTCAAAATTGGAACACATCGTTGCCGAATTTTATTGACTCTCCTACCCGACACTCTGTGACCTATTTTCCGATATCTACTTATTCGCCGAGCTTGCATCCTTCGTGTCAGAGAGCAACGATGTCGTGTGTACAACCCAACTGCAAGAACCGAAGCGAGTCGAATGCACCGACATTAGAATGCAACCATAAACTCGATCTCTGTCTCGAGCATATCAGCCAGATTGTGCAGACACGAGTCAAAAACCAGGACTCTTATTTCGAATGCCCCATCGGCAACTGCGGAACACGGATCAAGAGTGAAAGGGTCGAGGACTGGATCAACAACAAAGATGATGAGTAAGAACACTCGATTCCACGCGTTAAAGATTGCATTTGACCTGACCTTCCCGAACAGCTATATGGACCGTTGCCTGATTCTTATTGCAAGCAGTGATGCCCGCTTCGCCATTTGTCCCCTGGTCAACTGTCCTGGCGCCAATATCACCTCGGAGGCAGTACGAGAGACCTCACACTCGAATCTTATATCTGCTGACTCGCCTTTGCCCTAGCTGAAACGCCAATTGTGCAATGCAAGACTTGTGGCACCCATTACTGCTTCAAAGATCGAGTGGTCTGGAAGGAAACTGATTCACACAACTGTGCGACTTATGGAACGTACGCTGGTGCCCAGATGGGCGCAGACCTGAAGCCGTGCCCGTCATGTAAACTACATGTAAGTTTCTTCGTTCAACTAGGTCCTTTCTTCGATTTGACCGACTTCCAATTGCATGAATAGATGACCAGAATTGCTGGGTGGGTTGACTTTCAACTTTTTTTTCCAATTTACTAGCTTCTTACTCACAATTTGCGCTGCAGATGCAACCACATGACCTGCTGTGCGTGCTCTCTCCCTACTTGACAGTAAAGGCCGGCATGACTGACACTATCTATCTTTCCACAACAGCCAATTGTCACTATCATTTCTGCTGGATGTGCCTTCGCGAATGGGACTTCGATGGGGCTCATGGCAGGAACTGGTATGCCTGCCCGTATGGCGTTAGGTACAATGTTTAGGAAGACACTTGCTCAGGCGCCGAGGTAAATCAGAACCAGTAGAATTGGAAGTGATCATTGATAAAACTCAATGTATTCGATCTGTAGTCATTCTGCGTGGTACTATATGCCTTATATTATTTTATATCGTTTCTTGTGTTTCGCAACAGAAAGGGAAAGCGACAAAGCGAAGTGAAATAATTTCCTGTATCCAAAATTACAACCAAACAAACGATTATCGTTTTAATTAGCATCTAAAGAGTAGCAGCATTAAGAGTATGAGTCTTTTATGAATCAATGAGTGCGACCCGACTTACAACCAAGTTCGGCATTGATACCGATGTTCAATTCCTCAACTGTGGCGTCTTCTGAGACTCGAATCCCATTAAATTTGAGATAGTATGCATTTGGGCTGATGCCTTCTTTCTCCAAAATCATCTCCTTAACCTGAGATATTCTATCCTTTCGGCTAACACGAAGGGGGACAATCCTGCCTCCGATATTCAAGGTAATCGGTATAAGTCCAGGAACTTGTTGAACTTGCGTGGGCGTCAAAATGAGTACCTGCACCATAAATGCACTGGCAACTTACCGAGTTGAACCTTGGAATCATCATTGATATGATAAGAATTCAGCGTTTTGTGGTCGTCCAGAATGTCTTTATAGTAGACGAGAATTTGTTCATCGTATGGAATATTCCACCATGAAGAAATAGCCATCTTCAAGTCAGCGACGATGCTCCTTTCACTGACACTCAGCTCTGGGTCGTTGAAAGGATCGTCCAGCCTGATGATCTTGACGGTAATATCTGCCATAGTGGTATGGGGATCCTGGTAAGTATGTCAGTCTCATAATAAGGCAGTCGGGACTCGAGAGGCAATACCTCACGCGAAATTAGATACGAGCTCCGAGTCTTCGACAGCTCTTCGAATTGGATGTCGGGAAGTATATATGACCGGTCCAAGATATCTGTACTTTCAGATCTTGTCTGCATTAGAGCGATCGGTGATTGTTGATTCCCGGTGCTTGGCTGACTGATTAGGGCAACCTCCCATAAGAAGCAGGGTCGTCCCAAGCTATTTATAGACGGGCGCTTCCGACAGCTGACAATCGCGAGAACCCGTATGACGTCATGCTTCAATGATAATCGCGATAGGCCATCTGTATTATAAATTTTGGCACATGCTCCCGTACGATGTACAACCCGCCGACTTTACATGGACTCGGACACAAACCGGAAGCTACCTCTAGACGACTACAGGCGCTATGGACGGCAAATGATATTAGAGGGATTTGGACTGTCTGGTTCGTACTCTTCTTTTATATTGAGGCAGCATCTAAAAACGAAATTATTTTGAATAGGACAGTTAAAGCTACAGCAAGCCTCGGTCGTAGTTGTTGGCGCAGGAGGGCTAGGCTGTCCGGCACTGCAGTACTTAGCTGCGGCAGGGATAGGTACTGTAGCCTGCCTTAATTCCTTCTAGAAACTTGTGAACACTGAACACAACGACTGGGACTTTTGATAGGAAGGCTAGGTATCATTGATCACGATGTCGTAGAGGTATCAAATCTTCAACGTCAGATTCTACACAACGAGCAAACTGTTGGAATATTTAAAACCGAGTCCGCAAAACAGGCCATCAAAAAGTAAGCACAATGGCGCTTCGACGTGAATTTAGATGTCGATTTGTCTCCTTCCTGTAGAATTAACTCTCGAATAAAAGTGGAAGCCATAACCGAACCTCTTTCCGCTCTTAATGCTTCGAATCTTTTGCAAAGCTACGATATCATTCTAGACTGCACAGACAATGCCCCAACAAGATACCTTCTCTCCGATACGGCCGTCGTCCTCAAAAAACCCCTCGTGAGCGGTGCAGCACAAAGATTTAGCGGCCAAGTTTGTACCTATAATCTCGGGCCAGATGGTCTCTGCTATCGCTGCCTGTTTCCTAAACCTCCATCGACAACAAGTACCTGCGAGGAGACTGGGATCCTGGGTGCGGTCACTGGTGTCATTGGGAACCTCCAAGCCCTAGAAGCAATAAAAATAATCACGGGTCTTCATGGTACGTATCCTTGCCTCGAACTCCCAAACTTTGGTGAAAATATCTCTCCACAGATAAGAAGTCCAGCATGCTCGTATTTTCTGCTGTTAGCCCCCCATTTCGTAGCATCGACCTTGGCTCGAGAGACCCGACTTGTCCAGCATGCGGAAAGGACGGACAGAAAGTAGGAGAAATACAAGATTTCGACTATGTTCAATTTTGTGGCGGCCCTGCACCAGATTGGGAAAAACAAGGACTCGTGGATGGAGGTCCTGGGTATCGAATATCAGCAAAAGTTGTCGTTTCTTTGATATCTCTCAGGCTCCACACTGAAGGTCGTGTTCTTGTAGGAATTCAAGCAAATACTCGAGGGAAATGATAAACTGAACATCATCGATGTTCGACCTCCGACAGAGTTTCAAATCTGTCAGCTTCCAAATTCTACCAGTAGGCTATCCTTACTTCATAGTGATCACCGCTCTAATTGCATTCAAGATGTTCCCTTGGAGGAACTCCTGGCCAATCCAACGGCGCATTTGGCGCAAGATAGGGTAGTGGACACGTACATCTTATGTCGGCTAGGGAATGACTCGCAGATTGCTGCAGAGGCTCTGAGAGGCACGGCTAAGAGCTCTGGGCTACCTGATGCCACAATCAAGGACGTGATTGGAGGTTTAAGAGCTTGGGCAAAAGATGTCGACGCAAATTTTCCGGTCTACTGATCTTCGGCATATTATGTACGCGTACGTAAAACGATAGATCAACGATGAGAATGGGCTCAACCTTTGTCGGATCCGACCAGATGTGGGGTTCGTAGCTGCCCCTATGTTCCTGTTATCTGCTGCACGTCACTGTTAAACCAATTCAATGTTGGAGAAGAAAGCAACAGGCACAGAACGTGAAAATTGGTCCTTGTCTGGTCGAGTGTCGGCCCAAAGTTAAGCAGAGCCAACCGGACAAGTTAAAGCAAGAGCAAGAGGCAAGAAGCAATGCATTAAGGCAAGCAATATCACTACAATAAGCAATACACAACCTATTGGGGTATCAACAACGACAATGATAATGATAAGAAAATCTATACAATGCTCCCAAGAAGACCGGGTGTAGTGTAGGAGAATATGTTAAACCCGTCGTGGACAATTAAAAGAATTCCTCCTCTTCTGGTTCTGCCGTTAGGCCATCCTCATTCCAAATTTCGAGGAACTATGGAAGAGGTTATACAAACGAGTAGGTCTTAAGAAGCTTCACATACTTTAGCTTTTTGAAGATTGGCATCTTCGGTTGTGTGAAGAGGAGAGGTTGCAAAAGTGAGTCGAGTCCATGAAATAGGGTTTTCATGTCTTTTCGTGGCGGGTTTGTCCCCAATAGCACTTTTCTTGCCAATAACAAATTTGTTGCATTTGCTAGAGGATAGAATTGAACCGACAATTGACAAAAAAAAGACGGAACACATACTCTTCTGACAAGGAGTAAAGTGACTTCAGATGCGACTTAAGGAGCATGACCAAAGCAATTATGACGGAAGTTCGCATCAAGGCAACTTGGTCGTATTCCTTTGCAATGGATTTATCCTTTGGGATATCTTCGACTGGTTGTTCCTAGTTACATAAAATTAAGAACGTGAGATTGAGATCAACAGCAATGCCACGTACAGCGGGTGGATCGGAAGGGGCAGAGGTTTCCACTTTTGAAGTGCCATGCAGATGGGTAAGCAAGTGTGATGGAGAAATAAGTTCCAGCACTTGCATTCCCGTTGTGGAAAGAATGCTCGTGAGGTACTTGATGACAGTCAAGACTTCTTCAAGAGTCTTGTAATCAAACGCCGAAAAGTTTTCAGCCATATATCTTGTGTAGTTAATATCATCCTGCGTCGACTCGTAGGACGGGTTCTCCTGAAATATTTTCACCAGCGACTTCAGGAAGTCTTGTCTAGTTGGACGTTTCTCGCGAACATGTGAGTACCATCGTTGAAGAAGAGCAACAGGTGTAGGTTGCGATCGGAAACCTAAAGAATGATATTTAGGGACATCCAGTCGAGTAATGTACCTTAACACACCTTTTACAGGCTCTGCAGCACCCGAACAAATTTTCTTCTGGTAATCAAAAGACTTCCTAGCACTAATAGGATACCTTGTGTTCAAGAGCGACGAGTGCTTTCCTTGCAGAATCGCATGAAGAGCACTGGCTCGGTTGCTAATCGCAAGCAGGGGACTGGTTTCAAGCGCCACGATTACAGGGAACGACTAGTGGCAATTGAGTTTGGTATGGCATGGACAGTATGTTTTTTTATTACCTGGAGAGGGTGGGCAAGGCCTTGCTTGATAGTGAAGCTCAGAACATCAATTGCCACAGCTTGAATTTGACCGTTCTGTGATAGAGCAGCTTCTAAAACATGATCCAGGTAACGCTGCACAATGGCAGAGCTGACACTAGACTTTTTTTTAGAATTTGTCGCATGTCAATGTTGTGACATGCTCACCCCGAATCTGCGAATCCGTCTGTATTACCGACCAATTCTTCCATATTGACATCACTTGTCTTGCCCTTTCCTTTAGTGGATTCTAGATATCGCAATGAGAACCAAAAACGTTGAGAGTGTTAAGAGTATTAAGAACCGACCTTTTTCCTTCACACTATGCTTCGAAGCTTCAGAAACCAAGAAGTCTTGAATAATCTTCAACAGGCGACCTTTCCCCTCCTCTTCTTGAGATGCAAAAATTTCATCCATGATTTGAGCAGAAGTTTCCATTGTCATTAAAGTCGGTTGAGCACGGAAAAGGAAACCTCAGAAAACCATAATTAGTGCACATGTGCGGTAACGGACGGAGAGGCGCGGATACCTAAACATTGCAGGATACGGCCACGAAGTGATGGTTGATCATATTTTTTGTAAAGGGTTATTAGCGTATTATAGATATGCTCCGTTATGGAACCCTAGTCGGAAAGTGTCATTGAAAGTAATTCTGTAACCAAGATAATAGTACCTTGGATATACTGTCAAGATCTGGGACAAGGCCTACAACTGTCCTAAGCGCCTACAATTTCTGACGATTGAAGAGTGCGACGTACTGGGATTGACCTTACGTAAGGCATCAAAATTGCAGTTTTCGGCAAGTAGGGCAACGATGAATATGAGGATGGTCAGAGCACGGATATCGTTGTCCCCTAGGGCTTGAGATATCGGTCGGTTGATCATTTGCTGAAGGCGGGCTATGGAATTTCAATCCAGGAGTCAAAACTACGTTGAACTACCCCAAAGAACTCACATACCATTGCAAGACTTGATCAAGTTAACCAACCTCACGAAGTCATGAGTAAGATGCTGCACGACAACACACATGCAGCCGACACTCTCCTGCAAGATCTGATAAATTATAAAATCAGATACGATGGTCGACTACAAATGCTAAGACTTGCCTGCACGCCTCCACCTCCAGATGGCTTGATGATCATCGGCTGTAAGGCTGCTTGAAGTTCCTGACCGAATTTTGCAGCCGTTTTAGGCATGTGAGGAATCGAGACCTTGAATATTTTGAGAAGATAATCAGAAGTTGCCAGTTCCTCTGACTACAAGATTGCTCGAATCAACATATCATATACATTCAACAAGATCATACCGTGGTGGCGTTTTTAAGATATGGAAGGAGCGTTGATGCGTTCGCGCCAGATAATACAGAAGGATATGCGGAGGTGAGTAGATAGATAGTGCGGATGCAATTGATGACTGTCTGGGGAACGATCGTGTTAGTTGAACAGCGAACACTGGAAAAACCCAAATACTTACGAAACCAGGAAGGTCAGATGCATCCACCAAGCCATCAATCAAAGCCTCGCAGATTTCCCCATAGCGAGCATGTAGAGAATTCCTTTCGATTCCTTCCTTGTCTGCCATAATTTTGTGAAGGATGTCTTCAAGAGGTGACTGGCGATCTTTGAAGTTGGAGGAAGTGCCCATTATGACAGAAACTTTCGACAAGAGGGCAGACTTGTCTTGAGCTGCTGGCGTGGTTGTCCGTGATTTTAGTGCAGAAGGAAGAGCCATTGGCGGAAACCAAAGTTCTTCAAGGGTCTTCACTGCTAGCTCTTTGACAGTATCATCTTCGTCTAACATTCTTAGCACCAAACGAGTTGTGATATCGACCCGACGAGTGTCATCGGTAATGGGGTAGAAGGATTTGAGTAACTTGATAACTCGTTTCCGCACACTAAGACCCGTATCCTGGTCCGAAGTGAGCGTTAAAAAAAAGGATCTTGATAAGTGCTCACCGCCATGCGATCAGCGACCTTCTGATAATAATCGCCTGCAACTACAGGAGAATCTATCATATATTTCCCAATTAACTCCACAGCTGCGTCGCGGACGGCCGGAGAACTATCGAGCAGGTGGCTTTCAATGCCACGACGAACATTTGGCTACATTGGAGATTGTAAGAATGACGAGGGGACCAGAAATATTGGACTGACAAAGGCAAGAACGCTTGGATCACTTGTGACAATTTGTCCCAACGCACGAAGTGCTTTTGTACGCATGAAAATAGCAGGTGCATCGAGTGCCATCACAATGACACTTAAAATCGGATTGAACGAGTTGCGAAGGCCCTGAATGGTCCCAATTTCTTCCCCAAGGCCGTCCACACGCTGAACCTCCTCTTGTGATCTAATGGAGAGATATGATCAACGGCCCAAGCAGATGCTGAGGGAAAACATACCCAATGTCAAAAACATCATTTGACGGTTCTTTCCAGACTTCTCGCAATGCAATTTTAAGGTGCTGTCCAAATGGTTCGAGCTTACTGCTGTCTTTGATGTTCAAATCTTCATCAGCCTCGGGGTTCTCCAGCCAGCCATGCACTTGCTTGAGAGCGGCTGCCAGTTCCTGACCAAAAGTAGCGGCAGTCAACTCTCTTGCACTCTGCGGAATGTTAGTAGGATGTGTGGATAATGAAAAGGCATGACTTGCGTCGTAAGCTTGATCTTCAGAAGACCTTTTGCACAAATGGGATGCAACGTCCTGATGAGTGCTCAAAAATCGATTAAGGCCTTTGATGTCAATGTTATGAACAATCTATCGAATGAATAATGAAGATACCAAAGCAGTAAGGAAACATAAATTAGACCTACTTCATCGAGGGGTTTTACAACCTTTTTTAATGCAGCGGTCTGTTTCACCTTCAAAGCACTAGTGCGAATGCGAGAGGCGATGACGCCTAGGTGATCCAGAGCCATTGTTTTGGTGGCATTGTTGTCGGCTTGTGAGCTCGTTTTGACGTCGTCGAGAGACGAAACCTGATGTATGACCAATTAAACAGCGGCAACTTCAAACCATAATGACCGTACCATAAACTTCGAGGCGATGCTTAAGATGAGGCTTGCTGCTGGCCACTCTGGCCAGAATAGGACTGCCAGGAGATCATCGATTAAGTTGTCGAAAATCGCACGATATTCTGCTTCATTTGAGTTTTTTGTCGCCTTGCCCTTCCCAGATCGCTGTGTTAAAAAAATGATGATGGTTTTAGCGGCCTTGGTAGCAGATTCTAAGCTTGTTGTGTACAGCTGAATTTCCTGAAATATTGGTTGGCACTAGATTGAGATCGCTGGAACGAAGGACGTACTTCTTGGTCAATTTCGTCGAGGAACGGTTCTGGTGGCGGTTGTTGACTTTCAGAAAAGCTTTCTTGCCGGCGTAAGGCGAATTTGGCTTGGCGAGATTTGTCAATTTCTTAGCCTGAATTCGGACATCATGGGCCGAGGTTTGAACAAGCTGTAGCAATAAGGCAGAAACCGTTCGAATCGAGCGGCCGTCTCGTAGACTGGATATCAAAAGATCAAACTAAATGGTAGTAATAAATGACTGCAACGTACCGAAATTGACCAGCTTTCTGCTTCGTGTCGTTGAGCTTAATCAAGGAGGTCAGAATCTCCTCAATAATCCAAGAACGTTGGTCTTCATGATTGGCAAATATCTTTAGAAAGAGTGAGAAAATTGGAACCCTACGCCCCGACTTCCACAACACTTACGCTGCGAATTAAAGACAGTGCATCTAACCTGAGACCTCTCATTGCGCTTTTACCCAAAGTTTTGTTGATGACGTGTTCCTTCTTCCCCTTGACATCAGCCTCACCACCATCCACGACAAAGAAAGGCCCTATTGCAATGTAGACCCCTTGAATAATGATGGAGTCCGACATGGCCACAGTTTCAGCATTGATAAGATTATTGATGCGTGGCATGACTGCCGACAGAGCCTGAAACAATTCTCCCAATTGCCGTCGATGACCCGCAGCGCCTGCATGTGAGTTCTTGACCACTCCCAGCAACAGTGGATTGGTGTTCATGGCAGCCCCGTTATCGGCCGAAGCCTCGACGAATGGGTATAGAATCTTGATAAGTTGATTTTTGATCGTGTTGAGGCAGACTGTAATGAGTTCTTCTGAATAAAGCTAGAAAATATTTTGGCGATGGATCTTCAGCAGAGGAATGAAGAGAACAGACCTGTTTGGTGAGTCGGTCACTACCCAATAGAGCTATACAACAGTCGGCAGCCAAAATGCTATCTCGGGCGACGTCCAGTAACGTATCCAGCTTGTCGAAACGACGTCGGCGAGGTTATTTGAAGTGAATGGCACTGTATCTTCCATGACTACATCTTCTCCAGCATCGCCGTCTGCTTTGGGTGTCTGTGATCGGGATCGTCGGTCGTTCTTCTTCGATTTGGCAGCCTTTTTACCACTGGGCTTCTTCGGCGACGATTTGGCAGACGCCGGAGGAGCGTGATAAACGAAGGGGTCGATATCTTCGCCAGCCTTCACACTACGGTCCAGGATCTTCAACAAACGCGAAAGGATCTGAGTGTCAACATCGGTCATACGTCCCTTCCCACGTGGTGTGCCCAAAGCACCACTTGTTGCCTGTCGAAGGCGCTTTGTCGGTCGAGCGACTTGACCAATGTACTTCGTCAGTTTGCGAATGATGGCAGGGGATAAGCAGGGTCGGGAACAATCAGAGGACAGGGGTGAGAAAAAATCATGGTTCAGATCTGCAGCGTCGAGTTCAGGTGGCAGAGAGTCTTCAGCCTCAAAAATATCGTCGATGAGTGAGGTCAATTTTTCGAGCGGCCCTAAGCAAAAAAGTAAATTTTGGTCTAACGGATAAAGAAAGTGAACACTGACCCCGTTCATCTCGGTCACCAGTGCGACGAGCTGAGCTCTTGACAGAGTCGTTTACACTAGATCTTTTGGTGGGGCTTGACGGACCATCGTCCTCCGAACCGTACCCACCAAGATCTGGAGTGTCGGTAAACTTGACCTTGCTTTTCTGAGAGTCTGCTTGTGTGGAACCCTTACGAGATGACGATGGTGTCACCCACGGACTGGGAGGCACTGAAACATAGGCCTTGTTTATAATTCGTTTACATGTCGGTGTGGTGTTGGTAGAGGTTGTAGACATATCTGAGAATGAACTCGCTTTCGAACTTGGTGTCAGAGGTGCAGATGTCCCAGGCGTCTGTGGTGCCTTCGTTTGACTAGGGTGCACATTGGAGAGCGTTTTCAAAGTCTGCATACGTTTGACAGACGGAGACTCTATTAAGACAACCGGTTTCCGTTTTTGTGGTGTTACAGAAACGGATTGTAGAGCAAGTGGATCTGGGCTTTCCTCCGGAGCTGATGGTTTCAGGCGTTGTGGTGGGGTGACTGGACGCGCAATTTCTTGCTCAACTGGTGGTGGAGGAACCGGTGGGCGTGGGGGTAAATGATTTGTTTGCTGACTCTTTCGTTCGAGGAAATTCTCATAGAAGTCATGGGATTCTTTCGGTTGATATGCTTTCACAGGAGGTGGATTATTGTGAGTTGAGGTCGGAGCTCCTCCTAGAGCAAAAGCAAGGGAAGAAGAGGTGCTGATAATTGGGGGAGGTGGAGGGGTTGGATACGCAGTGCTAGAGGCTGTCCGTTGGAAGACAGACTGGGCAAAAGGCATCGTCTGGAAAGAGGATTGAGGAGGGGGTGGAGCCCAATGCATGGGTTGTCCGTATTGATACGATCTAGTAGAATATATGATATCAAATTTGGGTATATGCGCGTTGTATGCACGTACGAATTTGCCTCTTCATTTAGCATTCTCACAGCGTCGTTTCGCGTATTTTCCCAGTATCCAGAATCGTCCGAAGGTACCTGAGAGGAGGCCAGATACCGCAGCTGTTGGTCGTATTCCGAATAAGGCGGCGGGTTTCCTTGCGGGTAGGAAGTATAATAATCTGGTTGAGGGAACGTCGGTGCACCGGTTAAGGTCATATTACTGACGTGTCGTGAGACTGGTAAACGCATCAAATTTTATGGTATATTTTCGACAATTTTCAAGACATACCGTGATGCGTCGGTGTTGCGGATGCTGGTGGATAGACCGACAAAAGTCTCTGCCCATTTTGAACAACATCTGGAACCGCGCCCTGATAATTCGTAGCAAGATGATCTGGCTGAAGCTGATGGCCATCGTTCCTGTTATATTGCTGGTTGTTTTGCGGATACCATTGCCGGTTGTGGCTCATGTTGAGAAGCGCCTCATGGAGTTGAACCAGCACAGTGTCCGGAAAATCCCAAATTACTCGCGACCAGTGACGCGGATAGGAGGTCACACACATGACTGTCACACGCTTCGGCAACTCGATTTTTTCTCTTTAGGAAAACACTGTCCATCGAGTCTCTCATGCCACCCAGTTCAACACATAAACTTTTATTTTTTCTTATTCTCTCCAGTATACAACCATAAAACTATTTTTTTCAATGCCAACTGCAACAGTTTCAACAAAAGTCATTCCAAAAATGAGGAATGCTGCCTACTATGGCATAAAACCCGAGAAGCATTCTAAACGGGTCAAATCAAGGCCTTGGGTCGATGTCAGCGACGACGAGGACAAGGGCAATCTGAATGCACTAAAACGGAAAAATACTGTTGTCAATGGCCAAGTTGACCAACCATGGAATGGCCAGCACGGACACAAGCGCAAGAAGAGTCGACACTCACTTGCCGGGAGAGACGCAAACGATTTTCCAAACGGTTCTGGCCCTAGTAATTCAAAAACCAACCACTTAAATGGTGCGGGACCTAGTACACCACATGGCAGTAAAACAAAGGCTCTTCAAGAGCAGCGTAAACAGCTACCCATTGCCAAAGGTATGTTCACTTGCAAATCAAAACACGCTTTGAAATCACGCAGACCTCAGGAAGAGATGCTCTCATCTACGAAATCAGTAAGAATGATGTTACCATTCTTCTTGGCGAGACTGGCTCTGGTAAAACGACCCGTAAGTAAATGTACTGTTTGCATCGGTTGTCATACAAATTTAAATTTTTCTTAGAGGTACCTCAATACATTTTGGAAAGCGGTTTGGCGAAAAACGGAATGATCGCCGTGACTCAACCGCGCAAAGTTGCTGCAACGTCCCTTGCTCATCGTGTTGCGGCAGAGCAGAATTCTTCTCTAGGCGATCTCGTTGGATATGCAGTTCGCTTCGACGAGAAGTCTTCCGCGGAGACACGAATCAAATATCTTACGGACGGAATGATTGTTCGTGAGCTCATGTCTGACCCCCTTCTCAGTCATTATAGCGTCGTGATCGTTGATGAGGCACACGAGCGTACTCTGCGAACGGACTTACTCATCGGGAATCTTAAGAGAATCCAAAAACTCAGAAATTCGCCTCAAGGCTCTAAGGGAAAGGTCAACGCCGACGGTTCTCGTCCCCTTAGGATTGTTATTATGAGCGCAACTCTTGATGCAGAGAAGTTTAGCAAATTCTTTCACAAGTCTGTATTCTAGTTCACAACCCCTCTCTTTCCCTGATAATTTTCTTCAGTGCAAAGATACTCTACGTCAAGGGTCGCCAGCACCCAGTCAAAATATACCACAGCGCTGAAAGCCAGTTGGATTATGCCGATGCAGCAATGCGCACGTTTTTTCAAATACATACAGACCAACCACCGGGAGACGTTCTTATTTTCTTACCTGGACAAGAAGACATTGAAAGTCTCCAAAAGTCAATAGAAACCTACGCGAAGCAACTCCCAGCTGATAAACTTTCGGTACATTTTAACATTGCCAACGAAAACAACAGACGTTAACTTTCCCCCAGGTCCTTACGTGTACTATGTTTGCTGCCCAAGAACATTCCCAGAATAGCAAAGCTTTTAACGCCGCCCCTGCCAACACTCGAAAGTGCATTTTGGCTACCAACATTGCAGAGACATCGATTACAATACCTGGCATCAAATATGTTATCGATACAGGAAAGTGCAAAGAGAAGCAATATCTTGCTCGAATTTCGGGCGGCGGTATGTCCTCTTCTTTATCTTCGCCTCTTCCATGCTTATTTGAGAGTCAGGTTTCGATACGCTCCTGACCAGGGATATCACGAGGTCTTCGGCCATGCAAAGAGCGGGTCGCGCAGGCCGAGAAGTAAGTTTTTACAATTTTATCATCCACAGCTACCGAACATCTCGACTCACAGGGTACTGGCGTTTGCTTCCGGCTATATACCGAAGCAGCCTTTAATAGCATGGCTATTTCTGGAGAGCCTGAGATTCTGCGTTGTAGTCTCACATCGAGCATCCTCAATCTCAAGTGTCTTGGTCAGGATTTAGGTGAACTTGACCTCATGGATAAACCCGATTTAGAATCAAGTACGTCTTAATCCCTATTTATTTCTGCAGAGGAGCCAACGGACTGTTTAGTTATTTCTGCTCTAAAAACTTTGTGGTTGCTTGGCGCTATAGACAACGAACAGAACCTTACGTCTGCTGGTCGCCAAATGGCGCTCTTGCCTCTCGACCCTCAGTACGCCTGCGCTGTTGTGGCCTCAAAGGAATATGGCTGCACATCGGAGATACTTGATATTGTTTCGATTCTTTCTTCGTCATCTAAGCTTTTCTTGGATATAAGCGAGCAGCGTGAAACTGTCGCGGAAGCGAGAAGAAAGTTCCGCCACGCCAGTGGGGATCATTTCACTGTTCTCAATGCCTTCAAGGCATATCGAGACATAGCTACCTCCGAAAATAAACATGCGCGACGGGAATGGTGCCGAAAGCACTTCCTCAACGAAAGAACCTTTCTAGAAGCTGGAAATATCCGGGAGCAGCTCGTCGTGACTTGTCGCAGACTCGGAATTGACAGTGCCGCATCTGCAAAAGAAAACGAAGACCCTGTAATTAGGAGCATAGGTCATGGCCTGGCAGGTAATTCCGCTTTCCTCCAGCCGGATGGTACATATAAACAGACCATGGGACAAACAGTGCGTTCGGCTTCTTGTCTGAAACTCTGTTTTTACTTTAACGGGAATACCTTTTCACAGATTGTCAAAGTACATCCCGGTTCCACCTTGTCTGACAAAAAGGTGCCGGCCATCATCTACGACGATTTGGTGAGTAACCACGAAAGTGTGGTTTAATTGGTTGACGATTTGCTCTCTCAGATGTACACCAATCAAATATATGCCCGTGGTGTGTCCTCGATTCCAAAGAGCTTTTTCATGTCTCTGCAAGCCTTTAAGCAACGAAAAGCGTGAATCAATGCCCGTATTTGCATTCACCTTTATTCCAGATAACTCTCACGCCTCAGTTAAGATGCTTCTTGCATAAGTAATATCCATTCTTAGCGTACCACTTTCACCAAGTGTTCTGCCCAGCATTAAATATCTTCGCATTTCATAGTTTATAAGGTTTATAACCTGGCTGGGTGAAAATTACATACCAGGTTATGGCGTTCGCAGGTAATCTTTTTCTGATGGCAGGTCTCCTATATTGATTGTCGGGTATCCTCAGGTTCCCAGGCAAACTCATGTAACTCCTTGCTCCTCAATTTTGGTTCTATTCCATGTATACTCAAGATGTTGACGTTGAAGGCAGAACTCGATTCCTTTCATGGAAAAAGGTCCTCGGTGTTTATTGCTCATCTCCAAATCTAAAAATAAACTTGAGCACTTCCCCCACTGTCAATGACAGAAGCTTCACATATAAGTATCCCGTGAGCATCTTGTTGAGCGGTTTCTCCCTGCTTCAAATTGGGTTTTTGTTTCTTACCACCATCATGGCGCCGTCTAACTCGTTCATCGAGTCGTGGGGGTGCCAAATGATTGCTTTCATTCTGAACACCATGTAGACGTCAAAGCTTTTCATCATTGTCATTTGTAACCTAACGCATCTAATTCATTCATATAGCCTTTACGGTGTTGGCATGGTCAGTCTGCATGATAATGGCCGAAAACTCGACTGATCGTTTGAATAGTTACTTGTCGGGCAGTACTTCCAGTCTCACAGCAGTCATGACACCGCTGGTACGAAATTGGTGGTATGCCTATCATAAGTCTATTTATGTTGTTCTAATATTGAACCAAGGCGATAGGTAGCCATCCTCGGGTGTGTAATATAAAATGTGAGGTTAAACGACTCATGAGTTGACTCTTGTTCGTTGTAGGTTCCTTTCCACCATCCAAGTCGCATTTCTTAGCCATCAGGTCTACTTTGACTATGTAAATCTTTTTGGAGAAACCCCTGATTTGGACCGTATTTTATTGTGAGCACTCTTTCCTTGGGTGTTATTATGATTGACCATTCTGTATCCAGCTCTGCGCCAGTGAGCATTTGTGGTCTTGATGCTGGTGACCTATGTTGATTAATATCCTGCCTCCTGTTATGAAGGTTCAACTTATGGCAATTGTCGGTATTTCGGGCCAATCTCATGCGACTTTCACTTTACTGTGTCCTGATTCACTTCTCGATCTAGTTTTTGGTTGCCTTCGTCGCACAAATGTATGTGTAGGGTGGAACGGGCACTTTAAAACTCACTTTTGTATCGCTTTACCAGATTTTTCGCCAGTCGAATATGGATAAGTGCGTCTCTGACGAGTTATTAGACTTCCATTTCTTGTTAATAGCCTTTACAGTTACAAATCGAAACTTTTGGTATACTATGCCGGTGGTAAGCCTTTCAGCATTCTGTTCGTGATAATATATACAATTTCACCAAAGGTTATATTATCTTTTTTGCAGCTTGGTATGACCTTCAATATGGCTCCAGAGTTTACTGATTTATTGTCAAAGGTGCTGGCATAGGTGCAACTGAAACCTTCAGCTTCCTCGATGATTCCAACCTTCCCAACCCTTTTTAGCCCAGGTACTTCGAGTGTTTGTCTTCTCGATTTCATTACTGTCAAGAATTGTCATATCAAATTACCTTCTAGATTCGAGTTAGGGCGTTATAGCAAATTGCATTCCACCGCGGTATAACTTGCGTACATGGAGCAATAATAATATCTGACTTTCTCGAATTCTCAAAATCCAGGCAATTTCCTCAACTCAAAGCGGGGCAACGGCCGCCTGTGATGTTGTCATCACTGTTGTTCTTTGCTGGGTCCTACATGATGCTAGATCGAGTGTACGCAAGTGGGTTCCATTCTAGCCACTTTTGTTCTGTTGTTGTCCTCACATTTATGCGGCTAGATCACTTTCTGGCAGAAATTTTCGACCATGGCCTCATGGCAAGGCCATCAAGACTGATATGACAATTAACCGATTAATAGTGTATGCTATCGAGCGAGGTGCCACGACGAGGTAAGTTGCGGAGTGATTGTGTTGGAAATATTCATTAAGGATGTTCTAGCGCTTGTGCCCTTCTAAACCTTGCCTTTGTAAATTCTCTTATCCAAGCCCAGTTACACTTGCTTACTTACACTTTTCAATAAGTTTATAGGCACACCCAACACATTCATTTTGTAAGCAGTGTTCATTTGCTTTGAAAAAAGCTGCATAACTGACCTAACAGTAAGCATGGTATTCCTCGAACCTTCTTGTCCATGTGCGTTCCTTGAGACATCCAGAGCTCTATCAAGAACTGAATGATTTCTCTATGCAAAGTATATCTCATTTCTGTGGTTAGCATGTGAGTTTCTATGGTTTCTGTATTACAGCCCTTGAGCCGACAATATTAAATACTTAGGCTTACGAATCGAACTGCTCTGCGTGCCGAGCTCGCTGATGATGAAGCGTGCTTTGCGGACCCGATGGACCCTTGTCAGCTTGGGGACAGATACATTATTTCTGCAGCAGCGAGTCGGCGACCATCCGTTCATGTTCTAGATGACGATCATAGAACGGATTTCAACGGACCAAGTTCGGAAGGACATCTTGACGGAGTTGATCGCAGCATTCTGGTGGGTATTTCCATCTGTGTTCTTCTCCGGGTTTTAATCAGTCGGGATGCCAGCAAAAACAAGCCTTTACGTAGTAACAGAATCGCTGTGATGCCATGACTCGGAGGCGTGTATGATATTTAGTGTATGCGTCATCCGTGGCGTGCTGCTGTACTAGTATCTAATGAGGAGGGGTTCAACATAGTCTATGTAATTAGCCTGATCTTAAAATGTTCTTGAAGTTGTTTTCTTTCTCGTCCCGGGTAAGAAGTTGCCAGTATGGATGCGGAAGAGGTAGGTCAAGAGATATATCGTAACTACCTGCAAACCACGTAGAATACGTTAATGTGTTGGCGGCTTCTAGGTAGGAACTTACATTGAATGTCACAAATGCCACAAAAATGCCAAGGTCCCGCCATCTATTGTCATAGAAAATATGGAAGCTTAAGGCCAGGAATTGATCTGTATTCTTCGTGCCACAGAATTGACAGTTCGAGAGGGCTTCCGGGTTTTGTAGATACCCACCCTTCGATGATATGTAGTCCGACAGGAACTGGGAACAAGTGAGGCCGTTATATGGGTCGACAGTAACAAATTCGACGGGTGAGCAGGTGACATTGTGGCGTCCGATTGCTAAAATAGGTAGAATCAAAACGAGTCCGTAATAGGCAGGCGAGATCAGATCAATTTACCTTGGCCAGACAATCCTTCAATGAGGTACGTATATGGGGACAGCCGATACCTGTTAAGTTGGAGTCGAAAGATGACATTACTCAAGTATAGTAGGCCTACATCCATTGCCACCACCCAAGTTCTCTGTAAGGTTGCATTATGCCATTACTGCAAGTTCTGGTCAACATCACGTACGGGAGATTGGAGAACAACTCACTATGTAACCACAAACGAGAATAGAAAACCAAAAAGAAGTTGAGCAATTTCTGGACTTGGAGCCATGCTGGCAATGCTTTGCGCTATTGTAGTATAGTAAAGAGGAAATATTATTCCCACGCAGAGATATGCATAGGCAGCCCTGTCACTTGGAAATCGGGAGGTCCAGTACCAAATGAAAAAAAAGAGAGAAGAGCCGAATATATTCCAGGGAACTTCGACCAAAATCTGAGAGGTTATTAGCGCAGTCCAACTGTACATCCTACTTGGTCGTTCTCGGATTTCGTATACTTGTCGTGTGGCTACGAAAGGAACTTGCAGCTGGTTGGCCAATGGTACACTATAAGTTGATAAAGATGATTGAAATATTAAGGCAACAACTACTTCTGACCCACCTTAGAATCAATGCCATGAAAATTGACTGGAAAGACTTTAGAAAGGGAGCACATCAGTTGAAAATCAACTTACAAAAAGCTTGTTTTGTGTTACTTGTAAGCTGGCTTCGTTCTTAAAGAAGGAGAACCCAATAAATAGACCCCCAAATATGTTTAATACCAACTTCGCGAAAAGATACTCCGAATTGCGGTAATAGTCGGCTGCTCCGCGTCTCACAAGTTCTGCCACTTGATATCGCCATGTTGTAGGGAACTCTGATCTCAGAGAGGTCCTGACCGCTGACTGACCACGCCCGGCTGCGTGTATATTTCTATATCTTCGTTTAGTGTTTTGTTTTCAGCAGATTTATTCCAGATATCATGCCAGTCTGCATGACTAGAGGCCGTTGCACCAGCACCAATCACGTCGAGCATAAACTCGGCACTGTCACGAGCATGTCAGGCGGAGAAAAGTCTTGAATAAAGTTGACATACGGATTTTCATCCTGGCCGCACGGACGTGCACCATTCTTATCGAAGTAACGCAAGAGAGCCTCAGCGTTGTGTCCGAGATCACCGAAATACACCGTCTGTCCTCCTTTCTTAAGTAAGAGCAATTTGTCAAAAATCTGTCACAATTTAAGAATGTCAGTTATACGACGGCCAACTACAATGGATTGAGCATGTGCTCCTGCTGACGTGAAAAAGCTCTGCAGAAGGCTATCAAAGTTCAGTTTTGAAAAATTATAGCAAGTTCAGGCTGCTCACTTGATGAATTCTGCACGGAAGCATCGGTTTGAGTTGGAATGATGAAAATTGGTGCGTTTTTGTTGACTCACGTGCACAGGATGGCCTGTCCCTGGTCAGCTAGGTTCCGCAAGAATGCAACGATGTTCCAAGCGCTCTGAGAGTCGAGCCCGGATGTAGGCTCGTCGAGGAAGAGCAAAAGTTTTGGCTGGACAGATGAGCAATTAGATCCACTTAAAAACGAAGAGAGGAGTAACAAACCTTAGCGGCTAGCTCCACACCAATAGTGACGCGTTTACGGAATTCCACTCCAAGAGATCCAACTATAGCATCCCTATGAGCCCATAAGCCGCACATATGGAGACACTGATCGACACTTTGTGGAGGTAACAAGGAGGTAAGTAAGAATTAGGGATTGGAAAATTTCACAGGCTTACTAGTTCTCTTTCTCTACCAGAGGAACTGACGTCGGTTGGCGGAGCTTAGCAGAAAATAGCAAAGCCTCTCGAATGGTTGCCCTCGGTAGGTGGGTATCAAGTTGTTGGCAATAGCCACTATTTTTGGTCAGAGTCAGCTGATAACAGAGCGAGAGCTTGAATTTGCCTCACGTCTGTGATTGGAAATCCCCGGGGAGTTCTTGTCCGTTAATAAATCGTTCCCCAGTTATAAACCCGACGTCTCCTCTTCCTGCCAGGACATTGAGTAGTGTGGTCTATAAAGAGAATAAGCAAAGCACACTAAGAAGGAAAAGGGAGTACCTACCTTTCCGGCACCGGACTCTCCCATCAACGCAGTAAGCGTCCCAGGTGCAACATAACCCGAGACATCATTGAGAAGTTGCCTGCTGTGACCCCCAGGTGTTTGAATCACGCAGTTCACATGTGTGAAAGAGAAGACATCAAGTCCTTTCTTAGTATCATCCGCTGAGTTCTTCGAAGCGACACCAGGAGATGGAGTCGGACTATATTTTTTCATCTCCATTTTATCAGAATTTTTGACGTCAGTCTCAATATCTCCAACTTCGTCTAATTTGGCTCCTCGTTTGTAAAGAATTATTGTGGACAAGCCAGTCGACTTTGTGTTGACTTCCGTGAAAAAAAGAAGTGCTGAAATAAAGGCGACCCCAAACGCCATCAAGATTCCGAAATTCTGCTCAGAGGATTGATATCATAGGGTTTGAGCGATAAAACAAGAACACTCACACGCCATAGATGCTGGAACGTATATCCAAAAGACAGGTCTATAAATCGATTTCCTTGTACTGTGAGTTCACCAGGTAGAGATCCGACAGTCGTGCAAACTTGGTTTTGCAGAGTAATATTTGCGTAACTGGGTCCTTGGGGGATCAAGTTGGTGCAAGTGCCGTTCAGAGTCCGAAATTCATTGGTCATAAGAGATTCAAACCCGTACTTGAGAGGCTGGCCAATAATCAGTGTCAAATACGATTACAGTTAAAAAGAGAGAGAGCTTACGTTGATGTAGGTCAGCCATCTCAGAGGCCATATCATGGACTTTTCTGGCATAGTATACCCTACGCGCGAAAAATATACGATGAGGTGTACCTCGTTTTATTCTTGGATGTACTCACCCGTGTATAGGGCCATCGCCAGCACGGAAATTCCAGCCAATGTTTGTGCTGTCGCTGAGAAGAAGTCAGTCACTGTGAGTAGAAGTGGGGGAATGATAAAGGATCCCGACCTTCAGTTTTGCACATGGCAGCCAGAGCACGGAAGTACGCCCGCATAATGACAGCCGTAGAGAAGATAATGAGGAAGTATATACTGATCGGAGGGTGAGTGGATAAGTTTTGATTTAAAAGCAAAAGGCATACAAGAACTGTCCAGCAGATTTTTGGAAGCCCACTAAAATATAGAGCAATCCGCCAAAGATAACAGATGTCAGGAATGTGAGCGGAATGTCGACAAGAGTTAAAGCGACAGCTTCAATAAATGGGTGATAGAGACCCCATTGCTGATGTCTTAATATGATCGGTCTTTGGGCAAAGAGGGCCGGTATTTCGGTCATGGCCATCAATGCAGAGAAGAGAAGTGCGCTGAGTAAAAGCAAGTTGACGTACTTGTTCGATTTTTAAATAAAGCTACTCACAAGAACAGCACTCCAGAACGCGAGAAGAACGCGGCCGTTGTTTCTGGGGCTTTAAGAAATACGGTTCCCATGATGATACCTTGAAAGAAGAAACCACTGAATGTGTACGTCAGAAACTGTCGCAAGCACCGCCCGAAAAAAAAACTACACACAAAATGTTTATGGTTGTAATGAGCATAGCTCCACGGAAAATCTGCGAGCGTCTGACCATCACCGCCGTAGCTTGCATAGGGACTGATAGTATATATGGTGATCGATCTCGTGCCATTTTGGCGTGTTCGGCCAGTGCACTTCGTCGATAAGCCATAGATGTTTGTTCACTTCCTACAAATTCATCATTGTACGAAGCAATCTCTTGACGATTGTGGCGCCCTATTGTAGATTTTAAGTAGGATTCGGCAAACTCGGCCGCCGTTCGTGGAATAGGGGCGTCAAGCTGCCTTGGGATTCGGGCGTTTGGATCGGTAACAGAAACCAAAAAGTCGGCTGTTGTCTGACGATGCGCAGGTTCATATCCCAATTTAATAAAGTACTCCCTGGCCTCTTTGGCCGGGCCGAAGTAAGCCATTCTTCCCTGATAAATCACACAAACCTGAAGAATTGTGGTGCAAGTTATTAGCGGCGATGGGCAAGCAATAGGCTCCAAAGTCAATAGCGAACCTTGTTGAACTGGTCATACAACTGTTCACCAGCTTGATACAAGGACACGACCGTCGTTAATCGTGCGACATCGGTCGCAGTTCGGAGGGCTTGAATAAATTCTAATGCCGTTGAGGAATCAAGACCTCGAGTGGCACTAGGGCTGGCATTAATGACCGTCAGAAGAGAAAGACATTCCATCACTTACTTATCCCAAGCGGTCAGACACGTTCTAGTGGCCATCGCCTCACAGATAGAGACCCGCTTCTTCTCTCCACCAGAGATACCACGGATAAGGGCATCACCAATAGGCGTATCCTTCGCGTGTTGGAGCCCAAATAGTGTCATCAATAGGTTAGTTATTGATTCCGAGTACTCGGAGCGTGTTCGTCCAAGGCGTTCTCGAGGAGCGCGTACGCGCGCTGCAAACCTAATGGTTTGAGAGACTGTAAGCGTCGGAAAGTGGACGTCATCCTCGGGACAATATTGTACGTCTCCTCGATAGTACTTTAGGATCGCTTCTGGTGAGAAGGAGTTGAACAGAATATCTCCATGTATCGCATTGAATTCATCCCTCTTGTTGCTGAGAATTTTCAATAGTGTGCTGCAACCTGAGCCAGGCCGACCAAGGACGACTGATAGAAAAAGTGAACGAAAAATATTCAGAGGTGACTAATACTGGTGACTTATGTTACTCACGCAGCATTTCGCCAGGTCGCACGACCCCTTCAAACCCAGTAAGTATATCGCGGGTGGGAGGGTGACGACTTGCTTGTATAGAAGAGACCATGTTTAAGGGATTAAACATAGACCCAATGGTCTCCTGGTGGGACGACGTTGCTCCCAGGCCCACAACACGAAGGTCTTGAAACCTGACCCCAAGTTCGCGAGGTAGGATACCTGCATCTTTGCGGCTGCATAAAATACAAACATCAGGGAGACAAGAAAATTATCATTAAAAATTGTACCTCTGAACCATGTCACGCATGATTTTTTCAAAATCGAGAGAATGGCTCTCGGCAAATACTTCTTGGCCAACTCGCGACTTCTCTGAGACTTGAGATGATGGGCGCTCTGAGCCGTCTGCCCCCTTCTTGTCGAAGTCGGCCTGAATCGAAGGCGACGCCTCTGTCATAACGGCAGCTTCCACAAAGAGTGTAAGGCTCAAGTCTGTCAACAAGCACCACGACGTTGGCCAGGATGGGCTTTAAGACTTTAAGATAGCCCTTGCGTCCGGTCGACAAGGGGAGTCAAATGATTCCAGACATCAACATGACTCAGAATAAAAGCAATCCATGAATTACGAGAACTCCCGGAAAGGCACGATACGCAGCGATCTTTCGACAAACAAGTGGCATCGCTGACCAAGTTGCTTCCTACAGTTTTGGGGTCCAAAGGAGAAAATTCCGGGCTGCGGAGAAATTAGGAACACGGATTTATGTTAAGGGACACCAGCCTCCAGGGCGATGAAGATCAAAATATTGCCGCTCTCCTGACTCCGAGCCAAGGCAAAGATTGTTACTTGGATTCCTCAAACGAGGAGCGGCGTATGTACAAAGGCTATACACCAATCCCTCAGTATGGGCAAGCGCTGGATTAGGTATGATCGTTCACCTATAAACCAACCAACCAACCTACGAATACACAATTCAAAGACCAATTTGAACAGAACGTGGCAATGTGCCCGGCGTTTGGCACTTCGATGGAGGCCTGTTTCAATGACCACCTTTCCATCTACTTTCCACACTGCACAGTCCAATAGTACGCACAGTCAAGTCAGCAAAAACTATATGTCCGAACAAAGTACATGTCTATTGAGCCGATGGTACACGTCATTCGGCCACCAGTACTCTTGGACAATAGAAAACGCCTCACTGGAAGCTGAGGATCCGTAGATGAATATGAGTCAGGCGAAAATGTCATCGAAGAGCCATAAAGAGCACAAGACCACGTAAGAATTTGAAGGCTTGACAGACTCATGGACTCATCGGGAACCTGTGGAAGATAACGGAATAGTTTTTTACACAGCCACTGATGACCTCATAATCTGCTGGGAATTACAGCTGGTTTCATATTTATGCGGAATCGCTGAAACTTTTTTTTCGTTGCTTGGTTTTGTTGTCCTCGCCCCTCAGCCTAATGCCGGATCACGGGACTTCCGGCAACCCACCATCTCATTCATCGCGTACCGTCCTTTCTCATTTTTAAGCCGTTCCGCGCTATACCCCTTTAGTTTTTACTATCCCATTTCAGGAGTTTGACCAATTTCGCACTATTTCCCGAATTGCTATTCAACCACTTACCATCCTGTCCTGAAATTTGACCACGATATGCGGCATTTTGGTCTCTACACGAATATCAAATTTCTTTCAGAGAAAGTTGGAGAGAAGCTACAGCGGAGCCCTTCCGGTGCTCAAAAGTTGAAGGTTCCTAGAGATTGACCACTCTGTAACGGCAGTGTCACAACAAATCACCGCTACTTTTTCGTCTGGTTTGCCCTGGTTCCCACGGAATCTGTCACGAAGTGTCACTTTCCAAAACCGCAAAACGACTATTCCCCAAGTTCTGAAAGATATAATACTCTTCCAAATGTAAAATTTTGTAATTAGGATCGCACCAATACCTCGAATAGTACTTCCAAATTTCATGGGATGAGGACCTCGCGATCGGGCAGGATCTAAGGCTACATTCCTATACTTTGGGTCTCTGAACGTAATCAAAATCACCATTCCTCAGTTTTGCAACATGCAGTCATAAAACTCCAAATTTTTTTGGATAACTTTATTGGCGGAGCATACTAGAGTACGTATGCCAATTTTTGTGATGGTACGGTAAGAATTGACTGAGGAAATCGAAGTGGTCAAACTCCGGGAACGGTCAAACTCCTGGAATGGGATAGTAGGTAAAATAAAATTTATCGTGTGTGTGGAAGGCTCATTAACGACTTTAAATGCTATGTGTCATTGTCTGGAGTAATAAAGAATTCGAAAAAGCAACCCTCAGACTTGTGAGCGGTGAAGGTGTACTTCATCACAAAATGTAATGCGGCTTGTACACGATAGTCTCTGCTGAAGAAGTAAATATCATGGAATGGGGTGTAGGACTGGAGAGCTAATTTTTGCCATGGTGAGCGAACCTACCGGTTCGACAGCTTCGGCTCGGTGAGGATAAGAAACGTAAAGTGAAAGGTACCCGCAAATATCCCTCTAGAATAAATGTCTCGTGCACCCGTAACATGCCATATACATGAGATAACTAATGAAAGCGGTTTCAAGTTCCTACGGTCGGAATGTGATCAAGCTACGAAGAAGGGGCGTCAAAAAGGCGTTTGTCGGCACGAGGAAAACGACTTGGATCTTTCTTTCGAAGCAGAAAGTTGAGCACGACGAGCGATGCTATCCCGAATACCAGTTGCATGAAAAGTCAAGCATGAGGTCCAAGTGTGGTAGGGAACGATAAGACGGCCGCGGCGCGACAAGGAAGGGTGGGTTGCCGGAAGTCCCGTGATCCGGCATTAGGCTGAGGGGCGAGGACAACAAAACCAAGCAACGAAAAAAAAGTTTCAGCGATTCCGCATAAATATGAAACCAGCTGTAAGAGGGGAATCGAGTGAAACGGTAAAAGCCAAAGGTCGTGAAAATGTCATTACAACGGCGTTAAGGTCATTACAGGTCCAACTCTAAGAGTCAGAGCTAAAGGTCGTCGCAGAAAACACACGAATGAAACCGAATAACTTAATGCTCAAAGTCCTTCCTCCAGAGTCCAGCTTCCAAAAGAAGAGAATCCTCATCCGCTAAAATAGAAACTAGCTCTGCGCCTTGACGCGAACCTCACGCCAAAATTCCTCCCACCGTGGCGCTCTCTCAGCCTTCGCACTAGCCTCCTTGGGAATGCCTGCCTCAGCGTCCTCAGGACTGGCGCTGGGACGACGAGAATTCGAGTGGTCTCTTGAAGCAAACCTCGTAGGTGCAGCAGCATCCTTTTGAGAAGCAACCTGGGCCGCTGAGCTGTATGCCTCCTTTTGGGCTACAGTTAGTCGGTCGATTGCTTTGATGAGCGAAGGTGTAGCAGGCACTGGCTTGGGCAATGCTGCGTCGCTTTGATTTTGGCTTTGGTGCCGCTTCAGAAACGCAGGACTCCATCCACCCTCCTCTATCATCCCACGGGGCCGCTGTGCAGTAAGGTCTTCTTCGTAATCGGAATATACGAGGTCATCTTTGTCGTCTGCGGTCTTTCGCTGCTTCTTGAGTTGCTCGATCTCCTGGTCATAGTCGAGGGTAGCAAGTGCGTCTAACCGAGGATCTGAGGACAAGGGTTTGTTACCCACGAGGGTTGGAGTGGACGAAGACGATACGGAATGTTGGGCATTCGTGACAATCCACGGTCGTTTCGTTTGTGTGGCATCTTTAAATCCCTTCTGCCCAATGATTGGGGAAGCAGCAGTTGAAGAGCCAGAGGCCTTTTTCGTCTCGTCTTCGTCGTTGTCATCCGAGTCTGAATCGTCGCTGAGGTCACCAAATTTCACAGGTTTCCTCTCTTTTCGGTCTCTGGACTCTGCCGTCGTTCGCCAAGCTGTCCCCGCTTCACCTTGGACCGCTTTTTTTTCAACAACTCCACACTCGTAGGCACCCCTGTCAGTTCCATACCCCTCCCTGGCTTGCTCAATTTTCCAGAAGACAAATTGTGCATGGTCACAGGTAAGGGGAGTGGAAATTTGGATTCAAGATCCGTTTCGTTAGGAAAGATAATTTCTTTCGAGTACGGCGGCGTCGGGGTGGGAGAAGAAAAGAAGCGATCCCAGAAACTGGTGAGCGGTTGAAAAGATCCCGCGCGGCCTGCTTGGTTTGGCAGATTAGCGGCGTAGTGGGCCAAATAACTATCCCATTTCTGCCATACGTTAGACTGTAAAAACATTGGGAGCATGTTAAAAACACACCTCGTCAGGAGATTCTCCGATCCACCTCCTCAATGCCCAGTCCACCATAATTCCTGCAGCTAGAAACACGGCATAAGCCGCACTCAAGCCCTGCTCCGCACCACTGCCCCATGGCATGCCTTCTGGAGGACCATTCTTCATCCAAAGCCTTTCCCATACATTTGCCCATCCCTCCTGCTTTGGGTTCATTAAAAGTGCTATAGCCACCACGACGCCAAAGGCTCCAGTTGATGCTGTGCATAGTCGGAGGATGGGATGGAAAAAGGACATAGTTAATCGTGGGATAGGAATAGCCGAGGTGAGGAGGACGAGCAGGGTGAGAAGGGGCAGACAGATGCTAACGAGGATGACTCGGGATGGAAGCGACGGATGGGTTATCATGCAGAGTGCGAGAGCGGTGAGGGTGCTAAAGATGAAAGATTAGAGGACCATATATGGCAAACGGCGAGCAGCACTCACCCGCCGGATATGCCGAAGAATGCGAACGCAGCATATCGATAGCGACCAGAAACTGGGACAGAAATGATGCAGGACAAAATCCAGATAGCCAAGAAAGATTTGGGTGAAAGTGAAGCAGAAGGTGTTGTTGCAGGTATTAACAATGCAAGGGCTGTCGAGAGGTGTACTAGAGAACAATACATCCAGCTTGCATCAAACAGCATAGGTAGAACTTGAAGACTAACCTCCAAAGGCATATCCACCTGCCAGTCCTCCAATACCGCCCTCCAACATCCAAGTGAATCGCTTTTTCTTGGGCTTCTCGAAAGCTAATGTGCCTGGAACAGCAGCGTAGCCTTTGCCACTGGCAGCAGAAGCATCGATAGGTGGAAACGATCTCGAACGGTCAAGGGTAAGAAAAGTGCCTGCAAAGGTAAGCAAAAGTGAAAGCAATAGCAGAGGTAGCGCATAAGCCAGAAGATAAGGTGTCGTCGGAAGAAGTGGTGTCAATTGGGAGACGGAAGCCATTGTTTTCAATTATTCGTGGTCGTAAATCGTAAGTCGTTAATAGGTAGGTCGTAAATCCGAAATTTCAAAGAGATAGACAGGGAGGAACAAGCGAGAGAAGAGTAAGTGTGTTCTCAGGGGAAGCTTTGCAGCCTATGCGTGCAAAGGGTGTGGAATGACTCTCTTGGGTATCACAAAGAGCCCATCCACCTCTTCAAGCTCTGTCCTGCACCAAAACCGCAGTTAGACAGCCTGATGTGCTTTGACGAGAAACGGTGTCGCTGATAAGTCGTGGTGCTGGTGGAGATCTTCCAAAAGCGGGATGGTGCGATCTTTCAGGCGGTTGTTTGGTTCGTCCATTCAAACGAAACAAGCAGGAACGGTCACGTGATTGCAATGTTCAAACTCGCCTGGCAGTGGAGTTCAACGCCGGTTCTTGTTGACCTCATCCTCAACACTGCGACACCGATGAATTAGATACACGATACATCAAGTAAATCTTATTTGCAGTCGTCTTTACTTGTTCTAACAGGAAACCAGGACTCAGACGACAGATATCCCTACGACTCGACGGGTTCGTCTTGCCAATTATCTATCGGAACTTGTAGAGTCGAGTCTTGAACAGGACGTATAAACGACTACCTCAAGAACAATCTCAAACCTCGCATTATTTTACCCACCGACAACTAACCATGGCATCCATCGGATCCGTAACCCGTCAAATAGCTGCAATGGAGATCTCCAAGAAGCCGACTCCAGCTGGCACGGCGGGATCGACTACTCGACCACCACTCACAAAACAACCATCCCAACAGAATGTAGCGAAGCTACTCACGAAATTTGCCGCCCCAAATCCCTTCACGAACGCCTCAAACAAACCTGCAAATCCCTCCTCACTGCGAAACCCCCTTCCGAACGGCGCTGAGCCATCTACTTCTACTAAGCCCGGACATGCCACCCAACCCTCTTTTGATATTGGAAAATACGATGGTGGTTTGGAACTTGACAATGAGAAACGAGGAGAACGTGTATACGGAGAAGCTGCGGAGGAACTTGCCCTCGACTCAAGTGTCTCAAGGTATGCTACTATCAAATTTCTTGTAGTTCCAACGCTGATGGAACTTTAGGAAATACCCGACTCGCGAATGGACCCTCCACGACTTCGACATGGGTCGCCCACTCGGCAAAGGGAAATTCGGACGAGTGTATATGGTTCGCACAAAGGCGGAGCCCAAGTACATCGTCGCCTTGAAGACACTTTACAAGTCCGAAATCGTCCAATCCAAAGTCGAAAAACAAATCCGCCGCGAGATCGAAATCCAACAGAACCTTCGCCATCCAAATGTTCTCCGTCTATATGGTTACTTTCATGACGAGAAACGTATCTTCCTCATGCTCGAATTTGCCGGAAAGGGCGAGCTTTACAAACAGCTTTCAAAGCTTCATCGGTTCTCTGAAAGGCGCAGCTCGCGGTATATCGATCAAATGGCGGACGCGTTAATCTACTTGCATGGTAAACACGTCATTCATCGTGATATAAAACCTGAGAACCTACTCCTTGGTATCAATGGTGAATTGAAAATCGGAGACTTTGGTTGGAGTGTCCATGCTCCTGGCAATCGCAGGATGACACTATGTGGAACCCTCGACTACCTACCACCGGAGATGGTCGAAGGCAAGGAACACAATGAGAAAGTTGACTATTGGGCTCTCGGTGTTTTGACATACGAATTCGTTTGTGGCTTCCCGCCCTTCGAGGATCGAAACAGTGTCAATAGTATGTACCTCCATTCTTCTCCAAGAATTTACTCACTGACATTTCCTATCTCAGATACATACCGTCGAATTGCGAAAGTTGACCTGAAGTTTGAAGAAAAGGAGGTTCGCCTGTCCGAAGAGGTCAAAGATTTAGTTACCAAGGTAAAATTTGGCTTGGATCAAGATGAATTGCAGACGCTAATGTTCTTGTCCACTGTTAGCTCCTTCGTTACGATCCTCAGAAACGTCTACCGCTGACGGAGGTCCAGAAGCACCCTTGGATAGTGAAGCACAGACCAAAGGGCGTCGTGCGGGACAGTGAATAGTGAATGGGACCAACGTTCTGATACTCTCATTCAGTCTTCTGGTTCGCTAATTAGTATTTATTAACGGCATCGCTTTCTTTCACCCCATTGGTCCCTTCGAGGTCTCATCGTATCCAAATTGGCTAGGACATATATTAATCCTTATAACACAATGGCTATCGTGTACTTGACTCGACCCTCGTGTTTAGAACAGATAGGTGGAATCTATCCACTTCGGATGTTCCAAGAAAACTTTGTCAACTGTGAAGTTCTGTGCTTGTTTGGCTGACAGGATATGTTCCAGCGGAATGCGAGCCGATGTGTTGCCACCAGGACCTACAGAATGAACAAAGCATTAGTATTTTCAAAGAGAAGGATGCCGTAGCGCACCCGTAGAATCAAATTCCGCATAGAAGGTTGTATTCATTATTACAGGCCTAAAGTCGATGAGTTAAGTATCAGTCGAGGAGGACTGAGACTAGGAACTAACCTGGCACTGCTGAACGGTGTCCATCCCTCGGGACGGATGCTGTTGTCCATAAACGTACGCAAGAATACAGTGGTAGCAAGGTCATTCCATGGTCGACCTGTACACCGAGATTAGGGGAGGATTTTGCAAGACATTAATGAGAGCACCTACCAAGGAAACATTTGTCGGCAGTCACGGTCGTAGTGTTTGCATCTGGGGACTGTACACCATAAGTCCTGGAACAAGACTGACCATTTTAACCTGGGGGACACATACCCGGATGATTGTGGAGTCGGCGATGTATGCCCCGTAGCGATTACCAGGCGCGTCTGTGAGATTTGTCCCCTTCCAAGCGACCAGTCCTCCTCCACATGCACGATTGGCCAGTATGACATTCTGGAACCACCTGTAAAATTATGCGTTAGAAGGCAGAAGTCGAGTAATATCAATGAACGGACGCAGTCCCAAAGCCGAATAGATCTGTACGGAACAAGTATTGATGAAATTAGATATAACCTCGACCAACTGGAATACACTCACAATCAGTTTGTCCGTATATGATGCTGTCCACCACGTAAGTACTTCCGTTACGTCCAGTATACCAAGTATCCTGGTAACTTGCGAACGAGCACCCGTAGAACGACGCGTTCGCGTAGGATATGTCGGTCACCAGTGCTTGGGAAATGGAAAAATTCGCCTAGATAAGTCAATTGAAAAGAAGGACGGCGATCAGCCTTTCCCGTCAGATAATGAAAGACAGACGCCTACAGCACGGTTCTCGAAATCGATGTTATACGCTTTAAAGTCGACATTGCCAAAAAGCGGCTGGAGAGGTGCACCAGTAGGTCCGGCTCCAATCAAGGAGGCATTGAACGAAGGCGCAACGAGTAAGACGGCGGATTGTGCGTCGTCCATGCCTGTTTGGACGAACTGGTTGTTCCAAATTTTGACAAGGTTCTGGTTAAACGGGACCTGGGAGACGTTTGCAAACGGGCGGGTGATGGAGGTCGCAGAGGACACCGGAAGTTGACCCAGGAGTGTAAGTGGGCCTTTTCGCGTCACGTTTACGACCTCTTTATATTGCCCTGCGGCGATGAGGATGGTGGCAGATCCTAAATCAGGCCTAGAGAATGGTTGAGGCTCATTTATGAAAAATAACGAAGACGAGCCTTACAGAGACAAGACTGCGGCTTGTACGCTATGGAAGTTAGCATGGCTGTCTTTGACATTTTGAGAAACGAAGATCGTTCCCGCTGGGCAACCGAGGAGTGGAGAGATCCCAGAGGGCTTTTGCACTTGACATGCAAAGAAGTCTGGTGACAGTGCCAGCACACTTGGGATTAGACCCACAAGTAAAAGGGCGGTGAATCGAATGAGCATTTTTAAGCCGCAGTGGGACGAGACGAGTTAAAGGAGTGGAGAAGCTCAGTAACGGAAAACATGGCTTAAATAAAATTTGGGTAAATGTCTTTGCCCTTGACCACGTCGAACCCGGGGAGCGTTAGAGCGTTCATTGAGTAGGCGGCCCGCCAGCGGTGAGGTACAACTGCAAGAGCTCGGAGTACAGCCACCGACGCGATTCAGCTGACCCGACCTCTAAAAATAGACCGTCATGTATATCACAACATGATTTCTGCGAGGCGTTTACCGAGAGAACTATCTTTATATTCGTTGATGTTGTACATACAGCTTGGCCAATCTATTCTTGAAATACAGTCCTAAAATACAGATGATTTGCAGGTATCCAAATGAGAGTGATCTCGAGTAATTAAACGGGGTCAGTCCTTGATACTTATTATATTGCTACATGGTGGAAGTCTTACTTCCCCGTCCTACCAGCACCCTTCTTCTCGCCCTTCTTCACAGGTGCAATCCTAACTTTCTTCGGGGACGCCTCCCCGCGTTGCTCGGCCGAGCTTGGGGTTTTCATCGACGACTTCAAAGGGATAACCTGTTTCGTCATCCCACTCAAATTGTGCATAGGCACCTGCTTGCCAAGAATGGTGGGCGGATCCAGTTTCATTCTGACATCCCATGGACAGAGAGATGGTGCCGTTCCAGGGTTCGGTGGCTGCTTCAAAGCCGACGTCTCGAGAGCCGACTGAGAGGGTGGCAGAAGTGGGTCCTCAGGAACTTCTGAGTAAAAGTCAAACTCTGAGGGGAAGTTCAGGTCCTTTGCGCTGCCAGCAAACGTTATGCGCAGCATGTCTTCAAAAAGTTCTGCTGAAGGTTCGAGACCCATGGGGACATAATCAGGCGGATCGCACTGCATGACTGAGTCCCAGTCGTCTTGATCTGAGTATGGGGTCAAGGAAAAATCATCATGGACCTTGGGCTCTGTGACAATCTGCATGGCCACATCGCAATAGAGATGAGTTGAGGGTGGAGTCGATTGAGCATGAGGCGACTGAGTGACGACGGCGGTCGACAGACGACCGGCACGCTTGTCCTGGGTACGAGCTGCTTTGGCGGTGGGCTTAGCAGGCTTAGCAGGCTTCTGGGGTAGATGCTGTCTGCCACTAATAAGGCGGCCTGTGCCATCGTCGAGATCCTCCATGCGCATTTTCCGTAGAGCGCGGCTGTAATCGGTGGCTACGTCTTGTTTCTGGCGCGTTGTTTTGGGGGCCATATTTGGTGAGTATCGAAAAGCGTCGGCAGTGAGGAGTCCTTCTAGGATCCCGTGAAAAAGCTTGAGAGTAAGGAGACCGTGAAGAAAATTGGAACTTTGAGAGAAGGAGTGTGGTCGCTTTTGATCACCAGGAGCAAAAGCGGTGAGTTGGGGATGAAGAAAAAAGCAACCTCAAAGGCATAGAGATTATATACACTTTCTCAAACAATGCGTTGACGAAGATGCTGGTTTACTGGGTCTGCGATCGTGGATTGGTAGTGGATTGGTATCTTTGTCAAACGAAATTTCCAAAGCTGGAAATTCTCGTTCCAGTCAATGCGATGCGGGCCAGGCGTAGTTGAAAGGCCACTCGTCTGGCTTTGACTCCCCGGAGATATATCGAAAACTGCATTGTGCGCCGAGGCCCAAGCACCAACAAAGGGGAAGTGGCGATAAAGCCACTAGGAGCTACGCAGAAAGGAGCCACGATAACTTGTGCCAAAAAACAGAATCATAGGGCATTAGCCAAAGCTATAGTCGTTGCAATGAAAGAGTTTTCCACTAAGCCAATAAGATCGATATCTCTCTGTAGGAAGGAACAAAAGTCGGAACACTGGCAGATCGTAGCTTTGACCTTAAAGTGCCGAGAGTGGGCCATCGATCTCCTTTGAGGGGGATGTTATCTCCGGAAATTAGAAGAGTAGCGTCAAAGGGATTCCAAGCTTCTTCCATGGTCGACCCAGAAACTTGAAGTAGCGAAGCAACATAAGTTCTGGTGCAGGCGCGGCCCCTCATCGCGACATGAGACGGTGAGAGTACTAGATAGTATCTTTCTGTGAAGGAAGGATCCTGATAAACGATTTGAGAAAAATCCTGGATCTCTAGCAAACACAATATACGGGCTTCGTTTGAAACAACAGAACTGGTGCAATGGCAAGCTTCATTCGGCGCTTGCTCGACGTGTGTGTTTGATTGACAGTGTTCGTGGGAAGTTTTCCCTCTTTTAGCAGTGCCATTGGCATTACGCCTTCAGCTCTGCAACTTTTCTAAAATCTTCCATTTAAGTGTCCGTTGTCTACTTAGTCATGAAGGTGGTCTGATTTCCTATCTATCTTCATTTGTATTGACTAGTCGTCTTTATGCAGGACCATCCTTTTCGCGTCACCTTCGATTTTGAACCAGGGGGTTGCTTCGATTTGAACGAAAGAATAGCTTTCTGGGACTCCCCAGACACTATTCAATTCTTCCAAGAACATGGATATACACTTTACAAACGAATAGTAATGAGCGATTATTTGTCGCCCTCGACTGAACCTGCACTGCCAGTCCAGGACTTCGTCGAAGGCATCTATCCTACTCTTATCATGATGTTCAAACTGCTGACTCGGAGCCAACACCTCTTCGAGCAAGCGAACCAGCTGTAGGTCTACCAGCCCAATATGATTCTTGTGTTGAATTTTGTTCCTCAGGCCAAGGTGGCTTTTGCTCAGGATTCTCTGAACAGACACGTCGCTATTAAGCTTGTACGCGATGGCACTGACGAGTACCGCATCCTGCGTTTTCTAAGTCAACAGCGTCCAGAGGTGCTAAAGGACAACTGCGTGGTCACTGTCTTGGATCTGTTACCCGTTGAAGGTTTTTGGTTTGCGGTTATGCCAAGGTGACCCAAGACTTTATCATCGCCCAGTCATTTGGCTGATCGTGAGTTTAGATGGGGAGACTCACCTCAAAACCCCCGTCCAAAAACGGTTCAAGACGTACTGGGTTTCATGCATGGTATGCTGAAGGTACAACTGCTGGAAGGATCTACCACTTTTAGTTTTAACCGATAAGACAAAGGGTCTGGCCTTCCTGCACCAACACAACATCAGTCATGGAGTGAGTGACGTTCGTTTTAAATACTCTAATACAGCAGATGTAATCATCTTTGCTTACAGGACATGCATGAGGGCAACCTCCTTATCAATCATTTTTGTGATGTGAGGTTCCAGAGAGTCAGCAAGATCAGGCAAGACCTTCGGGCCCGAAAGTCTCTGTCTTACTGTGTTTTTGATTTCGACTTTGCTGTGATGTTATCTCCCGACGAAGACCGCGTCACATTTAGGCTTCCATGTGAAAGGTCGTATGGCACGTTTGCTCAGATTAAAGACACTTATCAAGGCGAGTTGGACTACAATCCGTTCGTTTTCGATGTTGGGAATGTAGGCGTCACGTTTTGTCGCCTCTTTCAAGTCAGTGATCTCGTCTATCACGCTTGTGCACAATCTAATTAACGCCATAGCATCTCACTAAAGAAATTCCCTTGCTAGCGCCACTTCTCGACAAGATGACCACTCGTGATCTTGACGGTCGATTTACGGCTTCCGAAGCTCTTTGCTTTTTCGAGGACATGACCTCTCAGTTAACCCAGAGCGAACTTGAAGTGCAGACTTCAGACTACAAACGTGGGGGACAATTATCATATGATCTATATGACAGATGGTTGAATATCCCTGTTGATTTCTCGAGAAAGTGGGCAGTATATAAGGAACCTCCACTACCTTGGGCAACCAAAGTACTCCGCTGGCTTTGCCAACGTCACTGGGGGTTCTACCTGGTGGCCTATATCCGCAAGTTTCTTTCTAGAATGACTTCCTTTCTGCAACGGGCGCATATGCATTTTGTGGGATTCAGATCCATACTTAGTTGACCGACGTAACTGAATTATAGCTCATCCTGTTGAATGTGACTTTGATGTTAACCTCAAGAACTTGCGGATGTCCTTTGCTGGATTCCTTGGTTCCTGTGCCTCAATAGAATTTTTGTGCTTGTTACAAGATATGACATGATTGTCCGCAATTGACAGCTGCGTCTTAGCCTGGCAAATTTGATGGTCAAAGATACAAAGTAGTTCACTGTCACTCAAACAACTTCAAAAAATAGGGCCATGGGCTTGCCGGTTTTCGCAAAGTATGGTTTGCAGTCATCGCCCGACTTAAGTTGCCACAGCGCAAGTGACTTGACACTACTTTGTAACTTGAACGAGCCGTGGACGTTTGGCGATGATTAGATTTTCATCAACGGGTCTGTTTTCAATAAATTGGAGTACGTTCAGTTACTCGGAATAGCAGTTGACAATTCTGCGATAGTGACATGCAGAGCCAGTTGAAGGATCAACCAATCATAGCTTCAAGCTTTGCTGGGTACCATATCTTTCCTTCAGCATTCAGCTCCTTTGACCAATCGAGCAATATCTTGATCCATCTCTGTGAAGTATTGTATAGGTAATTGTCTATGTACCAGTCAGCGTTTCAAAAGACATCGAAGGCAAACACCCACCCCTACGTGCCAGCGAGAATAATTCCGCAGTCACCCAAAAGTCTACTCCTCCCCTCGCGCCGTTCTCCCAGTCGTCCAGCATCACCGACAGACTGCCATTTGTCATTAACACGAGACGGTGGTCGTCAGAGTCAACGCACTCCCCCTTGGGGTATCTGCGAACCCAATTATCGTGTTCCCCAACTAGGATTATCAGCGTTCGCAGCTGTGCACGGAGCAGGAGATTGGAGACGACTGATGTCTTGAACTGTGTACTGTTGATGGCAATATGTGTCAGCGATGGCAGGGACGTTATCGGGGCCCAATCGTCCCAGCCGTGTTTGGAGCCAATAACATCGAGATGGGTTAGGTTACGAAAGACTGGCGAGGAAAAGTCCCCAGGGACTAGTTCAACCAAATTTGCAGACAATCGCTTGAGGGTGAAGCCTTGGATAGCAGGAAGCATATCCTTGAATGGGTGACCGGACCAGAAAGCGAGATTGTATAGATTTGGGCAGGAATCTAGGAGAGTATGCACTTCAAACAGGTCCATCGTCCCGATAAGCAGGTGCTTTGCGAATCTACCGATCTCTTTGAGATGTAAGCTCGGATACTTCTTGAAATCCGGAAAGAAGGGAGTCGCTTGTCTGAAAACCTGGTATAAGATCGGGCGCACCCTGGAGGCCGACATTGATATCATTGACCCTCTTCTTTGCGATGAATTTGCTTCCACTCACCATTCATACACACGCCGAGCCACCAAGAGCAGCCTGGATGAGAGTAGCGGTGACCAGGCAGACGCGCATCGCACAAATATCAATTGCTCCAAGTCTTGTGGCAGTCTTGGTTCCGTGAGGCATTCCTTTTCCATAATTTATCCAGCAACGACAACGCTACGAACACGCCGGCGAATCTGGAGGAATGAAAGTAAATTTGAAACCTCTGACGAGGTTTCAACATGCATCTGGTACGGAATTCTGTGACAAGAACCCGTGCACGTGCCTCGTGTTGGTCTACCACTGCTTACTTTCAATCAATCAAACTTGCCTGTCAAATCTGGAGTCCTGCACGTTGACACTACCTTCTGTACCATTTTTCTGATATCGCAAGTTACGGACGGGAATTCTTGAGCTGCTTGGGTTGACCTAGACTCAAGGACAGGCGCCGGGTTGAGCTTCTCAGGTCTACCAATAGGTCATCATTAGAGAATTGCAGTATGAAAAGGTAAATTTTATTGAGGAGTGAAAGGATATCCATCTAATTAATCACCTAATTGTAGGATCAGCCAGCTAAATTTGGCAAGAGCGCAAAAGGGTAATGTACCTGTCTAGTACATCATGGAGGACATGTCCGCACGAATACGGTTGTAATCCAAAAGACCCTCAATGTTTCCAACAGCCGCAAGAGCAAACTGCAAAAGCACATCAATAAACTGCGAGCACTGAGAAGAAAAAGAAAAAAAAATGAACGCACGTCCTTATCCCAGAGGTATTCTGCGCAACTCGCTTGATCTCATCGACAGTAACGGCATCAACAGCGCTCTCGATCTGCTGTGGGGTAACCTCCTTCCGCTGGTGACGAGCTGACGGCCAATGTCCTCCGCGACCGCCGTCGTGCCGTCCAGACCCAAAAGCAGACCAGCCTTGAGCTGGCTCTTCGCTCGCTCGACCTCCACCGACGTCGGCGCGATGCTCATGCGTGCCCACTCCTTCAGCGCAAAGTGCGTCAGGTCGTCCAGGTTGACGAGGTTCTCCGACACCATATAGATGCCCCACAGCCCGTGTCAGAGTACGACGTCGAGAACGACATGAACGAGTTCGCGAGGTTGTGCTGCGACACAATATGCGAGAGGCGGGAGGAGGTGAGCGACGCGCTGCCGAGGCTGCGGTCCCAGTTTCCGAAGATGCTCTGCATGACCATCATTGGGAAGTAGTCGGGTGAGCTCCAGCCGACGCCCTCGACGGCGATGGCGACGTTGGCGGTGGGCATGTTGTCGTCGCGGATGCGGACCTCGGAGCCGACGAAGGTCGTCTTGGGGTGGGAAAGGCGGCCGAGGGGGATGGGGTTGGGTGAGACGGGGAGGTTGGAGAAGTGCTTCTTAGCGAGTTCGACAAGCTCGTTATGGGAGACACCTCCGGTGCCGACGAGAACCATCCTGTCGGCGGTGTAGTTGGTTTTGATGTACGAGGCGAGGTCGTCTCGTTTTATTGAGAGAATGTTGGCTTTAGGCCCGAGAATCGTGCGACCTAGAGCTTGGCCTATCGACACATTATGAGAAAGGTAGAATGCCAATCTAAAGTAAAAAGTGACACACCCTGGAAGGCAACAGCATGCAGATGGTCAAAGACAACCTCCTCCATCTGCTTGTCGACCTCCTGCTGTTCCCTGAGGATTACGTCTCGCTCTCGTTCAATGGCCGCGTTCTCTAGCTTCGAGTTCTGCAGAATATCACTGATGATATCCACAGCCGCTGGGACGTCCTTCCTGAAGCTCTTGGCATAATAGACGGTCTGCTCTCGCGAGGTGTACGCATTGAGGTGGGCACCGAGGTTCTCAACCTCGAGCTCCAGAGCATGTTGTGAACGGCGACCGGTGCCCTTGAAGGCCATATGTTCGAGGAAGTGGGCAGTTCCGTTGGTCTTGTCCGTCTCGGCTCTGCTGCCTGCATCGATCCACACACCCACTGTTGCTGTCTGCGCATGAGGCTGGGCCTCTGTGGCGATTGTCAGACCATTGGAGAGTGTTGAAATTTCGGTGAAAGGGGACGCGGGGACATTGTGTGCTGTCGCGAAGCCGCGCAGCGCTCGCTGGCAATTTTTTCATTGAGTTTTTTGGGATATTGTAGAGGGTGAAAAGCAAGAAAACTCACTGGGTTGCGCGCAGCGCTCTTGAGAACACGGCTAAGGACCGCTCTAGAGACCATGGAGGCACAAATCCAGTCGGTTGGACAAGTTTTTTGAAGAAAGCTCGACTCGGAATATCACGCAACACCAACCTCGGACTCTGCCGGAGGTGTCCGCGTCACGTGGTGGGCACCCTCTGCTTCCGATGCGCGCCAATGTCGCGATTTGAACTTGAAATGAACCCACATCGTCCAACTTCAAGTCTCCGTTGACTTCACAGTTCTAAACCTCATTACTTTCCAAATTTTTGCCAGAGGACTGTTGTCTGGCGGACGATGTCTAAAACCACCTTTTTTCTTCGATACTGATCTGTATTTATCCACCGGTTAATGCGGATACGACGAGTCCGAAATCTCCTGCAAGCAGCAGTAAATCGAATCGGCTTCAAGTTCTTCCTACTTTCAAGTTCCATCCCTGACAATGCCAATAGCTCAATCTGCGTCTACTGAGGTTCCCTCTGCTCTGAGTTCCATCTGGGCGTCCCATGGTCTCCCTGTTGGCTTCCTACGCAATCTTAAACTCACAGGAAATCCGGATAGCGCTGTCTCTTCTTCCTTTCGGCTAGGGCTAGCAGCACAGGTTTGTCTAGTTTTATGACAGGGCTAAATAGGACTCCATGACCACCACCTCTGGTCATCGACTTCATAAAGTCTACACGAGACTCACGACTCTTATTTTGAATGATAGATATCGATCGGTCTTTCAGGCCTCTCGGCTGCCTACGTTCATTATCTTCGAACTGGTATCGAGCAAGAAGTGGTGGTGGATGCACGACATGCAGTGCTTTCTTTTCGTAAGTTGAGTGATTTACTCTTGAGCTCGATAACGCTGACTGTGTCAATCTCTATTCTTTCAAACCCAAACTATGATATATTATTATTTCTTTCGTTGCTTCCGTGCGACAGATAGCGAGGCATGGTATACCATAAACGACGCGTTCCCCGAAGGAGACGTATGGGATAGCATTGCAGGCCTATATTCCACGAAAAATGGCGAATGGGTCAGGATACACACGAACTTCCCTCAGTAAGCCTACTGTCTGGATTTCATAGTTGATTACCATCTGCTCACAAACTCGACTAAATTTCTAGCCATAGAAGTGGTGTCCTTTCGATCCTTTCCATTTCAGACCACCCAACACCTGCCACTAGATCAGACGTCGCACGCGCCCTCGAAAATTGGGACGCCACAGAATTTGAGAGATGTGGGAGACGGGCATGTGTGCGTTCAAATTGCGCGAGGGAAGAATGGGAAGAAACAACTCAAGGGAAGGTGGTCAAAGGATATAATGTCGTTGAGGTGACTGAGGTCGGCGAGGCACCTAAAAGAACAATCGACAAGGAATGCATACGGCCCCTCGATGGCGTGAAGGTTTTGGATTTAAGCCGTGTGTTAGCAGGTCCTGTGGCTGGGAGAACTCTTGCTGGTATATCTTCCATCATCAATTTTCTAGTCTGCATGCTGAGCTAATTTTATAATATCAACAGCACTCGGCGCTCAGACTCTTTTGATCACTTCTCCTCGTCTGCCAGCTTTGCCTCTTCTCGACGTCGAGACCTCATTAGGAAAACGCACTGCACAGCTCGATTTGAACTCTACAGAAGACATTGACAAGCTAAAACAACTAGTCCAAGGTGCCGATGTTTTCTTGCAGGCCTACCGCCCCGGAGGACTGGCAAAACGTGGGTTTGGTGTCAACGACGTCATCAAGATGAAGTCAAAGAAGCGCGACAGTGGTTTGGTATATGCAAGCTTGAGAGCCTGGGGATGGGATGGTCCATGGGCCGATCGACGAGGAGTAGGTTATTCTTCGACATGTGCTCTGACTCTGACTTATGCCTGTAAAGTTTGACTCGTTAGTGCAGACAGCAACTGGATTCAATGCAGACGAGGGCCAAGCATTCCAAGCCTTCATGAAGTCCCAAGGCAAAGAAACGCAGTGGAGCCCGAAACCCCTGCCTATGCAGGCGCTTGATCACGCAGCGGGGTACTTGCTGGCTTTCGGAATTAACGTCGCATTAGCGAGAATGATAACTGTCAGTGCCACCTTATTTTCTCAAAAATGCCCCAATATTGACCTTTGGTCCAATAGAAAGGGGGCTCACACGAGGTACGCGTCTCCCTTGCGGGTGTTGGTCAATGGGTACGCTCTCTCGGCAGAATCGACCCTTCCAAGGCCTTCGGACCCGCAGCCCAGACATTTCCCAAGCGGATGTGGCCGTTGCAAGGAGAACTAGCAGCTTTGAGCACCACATGGGTGGAGAGGCAAGGGAAAGATGGCGGGAAAGGTAGGAGAATGACGGCGCTGCGGCAGGCAGCTGTTCTTGGTGTGACACCTGTTCGAGAGGGAATGATGCCCACTGGCTCAGATTGGGGTGCACCTATGAGGTTGGATGCTGATGATCCTGTTTGGGCTGATGTTTGAGGATGTCGACCAGTGTCGGCGATGGAAAACCAGAATTTACATACATTTTATTGAAATACATTGACAAGCCACTTCACTATAATACAGGAACCTCTTTGCAAATTACGATTGTTCTTCTAGGTCTAGACCTACAGGCACGGATGATGATAAGACACCATTTGGAAACAAAGAAAGCTGCGCTTACTCCTCAGACGGGCATTGATTCCGCTTGCAGCTATGCTCTCTTGCAGTCGTTTAACCTGGACATTCGAACTGCATGGGCCAAAGAAAGAGATAGCGTGGAACGAAAGATACGCACCATACGCGTCATTTCTTCACCATATTTCGAGTATTCCCAGTCAACGAGTCTGCCACGACCTTCTTCATTTATGAAGATTGTGGCAGGACTGATATCTCCGTGAAGTTTCCCGACGTCCTCATGCAGATGTCTATGTGCTGCATATGCCAATCTTTAGAACATGTCAATTAGAAACTTTGTTAGCCGTTTACTTACCAACCATCGCGTCGAGCATCGCAGTCATCATCTCCTTCGTGCTATGGAAATCCGGTAGATATCGGTCTTTATCATTCAGGTTTAGGACATAATGCTTTCTGGTGCTGGAGCTAGAATGCTCTTCGCACTTGACTACATTGCTGGCTTTACTATCCTCGAGAAAACGCGTCGAGTGGCTACCCTCATCACGTACGACCTTGTGAACGGAAGTGGTGCGCGCCAGTGGCCCGGGTGTCGACGCTGCCTCTAGGTATCTAAAGTAAGCCTTTTGATCTCGCATGAAAACAGTTAGAGAGCAGGGTGTATCCTAGAGGGACTCGGTCCGATAGAGGACATTCGAAGACAAGGTCGGTCGGTGGCTTTGAGAACCGCCATTGCCGTGTTTGTGTCGAGGAGGGCTTTTCAGAAGCGCCAAACAAAGAGCCAAACTTCTGGCGGGCGCCCTCATGATCACTGGACCACAACCACGGTGACGATTCTTCCACTCACCGAGGAAGCCTATCAATTTCATGTAAGTACGATGTCTGTAGAGTGTCTGTCATAGTTAATTAATAACGAGCAGTGGACAGATGCAATAAGATGAATCTCGATTCAAGTTGAGCACGGAGAAATTAGAATATTGTCAACCCGTCGTGGATGACAACTTCTACGTATACCAAACCGTCTGTCCCTACTTAGCAGAGCTTGAGCGAATGTACTCCGGGGCTTTCCCGTTTTTCAAAGCGCGAAAGTAGAACAACGGACCGATTCTGTTTTTTGCTCCACCCCTCCAGTAAATCTGCGAAGCGTTGTTACCAGTCACCTGCTCCAACTTCAAACGACTAGTGCTTCTTGAAATGCTGGCTGAGGGTCATCTGAATCTCTTGGTATATAACGGCCTAGAAATCTATGTGGGCGATCCTACAGTCTAAGCTGCCAAAATGCTGTGGCACTTTCTCAGTTTTCTGGTGCTTTGCGCCGTGTCAGCGAGCTCGTCACTGACCGGGCTGGAAAGAAGAAACTCCACTGGACTTACGACCGCTGTTACTTGGGACTCCAAATCCCTGTCGCTTCTTGGACAAAGAGTGTTCATCCTCTCTGCAGAATTTCATCCATGGAGGCTACCCGGAAATCCCAACCTTTGGCTCGACATCTTCCAAAAGCTGAAAGCCAACGGATTCAACGCCGTGTCCTTCTATGTGAACTGGGCCACACACTTCCCGACCCCAACCACCAACGGCGGCCAAGGTGACTTCCAAGCTGGAACGTATAGAGACATTCAGGGATTTATCGATGCGGCAAAGACTGCGGGTATTTGGTTGATTGCCAGGTAATTATTTGGGTAATGATCATGGAATGCCACTTATGATTTGTAGGCCAGGACCATATATCAGTAAGGCATCGCCCAACGACGAGTTTCAATTTTTTGTATTCACATTATATTATAGATGGGGAAACAACTGGAGGAGGATTCCCTGGTTGGGTTGGAAACATTGCCGGAAATCTTCGTGATAACAACGCTCCATATAAAGCTGGTTTGACCAAGCCCATTTTTTGAAGTGGCTCAGCTTACACTTCCCTAGCCTGGACGCCATACTTGACCGCGATCACAAAAATCATAGCAAAGAATCAGATTTCAAATGGGGGACCAAGTACGTGTTTTACAGTGTGATATTATGTAGGACCTCATTATAAACCCCCAGTCATACTCGTTCAGGCTGAGAACGAATTCAGTGCCAGCACGAGCCACAACATTTACATGCAAGACATTTTGGACTTGTACAAGGCTAATGGAATCGTTGTTCGTAAGTGAAGATACGCGCCTTCTCCTGGTTGTTCTTATCGCAAATATAGCCACCACTTTCAACGATCAACACTCTGGAGGTTCGGGCAATTTCTCCCCTGACAAACCGGGCACGCACGTCAACATATACTGGTGAGACTGAGGTATGGACCTGAAGTGCTACGGCTGACCAGACGACTTCTTGCAGTGGAGATTCGTACCCTTCTGGCCAGGTCGTTTCTAATTACTACTCACTCCATATGGCGGCTGCCCCCAGTAACCCAATGTGCCTAGCAGAAGTGGGTATATTATAGCTGCACTCCATTGAGATTAACATCTTCCGATAGTTTTCTGGTGGGTATTTGCTAAATTGGGGTTCTGTTGCCATGGGTGGTACTGGATACGAAAAATATTGTAAGAAACTGCCAAAGATATAGTTTTTATGACAAGGGTATTAACTCTTTGATAGACAATATTGCAACTGGAGGTGGACAGACGAATGCAGACTACGGTAAGATATTTATGGCATTCCCTTCTTGCCCGTAACCAAGGCTGTCCCAGAGAACATCTTTTACAAAGAGAATTAGTACGTTCTGTCGTGATTTACTGCACCCCAAATTCTAATGCGCCGATCTAGTGCTCAGACAACGACAATTCTAAGTTAGTAATCATCTTGATCCCTTCGTTTCGAATATGTCCTGACCTGGTTTGTGCAACAGACCTTTACAGTACGCAATGATCATGGGCTGCTTCGTCTGCGTTTTTCATATCTTTCGCAGTGACTTTCGGTGGGACAAATTGGGGACAAACAATGGAACCGACTGTGTGGGTGAAATTATATTCAGTTGTGCCAAAACTGACTTTCAACAAGGTATACTTCTTATGACTATGGAGCTGGTAAGACCCTCCTTAATTTACGAGCCGTTCAAGTCCTAAATCCGCCCAAGCCATCGGCGAAAGTCGAGTGGCTACGCCGAAGATGAACGAGATGAGGCTTCAAGGTAAGCCAAAGTACACTACCTTCTGGTGCATTGCGCTGACTTATTTTCAGGTCTATTCCTGCGAGTTGCTCGTGATCTGCTTGGAGCTACTCTCATGTCATCTGGCACCAACTACACAACCTCGAATCTCATCCACACTGCAGAACTACGCAATTTGAATACTGGTGCCGCATTTTACTTTGCACGACACAACGCGTCTACGTATGTTTTTTGTCGACCTAGGGATCATTTTGTTGATCCGGTCATAGGTCTACGGCTCTAACGACAACGCAGCTAAACATTAAAACATCAACAGGAAGCCTTCTGGTTCCTACTTCAGGAACGTTAACTTTCAACGGGCTGGACAGCAAGATTATGGTCACTGATTTTGTCTTTGGGCCCAACAAAGTCAAAGTTCTATATTCTACTGCAGAGTAAGTAGGAGGTTTACTGTCCACGCAACCTTCTTTAACGTATATGTTTACTTGCAGAATTATGACCTGGACAACGTAAGTTTTTTCACAGATATTCACGCGTTTTTCCGTCCTCTAAATTGTCAAAAGAATTGGCACAACGGACTACCTTCTCATTTATGCACCAGCTGGACAGACGGGAGAAACAGCCCTACAGTTGGCAAACCCTGTCCTGAGCCTTTCTGCCTTCCCAAATGTTTCGTCTCGCTTTGCAAACGGTTTGCTCACCCTCAACTACGCCGTCGGCGGCATCCAGCTCATTCCGATTCAAAACGGAGCAAACAACCTTGCTGTCATCATCATGGATAAAAATACCGCGAAAACCTGGCATGCACCTATTCTCACTAAAACAGGCACTTTTGGTAACTTCTTTTCTGTTGGTACCAATGATACGTGAGTTGGATTCCACGACTGAATTCACGGCGTTCTTCAATCTACTATCAGGACCCTCGTTGGTGGGCCGTATTTGATTCGAACTGCTGCAATCTCTGGTAACACTCTGCAATTGGTCTGTCTGGTTATAATTTGGTGCCATTGTTCTGAAATAACCCTAAACTTTCGATGCAGAGTGGCGATTTGAATGGCTCAACAAAGATTACCGCCATAGTGCCATCTACGGTCACAGCAATGACCTGGAACTCGCAAGCGCTCACTGTTACCAAGAATAGCACTGGAATCCTGACCGCTACCGCCACGCCACCTTCAGGCGCTCCAAGTCTCCCTGCCCTCACTAACTGGAAAGTTTCAGGAAGGTCAGACCGTTGTACCTGCGTTCTATGACAGAGGCTCACATAATAATTAGTCTTCCAGAAATCAGCCCAAATTTCGATGACTCTAGCTTCGTCACTTGTGATCAGACCACTACCAACGTTTGTCCAAAAACTGCTCTTTGTGATAGAATTTTAATTTTGCATTTCGTAGTACACAAATCTTCCTGTTCTGGCAGGCAATCGCGTTCTGTATTCCCAACAGTACGGGTAAGTGCTTTGTATCCGGGGTTGACAAAGTCAGGATCCCAATTTGTCGATTTATCTTTCAGTTTTTACGGAGGAAATCTGATTTGGCGCGGTCATTTCACGGCTGTTGGTACCGAGACCGCTATAACCACCACAGTACAGTCAGGGTTTGCAGGAGGCTATTCTGCATGGATAAATGGAATTTTCCTCGGAAGCAGCCAAGGGAGTCCAACTGTCAGTGTGACAACAGATACCTGGAAGCTCACTGCTTCTATGCTTCGTAAGGGCCAGGACAATGTTTTCGTCATTTTGCAAGGTGAGCTCGACCACTATAAGTAATTGCTATTTTCTGTTTAAATGAAATGCTTTAGATCACATGGGGTGAGATCCAATGTTTTTTTTTCATTTAATTCTGAGCTGACTGGCTTCCCACTACCTCAACATAGCATTGTCGAGACGAGCAGTAAGTATCCTCAGGGTTTCTGGTAGCTCTAATTAACATTCTCTCTAGCTAGCAGTGGCAAAGAACCGCGTGGGATACGGGGATTCCAGATTGTTGGAAGCTCCGCGACTTTCAATCTTTGGAAGCTTCAAGGAAACCAAGTGCGCACCCTGGTATAATAGTACATTACTCTGGGCTCATCCATCCTTCGACATAGGGCGGTGCTGCCAATACTCCTGATACCTTCCGAGGTTACCTGAATGAAGGTGGACTGTATGCAGAAAGGATAGGCGCTCATTTGCCCGGCTTCCCAGATACTGCTTGGACCAGTGGTACACCGTTGGCTGGTGGAGGAGTCAAAGGCGCAGGAGTCAACTTCTTCCGGACAACATTCAATCTCGTAAGTGTAAGTATATGCCCTCCGGCCTTGGCTGACACCGCGATCTTTAGAACATCCCAGCTGGGATCGACATGCCTGTCCGGCTTTCCATTACACCGAGCGCAAAAACATCGAATTTCCGAGTTCAAATATATCTGAATGGATGGCAGGTTGGAAAGTATATCAACAACATTGGGTGAGCGCCCTTTTGGTGTGATTGAAGAAATTCATTGACGACATGTTCAGCCCTCAAACACTATTTGTTCTACCTGCAGGGTACGGCATCGGTTTTACCATCATATTTATTGGAACTAATCTAAAAAAATAGAATATTACGCCGTAACTCTGTCAACACGCTGGGTCTGTCGCTATGGTCTCTGGATGGCAGTGGCGCTAGCCTGGCTGGCATATCGCTCGTTTCTGACGGAACATTTGGGTCATCGTTCCCATTTACCGATTACGTGACGCCTGATTATGCAGATCAAGTCAAATCACGACCAGTGCCGACAGTCAACGCACCTATGTAATTCGCTGGTATGCTGAAGAAGGGAAAATTTTCAAGTATTGCATACTGACAAAAACAGAAGGAAAAATCATGTACGATGAAGGGATAATCGAGGTGCTTGCAGTTAACATGCAGTCAATGATGACTCTTTATTCTCCAGTGAAGACTTAACAGAGATTGAACATGTTTATCGATGTCAACTGCAAAGTGGAATGCAATTCTTTTCGTTTCAATTAAACCCTCGAAAGTCTCTGCCCGGTTTTTCTCCAATGTGCCCTTAAAACGCGAAGCCCAGTCTTGGTCTTTTGGCAAAGTTATTGAAAGTGAGACCTCCCGCAAGGCTGGAAATCGATGCTCGATTGCAAAGTCGTTTAGCTTCGTCATATGACCACTAGGCCACTGGGAGGGTGGAAGATTGCTTTCGTCGAAAATGACCTTGATTTCTATTCGCTCTAAAATATTGCCCCTGGGGAACTTGTCTGCCATAGAAAACAGTACATCCAAAGCCGGAAGTCCAATCCAACCAGTAACGTAAATAGTTGTTTCATAAAACTTCAGTGTCTTCAAATTATGACCTTTGAGAGACACGAGGGCGTCACGCAAAGTTGGCGTCAGACCAGAATGCCACGCTGAATAACGAAGAATAAATAGGTTTAAAACGAACAGTCCTGACTACAGTAAAATTGAAACTTACCAGCGGAGGTCTTTATGGATTCGAGACCTCTGGATCGCGCTAACAGAGTATCCAAAGCGCCCCTATGAGATGGCTCGACATATGCGAGTGAGATGAGATGTGAAAAATCGATCACTGGACCATTTCGACCTTTCGCATCCATCAGGCTCTGGAGATTTGGGGATGAATAAGAACCGAATGCAAGGGAACGGAGGCGCAGAGCAGACACCGGTGACTCATCTTCTGAATATGTGTCGAATTGCGACATCTTGATGGTAAGGTGGGATAGGTTCGGGCTTGCGACCAGCGCCTTGATTGGAAAAGCGTCGACATGATGTAAATGAAGTTGTTGGAGAGATGGCGAGGTCACTATGTCAATCAAGCCAGCCTGAAGGCTCGCCGCCATCCTTTTCCAATTAGTTTCGAGTGTAAATCCGGCGGCAATGCCAAGAATTGTTAGATTTCTGACTCGGGAGAAGGTCTTCAAGGTCGTATGAAATGATTGACTCTTGTGGTCGAGAACTTGGATTTCGTAGTAAAGGTTTCGAACATAGAAAGCTAGATCAGGGTTATTGACGAAGATCCTCTTAATGCCTTCGAGTTTCGAAGAAAATGCGTTACGCGAAGGAGGGGATATGAGATTCAGCGTTGCAAAAATGTGGGATCGGCAGCTTGGAAGTACAGCTCTATGTGATAGAGCAACGGCTTTTATGCTATCCATATCGTCCTCTTCGGAAAGAAACCCCACTATAATGTCGTATATTTCTGTTGGAAACATGATGTTTGTAATGGACCTGGTTGGTAGTACTACTCTAGTGGCAGTAGCGAGCCTTGATAACTGGAAAGTGAGTCTCGACGTCAAAATCTTTGTTGAAGTCTCGCGGAAAATCGTGCGTCGCGATGAGACAGTCGTGTTCCGTGCTCAGGTGTAATGTGGTAGCTTGGGGAAGGAAAAGAGGAATCGGTCAGGTTTGGTGGTTGCAACTCAGGGGTGTAGTTTGGCAACAAGCCGAATTCCAAATACTTGAACTTTTATTGCCGTCACCTTCACCGTCATCCAAGTTCGTACAGATGGCTTCGCAAGTGGGGCGAACGGCGACAAGACATTCTTTTACGCGTTTCCAACGGCCACCAAGAATATCCAGACAATTCTTGAAGAATCCAAAGACTGGCCTCCCCCAACCACCCGTCAAAATCATTACTCGCGAGTTTGCTCCATGTCGTCTCGAAGACCATTACCATACCACCATCAAAGACGACCTTATGTACATGACCTATACCCATGAGGTTGGAGAACGCCCTCCTCCACGTCAAATACGTCTAAAATTCGACCCGCAAGACCCATACACCAAACACCGTCACAACCCACCAGTTGGAGGATCGCAAATTGGAAAAAAACCCGCACCACCCTCGTCACCGGATAATATCGTGCGACTCGAGAAGATACAACTGCACACGATGGTGAAAGAGGCTATCGCGAACAAGGGAAACCTGCTGCCTGCCATTATGCAATTAAAAGCGCTGTCGGGCGAGACGTTCCAAGGCGGGGGGCATCATGCCGTTGAGGGTGTCCAGATCGTGCGGGGAAAGAAGTCAGTGGGAGGATGGGTGCGGCCTGGTATACCTGTCGGTGTCAAGGTCGACTTAAAGGGTCAGGCCATGTATGACTTTTTGGGCACACTGACGGAATTCGTGCTTCCTCGACTGCGTGATTTCAATGGTGTTGTCCTCCCTCCCGCGTCTTCGTCGTCAAACACGCCCAGTACCGTCTCAGGCGTAGTTTCTTTCGGACTTCCGGCCAACGCTATTGGTTTTTTCCCCCAGATTGAGGTTAATGTCGACGCATATCCCAGGCTATATGGTATGCATATCCATTTTGTCACAAACGCGACAGGTATCGGTGCACAGGATCGCGCAAGGGCGTTAGTATCAGGCTTCCAGGTACCCTTCGTGCGGAGATAGAGTTCTTAGTGTGAGCATCAGCAATACTTTTTCTTGGTAACTGACGCTGACTGACTGGGTTCTTACAAGTCAGGTACATATTGTTAATATCCATCTGCTGATTCTAATATTATAATTATTCATCTGCGAGTGGAAAACTATCAACAAAGTTGGATGAAAGGGAAACAATGCCAGGGAATGTGATGGATGCCTATAATACGATGAGGGCAGTGGATATCAAAACGATCGAAAGCAGTTAGAGATGTGTGCTTCCAGCCACATTTACAAGATGGGATGCGAGGAGCAGAGATAAAAAGAATAAAAACTGAGACACGGGAAATTATAATATACAGTACAAGGCGTCTCTGGCGCCTAGCCCTCGTTCTTACCATCGACTATTGCCCCACTCCCATTAGTGTTCGTATTCGTGTTCTGCCAGGGAATATCTCCCAGTCGTTGCCTGCTTGTTGCAGAAGCAGGTCTTGCAGACGCAGGTGGGCGCGACTTTACCCCGTTGCCAGAGATGTCTCTTGTGTTCAATCTTGGAAGTGGGCTCTCGGAAGTTGGAAGGATGTTGCTGACGTTGGTGCTCCCAAGCGGGGTCGAACTTGCCTCGGACGCAGCGCGTCTTATCCGCTTCGGAGCGAGAGCTGAGTTGCCCTTCTGCGACTGCGAAGACAAATCCACGGAGCCGGTGCCTGGCGGTTTGATCCTCCCAGAGGCAGGCTTCAGTACCGGTTTGAGGGCAGGTACAATTTCCCTTGCCAATTCTCTAACGAGGACAGCGCCATCTCCGCCTCCACGACTCAGCTTCTCCACCACACCCAGCAACCCATACCGCTCGACCAGCATTGCCCGATTGGGGTGCACCTCGCACACGCACCTCAGTATACGGAGGAGGTTAAGCCGGACAACAGCCCTGCTGTTTTGCCCCAGTCTGTCGATGATGCGCTTGAAGAAGGCCGACGACTTCGTGATGGCAATTGTGACTGGTGTTGATAGCTTAATAATCTTAAAGAATGGGTCCAAAAGATTCTCGAAGGAGTTTGCCTTGGAAGAGACGAAACATTTGAGCAGCGAGTCGACGGCATCTGGCTTGAGTAGCTCGTCCTCGACACGTGCTGTTTCGTCTTGCAGCCACGAGAGAATGGATTCCAGGGCAGTTACTTGGAAGTACGGGTCGTCCAGGAGCTTGACATACATCGTAAGACCCTCGTGCTGCCATAGTAGCGTGCGACAGCTCTTTCCTGCGCTGGCGAGGTCGCACAAAATTGGCAAGGCAAATTGCTTGAGAGGGGAGCTGGTCTCAATGACACGTTTAAGACATGGGATAATTCCAGCCTGAGCCGCTTCCTCTTGACGCGATTTATTGAGACGGCATAGGTTATAACATGTTTGGAAGGCATGGTTCGAGATTTCCTGTGGGATGAGACCGTTAGAGCTCATCAAACTGATAAAGGTATAGAAACTACTACTCACGGTGCTGTGTGGGCCAGTAGATTGTTCATCTAGGATATGAATAAGAATCTCCAACGCGTTGGCGTTCTGTAGAACTTCAAGCAAGGTTGCATTCATTGAAAGGTGCTTGACGGCCTTCAACATCTGCACAAGGCATTCCGGCTCCAGTAATTCACATGCCCGCAACAATCCTAACGTACATTAACAAATTAAATTTATAGACAGAGAATCAAATACTCACTTCGGACAACTTTCCTCGTTCCCAGTGCATTGCGCACGTGTACGTCCGATTGCGAAACCTGCGAGAACACCAGGAGGATCTGTATAACCTTCATCTTGGTCTCAAGGGTGGGTGTATCGTGAATTGCCATAACGTTGAGAAGGGCGGCGGAGAGTGGGTCCAGAAGGCCCTCACGAATGAACATCCGACAGAAATCGTTCTTCGTTGTCGGACTTTGCAATTCGAACACACTGCCGATCCCGTTGAGGGCGTGTTCCACCAGTTCCGTTTGTTCGCTGTAATCTTCGTCAAGGAGGTCGACCAGGACCTTAAGACCACGGCATCTGTTCAAAGATTAGAGAAGCAGGAGAATTGGAGAGTGATCAGACGCACGAGATGAACATTTGAAGAGTAAGAACGGAGGTATGACAAAGTAGTCGAATGAAATTAGACGCTTCAAGCCGGCACTCTGACGGATACTTCTTAGACGTAAATTCTACACCAAATGCGTGTAAGTATCTCATTGACACCGATTGGAAAGTATCAAAGCCTACCCATCATCACCGGAATACCACTAGTCGACAACCGTTTGGTTAGTTGAAATTAAGGAGGCTCACATGACAAAAATACATACCCAATTAGGCAGAAGCTCTCCAAAAATCCAAGATCCTCCGTTACCAGCTTGAGAAATATATATTCAGCATAAAACCAGTCTATGAGTCCATGCACTAACCAAATTAACTATCTGCAACAGTTTCATGATGACCTCTCTCGAGCATCGACCTTCTAGAACCTCCAAAATGGCAAGCATGCCGTGGGACGACACCAGCTGCACTTGCATCTCTGGCGTCTCTGTCATGATACTGAGCTACAAGGCATGTTAAGTCCGTCGTGTGCGTATCAAGGTTTGAGTCTTAGCCTTACCAGTTGATCACAGGCCTCTCTCAACTGGAAATCTGGAGCTGAAGGAGTGAGCTCGTCGATGAGCTGGTTGACTGTGTTACATAGCCTTGCATATTTATCGCGCTGAAGGTTCGACTCAAGATCCTCCTCTGAAAAACCTTCGTCAATCTGTAAAGAAACTGATTAGATAAGCATAGAGGTCAACCGAGTGTCCGAAACCTCTGCAAACGGATCCTCTTCGTTCCAGTCGTCGCCCAGCTGCAGATGGCTTAGTGCATTTATTATCATAGTAGAAGGATCTATTACATACCCATGACTTGTCGGACAGTCGCGTGTTCAACTGCAACGTCTGCATCGGTTGGCCCGTAGCTAGCCCACATTCTGTCAACGGTATCTTCAAACGATAAAAAAGAGAAAGCTCACAGCTAGCATTCGGCTTCCCGAACACATCCTCGTAATCCTCTTCATCATCCTCGGCATACTTCCCAAACTCCGCCTGGTTCTGCAGCTTCTTCGCCTCGTCCCTGCCAAACGAGCCCGAGCCCCCCAATGGCGCACTGGCGAGCGACCCAGATCGGGTGTGCGAACCAGACGCAGGCCCCAAAGATCCGAGGGGACTGATGGACGGCCGTGAGGGTTTCCTTGATAGGCCTGGGAGAGGCGCGGATAGGGGAGCTGGTCCCGCGGCTGCGGTGAGGCCGATGGTTTTAATGTCGTCTGGGTGGAAGAGTCCGCGTCGAACAGAGTTTTTCATCTACGATTTGTGAATACCTCACCTTAATACTCATAAAAGTAGACTGCGTAGACACGAACCTTAAAATCAGCAACCTTCTCCTGCAGCCGAGCTTCGTCTTCCTCGGTTCCAAGATCTGAGTAGTCTTCAACGATTGGTGGTATTTCCGAGGCAGGCGCTTGGGCAAGTGGAATAGGTTTGTGCCCTGGACTCCGCGTCGGACGAATGGTCTGAGCATTGTCCTCTATCTCATGTCGGTCGTCTTCAGGTGAAGATTTCTCTAAGGCTATAGAACATCAGAATATGGAATCGTTCAACGCGCATAGGGTAAAAGGGCTTACCCTGTAATTTCGTAAAAGATATTCCTTCCTCGAAATCGTCGTCCCAATTGTCAGTCTGTTCTTCCGGAGGTTGTAACACGAAGGAAAGTGGTTGAATCTTCTCAACGAGATTGATCCCCGCCTTGCTGCTGGGTGCAGCAGCACTCTTCCAACCCGACGGTCCAGGTACGGCATTCGAACCAATTGAAGGTAGGGATGTTGACTGAGGGATATCCGAGGATCGATGCTGCGTCGGCGAGCTTGGACGTGGGTTTCTTGATGGATGCTTAGAAGGTTTGGATGGTGCTGCACAGAATAAAGCAAAGTTAGACGTTGAATCGCGGAGTTACAAGCACGGCGTTAAGAAATGAGACACCGAAAGGACGTGCTCACATTTGAGTGCTTCATTCCATTCCTGTACCTTCAAAACCGCCTCGTCATAATTGTAGTTGGAGTGCCTCTTGGCTGCACCATTCCCTTCCGTCCCTGCAGGTTGCTCGCCGGTATTGTCTGACCTATCTTTCCCCTCCGCCATTTGCTTGCGTGCCGACACCATCCATGGGTGTTTTAGCAATTTCTTGCCCGATATGCGCAGGTTACAGTCTTTTTGGAAACAATGGTAGAGAAAGTCTTTGACGATTGGGGAGGCACCTTCAGGTATGGGAGGACAGTCATCTTGGACTATGCGGAAGAGGGCAGGCATGGGGTCAAGAGTGTGGTATGGAGGATGTCCTTCGAGAAGTTCGATTACGACGCAACCAACACTCCATATGTCTGAGGCCGTCGTTGCTCCAGATTGTTCAATGACCTCGGGCGCCACTATCAGAAAAAGATTTAGTGAAAATAGGGGCGCGGTATTGCAACGACACGCACTCCAGTAGGGACTCCCGACAACAGCACCATCCTGCGCACCGCCGGTCTTCGCAGCCACACCGAAGTCCGCGAGTTTCACAGTTCCATCTTTATTTGTGAGGATATTAGCGCCCTTGATGTCGCGATGGATGACTCCCTGATCGTGGAGGTAGACAAGTCCTTCCAAGACCTGTGAGATGTAAACGGCAACTAAACTTTCGGGGAACTTTCCAAATCGCTTTGAGATATTATGCAGGGAGCCATTCTCGCAGAACCTGAAGAGCCAGTGAGATAGAAGTCGGACGAAGAAGAGTAGAGACACACTCGAGAATAATATACAAAAATTCTCGTGTCTTTACGAATCCCTTATACTTGACGATGTTGGGGTGCTAAAGAAAAGCATGAGCACGATGATCGGAGCGCGTAATATCACGAAACTCACATTCAAGTTCTTGAGTAGGTCAATCTCGGACTATAAAACGTCAAAATAAACGATTGCCCGACAGAGCACGCGATCAGCGGATGATTTCAGTGCCACTCACCATGATCTCGCCGATGTCTCCCTTCGGTATGTTACTCAGCTGAATCTCTTTTACGGCCACGGTCTCGCCTGTTGCCCAATTCAAGGCTCCTGATGTACGAAATGGTGTTAAGTCAGATGGTTACGACTGTTCAACATTCGAGGATACGCACGATACACTTGTCCAAATGCCCCCTTGCCTAGTGAGTCTCCAAGTTGCTATCGGTCCAAAGAAGGTCAGTGACGACCTCATAAACCAAAATCCAAAAAAACCGCACGTAGTCATTGAGGGACTTTGAACCTCCAGGCTTTGGCGCCGACGTTGAAGATGGTCTCGAGGAGGCCATACCTGGTGTTCGTTGTTGGTCGTGGCTTATGTTGACGTTTCCGGCTGGTGGTTTGCAAGCAAGAGGTATTACTGGGAGAGAAAGGGGGATAAAAACGCGCTATTAGTCGCGTCCTGCGCTGACCAGAAGGCTTGGAGCTAAGCGCATATGGGTGTCCGAAGGGAACCGCTTTCGGCATGCACTGCCAAACTTGCCACAACCGGTCTCTTTCTCTCATTCTCTCAATTGTCCTGCGCATCCTCGGATTCTCACAGGATTCACGAGTCATCTGGACTCTACGGCTGCTCGGCTACCCAAGAAACAGAGAAGGGATTACTCAGGCTTCATGGGCGTGGTCTGGACGGTCTGTTAGGCAAGGCGACGATAATCGACGACTTGGAATGACTCCGTTCACAAGGGCTTCCCAGCTCTATTGGACAACCTTCTTCTTGGATCTCATAAACCACTGCATGCTCTGCGCTCAGCATGCAGTGCCAGTTTGAATCTGCTTTACCAAACGTCGTCAGAGGAGAAGATTTCATCAAAGCGCTAAAGCACTGCAAATTGAATACAGTCCTACCTACCTAAGTAGCAACAAATGATTGTTTCATGGCATTAGCATTAACCCTCGTAAGTAATTAAATGATACTCCACCCATTACCGGTCCTAATGATCTTTGTGATACACGTTTACTAAATGCGTGTTTGCCCAGAAATATTGGTAGGCGAATATACGTGGCCATCTAAAATACAGAAAGCGAAAGAAATAAAAATAACCAAATAGTCCTAGATGGAACTTGGATACCCCTCAGATGTGCCAGTGAGAAAGACCAAAAATGCTTCCTTCTCTCTAACAGGCAGGCTGACTCTGTGGCCGCACTGACAAATCATTGCGATCCAGCGTAATTCTCGCCTGGAATCTCACATTCTCTCCTGACTCGACCTCTTCAATAGGATCGCGGTAATTCGGGCCCGAAGACCAAGTGTTGCCCCAGGATTCCGCCACCTCCGAGTTGAGGATCGTGGTTGATATACCATTTGCTGTCCTTGGGCTCGCAATGCTTATAACTGGATACCCTCGATCGTCGTCGTCGTCTAGCTCCTCGTCGTTAAACCCTGGCGTGACGATCTTGAGGTGGCGATTTGTGTAGATTTGGCTGTGCTGCGTGAACATGCTGGGCATCTCCGCACGAACAGCGATGTCGTTCAGTTTGCTGACCGTTTTTTTGAGGCTCAGGGTGATTCGAGACATCATAGCCACCTAAAAGACCCATCAAAGGTGTTTAACGACGCGAAAATGCGTAACTCACTGTCAGACTGCGTACAAAGACATACACTCAGAATCAGTAAGTGAACGCGAGTGACCTTTCGTCACTCACAGTAATTCGAGCCTACAAGCACTTCAGCCGTTTAATCTCACGAGAAAGTAGTGAAAGACGAACTGTGCAGTAATGTTTTTCAGCCCAGGTGGGGCAGCAATAATCATAATCGTCAATACACCAGTAACCGCAAAAATAGCCCTGTATATCAAGGTAAGAATAACTAATAAGCCTATAAACAACAGTAAGTGACTTACCCATAATAAATCAAGCCATCTTCCAGGAGACGTTTCATAACATAAGAGGAATTTTTCTTCCTTAAGGAGGGAACGGTCCGATTGAGCGTAAGCAGGAAGACGACGGTGTCGTAAAGCAAAGGAAGCCATGCTGACGATGATGCTAGTACGCTTCTGCGAAAGAGAAATAAGACATGAGTCCGGCTAACATGAGATTTCTTACATAGCGGGGTCAAAGATCATTGTGCAGGCTATCCGCGATTGAAATTAGCAGCTAAAACCCCACAGCAAGGACACACAACTAGTATAGCGCACCGAGAACACCAGAATGTTCATTATGAACAACTGCGACCCCCCTTGTTAGAAGCCACCCATTCATACAGACTTGAAACAGGAAAAGGAAGATGACAACCCCCAAGATCAGCCAGCGTCCTTGGTACAGCGCATATATTCGCAAGAACATCATCAACGCTGAAGACAGTGCACGGTCGGCTTCTTATGGTGAGGAAAAAGAAATTGCTTACCAACAATATTTATGCCTATCACCGTCATGGAGCCTTCAAATCGAATGAAATGACTGCATCTGAAAGGTGGTGTTGAGAACCACTGTATACGATTATATCAGACCAAGAAAGATCCTACCTCTGAAAGACGAAAATTTCGTAGTTAGATCCAAATAAACACGGCATGCCAAGAACTTTGTAACTTGCCTCTGGTGTCCACACAGGCGATAGATAGGCTGTTGTCCTAATTGAAGTGATTTACAAGTTGGTAAGGAGAAACATTTCATACCGAACAAATTCACGATGAACCCGAGCGGTGTCAAGTATCGATTCTTTCATATTTCCTTGTCAGAAAAACCCCCGGCTTTTGTGCATTGGACCCACTATCAGGAAAAGATACCCCACTGGAAGTGGGTTATTACTCGGATATACAAGGAAGCATCTCAAAGACTTACGTGGCCCCTTCTTGCCCTTCCAGATGTACTCTACCTGAATCATATAAAAAACATCATAAATTCCCAGAAAGGAAAATAAGAAGAGCCTTCCGTACCTCCGCCTCGAACGTATCGATATGGTCCCAGATGAGCAGTGTGAAACTCGCGAAGCCCATATACTGCGGATGATAACAATCATTCGAGGAGTCTTGCAACTTTTTCGAGAAAACATACGTTGGTTCGATACCTGCGAGAAGGTGAGCGTTAGTCGCCGGCTTAGGATTACAAGAGCAAAAAAAAATACATCGCCGAGATATCATCTACAACAGTCGGCGTCGGCTGATCGCTTGGCATGGTCTCACATTCGACAAAGGATCGGCGGTCAGGAAGTGCAGGTAAACCTGGCCTGCAGCGTACGTGGGAAGGGGGTACAACGTCGATGCCGAAACAAGAGCAAAATTTCACCCTAGCCAGCGACCGAGCATATATCAGAACCAACCAATAGAAGAAGACGGAAAGCGCGTGGTCGAAAACAAGTCACTGAAGTTTGAAGGGGTTATATATATCAGGAGAAGCTTTGTAAAATTCCCAGAAGACCAGACAAGAGAAGCTCAGGGGAACCGCTGAGCAATAATAGATGATGGGTCCAGTGAAGGAAGATATCATGAGAAGAAGCGGAGTCTGGTGGAGCAAGGTGACTGGGCGGGAACATGAAATGAAAGCCACATTGCAACAAATCAACATCCCTTCACACTTGAAGATCATTTGAGATGCGACTCATCAACAAACCGATATCAACGTACTTACTCGGTACACTCGTTTGTAAACAGCGCGGCAGTGGGGATTTTTTTGGCCCGCTACAAACGATTCCTGCCTTTGATTTTTCGGAGAGCCATTCCATCGCGTTCTATAATAATCATTGACGCATGCTTCACTGGCAGCAGGCAATCGAAAGAATCATGATTTCTGCCTCACTTCAGGTGATTGCAAAACTCCTGTTTGAGAGGACATCCTCTACACTGCCCAACGAGCATTAAGGAGAATTACTACAACCTGGTGCTTCGAACGGGCTGACCGGAGAAGATCGCAGCCTTGATTCCAGTTTCCAATGCCTTGCACCAACTAGAATCAATAATTTGTTTGAACCTCAATCATGACCGGTGATCTGTGAAAGATTGTGTAAGTCAGGGTATATTTTTTGTAGGCACATGTGGGGCTAAAGGGTCTGAAGTAAAATTAATATGAACTAACGACACCAGAAACAAGAAAACTCAAGGAGAAACACCGTCAATGCTAGCAGACTATGGGTTAAGTGTATCATTTTATCGTGGTCAAGAAACAAAAGGTTACCGACTATATTTATGCCTATCACAGCCATAGATCGAACAAAATGGCTGTACCTAAAATCAGGAGTTGAGAATGGCTATTTACACTTGTACGGCTGGAAGATGGAGGACCCCTGAGATACAAATTTAGATTCAGATGAACAACCAACAAGGGAGGAATAACTTACCTCTGGCGTCCATACAGGACCGGTAATAGATGGCTGTTGTCCAAGGTTAGATAATCCATCGGGGTCGTAAGGGACCTAATCTCGTACCGAACAAATTGGCGATGAATCCGAGCGGTGTTAAAATAGACTCTTTGAGTTATCCTCTCGTCAGAAAGACTCTTTCGGCAACATCTCCCAGTCTTGGATTTACTATGAGAAAATGGCATCTAATTACAGACCGGTTAGTACCCAAATTTAACGAGGCAGCACCTAGATAAATCACCGACGTTTCTTTACTTTCCATATATACTCCACTCAGCGACGATAATAAGACCAACCGCCGTGGAGGGGGAAATCAAAGACACACCACATACCCCCGCCTTTGTGTGGGGCTCAGAAGAGTAGCCAAAAAATAATAAATAATGATCCAGCGACTTTTGGGGTCCCTAGTCACTGTTGCAAGACCAGTCGACTGCAACGAGTCAAGGTGCTGTTGACAATCCTTGAGCTGGCAACATCGCCAATCTTCGAGACGATAATCCGTAGGTTTTCTTTGTCTGAAGAAGAGAGGCAACAATGGAGGATCTGACCGTCATGAGCAGGCAGGGTTTATGACATCCCGATGATCGATGCCAGAATAACATTGAAAGATAAGATAAGTAATACATACAGGACCAAGAAATGTGTTCCAGATGGACAACATGGACAAAAGAATGAGAGATATTGTATACTGGAGACGAGATAGGTCAGCCACTGAACACGGATTGGAACATGAAAACAGGCGTACCTGAGTTACGTTGCGCAATCAACGTGTCATAATGGACTACAAATCGAAATCGTCCTAGGGCGAATGAGAAGAACAATAGAAGAGAAGGTAGTTTATAGCGGAGAGGAGTAGTCATAAAACAGAGCCAAGAGCAAAAAAAAGAAAAGTGTGATGTGGTCGCGATCATCGAAGGCCTGAGGTGTCGACTTAGAAGTGCAGCCGGGTCCAACAATATCGGGAAAAGACACCAGCATCTATGGTCAGGAAAGAATCTAAAAATCGTGGGTTAGTACTGAAACAGGACGATGGGAAGTAGTTTCGCAGTGAGCGCAAGTAAAACTAAAAGAAGTTCACTTACAGCGAGCAGAACAATCCCTGTCACGATTGCAAGGACTAGCATTAGACAAGCTGCCCGTCTGCCTGCCGCGCGTTGGTACTCGGCCGCAGTTGTGAGTTCCTGCGCAGCAGATCCTGTGTCTGCAGCGACACTTGCGATATTGCCTTCGAAGGTATCTAATGAAAGCAAAAATTAGAAAATTGGAGTCGAAAGAAGATTTTTATGGTATGCATGCAATAAAGCAAACGGTGGACGAGATGGCCCATGGCCATGTTGCAAAAGTAGTTAAGAGGCTCCCAGAGTTTTAAAAATACACCCACCAATCATAGCGCCTTGGTCGTTGACCAATGTGCCCAGGTCGTGGAATATCTCTGCCAGCTCATGAATCCCGCTCTCTATCTCCCGAATCTCCGCTTCTCGTTCCTGTATCAGGGATTCTTGGTATGCCAATTCGTGTGGGGAAAGTTGCGACTGCAGTATCTGCGCCTGTCGCTGTTCCTGTGCTGTCGGCTCCGGTTCATCAGGGTTCCTGAAACACGGAATGGTTCATGTGAAGCCAGAAGTAAGGTGTAAAGGCACTAACGGTGGGTGGTGCTGTTCGTCATCGATGGCCAACTTAACTCCCTGAACAACCGTTCTCTGACGTTCTGCGCTAACTTGTTGCACACGTTGAAATGCAACCAGGGACATTTGCAAATCATGCGAAGTCTTTTGCAGTGCTGTTTTTTGATGTGGCTATTCGACGATTTAGGCCATAGGACAAATTTTATATTATTCAGATAGCCACCAATGTAGATTGAAGTTCTGACAGCTTCTTTAGGTCCTCTGAGGCTCGTTTCGCCATAGCACGGGTAGTTTCGGTAAGATCATGCCTGACAGCGAGCAAATCACGAAAATTAGCTGCGGGTTAATAAATGAAGTGGTTCTACGCACAAGCTCTTCCTCAGCGCTGCAGAGTCCTTTCCTGTTCCAAGTTGATCTACTAGTTTCAATATTCCTTGGACATTGGCGTTCGTCTTGAAAACTTGCAGTGACAATGATGACTGCAGGTTTTGGAAAGCATTGTCTTCACGCGACTGCGGTATCAACGAGGAGGGTTGCCTGGACTGGTGTCCGCGACCTGCTTCAATATCTTGAAAACTCATGCCGCGGAAATTCTAGCGCGTTTATCGCTCTAAGAGAAGCGGTGGTGGCGGGGGAGGAGGTTGTGGTTGGAAGAAGAGCCGAAGGTAGGGGTGAGGTCAACGACTCCCAGCAATGGCAATCACGTGATTTTACGTACACATATTCTAATTTAGGCTCTCGTCTCCAAGAGGCGGAAAGGTTTGCATTGGGCGGGAGTATATTGTAAGTATTAGAATGAGCAATGCAGGCTGATGGAGATAGAGACGAGGAAATATCTGTCCATTAATGAGGTTTTTGATGGAAGAAACGAACGACGTTCAAGTTGAAATATACAGCCTGAGTTTCTGGGTGAAGGAGGTGGTAACTAAGAATACAACTCTTGAAGTGTGGATGAGGAATCCCAGAAAAGGCGAGGTATAACGCGAGCCGATTGACAATGGAGGATGACAAAGGAGGGTCCATCGTCAACTTTAATTGTTTGACCAAAGAAGAGAAACGCAGAATTTAAAATCATAATGTCGTTATTTAAATTAATGGGTAATCAATATCGTTGGTATAGAGGATCGAATGACAGAACGAGTGGATGCACAAGTGTCCCGAGCAACAAGAAATGTGTCATAGAAGAATTGGGATAAGCGATGTGCAGAATGGGTAGAAGATGTGAGCAGTAAAATGACGACAGAAGATGACAGATGCTGAAAACTCGGAAGCCTGAAAGAGATTAGGAGTTGAAAATATGAAAATGAAAACAGGGGTGTTCATAGCCAACGAAAGAAAGGGGTAAAATATCCCCAAAGCATGAATTTGAGGGACCAAAGCCAGAACAGGGTCCCATCGAAGGTGCATCACATAATGACGCACTTGCAGCATCCAGCATCCTTGTCTTCCTCTTCCATTTGTTGTTTTGACGCTGACTGCTGGGCCTCCAAGTCGTTTTGTTTGAGAACTTGCACAGACGTAGGCGCGTACTGAGCGAAAGGGACGGGAGAAGGAGGGCCAGGCGGTACCCTCACTGGTAAACGAGTCTCATCGTGCAACGAGGGCAGACCGTTAATAGATTTTGGAGACTCGTTCTCGTCTCTGATAGGCCTCTCTGGCCGACCAAACTCGTCCATCGGGATTGTCTCGAAATTGTCGCGTGGCGGCCGATATTTCGAGTGATCGAATCCGAAGGTACCTGGAGCCTGGAACCAACGGAAGGCGGGAAGTGTCAGCGGAAACTCTCTTTGAGAACCAAACACCACGGGGTAATAGAAACAACATCTACAGCGGGAATTACGATAGAAGAAAGAAAATGGGTACGCACAGGTTCAATCGTCGTCCCAGCCTTCTTAGGCTGCGGGCTGCCATTTGCATTCTCGTAATGGCCATCCAACCCTTTCTTTCGAGCAACCACGGGCAGCACAACCTATAAGAACAGCGGCAAAAACCGTTGCATTCAATACCCAGTACAATGGAATCACAGACAGCAAACCAGACACACCTCGTCCCAATTCCCTTCTCTGGGTACCGGTTGTGTCCAAGATGGAATGGCATCAGCCATATCCTCTTCATCACCCGCTGGTGTGGGGTACTGTGCCACACTCGCCCGTGTCGCGTCGTCGTCCTTCTTTCCTGGTGTCGAGCTCTTCGCCTTGCTTGTTTTCGAGGGAGGTGTCCGCGATTTTTTTGACGCGGGTGAAGGACCACGTTTCTGTGCAGAGGTAGGCACAGTGTGGCTGGAATATGTGTTTTGACGTGTACTTGATGGTGTAGAGACAGCAGTGTGGGGTAAGGATGTTACATTTGAGGAAGATGAGGCAAATTCACCCGACCGACTAGTTGAACCTATTTGAGGTGTTGTCGTCGTGGTTGAGCGAGACTCCGAAGAGCGTCGTGACGAAGGTCCAGGTATTCGGGTGGGAGGGACGTTTTGCTGCCGTGAAGATGCTCGAGGTAGCATGCTGGGTGTCGGTGTGGTGCTGCGCGTCTCGTGTGCACCAGCGGTTGTCGTCCATTGCTCTGAAGATGGATTATCACCTTCTCCAGGCAGGTATGCATAGCCTACGATATTACGTTCCGACAGCGAATTGATATCTGAACCCTCTCCTTCTAGGTCCGTCAAAGGATGTTCGTCGAGTACCCGGCTAATCTCGTTGGCATGCTCGTCATCAAGGTACAGGCTTTCCCGTTCTCTCTCCTTGTTTGTTATTCCACCAATGCTGCCTGCACGTTTTCGAGGTCGAGGAGTATCGTTGACAGGTTTGATGGGCAGCACCCTGGAGGGTTTTTTGTTCCCAATTAGATGACCGTAATTCGCGATATCCAACATTTCTTGTCTTCGTCCCACCCTCAACTCACCCACACCTCCATTTCTGGACACCTCTCCACGATACCAATGCTCGTAGGGCCTCTCCTCCGACTCCATGGAGGCCCGGGGTGGATCCTCGTCATAACCCAAAGACATTGTCGAATCGGTCGGAAATGGCGCAGACTCATTCAAGAGCCCAGACGGATGCCGATTTCCGCGGTCGAGCTCCACTGTCGATCGCGTTGAGGAAGACGGAACCAAATGTTGTCGTGTCACCGTCTCTAGTGGTGGCTGATAAGGTAGTTCTGGTGTGACAGCAGAACTGTGACTGTAGCCGTTTGTATACGGCGAGCTGGAGCTGGAAGAAGCTCCTGTCAACGGAGACGGACGAGCTGCCTTGGGTATCCGTGTGGGCTTCACGTCAACAGGTCGGGGAGAGAGCGAACGAGCTGCGTCAGCCGATTTGGTAGGGTTCAGTTTGGGACGAGCAGCTCCGTTAACGTGGCCGTTTGGATGGTTGGAGGCGTATGGCGACGAGTATGTCCGCGCGCGTTGGAAGTCCGTTTTCCCGTTGGTCTTTGGAGGGTCTGTATTCCCATTGACACGGGGTCCTCCAGGTATCGTACGATCCGACCCGGGTTGCAGATAAGCTGGCTGGACCCTTTGTCCTCCGGACGGCTGTAAAGAGGTGGAGGGGGTTAACTGTTGGTTTGGGCGCCCGTTGGTATCCGAATATGGTGAATGAAATGTGGGAGAGGGTTCGTCGGCGGATGATAAAGAAATGGCGGACATTCGGTGCGCTAGTGTCCTACTCTCGCTCTCCAGACCTGAAATGGCCAAAAAGTTGAACTTTTCATCGGGAGATTCACTCGACATTGTTATACGTACGTTTTCGCAGCGCCGGCACGACCTCCTCGTCCCATGACGGCCCCGCCAGTCTTGCAGATTGAGTTAGAGCCATCAACCGTTGTCGTCTTGCTCAATCGCGAGATAAAAGTGAGTTTTCAGGGTGAAACGAACACTGCTCTTGAGGGCGTTCCGCCGCTGGTGGAACTCCTCCCAGGAGGCAAAAAAAAGCGGGGAAGTGGTAGCGAATTGGAGAAAAGGCCAGGGAGGATGGCAAGAACCTCTCGTGAATCGTGCGAAATCACTCGGATTCAATACGTTTAATCTTCTTTTATGATTAACCTCTTCAACCTTCCCAATGACTTCCAAACCTTTGATTACAGGACAAAAGTAATATACGTGAGTTCTATGTAGTTGTTGCTTCCGACCTTTCTTATTGTCATAATTTTCCTGCAGCTAACATTTTTCACGCATAGGTGACATTGCAATTTGCATGATCGTGTCCTATTTTTTTCTCGGAATCAACCATGTGGGTACGGTTGTTCCTCGGCCCCCACAATTGATGGCGAGGGAGTCCACTCTGTGATCACTGGCAGTTTGTGTCGACTCTTATACACACGATCTGTTGAGGGTCCTTGACATTGCACCTAAAGCTGGCCACTTGTTGAACAGAACACTGGGCTGATCATGAACCTCTTTGAACGCCCAAGTTATGAAAGGTAGGGTTCAGTTGCTCGGGAAACCTCCCTGTCACCGGTCACCCCTCACCATGTTACTTCCCGACCTTCCATCATCGTCTTAGATTCGTGGCGCAACCAGGCATATCACATTCAGATTGGTTTTCAAATATAGTACTTCATGAGCCCCACAAGTCCCATACATATGCTTTTGTAAGGCACCGACCCGTGCTCAACCCCAGGCTCGCCTCTCATAGAGATTTCTTCGTGGAGGAGGCGTACTTCTCCCTTATAATCGACATTCATTTATAATACGCTTGATTTTATGACGAATGTACGTGGCTAATTTACCCCTGTCCGACACTCTAAGCCACACCAATCGCCTTCGTTAAAGCTTGCTCTTCTCTGGTACTGTTTCCATTCTTCTGACGAAACCTTCACGCTCGAGTCCTTGATCATCTCCGCAATCTCTTCGTGCCCCCGCGCTTCAGCGACTGAAGTGACGGAGAGACCCCTGTTGGCTTCCGAAATATCCAATGCATCTACCTCCTCTAAGAAAACTTTGACGACGTCTTTATGGCCTTCTTCAGCAGCATAGTGTAGCGGGGTGTAATTTTTTTCGTCTATGGCGTGCAGAAGCTCACTCACAAATGCGAAATGATATGGGTACTTTTTGTCCATATCATTTATGTTGTGACCACTGATGCCAAACTCGAGCAGCGAATTCGCTGCCAGAATCATTCGCACCAGCTCGATGCTGCCCGATTGTGCTGCCCAGTGAAGCGGGGTCTTCCCTTGATTATCACAAGCGCCTACAAGGTCTCTCATAGAATAATCATCCTCACTTTTAACGGCAGATTGGAATCTATGTCTGTTCTGGAGAATCACACCAGCTGTTATTGGATTGCCAACCTTGCACGCCCAATGAAGGGGTGTCAGCCCGTCGTAATCTGGAAGAGTGGGGCTGCTCCCCGCTTCCCGCAGGAGGTGTGTAATCTCTTCTATGGCCATGCTCCGAGTTACTTGTTGCAGGCGGTCATCTATGATTTGGGCTCGAAAGACCTGCAGTCGTTCGCCCGAGAACTCGGGGCCATCTAAATCAGGATGGTGTCCGAGAGGTGTATATCCTGTGCGCTCCGTGGGTTTGGTTTTACAAGCCAAAGCCAACGCCGTTCGGCCTTTTTCATCAACAGCATCGAGAGGACTATCGAGAGAAACAAGTTCCTCCACAGCTATCTGGTTTATAGCGCTAACGGCTACATGCAAAGGAGTCCGACCTTTCCTATCGCGATCAGATAGGCTGGCACCTCTTTTGACAAGGAACTGTATCAGATCCCTGGTGCTTCCGCGAAAATCTACCGCGCTCTGGCAGACATAGTGTATCACGGCGCCCCCAACTCCGGTGTACATCGGATCTGGACGAGTATTTGGACTTCCGCCAGCCTCGATGAGCACTTTCAAGCCTCCGAGATAGATGTAGGATGTGTCGTTTCTCAAGGCATTTCGAATGGCATTTTCCAAAATTTCCTGCGGTACCGGACCAGCAGCTTGGGCTGTCCGGAGTATTTCATGCATCCACTCTCCCGATTGCCTTGTGCACCACACACTTTCGACAAGGGGCTGGCGAGGAGAAGTTGACGGAAGTATTGGGCTAGCCCCGGCTTCAAGGAGCATCGACACCATATTCTCGCGGTCCTCGGAATATTGGCGGTAGCAGGCCGAGATGAGTGGTGTATCATCTATCGTGCAAGCATTGGGATCGGCGCCTGCGGCCAGAAGCATGGCGACGTTGACTTCGTCGCTGTGACGGCAAGCCTCCATGAGAGGCGTAGTACCTCCTTCTCCTCGGCAATCCACCTCTGCGCCACACTCTAAGAAGAATGCAACGAAGGATGGACAACCCTTTGACACTGCCTCCCACAATGGCGTATGACCAAAGTTGTCTATCGCGTTGAGCGGTGCCCCTGCACTGACAAGGGCCTTCAACCCTTCCATGGAATGGAAGTAGTGCTTCCATGCTGCATGGTGTAACGCCGTCTGGCCGTTCAAGTCAACATTGGCGATAGTTGAGGCGGCACCTGCCTCAAGTAAAGGCTGTATCAGGAGATGACTGGCGCTGGTGTTACAGGCCCACGACAAAGCAGACCGACCGTCACTGTCCGTTATGTTTGCATCGACGTTATATTGTAATAGTAATAGTGCGATTGCGACCATTTTATCGGAGCTGATATGGTTAGTCAAGCATGCTATAAGGGCCTCACTTAGCTCTTTACGCTCGAACGCCTCGACAGTCCTTTCCAGCAGAAGCTTTAGAAAAGCGTCATATCCGTTCGAAGCGCATTCGACGAGAATATCTTTTGGATCCCGCTTCAATACCAAATCTTGTGGGTCCGTCCTTTCTAGTAGGAATTCTCCGACGCGGGCGTATCCCCGACATATACTCCACGTCCAAAACGACCTGAACAAACTATTTTCTTCATTTGAATCTCCCAGAATCAGACCATGGGCAAGGAGATGCATCGCCATCGCTTCGGCGTCCCCTTGATATTTGAATAGCGCCAGGGTAGCCTGTATACCTGGCGGATCCTGAATGGTGCTGGGCTCTTGAGGATTCACGAACGCAAATGTGAGAAAGAGAAATAGGCGCCGAGCCAGGTACGCCGTTAGGGATCGCGATTCAAGGCACGTTATGAAAGCCTTGAAGAGTATTCCACCACAAATCCTTGAAAATATGGCAAGGCCAAAATATAAGATTATAGTGGCGCGTAAAAGATTTACGATTTGAATGGGATAGCGTGAGTCATGGACAATGGATAAGATGAAAAGCTCGACGGGAAGAGTCAGGATTACAAATCGGAATACTTGGAGAATGCCTGGTGGGTAGTAAAACTGGAGTAAAATCAGAGGGACAGCAATTAATGACTTGAATAATCGGGTCGACTGGAAACCTGCGCTGTCTGGTACTTCTGTGGATATATTTGCTCCACGTTCTAGCAGCCTTTTCACGACAGCGTCGTTTCCACAAGAAATCGCCAAGCAGAGAACTTTCTGCCCGTCTGTATTTACGGCGTTGGGGTTCGCGTCGTTGTCGAGAGCCTTGAGCGCTTCTTCGGTCATGCCTTGTTGGATGAAAGCTGCGAGGCCATCGTCCTCTACCACGAGCTGCAGAAGTTTGCTTAAGTCGTTGCAGTCAAAGTTCCTGCCTTATCAGAGGACACCTACTTCTGTGGAGTCTGTTTTATCATCCATGATGATGGCGAAAGGAGAGATGTTGTATCTGTCAAAGCGCCGGCACTGCAATCAGTTGGATTGCCAAACGTAGTCTTATGCGGGACGGGCCGAGGCTGCCCTTTGTAATAGTCTGGTGCGGGGCAAGATTCTAGCCGCTTGACTGGAGAGAGGTTGGAAAATTCGGAGAGGATTTGTTCTGAAGTACTCACTTCCTGTCGCAATTAAGATTTCTCAACCTTAACAACTGATATTGATCCACGAGCATGGCTTCGCGTGCGTATGACTGAGTCAAAAATGCACGCAAACTGGGAACGTCGTCAACTCTTTTCCGAACTCTACTCAAGTAGGATCAACTAACACCTGCCAAAGCTAGGCAGCTTGCGGACTGGATTAATGGCACTGAAATTCGAGCGGATTGTTCTTGCTCACAGTCGAATTCGTTATAATGCGCGTTCACAAAGCCCAACTGCCGGGCATGGAGAAAAGGCCGTCATTGGGTACAACTTGGTCCAGAGGACATATGTAGTTCGGCGCCGACCTGTCTACGCTCCAGCATTAATCAATGCCAAGGCAATTGAGAGTTGTGGTTGTGCAAGTTGTTCCCGAGTCACTCAGGCATCAACTAGGCCTTTCCCGGACATATGGCATTTGCCAACGTCAGAAGTTGAAGACGGAAATCTCTTGTCAGAGAAAGATCTGGCAATAGATGCCAGGTATCAGATGAGTATACTGAAGGCTATGGTTGTTGCTGTTACGAAGGGGTTGATAGAATCCTGTACAACTGAAGCCCGCTTTGAACGCCCTCTTGATTTGCGTTTGGCACCTAGTAAACGAGGAAAGGGGATTAACAATGGTCGACAGAGTTTCAAGGTCGCCGACAAATGCAGCTAAAATTTGAGCTGCGATTACGGTGGAAAACAAACATACGCCATCAGATCTTATACCGGGATCTCCCATAAAAATTCGCACTGGTACTCCAGAAAATTAAATTATCAAGAAGCATAGGATATAGGCAATTGCATCGTAGCGAAACTGGAGAAGTTTCACCGACAAGAAGACTCCACGGAGTATTGTCAACATCAGAGAGAATGAGCTAGTCAACTCGAAGTCACTGTCGCATTGTCGAGATATGTTTCCTTGAGTTTTCAAGTTTGAATGCCCGGGGGTTCAATACTTACCGACATAAGCAGCAGGCGGAGGTATTCATTGTCCGATGGTGGACTACCGGTGACCTTCTGTGACCTTCGAGACAGGCCTGGGAGCCAGTTCACGAGACGAAAATCTTCGAAAACCATTGAGCCGACGTCTGGATTGCTTTTGAAAATAAGGAGACTCCAGACATATGATAATGATCAAAAAGTTGAGGAGGAATATTTGGCCGTAAGACCTTGCAAATGATAGAGATTCGAATATTCGATATTCGATGTTCAAGGTAGAGAGAAAGTGATGGCAGCCGTCCTCAATATCATGGACCAAGCAGAGACAAACACCGATTTTTCAAAGCACAATTATTGCGGAGGTGCTCTGAACAGACTGAACTATCAACGTCTTCGCCATGGCAAAAGGGGAACTTATCGACTCTCATGTTTCTCTCAAACAGTGCAAAAAGGCAGTTGAGGCTCTTCACTCTCATGAAGTTAAGAAGAAGGAAAAATTCGAAGAAAACCAGCTGCTTCCAGCAAAAGAACAAAATATCTGGCTGAATGTCACTGTTAAGGTGGTTTCGTCCGGCCATAGACTCAAGCCTGTTAAAATGTAAGTTAAATTGAGCATATTTTTTAGTGTATTTTCTTGATCTTAAAACTGTCAATTTAGCCCTATAATTCATCCTCTCGTCGACCCACGAACAAGCTCGGTCTGTCTGATCACGAAAGACCCACAACGAGAATACAAAGACCTTTTGGAGAAACACAACATCAAATTTGTCTCCAGAGTAGTTGGAATCGAAAAATTAAAGGGAAAGTTCAAGCCCTTCGAAGCGCGGAGAATGTTGTTGAAGGAGAACGGGTTATTTTTGGCCGATGAACGAGTAGTACCGCTACTGCCAAAGTTATTGGGTTCAAAGTGGTTTGAGGCGAAGAAGTGAGTGTTCAAGTCCGTCAGCTTACGCTCATAACTTAGTATTCGGAAGGCAACCTATTCCCGTTTGTTTGACACGAAAGGATTTGAAGGGAGAATTGGAACGCGCAATATCCTCGACATACATGAATCAAAACCAAGGAACTTGCACGTAGGTTCTTCTCCTCAACTTCTGAGTTTCAGTCTTACCCAGATCTTTCAGTTCAATAAAAGTTGGCAAGATGTCGCAGACACCTGCTCAGATTCTTGATAACATCAAGACAGCTTTGCCTGCCGTTGCGAAAGCCATCAAGGGAGGCTGGGACAACATCCAAAGCTTCAACATCAAAACCAACTCCAGTGCCAGTTTACCCATATGGTCCTGCACGCTTGATGACGCTGAAGGTGGTCGATGGCACGGACTCCATGCGGAGTCTGAAGAGGAGAACGGAAATATCGACGGCGACGATAGTGCCTCTGAAGAGGAGGTGGACGACGCGGTTTCCAAAAAGGCGCCCATCTTGAAGGGAAGAAAACGGACGTCAGGTTCAGCCGAAGACGAGGAAGAGGAAGAACACCCAAAAAAGAAGACGAAAGCTGCTGAGAGTTCGTCAACAACAAAGGAAAACGTTCCATCCCCCGAAAGTCTGGCAAGCTTGCTTCTGCCAACATTGACATTCCTTCCAAAAACAGGAAATCTGAAGTGCCTCCAACACCAGCAAAACCTGCTTCTTCCAGCGCTTCGACATCCACTTCTGGGAAAAAACCCCAGAAATCAAAACCTATACCTGCTACTGAACCGATCGTGACGTCTGCCTCTGAATCGAAGACCTCAAAGGGCGAAAGTGTCGCTGAGCTAGGAAAAAAGAAAAAGTCACAAAGTTCTGCCCTGCCGCCTACATCGACTGCCGCTCCGACGTCCGATGCCCCGCCAAAGAAGAAAACGAAATCAAATTCTTCCAGTGCTACCCCCTCAGCAGAAGTTGAGTCGTCGCCGCATGTCACCGTGAGCGCAAAGCCGTCATCCTCCAAGGACAAATCGGGCAGGGATAAGAAAAAATCCGATGCTCCCGCAGCGCAGCCAGCGCTTTCCGAGCAGAGCGTTCAGCCGACCCTTACGCAGGATGAACTGAAGCAAAAGCGTGCTGCGGGCCATGGGGAAAAGAAGAAAAATATCGTAGTTAAGTCGAAAGGGGGAAAGAGCGCAAAAAATGCTGTGCTTGGAAAAAAGGTGGCCCAGGAGTGACTTAGCTACGACGTAGGAGTACTTGATTTTCCTTCGTCTGTCGTACCATAAATTTTGTATGTTGCACCAGAGAGCGACCCGCCGGCAAGGCTCACCACTGCGAAACGTGGACCGGCATCCGGTAATCATTGGACCGGTCAATTTTCTATAAAAGTGCGAGCGTCAATACCTCGTCGTTACAACCGACGATCATTACACAGGCTGTGCAATTAATTTGCCGTCTCTTCCCTTCAACGACGAAATTTTGCAATGACAGACCGCGCCTCGACGAAGTTATACGTTCCACACCCTACTGACGCAGATGTCAGGCTGTGTGGGATACTAGAACAGCTTTCTCCGGCTCAGCCAACGTACGGTCGTAAAATTGCACTTGTGGGGGTTCTAGATTCTGATGGACGCAAAAGTCAGCTTTGCTGATATCTCCTCTTTCTCGCCAGATTCTTCATGGGACGATGGGGTCAGCATATCTCCGTATCTCCGACAACGAGAGCTGCTCTTGAGCATGAGTTGAACCATCGAATATTCCAGGCACAAAGACTACCTGTATCAAAGAAGGCTCGCTGCAAAGTTGCCTATTGATTCGTTCCGGTTCGATTTTCGGTGAGCCTCCGTTTGATCCGCTAGGGCATGTCGGTCATAATCGACGCTGGTGTACTCCGAGCTCACTTGTACTGATTCACAACCTCGTTACTCTCCTTCGTTTCAGAGGCAATCATGAAACAGGTGGCGTCTGGAAGCAAGGGGACCTAGCTGGTGATATCGTCGACCTCCAAGCTGTAGTCAACTACCTGAAGGCTACCTATGGATACGCCATTGAATTAGTTGTGGGTCATTCCCGCGGTTCAATCATCGCTTTCCGATGGCTAGCTACCTCAGAGGACGGTCGAAAGGTACCGGCTTTCGTCAATGCCTCGGGTCGTTACAGGATGCCCGTACGTATAAACTTTTTTCCCTTTGAAGTAATGGAAGCTCAAACAGTTTTCTCTTAGAAAATTCTCGGTAATACGAAATTTTTAAGTTTTTACAACCTTTTCACCTCGTTCTCCCAGAATCGCCTGCTGGGTCCGTCTGGAGAGAACACTTTGCCAAGCACGGTTTCTATACGTGGAATGTGACCGTTGCAAGAAAATCTATCGTTGCAAAAATCACACCGGAGGACGTTCAGAGCTTCGTTAGCTGGGATACATCATTTGTTTGGGATGAATTTCCTTGTACAACGGATGTTCTAACACTCCATGGTCTCGAAGATAAAACTGTTCCTCCGTGCGTTGCCTTTCTTTCTTCTCACCTTAGCCGAACGGCTGATAAGCTGGAATTGTTGCCAGTTACGACGCGTTGATATACGCTAGCGCTTTAAGCGACCGTAGTCCTGGCACACATACACTACATCTCATGGAAAACGCCGACCACAACTTCACAGGTCTCCAGGATAGCGTTGTTGATGCTATTCTTCAATGGTGGGAAGCACGCCAACAAAGCAAGATCAAGACCGGGGTCTGGGTTGGTATGAAAGGCAAACTATAATAATATGCATTGGGATGAGTTTAGTTCCTTCAACCTCGTAGATTTGTCTTTCTCTAAGATCTGGCATGTACCTTAGCCGCGGAGACTATAAAGATTTTCTGGAGTTAGCAACTTGTTTAAGACCTCGATGACCGTCGGTAACCGTGGCGTCATCAGCGTACCTATGACCTGCAGCCTAAAACGGAGAGTATCTACCCCTGAAATAGCTTCAGACTCAAGGATGTGATCAAGAGATTTCACCATTGGAGATATGGCATTTGATCTCCGTGCCGAGCGATATGTGTCCCTACGTCGCGCCTAATGTGAGTTGTGATGGCATACTGGAACAGTGATTGGGCGAGAAACAGTTCTTGGCCAGTTCTTGAGATTGATACCATTTATTGGTTTAGATCTTCTCTGAAGCTCTCCCGTCCTTCAGTTACTCTGGGCTCGGATTTTGCTCCCACATCGCGGAATAGGTTGTATTAGGGCTGGACATATCAACACTGGTTCAAGTCCCATCATTTAAGATCATTGACAATTTCACAACTATGACGTGGATGTACTGTTCCGTCGCGACCTTTCTTGAGGTACAACCAGATAATTCCCAACTGGGACGTGAAGAGTAGCATTGAAAGCATAAAGATACATAATGTTAAAATTAACTACAACAGATGGTAAGGTGCGTGCCATGCTAGCTATTGCGAAAGAATAAATATGTAAAAAGACAATGTGTGTGTTAGCAAGAAAGCAGATCGAAGACGAAAGTAGTGCTACAGTGGTGAATGAGAATTCCAGAAGATGGAACCGGTCCGAGTCGATGACCGCGTCTAGATGTCCGTATACAGATGCTCTTCTTCCCCCTCCCCTCCTCTTCCAGCTCCATTCCCTCCCTTCGCGTCCATGATATTAGACTTCGACAAAGCGAAGCTGTGAATTAAGTGATTCCTGGCCGTTGGGCTGATAAATAAATAATGGTTCGAGGTTGACCCGTGAATTAAACGGGTGCCATGCAAGGTTCAATGAGATGTGGTGGATGTATTGTGATAGATGGGTGCGGCGTGCGATGGTGAAAGGAAATGCGACGACGATGAATTATCGGGTCGAATGACGTGTTTAGAAGAAGACGGCACCCGTTGACGAAGCGCCTCCTTTGACGGTTGTGGATGAGCCTGAGCCATTGGAAGATTTGACAGAGCCCGAGTTGGATTGGCTGCTCATGGTGTGCGGTGGTGAGGAGAGGTAGTGTTTAGTGGTAGTATGTGATGACCGCAAGGGTGTTGTGTTGCTGCGAAGTGTATTCGACAGCTGACGGAGGGCTGAAGGTAATGAGGAGTCATAGCAAACCTCCGGGAGTCCCTTTTATAAGAATCTGAACCGCAGTGTTTCAGTATTAGGAATGAAATGACCATGATTGACTCGAAATGGGATTGGGGCCGTTCGGGGCGTAGGCGTAAGCTCACTCTCACGAAAGGAATATTGAGTTGACGGTGAGAAATGGATATCGATCTCGATAATTGATTGCGGCAACCGCCCAAACAAGGGGAAGATCAACCCATTTTGCACGGTTTCAACCAGTCGAAATATGGAGTAACGTAACCATTTTTCGCTGCCGATTCTGCTGCCTAGTTTGGAACTCCCACAAATGTCCATGTCCTCCTTGAAATCGGCTCGTTATCTCAGCTAGGCACCCCGCTTCGCGCAGCACAGCCTGTCCAGAGACTTTCCTGCACCTGACCATCACCGTCAGACACGGAATGACTCGAAAACATATACGCCTATTTTTTTGTCACGACCAAATGCCTTGATTAGCCGCTGACCACCAGCTTAAAACATCAACTAACCGGCGCAACTTTGCTGCCGCTGCCGCCTGCCGCCGTACTTCCTCTAGTTCGAATTGTGTGCAGTCCATCTTTTGCACTGCTTCCGCCAGAATCTCTGGCAGATGGTCAAACCTCGCCATTTATTGTCTTGTCACACCCACACTTGCGTACTTGGACCGTCGCGTCTACTTGGTATTGTTCCAGTCGAATTTTCTCTGATTTCTCCTCCCAACCAGTTCCCTCTCTTCAGGAAACAAAATTCTTTTTCGCTCACGATAAAATGCAGTGCGCTTTCCAAGTACCCATCTCCATGTCGCGATACCTCCGAATATGGCCCTACATTTGAAACTGCGCCACCGGTTCCAAGTACCGACCCTTCTAGGTTTCGCGTTCGACTCAAAGATTCTTGTAGGGTGCGCCCATCTCAGTCCGTAACCACAGCCTAGCCCCTCCCAGATAGACGAATTTGGGAAAAAAAGTACAATTCTCCAGAATCGTCTCCCATTCCCTATTGGATCAACAAGACACCAACAAATTGTTTTTCCGTCATCGGTTCTTTCCATGTATTTTTTTTTGGTGGGAATTCTCTTGCTGATAATGCGACCAAATCAGTCTCTCATGTCTTATTGGCCTGTCTTGTAACTTCAATTCTAGTGTCGAACTGTCACTCCAGCGTCGTTTATTTCCCTTTATTTGCTCTGCTCCGAGGAATTGTAGCTTGAACTGGCTACTGAGCAGGTAAAAACCCGGCCAAGCGTACTCGTGCCCTTCTCGACAAGGCTGATTCTATTTCTTCCGACCCCAACGAAGTACTTGTCTCTCGAATCGCCGTGTTGTTCGGTGTAGTCTCGCGGTCGGTGAACAAGATCAGGACGAATCACTGACCCATCGTATCAAGACTATCCCTGCTCCTACCTGCCACCACATCTGGTTCGATCCTATAATTAATTGTCTCCTTGTACTGCAGGGTCGATGATTAAACTGCACACGCAAATGCGATGCACCAAGCGCCGAACAGACGCTCTAATCAGTTTTATCAACGCTGGACTGCCCTGCTGAGAGTGTTTGAATCGACCGACCATTGTCTCGCATTGGTTGAGTTGTTCCCACTGTGCGAGCCGTAAATCCCCTCACTCACCCCCCGGGCCGTGCCCCAGCCTCATGTTTTTCATTCACCTCAACAACCTAGGTCACCCCGTCAAGACCGCAGTGAACCAGCGGATACCCACAGACTTTCCGCATCCCTCTCGACATTTTCTCCTTGAAATGTCGGAGGATAGACAACACGAGAGACCCCCAGGTGGCTGCTCACGGATAAGCACGTTGTGGATTAGGGTTCAAACACAAGGCTTCTTCACAAGACCTCACCTCCGGCATCGGCTAACTACTCGATCCAAAAGCGACCTCGCCAGTAATCTCGTGGTTTGTAATCTCACGGACTTTCGACGTTTTCGTACACTTTAGAAGAACGAGTTGACCGAGCCTTTGATATCGCAGAATACGAGGAATGGAGTAACTTCAGAAACCTGAAGGATTACGCCTCGAGGCTCTATCCGTCCTGAATTTGTGATAACTCAATAATTTGATCGCCCGCGATGATTCAAGGAGGTCGGCGCCAACACCCCTACTCATCGTCATAAATGCGTAGAGATAGGATCGCTCCTCATCGCGTGCCTGAGAGAATGGGTTATTGTACTTTCACCTCGTGCAATCAGTGTGGAAATGACCTCGAAACACCAAATCGACTCGACAACTATTTTTACTTCGACTTCAAGAATTCAAGGGCGTCCGGGCACGGGACCGCTCAGTGTGGAATTACGTTCATCCTAGTCGAACGTCATTGGTGGGCTATAAGACAGGTTGATCGGAAAACCTACCACGCGACAGTACGCTATCGCAATGCGTTTCCTGCTTTCCCTGGCACCAGACCAATGCTTGTTCTGCTGACAACGATGCGATCCCATCTCTCCGATAACTGATACAAAAAGAAGAAACAAAGGATTTGACCAGATAGCATCGGAGAATGTGGATCTATTAAAATTCATTGTTGTACTTCTGGCCTTCTGACGGCGACATGATGGTAAGAAGCCTTCAATTATTGTTACAGAAATAAAAACGCACACGTCACAAACAAAAAAAGTCATACGTTGGGCTAGGGCAGAGGTGTATTTTTCCACTTTTAAGCCGTCGTTGGTCTTCATTACGGCTGGGCATGAGCGGCGTGACCAGGAGGTGTCTAAAGATAGACTTGGCGCGATCAGGGTTTCTTATACCGTACATCGATCGTTATTTCCGGATTTGCACCCCTTTGCGGCGCGTCACCACCCTGCCGCAGTGGGTCGAAGTTATAATTAAGCGCTGCATACTAAAACCTAAACCTAGCTCCGTTTATTGAACGGAAGTATATGTGTGTTACGAACGGAAGTAAAAGCTGACTGAATTTATGCAACCCTGCCTAAAAGAAAATATGATTCGGAAATAGAATACGAATATAAACAGCCACGGCGCCAATGCCCGCTGGTCACAATCGAAGCAGGGTAAATTTCTTCTTCAATTGATGGTGCATGATTTCATCAGAAATGAATATTATTGGAACCCATCAGAGTAAGTGACGGACGTATTTTCCATACGGGGCACGAGCTCGAAACGATGGTCGAATGTAAGGGTTGAAACGCGCCATTTGAACATTATTCAGCGCTTTCGGCTCGGGGGATCGTTATGCATTATGATTATCAAGGAACTAGGAATCAAAGGACAAGTATCACCCAGTGGATATGACCTCATTTACTTGCAAGCATTCGATAGTGTCAGTTCGGAGGAGGCGGAAGTAGACCCTGATCAGTATGAGTACCCCAAGCGCCCGCCCACAGGTACGGAGGTTCACATTTCTGCAATTAATCACCCGTCGACAGGTCCATCTGGGTCCCATTCAACGACGGAAATCAATAATACTGCGGAGTATCTCATCGCTGAAGAAATTGACAGCAGCGCGGTGTGTATTAATAAATTGATCAAGGCATCAGAGCAAATACTGTTAGCAGTTACAAGCCATGAATGGCCTGTCTGGTATGAATCTAGCAAGCCCGATGAAGGGATCGAAAATCCGTCCATTATCAACACCGATCATGATCAGAACGAAATCATGGCGAAATCCGTGATGAAATGTACCCAAGTGCGTCTACAAAGTTCCGGGCGAGACAAGATGGACCCAGGGTTTCAAGCCAGGATATCTCCACCGTCTATCAGGTCCGCTGACATTCCAGATCGGTCATGAAAAATCATACGCAAAAGGATTCAAGGAGCACCAAAAGTCACGACGATAGCAACAATGACCGGAACTTTAGTTCAACCAGGCCAACTTGCGCGGTCGAGAAATGGGGACAAAACGGCAAAACAGCTCTCATCTCAAAGCTCCGAGGACATACTGTGTCCAGACTATGATGCGTAACATTGAATACCTAATTTATTTTGGGCTGACAAAGTAGTCCGAGGTGATTTGACTCAGCACCCGGAAAATAGATGACCATGGCTCTGACCACTGAAAGTTTCATAGCATTGCGTGAAACCAAGTCGCATGAGTTAATGTATCGTCTAAACGACTTCCACAATGATTTTACCACTGTTCCATAGTCAGTAAAACGCGTCAGCGTTGAATCCAACTACACACCTGTTTTTGTCTGCTTCCATCTCTTGATGCGCGGCTTGAATCTCGGTCCAGGGATACACCTTTATAGAATATTTTGATGCGAGGAGATAACATGAGCCAGTAAGAAGATCATCTTTGTTTTAAACATACCTTGTGGACGTATGTCCGAATGGGACCGTCTCCTTTCTCTCCGGTAATCTTTGAAAAGGCCTCGCGGTTGAATCTTAATAGAACTCAGAAAGCTTGAATGCTGAATCTGCAAAATGAAAATTACCTGGCGATCAAGTCCGCTGATATTCGAGTGAACGGTTCCGAAGAGTCGACCCCTCAATGTGAAGGCGCTTGGCAATGATAGGGGCCAGATTTACCGATTCGACAATTGCACCTGAATTAGTCAACAATTAAGTCATGCGCCACATATTTGGCGTTGTTGCTGATTTACCGCTTAAGAGCGACAACATTGTCATCCGTCCGTCGAAAGTCATGGCTTCGAGATTTTTGTTAAAATGGCTTCGCCCAACGAAGTCGATAACAATGTCCACCCCTTTATTGTTAGTCACTTTCTTAACAACCGCAGCAAAGTCCTCTTGCTTAGTTAGCCGCATGAGTCGCGCCGTTTGGCAGATTGAGAAGCCAGTCTATCTTCTCTTTGGTTGATGTCGTGGCGGTGACAGTGCGACTTCAGATCGTTGAGCTCCCGCCGGTATACCAAAAACGGCACACTTACGCTCCATATACGCGAGCCAATTGGATCGCCGATACACCGACGCCAGATGCTCCAGCATGTACAAGAACGTCGTCATTTTTCTTGACCTGGCCAACTAGAACAAGTGCTTGGAAAGCTAATAATGACTTTCGGTTAGACTAAATCATAGTTTCTGAATCATAACACATTACCTGTAAGGAAGACCTCAGGAATGCTAGCTGCCTCCACCCATGTCAGATGCTGAGGCTTTGCGATGATATGAGTCTGATGAACAGCAATAAATTCCGCGTAAGCTCCCTGACATCATGTGGTCAGTATGACATCCACACTTGGATGAAGCTATATCTTTTATCAGTCAGAACTTACACCGGCCGCAAGCCCCAGCACTTCATCGCCAACTTTCCAACCTGATACATCTTGGCCCACTTGGCTGATAGTTCCCGAGAACTCCACACCGAGGATCGAAGGTGCACCAGGCGGAAGGGCATATTTGCCCTCACGCTGGGAAATATCCATCCTATTCAAGCCAAATGCCTTGATCTGGCAGAAGTCAATGATATTGGCGTCTGAGCGGAGTAGATGTTATGATTGTAGCGCACATTGACAAGGACTTCTGTCGGTTTGATTGTTGGTGTCGGTGCCTCCCCAAGGTACAGATTTTCAACCGGACCTTTCTCGCCTTTGATGAGAATAGCGCGCATTTCCAGATCTGATGGTTGTTGTGTAGGATGGTGGTGGAGGGTTGGAGGGAACAATTCAATCTGAGTCTTACATTCTCTTTGAACTTGTCGTCGTTTTGAATAACCGAGTTGCCGGAACAGGATTTGTAAAGAGCATTAGTCATATCTCCCTCCAAACTTGAGCTCTTCTTCCTTCGTCATTATTCACTTGTTCGAAAAATAACATAGCTTCAAATGTATCTGAGTATGGTGCTGATGGAATTGTAAGTGAAAACACTAGTTTCATCCGGTAATTAGCCAAGGGACATGGTGAATAAATCTCGGGATCTATAGTGATTTCGATTCATCCAAAATAAAGTAGACAAGATTAATCCAAGGATCCTTGGGTAGGAAGAACATTTGACGCGCCATGGGACGCTGGATTCCCACAAATAAATTGACGAGATACGATCGGAGAAACAAGGTTCGGTAGCACTGTGGGCATTGGCTTCTTTCCGCGCAGAATAGATTTCGAAATAAATCATGATTAAATTAAAAATAAGCTCCTGCTGGAATCCTTTGCATAGAGCGTGAATCGATTTCAAATTTCGGTCACAATGTACTTGACATTTATGCATCAGATTGATTCCAACTTCAATCACACTGAAATCATCATTTGAGCACAGAATAGATTTCAAATCTAATCACACTAATTTGCGATCGGCATTTCGGCGCTGAGTCTAATTTCATCTCCGATTGCACGCTCGCCAACTCCACGCTGTCAATCTTCTTCCATCACTGCTCCTTGTTAGATTTGACCTCTGTTTTCCCGTCGTAACGTCTGAACTTTGTCAGTCCCTTTACATTTCTTATCGATCCATAATCTTTTGAATAATGCAATTCTAATGATTCACCTTTATTCTTATAGTTGAATAACCTTAGCTCGGTACATTGCCACCCAAATCACGTCATGAAATGAAGGACGACATCGACGACTGCAATAATCCATGCGACGGCAGCTGCCTCGGTATCAACGCGCCGCATGGCCCACATTTGCCCGCCTCCGGCCTTTTGCCTCTCACCTCTTCCGCATTTCTAACGCACTGCGTTTCGTCGCCGACGGTGTAGGGAGTATGTTTGCGACAGTAAGAAGAAAGGAAAGAAGATGGATGGTGGACAGGATTGTTGAGGTTGCTGTCCGCGTCGCGATCTTGTAGTAGTGCGTCGGTACGTTCGCCCGAACCCTATGTTGTTAATATGAGCCGTGTAACTAACACACAACATACAGCGCTTAATGTTTGAGCCAGGATTCAATCCCAAGGGGTGTCAGATCCTCCGATCGCGGCCATAGGTCCCACGGTGGGGTAGGTGGGGGGTACACCCAAAAAGGGATACGCACGTGAGCATGGCCATCAAACGGCATATCCGCCAACCCATGAAGCACCAACAAGCAACAAGAGCACCAAGTGTCTCCCTTCGTCGCCTTTACCTGTGTTCGCATCTAACTCAATCGATACTCCTCATGATTTTAGTCTTACAATGTATTCTATTCCTTTTTCATCTGTCCCTACGTACATTTAGTCTTTTATGAGTGTTCAGTAAGCTTCAACCCATCTCGAAGCTCAGATGCTCTCCAAGACTCGAAGTACTATTTTAATAATGAATATATCCGACTTCTTTGAATTTTTTAATACTTCTTTCTCCCAGAAGTCTTTTTCTCCCGCTTCGATGCCTTCACATGTTAGAACGGCTTTGCAGCTCAATTTGAATTCATCTCGGTATTTTTTTTGGCTGAACTTTGGATGTCATCCATTTCAAGCCACATATCAGAATACCTAATTCTATGTGCGCGCTGTTTTACACCTTAAGATGCTGCTGTTCTGAGCTCGAAACGAAAGTCGGGCAGAATGCTCGTGGCGGAGTTGATTCAAAGTTGATGGGAGAGGGTATGCCGCCCTGATGCCGACTCTCGGGAATCACCGATCACAATTTGTCATCAATGAATCTGACGGCCGGGATCGGTGGATCTGACACCCCTTGTTCAATCCCGCACCCGCGCCCATGTTCAATCCCGCACCCGCGCCCTATGCCCTTTGGCTGGAGTTCCATCTGCCGAATGTACAATAAATAAACTAGGGGAAATTGACTACGATGGGCAACCGTGACGATGAAAACCACAGGAAGCAGTCAAGAATCAAGATCGCAAGATGGCAGGTGGGTAGAGCAGAGAAGTGAAGTTGGGGAGGAGGCTGGCTGGCCGCATTTTGCACGGTGAGTCATTTACTTGACTTCTAGTTTTTTTTACTGACCTTTGTGCACTGCCAGTGTGAAAGCTGAAACGTTGACTTTGAATGTCAATGTCTTAAGTTCAATGTATGCTGAAAAAGAGGCGAGTAGTAATTCAAAAAAATAATGATAAGTTACTCACCTTATCCATTCGGACGGCCGCCTAGTCATCTAACAGACTTGATATAATCCTCACGGAATGCACGACCTTCAGTTCGACTCGACGACAGCTACAGCTGTGGGACAGTAGGTTAAATAAAAGTCGGTGGGCGGAGGAAGAAGATGGTATAAACAAGGTAAGCCCGTTTCTGAGCTTCAAAAGAGAACATTGTTGAACTGAACGACTTGAAGCAGCCCTAGACCTCAACGCGTGCGGACAGAGTAGTACGTGGCGGTGAAGTGTTCCATATCGAATGCTAACTGATGGCCAGGATCGCGCTGTACGAACGACAGCGGGAAGCGGAGGTGAGCGAAGCATGCCAGCATTCCTCGCGCGATCTTGGATGGGGGTTCTCGGTTTGTAGTGGGGGTAAATAAGTATTTGTTCAATTATATTAGGAGACGTTACTTACACGTAAATCTCAAAAGGCGTATTTACTGTCATTTTGACTTGACTGCTGGGTTTGTGGAGCATGAACATCGACGGTTTAGACTCAAGTCCAGGGCTAAAGGAACCAAGGTTTTACATACGAGGTAAGTCAGTTTTCGAGCTTCAGAAGGAATCATCACTGACCTGATTTACTTGCAGCAGCCCCACACGGCGCTGTCGCAGTCATTCGCTCACCCATTGAGTCGAAATTGCACTGACAAACACGGAAATCCATGAGACTGGGGCGTTCGACTTCCCTTTTGTTCTTTTTTTAGGGTACTCACAAGTGTCGGTGGACAGAAAGGCTGGACCTCATAGACCGCCCAGTTCTCGTTGGCTTTGCTTCGGAGCAGACAGGAGGTTCATTTCCAAGTTTGACTGTTATTTACGTAGTTGACAGGAAAGTAGAGTTGGATTTTAAGTAAAGACGTGAGTTTAGTTACATAGCTTACGGGTTCGAGTCTCATCGCCTGTTGCAATCGGACATAGACTACTTAAGAAAGTCCGCACTGACATGATACAGTGTGATTAGATTTGAAATATATTCTTTGCATGAATGCCGATTTCAGTGTGACCAAAGCCGGAATCAATCCGGTGCGTAAATTTAGAATAGATTGTAACCGAAATTTGGAATTTATTCACACTCAAAGCAAAGCATTCCAGTAGGAACTTAGAATAAATTTGATCACAATTTATTTTGAAATCTATTCTGCACAGAAAGAAGCCAATGCCCGCAGTGTAGATCAATTACCATGAGTACTCGCGTGTATGGGTATCCGCAGTAGTCGTTCCAAGAAGCAAGAAGCGGTTGAATAACCGTAGTTGCTGTAGTAGGAGCCCGAATGGACCGACAACTTGAAGTTGGGTTTCGAACTTCGCATATCGCTGCCAGCTGGTCAGGTGAGCGAGTGTCGATTCCCTCGGAAATTTACCGATACCGCATTCCGAACTGAGTCGATGTTCAAATTTTCTTTACATCCCCTGTATGCGGTTCGCTTTTGTGCAACAAGAAGAAAGAAAGTTGGAAAGGTGCAAGGAAAGGTGTGGGTCCAAGGTCGAATCCAAACTCCGCTAACTGTTATATCAAACGAGTCAGGTGATAAATTCCCACAGTATTTCTTATAAGGCGAAATTTTTTGGTTTGCAAGTTCTCGTCTTCCTTGAATCCTTCCTTAACATTGGTCTGCAAAGTCGCAGCCAGAATGCTCTTCGCGTTATCCAGTACTCTCGTCGCGCCATTTCTTCCGTTTCTGTGACCGGGACAGGTCTAAGCTGTCTACTTGGGTTTCAACTGGTCTACGGATACACGGCTAGAAATCTGAAGTCAGTCGTTTCTAGGTCGCTCCGATGGTGAGTTTGCTCGTCTCAACTGCTATCCCATCCTTCACCTATCTTTCGGATGACATTGCTATGGTCCGTGTTTCCAAGAAGCGACTAGACATCGCTGCCCAAAAATGCAGAATCTTTTTTACCTAGCCTCTGATCTTTCAATCAACTTTTTGTCGTTTTATATTCGTGTTGCTGATATCTCATGATTTGCTTTAGCTTCAAGGCAACCAAGGCCATCAAGCCTGGGTGTAACCGTGTCTATGCAAGTCCTCTCATGCCGTTTGACGTAGTGAAGCCGTGTATATTCTTATTTCTGTCAACGACGATCGTGATGCTCAAACTGGAGGCGTTACTTCAGCACATCTGGTGTAATTTTGCTTTACGACTCGTTACATGTCTGTCTGTCCTAGTAGATTAACAAGGCACAGTGCTATGATCTACTAATCATCGATTGAATTCGCATAATGAAAGCTGCAAAGTCGTCACGAGATCATGGCCCGTTCTGAATAGCCTGTTGCTGGGCAGAGAAAGTCGTTGACGCAGCTGGACAACCCACTCCAGGTCCTCTGAGGTTCTGAAGCGTAACCAGGGATGCGTTGATACGGGCTAGCTTGGAGGCCTTGGAGTCATCTGTCGGGAAGGACACCGGAATATTTGGGTTGTTGACTGCATGGCCTGCAGCAACGTTCGCACTCAAAGACTGGGACAAATAAATTAGAAAGCTTAAAAAAGTGGATGGGTGCAAGATGACAAACCTGGATGAAAGCATTGCGATCCGGAGGGCAGGAGCAGGGAATCTTGATGGGTACGCCTTGGGCATTGGGGATACCATCGCAGTCACCGGTTCCAGTAGGGTTCAAACCAGCTTCATGGCCAAATTCCGGTACAAGAGCAGGGTCGACACCACCGCTTGCTGGGGCTGGGGCTGGAGGAGCTGGAGCCGGAGCAGCAGGGGCTGGAGCTGGAGCTGGCGCAGGAGGAGCGTTGTCAGTTCCGGCCTGGATAGCCTGAGCTTGTGCGGAGAATGTTGTGGAGACGGCTGGACATCCTACTCCAGGACCATTGAGATTTTGAAGGGTCACAAGGGCTGCATTGATGCGTGCAAGCTTGGATGCCTTGGAATCGTCAGAGGGGAACGATACGCTGATGGGGGGATTGTTGACAGCATGGCCAGCGGCAACATTGGCATTGAGCGACTAAAACAAACGGCAAAAAATATTCTTTAAAATTATGAATCAAAAACACAAGAAGTAGGCACTTACTGCAATGAAAGCATTACGATCAGGTGGACAACTGCACGGAATCTTGATGGGGACACCTTGAGCATTTGGTATCCCATCGCAATCGCCAGTGCCTGTTGGGTTTAGGCCTGCTTCATGACCGAATTCCGGAACGAGAGCGGGATCGACTTCGCGTCTTGAGAGCTTCAAAGGAGCCGCGGACACCAACACGAAAGCAACGGAAAAAATGAAAGCAGTATTTACAAACTTCATGATGAGGGAATGCGTGTTGAAAGAGGTTCTGGTGATTCTGAATGTGAGGATAGAGGGTGATACAACGTCAAGCTGATCAAATGGAAAGACGTGCAACGTCTAACGCAGAATCGATTGAGCCGAACCAGTCGACAAGCCCGGGGAAGAGTGGAGGAAGGGGGCAAAGAAGAAACGACCTTGAAATCGTTCTTATTTATAAGTAAGGAGTCAACTTGTTGGATCACAATAGATGTCAGTTTGGCGTTGGTATCAGTTACCACGCTCATTATTCGTTCGTTGTCAAGCACTTACTGGAGTCCACCACCTTCATTAGAAATGGACATCCCACCCCCGAGGGGTTCTTTGAGTAAAATGTTCATTGCTGTTCGATGATAATACCATTTACTTCCTCCTCTTGCTTGCCCTTTCTAAAATTTCGGCAGGTTGGCGCTTATGGACATGACTCCGGCTCCACTACTGCTCCACTCAGCCCGTTCTTCGTTTGCGTCCAGAACTCTGGCTCATTTCTCATCTGGATCAAGCGATACATAAGGTAAACGCATCTGATTCATTTTGATGTCCCATGTGGAGTTCAACTTCTCTGGTCAACTGGCTGCCTTTACTTCGCGCTCGCCTGTGCAATGCTATACTGATGGTCGATGCCAGCGAGGACGGATGTTGCCGGCTGGACTCTATGGCTAGATTCAGGTTCCAGCTTCCAATTTGTCTGATTGGCTTAAACCTTCTCTGCCAGTGGAACTCGATATCAGCCCTTGACTTCAGCAACTGGAATATTCGACTGCCAAGCTGAAATTTAATTTTACACAGTGCCTCTCCAGGTTTCTTGATATGGTGGCGTTGACCACCGTGCGCCAAGTGATACCAATCCCCATCACTCCTTACATGGCTTAAACACCCAAGCAGCCGGTTTATCTAGACCGTACAGCGACTTGCAATTGCATCCAGATTCCAAGTTGGCAACAGCTGGCGTTTTCCCTTGATGCTAAAGAGCATCTTCTGAGAAGCCAATTCTCTGAACGGTCTTATTAGTTTCTTTGTGGACATGTACACATGGTTCAATCGGAACTAGCACTGAAAAGGTTTCGCGAGAGAATGGCCGCTCATCCTCACCGGAGCTCTGTAGAAAAATTTCCTTGCTCCCAAGATGTAAAGCGGCATCAGCGCCCGCTCAAGTTGTTATCAAAATCAAATACAAGATTGGAATTTGATGATATTTCTACGGCGTCAATTACGTAGCCTGCAAAGTATCCTTTTCGGCACACTGCAGATACTCAACGCCAGCTTCCTGGGCTGCATTCACATGGAATACACCCTCTCCATTTTTATGGATGTACTCATTCTCAGCAAATCCCCGTGGCAGATGGAGCGCGCAGTTTCCGACCTTCTCCAAATCCATGCTTCATGATGCATTGGAGTCCCATTGTATTGACGAAAACGGAACTTCAGCCAAGGAATGCCCGCTGTGGAGATCGCCGCAACCATGACCAAAGTGTTCAGCAATATTCGACAGTCGCAGATTGATGGAAACCTACTTGGTTTTCAATTTGAGCGTCGTTCTGTGTGTAAACAGTCAAAGCTCTAACTGCTCTCCCCTTCACTCCAAATCTCTTTCAGATCAATCTCGACGGATGAAAAAGAGGTCCGTCTTTGCCAAATCAAAATTTCCGTGTCTAATTGAATAAACTAAAAAGCAGCTTCAAAAAAAGCTTGGAATTGGCCAAAACGACGCCCATTGTTCCAAGGAAGGATTAATGATGAAGTAATGAAAAATGCCGCGACGAGATCAGGTATCCTTGTACGACACCGAATCGTTCTAGAGGCCGGATGCGTCTCAAACCAGAGCAACAATGAACAATAATACATCTTGAACCCACGAAACAAAAGGCCTCCTACCAATAAGATGCAGCAGGAAGCAGAAGCCCTACGTAAAAGTGGAGTCATCCGACCATTGGAGACTCTCACCATCAACCACACTGCAGTAAGGAGAGGTCCGATTATATTTTGATCCCAAGTCACGGCAGTATTTTGAGCTGGCTAAATCAATCCTGTAGAATAGAAGTCGACTGTCGTTAATTTTATTCACTTTGGGCAATCTCCTCAAAGACAAAGGCCGGGCCTTTCGCATGGATTCGATCTACGCTGATGCATACCCTTTACTAGGAATGAGTCTGCCCAACTTGGACCAATTGAGCGAGCATTTTCGAAAGGCTTCATCGACCCGACACATTCCTGACTCCGAACCACTCCTTATCTAATCTTATCTAATTGTCACGACCTGGCGTCGCGGAGATTTCGATCGCTTGTGCCGGCGGTCCGTAACCCCCATCCCACGCGATGGTTGTCTAATTTTAGTTCAACGGCCGAGACACGCAGTCAAGAATGAACGGAATGCCAACCCGATCCTGGACAGGCCGGTTTCGCTGACCGTCGTCTCCAGCCCATTTTTTACTTTTGACTGATGCTGTTCCTTGCAGTGCAATATATTATCGACCGAACACAGCAGAGTTGACAAGATTATCCGAGTCTGCTACTGCCGCTATGTCGATCGGAATCAGGGCGAAACGCGGAAGCTGCTGGAGGCGAAAATCGGAGGTCAGGGTCCTTCAGGGTCATTTCGACAGGACCATTCACCACTGGAAGGGTTGTCGAGGCTATCCTAGGCTATCCAACCACCACCGCCAGTGTGCAACGAGGTGTCATGGATTTTGTTCTTTTGTTCCATAATTACCCATCACCCCCTTTTTTTCCACGATCTTATCCTTTCCCCCGTATCTACGGGGAATTTTAAACACCCTTGACATCACTTTTTTCTTTTTCACTGACCACCATGTTGTTTTCGATGCCAGCTATGCAGGATCTCATAATGCTCGCCTTTCTTATCCCTTTCTCCGCTGTTCCGGTAGCAGCTGATACTTATGATATGGTCAAGGAGTACGCTGGAACGACCTTCTTCGATGAGTGGACTTTCTATAACCATTGTCAGTTTGTTTTTTTTTTTTTTTTTTCATCTTAAGTGCTAGCTAAAGTCTATTTCTTTGTACCAGTTGATAACTTAACCAACGGAGACGTAAAGTGCGTGTTTCTTTCTCTTTTACCTCCTATCTATCAACTGAATAGTCAAAATTTCATCCAACTAGTTTTGTTTCCGCTTCCCAAGCGACTACTTCAAAATTGGCGTATGTCAACCCGACGACTAAGCATGCGATCATTGCTGTGGATAACACGTCGACCGTGGTTTTCAACGATAAGCGGAACAGTGTTCGGATGCAGACGGACGTGCGGTTCAGTGTAGGCAGTGTGTGGACTGCGGACATGCTTCATGTTCCTTTCGGAGTGCGTTTAATTTTAATTTAACCCAGTCCAAAGTCCGTTTCTTATCTCTTGACCTTTTTCAGTGCTCAGTATGGCCCGCATGGTATGTACTGTTCTCCAATGACAGGCCTATCAAAACATGATAAACTAATAAAATCCTAGGTGGTCAAACGCTCCAACATGGCCAACTGGAGGGTATGCCGTTTATTTCCATATACAAAAACATGTCCACAGCCTTACGTCGTCTAATTGTCAGAGAAATCGACACATTCGAAGGCGTCAATCAAGTGACGCATAGCCAAATGGGCTTGCACACCCTGCCGGGATGCAAACAGGTCGGACAGGTCCAGTCGTCACCCCTGGTCAATTCCTCGGATTGCTCTTTCCAAAGCAACAGCAACGAGGGGTGCATCACCACAGTTCCGACACAGCAATCTTATGGGGAAGCCTTCGCAGCGGCCGGAGGAGGCGTGTTCGTGACTGAGTTTGCGGAGACAGGCATCTCGTGAGTCGAGTCCTCGTTTCCTGCTTCCTTTTTTTTGAATTGATTCTGGGATACGTTTACAGCGTATGGTTTTTCCCCCGTGCGAATGTTCCAAGCGTCCTGTCCTCCAACTCAAGCACAATCGACACTTCCACCCTTGGATTGCCGGTAGGAAACTGGCCGTCGACCGGATGCGCCTCGAACAAATTCTTCGATCCCCAGAATCTCATCTTTGATATCACGCTTTGCGGAGGTGCGCGTCTAGAAAATTCTTTGTGACGGGCTTACCGAGTTACGACTTTCTCGAAAACAGATTTTGCAGGGGCGCCAAATGTGTTCTCTCAGACCTGTTCCGGCGTGTGTTACAACGACTACGTTGTGGGCAACGGCTCCGTGTATAACAACGCCTACTTTGAGGTCGCCTCCGTGCGAGTGTTCAGCAAGCACGGAACAAACACTATCGTGGCTGGTAACTCCGGATTCAAGACGGCCACTTTTCAATTGTTTCGGTGGGCATGGCAGCTTTGGTTGTTGCTACTCTGTCGATATTTTGATGATTTTTTGGATGGATATATTCGAAGTATATAGTATAGACCGTAGACTGGCATGACGCACGCTCTTTTATGATTAGGACACCCCGGACGTTCGCAGGACATTTCGTACAAGGCATTTACCTAGAGCGGTATACTAATGAATTACACTTGCTAGGCACTAGAATTCAAAAGACTTACGTAGTGAGTTATTCACCAGGCGTTTCTTTTGCATCAGGATCATCTTCCAGCCCAAGACACATTGCGTTTAGACAAAATTCTAGTTGTCCCGTTAGTTAAGCCGACATAGAATGGGTAAGAGTACTTTTTCACCTACGCCCTAGTAAGCATTATTTAAATTCTGAGCGCGACAGGTCCGACGGGGGGATGTCAATTTAGAAACTACTGATGGCTTCTTCAGCCTTATTCATTCGGCCGTTAATCTCTGCCGGAAACGCCGCGAATATACGGTAGATGCTAGGGTAGTGTCTATTCCAACATAATTAAGTGCGCTTGTTGAATCACGATAAGCACCTGTGGGTACAAAGCTTTAAATTAGTGATTGACTAGCTTGTTGGACTCAAACTTGGTGGTGAAATCACATCTGATATATCATATCTCATTCGCCTTCTGATTTATCAAACCTCTGTCAACCAATATCTATGTCCCTTAGGGTAAATTGCTTTAGGCTCCTTGAAGATATTATCTGGATTTTCAATGTATTTTCTGGAAAGCCAATCAAGTAGCAGAACTCACCGGAAGGGTATTACGACACCCCCACAAGTCAGTGCTAAAAATTGGCCGTTTTAAACTACCTTAGAAAAGCCTTTCCTTCCCAAGGATCGGCCAAAGAGTGGTAGTAAGTTTCAGCAATAGCGTAGTCTTTCCTGACAAGAAAGTTGACGGCAAAAGAGGCTAGTACTGAAACTGGGAGATATTTGGAAGGATTCACTTGATACACATTTTTGAATTCTTAGTGAGTTTCTCATTCTAATCCAAACTCAGAAGACGACAAAACAATCCGACAGGCGCGTAGGAATTGGTGCTTTTCTGCGGTATAAAGCAATGGCGTATTTGAGAGGTTCATCAGTCGAGTTTTCACGCCTCGAGCTTTCAGAAATTTCCAAACAGCGCAATGCAGTTTATTCAAGCTTTCTTCACTTGGTCATCGTCGCGACAACGGCAAACGCATTTCATGGAGATGGTCTGGATTTTTTATCACTTTTAAGGCTTACAATCTTTAACACACTTTTCTACAGGAACTTACTTCGCTCCGGGTGTAATGGTTTTTTCCAATTAAAATATCCTCGACTAACTCCTTGGCTGCAGCTCGGCGCCTGTGGTCAGTGGAACAATGAGAACGACCTGATTGTCGCCCTCTCAGTTGACAAATATGGAGACGGAAGTAATTGCGGAAGAAGACTTAGAATTTACTGTAAGTTGCAATTGGTAGTGAATCTGCTCAAACATCTAAATTTATAACTACAGACAACGGCAACTCTGTTGAAGCCACTGCAGTTGATAAATGCCCTGGGTGCGGGTCCGAGGACATTGATTGTCCCCTGCCGCGTTCTCCCGCCTTGCTAGCAAGGACCTCGGTCGCATCAAGCTCGACTGGGAATTTATTTGAAAGTATATGTAAATATGTATTTGTATTTTGTAGCTTCCAATCGTAAGCAGGGTGGCCTCACAGTCGCAAAATCTATAAATAGACAAGTTGTGGACCTACCAGTCAATACGAACAAACAAATGGGACCCACAACCACAGACGTTTTTGGCAAGGATCACTGGCATGGTGATAAAGCCGAGGCCAATTTTCATAGACAAACCTCCGGGTACTCATAAATTTTGTTCAAGCTACACATGCCGGACAGCACCTCAATTTCCAGGCTAGAAGAAATTTTTCTAGAACCCAGAGCCGCACTATTCTTGAGCTAACGGCTTAGTGGTAACTTAGTGGGTAGTATACGATTGCTCTCCAGGATACGTCAGTCGATGCTAAATTAAACATTTCTTGGAAAGAATACCTGTTTACTAGTACATAAAGAGGCCAGAACAGGAGTGAACCGGCTGACAAATATATGTACGGGATAAAAATTATTCAAAACAAAGCTAGGGGACCCAAAAAACTACAATGTTCCACAACATTTCCATTACAGTGGCAGAGACGAACAAGAGTTGCCATGCTATAGCCAGGTATGTATATGCCATTAACAGGCACCAACCAAATAAATGACCTATGTATAAGTAGTAAATATTACACCCCACACCCCAAACCCATGCTTTACACCACAATTACAGCCCCTCATCGTACATCTTCCTCGTCAGAGCGATATAAAGCGCTCCAAATCACCCTTACTCGCCAGCCTTGTTCTTCGCCGCCCCTTGTCCTCTCTCTCCATGCGGCGCTTCATCTCAGATGGCGGTGGCTCCACCTGCCCTTTACTCGACCCGAGCCGGGCCGACCGTGTGTGTCACAGCAGCCGCGCCGAGCGCCTTGTCGCCTGCCTCAGCCATAGGGTGTGGTGCAGGATTAACGGTAGCAGCAGACGACTTTCCCCCATTTCCAGCCCATCACCCGCCTTGGATCCGCCCAGAATCGGAGTGGGCACCCTCTCGATCAACCAGTCGAAAACGCGGACAACGTATCGGTGGACGACTGACGACCTCATCATCGACCCTCTGCTCCTGCTCTCTCGGCAACTTCTGGCTCTCGCTCTCGCGTGCTGAGGACTTAACTGAGGGCGCAGATGACTGCGCCTGCCTACTTGCGCCGACGGCGTCGCTTTTAGATCGTGTTTATGTCCATCCTGCTTAGGTGTCGTCGTTGCCTTTGCCTCTGCCTTCTCCGCATCAACTTTGCTCTTCTTCCATGCACCGACGAAGCGTGTCCAGTCGCCAAAACCCCACCCATCTCCTTGGGCTTGGGCTTGAGGCTGCGTACCAGGCCGCCGATTGGAGATGGACGAGGCTAACGGTAGGGACCCCAAGCCAATCGAAGGAATGGCAGGGAGGTCAACGCCGAACTCGATACCTCGCGCGCCTCTCATTTCCCAATCTAGATCAAAAAAACAAAGCATAAAGAAATTCAAGCACCATCCGGAAAAATCAAAGACCACAAACTCACGATCGCAACCTTCCATGATCCCAAGAAACTCTCCCCACTTGGCGCTCTGCACCGTGACGAGCCCATCGTTCCCCCACTGCCTCTCATCCGCCCAAAACGGGATCTCCTTCCCCCACCCCCCACCCCGATCGCCCCCTTGTCCTGCTCCTCCTCCCACAGCTTCTTCAGCTTCTCCCGCTCCTTTTCCTCCGCGCCGTCCAGCACCATCTTGGGAAGCCAAAATGGATGCCACACGCTCACACTCTCTGCGGACATCCGCCCCGCGACACTCCAGTACTTGACAGAGGGGTCGTCCGGAGTAGCTGGGTTGAAGACGTCGTTGAGAAAGCTCGAGGTGAGGTTTGCGTATGCGGGCGAGTCGACGATGGAGAGGAGGAGGGTGACGAAGGAGGAGGGGAGGGAGCCGAGGGAGAAGGAGGACTCGGTGGAGGATTTGGGTTTGGACTTGGAGTTTGATTGGGAGGGTGAAGGTGCTTCAGGCTTTGCGTAGGCTTCTTCTGAGGCAATGTCGGATGAGAAATCTTCGATGTCACTCTGAGTGCGTCGTTTGAGCAACTTCATCGTTTCTTGTTCTTGTTGCCGGAGTTTGCCCAGTCCGATGTTGAACTAAGAGTACAATTTTAATGACACATCATGACCAGCATTGACGAGGTAATTACCGCGCACCAATCCATAAACGGGCTTCCACGATGTGGTGTGCTAATGCTCGTCAAAGAAAGCGGAACATATTCTCTGGGCTGAATATGCGAGATCAAATGCCTGCAGTCCAATCCACCCATCGAGTGTGCAAGGAAATTAATCCCACGACCGCGAGCGCGAAGCCGGAGCTGCTCGTCCATCTCGTCCGCTCGAGAAGTGATAAACCCAGTGCTATCAAACGACAGACATCAACCAAAAAAAAAGACACAAAGAGGAATCAGAAGAACCCACCCAGGCACGGACGTGACAATCACTTCAGCGCCGACCGTTCCACGCAAAATATTCAGCACATTCGACCAATAATGCATCCGCATGCTGGGGAAGGATGCTGGCCCTCGGGAGTCGAAACCGTACAAACCTGCATTGTCATCGTCATCAATTGAGCAAGCTGAGCCTGGTCATGGATAATATGGCAGGCTGACCATGGCATAAAACGATAGGAAACCGGGGTGTCCGAACGGGGTCGTACAGAGCAGGATTTGCGAGGAGCTGGTGGATCGTATCGGGTGGGCTGCTGTAGCCCCTCGTGTTTATGATTGGAAGGAGGTGGGTCCTTCCGTGGGGGTTTCCAATGTTCTCCTCCGTCTCTTTGGATCGGGGCGCTTGGGAGGTTTACGGAGGTGGTTCCTCGTTATGTTGTGGCAGGTTGATTTCGGGCTGATAGGAGAAAAGGGTGCTTGGCCACGACCAATTGCCTGGTATCCAGTTGGGGAGATTCAAGGTGGCTAGAAGATATGATTAAATAAAATAAAGCTATCAAGCTCTGCAGTGCACACCTTTCAAAACCGCCTCGGGATGACGATGGTTCTGACTCCCTCCATTGACCTTGCTCAGCCCCTCTGCAACCAACAAGTCCCTCTCAAATAATTCCTACGCGTCCAACGCGGCCAGTCTACACTCCTCAAATACTCCAGAGACGATCTCGAAGGATTAGCTCCGAAATCCTTTATACCACTCCAAGTAATGGTGTGCCGTGGCGCATCATCTGTTTTTGCCTGCCCATGAAAAACGTATTGGTTGGAGATCGAAAGTGTCGAGACGACGTTTACGATTCTTCTGAAGAGAAGGACGACATGGGCTGGAAAGTAGACGCTACTCATCAGACATTAAGCAGGAGAAGGAGGAAAGGATGTTCCGGTGGACAGAAACCCCAATAGATCAGGGCTATCACGTGCTTGACAGATCACCCACGTTCTTATCTAATCTACCGATACTACGACCTCAGCCAAACCTCAGCTTAGAATGCGACCAGACAAATCCTCCTCACCACCAATAGTCTAACTCAAGAGAACCACTAGTCAAAATAAGAGATCGAATTATTCATACACCGAAAAATATATAAACCTCGCCACAGCCGCTCCGAATCGACTATCAACTCTGAATCGTATGTAGGTAGAGTAGCAGTGGTAATATAGGTATGGGGTCTTGGTGTGGTATGATGTGGTGCGGACTGAGGAAGACAGGGACACGGACAGGGCGAATCAGGATGGGATTGAAAATAAAATTCGAACAAAAAGACAAGAAAAGAAAAAAGATATGTAGAGACAAAAACAAAAAACGTTCCGAATACTCAAATACAACATCCGCATTTTCGCGCACGTCTGTATATATAAGATATCTGGGTGTGTGCGCGTACCGTGTTACAACGACCTTGTGCGTGATTTAATGTGCAGAGGGAAATGTGTCTGATGTGTAGTTGCGGTGGATGATTGCGAGTGTGTGATGTGAGGTGTGCAGGCACAAAAAAAGAAGACGACCAACGACGTCGCTGTTGCTTTTTCGTCTTCGTCGCCATTATCGTTACGTTGGGTCGTCGTTCAACGGAGTCGTATGTGTGTGTACAGGAAAGGACAGTGGTAGATTGGAATGGATTGGAAAGGCTGGACATTTTTTTTGAGGGAGCGAGGCATATGGAAAGAGCTGAGAGACAGAGAAAGGAATGTTGTGGGTTGTTGGCCATGAATAGATAGAGAGAAGGAAGGAAAATCCGACATGGGTGAGAGGCTGGTCTTGAAGAAGGCTGCGGCTCGTCATAAATGGTATATCGCCGCTCACCCCAACCCAGCACTGCTAGGCACCGCACTGCTCGGCGGGCCGCCCTCAATCCCCATCTTCTTCCTCACCAGCTCAAAAGTCTTCAACATCTTCCTCCTCGCGCCAAGCGCAGCGACGCCCTTCGCCTCGAGCGCCGCCTCGTCCATGAGCACCATGTCCTGCCACTTGCTCCCCTCAAAGTTCGGGGTATACTTGTGCAGCCGCAAACTCCTCAACCACGCCGCCACGTCGTTCAGCAGCGCCGGGTCCACGTCCTCCTCGCCCTTCGGCGTGCTGTTCCCCCCGAGCCCGCCGTGCCCCGTCGACGACGCGCTGCGCAGCCCGGGCGACCGTGCGCTCCCGGGCCCGCTCTTGAGGTTCATCCCGCCCATGCGGCCTCCGCCGGGACCACCAACCCCAGCAGACAGCATCCCAGGGCCGATGCCCGCGCTCATGGGCTGCATCCCAAGCCAGTTCGGCTGCCCAAAGCCCGACGCGGCCATCTGCGCGGCGAGCATCTGCGCCTCCGGGCTCATGTTCATCATGTTCAGCATGTTGAACGGGCTCATCGGCTGCATGCCCAGCCCCGGCATGCCCAGCCCTGGGCTCCCAAGCCCCATCCCGAACCCGCCCATCTGCATCCCCAGCCCGTTCATCGTCGTGTTGGACCCCGCGTCGGAGCCATTGTCCCCGCCGAACCGGTTCGGCTGGTTGTTATTGTTATTGTTATTCGCTGGGCCCCGCCCAGTCCAGCTCGCGCCGTTGCTGGCGTTGCGCATGCCACCGGGGCCGCCACGCCCAGCAGGGGTGCATTGTTGTTCACCGGGTTGCCGTTGTCGTCGTACACCCCACCCCCGTTGTTCCCGCTCTGCTGACCCTTGAGATTGCGTCGGTGAATCGTCGGGTCGCCCATGCGCGGTACGCCAGGCGCAGCTGCGGTGTGCCATTCCGTCGCGGGCTTGGTGGGCTCAACCGGCGCAGGGCGCGTCTCCTTCTTGAACATCGGGATCAGCGGAGTGTTACCATGCTCGCCCAGCTGTCGTTTGCGGGCGGAGCGGCCGCTTCGTTGTTGGTGGCAGCCGGGGTGGTGGTGGCAGCGGCAGCAGCAGCCCTTGGGGTACCCATGGAGCCAGAAAACTCGGTGCTCTTGGGACGCGAGTTGCCCTCCTGCGCCGGGGTGGTCTGCTGCTCGGACACTTGACTAAGCAGAGTGGATGGACCCCAGGATGCGCGTCCGTCGCCTCCAGCAGAGTTGAGGACGGGTGCGGAGATCCTGTGGGATGCATTGCTGGCCTTGAGCTTGGCGCGCTGCTGAGCAAGGTAGCTGCAGCGGCATCGTTCTGGCCGGCAGGGGGGTTGGCAGCAGACTCGGGCGATAAATAATTTGAGTTGTTATCGAGAGCAAGAGACTGGCGATTGCCGGTGGAGAAATTTCGGGCAGTCGGAGAAGCTGGAAGGCCAGACTTGAGACCAGGAGACTTGATGCTCGCAAGCTTGGCTTCCATCTGGCTCTGCATGGATCCTGGATGAAGGGGATTATGTCAGCGATAAATGTAGGATAGAGACCTGGAAAGGAAGTACCACCCATGGCGGGACTGAGAAGGGCTGTCATGGGGTCGGACCTTGCCATCTGCTGGAGGACGGTGATGAAAAAGCGAATTTGGACTTGGGTAGAATGTTGGAGAAGACTGTATAGAGCGGCTGTGCGCTCTGCTTCAGAAAGAACTTTGAACCCTATAGTGAGAGAAAGATTAGCGTTGATCGATGAAAGAGAAAAGGCGACCTGCATTGCTCGATGGCACTGAGTTCCTCTTTAAAATTAACATCGAGGGAGGCGGCAGCCATATCCTCCAAGGTAGCTTCATAGTTTTGAAGGTTTTCGAACCATTGGTCCAGGGCCTCGGCTGAATAAGGCAAAAATGTTAGTTTAGGATGACAAGTGTGGCGTCTCTGAAGACACAATAAAAAGCGGACCTTCTGGAGTCTGGAACATGGCGCCACTGCCTAGTAGCTCGCTAGTAGGTCTGGCGCTGGATTGCCCACCTGGGCGGGGAGAGGCGGGGGCGAGAGTCGGGGTGCCGCGGGCGGTGGGCCCCATGGACTGGCGAGCGCTGGCTTTTCCATTTTCATGGGGCCCTGGACTGGGGCTGGGACTGGTAGAGGGCGGGCGAAGACTCATTGGGAATAGGATGTGGGGGAGATTTGGTGGTACAATAAAGAAGAATTGCTAGATTTTGGATAGACCTGCTGTTGTGAACAAGATGCAACTGGGATTAGCTGCAGATGTTCTAGACGAGACCAGCGGAGCCTGCCGGTCTAGCGAAGAGCTTTGAGGGAGGGCAGAGCTGAGGAGTATAAGTCGTGAACAGAAATCAAAATGTGCTGGCCAAGCAACCAACCAACGAGTTACTGTCACGCGTCACTCTTTCCCATCTCTGATCCTCCTTGAAATGAACGTTGATTGAACGTTTCATCTACTCATTACTCTAGGTTTCAGGAACTCTGCACCGCCCATGACAATATCCTTGGGCATACTCACCTTGAAATTTGCTAGTGAATGGGCTTGTCTCTCCTTTAGTTGAGATCTTAACCGCGACACAGCTAGCATCAGGATCACACTCGGGGGTATCTCTTGCGATAGACTCGTCGAGCTAGACGACGAGGACGGAACTGCGTATCGATCCAGTGCTGACGGAGGTGTATCGACTTCGAATCCACGAAAAGATTTATATCACCTATTTTTACACCACCCGCTCAACCTTTGATAATGAACCCACAACATCACCTACAACTATTCTATTTACGATGCAAGTCATGATGTACGACTGGAAATATATCAATAGGCGACGAGGGCGAGGACAACACAATCGTTGCTAAGATAGGCGAACTGACCTTCATTTATTTATTTTACATCACGACGATACATTTGGCGTATTCATTCTAAGCCCATGTTTCGTCTCTTTCTTCAATAAAATGTATGGAAAAATCTCATTTGACAAATCAGCCATACGTTTCTTTGTGGTCAATGCGCGTGCTGCATGTTTACCATAACTGCTACTTGCATCGTCGAACATTTGTAAGTAACGCGACATGTAGAGTAAATACTCCTTTTCCCAATTAAAATCTTTGAGGGGGTGTAATGCCTTGAGGTGGAGACAGGGAGGTGGTCAGGTGTCGTTTGAACACCATTCCACAGAGGTCGTAGGCTTCGAATGAGTGTCGCGTGTTTTCATTGACGATGGAAATTGTAAATTAACAATGGGCTGGTCGACAAGTATCTAGAGCTCGTCTATGATAAGCCTGATATTAAAATTCCTGAATGATATTCGGAAGCATCTTTAGCGGCAAGGAAGTCTCCTGACATGAGACTCTTGATCTCGCGTCGAAATACCTTACGGTTGCTAAATTTGTTTGGAGCTTGAAGTGCTCTGACTCAGAAAAACCAGTCAGAGGGAGTGTTTAGAAAGCTTTTTGCGTGTATACGTGTGGTGGTAATGGCATGATAACACATATATAGAGACAGAGAAAATTAATCGAACAATCCGAAGCCCTAAAAAAATTTCACGGTCAGTAAAAGACAACAACCATCCGTCCAGACGCACCATATCATCGTCGGACTCTTCCTTCTCCTCCTTCTTCTCTTCCTCTTTGGGTGCCTCAGCGGCTGGTGCGCCTCCAGTGGCAGCAGCAGGGGCAGCAGAGCCTGCAGCGGGTGCGCCTCCTCCAGCACCGACGTTCGTTAGCAGCTCCTTGATGTTCTTTCCAGCGAGCGCTTTTTCGAGGAGGGTGGCCCAATAGGCTCCAGGTCGACACCGGCAGCGTTTGTTAGTGTGACGATTTTGTCGGCCTAGATGGTCAATGTGTTTTGAGGGTTTTTTCCTATTTGTAAAGAGTCGAGACGCGAACGCACGGTGATTTCGATACCCTCATCGGCGAGGATCAGGGCGGCGTATGTTGCGGCGAGCTCGATTGAGGCCTAGGTGAAAGCAAATCCTATAAGCAAACTTTGGCTCCAGAAAAGCTCATCCGTATCGGTTTGACACCATCCATCCAAAATCCACGGATTGGAACCATGAAAACGGCTTCAAGCTTCCAGTCGATACACATCAACGCGAAATACACACCATTTGTATGATAATGGGAGACGGGGCGGATATGGGGCGAGACGGTTGGGCGTTTGGTCGTTACGCTGTACAGTGATGGCGGCAGGAGTAAGTTCTTCCCACGGAAACTGGGTTGTCACAAATGGTCACACTTCTTCAGTCAACCAGACGCCAGCCGGACGCCTTTGAACGCGTAAAATGGAATTTAATGTCTACTGAAGTTCTACAGGTATCGAAACAAATTTTATGACGAAAAGGCGGACAGTGGACGTTGTGCAATGTCTGCATTCTGTGCCGAAGCAGGGGCACATGATATTTCACACGGGTCATCCTGGTCGCCATCCCCTTTGGAAGTACGTCATAAGCAACCTCTTGTCTTTTTACCACCACTATGAAGTCCAACCACTCAAGTCGTAACGGCTCCCCATTGCGCGGAGGGCCCTTCGGGACCTCATCCTATGTTCCCGACACCATGTCCGTCGCCGACGAGCTGCACCCCGTTATCCACGCCGGCCGCGTTGCGCTCATCACAGGTGCTGCCAGTGGTATCGGCGCCGCCGCCGCGATGGAGTTTGCAAAGTGAGTACCGTCTCGTCACAAGATTTGGGGTGTTGGCGTTGGGCCTGCTATCGGATCTAAGGCCGATTCTCTTCCAATGCTTTTGCCATCTCTCGGAGTTTGGAAAAGGGTTCAATTGTCTTGGATTGTCATTGGGCACCTGTGGACAACCCACAATCAGTCCTCCGTCTCCAACGCAGTCGTCGTCCCCTCGAATGTTGTACCCCAAGTTCAAAACCACCTATTGTTTGGCTTGACATCGGCCGCAATCTCCTCTTCTGACTATTCTTATTCTCCATCCCATTCGCCCTCTTCACCTTATTCCTATTTCAATACCTATTCTTACCAAACCACCCCGACAGGCTCGGCTTGAAAGTGGCCATTGCAGATTTAACCGAGGACAAGCTCCAAGAGGTCGGCAAGGCGCTGGTGGGCGTCATCGGCGAGGCCAACGTCCTCGTCGTGCCCACCGACGTGTCCAAACTCGACCAGGTCGTCAGGCTCAGAGATAGAGTGTACGAAGCTTGGGGCGAGGTGAGGATGACACCCACTCCCACCCACTGCTGCTGCTGCTCGCGCCAGGCAGCCGACACCCGGTTCTTCCTGTCCTGTTCATTATCGTTATCGACGATAATCCCACCTTGATATCTCTATCGATAAGCCCTGCGTTTTTTGCAAATCCTTAGCTGTACACATGCACGACCCACCTTCTATCCCCAACATGATCCACCTCCAATCCCACCCACGTGCTTGAGTTTGCTGACCTTCATCTAGGTCGCGGTTCTCATGAACAACGCCGGCATCGGTCCCAGGGGTACCTCTTGGGAAGGCATCGATAACTGGCACAAGATCTTCGAGGTCAACGTCTTTGGGTATGTTCCCCACTCCAACCGTCTGCGCTCCATCTGAATTTTCTGTTACGGCAGAGTGGTGAACGTGCAGCAGACGTTCGTACCTGTAAGTGTATTCAGGTGCTCCTACTCTTCCTAACCTTCTGACCGTCATTCGCACACGTTCCTAGAGCATGCTCACCAGGAGAATCCTGCAATGGTTATCAACACTGGTTCGAAGCAGGGTATTACGAACCCTCCGTATGTGGTCTTTCTTCATCGTTTTGCATGAAAGCGTGACTGACCCACATACATTTCAGAGGAAACGCCGCCTACAACGCCTCCAAAGCCGCCGTGAAGAGCCTGACAGAAGGCCTCGCGCACGAGCTCCGCGAGAAGCCGCACTCCAACGTCACCGCCCATCTGTTCATGTAAGCTGCCTTTCTTTCCTTCCAAACATTTCATCCTTCAATCCCTGCAGCCCGGATGGACCTACACCGGCCTCACGGGCGGCGGGAGCGCCAACTTCGACCCCGCCGCCAAGCCCCAGGCGCATGGTCCGCCGAAGAGACGGTGGTTACATGCTCGACAAGGTGCGCGATGGCGAGTTCTACGTGCTCGTGCCGGACAACGAGACGCGGCGCGAGGTCGACCAGCTGAGGATCATGTGGGCCGCCGCGGATGTGGCGGAGGGACGGCCGGCGCTGAGTCGTTGGGACCCGAATTGGAAGGCGCTGTATGAGGAGTATGTGAAGGAGGGGCTGGCTGCGCTTGAGTAGAGCGGTGAGGATAAAGAGGAAATAAAGGTGGTGGCGAGAGCAAGAAGCAGATCTGTAAAGGAAAGGAAGAACTCCCGTTGATTGGGTATTGATAAGAGGGAGTTAGGGAAACCGGAATGAATTGAATGTAATGTTGGAACCTGAGCCTATTATGCGGTCGTCGCTATAAACAAATCTGATAGACGTTTTCTGGATGAGGTTAGATGAGAGATAGCAAGAACAGCACTGGTGCGGGACAGTGTAACAGCGGCGTCCCGCAGTCTAGACCTACAGTAAAGTATATAAATTTGGTCACCCAATAGTTGGCTACATGAAGCCAGGACCTTAAATAAACAAACACCTTCGCTAGGACGCCAAGACAGAGGACAAGTAGGCAGACATGACAGAAAATTCAAGTTAAAAGATTGGAATTACGGAGAGTGTGATGCATGTATGTAGAAAGCCCGATTAACACTGTATACGTACAACACAGACATGAAAACAACGGCAGCGCACTACTTGGCATACAGAAAGTCGAGGCCAGCTCAGACTAATGGTGATGGGGTATGGGCTACAACAAAGTGGGGGAGATGAGTGAGGAGGAGGAGGGAAAGGGAAGGGAGAGGGTACAGAGACAGTGGAGATAAAGGAGAGCAAGAGAGGTATCATAGTGTAGGGACAACTTCAAGCTACTAGCTATCAATATCAAGCAAAGGAAACATGGGTAAGGTAGATTTACGCCCAACAAGACCAGGAAGTGTACGGGAGAAGACGAGCAGGTTCAAGAACAGGAGTAGAGTAAAGTAGATGTAGGGGCGTATGTCAGTGAAATTGGTCGTAAAAATTGGTCGTGAAATGTCGTGAGTCGCTGAGCTGCCTACACTAGAACAAGCAGACGAAATTGCTCGGGAACACATTGCGGCCCTTCTGCCTACGCGCCTCGTCCAGCAGCTCACCGCTCCACCAGCCGTCTTCTGGCGTAGCAGTCACGGCGATGATATCCCCAGACTGGAAATCGAACTCTTCCTCGATTGTAGCGGAGTAGTCGTACAGGGCTTTCACTGCAAGAGAACCGTCAGTTAAGAATGCAAGTTCTGAAGGTAATAACACTAACCATAGAACAAAACATTATCCCCGCCATCTGTAGTTGTGGAGGCGGCTGTGGAGAAGGCGACCTACCAGGACTAGGATCGCGATATGCAAGCTGCACCGGCGAGTGCTGCTGGGGCTGTTGATACCCTCTTTGCTGCTGCTGCTGCTGTTGCACGACCCGTTGTTGTTGCTGCTGCTGATGGGGCTGTTGAACGGCCAACATCTGAGGTGGCGGAGGCTGCTGCTGCTGCTGCACCTGCTGGTTTCCATAGTAAGCCACCGACGTCGCCCGCTGTAACCCGTTTACATTCTGGTAAGCGTTGACCTGCTGTGGCGGTGGTTGGGAGTATCTCCCCTGCGTTTGCTGCTGCTGCTGCTGGGGCGGTGGCTGATACTGGACGGGCGGTGGTGGTGGCGGGTTATAGAGGGGCTGCACAGGAGGCTGCTGAACATAACCTGGCTGTGGCGACGGGGTGTGGTACATAGCGGGCGGCGGAGGGGTGACGGCATATACCTGGGGCTGAACGGGGGCAGAGATATTATTGATCGACACGTAACTCGCCCGGCGCTGTGCCTGTTGTTGCTGCACGGGGTGCTGCGGGGGCATCTGCTGCACAGGCGCTGGGGGCGGGTTGTAAGTAGGCTGTTGAGGTTGTGGGGGAACCCCAGTTCTCTGTTGTAAATGCATGGGTTGCTGCTGCTGTACCGGCGGTGGTGCTTGCTGCTGCTGTTGATACCGCTGGGCCATTTCATCATGTAGCACCCGCCCACTTGGGTCCAATGCGATACCCACGGTATTAGGGCTCGGAGCACGGGCGAGACCTAGACCAGACTGCGTTGGTGGCTGTATTAAGCTGTTCCTCCCATGGTTCGGTGAAGGGCTCGGGCCTCTCGACACTGGCTGTGGGCTGTTACTCCTCGACCCATGAGCGCCAATACCTGCGTGTCCCAGTTGGCTCGGAGGCCGCGCAAGGTTTTGACCCTGGCTCACATTCTGAGGCTGAAGTGGGCTGTGGATGGACCCTTGACTTATGCTAGGAGCATGCCCTCTGTTATAGCTGTTGCTCCTACTGATCGACTTCCGCTCGCCGGGTAAGGACTGTTGGTAGTCTGCCAGGACTTCTTGAACAACATCTGGTGATACCCCGGCTGGTGATGGTGCCCTTGGCACCATGAAGGCAGCTGTGGGTGGATTGGGCGATACGGGGCGAGATACAGAAGGATGGGCACCAACGACCATTTCTGCAGAGTTTCGGTAATCGCGAGCAGGTGATACAGATCGAGGCGAATTAGCTCGGTTTTGTTGTGGTCCTGAACCTCCCGCAAGAGCAGAACTAGCAGAGGGCGGTGAGAGAGAAGATGAGCCTGGCCCTACAGAAGGAGCCGAACGAGAAGAGGTGGATGAGGAAGAAACATGCCCAGGTCCCGGTTTTGGTTCAACATTGATAGAAGACGTTTTGGGTTTATGGGTTGCGGACCGTCTGACACTCCCAGAAGCTGAAACAGTATTCTGTAATTCTTCCAGTTGCTTCATCAATGGGTCGACGCCGCCATTCTGCTTGGTTGGCGAGGAAAGAGTTTGACGAATCGAGGACGACGCTGGTGGCTGTTGCTGAGGATCGTTGCTGAGATCAACTTTGTAGGCATTATTGCCGACTTTGATGTACGTCTCCGCGTTGGGATCTATTGGTTCTGCATACGGGTCTTGCAAAACTCTTTGCAACTGTTGCTGTTGAGCCAAGGGGGTCCCCATCGTGGTTGACTTTCTTCGGACTGTAGGTGAGACAGGAGAGGTCGACGTCGGTATTGAAGTAGACACGATATGATTAGAACCATTCGAAGTTCCATTCGTGTAAACACTTGTCGCCGCTGCGCCACGGGTTGGTTGACGAGTAAGACCATTGTTCTCTTGGGGATAGGGTTCGCTTCGCTTTGCAATTGCCGCCCTGCGCCTCCCCCAGCACCAATGCCAGCTGTGTTAAATGTTGGCGCTTCTTCCGGTTCTGGTGGCATGGAGTATTGTCGCATGGGTGGTTCACGAGCTGACGAACGAACGAAATTGGAGGGACGGCTGGTAGGACGAGCGGCAGATGATGGGATGGCATCTGGTGTCTGATAATTCACAAAGGCTGGGGGATCAGGTATCTGACTACCAGTGCCGTAGTCACGGATGAAATTCTCCATGTCTTTCTCGGGCTCTAGCTGCTCAAGCGCCACTCGGATGTGCTCACATGCCTAAAATATATTCATGATCAAAGCATGACGGTGAGAAGACAAGGACACAACACACCTCGTCGTCCGCAACGCAAACCGTAGAGACTGAATTGGCGTAGGCCCATAGATTGTCCTTCATGAAGTCGATACGGTCTTCCTCCAAGTCTTGGCAGGTATCGCAGAATGCCTTCCAATCCTGCTCCCACTTTTGGACTGTGTCTTGCAGCGCCTTCGAAAAATTGGCGAATTCGCGCTCGTTTGTTTGGACCGTCTGTTGTGTCCGTTCGAGTTTGAGGTTGATCTTTTCTAGATCTTTTCCTTGGACCAAAGATGCCTGAGCAGTAAATGAATTGATCCGGACACAGTCTTGCTCATACTTCTCGCGCGCTTTGTTGACGTATGACTCTTGTGTCTGTTTTGTCTTGAACTCCTTCTCGATAATAGTTTGCTGCACCTTCTTGTGCTGAAGCTGCCGGACATGGAAGTTTGTAACTGGACCCTCAGCTCCGTCTTAAATTGCTGGGACAAATTGAGATGGAATGCAGCCTGACGATCAGTCTCCAACCGGACTGTATCCAACGAGTTCCGTAATTCTCTGTGGTAAATTATCAGGCCGGGTTCGAGAGATAGTAGATGAACAAGGAAGTGAATGTTGAAGCGAGAAGTAGTCCCTTGATGACGTCTATAATACATCGCCAAGCTTGAGAATATCAACCACATGGTGGCACGATGACATTCATCGTTCAGGGAACCAGGGCATTATTCTATACCGCAGATTATCAAAAGAATATAAAGTGAGGTACTAACCCAATCTCATCCCGGCCTAAAGTCATCTTAGCGAGTTTAGCGAGCCGTTTGGCGTAATCCTCTTCAATAACAGCTCTGCAACAAGCGTGCGTAAGCCTGTCGTACATCCATCGCAGAGTAACCCGGGCGTCTCACCTCTCTTTCCAAAAAGCCTTCAGCTCCTCCATAGTCCTCGATGCGCCACGCATACGAGCGAATAATACATCGACACCACCATCTCCAAAGCCCCAGAACGAATTGCAGAAATCAAGTGATCGGTTTTGCAAGATGGGCGAATTTATACGCGCAAACTTGGATAATGAAGTTGTTGACGACTGGCGTCGCGCAGACATGGTCGTCGAAAACAGGATGGGAAGACGAGAAGGAGGGTATGGGAAGAGCGAGGGAAGGGACCGCAAGGACGGTTGAAGGGAGGTCGAGTGCCTGTAACCACTGCATTTAGGGCTAGACGGCTTGCACGTGCCGGTTGTCGGCTTTGCACAGGTTCACTGCCATCTCCCATCATCGCCTCCTACATTTTTCACTTTTACTCAACTCTTCAAAGCTTTGTCTCTTCGGTTCTTGCAGAGTATTTGGCCTCGTTCATGCTGAGATATTCTCCTTTTCTCAGTCAGTCTGGCTTTGTAAATCGCCCCCTCCTCCCCCCGAAATTTGAATCCAGGTCTGTGTGTATGATCCTCCTCCGACTTCCGATATTAATTTGATTATCAGTTGGCTAAAAATTCCTGAGACATATCTGACATTGCGTCACCTTCTGGCGGGTTAATAGTTTCTGGACTGTGTATAATTGAATCATCGAATCATCAGGCAAGGTTGACATGATCATGATCACAAAACCTCCTTGATGAATTCGTGCCAGACTCGGAATACCACAGTACTTGCTACCATAAAAGTCATAACACTCGCGCCTTCGACCACCAGCGAGACTCAGGTATATTTCAGCGGAGGTCTCGGGCATATAGGCGAAATTGTGACACGCGTCCTCTTACATCGACAAGTCAGGTTTCGAAACATTTTCACTTGTTCTGTCTGTCAAGCATCATTTGAAAGTCTGATGCACATGGTCAATCAGTTTTTAGAAATGAACTGTTAATCAGTCGTACTGTACGTGATGAGAAGAGAACGATGTTTAAATGGGATCTACGTGGGTGTTCGAGTTCTCTTCGAACGTCGTGCGGTAAAAATGTGTAAAAAAAGCAAGTACTTGCCAACCTATCAGGCTTAATTGGACATTTACCATTCTTTTTATCTTGCAAGCATAACATCTTTGGTTGACGCGATTATGCTGGCATCAAGTTTCAAAAGGACCCGGCGCTTAGCTTAGTTCCGAGAACTCCGTCAATGTCAAGGGCGTCGGGACAAAAATGCACGTATCTACGTGTCAATGGGAAGTCGATAGGTATTGCTGTCCAGAGTGCAGGTTGAGACGTGAAAGTGCCCACCGTATATTATTGCTTGAAGACCCGATACCAAACGATTGCGAGCCAACGATATAAAGTCGACCGACCTAAATTTATAACGACATACTACAACAAAATATAGTGGGGTATGTATATGGTATTGTTCTTTGAACGGAATAAATCATGCAGATGGGTCATATTAACTTCGCGCATTGGTTCACCAGTAAGAGGCCTAGGGTAAAATTACTCCACTGGCCCTTCTCCTTGTGCGCCTGATCGAGTCGGTCTCCGCAGAGTAAGATCCTATTTGGCAATTACGGCGATGATATTTGTCGCCTGCCTTGAATTCGAGCTCTTTCTCGGTCGTGGTATGTGTTACAAGGCTTTCAATGTTAAATAAGTCAGAGACGGGGACCGAACCCCATGAATGAACAGATGACGAAGTTCGAAGTCGGCAAACGTGTGTCCGTGCTCAAGTCTAAGATCCGGCGCGTCGGGCACGACCGATACCGAATCAAACGTAACAGGCGCAAGCGCATTGGAATAGTCCGTGGGCTGTCATCCAATGCTGCAGTCGACCGATGTCGCCTTCATTGAAGTCGTCCCCGCTCCGGACTTATATGTGCATTCCTTGTAGCGGTTCTTTCCGGCCGATCGGGCGGTCTCCCATTCAACTAAACAACAGAAAAATTAGGAAGCTCCGTTCCGAATGCCTTCAAATGAATTCCTTGTCAGCGTCGTTTCTTACTTCATCGCCTTTTGGGACCTTGCTTGTATTAAACTCGGAGTCAAAATTGCTTATGCGGTCGACTGAGCTAGATGATTGAGCATGGTTTTCCAGGATTGATGTATTCCAAGGCGGAAGGAGGGTCAGGTGTACAAGCCCACGGAGGACCATCGCGGTTCCGTGTACATAGAAGATGGCAAAATTTGTCGGAAACGCGTAAAGCTGGGCTCTTGTGTGGGATCTGTCGAACAGGTAAGTAAAACGAGTACCAGATTTTGGGGAGCGAAAGTGCTTATGAGGCGTTATTTAATATTAGGACTCAGGGTTGGCCACAATTTCGTCTAAGAATGTCCGCGAAAGCGGTCATGCGCGCGGGGTAGAGAGAAGGTACGAGATCGAGGCGCAGTCGCGTGGTTGGGCATTGAATTAGTGGGGGCGCGTCGGCGTGTGGAGGCGCCAATTGCGTTCCAGAATTTACGACCGTGTATGAACCAACGGTCGAGAAGGCATCGCGTAAAAGCGTGGGTTTTCGCGGCCACTGAGACGTCTTCGCGTCGAGTTTGCATGACCATGGAATTCTGCATGGAAACTAAGCTGCGACGACGCGTTCGAGGGTCAATGAATGACAGACGAATGTGCGAACGAACGTTGAGGTGCAAATTGGGTGCAAATGGTGCAAGATGGTGCTAGTTCAAAACAGCAAAATTGGAATGACCTGGAGTTTTGTTAGGTTTTGTTCTGACCCTTTGGCGACCCTAAAACAGTACCGCCGGCGGGGAGAAAGCGACTAGAGAGAATATGTTTGATCTGGGGTATACGCTTGAGGTCACCAGGTATTCCGTAACCGCGGCTGTCGCGAAGAACAAGTTCCTTCCGTAGAGTAGATCCCTTGCTCAGCCCATATTTTTGATTTTGGGGCTGTACACGTCTTCATTCCTCCGGTAGCGGCGCTGAGAACGTCGTATGACATACGATTACCCGAGGGATGTAGGTCCGGTTCCTTATTGACCATGATGAAGCGGCGAAGGCGTCTAACGACCAGCCGAAATAAACAACTAATGCGTCTGTATATAAGAGGCCCAACCCCTAGATCCATTTTTCCTTCCACTTTCATACCGTTCAGTCTCTACCACTTTTCTAACCCACACACCACCCCCGACGATGTCAACGCCAATAGATGAGCCAGAGAAACTGCTCTCGGTGCCCGCACACCGCCTCTATTCGATGAACTCGGCACACAGCAGCGACTCATCGTTGCAACGCGTCAAAAACATGCCGGGATACACCACCCCCGTCTTCAAGGGCAAAGAAGAGCAGCGCGCTCTCGTCGAGAATGACGTCGCCGCGAAGGTGCCGTGGCTGTTCCCAGAGTGCCTTAGGCGTCCCTGACTAACAGCTGACTTCGAACAGGGCTTTATTCCCAGCGAGCTCGTCACCAACGAGATCAATTGGTTCTACACCAACCTCGGCATCGACGATACCTACTTTCAGAATGAATCTCGTGAGGTCATAGCTGACCACATTATCGCGTTATTCGGCGCCAAGATCCTGGCGTACACCAAGCATGATCCGAGCAAACTCGTCATTGACCTCGAGAGGATCGACGAGAAGGGCAACGGCGCCACTTTTATCCACACCAGCCCCCCAGGGTTGACGACCACCGAAGGTCCAGGAGCGACTTGCGAAACGAGGTAGGCAGCTTCTCCATTTGCGCGGTATGGAGATTATGCGAAACGACGACGCGGTGCTCCCTTTTAAGATCCGATACGCGGCTTTTCATTCTATTTTCTCCATGGCCCGTTAACCGCGTCTGTATACCTGTAGCTAACTTTGTCCTTCCCCACACAGAATTGACGAGCTATTCCTGAACAACTCTACACCAGAAAACGCGTACAGGCTCGAGACGTTCCGCTCGGCTGGCTCTATCTCTGCCACCGCTTCTCAACAGCTCCGATGCTACTTCGTCACGAAATGCAACTTTCCGACCAAGCCACCTGTGCTCAAGGCAGGCGAGAAGACTGACATACGCAGCGTGTCGGACTCTGCCTTTTTGGACAGGGCAACCAGGAATACGCTCGATATATACCAGCAGGTTCGCCACACTGACGGTGTTTTATGTTTCTCAATTGACGTGTTTTTGTCATAATAGGTTATGTGGAATGTCGAAAAGCGTTATGGTCCAGTTATTGAAGTGTTTGAAGTAGAAGGCACACGCGAACGTAGGTTGGTTATTGGCTACAAGATGGGCGGAACCTCTGGGTTCTTCAGGTAAAGAATTTTCAAGTCCTCCAGTTCCCGATTACCAAGTCTAAGACCTGCGTCCTCTTCTCAGCGCTCTCTCCAACCTATATCACTTCTACTCTCTTTACTCTGCACGTAAATACGTCGGTATGTTCTATTTACTCATTCTTTAACAAATATCCCCTAATATTTCCCTATTTCAATTGCAGAACAATTCTCAAATGGAGTCACTATCATCTCGCTCTACCTCAATCCACTTCCCAATAGCAACGCTCCTCCCATCGAAAATTCCATCTTCCAGGTCATGAAAGAGGCGTCCTTGCTCTACTGCCTCCCTGACAATCCTTTCTTCCTGCCTAAAGCTCCCGGAAGCAATGCTGTGCAAGAGGCCACCTATGCCTGTAGGTTTTGTTTTCTGTCTTCTGACCTGACCGCCAATACTTAATTTTCTTGCCAGATTGTGGCTGGATCTTCGCACAGCATTTCTGCAATCGTCTCGGGCCGGCGTACCTACAACTGAAGAACGTGTTGAACGAGAATGACCCCGCTCATGCTGAGGTTCTCAACGATATCAAGAGAAGATTCAGGGAGGAGACCTTCACTCGCGAGAGCATTGCACAGGTGATCCATGCTCACCCTGACTTGGTACGTGCCGGCCGTTTTGTACAACTGTTACAGAAAAGACACTTATTATGGTGGCTCAGATCCGTCTATTGTATGTAAACTTCGCGATGACGCATTATCCACCTTCGGACGATGCTTCTAAGTTAATGTACGTACTACGTTCCCTCAATGTCTTTAGCTCACAAGTCGTCGTGTTGTGTCGTTGCAGGCCAACCCTCTCCTACCAACGTTTGCAAACCGTGCAACCTCTTACAGACTCAGAGCTGTACGACAAGATTCGCCGCTCTGTGCCTAATAAGCACGAGCTGCAAGTCCTCGAAAGCTTCCTGATCTTTAACAAGCACGTGTTGAAGACTAACTTTTACCAACCCACAAAAGTCGCGTTGTCGTTCCGCCTTGCACCTGACTTCTTGCCTGAGGTCGAGTATCCCAAGAAGCCATTTGGAATGTTCATCGTTATTGGTGCGTGTTTGACTTTTTTCATATTCATTTTGTCTAAACCGTTTTTATTTTTGTGGGTGCATAGGCAATGATTTAGAGGATTCCACATCCGCTTCCGGGATGTCGCGCGTGGTGGTATTCGCATCGTTATGTCGAGGAATAAGGAGTACGTCCTTATTTGTGTGTTCTATTGTTGATGGCTTGCTAACGACAGCTTCCAGGAATTATTCAATTAACCAAAGGATGCTGTTCGACGAAAACTACAATCTTGCCTCTACGCAATCGTTGAAGAATAAAGATATCCCTGAAGGTGGTGCAAAGGGTACCATTCTGCCCTCGTCAGTTATTTCTTTCTTCAACGATGTGCAACAACTTGACTCTCTGTTGCAGGCTTGGAGCTACACCGCGACGATGCTTTGAGAAATATGTCGATGTATGACACTTTACTTTCGCCGTAATTTCACATATTTACATCTGGTCCTGATTTCCTTTCAGGCAATCGTCGACCTTTTGATTCCTGGACAAACACCAGGCATCAAAGAGCCTTTGGTGGATCTGTACGGAAAGCCAGAGCTGCTCTTCTTCGGACCTGATGAGGGCACAGCAGATATGATGGACTGGGCGGCTTGTAAGAAGGGTGTCCCTTCATTACTACTATCGACTCTGATTTTTTTTGCACCTATAGTGCACGCTCGCGCGCGCGGCGCAGAGACGTGGTGGAAGTCGTTCACTACCGGAAAGAGCGCAGAGACCCTTGGCGGTGTACCCCACGACACCTATGGCATGACGTCGTTGTCCATCAGGCAATATGTACTCGGAATTTACAAGCAACTTGGCCTGAGGGAAAAGGACATCACGAAGGTCCAGACAGGTGGTCCTGGTACGTCGTTCAGTCTACTGGACAGGGAACCCTCCTGACTTTACACTCCGTTTATAAAGATGGCGATCTCGGTTCAAGTGAGTTCTGTTTTTCAATATAAAGCCATCGTCCGATAATTAATATCCATGTTTTCATAGATGAAATCCTTCTTTCTTCCGATAAGACTGTGGCGATCATCGACGGAAGCGGTGTTCTTGCCGATCCAGCAGGCATCGACCGTGCTGAGCTTATCCGCCTTGCTAAGCTTCGCGTGCCAATCGCCAATTTCAACACTTCCAAGCTGAGCAAAGATGGTTACCTTGTGAAGGTCGAAGATCAGGATGTCAAACTACCTTGTATGTTTTTTTGTCGGTTTGTGGATCTTGTCAGATAAGATTAACTTCATTTCTTTTCAATAGCTGGCGAGGTCGTACTGGACGGCACTGACTTTAGGAATGGCGCGCATTTGAGGTTCAAGGCTGACCTGTTTGTACCTTGTGGTGGACGGTGAATTTGGGATTCCTTCTTGACTGAAGGTTGAGACTCATCGTTTGCCTGGCTCATTCAGACCTGAAGCCGTCAACATCTCGAACATGGCCGCACTCATTGACGCCGATGGCAAACCTCACTTCAAGTACATTGTCGAAGGCGCGAATCTATTCTTGACCCAGCAAGCGCGTCTTCACCTTGAGAAAAGGAAGGTCGTCCTCTTCAAGGATTCAAGTGCAAACAAGGGTAGGAATATCATCCCTTTTTGCTCTGGTCACAACTATCTTATCGTGAAATCTTGCTTCCAGGTGGTGTCACCAGTTCCTCGCTCGAGGTCCTTGCTGGCCTTGCCCTCTCAACCCAGGAATATGTTGACTTGATGATCTTTAAAGATGGAAAGCCCAGCCAATTCTACCAGAGCTACGTCAAGGACATCCAAGCCAAAGTCACCGAGAATGCAGCTGCGGAGTTCCATTGCATCTGGAAAGAGCACGCACGTTTACAAGGCACGAAGACACGAACGGCAATTTCGGATGAGCTTTCGCAGACCCTCAATAATCTCCAGGCGGAGCTGGAAGGCTCAGATCTGTTTGACGATATTCCCAGTCGCAATGGAGTTATGAGCAGGGCTATCCCCAAGACATTGGTGGATCAGGTCGGGCTGGAGACTTTGTTAAAGCGTCTTCCAGAGGCGTATCAGAAGGCCCTCTTCTCGAGCTGGGTATCTTCGCATTTCGTAAGTGATCTTCTTAGTACCATAACACTAGTGGATAGGACAGCATATCTGACGTTACTATCTTCTTGCTCAGATTTACAAGTATGGCGTGAACGGATCAAGTGTGGATTTCTTCCACTTTGCCAGAGGCCTTGCTACTAGTGCTTAGGTCTCCTCGGTGGTCTTATCTCCTTATCTCTCTCTCCCAGTCTGTTCTGAAAATGGTAGTTTGGAAATCGGACACACTCTCTTATCAGTAGGATTTGGCTTCGTAATACCTTCCTCACCACCCAACCAAAAGTCATATTCCCCATCGTATATAATACCAGGTTTGCAATTAACACGTTTCGCTTTTGTGCGAAGAACAAAAACTTGTATCATAGGATAGTTCTTATCTGCCTTCAATGAAATTTAATCCTACAATCTCTTTCAACTTCTCTGTTGATCAGGAAAATTTGTTGTCGTTTGTAAACACCTGCCTTTCTTGAACCTGTGCATTCACACCAAAGTCATGAGCACTACTGAACACTCTCTATCTGCTAGTCCCGAGCTCTTTCTCGCACTGAAGCGAACTGAGAGCACATTTGAGGAAATACCTGTCATGTCAGCTACTCCTCTCTCCTGGTATTGGTGTGCAGATGTTGAGGATCTAGATTTCGACCAGTGACATCCACGATGCACATAGCAGCGACCCTATCGCGCGAAGGAAACTGGCAGAGCTCATCCGCGATGCATGCATAAACGTGAGGGTTGTGTGGACCAGGTGATTCAATCGCGACTTAGATTGCCTGACTGCTTCTGTCAACTAGGTTGGCTTTTTCTACAGTGAGTACCCAAAGCATAATGCCACGCGAAAGTGGCGGACGAAGACTGTCATGACTCCTACGTAGTCCAATCCCATGGTATCACCGATGAAGTCATCAACAGAGCGGTGGATGCAGCGGAGAGATTTTTCGCTCTGCCTGAAGAGACCAAAATGGAGGCGAGTGAATTCTAGTCTGAATTTAGACCTAAGCGTCGGATCTGAGGTTGTAATCTGATCCTTTTCCCATAGCTCGATATTCACAAGACTCCTAATTTTAAAGGATACACCGCTCTACTCGGCGAAAATACTGACTCCAAGGGACTCGGAGACCTGCACGAAGGTTTTGATTTGGGCTGGGAACCTAAGTCTACCGATTTGTCCCTGGGCACGACCAGAGAAGATGGGGCAATGTCTGGCGAGAACGTGTGGCCTCGAGACCTGCCAGGTTTCAAGGCAGCTGCTTTAGAGTACTAGTAAGCTGGACCTCAGTTATTCATTACCGTGACAGCGCTAAGTGAGCTTTGTTGAAATGATTTCTAGCCATCTGGTTCTTGACGTTGGAAAGCTACTCTTCCCGCTGTTCGCTCTCGCCCTTGATCTACCCGAAAACTTCTTTGACAACAAGGTGAGCTGGTTACAGGTACGGCATGTCGGTGACTGACTGAGTTGACGGAGCGCGTGGTATACTTAGACTACGAAACCCGCTGCGATTATGCGGCTTCTTCATTATCCTCCACAAAGCCCGACTAGCTTCCAAACCGATCCAGATGGCAGACAGATAGGGATTGGTGCCCATACAGAGTATGATCCTCGCCCTTTCATTTTAAGTCAGGTGCTTATTTCTTCTGGCCAGTTATGAAGTGAGCATTTGATTAGACCAAATACGTCAGATTCCCCTGATTTCAATTCTGCAGTGCTTTACGATTCTGTGGCAAGACCGTGCTGGTGGTCTCCAAGTCCAAAATAGGGACGGTAAATGGGTCGACGCCGTGCCCATTCCTGGCACTCTAGTAGTGAAGTAAGGGGATTTCTTTTACCACGGGCGTGGACAACATATGGCTAATCTTACTATCTTTTCATCCTATAGCTTAGGGGATCAGTTTGCAAGATGGACAAGTAAGCACCGGTTACTAACTCTTGTGCTTTCACTTCGCTTGGCTTACAGCTGTCGTTAATTCCATTAAAGATGACATTTTCAAGTCGACTTTGCATCGCGTGATTAACCGCTCTGGTGTTGAGCGCCATTCTATCCCCCTCTTCTTTGGGACAGATTACGATGTTCTCCTAGAGGTGAGTGACATTCATTTTACTTCATTCTATTACCCACATATCCGCAGCCGATACCTACATGTGTTACGCCCGAGTCACCGAGCAAGTACGAAATTTTGACTGCCGGTGACTTTGTCAAATCGCGGCTGCAAGCTACCTATGCCCATTCTTCGGTTATTTGATACCTCTTCTGGACAACTTCGTTCCGCTGGAGCGCACAAACGCCGGACTCCTAACATCCGTTCATTACAGCCCATTCCGGAGGCCAATTTATTACAGCTCGAAAAGACGTGTTGACCTTGCTTCCCTACATGAAGTTTCTATTCTCATAGTCTTTGAGAGGAAATTGGAGTTCATGGACATTTTCCGCCACGGTTGACAGGAAATCCCCTATATTATATGTATGAACACGATCTGCGTCCCCAAGAAGCTTCTCATGCAGTGGGAAGGCGTGTTCGGCAAGCTTATGCGACGTCAGGTTGTCATAAAGTGCTGATACGCCACGGTCGAGACGTGAGGTATGCAGCTTCCATGCGGCTTTGAACAAAGGTGAAGGTTTTCTTGAAGAATGAAGTAATTGTATGACAAGCTTGAAGCGCCGTGCATATCCCGCCAAAGGTGTTGGTCCATGTCAAGAAGGAAATAATGACCGGATCTGATCTATTGTTGAAGCTGGATCTTTTTCTACAAGAACATATGATTACCATTCTCCGATTCCGAAATTAAAATTGATGAGTGTTGTCCATCATAGATGACAGTGGGCAAGTCCAGCACAAACATGCGGGGATAGAAGTGGGTGCCTTGAAAGATTAGCGGGGTCATTGGTAGGGCTACATGGCAAAGCAGTCCATTGAACAGGAAGTTTTGTCACTCCTTGAGGTGACTTTCACTTCTTTCATCAAATCCAGATGCGCTTACTCCCAACGAGAAATGTCTAGCTCCGACGGCTCCACCATCAAGGGACTAACTGCGACGGCACGCGCGTTGGGTGGTGTTTATCGACCAAGTCGTGTTCAAACCTCCGGGTTCTAGATTTTTTTTATCTCCAAAGCTCCCAGATGTCGCTCGTGGCTGTCAAGACCATGGATGTACCCGGACGGCGAACTCGAAAACGAAAGTGAACCCATGCCATATCTTTGATGTGTCTAATTGAACACAACCGACAGCAATTCGTCGTCGTCTTTAAAAGATCGCAGTGGATGACAGTGATAGGATTATAAAAACGATGGCCAAAGATGATAGATGATTACTGAGCGATGCCGCTGTCTTGTGCAACGGCATGCGAGGGCAGGAGTGAGCAATCCTTCCGGTGCCATCGGCTAGATGGATTGTCGGGTATATGTTTTTGGACTTGCCACAAATCTCGGCCACCTGAGAGACACGATGACTAGTCGTCTCTGTAACGGCTTAAACGTCAAAAGCGATAACAAGGAATAGCCGTATAACCGCCTGCAGTAGATTTGAGAGCATGTCGTTCTTGACGGTGAGGGCGGCGAACTCTGAAGGAACCTGGTGCCAGCCACTATTGATTGACAAGACCCAGGGAGACAATAGTCAGTCTAATCTCGCCGTCGAATACAGTTATCGATTTAAATCAGGCCTCCGATGAGAACAAGATGAGAAAACGTTTTAGGGCGCACAGGTTGGATCGGACTCGGAGAGCACCGGGTTTCAGAGCAGCGGTTGTGGCAAAGAGTCCATTTGGTGTCTTCAGGCATTGTCCTTTTTACTCCCTCTGGAAATGCACTGGGTCGGTGATAGTCGTGAAAGAGGTGATCCTAGTCAATTCAAGGGCGATGTTCGGGGTCTCCACTTACATTTTTAGGTGCCAAATTTGGACTGCCTGGAAATACACCCAAACCACATCCTTCAAAGTCAAAGTTCTGTCAAATCCGTGGCAAAAATGGACATTAAACATAAAGACGGCCTTCAAAAGAAACTTTGTCTTGCCTTCAAATGTTAATCGGTAAGAATCCCGGCATCGTTAGGTGTTTGGCTCACCAGAAAATATAGGGGGCAAAGAACCCCGAGGGCTTGATATTTCGGATGCTGGCCATAGCTTTGTCGACGGGAAGAGTTGAAAAGCCTAAGCCACACCCAGTCGCTATTGCATTTGGAAGGGATGAAACTTTGTTGTTAGCGCTCAAACTCGGATATTGCAGACAAGGGGTTTCTTTCTGACCGTTACTTTGGCAGATACTCCTCCTAATGACACCACATAGATCAGGACACTGCTATATCACTTTTAGCCAGGTCAGCTGAGTCGTTGAATATCTGATTCAGTGGCACTTTTCCTCACCCTTTTGAAGGTGCAGACCTCCGACACCCCCAGATTCATTGCCCGATGTCTCGATGAGCGACAAGGTTTTCGAATCTGCCCTCACTCAATTGTTGGTTCCGTCTTTCTTGTTACAGATCTATAGTGCAGAAGCAGGCACGGGAGAAGATATACAAGCATCGTGGGGTCACACGAACTGGGATGTACTTTTCTTGGACTCTTTTGCGCGAGCCGTTGAAAAGCCGAGTCTGGTTTCTCAATTCCCGGCGGAACAATCCATCACTGCCTGAAGGGTTTACTCGCATGCTATGGCTCGGTAGGGGTTCTCTATAAAAGTCCTCCACCTCCCTCGCCTAACTGCTTCGTCATTGACAACCCCCCTACGACATAGAAGCTTTCGGATTCTTGGGCCCAGACTTGCTTCGTTGACATCAGTGTGCCTCTCCTCCTCGTCATGACTTCCCCTTCATCTTCTTTCCCTTCGCCTTCTACGTCTGGTGGCGCGCTGCTTGACCCAGATCCCATAGAGATACGCCAGCATCACCACACTTTGCATCCATCGAACTTGTTCGATGTGGAGGGCCTCGTTGTAGTCATTACTGGAGGAGGAACTGGTACGTCTCAAAATCTTGCCCGGCTGCTATCGATCACCGGCTAAACAGCTATATTTACAAGGTATTGGGCTAATGATGGCAAAAGCCCTGGAAAATAACGGGGCCACCGTTTATATCGTTGGCCGCAGGATGGATGTCCTGGAAGTTGCGGCGAGGGAGAATAATGTAGGTCATCGTCTTTCACAATTCCTTCGCAATGTGACCAACGCATGGGATAATCTATCTTTGCCCTTTGGCTTCCCACCTTTTCAATTCAATCATAGGAGAAAACCTGATTTACTCAACAATTCCTTTTGGCAGAACTTTGATAAAATCATCCCAATTGAAGGTGATATCACGAACCGAGATAGTCTGTTAGCTATTGTCGAGACTGTCAGATCTCGGCATGGCTACATAGATCTTCTTGTCAATAACGCTGGCATTGCAAGAAATCTTTATCCACATCCACTACCGTCACCTAACGATAAATCTGATATCACACATCCACCTTCTCCACCCGCTTCACCAACATGTGGGCCGTCAACGCCATCAATTAAAGCATTCCAGAGTGCTCTTTGGGATACTGGATCTCCTGAAGATTTTGCCGAGACATTCTTAACCAATGTTACTGCCGTTTATTACACCACAGTGGCTTTCTTGGATCTCCTTCATCAAGGAAATATTCGACGTCAACGATTGTCATTCCCGACATTGGCGGATGGTCTCTCACGACCGCCCTATCATACCTCTCAAGTGCTTTCTGTCTCATCGTCCGGATCGTTCCGATTAGATTCCAGGGTACTATCACCGTCATATACGCTCTCTAAAAGTGCGTGCACGCACTTGGGTAAATTGTTGGCAAATCTTCTAGCACCTTGGGGAATCCGAAGCAACGTCCTCGCACCTGGTGTCTGGCCGAGTGGTAAGTTTTTTGTCCGATTTCTTTGGTTTTCCTAGATTCGCTGACAAAATATCGTTCTCATGACCTCTCGATCCTGTAGAAATGACTACATGCCCGACCCCGAACTTCAGACTAGACCCAATTGCACTGGCAGATACAGTGCCTTTGCGTAGGGTTGGCACTCAAGAGGTAGGTTGTCAGCCGAACTAAGGAACTGCCCGTGTGTTGAATTGATTTTTTGAAGGATATGGCAGGGACCATACTTTTCCTCGCGAGTCAAGCAGGCGCTTATGTAAATGGTGCTGTCTGGCTTGTCGATGGCGGTCGTATCGGCACTGTAGCGAGTTCATATTAACCGACTGCGGACTCTCTTGGATTCCTGGGGTTTTTAGTTCGATAGGAATTATTGGGTGTCTCTACGGTATTATACCCTGTAGCTTTCAAGGATTAATGTATCAATAGCAATTCATGTATTATTTATCTGTTCAGTGACTCGCTTAAATCTCGGGTATTTAGGAAACTGAATGAATAAAACCTTGCGAAGGATGATGAAGTCCGGATATTTTACTCCGTGGATAACTTCCGAGGAGGACGTCCAGCTTGAAGCTGAAGCTTTTGGCCGGATTTGGGAAGGTGGCCAAGCTTTCGAGGCTAAAACGTTATCTTGAGAGAAAATGTCAGTCCATCGATGCCTGCACCTTATGCAAGTAATTCTGCCGAGGAAATCCAGAGAAAACCTCATTTTGCTACCCACAGCTACCAAGTCCTTGAATTGTAGATAATTGTAGGAAATTGATTGTGCATATCTTGATAGGGTGTCAATGCTCCCGGGAACCGAGACACCTGATTCTCAAGCGAAAACTATTTTCTCATTCCTTTAATCATCACGCATGTCGTCTTACCCATCCCCGACACTCCCCAGGTCACCAATGATAAAAGGATGCAAGAACGTTGTCGAGGATCGGTAAGATAACGACACTCACGTGGTTGATCCAAGGTTGATCAATCAGATATTACCCAAGCACTCTGGTCAAGGCTTGTGACTTTCTTGTTAGGCATAAATCGTTCCGGTTACCCAGGACCTTTCAGAGATATCTTTTTCTCAACGACGCTGTCTCGCACATTCTTTAAGGACACCTTGCGCAGACGCTGGGTCTTCACCCCACTTCTATCTTCTTTCGTTTTGTGTAAGAATTCTTCATCAATGGCACCTACCAACCCAGCAAGAGTTGAGAGAAGCACCAAGATGCACTCCAAAGTGGTGAGCACCTGGACTTTGTGGGAGGGCCTGGACAAGTCTAAGGATTATATTTTCAGGTTATCATTGGCTCTGGTCCCGCAGGGCATACTGCTGCCATCTATCTCGCACGTGCGAACCTCAACCCAGTGTTGTTTGAGGGTTTCATGGCCAATGGCTTCGCTGCTGGTGGTCAACTAACTACACGACGGATGGTGAGATCCCACGATGATCTTCATGAAAAGTTCTCACTGAGGGACCGTAGTTGAGAATTTCCCTGGTTTCCCACTGGTATTCTCGGCCCAGAGCTCATGGACAAGTTCAGAGAGCAATCCGTCAGATTTGGCACCCGTATCATCACAGAGACGGTCTCTAAAATCGACCTTTCAGCGCGTCCGTTCAGATATTGGCGTGAAATGCAAGAGGACTCGGAGCCAGAAACCGCAGACACGATCATTATCGCAACCGGTGCCAGTGCGAAGCGGATGGGCCTCAAGGGTGAAGATCAATATTGGCAAAGCGGCATTAGTGCTTGTGCCGTTTGCGATGGTGCCGTCCCTATATTCAGGTATGCCTCGTTTATCTTCAGGTTTGACGTCTGTCCAAAATTTCTGACTGGTGCGGTGAATAGGAATAAACCATTGGCCGTAATCGGCGGAGGTGACTCGGCGGCTGAAGAGGCTACATGTCTGTGGATTCCAGAACTTTTGATATGGTTTGACGTTGACGTTCATTGCACACAGACTTGACAAAGTATGGTTCACATGTGTACGTTCTCGTTCGTCGGGGTGAATTGAGGGCTTCAAAAATCATGGCCAAGCGGCTCCAGAACAATCCCAAAATTGTCAGTGTGTCAGGTTCTCAACTATTCCACATCTAATGTTCTTGTTAGACCGTTCTCTGGAATACCGTGGCTACAGAGTGTCAGGGAGATGGCGACTTACTGAATAACCTCCGAATCAAGAACGTTCTGACCAACGAAGAAAAGGATCTCCAAGTTAGCGGTCTTTTTTACGCCATTGGTGCGTTTCTATTGTCCTATCGGTATATCACATCACACATGTTTGAACCCCATTTTTTTTTTCAGGACACGAGCCCGCAACCTCTCTCGTTCGCTCGCAGTTGCAAACTGACCCCGATGGCTACATCATTACCGTCCCTGGAACCACACAGACGTCCGTGAAGGGTGTCTTTGCAGCTGGTGATGTCCAGGATAAGCGGTACAGGCAAGCCATCACGAGTGCGGGAAGTGGCTGCATGGCTGCCCTAGAGGCTGAGAAATTGATTGCTGAGGAAGAAGAGCTCGGGGAGTAACCCTTTCGAGTTTTTCAATTTCAATGCCACCTCCAAAGACAACTGCTCTTCGATGCTTAGGCTTGTGAATACCATGATGATATCCAGACAAACTTTTGACTCTTACGTATTTATTTGAGTGAGGATTTCAATTTAAAATCTACAAATAATCAATCTAGATCACACCTGTGTTAAGTACGATCAGGTCTACAATAAATAGGCAAACTTTACTTTACTTGCTGGTAGTAATAAATTGTTGTTTTTGGGTTTCAAGACCTTTGAGTTTGAGAAGCGTTGTATACTGAGTCCAATTTCAGTTCGGAAGCACTGCACCTTGTATACAAAGTGTCATTCTACCGGTACGAGATTCCGAGACCCTTGACCTTCTTACCTAAGTGGCACTTCTGAACTTTATGAGGTTCCAAGAACTGGCCTCTTCTCTTCCTCTATCGGGGATTACGTATATTCAGTAGCTTCTACTGCAGGCACATGAAACATCCCTATTATTATTATTAAAAACCGGTCATTCAACGATTTATAGATTCTCTGTGGTCGACTCCGAGGGTTATCAGTGCGGAGAAATGCCAGTATACCTGGAGTGGGTAGAGCCATTCATTATTTCAGTTGGAAATTATCTGACCACATAGTTGCTCGTGTTTGACAGCTGGACTAGCGCTGGAACTCGAGAAATTAAGTTAACGGGTCAATCTTCGAAGGATAGGAAAAATTTATACTCAGATGCACACGCAACGCCGGCCGGGCTGTGGGTCAACTCCAAAAAGCTCTTTTACACTCGAATTGTGAATGGCGACCAAATCCAAAGCGCCCATTCATTGACTCGGACCCCGGACCGGTGGGACGAGGTTGCCGGTCGGTTAACTGCATTTGCTTGGCGACGACGCCGGCGCTTGTCACAAGTCCCCGTGTAATCGGGCGCTAACTTACTGTGGTGTATATAGGATTCGCTCTGTCTTTGCAAGCCATAATAGCGACGGAATGTTATATTTGTCTTGGCATAGTCGTGTGCTTACGGTCTCACGTCACCACCAACGTTGCTCCAGTGTGCGTCATCCAATGTTCTAATTGGGGTTAAACACAGGTTGCAAGTGTCGTCACGAAAAGTTTGTCCGCAGTGTTTTCAAAACAGCTCCTTTTCCCTCTCTTCATAACTGGATGATTTCTATCCTTCGCGCATACTTCAACTCGCTTAGACTTTCTGGACACAGGCCGTACCAGCGATTTAAACGCCATCTCTTCGCGACACTGCTGGCAGTTCTATTTATTGTCGTTTGTCTCGTAAAGCCACTTCGAAAATTTGCCCTCTACTACACCGTTTCGTTCACAGTCTCTGTCAATGACTCCGACCGCCCTCCTTCCTACACCAGTCTCCGAGAATGGGAGCGAAAACTTCCTCAACACGACCTCGACCTACCATTCCCGGAAGGTAAAACAGGGAGATATGTCTTGTTCTCGAGTTCGCGTGTTGAGTTGCTTGGTTGGAATAATAAACTAATTATGGTGTAAGTCTTTTATATATCAGTGAAACGTGATGGCCTCATTGATACCCCACAGCCTCATGGATAGTTGGCTGGCATACAAGTCGAACCGCACATATGTGTTTCATGATTTTGCGTGGATTGACAAACACTATCCATGGCCAACACATAAATTCCGAGAATGGACCCCACACACTCCTTTGAACGCGCTTATTTCTGGACCCTCGGTAGGTGGCGCCTGGGAGGAGGGCGATACTTCCCCGCGTGCTGTCTATAGTGAATGGTTCGACATCGTTTGTCCTAAAGCCGAGCGGAGGTATATCAACACGCACGATGTGAAGCCCGCCATATACTGGGAAGATGGTGCGGTCATCTTTGAGCATTGGCAGAAAATTCTCAGCGAGGCTCCGGAGAGATGTATTGAGGTAGTCGCTCCCTCATCAAACGAGGATGTCTATCCTCAGATATTCGACCAATATTTATGGGGGTCAACGCGCAGCTTGTCTTTATGGGAGGAGTTCAAGACCTCGCCGATATCTAGGCTTTTGTTAGCATCAAACATTGTCGCTTTTGCTATCGAGGATAATGAAGCCTTGTTTTTACCTCATGGCCAACGGTCATTGACCACACGGTCCATCAGCGAGAATCCATTTGATCGCGTCATTTCAATACACGTCCGACGCGGGGACTTCAAGACGAAATGCAGAGACTTTTGGAGATGGAGCTCTACGTTTTACAACTGGAATCTCCTCCCATTTCTTCCTGACAGATTCGAACCTCCTGCTGGTTCTTCATGGGGTGACAACACGGAAGAAAATCTTCCAATATACATTAATCGGTGTTACCCCGAAATCCCTGCTCTCCTCAACAAAGTCAAAGCTGCGCGAGATGATTTCATTAGCTCAGCTCCATCAGAAAACCTCGCCTACTTGGACACTGTGTACATTATGACCAACGACCGAACTCCCTGGCTAGAAGATTTAAAGGCTGCCTTGAAAGCAGATGGGTGGCGGATGACCATTACAAGCAACGACTTGACCCTCAACGCCGAACAAAAAGACGTCGGAATGGCTGTCGATATGGAGATTGGGCGTCGATCAGCTGTGTTCGTTGGGAATGGAGTGAGTTTTTTTATTTATTAGCCCTCTTCCTATCTTTCTGACGGCTGTCCAAGTGGTCTTCGTTTTCAAGCAATGTCGTGCATCAAAGATTGGTTGATGAAAGGAAACCTATAAGTATCCGCTTTCTTTAATTTACTTTATCATAATATTATACGTACGTCGCTCTGTTACTTAACGCTCATTAATTTAGGTTGCCTCACTGTAAACGTTCTGATCAGACAGGCTGTCCAACGAACGATGAAATCTTAGAATTGTGCATTAGAACCCGATTCTAACCCTAAAATAAAATAGATATCTATATAGGAATGTTTATAAAAAAGGCTTCAGCCCTCCGACAGCGGCGGAGGAAGGCAAGGCGGGGAGATCTCTCTGCGGGCCATCTTGCCCCAGTCTCTGTTATATGATCCGATGTGAGTGCTCGTCCAATTGAGAAGGATGGCGACTTACACTCCGTTGAATATGGAGCTTTTCTTTAATTCAGTCAATGTCTTGGGGCGATCTTCCGGACGATGTTGTAGCAGCTGATGACAAGAGAAAGGGTGTGGAGTAAGAATTACTCCGAGGGAGAAATGGTCGTGGTTTGACAGACCTCGGTTAGCGCCTCTTCCTCCCAACCATCTACATCCTTTAGCTGTCCGGGTTTAATCCTAAAATCAAGCACTGGTTTCTTGTTTTCCGGGTATGGCTTGAAGTGATTAAATGGTATCTAGATCGACCCAAAAAGCAGATAAATTCTCGGGTGGAAAAAAGGAAAGCACAAACGCTCACATGTCCGGTGATAAGCTCATGGTAAATCACCCCAACGGACCAATAATCCACACCGAAGGAATAATGCTCTTTTCTGAACACCTCTGGAGCCGTATACCAAAATGTACCCGCAGCACCGCATGTTTGGAGAGGGTTGAGATGGCTGACCCACAAAAACGGAAAATCGTCCCCGCCCTTGCTTCGTGCCTCGACCCATTCCGGAAAATGCTGCATCATCTCCTCGCCGCCCTCAAACGTCGCGATGTTCTCTGCCAAACCGAGGTCGGCGAGGATTAGGTGGCCTTGGTCGTCGAGGAAGATATTGTCCGTTTTGATGTCTCGGTGGATTATGCCTTTTTTGTGCAGGCTTTGGATGGCGAGAACCTGGAAGGATTGAATTTAAGGACCAAAAGAAAAAACAATGGCCATTTACGAGTTGCGCAGAATAAAATCGGGCGAGTTCACGTCCAAGGTATCCCTTGTGTTCGAGCAAGCTGGACAGGTCGCCACGTTGATAAAAGGGCTATGGGACAAAACTCAAATTTTTAACGGACTTGGTATGGAGGATGGTGTACTCAGGACGTACCATAGTCACAAGAAACTCGCCTCCTTCTGCAAAATGGTTCAACAATGGCGGAAACCAGTGACTCTCGGCCATCGCCTTCAGAGTGTCCACTTCGTTCTTCGCCAAATATTCAGCCAGACCATTCTTGTCGAACGTTATGCGTTTCATTACTCGAACTTCTCCGGACGGTCGGTGTATGACGCGTGAGATTACTGCGAAAGCGCCTTGGCCGACATGAGTGATATGGAAGCCGCCTTCGTCGAGGATAACGCGGCGAGAGGATGGGAGGCGCCTGGGACCGGTGTACCGCAGGAAACCGAAGACCGATTTTACGGGCCGAGAGGAAGCGTAGCAAAGGAAGTGTGCAGAAGGTCTGCTCCTGCGTTCCAAGCCGTCCGAGAAGGCGAAGGAGATAACTGAAGTCAAAGTCCAAGAAGCCGGGTGGGAGAAAAAGGGTGTTCTCGCGAAATCAAAATTTATTTTCCGACGCGAGTCTTTGAAGGTGCCATAGGAAATTTGGATATATGCCGAACCGACGAGGGCTCCAAGTTTATCGACCATATAGACAATAAAAATTTTGCCCCATATCGAAGATAAACAGACGACAAACACTGAAGTGGTGTGTGAAACGCGTTTTTCGAGAGAGAGAGACCGCCTTGGAGAGCTTTCCAGATCCGTCGAGCTGCTGTAGAGGCCCAGAGGCGGTAGTTTTGCCGCCGATGTCGAGGTAGTACGCAGGGCCCATTGTGCGAGGGATTTGAGAGAAGAAAGGGGGCCGCTCAGGAGAATGTCTTTGGGCGATGAGAAGTTTTGACAGGAGGCAAATTTGGCGTGAATATAGTTAGCCGCCAATGGCATATCACTTGCTAGCACATGGTCGACGAGCATAGTTGACCAGGGGGTGTCTGGTGTGAAAGCTGAAGTCGAAGGAGTCGCGGTTTGTGGTTGAAGGACAAAGAAGCAAGGAGTCTAGCAACCACCCTGGCGGTCGATCGATTGCTGCTAGTCGAGTTGTGTATTGGGCGGCTAATCTTAAGGGGCTTTAAGCCCACATTCGCTGACGCGCCAGTCAGCCTTGACGCGTCTGCATCACGTGGTGGCGAAATATGTGCCATTGGATGGGAGTGGTTCAAATGCCACAGTTGAGAATCAGTGTCTGCTGGTGCGACGCGTCGTCCAACTCCAAGGCCAGTGGACAAACCATATGACTGGGAGCTGACAGAAGGGTAATCTATAAAATTTTGCGAGGACACGTTACGCAATGATACTGGACACCCACTGCGCCAGCGCGCGTACTGTTTAAAACGGGGACTGAAGACGCATCAGCTACGATACAAGACTGTAGTGAAAAAGAAACGAATGATTAGAATTCACCTCCCGTGCAATACCTCTGAGAAAGAAAAGCTCAGCTAGGCCGTGAACAAAATGAATTATTTTCACTGGGGGCATTGGCTTATATAAACAGCCAGTAAGTTGACGTTTAAATGAGAAATAAACTGATACTTTAATTCAGATGTCTTCAGCGAGCATCCAGTTGCTCAAGATTGAAATACATACATAGTTTTTCAATGAAATTTAGGCACCTCTCTTAGTTCAAGTATAGTGGTCAGCTGTGACAACATCTTAACTGTGATTATGTTTGAAATGTAATCGTCATTTCCTCAGTGGTGAAGATTACACAATTGCAATTAAATACCGTCGCTGTACAGAATGAAGCCGGGTGTCAACCACACAGACCTGGTTGAGGGCATGGGGTAATGGGCAACATTGGCGAAGAACTGGAAAGATGGGAGCCAAAGAACGAGGAGGTGGTGCACATCACATAACTTGGCTAGTGTGCGCCAGTGCTGCGCATGGCATCTACGAGTACACTTCACAATTTTTTTGTAAAAAGTATTAAATACATACATGTTGACTTCAGAAGCTGCTGGGTAGCGACATCCATGCAGATTATGTTGTGTACCAGTGTTAAATTTCGATATAAACAATATAATAGCAATGCAAGCACAAAGGCCTCCGGGTCCCGGATATGAGCTGGCAGGCCTGAATCTCAGCGTGAATGTACGTTACGAGCGCAAACAGGCCCTGACGCATACAGCGTCGGGTCCCAGAATCCGAGTGCGTGGGCGTGGTGATTGCTGAGCCCTCAGAGGGGTAAGACGAAGTAGGGGCGGAGTCCCAGCAGTGGGAAGGGACACCGCGCCGCCATAGTACCTGCTGCGATTTTCTCGCTGTAAAATGACATAGGACGAGGGTTCTGTGACGACGGGGGAAGGGTGCTTGCTGGTTTTATCGTGAGGGTACTCGCAGCTGCAACGGGAGGCTGCAGGAGGTCTGGGACTCCGCGCAATGGCGGCGAGACGGCTGGTAATGGGATTTCGGGAAGGTTGTGCTGCCTGTCGTAGTTGATGTGGTAGAAATGGACGCAGCGAAACCTATCAACGAGTTGGCGATGCTGGGGAAAATGAGGTAAGTGTGCTTACTGTGCTCCTGCTATCCTCACCTCGGCCGCCACTCGCTCACCCTGGATGGGTTTCCTCGCTCCTTACACCTGCCATGGAACGAACCACGACGCCAGCCTATTACGATGCCGTTATTGTGGCCATCACGGCTGGTTTCATGTCAGTCATATGGCTGAGCGTCGCGGACGTCGCTGGGCCCTGCCAACGTGGTGACATTGCATACGTGATTAGTCCTAGCGATCATGAACGGGGATTGGCGCGGAAGTCGCGAGCAGGGGATGGCCACCAACGACGAAATGGCAAGTCATACGAGGTTGGAAGAGCGCCGATGGATAGTCCTGGGCTCCCAGCGGCGTGGTGGCATGCGACTGGGCGGTCAGGGTGTCACAATTACCGTCAGGGTGTCGCAATTACCCATGTGCTTGCTGCAGCAAGAGACGATGGAGCATGGGTTGCTCACTACACGTCGCCATTATGGCGGGAATGCAGCCTAAACCCTGCAGATGGTTTTTCAATAATTGTGGAGGTGGAGATCATGCGGTGCATACCTAATGTTGTTGGCGTTCTTGCGGGCGCTTTTTCCACTCCCCACTGCCAATTCCCAACCAACCACCCAACCATCCATCCTTACCCCTGCGCCTGATGTGCCTCGCAAACCAACGCCCCTTCGCGAAGTTCGCGTTGATACAAACATGTTCGCGGTCATGGATCGGTGACAGCATCGTAGATACACCACCAGCGTTCGCATTCGCGACATGGCATGGCTGGTCGGTTGGCTATGTTGGCGAACGCAGTGGACGGAACAAGACGAAATCAACCAGAGCCGGCAATCTCGGAAAGAAGTGGCGACGCTTATATAATCCCATCACGGAAGTTACCGGTGTCTTAAACGTTCCCCTCGCCAAAATTTGGCTGGGTCTGGAGATTATGTCAACGAGTCCTCCTTCGTCGGACTCGTATATCATGGGCTGGCTAAATTCAAACTTTGATTTCGATTTCATTGCCATGAGTCAAGGAGGGCGATATGTTATATATCGGGTGATCTAATGTATGATGAAATCAATAAGGATTTAACAAATATCATCAAGCGGTTAAGCAAGTGTCAAATGCCAATTAATCTAGCAGTTTAATTGAGATTTAACCTCTGATTTTGTGTCTAGTTATATAAGCCAATTCCCCCAGTGTTTTTGTGGTTGTGAAGACCATGTCCTGTTTTGAACTCATCCTACGAGAGAAAAGATTACGAGTGAGGATGATACGGCCCAATATTTTGTCATGTTCAAATTGGTTGTACAGCAAGTAATTTTTTGGTGTGTGCATTCAGAATGGAAGGAGCGGCTGGAATCGGGAGCCGTATTTAGGTTTTCTCACGTAAGCTGAATCACAACTGCTGTCAACAGACCAATATTCCTGCATCAGCCATTTTTCTCCAGCAACAACCACGGCCGCCTCCCCTCGCCGCCTCCAACAACGAGCAGCTGGTCCAATCCCAGCTAAAAACCACGCAGAAGACACTCTGAAGATAGCAGCTCAGCCTGTCATGGCTCAAACGTACTTTCCAACGCGTGTTTCCCCTGTGAAGGAAGCATTCCATGATTCGGTTTTTGCGGCGGTGAACGGAGACAGGCAGCACAAGGTTGAGGATGTGCAGGAAGCCTATGTCGAGAGCAAAGACCGGTGAGTGTCGTTGTCGTCGTGTTCCTGTTTTCTTCAGTACTGAAAGAGATGTTCCGTTGCAGTCTGGTATCGGCCCTCGATTCCACCCAGTCGGTGTTGAGCGACATCCGGGCTTTCAACAAGGACGAGTGGGTCGTCCGATACCCCCAGCTTCGTGAGCAATCGCAAGAGCAAAAGGGTTCATCAGATTCGTCACCGGCCTCCTCATCGCGTCCCAACGCCATGCGGCGTTCTCTCTCTTTTGCCGATGATCCGACCTTTGAAAAAGAAGTCGTCATTGGCGGTCGCAGGCAGGGCCTCGCTCGTTCAGTGACCTTGGCATCTATTTCTGACGCTCAGGAACACGAGGCCAACTCTTCAAGAGAAGAAACCAACGAAGATTCAGAGGACGAGCGTTTGGTTTCTGCCTCTGAATTCAACGTGCTCCGCCTCGACCTCAAACTCGGCACCCACCATACATCCTCAGCAGCTGAATTTCTCGTCTCCCAGCTCGAAAAATCGTCCATTGCCAACCTGCTTGACGAGAGGATCGGCACCTCGATTAGTCACATTGATAAGCTCCGGCTTCGGGTTGAGGATACCTCATCCAAGGTCCTTGTCACCGGTGATCTCAATGCCGGAAAGTCAACATTCGTCAACGCCCTCCTTCGCCGTGAGGTCATGCCTGTCGACCAGCAGCCGTGCACGACGGCCTTCTGCGAAGTCCGCGACGCTGCTGAGAATCAGGGCAAGGAGGAAGTTCACATTGTCAAGGATGGTCTCACCTATGACATCAACAACGCTTCCACCTTTACAAAGGCAGAGATCTCTGACCTGGAACAAATTGTCGCGGAAAATGAGCACACCGAACGTATGATCAAGCTGTATCTCGCTGACAGTCGAGCGCCATCGGAATCGCTGCTCAACAACGGTGTCGTTGATATCTCCCTCATTGATGCGCCCGGCCTTAACCGTGACAGCATCAAGACCACTGCGCTCTTCGCTCGTCAAGAGGAAATTGACGTGGTAGTCTTTGTCGTCTCCGCCGAGAACCACTTTACCTTATCTGCCAAGGAGTTCCTTGGGAACGCTAGTAAAGAGAAAGCGTATCTTTTCATCGTTGTCAACAAATACGATCAGATCAAAAACAAGGATAAATGTCGACGATTAGTTTTGGAGCAGATCAAGGAGCTCAGCCCTAGGACATACGAAGACGCAGACGACCTCGTGCATTTCGTCGATTCTGCCTCTGCTCTCCAGCCATTCGCTGCCAACCCAGCCTTCGATGACCTGGAGCAGTCGTTAAGGTCCTTCGTCCTTGTCAAGCGATCAAAATCCAAACTTCAACCTGTCTCCACCTACCTGTCCAAACTTCTCGCCGATATCGAGCTCTTAGCTAGTGCCAATGCTATTGTGGCCGACTCCGAGCTTCAACGAGCACGGGAAGACCTGGACTTGGCTCGCCCTGTCCTTGAGAAAATGAAGAAGGGACGTGATGTCCTTGAGGATGCCCTCGAGTCTGTAGAAGAATCTGGAGCCGGAGAGGCGTCGTCCCGCAGCAAGAAAGCATTAAATGATGCTCTTGACCGTGTTGGAGCTGGCCAGCTTGGCGTCGATAAGTCCCCAGTACCTATGCCGTCGTACCCTGGTTTGTTGGGCATCTTCGACTATGCACGAGATGTCCGTCGGGCGTTGCTTGTCAGCTTGGATGCTGCCGTCGTTGAGGTCGAAAATGAAGCCCGCCTTATCACCACCGAAGGTGTGAACAAGATCAAGGACCTTGGAGAAGAGCACCTCCCTGAGGGTGTTGAGCGCAGCCGACGGGTGTTCATGCCTGAGGCCATGTTCAGTACCACGAGGCGGGCAGGCAAAGGCATGAAGAGCAGACGGTCGTCGTCGTCGTACAACAATATTGGTGGCGCAATTGTCGCTGGCGGTATGCACGGCTTGGGCATCGGTCTCGCTCAGCGACCCGATATGCTCGAGACGACTTTCTTTGATCTCTTCGATGTCAACCACCAGTTCTTGCTTCACTTCGGCGACGGCAAATCCTCCGAAGAGGAGTCCTCCACCCCTACTGCTCTCGGTCTCGTCAGTGTTGGCGTTGGTGCACTCACCATGGTCGGCGGGCAGGCCATCGGCGTGCGAGGAGTCATCGAGGGCATCGTCCGCGTCACCGACTTGCTCGGCAATGAGACTGCACGGAAGTGGGCCGCGCCTGTCATCGGCGCGGTGACCATCGGCCTGACGGCGTACCTCGTCCTGGAGCTGCCGAGCTCGATCCCGCGCACTGTTGGACGGCGGGTGAAGGCGTCGGTGCTGGCACGAGGCGACGAACGGGACGTGCACTTTGTGGACGCGCATGCGGCACGGGTGAGCAGGGAGACAAGGAAGGTGTTGAGACTGGCGTCGTGGGACTTGAGAGAGAGGTTTAGGGGCGCTATGGAGGAGAGGTCAAAGGAGGTCAAGGGTGCGGAGGAGATGGAGAAGAGGTCGTTGAGAGCGAAGGAATGGTTTACGGGTGTGGGTGAGAAGACTGCAAAGATCAGAGAGGATGCTGAGTTGGAGGGCATCGGGGCTTAAGGTGACGGCTTTCAGCTTGTATTGTCGTGTTGGATTGGTATTTTTACTAGTCTGCCTTTCCTGTGTTTGCAGGTCGGATTTGATGCTTGCTTTGCCTTGCGAACAAGAAAAGGTTCAAAATCCCTTTTATATCGTATGATTCGTTGTTTTTCTTAGTGAAGACTTCTAATCCCTTTCTCAAACGCTTGTCTCATTCAAAAATTTATGTAGCTTATGATTCCGTCTCCCTTTCATCCCATTCATAGACGTGGATAGACCCGTCCCCACTTGATGACCCAAACACGTTCCTTACTTTACCAGCTCAAAGTTTATGATATATATCACTTTTCTCTGATGACTTATAACCTTTCATTTCTTCCATCTATGCCTATCCTACAAGTACTACTTTTGCAACTTAGAAATGTAACTTGTGTCTACATGTGAGACGATGAAGGCTGTTTTGCCATTGGTGGTGGAAGTGAACGGGTCAGAATTTCAAACTCCGCCGGCAAGCGAAGGCGGGGCATTTGTTTGGCAGCGCTCAACTTTGACTACGCCGCTCCCTGCTACGTTTCCCAAAGCCAACCTCTTTATCCACCACTTTCACTAGTCTCCTCATCGCCATGTCCGACCTCTGCCCAGTCTACGCTCCCTTCTTCAGTGCCATAGTAAGTACCGTTTGGGCTGCCGTGTTGTGACGTATGTTGACCTTCGGGGGTTGTGTTGCTTTTTTGGTAGGGCTGCACCAGTGCTATCGTCTTCACCTGTGAGTTTTCATGGCACGTTTCGTGTTGTGTGCGTAGGGTTCAATGCTTAATGCTTCTCCTTGTTCGCCTTGCGCGAAGGCATTGGCGCTAGGTTCGTGTTTGGGCTCGACGTGTTGGTTTGGTGATTGGTTTTGCTGACGCGGAGACGTGCTCTCTTCCTCTTCTTTCTTCCCGCTTGCAGTTATGGTACGGCAAAGTCTGGCGTCGGTATCTCTGCCATGTCGGTGCTCCGACCCGACTTGATGATGAAGTGTGTCGTGCCAGTTATCATGGCTGGTATCATTGCTGTGAGTCACCCTCTCCCGTCCGCAGCGCGCTCGGTGCTCTACTAGGGCCTCTGGGCTCTCCCGGTTCGAGATTCTCAATTTTCTGACCTTTCTTCTAACAGATTTATGGACTCGTCGTGTCAGTGCTCATCGCTAGTGACCGTGAGTCCTTTTGTAATTTCTCTTGTTCAAATCCGGTTTGCTTACCGCTTCTGCTCTCCTTCCGCAGTGCAAACGCACATGCCGCTCGCCCAGGGTTTCACCCAGCTCGGTGCTGGTCTCGCTGTCGGTCTCGCTGGTCTTGCTGCTGGATTCGCTGTCGGCATTGTCGGTGACGCTGGTGTTCGTGGCACTGCCCAACAGCCCAGGCTCTTCGTCGGCATGGTGTGTCTTCCTTTTCGCAGTTTTACTTTGAACGTATGAAGGGCTCATTACTTCGTAGATCCTCATCCTCATCTTTGCCGAAGTTTTGGGTCTGTACGGTACGTTGTTGGCTTGGCTGGCATCATATTTCCTGGGAACAATTTTCGATTGACGTTGCGTGTAGGTCTCATTGTGGCTCTCATCATGAACACCAAGGCTCAGGCCATGACCGTATGTAGCGCTGCCTTTCCTTGCTGCTCTTACTTACACCTTGCTTGCCAGTGCTAAGCAAAGAACACCTTCTGTGTTCATGAACAGCGAGCAGGACGACAGACAACAAGCAGGAGAACAGGGAGATATGAGGATGGGAGGGAGAAACTAGGGAGTATACCAGATAATTTTTCATCGTTGCACACCCACCCTGTGCAAGTGGACCTTTTCCGATCAGCATTCTTCCCTTGCAAAATCACAAATTTTTGAACCCCTACAACTCGCTCATCTTATTTTCTCTTTGTATTCCTGTCTTTCTGTCTGCTCGTACCCTACTGTTGTTGTTCCCACTCCATGGTTAATTGAAGCCTTTTTTGTATGCTCACTTTGGCCTCTTTTTCGGTATTTGCTCGTTCTCATATCTTTGGACTGTCGTTGTGCATGACTAAATAATTTATCCTCGCATTGACATGAGTCCAATTTTTTGTTTTGACTCGCTCTCTTTTCTTTGCGTACATCTTGTTCAGAGTCAAGTAAGTAATAAGGGCTTCGAGTCATCAGCTCTGTTTTCCTTTCACGAAAACAGCTGTGGAAGCTACAAGCAATATTGTAGTCCCTTTGGTTTGCACATGATTACCCATACACTGTATGTGTTACTATGACGCTTTTTGGGCAAAAGATCTGCTTTGCGTTGAATGGGGAAATGGAGTCTCATCTCATTGAATCGGACAAAAAGAAAAGCAGCCCAAGAACACTGAGGCGCCATTCTCCTGAAACCTGAATTCAGAAGAATGTATATTGCAACACTTCAAATTTTGGTGATCTCCCAAATCGTGGACCTGAGGGAAATTGTCAATTTCATTGTTGCTAGTAAAATCGTTATAAGCCTGAAGTTCAAGACCAGTCCAATTTTATTCAAAAAAAATATACGCTCAAAGATAGTACTTCATACGATAGTTGTTCAGATTTCTAGGTTGTTGGAGATAAACCCGGCGCTGGGTGGAAAGGACTCGTTTTATATTAGTAAATTAATAGCAATGCGGGCGCTTAATTAGTAATCTACGTAGTAATCTCACTGGAGTACTCTAGAACATGGTAGATACTTAGTCTAAATTGTATATAAAGGCTCTGTAAGAGCAGGTAAAATACCATCATACGTCCTATTATAATTCCCCAGAAATAATATCAATAAGGGTGTCGTTACACTCTCAAAAAGCTTCAATTTGAATTTCAAACGCGACGCGACCCTAGGAACGTGACTAGAAACGGTGCACGTGGTGGCAGTGCAAGGATTTAAGTTTAGAACTTGGACTTGGAGGAATCCTACCATCTCGCCACCCCTTTTCCTTCCCTGCAATCATGATTAGCGCTGACGTCTACTTTGGCTCTCTCACCAATGCAGCCAAGGAGCTGACGGCTGCTGAGAAACGCGGAGGGCCCATCCCAGCCAAGCTTGATTTTTCTGTTGAAGAAGCCTGCGCGTCATGCAAGAGTGGCATCAAGCCACCCAAGAAAATTTTGCGCTGCTCAGCGTGTAAGGCTGTTATCTACTGCAGTGCTGAAGTAAGTCACTGTGGATCTCGAGTGGTGTGTCCGTGTACTGAAAAAAAAAAATGTAGTGCGCGAAACGCGACTGGAACACGCCTCCTGTACCAAACCATCCAACACATAAAATACTTTGTCCAGCAAACAAAGTAAGTGCCTACTTTGATTTTATTCTCTATATTCTTTACTGATTTTAAATTCTACGATAGAGGCACATGGAAAGATTGCCTCAGACCCAAGCCATCGTCAAGTCGTTCCCCTGGGGTCGTATCGAAACTGATGGCTCTTTCAGCTTTGATATCGCTCGTGGACGTTTTGGTGTCCTCGGCGCCTCGGGCTACGGCTACTGGAGCCACCGAGGCGGGCCTGTCCCGCATTCGGAAGCAGGCGAATATGGCGCCGAAAACTCCCCCTATGCTGCTAATTTTCAGAAGATGTTCAAAGGCTTTGATCATCTGGACGGAAATCAATTATTTGGAAAGAAACATCTTTCAGACGTGGAAGGCTGGAAACTGCCCCCTAAACTTATTCCATTCCGGACTTTTTCGTCGCCTTCAACTCGACCGGAGTTGGTGACTAAATTCGAGGGAGGCGTCGTTGATTGGGATAGTTGGTATCGGTGGAGGAAACTCTCGAAGGAGTCCCCTGCCGCCCTTCTTATGGACTACCCCATGAGCGTGTATCAGCTGCTTGTGAACTGCCTAGAGATTACATCACCAAAAGCGGGTCGAGAGTCCAAACGCGTCCCACTGCACATTCACCTCATTGGCGCCGAAGTCGAACTCAACTACTTGCCACTGTGTGTCTAAAAATTCCATGTTTAATCAATTGACTACTGATTTAATCTTGCCTAGATTTTCTGAACTTGCGCTCCTTCTCCCTTACCACGATATCAAACTGGTGGTATTTGGCGCGCCTGTGATCAAGCTGCTGAAAGAAGCGAAAAATCATCCCGGATGTCTCGCAGTCAAGTCCCCCGTCTTCACTTATAAGGCTCCTCCGGAGTGCGGCTCCGGTGCGATATCTATCTACCTGCATTCTACGTCTGCAAATTGGTCAAGCCTTGGCAGCGATTCAGCACTGACGGCACACGGCGGTCGTCCAGACGCGCTCGTCGCGTGCGACGCCGGTCTAGCATCCTACCGAGGATGGTTCCCCGTCGTACAGGAGGCGCACCTGAAGCGCATCCCATTCGCCACGACAGAGTACGCAGAGCAGTCAGCCGAGCACCAGGTCAGCTTCATGCACATGATGCTTGCTGGGTCAGGCGCTTCTCCTCGGCGTCCGGAAGAGTATGAAATTCGGTTGAACCCGTTCCAACGACCTGGGCAGAGACCGATTCCGATGTACAGGCTGCCAAATATTGTCAATGGGTTTACCGTGGTAGTATACAAGGGCGACAAGGTCAACAAGGTCGAAGAGGACAAGAGCACGGACGGCCTTGAGAAAGCCCTCGATGATATGAATTTGGAAGAGTTAGACTAACTGCAAGCAGGACTTCAACAAGGCGATAGAAAGGTGGCTGATAGATAAATTTTCGGCTATCCTGCCAGAACGTCTCAAAGAGCTCCGCCGGATTGCCGGCATACTTTTCTTGTACTCAGCACTTCGCGATCATTGTCGACCCAGATAAAGCTGCAAACAGTCCAGTGATTTTAACTTGTGGTAATGTGGGAGGTAGACTAGTTCAAGACCGAATTTATGTAGCACCCTCAGCAATCAACTTAGCCAGAACCAGATAACAAACTTGATTAGGATTGAGCTGCTTTTTATTCGAGCCACGTTGATTGAAGACGTGAAGAAAGTGAACGGAGGTTGCCGACTTCCCTTCTTTCGAACCACCATTTAATAATAATGGTGCACTGTGGCGTAAACCTATTACGCTCAGGTTCCAGATCTGCAGGACGTGGAAAAGGCGTCGAAATCCCTCTAATTCGTCTAGGTGGCCGAAACGACGCGTCAGTGCATGGATTTATGGGGAATGTGCCTTGCTGTGAGCTCGACTCGCGGAAAGCCTAATGCCATAATCAACGTAGTTCTCCTCCAGATTCGTCGTGCCTGCACCCAGTTTCCCAGCATTTCTAAGCCATTGAAGGCTATTGCTGACTGAGACTGCCGTCAGCTGCCGTTTTTCCCAACCAAGTACAGCCATCTCAGCCCATGCCTGAGGATACTTCGAGAATCGATGGCGGATTGCGTTTTCGCTCGGGTATCTATTGGCCGTTTTAGGGCCGTGGATTTACTCACCGGAGTATAAGACTGTGGCTGATAACAAGGAAGCGAGGATTCCAGTCATCCTGTGATTGTGCAGAGCGATATTTACTTCTTACCATGCCCAACCAACTCAAGATCTTCATCACTGGTGCAACCGGTACGCGAATGGTTTGCTTTCTGTATGCGCATAATTCTAAGCCATACTCTGCACAGGCTACATTGGAGGCAGCGTCCTCAGTCGTCTGTTAAAACACCCTGATGCCGCGTCGTTCCAAATCACCGTTCTCGTGCGATCTGCAGACAAAGGGGACAAGTTGAAGACCTTGGGTGTTGGGGTGATTGTTGGGTCCTATACCGACGAGGACTTAAGCTTCCTTAAAGATGCTGCTGCTCAGGCCGATGTCGTCATTGCAATGGTGAGCAACGATGATATAGTGGTCGCTTTGGGTGCTCTGTATTGACGTTCCTGTAGGCAGACGCTGATCGTCTTCCTCCCGCTCAAGCCATTCTTGACGGGATGAAGGTCAAGTATGAAAGCTCTGGGAAGCTCCAATTTTGATACACACGGTAAGTGCTCGAAGAAACTTGTCTTGAGAGTTAATGGAATATTTACACTTTCATCCAACCAGTCAGGCACAGGTGTGTATGATCTCGCTCCTGAAAATAATTATATTTATGTGCTATAAATCCTAGCCATCATCATGGACGACGCACGTGGATTGACGGCGGAGCATACAGTGTACAGCGACTTGGACGTCGAAAAGCTCAATGCCCTGCCTATAACTGCATTGCACCGAAGTGTCGATATCCCCATCATAGAAGCGGACAAAGCTGGCTTCATTAAAGCGTATCTCATCACTCCAGGTGCGTTTACTTGACATTTTAGACCACGTATTCAATTTCGATCACTCCAGGACTATTACGGCTATCCCTCCGGACTTATCGTCGATCTTGGGGTTCAGAATAAACATTCGATTCAACTTCCAGCCATCATTAAACCCGCTATCGCACGTAAGCAAGGAGGGTATATCGGGAAAGGTTTGAACAAATGGCCTGCAGTCTCTGTCGACGATAGTTCGTATGGTTTTGCCTAATGTCGATTTCTCGAGCTAATTTTTTTTCGTAAATAAGCCGCTGACTTATACCTCATTTTATTTGACGTTGTTCGAAAGAATCCCGATGCGGCTGGTCATGGGCCTGAGGGGTACTATTTCGCGGAGGTCTTCGAGTACTCAAGCATCGAAGCTGCTACATCTATCGCCGAGGCTTTATTTGAACTTGGAATAGCCACAACGTCTGAGCCCAGTGCTTTCTCGCAGGAAGAATTGGACAAATTTTTCGGGGTGGGTATCACTTTTGTCATGCCCACATCGCCTTATCATTTATTCTCTTGGTTTTTTAGCGTATCTGGCCATTCCTTGCTACGAACTGCTACGCTAGAGCTGATCGTTCCCGTGCGCTTGGGTGGAAACCTACTAGCAGCACAAAGGCTGATTTTTTGGCGAATTTGAAAGCAGAGGTCAAGGAATACGCTTCCGAGTTGAAAGCTGGTCTATGATGGAATGGATGCTTTTGTTCTATAGAAGCGTGCGCTGAATATGTAATGTCCCTAGTACAATCAATCAGGGATTATAATCGCCAATGTTGAGCAACTGAGCGCTAAAGTTTTGAATAAAGTTAAAAGGTCCTTACCCTATGATGTCATAATTTTTATCACATTTTTGACATGAGGTACGGAAAAAAGTTGAAGCGACCCTAGCCCTAGCTTTAAAATTCCCACCACTCTCTTCCGTTTTTTTTCCGAACGCCTGACAGGACGCGGTTCACCGCGCAGCTCGTTTCCCAGCTGCCTACCATGTTCACCTCAGTGGTCAAGGCAATGCCGCGCAGGACTCGACGCATATTCGTCTTGCCCCTCCTCGTTATCGGTGCTGTTATATTGTCCCTCACTTACATTTATGACGCAGAGACATGGGCGGTCGTCGCAGAGAGGTTCCCACTTGCCATGAGCATATCAACCATGGGCACTAAATCACCGGTATCTGGCACCACCATGGCCGCATCTGTCGACAAGGAAGAAGAGGAAGCAGTGGTCGACCAGGACTACCCTCCTTCGTATAGGGCTCTTCAAAAACAGATACAAAACCTACCGCAACATAACTTGGACCTGCCATTTCCGGAGGGTAGGAACGGGCGCTACGTTAAATTTTCTTCCGAAATTCAGCTGTTGGGATGGAATAACGTTCTTAACGAACGGTGCGTTCTAGTCAATTTCATTATAGTTGTACCATATTGAAAAGCATCACGCTTATCTTCCAGCCTAATGGACACCTATCTTGCGTACAAATCGAACCGCGCTTATGTTTTTTCCGACTACATATGGAAAGGGGAATACTATCCGTGGCCCAAGGAAAAGGCTATTGAATGGTTTCCTTTCACTCCTCTTCCTGCCCTCATCTCTGGACCTACAGTCGGTGCCCCATGGGGACCGAACGACCCCGCTCCGAGATCGATATCCGACAAGTGGTACGAAGTCGTCTGTCCACCCGAAAGACGGCGCATTATCAACACACGCGAGGTCAAACCAGCTCTGGTCAACGAGACGGGCTCCGTGGTTTTCGAAACATGGCAGAAGCTCCTGCTCGACGCGCCGGAGTCGTGCATCGAGATACAGTCGGCAACCATGGAAGAAGATGCCTATCCGCAGGTGTTTGACCTCTGGGTGTGGGGCTCTTGGAAAGTGCTCTCGCTGTGGGAGGTATTTTCCAAATCCCCCGTCTCTCAGCTCCTTGGGGTGTCTCCCACAATCGAGAGAATGGTGGAAAGCAACAAGGGCATTTTCATGCCACCCAATGACGACCCTGCCGCCAGCAAAGTCCTCGATCCATTCAGCCGGATGTTGGCTATCCACCTGCGCAGAGGAGACTTCAAAGAGGCCTGCCTCTCCCTCTCCAACTGGAATTCGACATTCTACAGCTGGAACCTGCTCGACTTCCTCCCAGACAAGTTCACGCCACCCCCAGGCGGCGGCTGGGGCGTGAACACGCCTGAAAACGAAGCACTGTACATGAAGCACTGCTTGCCCACCGACGAGGAGATATTGCAGAAAATCCGGGACTCGAGGACGGATTATCTACGGGCCGTAGAGGCGCGAGGTGGGAAGGAGACCGTGGACGTGCTGTACCTCTTGACGAACGACAAAAGTGGATGGCTGGACGAGGTCAAGGAGATCATGATGGCTGACGGTTGGAAGGTCGTTGCGACTAGTCAGGACCTGGTTCTTGATAGGGAGGGGAAGGACGTCGCTATGGCCTTGGACATGGAGATTGCGAGGAAGGCGTCCGTCTTTATTGGAAATGGGGTTCGTTCACCTTTTTTACGTTATCTTTACTGATTTAATTGCTTTTTTCACCACCAGTGGTCTTCGTTCACAAGCAACATCGTTCACAGGCGGTTGGTGGACGGAAGGATACCCATGAGCATCGATTTTACTAACAACTAACATCCTACTTGGACTGACTCGATTCTGAGTTTTCAACCACTCAACTACTACCCACCCGGCTATCCGAGCTTCAACGATACCCAGCCCTGTCCAAACACAAAACTAATCCCTCACGACACGCAGTTGCACATACCCCCTGGCTAACTGTATGCTAATCTTCACGAATATTTAGATTTATTTAACATATGTAGACTTGTTTTCTTACGTAGATGATCTCTCTGTTGTGTTCTGTAGGTGTAGATTGCTCTCTTTTTATCCAGTGCTGTCTGTAGTACATTTATTTCAGTCGTACTCATATCGCTGTTGTTATATTACAGGAAATATACCACATTACTACTGAATGGATTCTGATGGGGAATAGATAAGCTTTGAACAACTTGAAATTTTTTGTCCTATTAGATACTTTCCAAAAGAGCTGTTATAGTATATAAGGGGGCTCAATGCAAGGCAGTCCGACTCTAAGAGAAAGGCAGGCGAAAAAAAAATCTATTCCTAACTTATAAGAAAATCCAATGCACGTCCGAGTCGTGGGTCTATGGTCTATCAATCATACCGCATGATTTATTTCCGACGCGCAAAAACATGAATATGTGCCAGACCAGGGACACTTTGCAGTCTCTGCAACAATAAATGAGCCACAATTTCAAAACTTTGTAGATTCCCATAACCAAGAAAATCACTGACAGGGGGATTAACAAACCACGCGGTCTCCCACTCGCTCTCATGCCATCTATTTTTCACGTATCTATGGACCTCGCTGCCAGCTCGTTCGATGAGCTCCGCTTCCTCTGCTGTAGGAGGAGCTGACTTGATCATTTTGTCCTTGGTGATTCCCCACTCTGCGAGTGCTGGCAGGCACGAAGGGAGGTTAGAGGGCGAAGGGGCGGCGAGTCGTTTCCGGTGAAGCCCCATAGCCCGTCTTGTTCGATTCTGGCTTGGACAGAGGAAGCAACCAAGTCTGAGTGATAAATAGGCACTTTGGTCCAGATTAACGTGTGTTCTATTTCGGGCGGTACTGTGTGCCAAAAAAAAAAAAGACCGATGGTGGATGAGCTGGCCGTCTCGTGAGGATATACGTTGCATGACTCTTACCTGAATATGGCCAGTCGTTCTGTATGATACTGATGTACCGCTTGGGAGTTTCCCATGAGAAATAAGCAGGCGGGGTGAAAGGCGAATTTTCAGCAAGAGATGCCCCGTTGGTTCCGTTGGAAAAGCTGTGGTCCTCAAGAAAGGATTTGAGAAGAGATTGAGTGTCGGGTTGACCCCACCGTAACCGGTGGTCAGTAAGATAGTTGACTGCATAAATATTTATTAGTCAGTTACCATCGACTTATCATCGAAACAACACCAATCGACCCATACTGCTGCTTTATTCCAATTGCCCATTCGTCGTACCGTTTCTGCAATGTCCTGTCCCGCTTAAGGAGACCAAGATCCCTAAAAAATTATGGTCAGTTCCTACGCCAAATGCCTACGGACAGATAGACCAACCCAGAGTTCACAAAAGTCTTGAGCTGGCTCCACGTAAACTTTGCAGGGTAATGGACCAGCAGCTCTTCCCTTGTGGGAGGTCCAGTACGCAGTGGCACATTGGCCTTTGAGAGGTGAGAAACACCGTTGGTATAACTGGGAGCTTTCATGCTGTAGTCGAGAAGAAAATTGGTAAATTCTAGTGGTTCCAAGCCCTCCTAAGCAGAGTGATGATGAAAGACGAGAAAGAAAGGCCTTGCAACAAATTTATGTAATATTGTGCCCGTTGGCTTCGTGCTTCGTGGCGGTCGAAAACAACGACCGCACGGCAAACCCTGCAAGGCCCCGTGCAGGCACGAAAGGTGGTCAAAAAAGCACCATCTCTGAAAAAACCAGGGGGTAGAGTCAAGGGTATGGTAGAATGCAACCCGATTCCAATGTTCTCGACTTGGAAAGCATGATCGGTCATCCGGGCCGCTGGATAGCCCTTTCGTACCGAACCACCACCTCCAAACACACACTTTCACCTGGGTTTGTCGTATTCTGACCAGGAACATAGATTTTTGAAAAAACCAAGTCTTTGTGCAGAATGTCCGATTGGAGAAACGCTGACCGAGGATCTCAGCGTGGACATACAGATCGAAACTGGCGATCTCGAGGTCGCGGACGTGGAAGGGGAGTCACTCCGTCTCCTTCAGGAGGAATTGCGCCAACCATCTATAAGTCGCGGTCTCCAGAGGTGACAGGAGCACCTAATGCATTGGATCCAGTGATCGCTAGGAGGCGGATGGATCTAATGGCGTCCGTGAGCAGAAGCAGCGGGTTGGAGAAAGACGGCGACGAGTACGTTTCTTCAATAAACCATGTTCTGGCTGGGTCATTATAGAACTTCAGCTTTACAGCTTGAAAAACCACAAGACACAAGAAGAATACCGAATTTTTATTCAAGAGAAGGTATCTTCATCCTCTTACATTTTGCTCCAGCCATGTTGACATGATTCCTTTGCTAGGTGGACGATGTCTTCAAGAGATATCCAAGAACTACCTCAGAGTCTGAGAACGAGAAAAAACAACGAGTCGACGCTCAAGAAAACATTCTTATCCTCTTCCGTGAGACTCTCGTCTTATCCCACCTCGAATGCCGACTGATCTTCGACCCTGCCATAGGGAAATTGAGAGAAGGTGTTGCCTCCTCGGCCAGACATGATGCATTCGCACTTGAAGGTCTGTAGCTACTGGACATAATCAACTCAAGTTCTTACCTAACATAATATCTCAGTATACGAAACCTCTTTATATCTCTCTGCCATCTTCGAATTGCCGAAACAAACGATCTCCGTCATACCTCATCTCTTCCCCCCGAGAGCTGAGCACCCTGGAAGCATTAAACTGCTTCCCCCATCCATCTACAGTGTTTTGATCTCCCTCCTACACCATCTAGTGGCCTCCTATCCGTCCCAAAGCACCTATTATCAGCAGCTGGAGTCAATACCGACTGCTTTGCTACCTCGAAAATCTGAAGCCTCAAAATGGCTGGTGTCACTCACTAAATGCCTGCGAACGAGGAACTACGCCAAGTTCGCGGGTCTTTCCCAGAGCGCGTCCATTGAGTCTGTACTAGCTGCATCTCTGCCTGGAACAGAGCCAAAAAATCCACCTTCTCCGGTGGCCGATCGCAACAAAGGACTACAAGCCGTCTTATTTCTCCTCAACGCCTTGAGGAAGAAAGCCGCTGATACGACATGGTCCATCGTTCGTTCTGCTTATCGAGAGCTCTCGTGCGATCAGGCGTCGACAGAAACAAAATTATGGCTTTCGCGGACATTGTGCTTAGAGTCCATTCTCAATCACGAGTCAAGTGTTGAGGCTGAGCATTGGCTGGTTGGTAAAGTGCCTGCAGGCCACGTTCGACGGAAAGAAGGTGTTGACGGAAGGTGGATTGTTTGTAAAGTCCGATGAAATGGAATACCGTTCTATTTGTAAACCCAGAATATGTGGTATAGATTGAGCAGCTACCCTGTCTAGCCTACATTGTTTGGGTACATGCATTTCGCTTTCTATCGAAGTTTGCCTTGGTATATGGTATACTTATTGTAATATGTGGGCGAATGAAAAGATGAAGACGGTGATGTGGATATCGTAATTAGACCCCAGAAAGCGAAAAAAATCCATTACCGAATTTCAACTTTATTGAGGAGATCGGCAAGTTCGTCAGCAGAGTCCTTTGCTTTCGTTGAAACCAAGGGCTCTTGGGCAGTCTTCCTGCTTCTTCTTCTGCCTCCTTTGCTTCTTCTTCCTGTTCCTCGGCTTCTTCTTCCTCCTTCTCCTTCTCCTCTTCATCTTCCTCGTCTGACGCAAATAGCTTCCCACCTCTCTGCTTCAGGCTCAAGGCCAGGTTCTCCAAATGTTCGTCATCCTCTTCCACGTCGTTCCACTGCAATTCCAGAGTCATGAGGTTCGCCAGGCCTTGGGAAATGGCGTTCGCTAGCACACCGAAGGAAGCATTCTCAAGATTGTTGTTCTGCAGTTGGAGAGTGTGCAGCTTTGGGTTCGATCCCTTGGCTAGAGACTCGATGATGGAGGGGACCTCGCCATCGGAGGAGAGCACACAGTCGGAAAGGTTGAGGGTGTGCAACTCAGGCCAGGAAGGGAGCGCGTCAGTCCAGGCTTCGACACCTGTTAGATCGCCATCAACGGTGAAAGTGTTGTCCTGCAGATCGATATGCTGGATATCAGGGTTTTTCGCGAGACCCTTCGCTAAATGGGTTATGCCCTCCATCCTGATACCATTCTGCACCATCCGCACTTCTTGCAGCGTCCCGTGTGCCGCGAATGCCTCAGCCCACGCAGGAGCCGATCCGCTTTCCAGACGATTGCGACCGCAGATGACCACCCTTAGATTCGACTTCTTTCCCTCCGCTTTGCTCAGTTTTGCTGATTCGTGCAGAGCATTAGCAATGACCTCCCCTCCCGCTGGGCCCAACCCGTTATTGTTCAATCTCAGAATCTGGAAACTCCGATTGTTTGTAAGGAAAGGCACCATCGGGTCCACGGATCGTCCGCCGAATGCGTTATCACTGAGGTTAATCTCGACGAGCGATGTCTTATCTATGAGCGCGTCACATATCGCAGAAAGCGCTTGTGGGATTTCCGAGATCAGACGACCAGTGAAGATATCTGCAAAATCGGCAACCTGGAGGTGGTGGCGCCAGTTAGTAAAGCGTGTCTATGCCTCTGCGGTCTGATTTAAGATACCTTCAAAGAGATGGCTTTTCCAAGAAACTCTGCCAGGGTTTGTGACGCGTCGACGCCAATTGTGTTGCCACCAAAGTGTATCTCCTCGAGGATAGTTGGATCGACATCTCTCAAGTGAGGCTCGATATCGTCTCGTGTGTCAAGCTTCAGACCCCTCCCTTGCAATGAAAGAATCTTTGAAGTGGATGTGGACGCCATAGTATGGAGGGCTAGAACCAGATGGTAGTGTAGAGGAACAAGAAACTGATCGAGTCAAATCTTTATAAGTTTCTTTGATTATCAGTCACGTGATGCATTCAGTGGCATAATGGGCGCTTAAATCTGCTGCCACGGATGGTACAGAAAAGCCATATTCACATAAAAATTGTATCTCTGCTTAGTGGGCTAAATTCATGGCGGCTCGCATGCTCTTTGTGCAGGATCTCTTTGGAATTTCCTACCTACTTGTCATCGACTCAAGGGTAAAAACAATCTGTCAATTTAAGTACATTCAATCATTCAGTCAGGCCGAGGCCGTCCGATACTTGCTACATAACAGATTGTTTAAATTTTGTTACTAAAATATGCTCAAGTGCTGAAAGAAACGAAAATTGGCGCTCAATGTCGACTCAACGAGGCTCCAGAACAAATTGATTACGTAATCAAATTTTATTGTGGCACGCAAAACTGGTTCATTCCCATCCGGGAACCTATCTGGTTGCTAAAACGTCGCCTACCTGACTGTCGATACCCGTCTAGTCTTCTCAAATCGACTGTGTCGCTGATTTTGACAGGGTTAGATTACCTTCATTCTGAGTGTCATGTTATTCACACAGGTCAGCCTTCCAACACTTAACCTCCTCTATAATTTCTTCTTATCAAAGCTAAAAGACATAAAACCCGAGAACATTCTCGTTCGCCTTGAAAGTCTATCTGTTCTTGATGACGTCGCCAAAGCTGAAGCCGATGAACCTTCTCCTCGGAAAATTCTCGACGACCGAATCATATACCTCTCAAGGAATAACTTTGGAGATCCAAAATCTGGCCCCGGAAGACCAGTGATAACCGATTTTGATTCTGCGACCCGCGGTGACGTTCTGCACCCACTTACGCACCCTATTCAACCCGGTCCATATCGTTCACCCGAAGCAACTCTTGGCGCTCCTTGGACGTACAGCACTGATATATGGAATTTGGGCTTAATGGTAAATAAAAATATGTAAGTCATACCCAACTAAAGCCATGTGAGGTTAGTTGTGGGACTTGTTCAACGAAAACTCCTTGTGCCCTGGAATCGATCCTGAACGCCAACGATACACGCATCGAGCACACCTAGCACAACTCATTGGGTTCCTTGGGCCGCCACCCAAGGAACTTCTTAGTCGAGGGAACAGGACTTCACGATGGTTTGATTCTGAAGGTGGGCTGCATTGCCAAATAATAAACGTGCTATTCGTCCGTTAAATTTTAATCTGTCTACAAGGTGGATTCATGTTCCAGAACCTTATCCCTCAAGGTATCAGTCTTGCAGATACAATTACAAATATGGAGGGTGAAGACAAGAAGCTTTTCCTCGAATTTGTTAGCAGGATGTTGACGTGGCTTCCAGAGAGCAGGAGTACAGCCAATGAGTTGCTTTCACATCCCTGGCTTCACTGGTTTCCTGACTTCGAGTAACCCGAGTGTCCTCTTTGTTATGTAGATATATAATTTTCATTCAGGGGTACACACATGTAATTACAGAAAACAAAGACTTGAGGATAATGTGAAAATCGTAGGCATGTAAGTTAAATAACTGCATTGATTCCAACGTGAATAATCCTAGAGCAATGGTTGTCAATCAGCGCGACGGTGGCTCAAAGGCATTAGACTCACTCATCAGCAGAAGTGAGCCAATTGGCTGTCTCGGGGAACATCGTCGCTAACATACACAATAAATTTACCACAAAGAAAAAGCAGAGAAAAGCCTACCTAAACGACGATAGACTGATTCGATGAGCATCGCCCTGAGGTAGTTAACAACTGGAGATATTGCTCCAGTGTCAACCTTCCTTGAAACGACGTGATAGTGAGGCGCGCTTTGTAAAAGGTTTTCGTTCACCGGATGACAAGACGAGTACAAGGAAAATACATACACATGGGTGGCAGTTTTTGAAACGGAGCGAATCTGTTGTAGGAAAGATTCTGGTACGGCGGGATTGAGTTGTCTTTCAAGAGTGCAGATTTTTCCGATTAAGTCGTCGATCTAAACTCATCTGATTAGGAAAGATAATGGCTGAGTGGATTTCATGACCAACCTTAACATCAAAGCTGTCGCGGAAACCAATGTAGTAGGTAACACCGTAGAAACCTGAGGTAAGGCGGCCATAGCCATGATGAGACCTCGTGAATCAATATCTAGAACGCGCGCAATGTACCTTCCACCGTGCGGACCTTGGTTACTACATATCTCTCGTCGATGGGAACTCGAGCGGTAGGAACAATGCAGACCGAGAGGAAGATCTGGAAAAAAATGAACAAGCCACACATATACAACTTTCAATAGGCTTACGACCACACGAGGAAGGGCAGGCCATTGCCGGATAAATCCTAAGTGGGTGCCAACAGATTGGGTTAGAGGATCATGACTTTAAACAAACTGGTTGCACCCACCAACGAACGTATGAGGCACACCCTGTCCCGAAGCGAGTTTATGGAACACAGCACACGATGGAATACGTTGAAGTTCCTTCTTCTCTCCTGACTTCTCGTCGACAAACTTGTCTGAATGCTCCTCGCCGCTGCCTTGGAGGATGTAATACGACATTTCCTCGGTCATTGAATCCTCATCCGCTACATAATTTTCTCCCTTTTTGGCCGATTGATGAATGAAGTGCCGGAGATTCATACGGTTCTTTCCATCAAAATTGTCTTCGAGCGACTGACCACAAAATGCTCGTGTGAGAAAAGAACATAAAAGGTATAAAAGAACGTACTTTAGCCCAGACCCAAAGAACCATGATTATCTCCAAAATAACACCAATAAGAAGAGGTACCCAAGCGCCATGAGGAACCTTCTTGAACGACGCACCCCAGAATAGGGCTAGAAAGGAGATGAGTCGCACTCTTTTAAATAGAAAACGGCGGAGAACAAATTACCATCGAAGAAACCAAACGTGAAGAAATACAAGAGCCCGACAATGACAGGGAGATGCTTCACATAGTACATCTGTATAGACAAGAGCAAACTGGTCGACATCATGACGGTGGCCACCGCAAAGCCGTAAGCGTTTGTCAAATTGGCCAAATTCGAAAATACGGCGACGATGACCACAGTAGCAATCATGAGGATCCAGTTGATCGCAGGAATATAGACTTGGCCTTGGATAGTCTCAGATGTATACAGCATGCGAATCGGGGGGAACGCTTTGCTGTTGATGACTTGTTGGATCAAACTGAATGTAGCCGTGATCAAGGCTTGGGATGCAATGAGCTGTACAGGGAGTTTGAAATAGATCGGGAATGAGACAATTAAGGGCTTACTGTAGCTAGGACGGCAAACACAAACATGATCCTGTTCTGGGGTTTAGAATTGCAAAATTGGTAAAACTGAAGAATGGATTACCAAAATAAAGGCCCGTTGACGGGTCCGGGGATCGTGTTGTAGAACACGTTTGAGAGCGCAGATTCACCGTCGTGAATCAAACGAGCGCCCTGACCAAGGTATGCTAACACTAGTCCTGGGTATACGAACGTGCAAAATGACATCCGAATCGAAGCGGCATTAAATTGTCCCAGGCTAAAGAAAAATAATTAGTTTTAACTTTCGAGTCGGTTTGAGGATTTTTGCAAATCAAAAAACTCACTTGGCGAACATTGCTTCGCAACCGGTCACGGCCAATAGTACTCCAGCCAGTAAATCGTAATCTCTAGTCCTCACAAAAACTTGTACGAGCATCAGATGTCAAATATTCAAGCAGGCTCAACCCTAACACTCACGCAAGACAGCACGCGAAGGATCGAACGCGCGGAAGATACCCGGGAAGAAGGTTATATTGTAGATGCCAGTCCCGATGAGAAGAAGGAACCAAATGAATGCAACTGTGAAATAACTTGAGAGATCACCGACTATGCACTGGAAAGCACATACTCGGAGAAAACAAAAATGATAACCGTGCTGTTCCAAACTGTTGGGCGACAAATAAAGCAACCAAAAAGGCCTAATTTTTATGAGTGTTAAAAATAGAGCATGTCACTGTATATCAGACCACTTACCACAGAGATTGGAATAATGTCGTCGAATACTGCTGGTTTAGCGACCGCAATTCCACCCACGGCGCTGGTTACAGAGACGGCAGGTGTAAATATACCATCTGCCATGGTGAGGCTATAAGGCAATTAGAAGTTTGATTGGAATTATTTAGGCCAAGAAACGTACGCAGTACCAAATAGACACTGAGTAACAGTCAAATAGGAGAAAATACGACTAGCTAGAGAGCTCACCCATAACAGTAGTGGCCAGCGACCCCTTTCTTTCAATGTCCGTGGCTTTGACGTATCCACTCTGAGACTCTGACCTGTAAGTGTGCGGTCTGCATCGAAGTCGACATCTTCACGAGGGTAGAGGCCCTGGTACAAAGCAAATGAACCACCCTCGCCTGTATTATGGTCAATTAGTAAAAAAACAGGAAAAACTTAGGCGGCCCAACCTTCTTTCGTTCCGAAATACAAGGAGACGAAAACCTGGATAGCCATGAGACCTAAAAAAATGTTGTATCGCCTCCCACTCACATATTTTAGCAATGGAAGGAGTGTAAGAGACCAGACGATGGCGCTGATTCCTCCAACAATATCTTCATTAGGTGGCATAGGCCCGCTCGCCGGCCATATGCCGTTCAGAACGTACAGAGGCGAAGTCCCAATGTCCGAGTAGATAATACCTGATAGGAAGAGTCAGAACTCTGATTACATTAGGTGGGTAGCTTTCGGGCCTACCAAGGGTCTGAAAGCTGAGGTATAGGAGAGGCAGCCCTGTCAAGCGAACGGCCGTACGCTTCGCGTTGAGTCCAAGTTCTGGAGAGGCTTTGGACGTCATTGTAATGGGCAAGTTGTGAGCACGCAGCAAAGCGGCGAGGGAGACTTGAACAATGTTATGTTTTATAGGTGATCCAGAGCTTCCCAGGTCCCAGATCCGGTCTCGACAAAAATTTCAACAAATAAATAATCGCACTCAGACAACGAGGTATCGAGGAATGGCGAATTTCGCGCATCTTGTTAGGTTAGACCCAGACGGGTCTCGTATATGAGGGATTATAGCCATAGGCAAATCTGGCAAATTTGACGCCCCTCCGGCGATATCAATTTGCTCTTTTGCATGGGTTGCCTCCATAGTGTCGCGGATAAGAGGAAAGCGGAAGGGTATTCCATAACAATAACAGAGAAGGAATATAAATCTGAAGCTCTGAAGCAGGGCTAGATTTCTTGTTCAGTCAACAGCGTAAGAGGCAAAGGCAAGAAATGTGTAGTTGACGCTTGTTTGGTCTGCCAACCTGTGCTTGGCTGCAAACTATCATTCTTCACTGGCACTGGCAGTTGGCTTGTGCTCAGGAACTGCATGTAGTCCCAATACTTCTATTTTACTCGCTCTCGGGGATCTGCATCGGTCAATGAAATATTCTTCCCGAGATAAATGAGGAGGGTAACCGGAAAGATGCATGGCTTGAGTTACTGCGAGTGATTCGCGAGGCTTGTGAACTCAGGTCATCATGTTCTTGCATTCAAGTTGATGTATCGAATATCTGAACAGATTTTTGGTCATTCTTTACAAAATCAAGTCTAACAGGATCAGGATACGTTTTTCTTACTTTTCCGAAACCTTTAGCACGCTGGCGCTTAACACCGGCCCCTGTCTCAAGCCATGCGAAACGGCGATATCATTTAGCTATCACTTTAGTAGAATGATTGGAAGAGAGGGATTATGGCTAGCCTTGTGGGTAATGAATTGCTATCTGGAGATGAAGGGTTATGCGTATATAAATCACGCTTCTCCCGAGGCTTCAAAAATACACTTCACTATCGCCGGATGTTCAAAAAAGCAGTGAGTTCGCACCACCTGAACCTGCAAGCATGCCAATGCCATTTATATATATACAGTAAGTGTGAGCAACCCGACCCCAAGTACTAGCAATCCAGAGATAACGAAAGGCTTCTACAGTTCAGGCTTGTCCACGTCGCCATAACCTGTAGCACACCAGGATTTTGCTTAAAAGCGAATGCAAAGTAATTCAAGCTTAGGTACAGTGCGGGCTTTTCTCTTCAGCGAGTGTTTACCTTCTCTACGGCTCCTTCTTTGTCGGTCAAACTGAACCCTGTCGTCTCATAAAATCCCCCCGAGCTTCTTCACTTTATATGCCCCAAACCAGAACTACGGACACTTCTTACCTATTTTTTATCGAAGCCCATGGATTCCTTGACTGTTAGCCCCTGAAAACATACGCGTTGAAATCACGCACGTGATGAGAATTTCCGCCAAGAAAATGAGAACTGGCCTGGCGGAGGACGTTCCGGTATTCGAGATTCCGACCCTGCGAACCGTGTTCGGACAGTCCGAACCAAATCCGTCACAGTTCGTCACAGTCAGGCTCAGTATCATGTGATGTCGATGCCTCTGCTCGCGCTTCGTTGTATTCTACTTGTTGCTTAATAGCATGGCGTTCAATGAATTCCTTGACCTCACCAAAGTGCATCCGAACATCTTAAGTGCTGGACTTCTGACAAAAATTTCAACATTTCTGCTTTATGCACCAAGGTTTAAGAATGATATCCTTCTTGCGCAAGAATCGAATTGGCCATCGGAAATACCACCGTGGATTCTCCCTGGCTCGGTCGCTAACCTGCTTTCAGATTTATGTGGAATAAGCAGTGAAAATGTTGAAGATCTGTGGTCATATTTGAAGGAAACCGTCTGGAGTTACGATGAGAAAGCCAAGGAAGTTGAAATGAGGCTGAAGTTGTATGGCAATGCTCTTGGTTACGGTGTGTTCTATTCTCTTAACTGTAATGTTCAGAAACTCACGAAAAATGTTGCTTTAGTCTCTATCTACCCACCGTTAACCTATTGCTCAAACAGCAAATGTGACCGGAAGATAAAAGGTCTCAAACTCCAAAAGGCCGATCAAACAGAGGTCGTGCTTTACACTCTCGATAAAGGTGTTTGTCCAGCCTGGGCCATTCGACTCCAATGCGAAGGTAAGCCCCAAACTATACATGAAATATTAAAACCATCTGAATGACGTTCCAAGGATGTGGCACCGCATACTATCACAATTATCGGGTAAAAGATGGTATGCGGTATTACTACGACGAAGAAATACCGGACATTATTCAAGTTGGGGAACACCAGTTTGTTGAGAAAAGGGTCCTTAAAATGTGGTGTACAGACACCAATATTGCATGGTAAGTTTATATCAACTACTCAATTCTTGTAAGTTAACAGGTTGAATTCACGTAGGAAATCCTTTACAAACTGCGCCCGGACATACCAAATGTCTCTCTCAAAACAGGGGTCCCTACCGAGTAACTGGCCAATTCAAGACGCACTCAAAGGAGACCACGTACAAGACGGCTTCACAATTCTGTCACTGCTGGAAGATCATCGCGAAAGGCAGGCAATTTTGACGGTGCCTCATACCGGCGAGCAAGCCGACCGTTTTATTGAAGCTATTCGAGAGCGAAACCACCGAATAAAGCTATATGGTCTTCAGGAGATTCTTCATCGCTGCAAGAAGTGTACACGACTTTGCAAGGTTGAAGGACAGGGTATGTTAACTGCTATATTTCATCAGACAACAAGCTAACTGATACCTTTCCTCCAAGACCAAAGATCTGTCTGGGTCGCTGTCATGGATGGAATTGGGCTACAACACCCAATTTGCGCTCATCACAACTGCAAGAATCCCTTGACAACTGCAAGGGATCGATACTGTGCCGAGCACCGGGGCCTCAATAATATATGCGCTGTCAAAGGCTGTGATGCTCGTATCCTTGAAGGAAAGCGCACCTGTAGCAACCCAGACCATCAAGAAGTTGAGCGTGTCTACACTCTTCGAGGGGAATCTCGGGTCCAACTGCAGGAGAAATTGAAGCGCCAGCGTGTATCACACCCAAACGATGCACTTCCTGATAAAGATCTAGATGCAACCGACCTCATTGATGATGAAGAAGAGGAAGAATTTGAGATCAGCGAAGAGGATATAATCCATGGTGTTCATGAAGGTGTGTCAGATCCACGCGGCGCTTCTCCTGTACACAGGTCTGGTTCTGGAAACAAAAAGAGGATATCTGCACAGTTCGGGAGGAAGCGGACTCACAATGAACAAATTCTTGTTGCTCCCTGTGGCGTTATTCTGGCTCGAGAGACTTTCTATGGGGCAGAGGCCATCTCAACGTGTGCGGTATGTATTCACTTACCGCCTTTGAACACTTGCAGACTCATCCTCTTCTGAAGGAATTCATTAAACGAACCTTTCGTATCAATGGACAGGCGCCAAACCATATTTTTTTTGATAACAACTGCTCACTCGCAAAGCACGTCAAAGACGACCCCTTTTTTGTGGAAAAAATCGGACTTACGGTGGATGTTTTCCACTTTAATTGCAAGCATTCGGAGCGCGACATTTTTTGCCAGAGTAACTGCAACCCTGCGGCCTTCAAGGAGCTCCACGGCGAGAATGGGAAAGCCTGGTATTTCAATTCTTCTATTGCAGAGCAGACAAATGTCTGGCTAGGTGGATTCCATGCCATAGTTCGTGAGATGCTTGTTGATAGGTTCAATTTCTTTTTGGATCAAATGATCTTGTTGCGCAATCGGATGACTTTGGAGAAGTTGAAGAAGGATGGTTATTGTCCAATAATCAAGAAGCTTGAGTGATTGTATACAGACAGTAGTCTACAAATAGGATGATTGTAGGATAATTTTACTGTAGAATTGCAATACCAATAGTGTATGAAAAAAAGGTAATACATATCTATATTATACATAACAGAGAACGGCTTTTGATGGCTGACAAATCTTAGTAAGCATGACTAAGCCAGTCCGTCCTCTCTTTGGAGTCCCAAAATGACGACGGGTTCTCACACTCTATGGCGCCACGTCGCGCCGCGCTCCTTCCTTCCAACCACCATCCCTCCTCTCTCCGCCGCCCACCAGCATGGCTCAAACGACGCCCGGCGCGATTCAAAGTGCGCCTCCCCTCCAATGAGGGATGTGAGCCGGAAATGGGAGGAAAATGTGGGTTTTCGAGGGGGGAATTTCAAGGTGAGCCACGAGATGACCGCCGCCATGCAACTAACCCACCTCGCACCCCCGTTCAGCGTTTGGATGCCACGTCACGACAACCGGCAACGACAACACCAGGTACGTCGCGAATATGACCCCCCACTGTGCAGCTAACAAACCCCCTCTTTGCAGTGCAGGCCAACCCTCCGGCGTCGGTATGTCGTCTCGCACACCTACCGCCGCCCTGCCATCCTCTCAAGAGCCCGAAGCACCGTTCTGTTTGCCCCTCCCCTCCAACAAGGGATGTGGGCCTGAAATTGAGGGTTTTCGAGGGGAATTACAAGGTAAGTCATGAAAACGACTACCCTCACGCTGCTAACCCATCTCGCACCACCACTTCAGTGCTCTGACGCCACGTCACGACGATCGGCGACAACAACAACATCCAGGTATGTTGTGAAGTAACCCCCGCTGCGCAGCTAACAAATTGACGCAGCCCACATCCCAGTATCCCATCCCCCCTCCCTTTTGCTTCGTCGCCACAAAATGAGGGTTTTATTCCAAGGTGAGCCACGAAAATAACCGCTCCAAGTCAACTAACCCACCTCACACCCCTGTTCAGTGTTTGGATGCCACGTCACAACAACCTGCAACGATGACAGCAAGGTACGTCGTGAAATCGACCCCCCACGGTGCAAATAAATAACCCCCCTTTGCAGTGCTCGACAGCCCTCCCACATCCGTACGCCGTCTCGCCTCCCTACCATCCCCCTGCCCTATTTTCAAGAGCCCGAAGCGACGCCCTGCATCGTTCCGTGTGCCCCTCCCCTCCAATGAGGGATGTGGGCCGGAAGTTGAGGGTTTCCGAGGGGAATTAGCAGGTAAGTCACAAAAATGACTGCCCTTACGCCGCTAACCCATCTCGCACTGTCATTCAGTGTTCCGACGCCATGCCACGACGACCGGCGAAGACAGAACCCAGGTATGTTGTGAAAACAACCCCCCCCCACGTAGCTAACAACTGACGCAGCCTGCATCTCAGTACCCCATCCCCCCTTTGCTTTGTCGCCGCGTCCTATTCTCCACCCCAATCTTCCACGTCACAACGAGGCTACGCGGATGGTGGAAAACCCCCATATCATCTGTAGCGTGGCCGTTCACTCCGAGGAGTGCACCCGCCAGCTGTAGGAGGTACCAGCTGGCCCATACATTGACGCAGCAACCCACCACGTCGGCGTGGATGTACCGCGATGCAGTGGTGGTTCCACGCCACCCATCGTCAAAACCCCGACGTGGAGGCCCTGCCATGTCCCTCGCGGGTTCCACACAACGCGGAAACCTACAAAAATCAGGTAAGTTGTAAAAAATGATCACCACTGTCCAATGCACTGACACAACCCACATTGCAGTGCCCCTTACCTCCTCCCTTTCACTTCATTGCCACATCTTACCACATCACAAGGAGGCTACGTGGATGGTGGGCATCTTCACCTGCCATCTTCCATTTGCTCTGAGGAACCCACCCTGCAGCTGCAATGAGACCACCCACACATCAACGTGACATCCCACTACGTTGGTGGCCACTCACATCCACTGCCACCCCCTCTTCCTTTCCACACTATTAATCTGTATTACAAATGTTTGTAATTGTAATAAATTATCTTAAACTTTGATCACCTTAATGAGCATATTTACTATTTGGATAAAGGTGTATTTCAGAGCACTTGGATTTGATTTATCCTACTCAAATGTAGGAAGCAGTAGAAAAAATGCAAGGCAGAAGCAGGTAGGTGAGCGAAGCGAGACTGCCTGCTTCTGTCTTGCATTTTTTCGTTTCCTGCAGTTAAATAAATTTCAATAGAGAGGGGCGAAGCCCCTCTCAGTGCTAAGTATTCGTGTGGGGGGCGCAGCCCCCCAGCAAGCTGTCGACCCGGAGCGTAGCAGGTGGGTGAGCGAAGCGAACCCCACCGTCGCGAAGCGACGGGTCGTAAGGCTTGTATTATACATAACAGAGAACGGCTTTTGATGGCTGACAAATCTTAGTAAGCATGACTAAGCCGCTCCGTCCTCTCTTCAGAGTCCCGAAATGGTGACCATTCTCACACTCGGCGCCACGTCGCGTCACCGTCCTTCCTTCCAACCACCTCTCTCCGCCGCCCACCAACCTCATCCCACATGAATCAAACGACGCCCAGCGCGATTCCAATCGCCCCTCCCCTCCAATGAGGGATGTGAGCCGGAAATGGGGGAAAATGAGGGTTTTCGAGGGGGGAATTCCCAGGTGAGCCACGAAAATGACCGCCGACACTCGACTAACCCACCTCGCACCCCCGTTCAGCGTTTGGATGCCACGTCACGACAACCGGCAACGACGACACCAAGGTACGTTGCGAAAATGACCCCCCACTGTGCAGCTAACCAACCCTCTCTTTGCAGTGCTGGCCGGCCCTCCCGCGTCGGTACGTCGTCTCGCACGACTACCGCCTCCCTGCCCTGCTCCCAGGACCCCGAAGCGATGCCCCACACTGTGCCCCTCCCCTCCGACGAGGGATGTGGGCCAGAAATTGAGGGTTTTCGAGGGGAATTACAAGGTGAGCCACGAAATGACCGCCGCCACGCAACTAACTCACCTCGCACCCCCGTTCAGCGTTTTTATGCCAAATAGCAACGACAACACCAATGTACGTCGCGAAAATGACCCCTTCCTGTGGAGCTAACCAACCCCCTCTTTGCAGTGCTCGACGGCCCTCGGACGTCCGTACGCCGTCTCGCCTCCCTACCGTCCCCCTGCCCTATTTTCAAGAGCCCGAAGCGACGCTCTGCACCGTTCCGCGTGCCCCTCCCCTCCAACGAGGGATGTGGGCCGGAAGTTGAGGGTTTTCGAGGGGAATTAGCAGGTAAGCCATGAAAATGACTGCCCCCACGCTGCTAACCCATCTCACACCGCCATTCAGTGCTCCGACGCCACGTCACGACGATCGGCGACGACAACACCCAGGTATATCGTGAAAATAACCTCCATCACGCAGCTAACAAATTGACGCAGCCCACATCCCAGTGACCCATCCCCCCCTCCGCTTCATTGCCACGTCCAACCTGCCACCCCAATCTTCCACGTCACAACGAGGCTACGCGGATGGCGGGAGACCCCACCCACCATCTGTAGCGTGGCCATTTGCTCCGAGGAACGCACCCGCCAGCTGTGGGAGGTACGAGCCGGCCCACACATCGACGCAGCAACCCTCTGCGTCGGCGTGGAAGTACCACGACACGGTGGTGGTCTCACATCGCCCGATGTCAAAAACCCGACGTGGAGGCCCTGCCATGTCCCTCGCGGGTCCCACATGACGCGGAAACCCACAAATACCAGGTATGTCACAAAAACGACCCCCACTGTCCAACGAACTGACCCAACCCACATCGCAGTGCCCCTTACCTCCTCCCCTTCACTTTGTTGCCACATCCCACCCTCCACCACATGACGATTGCCGCCGCCGCCGTGTCACAAGGAGGCAATGTGGATGGTGGGCATCTCCACCCGCCATCTATTGCATGGCCACTCGCTCTGCTGAACCATCCCGGCTGCAACGAGACCACCCACACATCGACGTGGCAGCCCACCATGTTGGTGTGGAGGTGGAAGGTGCCATGACATGGAGGCCACTCACATCCACTGCCACCTGTCCTCTTCCTTTTCCACACCGTTGATCTGTATTACAGTTAATAAATTATCTTAAACTTTGATCACCTTAATGAGCACATTTACTATCCTGTATTTGAAGATCTGAGAGCACTTTAACTTATTTTACTTAAATGTAGGAAGCTGTAAGGGCAACCGCGAGCCGGAGCGCCGGGGACGGAGAGTCGGGCGGAGCGGGCAGACTAGCAGGGGATCCGAAGGTTTAGTTTATTAGGTAATCAACTAAACTACCAACTAACTCACCTAGCAGGGGATCCGAAGAGGAAAGGATGCGGATCCCACTGCTGGTGAGAGCTATAAGTACTGACATGTGGTACGACATGAATAATAAATAAATGAGTATGGTACGATAGGGAAATGAATGGCGCGGTGTTTCCAGCGGAGTCCAGAAAGGATGGAGCGGACGGGAATGGCGCAGCGGACAGAAAGGGTGCGGCGGATGTAATGACCGGCCGACGCAGTGACCGGCCGAAGGGCGGATGGAAATGGATGCGTACAGACTACAAACTATTGTAGTCTGCGTCGGTGCGGCGGGACGTAAAGGGGGCTTTCGTCCGGAGGTGTTGAGTGCGAGGCTGGCGTGGCGGCGGATGTAGTGGCCGACGCAACGTCCGGGTTAGCGGCCGGAGTTATGGCCGACGTATTGGCCGGAGTAAGGGGCCGGAATGGAGTTCCCCTTACAGAAGCAGTAGAAAAAATGCAAGGCAGAAGCAGGTAGGCGAGCGAAGCGAGACTGCCTGCTTCTGTCTTGCATTTTTTCGTTTCCTGCAGTTAAATAAATTTCAATAGAGAGGGGCGAAGCCCCTCAGTGCTAAGTATTCGTGTGGGGGTGCGCGGGCGGGGGGTCTGGGGGGCGCAGCCCCCCAGCAAGCTGTCGACCCGGAGCGTAGCAGGTGGGTGAGCGAAGCGAACCCCACCGTCGCGAAGCGACGGGTCGTAAGGCTTGTCTATAATATAATGAGACAATGATGACTAATAGCTGACTAATAGTGTCCTCCCATATATAGACGGGCCGCTCCGAGCGAAGCGAGGAGTGGCCGAACCCCGTCGCGAAGCGACGGGCAAGCGGAGCTTGTACTATCAATGTCTTCAGGGTCCTGGGATGATATGTCATGCAAAACAACACTCCTCGCGGCCCGTCGGCGTGCAGCTTTCAAAGCCGCATCACGCGCAGGGTTGGCAGCCATGAAGTGTACCCAAAGTCCAGCTTCTGTTCGCCCAGCTGACATGAAGATGGCCTTTGTAGCTAACGAGGCCCGCTTCCAGCGATCTTGGTGGTCGTAGAATGTGGAACTCCGGAAGGGGACAACAAAGTGCCGCTCGAAAATTGCAGAGACTGTCTCCTTGTGGCCCGAGTTCTCGATTTCCTGCAGACAATTGGCAATATCAACGGCATAGAAATCTGCTGGCCACGATTTTGTTCCTGATTTGCGCCTACGAGTAGATGGGCGCCGTGTTGGGGAGGAAGGTCGGGGGCAGGAGTTTTCACCTTCTCCAGGCATGCAAGTAGGTTTCGGCAACAATAGTGGACGAATGTGGGGAACGACTCTCGGTGGGTGTGTTGGCGTGTTGTCAAGATCTATACGTGGTCGTTTGCTGGGGGTGGTGGGAGGACTGTCACATTCACGCCTGATCTTCAGGAAGGGTGCAGGTGACTGGGAAATTTCACGTTCAATCATCCTTCGTCTGACATAGGCACGCTCTCCAGCAAGGTTTGTTCTGAGATTGGGGGATGTGATAGCTGAAGCTGAAAGGAGGTCGGCAAGACCTTTGCATTGACGAACGTCTGATGCCTTAACAAATACCTGCGGCGACGCAGTGATGTCGATGACGTGACCCATTTTGACGGTTGTCCAGTGACCCAGGTTTTTGCGAAAGATATCGAAGGTATTGTCGAGGGCCAATGGTATTGCAGCTTGGCGGAGAATGGCTTCGTTCAGAATGAAAAGCGGCCAGACAAAGCCTTCCTGTACCTCAAACGCCTTCGGTTCAACATTGTCCTGCAGTGATACCATGAGCATATATATAAGGTTACTGTGGAAGGATGACTTACACTTGGGAAAGCATACACAAGAACCGTGTGCTTTGCTCGCTCCTTACTCTGAATCTGAAGGGCGTCCTTTTGACTCCTTCTCTCCCACTCCCGCTGTGCCTCAGCCATCTGCTCGGTGAAGATATCCGTCATGTGAGACGAGAATGCAGGTGCAGGCCCTGTACGCCTGATAGCCAATGGTGGAGGTGGTAACACCCCAACACCCAATAACGTGGGATCAATGGCAAGGTGTGAGGGATGAGCAACAGGTGCAGGCGTGGGCAGCAACTGCATAGACATGGCAGGAAGCGGTGGCGGAAGTAGCATGGGTGCAAGGATTGTTTGGGGTGGAACTAGTGGGGGTGGTAACGCTTCGTTGGACAATAAGGCTCGACGTGGTCGAGCGACCTTGTGCGCTGCCTGAGGGCAGCCGGCGTCGGCCTCGATGCAGTGGGCCTTGCACATTTGGGTTGTGCATCCCTTGCGGATTCGCGTTGAGCGGCAACCGGTCGCTTTGCAGGTCAAGACATCGGTAAGGGGCGCAGCCTGCGTGGCAGTACTCCCCGGGGCGAGGTTCGTTGGCGTGTGTCTAGGGACATGATTGAAAGGCCTCAGGACAGGCAGCAAAGGTGATTGGGGGTGGTTGGGGTGCCAGTGCCAGAAATCGCAGGTCATAGAGGTAAAAGGATTGGTCTCCTTGCACTGAAAATAAAGTTCAAGTCATCGATGAATCAATGCAGAAACGAAGTGGTTCACCTGGGCCAACCAACGTCCCTTTTTGCCCTCCTCCTCGGTCAGGACTTCCCGGTACTCAACCCGACGGTTACAAGTGGTGCAATTTGTCGCTAAAACTTCCTCCGCCATCCTGGTCTATCAAAGAGGGAGGATGGCAAGGCGAAATAGAGTGGTGGCATAGGAAGATAAGTATTGGTAACTAGCAAAGCGTTAGACTGGGATGAAAAAGAGGCAGGAGCCTTACCAAGGCAAGATAGAATGGATAGCACATACGATGTTGAACGCGCAAAGCGGTGATAGGCGAACGGGTGTAGCAATGTAGGTGTGAGTTGAGACGCGGTGATGAGCAGGGCACTCTGCTGAAAATGGGTTCAAGACCTCGTGATCGTGTCAAGTCACGACTGCCCGTCCCGGAGTCCGCCCAATGGGCGGTGGGTCGGAATCTCGAATTCCGGAACTCATTGGGCCTGGCATTGCCCTCTCCTTCCCACCAGGCAGAGTCCAACGATTGACAAAATATCCCCAGAACCCCTCCAGATTTGATTTATTTGTCGCTCTTTCCTGGACTGATTGAATTCAGTACCAAACCATGTCCTTTTTCAACTCTATCAGGTAAGTCCGAAGCGAATTGTGGATAATTTTGTTCTGACCAACATTTTATGTGCAGTCGGTCTATGACGCGTGCCCAGCGGGGATCTAAGCGGGCGACGACGCCAACATCTGCGACCTTCTCGCCAGCGGAAATGCTGCCTCCGAGTCCAGTCGTTTCGTCACCCAAAACACCACCTATACCTAAACCGTTGTACCTCTCCAGCCCATTTGTTGAAGCCGCGTTGGTGAAGGGGAACTTTAAGACGATAGTGATGCTACCAAAATACGTCGATATCATGGAGTGGGTGGCCATGAATAGTACGTTCCAAACTTTTTTCTGCCATCAGCTCCTCGCTAACGCCATTTGCATTTCCTTCGGAACTGGAGTTTTCGACTTTTACACAAACCTGAACGAGTTTTATGGCGTGATCACGGAGTGCTGCACTCAACAAGCGTGTCCTACGATGTCTGCTGGTCCGACGTGAGTGCTTCTTCCTTTGCCTCTCAGTAGCCGTGTTGCGTAGAACCGATCTGCTAACCCTTCTCAGATTGAGCTACACCTGGATAAACCACGACCGCAAAAACGTGCACTTACCTGCCCCAACATACATTGATTATGTTATGACATGGATCCAGAACCTGCTGAACGACGAAGCCACGTTTCCAACCAAGTCAGGTGTGTGCACGTACCTGTTGATTTTGGATCGGGATGCATGTTGATCAAAACAAAATAACTCTGTCGTGTTCAGGCCACGACTTTCCGCAATCATTCCCGTCGACGGTAAAGCACGTATACAGACAACTCCTTAGGGTGTTTGCACACATATACCATGCCCATTTCCACCAACTTCTACACCTCCGTTCCGAACCTCACTTCAACTCCCTCTTCGCACATTTCCTCTCGTTTGGTCGAGAATACGAACTTCTGGAAATCAAGGATGTAAAGGGTACGGCGTCTTCTCCTGTTGGTGTCGGGCAACTATGGGAGGCATGGAGAGACATGGGGATCTTGGATGGCTGAGTTCCCTCTTTTTCGCTGAACGTGGACTTGGGACAACCTTCGTTTTAGTTCAGTGTCGAATTTGTTGTATATGAGTCGACTCCTTTTTTGCAATACCCAACTGCTCCCATACAATGCTCTCTCTGTCTCAACATTTTAGATCATTGAACCCAACATTTGCAAGATGGGTTCGTAGGACATTTTTAACTTGGACCCTGTAGATTAGATAAGATCCTAGAATCTATCTGCTTTTAGTTCGGAGTCACCGAGTACCCGCAGTGCGAAGTTGACTAGTGACGGTAAGAATTCTGTTTACACCCAGCTCCCCATCTACCTTCCTAATGTCTATTTCAACCAAGGAGACAGATATTTCTCATCCATCACCTGGAAGAGGTGACCACTTCACCCGATCCATAGCCGGCCTTCCTTTCAGTGATGATTTGCTGTGGCGCGTCTTCTCGATAAACGCAGAAATGACAGACGAATCAGAGGACGAAACCCCTGCGTTGACCACCCTCCGACACAACTCTCAAGTCTGTCTGGCTTGGAGAAACCTTATAGTAAATTCACCATCGTTGTGGGGTCGTATCATCAATTTTGATTGGCTGCGCAAAGAAGAATGGAGAAAGGAAGTGATTCGTCGGACAGGCAGTTCTGACCTCTTCGTACGAGGTGGCGGAGTCTTTAAACTCTCCCTCATTGGCAACTCTGTGATCTCCATCCTGGCAGACAATTGGCCGAGGGTGCGATCGTTGGAGCTGGATTTTGACGACGAATACCACTCAAAGGTCGTCGAGCACAGTTCCAGCTTATGGGACCTGCTGAAGAGATCGCCAGATGCTCTAGAGTCGTTTCGATTAACGTTGACCTATTTGGAAAAGGATCAATTTATTTCGTCACCTCCCGATTTCGCAATTTTCAGTGACTATGCACCATCTTTGAGGACCTTCATTGCGCCAAACATCCTGTTTAACATTCGAGCTCCTTGGGTCTCATCCATCTGTCATCTATCACTTACTACACCGACTCCTGTCCATGATTTGCTTGAAGTGCTGGCCCAGATGCCCTTCCTAGAAACCCTTGAAGACTGCGGAGTCCAGGCTATCATTCACGGAAACCCCAGTCGGATGCGCCAAGTCGCGCTACCAAGATTGCGTCATATTATCTTTAATGTTAAATTTGATGTGACTCCATATGTTGCTTTTCTTGCTCAAATCGAGCCAGTCCACGGGCGCGTCCTCCGCCTCTTCTGCAATAGTTACCGTTACACCCACTACGATCTTGGAGAGCAGGATATAAATATTATATCCCAAGTTCTGTCCACTTTTTCGAAGCACGCCGACTTATCAAGTTGTGTTTCGGCGAGCCTCACTCTCCGAGGAGGGGTATTCCAATTTTCTGCTGAATTTCCAATAGGGCAGCCCTTCAATTTCCTTCTACTCTACGCCGCAAGCCTCGCAGGACCTGTCGGTATTGAGCTCTGGAATGCCTTAACATTTCCCAGTGTCCCACATGCACATTGCCTGCGTCTACATTTACACCCAAGCATTCCTATCCTTCCATCATCCCCGAGATTTACCGAAATCATTGCCGGTGCTGGTTCTGTGACGAGGCTGGAACTCACCCCACATACATTGCGATTGCTCCTGCTTCTTCCTAGTAACCTGCTCCAACTTGCATTTCCTTTGGTGAAAACACTCGTTGTTAAAGAATGGTCACGCTTCACACCTGGTAGTGATGTAGAACCTCTCCACGACTTTCTGGACTTCAGATCAGCGCTGGGAATATCTAAATCAATTTCTTGCCTGTATGTGGAAATATTTCACGGTTATTTGGATTTAACCTCGTTTGAAAAATTCACGGGTCTGAAAGTAGTGGTTTCTCGTCATGAAGAGGAAATTGGAGAATATATTTGCGGAAACGGGAGGCCCGATGCATTACTTTTTGAGGAGCCTCACCTCACATAAAAATGTTTTTTGTACATTTGAAGCTATTCGATAGGATTATTTGGTAACAGACTCCAGTGATTGCCGAAAATAAAATGTGGTCCAACTTGAATGAACGAGAATATACAGGTCATTTGTCAGTTCCAACGGATGTACAAAAAGACAGAGCACGACCTTGCAAGTCTAGAGATTATTGTCGAATGAGTTTCTGCATGCCCCTATGTCTATACGATCACGATCGACGGTCACATGGTTGAGTTCGACAAGAACCTAGAAACCGCCTCCATTTGGTGTTCCCTCAACGACGACAACGGGGACTTCATGCTTGGCCAGTGAACCAGTGCGCCACAGAACAGCAACGACGGCGAATATACGCCCTGGGATACGATCGGCCTAGGAAACCTCATCATTTCGAATCTGAATTTGGCAGTCAAGGCCAACCATCACCGCCGACATGTCGTTTTTCGGGTTCGTGCTCATCTTGCTTTCCTTCTCCATTCTATACCATTGCTTTGGTCGTGTACTGACCTGTACATGTTCAATTCCAGCCGGAATCGTGCCCCGCGCTCTAGGAGGTCTCCAACGCCATCTGGAGGCACTGCGCCTACTCGCAAGGACTCGGGTGGTTCTCCTTCCAGATCCCCATCGCCTGGACGGCAAGCGCCTAAACCGCTCTACCTATGTAGCCCCTTCGCCGATGCCGCTCTCGTTAAAGGCAATTTCAAGACGATCGTTATGCTGCCAAAATATACGGATATCATGGAATGGGTTGCTGTCAATAGTGGGTTTACCTCCTGAAGTTCACATGTGCTTGGTTTCTAATTATGTCTGCAAATGAAAAATAGTATTTGACTTCTACACGAACCTCAACGAGTTCTATGGCGTAATTGCAGAGACGTGTACACAGCACACTTGTCCAACGATGTCGGGGGGCCCCTTGTAAGTAATGCAGCACTTGTTCAGCAACGACGATAACCTGGGTGATTTTTTTCCCCATCCACGTAGATTGAACTATGTGTGGACTCACCAAGGAGGAAAACAAGTGGCGCTGCCAGCCCCAACATACATCGACTTTGTGATGACTTCCATCCAGAACCTTATCGACGACGAAAACATCTTCCCCACTAAATCCAGTGCGTGGCGTCAACACTCCATTTCCTCAATTAACAAAACTACTCTCTTTATAGACCAAGCGTTCCACCCTTCCTTCCCAGCCACAATCCGAACGGTCTACCGCCAGCTCCTACGCGTCTTTGCTCATATATACCACGCGCACTACCCGCAAATCCTACATCTGCGCTCCGAGCCACACTTCAACTCCCTTTTCGCGCACTTCCTAGCGTTCGGGCGTGAATACGAACTCTTGGAGGTAAGGGATATCAGAGGCGAGCCTAATGCACCTGTTGGCGTGGGTCTGCTCTGGGAGAGATGGAAAGAAAAGGGGATCTTGGAGAGTTAAATTTACAAGTAGGAACCACGAGTTTTATTTTTCTGCTATTTGCTTTCTGTTTTTCGTTGGAATCATTGGAACCATTGGAATGCATAGGATTGGATTTAGAAACTTGGAAGCTGGGCTTGCAGAATACTCACGTACTGATAACATTGGGACTGGATCATGTAATATGGGTTAATGTCTAGCATATTTATTCAGGATTGGAGTTGGCTGCCTGTTAGATCAAGCGCAGGCACAACTATTGTGGACCTGAGCCAACACGCCGCTAGTTGGTGAGTCTGCAGTTCGGATGGGTTGCGTGTATAGTAGAAGGAAAGGTATGAGTTACAAAAATGGCAACACTGTCAAGTACACAAGAGCAAAAGAAAAAATCCGCCACAGGAACGTCAACGCCCAAAGAGAGGAAAATCAAATCACAGCTCAATTTCATAGCGTCAAACCAGCAACAACGCCGAGCGCTGCCAGCAGCGCGGTCGCCTTGTGTATTGAGACGGTGAAGGCGCCTGAGGCCGGACTTGATGGGGTGGACGTGGAACCGGAGCCTGAGGGAGTTCCAGCAGAAGGCGACGCGGGTGAGGTAGCGCCACCGGGGCTGGTGGGAGGAGCAGCTCCCTTGGCTGTGGCCTGCAAAATGAAATTAAGAAAGAATAGGAAGCCAAGGCAACCTTGGCGACGATAAGAGGAGCACGCACGAGGAAGGCATCGAAGGTCTTATCTGCCGTTGGGTTGATGGCGAAGACCATGCCGCCTTTGCAGTGTCTTGGGTGCAAGGACCATGTAAGTTGAGTCGTTAGCGGGCAGGTAACAATGGAGGCTTACTGGGCTTGCGCGCAGTAGAACCAAAGAGGCGCCGTTACGTTGTCGACCTGAATGGTCCATGTAGGGAACGTGGTTGCGCCAGCTGCGACCGGGACAAAGCCAGAGTTGACGCCATTGGGCCTAAGGATATATTAGACATAGGTTTGCAGATAGGTAGATAAAATTACTTCGCGACGCAAGGTGTAGTGAACGTTGACTGCGTCAAGGTCTGGTATTTTTTTAATTAGCCGCCAAAAAAGGGTGTCAACGTGCGTCGTACATGGTTCTTGGCCACACTGAGAATATGACGTGAGTCTTTTTAACAGAGTAAACATTTTTGGCAATGCGTACAATCTGAACGAAATGATATCCCCGGCTTGAACACCCGTAAGACTGATAGGAGTTGGAAAAAATTAGGCAAAATATTTGTAGGACATGAGATAGGACGAACACATTGGGATCAAAGACGTTTGTGGAGTCCTTCCCTACTGTGACGCTGAAGTTGGCGGCAGAGGCGACAGAGGCAAAAGCAGAAATGGCGGCGACAAAGGCGGAGAAACGCATTGCGATAACTTCAAATAATTCAAATGCCTCGTAGAAAAGTGTACTGGGTTGGTGCGACAGGGGATGCCTAACGAGGGTAAGGTAACGAAAGTATAAAGAGCCTATAGGTTCAGTCAGTAGTGAGCCTTCCAAAAGATTTTTTGACCGTCGCAAAAAGGGCTCACACTGCTCTAGGGAAGATGGGGGAGGAGACAAAACACAAGAAACCTGCGGGGGCCAAGGTCCGGGGATTATATTTATAACATTCAGGACCCGTGATCGCGTGCACCAGCCGGTATCGAAAAATGCCTGACGACAACTCATTGGAATTGGATTCTTGGCTTTCCGAATAAGCATTCCTCCACGCGTCTTGGCGGAGGAAATGAAAGTAACAGGCTTGGCGCCGAGCGGCTATTCGCTGAGAATATAATCAGGATGCCGGCCCATGCCGCCCGGAAGATCGACGCTGCCCCTGAGTCAGCCTACTTTCCACTTCTTGCACTCCAGCCTCCACGGTTTCAAAGAATAGTCAATCGTGAACGTCAACCATGGCCTTCGTTGCTGAAGCTGCTCGACGACCAGGTCACACACATGTCCTTCTCATTACAACCGGGAGCGTTGCCTCGATTAAGGCTCCTCTCATCGTCAAAGAGCTGTTGAGTGTGAGCGGCACTTCTTCCTCAAGTTCGAGTTGAGGCTCACTTGAACAAACGTTCTTCCTTCCTTTGTGCAGGGCAGTACCACAACGTGCTTGTGGAAGTAGTTGCTACCAAACCGTCCCTTGAATTTTACAATAAAACCGACATAGAAATGGCAGGAACGAAAGTGTGGACCGACGAAGACGAATGGACGGTAACGCTTACGACAACCCTCTCCATTTCAATGTACTCATTCATACCACCCTTTCTCAGGGAAAGTTCAAAATTGGAGACCCAATTCTCCACATCGAGCTTCGGAGATGGGCCGATATCGTCCTCGTCGCACCTTGCTCGGCAAACACCCTCTCGAAGATCGCGCACGGAGCTTGCGATAACCTTGTCGTTCGTGACCTCCTCTTCGTCCTCCAAATCGATTTCTCATTACCCTTAATATCGTAGACATCCCTCATGCGTGCCCTTTCCCCTGCCACGCCGACCTACATTTTCCCAGCAATGAACACCCTGATGTACGAGCACCCCTTGACTGCCGAACACCTTCGGATTGTCAAAGAAGTCGTAGGTTATACGATCGTCGGTCCAATAGGTAAACACTTGGCATGTGGGGATGTCGGTACGTTCTTTCCTTTCTTGACATGGGCGGTGGGATTCGGACCTACAAATTGAAACCAAATCGAATCGAAGCTGAAACTTTATTTTTTTTTCAGGTATAGGTGCAATGACTGAGTGGAGAGAAATCGTACAAATTGTGGTTGACCAGTTTCGTCTCACGAAAACATTGCAACCAAATTCTCAATGATATTTTTTGTTGAATCCATGGCAATTTAAAGTTCAAAAGTGAGGTGTGACGCATATTCATCTTGGAGACGAATGAAAGGTCGTTGTTATAGAGGAGCTCCGCGTATTCGAGGTGCTGGAAATGCCTAAGGCATCCTAGAACTGCGCACTGGACCGTCCTGCGCAACGGAGAAGTCGAATGCACCTTCCAGAAATGCGAACTGCTTTGAGTAGAAGCTTGTTTCAAATATACACAGATAAACTTGGGAATTGGCCCTTGTAGGCATTTGATGTCGGAGAAAATATTGCAATGGAAATGCAAGAATGCAACCATGAACTAGCAGGTAAGCCAGGTCATTCTTTCCAGGCGAAGAACCAAAGATGTAATAAAGCGACCTCGAGTTGCTTAAGCGATGATTGCGAATGCATTCAACTAATTGTTCAACCATGCTTGAAGCCGTAAATGATGTTTTATTTGAGGTCAATTTTTGATTGGGATGAATGAAAATGTATACAAACAAGATTTTGTTTGCCTGGTATCACTGAAGAAGTCACCAACAAGGATATTCAAAATCGGGAAGTCTTCATAATCGCCAATACTTCAATCTAGACTCAAACATGCAAACACATGAGAACTATGATAAATGTTGCCTGCAGCTTGTCCCAGCATCCAAGTGTCCCGTAGATATCAGAATTGAGTACCTCAGTTCTTGTTTTCGGCAGGCTTCTATTGGACATAAAGCAGGTCAGTAACTGAGAATAGATAGCAAGACATAACAGCATACCTCTGCTTTCTTTTCAGGAGTTTGGCTCTCCGAACTAGCGGCACTCTCTGGTTTCTCCTCAGCTTGAGGTGCCTCCGCCTGTTCCTGGAATACGTTCAGTATAACGATGTTGACGCGCGGTGTGTACCACGGACCTCGGTTGGAGGAGCCTCAGTGTTCTCTGCATCGGCCTGAAGCTTAGTTTGATCTTCAGGCTAATCATTTCCACGTAACCAGGTTAGTTCAGGAGGCATAGAGCTGAGCGAATAGGAATCACATACCGTCTGAGCCGCCTTTGGAGCATCACTCGCCTAATGACATGGAGAGCTTCATAGGACGACGCGTCTGGAAGCGGAATCCGGTACGTACCACTGAGAGCGCCAGTGACGAGCTGACGTCCGCGGGTGTACCTTCGTCGTCTTTCATTATCACTTTTTGTGATTTTGATTTGTCCGTAGCCGGAGTAGCAGCCTCCTTGGGTTCCGGGTTGTGTTTCTCTTCGGGTAAGTGAGTCTTCAAGGTCGGATAGTCGTGCTTGTCATTGTGCACACTCGGTGTGTGCTTCCTAGCAGTCGGAGAAACGAGGTAGAGGAACTGTGCTCGTCACAATCCAATCCAATTCAATTCAATGGAAGAAAGACGGAAGAAAAAGAGGCATCCAGATCGGGTCATTTTAGTGACGTCGTGTCGTTAGGTGCAGACAAATAACTCACGAGGGGACCAAAAACCAGCACGGAGCCAACCTATTTGTAACGAAATCACAATGACGATAAAATGAGCGGAGATTTTGAGGACAACGACGAAAAGGAGAGCTCACAATCCAAGGGGTGTCTGATTTGGCGGCACCATGTGATGAACCCGCGGAAGCAGACATTGCGCGCCTGGGCACTCTTGACGCGGTGGCCTGTGCGCGACGTGTGGCCGACTGGAGTGCGGTGCGAGCGAGACGAGCAGACATTTTGTAGGATGCTGGATGGCGGAGGGAGGGTGGAATAGGTTGGTTGATTTGCTGCCAGTGAAACAAAACGCGTGGGGATTTTGAGCCCCGGGTCAGACCGGCATTGCAGAGACTCGATATGACGTAAAATGCCCAACCTCGAGCTCAAACGATTTACAAGTAGGAAAATATCGCAAAGCGTCCACAATTATTGCGAGTGAAGGCTTCAAAAATCTGGAGCTCTCTGAATGACAATTTCGTATCCGATCACTCGAGTAAATTTCTCGGAGATTGGCAGAGATTGGCAAGAGATACTCTGTCCGTTTACAAAAAACAATTACGTAGTCTCTTGAATTTTCTAGGCAGGAATAAAGATAAAAGCGTATACAAAGTTTCGGCGATGGAGAAATGTTTTCTTGCTGCCTTCTAAACAATTTCTATCGTTCTATCGTATCAGAGAAGTAATGGTAAATCTGCCAGATACTAAATGGAGTTTTTGTTCCTGGCTACTTCAGCCCGACAAATGTAAAGTCTTTGCCCCATGGGATACAAATTTCCAAAAGTTACGTGGAAGCAATAATGATCATCTAAGGATTATTTAAATTTCCCAAAAATTTCCAAGCATTGGTTTGGCATTGGTAGGATTTATTTTCAGATAGTCCCAGGGCTGAGGTCCCTTGTTAAAGTTCAAATCAAATTTAAATCACGTCTCTTATCTACAAGCGTTTATTAATTCAGCTGATTTCCTGTTACTGGCTACTCGTCGAAATCGCGTGCGTCTTGAGGTTGCCATAAATGGCTATATTTGCCTTTTTCGGACATGACGGTATATGTTGGCTTCGGTTTGAAACTGCATCATACATGCCTGAAGCAAGCTTCAAAGGGTCTGATGTCACTTCAATTTGACGGGCAGCCAGGGCGAAATACAAAGGACTTGATGGTCATCAATACTACTGCCTTCATCATGAGAGAACTGCAAAAAGTTTCAATGTAAACTATGTTCCAAATGTCCAGGCGGACAAACACTGAGATAGTGCGAATCCCACAAAACGTCCTCAAAAGATTATAAGTCTACAAACCCCATTCTACTCCCAACTTTGACAAAAGCGAAAGTCCCATTGCAGCCTGGAACGGATTTTTCTCCGCCAACTCTTCATCCAATAAACACTTCACTAACTTGCCGCGTTCGCCCTCGGCTATTAATGGTAAATATGTCCCTTGCCCATCCTTAAAGTCCCCGAGAATATCTGTTAGGTGCTTGAGAGGCGCTATAGAAGGGTCGAAGACGGTGCCACGCAGAAATTCGTCGAAACCATCGGATTGCACCAACTGTTCTGACAAAGGTGCGCCACCAATTTGGATTGGAGCAGTTAAATCCACGGACTTCTGGAAATTATTCAGTTCAAAAGTGGGATACGCCATTTGTTGATTTTGCGGTTGATAAAAATGAGAAAAATCCTGGTGTACCCTTAAGCAGTCTTTGAATAAGGACAAAGTGTTGACTCGCCTGCTGGGGAAATGAACAAGCGACATTGGATATATCTTGACCTGAGAAGGACGAATTAAGAGGTATCTGTAATGGGATATGATTCTCCCAATTAAAGGCGGGTGCGAGAGGTCGAGGGATATAATAATTCGAAAATGACCCCCGAGGCATAGAAGGAACGCTATCCAAGGAAGAAAGCACGGAGCCGTCGTCAGACGCAGAAGGAAGTAAAGTAGTATCATGCACAGAGCCAAAGACTGCGTTCGAATCAGTTTCCGGGGAATAGTTGTACGGCCCATTATTATAAAACCGAGTTGGAAATACCGGACCTTGTCTATATGATGGCAAGGCAGGTCTTCGCGATCGAGAAGTGAGAGTCGGAGCAGCTGCATTGCGCTGAAAGTCGTCATTTTGTTGGTGTAGATAGCTTCCTCCTGCTGCTGCACTGTATGCTGGGAATGAACCTGGATATATGCTGTCAGTTTGGTTGCTAGGTCGAGAATGTCGCAAATTTCCGAGCCTGGTCGTCGCCGTCGCAAGGAGAGACCTTTTTGCGGGGGTGACCATAGGCAAAGATTGAGTATAGTGACTAGGCACAGCGGCAAAGCCATTATTAATGGGAGTCAGACTTGCGGAAGGTTTTTCAACAGTACGGCCAGTGGGTAAGATATTTGAATCAAGAGTGGGCGCTGCAGATTCCATCAGTAGAGGTTCACTTATCACTTCAGCAGAAGCCTCGATGTGTTCCATTTTGATGATAGAATCCCTTAAAGATTCAATAACTGGAATCCTTGATCTGCCCTTGGGCCGCCGTGCTCGAACAGTCTTTGCCGGCTGGATTTTACTTTCGTCTTGGTTTTGATTTTGTTTCTGGGCCTGATTTTTAGCAGCCCTGCCCCGCTTCTTCCGAGTGGCGGCGAGGGTAGGAGGCGGATGGTCAATGTCAAGGAGTGCAGAGGAAGACGAGGATACACTTTTAGCAACGTGTTCAGACACAGTCGGAGCTCCAGGCGAGGAATGGCTGGGCAAGGTCAATGGTAGCGACGGATCCGACAGCGATCCGAGAGAGGGGTCACTGTTCTCTAGCTTGACGCGAAGAATTTCAGGAGCAGAAAGATTAGGCTCAGAACTCGACCCAGAGGCAGAAATCCCGGTGGATACAGAGGCAGAACCAGAGGTACTGGAACTAATAGCAGAACCGGGAGCGAGAGTAGCAGTTTTTATCTTGATTTTTCGTTCTTTAGTCCTTTGCCGTCCGAACCATTGGTGAATCCATTTTTCTGATCTGAGTGGCGTAAAAACGACATAAGAAGACCGCAAGCAAAAACAAAGGGTGAGAGACGTCAATTAAAATTCATGTAACGAACACTAGTAAGCGCTGCGGTGCTTTGCAACCACCTTCAAGTAATGGAAGGTATTGAAACTCACAGGCCAATCTCCTCGCTTAATACCTTCAGCTGTTCCGAAGAAGCCACGTCCGAGATTTCATACGCTTTCTTCAGCGAGGCCATTTGTTCCGCGTTCGCGCGTGTCACAACACGTTTGGGACGAGAAGCCGGCTCTGTCGTTGCTTCGGGTGCCATGAGCAGAAGACCAATTGCGAGACTAATATTCCAGTATTGGTGAGAGAAATGATTCTGAATTTTAGGACGCTGCAGGAGAATAATTCGAGGACAAGCCAGCAATATGGATGCAAACTTTTCGAAAGAAACCCGGCTGAAGAATCAGAAATCGAGAATTAGAGCTCCAGCAAAGACAAGCTCGCCCGTTGACATCGAGAAGTTATTTTGATAAAAATTTCCGGAGCTGTGTCGTTCGGATCCCAGGACTTCTCCTACAACAGGGTGGAAGAAGTTCAAGAAGAAGTGGAGGGTGACTCTGCGCACGAATCGCGAGCCTGCTATGTAGCACGTGATGAGATTGTGCTTGATCTTCGCCATCGTCCGACGTCCACCTTTTGTTCTGAGCCTCGAGAATGATAGCGACTTGGCCCAGAGTGCAATTTGGCTTAGTAAAAATGCTACGCCTATTGTGAGTCCCTGTTGTATTGCGTCTCACTGTTGGCTAACTGTAAATTTCAGCCGTGGCATAATAAGGGGAAGAACTCAGGTTCAGTTTACTTGCGGCAACCACACTATTGTTTAGCAAACTTGCAATGTGATCCTTGATCATTTCGTTGCTACTGCTGGGAAAGGGCCCAATGTCAAGTAACAAGGATTCCCTGATGGCTCTTATTGTCCTGCCTCGCAGTCATGGATTCACACCGTCAGTCTTTACTCTACAGCCGACTTTTTGTGTCTTGTCGCCACCGACTGATTAGCCACGTTCTGGGGAAAGTTCTCCGGTTATTATAAATACCTAGCACCCTCTGGTGCTCTCAAGGCCCAGCTGTGACAAACTGCTTTTCTTTCTTCAATTAGAACGCTGCGCGTTTCTGTCCTCTCTTTCATATCCTAACGATCACACTCCTTTACTTTACGCCAATCTCAGCCTCAGTCATCATGCCCCCTGCACGTCTCATCATCGAACTCAACCGATGCTTTGAACCTAGTCCCTGGAATACCGGCCCCTGTATCCCAAGTCTAGAACTCATGCCCGAGAAAACGCCTACGACTTCCTCCCATTTTAATGATGTGGCTTCCGACCATTTTGCAGCTCTCCGCCGTGAAAGTTATACTCCTGATCTGACGAACTCGCCAGCAAGTAGTGTTTCTTCAGCCCTCTCCCTGTCTTTGGAAGACGAAGAAATCAAAAAGATTTTCGCCAATCCAAAGTATGACCATCAAGCAGGCAACCCTTTGAAAGACCACCTCGAAGCTTTTACACCACAATTCCAGGGCGATTTCTACTGGAATGTCCCGATTGAGTACCCGGGACGAAAGGAAGACTTGAACCCGCACGCTGCCCCCTTCGTTCCATCGTTCGCACACCCCACAAACCTCCATCACCCGTTCAATACCATAAGCATGGACCACCTTCAACCGTCACCACTCGACTTGGACTTTACCCCTTTGACTTTCCCTTCCAATCCGACAACTCCTGGCCAACCACCACTTCCGCACGAATCTCCTTACCTTCCCTCTGTCCCTCTTCCTCCTCTCTACCCTCCAGGTCTTCCACATCCACCTGTGCAGTCCACTCAGTCAACATCAAAGTCCGAGCCTGTGGGAGTTCCATGCCCTCCACGGTACCTTCCAGTAGTGCTCGAGGCCTTGAGCCCTGCCACTTCAAATCGTGAACGCGGGGTCTTGGCCCACGTAATCGTCACCACTTTCCCAGCCTGGGACATGGAGAGTTTGTTGGAACTTGCCGAACTGCTTTGTGATGCTGCTGCAAAGCCTTCAGCCGAGCTCAGCGAATCCAGATGGATCGTCTGCGAACCCTCTAGGTACCTCCCTGCACAAAACGACCTACGTTTTTATCATGCAGATGACGAGAAGAGACCTGAAAACATTGTTGCTAAGTTGGCAGAAGACTTGCATACCCATCTTGCCCAACTCCATGGTGATATGGGACAAATTTTCGCCTGGAATTTGAGGGAAACGGTATTGATGCGGTTCATACAATGCTGGGATTGTGTGAGTCCGTTTTCCTTATTCTCTTTTCATATTTTCTCATGCCGTTAACAGGCCAAACCTACATCGATAACCTTTGAGACCAAACCACTTCCTCACTACGTGCGGTCGGGTCTTACACTTTGCAAATTGATCGCCGCACTTTTCAAGCACGGACTGATTACCCGTGAACACATCAGCATGTGCATTAGCGTCTTGTTGAAGGATCTCATGTCTGTCGAACACGTTGAAGCTCTTGCGAACATCGTCCTCGGGTGCGGCCCACCGTTTTGGGCGTCTCCCAGTCCTGGCTCTGCCACTCAAGTCGACGCCGCCTCTGCTACTCTCAACGATACCTTCCTTTTGGAAAAGGTCGAAGAGGTCAAAGTTCAGTTGAACGACCACGTCAACAACTTCCTTGCTGGTCTAGAGCTGAACCTGATCAACAGCGGGTTGACAGACGATAGGAGTGTTTTGGGCCAGTCGTGGGGAGACAGCCAACTATTGGCACTAATCAAGGATATCGTGGACTCCGTTAAACTGTGGGAGGCGGTTTTGATGACTACGCCAGCGAAGTCGTGCTCGAAGCAGGAAACGGGTCCATTGGTGACGAATTAAAAGCGAATTAACGCCTCTATTACGATTACGACGTACCTATATAGATCTAGTTATATACCCCTTCTGTAAATATACCAGCTTTGCGAGTCGCATGCACAACAGTTTTAAGTCTGCTAGCCAGGCAGTCCCACTAACTCTCACACTGACAGCCCCTTTCCAGCGGACGGAAACTGTGCACCCCGTGATCGGACGCGTAACGCGACTGGAAGTGTCGCGCACCTATCTTTTCCAGATTCGTTTGTGAACAGCAAAGTCAATCCTCACCTCAAGCCTCAGAGGAACGGTGGTGACGCATTGCACGACCCTGGATGGACAAGATAGGTCGCGGGATGTCAAAATGGTGAGAGTGGCATTTTCTCCGCAAATATTACGAAATCACTCAGGATGAGCCTCGAGGCAAAATCATCTTCCGTTCTTTGCTCTGACCTCAAGGAGGCCCTCGTGCTCAATTGTACTCCGACGAGTTCACAGGCAAGCGTATCGTACCACACGTGGAAATGCGCTTTGACCTCTTAACCAGCCGTTGAATTTTGGAGTAGATATTGGCGTGTCCGACATTCAACATATTCGATTGTGGTCTCAGATATTGGGGTCAACACTACTCACGACGGGTCGACATATACTCGTCTAAGTATACTGTGACGGAGGGTACAGCTTTGTTTTGTGGTTGCCCACAATAGAACAATATCAAAGCCCCTTTGTTGTTCTTCCCTCCAACCACTTAACAACGTACTCGGCGTTGCGTCAAGTGGCCCTATTGACCAGCCTTGGAGGATTTCGCTTTGGCTAAGCCCTCGCCTTGCGTTCATTCCAACCTCACCCGTTCTATGGCCCTTACCTTCACGCATTGTCTGAATATTGTTGCACTTATTCTCCCAACCTCGTCACCACCACTGCCACCTCCAATCTAGTGGCCCGAAGATATTATCGCTTTGGCCAGTGGGCCACCGTCTAATCGTTTAAATACCGTGAGCTCTCTGTCTAGCCTTCAGACTTCCCTTGACACGCCTCCCAGACCTTTGTCTAGATATTCAATCCCCCCCCTTGCAATTCACCCATATCATCAGCATGCCTTCCGTTGATCCAGTCTTGGTTCGACTTAATGCTCAATTCGAGCGACCCGACAGTACTCCAACTATCGAAACTCCAAAGCCCACTCATCCTTACCATGACGCGAGGTACCCTTACCACCTTCATACCCAAGTTCCGTCTTCCGGAACATGTACCCCCAGCAGCAATAGCACCAACCCATCCCCGTCTTCCACGCTCGTCAACTCCGTAGCCACTCTTTCTCATGATCAAGACTATGGCTTGAAATATTTCGTGGACTTTCCCTCCTTTGATGGAACTGACAGCTCAGGCTCTAAAGCCAAAGCTTTCACGTTGGCCAACGAGATTGGCCAGCACCGTCAAAATTATGCGCGATATCAACTACCGTTTGTGGACTTTAGCCTGCCCAAGGTTCAGTCTCTGGGTGCTCAACACGGTGAGCCACCGGATTCAAAGACTGAATTAAGACCATCACCACACCGTCCTCTGAATCAATTCCCCTCGGGTAAATTCAAAGAAGCCATGGACAGATGCCTTTGAGAATGCTGCCAAGTCCAGAGACCCTGAAGTTCTTACGTTTGGGGCCAGAACCATTGTCAATTCTGGAGGGACGTGGACTGACGATAAAATGTTGGACCTCGCTCGCGCCTTTGTCTGGGGCGCTTCTGACAGAAGCACTCCAAATATCCACGACCACTTTACAAGGTTCGCAACCATTGTACGCCGGACCTTTTCCAGCCTCCGCCCCAATGACGGTCTTGAGGAGAAATTTACAACGAGTCTGAGGAACGCGGCAATTGGCACTTTCTTGCATTGTTGGAATGTGGTGAGTATTCCTTGTTCATATGGCAATCTGAGCTAATGAATTTACAGGAGGACAGTCATAAGGCTATAATTCCAGTACGGTTTCCCTCTCCCGATCAAGCCCAGTTCGTTCTCTCTGCCCTTGCGCATTGCAACTTTATTGGTTCCTTGTACAAGGCACGTTTCATTACTCGTAGCAGCACAGTGGGGTGTGTTCGCGTCCTTTTGAAGAACACCTCCGTCATTGAACACCTCGTTGCTATGCGCCACATTATCTTCCAAGCTGGGACGCAGCTTTGGAGGGAATGTGACGATCCCGACGCCGAAATGAAGGAATTTACAGGACACCTCGTGAACGCTGCGAAAAGTATCCTGTGTGACCGTGCCGTTCTTCCACAGCGCCCACCTTACTTCAAGACTGTCAAGGCGAGTGTGGACTACATCACTACAGGTCTTAACGAGATTTCTGCGTCCATAAAGCCCGGGTATGTGAGCCATAATCTTATCACAGGACCCGAGCGTCCAGACCATGTTTATTAGGAAATGATCATGTTGTTCAATAGCTACTTTCTTCATTCTTTCACCGACCTTAGTCTAGTCACTCTCCTTACCATTATAGTCTATTAAATTCCTTGTTCAATACTATGCAATACCTCCAAAGTGACTACTCCCAGATCATCCTGTGCAGGTGGTAGGCAAAGAAACAAACCGGGGCCCGGGCCGACCTCGAAAATGTTGTTTACTTGGGTTTCACGCATCTTGATCTTGGTTACCTACAGCGTTCTACATCTCGGACGGCATACAACCAGCCAACGTGGGCTATCGATGTTTTTGCATCAGTTGGTGGTATTTGGGCTGCTTCAGGCTCTTGGTGAGTAAATTTGGTTTCTTTCGCCCACACGCGACGCGTGAAACTTATCGTCAGAGACTGAAGGCTGACATGAAACCCTCCTCTCAGAGTCCTTCGGACATAGTGATAACCTTCTTGGTTGGGTCTCTCATCGCTCTGGTCCTGGGTTCCGCCGCGCTGGAACCAGATTTTCTCACCTCTCCACGACCAGCCTCACGAAGAATTTGCCAGTCATTCCAGTGCAAGAATATGGCTCACAAGCGGACTTCGCTTTTCATTCTGCACAGACAGGAGGACCTGATATCCTGCTAACTCCACCTCCTCCCCTTGAGATGATACCACTCATAATATCGGGACCTTCTACGAATAGGGTGGATTTGGTGTTTTTCTCAGACGGCTGTAAGTCGCTCATTAATATTGGCTCTATTACCTTATTCTGAAGGTGTATGAAGACGTACACGAAGAGCGCCAGAAGTTTATTGACGATGCTCTACGGCTAGCGGAAGACGTATCGAAAAACCAAACGTTCAATACCGTGCAACCTCTCTTGAACTTCTGGGCCGCGTTCTCTGCAAGCCAAGAGGTTGGTTTCACAGTCATATGAAACAGTACTTCCTAAAACAACTTTGTCACTCACAGAGTGGCATTGGCATTGACGGTCCAAAACAGTATTGATTCTCTTCATACAGGCTTCTGGGCATTTTAGTTGATCTCCTTGTACCCGCAGGACCCCGTTTGGGCTCTATCGGGTTGGAAGTGAACTCCGAGGTGTATATTACGCGCACGAGGATGTCGGACGAGCCGCTTGTGACTCGCTGGGCGAACAGTGCGATTTTCCGATATTGTTGGGTAATTTTTTTATTACTAGTTGTTATCCATAGCTTATTTTGGCCAATTAAGGAAATGACCCGCTATATGGAGGTCAGTGAACACCAATTTTATTATTACGCACGGAGCCAATGTCTCTTTGGATTACAGGCCTTGGCGGGGACTTCACGTCAGCTCGAAATGTTATCTTTCTCCAAGCTAGGAATTGACACCCACTTTAGAGTAATCACGGCGTCTATCCTCAACGGACCTCTTGTGTTACGGCATGAACTTGGACACTCGATTCTCGATGTAGGCGAGGAGTATGACGGCGGATTTGCATACTTTGGTCGGAATGCTGCTCACGACCCTAAATCTTTTCCCTGGAAACAATGGCTTTCCGATCCCTTTCGGCTCAACGACATTGGCGGTCCACATATAGAGAAGTCAGTGATGGCAATGCAGACATATCCCTGGACACTGCTCAATACGACTACACCATGGTCGATTGAATTTACGTCTTCTGGCGCATATTCACGATATGCGCTGCAGTTCTCGCTGGCTGGCATCCCTAAGAAGGAAGACTTGCGTGTCACTCTGGATGGTGTGGACCTCGAATGGGTGCCGAGAACTGAAATAGGGATGGATCGTTGGTTTTACAACTTCTACTCGCCAGACATTTTGAAGCCAGGAAAGCATGAACTGAAATTTAGTTTTCTCAATGGAGAAAACGAAGGCTCTGCACAGCTATGCAGCGCTGAAATTTTGGAATATGGTAACGAAGACGAGTAAGTCTATGAGCAAACAAATCTCTCCTAATGGCTGAAGGGATGTAGATTTGTTTCAAAGCCTGGATTTTATGGTCTATATCCCACGTTTGTCTTCATCTTTTTAAGCAACTTTCCTATCCACTAACACTGACAGAAGGTACTCCGATGTCAATGAGACAAGCTTTCGCCCAACAAACGAAGACTGCCTTATGCGCTCTGTAACAACTCCCAGTTTCTGCAAGGTTTGTTTGGAAACACTCTGGCTCAGTCTTCTTCGAGACATTTCCTTCGTCGACAGTATTAACGAGCGCTGCGAGCACGGTCTATCGCCCTCAAAGCCTTCAGTAAAAATACTGGAGCTGGAGCTGCTTCCTCTTGCACACCTGCGCAAGTCACCAATTTCACCTGTGGAAAGTTACACTGTCTACTGGTCGAAGGACAATAAAGTCCTGTCCGAGTTTACGAACAAAACACGGATTGAAATAGACGACGAGTTTTCCCGTGGCGAATATTCTATCAACGTGAAGTTTTCAACGGAGGAGGTTAGGGTGGCAAGTACGACTCTCGAAAACAAGTTATCATACCTGATAAATAGTCGATGTAAATGACATGGCTCATAAGGAATATCCAACGGATGTATGGCATGCTGAGCTGTGTACATGTCCTGCACACCAGTGGCAGTAGTGGGAATTGCTGGGCTATAAATCCAGTTTCGCGATGCATGTCCATCCTACCATTTACCTCAAATAAAATTACATGTAACATTGCACAATTGGTCCGAAACGGAGCAAGCGACTTGCCAATGCCACGGAACCGGCTGATGTGGTCCGGGTGGCACGGTCACATGACTCGGGAAAGTTCAACCTGCATGCTGCATTTGCTTGTGTCTCCTGCTACTTGCACTCTCTCCCTTCTTGCCCAACGATTTTCTCTTGCCATAACTGCAGGAAGTGATCCAAGGCATATCTGAATGATAATGCCGGTAAGCACAAGTTCTGTGGCTCCAATGTCTTGTGCAGCATTCTGACGGTGTTTCCAGCCTTTAGATGTTAAATATGAACTCGATTGCCTCCGAGCCAACTTGGTTCTTGAGGAAACGGAGGACAGTTGGGAAAAGATTGCAAAATCTCTGCAGTCTATAATCAAGCTATGTGAAAACGGGGCATACGACGCGTCTCCAATGGAGCTGGTTAACATGATTAAGACCTCGCTTAGGCCGATTATTAGTGCCATGAACTCGGAACGAACGAGGCTTTGCATGGTCCCCATGGATCTAATGGCTGCATTGGCGACGGCTATGGGCAGAGATTTTGAGCAGCTACTCCCTTTGTTCATGCCAGCACTTCTCGCTCAGTGCGCCCGCACTAACAAAGTCGTCATCAATCGTGCCAAGAGTTCAATCCTCACTATCATCGAGGCCACCCAGTTGTCTTCCGTTCTTCCATATTTCCTGCAAAATATCAAGGATAAGTCAGCAACCATGAAGATTGTTATCGTTGAGGGGACTTTGGCTTGCCTCAACTCATGTAACCCGCCGGATCTGGAGAAGGAAGCTCGCGCAACCGAAATAGAGAGCATCATTCGTGTGACGGCCCGAGATAGCAATGCCGATGTCAGGAAGTTTAGTAGGAAAATCTTCGAGAGTTATAAGATCTTACTGCCTACCAGGGTTCAAAAGTACGTTGAGGCACTTGGATTGTCATGGTGTGGAATTTGACTAACTTTCGAAAGTTTCACCGCTCCACTGAGTCCTACGACTAAAAAGTACCTTGATATCAAGACCACAGCTATCGCAACCCAAAAGTCGAGTTCAAACCTTCGGGTGAATATGAACCTCAAGGCTGAGGCAAAACCTCCTGCCACTACTTCCTCCTCAACCACCAACGCAGTAAAACCTAGTCACTCTAGGACCGCCTCTTCCTCTACCGCCTCATTCTCTACCAATGCAACTGGAAGCCAACTGCGCAATCCCCCAGTATTGATCAGAGTCACTAGGAAAGAACCTACCACCTCCGCACCAGCACCTTATGTTCCTATACGCCCAGTCCAGCCATCCAGGGTGATAGCAGACACCCAAAAAATAAATCCGCAAAGATCTACCACTGTCGGGCCAAGCAGGCCGACAACGACGCAAGATAAACCTGTGCCACCCTTACGCTCGAAGCCCAGTACTATTTCCCGCTCTACAACAGGACCTGCAGGTGAAAGTGCAGCGACTACCTCTGGTGTGCCGCATCGTATGCAGTTGAATTCAGGACTGGTTAGTGGAGCTGCAACTGGGTCAAGTACTCAGCCTCTTCCTTCTACGGGACCTCGACGTGTACCCATGCCACCACCTCCACCTCCAGCACCGAAAAAAGATGCAGAGGGACCCAAAAGACCTGCTTCAAGAGTCGACAATGCGGCGTCCACGGCTTCTCATACAGGCCGCCCTCCCATGGTTCCTCCTGCCCCTGTAAAAAAGAGACCCATTTCGACCCTTTCCTCTTCTCTCAAGGATCGGGTCCCGTCCACGAATCCTGTCACAATAACAAAATCGAAGTCCTCAGCTGAGGTAACGAAGGCCAGTACAGGGACCAGTGCTGTTGCAAGCAACAGTAGCACTACAGCGAAAACGACCGCAGGTTCTGCTGCACCCAGTGGCTCCGGTACTACTATAGGCACTAAGGCCTTGCAAGTGGCCAAAGCCAAACCACTCTGGGGAAGATCTGCTGCACCAGCTGCAAAACCTCTACCTGCTTCTAGTGCCTCTCAAAAGGTACAAGCTGCGAAGGCTGTGGTTAGAAAAGCGTCTACCAAGTTCGCTCCCACTTCCAAGAGCGCTGCTGCTGCTGGGCCAGCGAAGAAGAGGCCTGTCACTCCAGCAATGATTGCCTTGCCTCCGTCGCCTACGCCTGAGGAAACTGCTTCTGAGGCGAGGTTTGAACGTGCACAACATAACGAAAACCAAGATCAAATTGAGAAAGTCGACCTGAACGAGACTACCAACCTTCCTTCATCTCAGAGTGACACACCCCAGATACCAGTTGTTTCTGTGCCCGAGGTCGAAGCTACCGAACTTGAGGATGAAGATGACGAACAAACCATCCACCAGGATGAACAAATCGAAGGAACGGTCGGATTTACAAATCCTGTTACAGCAGCCGTAGAAGAGGAAACAGTTTCTGTCCCTGATATTGTAGCCGCACAGGAAGCTGTCAATGTTGAAAATTCTGTAAACGAGCCTCAAACACCCAAACAACATCTTGTGCCTCCCCCATCCAAGAACATTTTGGCTTCCAAAACCCCCATATCTGCTCTACTTTCCTCGATTGAACGTGGGTTCAAATACGACTATTCGCCCATCACACCCCTCTCGCCTGCCGACAACTATCTTCCTAACGTCACTGGCGAAGGAACACCTTACAGCCATGCTACCCATGCGCCGCACCTGAAAGGACCCATGCAGCCGTTTAACCACGCGCTACACGTACCGGGCCACAATGGTATGTTTGATGGTTTCGTGGTCGAGAAGATAAAGAAAGATGAAGAGCTCGTCCTTGGAGATGTTGGCGTCGTGCAGCTCAGCGAGTATAATAAGATCTACATGACGCCTAGCTTACCTGGCTTGGACGATGGACGTTTGGCTTTTGTAGAGCTTAACAGGAGCTAAATGGACGAGAATCAGCGTTGATGCATTGACAGACGATCGAAGTATAACTTCCCACCTCGACTGGGAGACTTTTGTCGTTGCCTCCAGTACTTACTTTAGGTCGTTTACTCTAGTGTGATTGTTTTATCGTTATTTTTGATTGTCATTTGGTTTAGATACACATGAAATTCATTGCAATTTGCATCTGCGGAAAAAGAAATGGCAGGACGTATTTAGATTAATCTTGTTGACTCTATTATTGGGCTCTATCCAATACTTTCTATGATCTATTCATCACCAAAAGCGGATACTGATGGGCTCCTTCCCGTCAACTAACCTTCGATGCACAACATTGCTTGTAAAAGAGGACCACTGGTAGCGAATCAATAAATACCTCACGCGTCATAGACCATAGCTGCGACGTTACTCACCCCATTCCCGATAAAGACAGCCGATCGTCTGCCAATATCCATGTCCACCGCCACGCTCACATCCTTCTGCTCGGAGGTCAGTTTCAAGTCTCTGCTTGTTACGATCCGGTCCCAGCCATCTTTCCTGAGAGAATCCTTGAGGTTGTTCAGCCACTCCGTACGATCATTCGACATGATATACAGCACGTCCAACGGTCTTTTCGACCCCAACAGTCTGTTTGGCTTTAACAACCCTGCAGCAGACATCGGGGACGCTTGAAGATATGCTTCCCTTGCCATTCGGACTTTATGTGTGATGGAAGCAGCGGGAGGAAGACATCGCGCGAGAAAGATGGCCTCGTTGTCGGGCGTATTTCTGCCTTTCGGGAGGATAATGCCTGGTGTTGCTGCCGGAGGATAAAATTTGTCAGGAAGGAAAGACAAAAGGTTCCAGTTATAAAATGTCGAGTTTTCCGCGGCGTGTTCCAGACAAGCCTCCTTAAAGTCGCCTCGGCGCACATGGATAGAAAGCACGTTGTTGAAGGGGTCTCTGGACGTAGATTGTCCATTGGAGTTGAACAACCAAATGTTATCGTCGATCGCCGACTGAACAATTACGGAAGTTCCCAAGAGTCGCGACACGGGCGAGACCTTGAATTCTTCCCATAATGAAATGCTTCTTTCAGTGCTCCAAAACCAGATATCGAACGTCTCCGGGAAGGGATCGTCTTCTGGGGAACCCGGAACGACCTCGATACATCTCTCGGGCGCCTCGCTCAGCAGTTTTTGCCACTTCGCGAAGATGACCTTGCCGTCCGCCAAATATACTCCAGACTTCACTTCTCGTGCGTGGATAATCCTACGCTCTGATTTCGGGCAGACTATGTCATACCATGCCTCGGAGATGGATCGTGGAGCATTGTCGCCTTGCTCCCAAGGTCCACCCGCGGACGGCCCGGAAATGAGAGCGTTCAGTGGTGTCCGGGGAGTCCATTCTTGACCATACGAAGAGGCAGACCATGGATAGTGCGATCTTGTCCAGAGAAAGTCGTGGAATACGTACGCGCGGTTCGAAGAATGTGCTAGCCATGTGTTCATGAGCCTATCAATTCGCCGTAAATTTCGTTTAACGAGGTTGATATGTGATTGTCAAAATGGCAAAAAAAGGAACAGTAGAACAAAGCCCATCAGATATTAAAGCAGAAAGCAAAAAATGAACTTGGCGCACATATCGTTCAACTTGTTATTCCAACCGACGGGATGCGCTCGTGAATTAGAGAACAAGACAAAACGTCCGTTCCTGCCCTCTGGGAAAGGTAAATCCAGATTATGCTGTGGAAGCCTCACTTCCCACTCTCGCAGCTCCGTGTAACTGGGTGGCCGATCGCCATCGCTGTCCGCGGGTGTGGGAGTTTGTGTGAGGGTGGACGAGTAGTAGGTCGTGAGCTTGTTCGTAACCTCAGACGTGTAGAGGAGTGATACGAGCGCTGCAAAAAAAAGGAGAGTAGTCCACTGCCTTGGACGAATGAGGGCATGGTTCCCCATGATGATCGAGCCGCACGACCTTTTCTTTCGTTTTTGGGGAAGAAGAGAGGTGGATCTGAAGTACATGTCAGGGGAAGATTGGGGGTGAAGGAGACGCAATGGGTCCAATAGGCTGCAGATTTAAGAGCAGGAGAGTATAAATCCGGCATTCGGATAAGTCATTTTTCGCCGTTGTCAGTACGGGATGATTAGGTTGATGAGGGTATCTCCATAAGTATTGTCCTGGATTGCGACTTCCTACACCATGGGCATCCTCGAGATTGAAGGCATGATGGTGGTCCCGGGTACACCGTAACAGTGTCAAAGCCTGGACGTTTGGCGCTCATTTGGGACCGATCCCACCACCGATATCGGGTCACGATAGCATTTTAAGAAAGGAAACCCCGTGGATTTGCCCTTGAGAAATTGCCTTGCAGAATAAGCCCCGAGGTTCATATCAGATAAATTTTTGCTTTTATTTTGATGAAGATTCCTGGTTGTCATTGTTGATGGTCAAGAGAAGGAAATTGGTAAATCTCCCGTATGTGCTTGTTTGGTTCGGAGCTCATCGCGCAATCTGGCCGGTCGGTGCCGATGGGCGCCCATTTCCCACTTAGCGCTCACACCGGCGACTCGGCTGCAAAATTAGAATCCCTCTCAGTATATATACACAAAATTGACTTATTGCTCAACATTGGGTCAACACCATCACATCTCATGCAATTCTCGTCGACTTGATACAACTCTCCCTTCAACCCTCTCGCTTGGAGTCACCGGTATGCAAAAGATCGCCTTCCGATTCGGACCGGTGTCTTTGCCCGGACTCCACAGGACACGTTTTCGGTACAAGTATAACAAAAAAAGAAGATTACGCTTAAAAATATTTCGCTGATGGAAGCCAATTCATTGGGAAATAAATGCCTAAAATGACATTGAAAGCAATATGTGATGAGGAATTGACAAGGAGGAAATATTAAGTCTGTTTATCCCCTCGGCTTTTGCTCAGCGTAAGTCACGCAACTTTTATGTTTCTGTTATCACGAATTCATTCCCATCCAAGGATTGGCCATCTCAGTCAAGGCACAAGCCACCCAACCACTAGACAAACGTAACTTCCCCCTGTCCTTGCATGACCCGAGATGTCATTGTTAATCAAGTCATACATACATTCACTAAACATCCGGTGTATTTCCCTATTGCCCGACTGATGAGCGGTCAACATCACCGAAAAGTACGCAACAGCTTATGTCCGAGTTGCCTCTCTGGCGTACAACCTCAAAAGTTCAAGCGGAATAGGCAAGTTCAATGTGTATTGGGTGATAATTTTATACTGACGACATGCACCTCCTTGCATCTAACCCGTGTATCACCGCTTGACTGTAGAATCTCTATACGGACCTACTAAACATCTGCGAACCCCTCGGTGCAAGGGCCAATAAACATAATTAAATTAGCCTTACTCCCGGAATCCAAAATCTGGGCCTATCTTGCGAAAGCATTGGCAATTGGCTAATATTCACAACAGATGTCAGCCAGATCGCTGAGTCTCATGAAGCTGACAGAGTCCATTGCCCACTAAGTCCTTATCGTCCAAGGTGACCAAAAACAGGACAGATAAGGTCGACAGGCTGGAGAACAATAATGCGAGTCCCAGCAAAGTTTATCAGAACAGGATACCTGTCGACATCCGGCCTTACAAGGGACGACCATCCTTGCATTTCTCCTTCTGTGCAGACCTTCGCACGCCATCATCTCGACTGTCCTGCCTGGCATGAAGCTGGATGTCCACCAGACCATACTCTCCATCATTTGGTCACAAAAGACCCAGATTACAAGAGAAGAACTGAGCGAGCCGCCGTTTCCCATAAATTTATAAAACGCTTTTCCTGGTCAAACGAACTCCACGGGATTTAAGAGAAGCCACAAGACCACGAGCCCAAATTGTTGCTGGTAATTACTATAGCCAAAAAATATTCGATCCAAGCTGCTCAAAAACTGGTGAATTGTTGTTGGACTGTTGCCTCAGATTTTTTTTTCATACAACATTGACCAGCGAAAGTAAGAAACAGGCAGACAACCAATTGATGTATCTCAGACTTCCAGAAACACTTATCGTGCTTTCGTTCCAGGTGGTAGTTCTAGTGTTCGACAGGATATTTCAAGAAAAGCTTGAGAAATTAGACCGCCAGGATGTCAGGAGGTAGCGGCCTTAGTCCAGATATCCAGTAACTCGCCAGTCACAAAAATTACCGAGCCCAGAGTTCTCTAGTCTCCCATAGTCAGACCAACAAATTCGTACTCTTTTTACGTGCACTGATTGACGATAAAGAGTTCTCCACTCATGGAACGGAACTTGAATTTGGCTGAGTGAAAGTGCATCAACGATCCTTAGGATGATACAACCGGCTGCGAAATTAGAGATGTCTTGCCCCCTAATAGCATAACTGCGCTTCGGCTGGGCCTGCAACCGTTTACCCGAAGAAAATAACAGAAAGCTTACTCCAAACTCCAAATCCATAGACCGCTTTTCATGCTCCCTCAAGCTCCCTCAAGCTCCAGGTTTTGAAATTCGTGCATAAAAAGCGAGGCCTAAACATGACAAAAAGTCCATACCAATTGTTTTCTCCCATCACATAGGGAGTTATCCTTGGAAGCGTGTTTGAGCTCCATTATTCAAAGATCGACAATTACTTGTGCCGATGAAAGACGTCACTAAACTCTCAACTCTTCGCGGGAAGGATCGTCTAAATCTTGCTGAGTCATCCTTGAGTAATGCGTGGATCGATGCTTCCGAACCTCAGTGTCCGAACGATCTCTCCGTCTCCTTCGTAGTTGCAAAATAGAGGAGGCCGACGTTGTGGGCGTGTATTCAAGGAATTTGTACAAAAGGTATGGTGGGGTGGGGAAGAAACTATCAACAATTTCCCTGAATTTCAATCAGCAACGCCTCACCAAGAGATAAGCCATGTCAAAAGTCATAGTTGTAACGGGTACTTCAGTTTCCCATATCAACCTATCGATTATCATAAACTTTGTTAGGTTCCAACGCTGGGATCGGCCTGGAGCTCGTACGTCTTCTCGCTGAGAAGGGCCATACGGTTTACCTTGCTGCTAGAAGCGATGCTTCTGGAAGGGAGGCGCAGTGCGTAGCAACTTGTCATTTAATGTTTACCATCTATGAAGCTGCATTTGCTGTAGAGCGAAACTACATGCAGAGGGTCTCAAGAACGTTAAATTCGTCAAGCTCGATGTCACCCAGCTGCCTACCGTTGAAGCCGCAAAAGCCGAAATAGAAAATGTTGAAGGGAAGCTCGACATTCTCGTGAACAATGCCGGAATCAGCAAAATGGAGTCGCCCCAGAATGCGACGAACGTAGAGATCCCCGTCCTCCGCGATACCATGGAGACCAACTTCTTCGGCCTGGTTCAGACCACGACCACCTTGCTTCCTCTCATACGCAAGGCTGGCGACGGCGTTATCTTAAACGTCTCCACCGATATGGCGTCCAACGCATACCAAGCTCGTCCCGATGCGCAGTTGCACGTCGTTGCATACAACACCAGCAAGGCGGCCGCTAATTCGTATACAATCGCTTTAGCACAGGAGCTTAAGAAGGAAGGCATCAAAGTCAACGCGGTCACTCCTGGATTCACCACGACCAAGTTGAATTTCCATGCCCCTGGAGGAAAAACTTCGAAGGAGGGCGCCGAAGCCCTATTGCCTTTCGCTTTGTTGGATAAGGATGGCCCCACAGGGAAATTCTTCGATTGGAATGGAAAGGAATTCCCATGGTAGATAAGTGTGTATGGATTCATGCGTGTACAGTTTGTGTACAGTAGTAGCCTGTAGGATTAGAATTTGCTGTATGAATTTCCGAGTCGAATTCCAGAGTTTTCAAAATTCATTGCTCCTTGGTTGCTTGCGTATGTTTGTTTGTACCAAAAAGAATTCACGATTGCACAAACCTTTCACCTACTTACTATCCCTTACGTCTCAAGCATCCCTGTTCCGACGACGCAGGAAAGTGACTCTGTACTGAAAAATACCGTTGATATATTGTGGTACCTTTCAACCCACCCACCTTGCTGAAGTTAGGCGACATATCGAAGCCTAGGACAATTCACTAGAGCATGTAAAGACGACGCGCGTCTTTGCCGGCCCAATGACTTGGCTGTGACTGTCAACAATGACAACAAACAGCCTTGGCTTCTACCTAACCTGACATCACCATGATTGCTAAGGCTTAAGATTCGATGAATAAGAAATCTCAGGCTTCTCTACGATTTCGACTCAGGTTCATCTGTCTGACTAACTTCTGTGTAGTCATCGGCACTCTAAAGAGTTGAAAAGGTATCGAATGACAATGGCTTTTACAATAAACCACCCCTACATACTCAAAACATTATGGCCAGAGTATTTCTTGTAACCGGTACGTGGTCTTATTGTCGACCAACTTCGATTAACAGATGATTTATTGTCATTTTGTGTTAGGTGGAAATTCTGGCATTGGATTCGAACTCGTACGGCTCCTTGCTGAAGCAAACAATACCGTTTATCTTAGTGCAAGGAACGAAGCAGCCGGAAAAGAAGCACAGTGAGACCAGCCCACGGGTTATTTTTTCATTCTCATTTTACTAACAAGCATTTTCTGCAGAGGAAAATTAATCGCAGTTGGACTCAAGACCGTCAAATTCGTTCTGCTCGACGTGACAGACCCGACCACTGTCCTTGCTGCTAAAGAAACGATCGAGAAAGCCGAAGGAAAGCTCGATGTCCTCGTGAATAATGCTGCGATTGGCAAAGTTGACAGCGACCAAAGCCCAATGTCGATCGCGCTTCCCACTCTCCGTGATGCTTTCGAAACTAATTTCTTTGGAGTGGTCCAAACCACCACCATACTTCTTCCTCTTCTGCGAAAATCTTCTCAGCCCGTTATCCTCAATGTCTCGTCGGAATTAGGATCTAATCATGCGCAGTCACTTCCAGCAGCAAGATTTCATCCAGTAGCTTACAATACCACCAAGGCCGCACTGAACTCGTACACCATCGCATTGGCGCAAGAGCTGAAAGGTGATGGGTTCAAGGTCAATGCAGCAACACCAGGCTTGACTTCGTCCAAGTTGAACGGGTTTATGGCAGGCAAAACCTTAAGAGAAGGTGCCCTAGCTTTATTGCCCTACGCGCTGCTTGACAGCGATGGTCCGACTTGCAAGTTCTTCGACTCCAAGGGGAATGAGTTCCCTTGGTAAAACGGAAGTTCAGCGATTCGGACAGAAGCTGGCAGAGGCAATATATGGTTGATTGTGCCTTTCATGCCTTTATGTAAACGCGTGGACTTATCTATTTGTAAAACTATAAAATTGCTTTGAACGAACCTATATCCGCAGGCACAGAAATTTTGTAATGACCAATGACTGACTTCTTAGTGAAAGTGATCAGCTAACAACAACCATTGGCGTTAGCCTGGAAATGTAATAGTCATCTCGATTTCATTGGGTACATATTTATGTATACATTCGTAGCTTCATTTAAGTGTATCGTTAAGAGAAGGGTCAGCCTCCAATTTGTTGGAGAATGAACTGAGAGGCGGTGTCTTGGTAGCGGTCCAAGTATGTCAAGTGAACCTGGAGATTTGATCCTGAATCGCAGAAGGGATCGCCACTGTCGCAGAACGACTGGATGCGAGGCTGAAGGGTGGCGCTGTACTGCTGGTTGGGTTGGCGGGGGAAGAGACCCGCATTTTTAGAGGTCCCGCGGTCGTAGGTTTGTGCTGGGATGTGGCGCGGGTCACCAAGTTGGACGACGGCCGTCACTGAATGACAAGAGAGTGGTCAGAATCAATTTAGGATGAGCATGATACTAATTTACCTCTGTTTCCGATACTCGCAGCGATTGGCGGAGTTGCAGCACCGAGGCCAGAAACCCCTCCTCCCCCGGCAAGGGCATCTCCAATAACGTGGGCACCCTAAATTTCACGCATGCTTAGCCAATGGGTCACAAAACATAGCAAATTGAGATACCTGGGAGTATCCAACAAGCACGATCTTCTGGTTCGGGCAAGCTTGAGCCTGGCTAGTGAGAAGCGCGATAGTCGCCTTGGTTCCCTGGGCAGAGCTACTCGCGTAATTGGTGAGAGTAGCCGGGTAATCAACGGCTGATGTTGAGACGGTTTGCGTGCTTTGGTTTTGGACCTCGGTGACGATTGCGCCGATGCTACCAGCACCAGGAGCCTCGGTGGATCCGCGTGCGGCGATGATGTGTACGGCGGCGCATGGGCTAACTGGTGCAGGCGTCGGGGCTGCGCCGACTGACAGGAACGACGCTGCGAGCACGAAAGTGGGGAATACTTTGGACAACATTGGGGGGAACGAGTACGGCTGGCTCGATAATTTCCTTTCCCCTCATCGCGTAGACTTTATAGTGTTAAGGTGTCCATTTGGGACTTCATATGGCTACCGTTCCAAATTTAGTGCCAAATGAGAACGATGGCCTAAACAGACAGGAATCTGGGGAAGACGATCGAGGTGCATCAAATTGAAAATGGATTATCTGGCCATTTTTGGCCGTCGATCGGAGTCAGCTGGTACTCGTAGGCTTGTCGAGAAACCCAAGGAACAACAAATGGTGTGGCCTTGAGGTCACCCAACCGTAGTAACGTAGCGGTCCAATCCTGGCGTAGACAGGATGAGTTCCACAGCCTCGTGCTTAACTTATCATGCGACCCCCTCACCGGTGGAAGATAACAAGTCATGGTTGCCTATCGTATGCACAAAAAATGTGCAAACACAAGTTTTACGAGAACGAGGGACTTGGCGAGGTGCAAAAAATTCTGAACCGTAGTTGAGCCTGCCAGTTGAGAGAGCAGTAGGTAGTCGAACGAATGAGAGTTACATGGTAGGTGGTAGGAGAATCCTTTGACTGACGGCAAGGCGTTCCCATTGTCAATGCAGATGGCGGCGTGGCGCAACCACAAGAGCTGAGACTTGAGTCTGCAGCCGAGTACACTACACGTCATGGATAACAATACGTTTGGTTGCGCCATAAGTAAGGAACCGCCCTCCAAGGCGGCCGGAAGCCAATTTTGGTAGCTTTCAGTAACGGGTGCATTGGAAAGCAGGTGGCTGCAGGACGCTTGGTGAAAGGGAGTCACCACGAAAACACACGTTGAAATTGGTCATCGACCTTCGTTACGTTCAGCTGACCACAAGAACGGCCTCTCGAGAGTCTTTGCATCGTGGTTCAGTTCCTTCATCAGCCTCTGTTGTAGCAGGTTGTAGCAGACGACTGGTATCCGGTAAAGCAAAAAGCCGGAGCTCGAGCAAATGCTGCCGCAAGTCCAAAATAGGCAGTAAAAATAATAAGACCCAGTTTGTCCTAGCTAAGTAGTACTGATTAGCTTGGTCAGATAATGGAGGTTTAAAGTCTTCGGAAGAACTGATGGGCAGTCACCAAGGAGCTGGATTGTACCAGAGGTAGAAACTTTGTGACGGCTGAGGTCATGTTCTACGCGTGAGGTCACGACCACGTGAATGATAACAAGCCGTGACAAAGGGCTACTCTTTCAAGAACGAAATTTGAGGAAATTGCCCAGCAGAAAAATAAAAGGTCATCGATCATCCTCTATAGCTATGCTGTCCTTTTCAAAGCATTTTTGCTCGAACTTTGAGCCTCAGCCATTCGACGTCTGAGAGGCGGACCGTGATCCCGTAAGCAGGCATCCCTCACGTGTTCCACCATTTCACTTCCAACCACCATGTCTTCAAACACACCAAACTCCCAACCACCTAGTTTGCCCTCAAATGTCCCACCTCCCACAGGAAATCTACTACACGATTCATTCGAGGTCATTTATTAGCTCATTTTTTTTTAACCAATACCACAGCTTACATCAGGTCGCAGAGTGCAAAACATGTTTCTGACCTACCATGTGCCAGGAATGCATTGTTGGCTGGAATTGCCAGTGGGACGGGCATGGGAGTGATTCGCGGGATTGCTGCTGGTGGGCAATATTCATCTCTTATGAGACATTGTTTTTTCGAACCCGCTTTCTTAGGGCCCATGATGGCAGGACACTGGGCAATTGGCACATTCGTTATTATTTCATTGGGCTCATGGTATGTCCTTCCGCATCAAAAACCCTGAAATGTCAGACTGATAGTTGTCTTTCTGATAGGCATATCTGTCAAAAGCAGTATGCAGACGAACGAAGGAAGATAACACAAGTTATAGAAAGCATGCCTAAACGAACACTGAAAGAAAGCAACAGCCAGCCCACCACTGGAGCAGGCACCAAGTCATAATCATGGGCTCATCACACGTACAAAAGTGTTGCACTTCTCTATAATTCTGAACCCCTTCTATACTGGAAGTTTTCCTTAACTCCATTCCGCTGCCCAGACACCCTCATCCCAGTTCTCTACGAGTTCAGGATCGTCCTGTTCGATGGCGTGAATTTGGAGACCGAAGGCTACGTACAACAGGAGAGTTACCTTGTATTTCGCCTGGAATTGTGAAAAGCCGTCCCGAAGAATAACAACTTCGTGTGGGATATCTTTGTCAACAACATTCCTCCTCGTCTCCGAATAGATCTATGTCACAAGCGCTGAGAGGTACGTTCGACCCTGAGGCTCAACACTTACTTTAGCAGCTTTGGGACCACTGGTGCCACAGAGTTAGTATACATGAATGGGGATCGAATGGCAGTGGTGGCCTACCGAACTTGGGATAAGCTGCAGTGGAAGACGACCAGCGGGACTTGCTTCGTATCCTTCACCAGCCCATCCACGCTCATTAGGAACTCCTTCGATGGCAGGTTCACGCTATCTCTGATATTGCCGCCCACATAGTCATCGTCTCGGACGTCGACGACCAAAAAGTCCTTCTTTGGCACCTTGCCGCTCTTTATAAGATCCGCCAATTCCTTCATCATTATAATCGATTTCAGTAACGAGAACCGTGGTGGTGACTATAAAGTATCATACATCCCCACTTATATAACGGACATTTGTTTGTGTCATTACTGACCGGCGAGAATGAGGGGCTATTACGAGGAGACTAGAAGGTCGAGTCCAGGTCGAAGGTCTGATGAAAGAGAACATTCACAATCAGGCTTATGTCATCGCTCATTGCTCTTCGCACCCTGGTCCATCATCGACATCTTGCAAAAATATAAAACTTTGAAAGGCAAGAAACATAGTAGTTATACAATAGGGTACGGGTACATAGTGGTCGATACACAAAGGAAATACCATACAACCATTTGTCTTTTCTCTTCCTTACACCCCATTTATGTTCGAGCGACGATGAGATTTTGAACTACCATTTCAAGATTATAACCATCGTTTAGTTAGAAGGTTGGAAGGACCCACGGCTTGTTGATTATGCTATCATCCCCAGTATACAGCATGGTATCGTAAACGAAACTCCCAAACAAGGCTCCGAGAATAGGAGCCAGGACGGGACACCACAGCCAATACTGACTAGGATATTCGGTCAGCTATCGCACCAGGGAATGGCAGTGACTGGTATGAAATGCCGTACTTTCTGAAATTGAACACCTCTCTTCCATACCCAACCATCGATGTCAATATGCGTGGCCCAAGATCACGAGCTGGATTAATGGCGTAACCTTCGCAGCTCGATCAGCGTTGAAGACGGAACCCTCACGGGGAAGAAAATTTTACCTGTTTCCATCCCGAGGGAAGTGCCGATGCCCAAAATCAATATGAAGAGAACAAGTGGGGCAAGGCCTGCAGGTGGCGGCATGTTCTTCTTGTCGTTCATCGCAAGAACGACGAGCATGAGAATAGTTGTACCGAGGAATTCGTCAAAAAAGGCGGAAACGTTGGTCATATAACTCGCCTGCAGGAATTTAGATTGGCATAGTAGCGGAGAAAGAAAGAAAACTCACTGCGTAAGTTGAAAACAACCCAGCAGTGGCGAGTGTACGGACACCAGGACCTTCTACAAGGTCAAGGGCATGAAAATAGTTGGCGTAAACTACAGCAGCTCCGACGATGCCCCCTAGCACTTGAGAGATAATATAGGTCTAAAAACTGGGCGTCAAGGACCGAGTACGAGGCAAATTTGAGCGAGACCCACGGGCACTTTCTTCCAGGGAAATCCTCTGAAAGTCGCCAGTGCAATTGTGACCTAGAGTATATATAGTTCAGATGAAAGGCTTAGACCACGACAAAAAGTATCACACACAGCTGGATTAATATGTCCACCAGAAATCCCACCAGAAACCCAGACGCCCATAGCAGTTCCTACTGCCCATCCAACATTAATTGACAAATAACTCTAAAATTTAACAACAAGATTGAGATTTCGGGTCAAAATATAGAATAGAGTACACCTACTCCTTTCTCTGACGCATTGACTTTGGGATTTCCACCAAGGACCACTTGACAATCGACTCCGTTTCCAAAAATTATCAAGACCATAACACCCAAGAACTCGGCAAAAGGTTCTCGGATATATTCACTAATCATGCGACATGAGCACAATTTTTATAAAGAGAGCAATGAAATACCGATAGCGTGCCCATTGATTCGGGTAGCGTGGTTCGACCTCCGTTGAATTCACGGCATACTCCTTATGATTTATAGAGTCTTTTGAGTCTGAAGGAGGTGGAAGGGTCGAGTCCCGACGACGGCTATCCGATGAGCAGCGAGGTTTATCAGTCATTGCGGTAATAAAGGAAATAGTCACAGAGAAGTTGGAGTGGGTACTCGTTCTCCCAGACCTGTGCAGTATAAGCCTTTTAACGCACTCTCCAAATAATGGAATCTGATGCGAAAGGATCTCGACAGCGGCATGCCGTTTCACTTTTTCGAAGCAACTAACCAGTCAAACTTTTACAGTCGAAAAATCAAGAATAGACCAAAATCATGGTCCTGCATTTAGAACTTCCAGAAGTTACGAACATGGGCCTAGAGAAATGATCGTAACACACGCTCTAAAGACTAAAAAATGACCGGTTATTGAGTTAGCTTACACCGGTAATGGACATAATTCATTCTCACCTCCTAGCAGCATCGTCAATTAGTCAAATCGAAGGGTTTTCTGGGGACAGATATCTGTAATGGACTCACAGCAAACGCAGCATTACACCTTGAAAGGCGCAGCCTCTCCAACTGCATTTGGAAGCTTATACACATAGGAATGCAACAGCAGACAGCTGTTGAAAAAACAAGCCCAGTCAGGTGACAAAATGTTTCCTAAAGAATGAGTGGCGCGACGGGTCCATGACGCGTAGGACAGCATGTAAAACGGGGAGAACTTGTAAGCGCATCCATTAATATCGCAAGCACGTCAAGCTTAAAATTGTTGCGGACCGGGGTCCAACTGTTTGCGGAATGTCTGACAACGGAACGAACCACTCACGGAGGAAGAGGCGCCTTGAGAAGGCACATCTGCGAGGGTCATTTAGGTTTCATGATATTCATATGTCGGGACGCGTTTAAACCAGCAGCGTGAAGGTAATGCAAAGAGCATTTGCACTGCAGGCTTTCTGAAAGATGGTTCGCACCCGAAATAAATTTAGTGGGAAAAATGAATATCTCTCACACCTCACACGTGGTTGTGAATGGGCCCACCCAGAGCCTTCTCTTACGCCAAAGGGATGACATTCAACGAGGCCCTCGCAGCAGGCGGACCAACTGAGATGGAACTAGTTCTTCTGGCAATATCTTAACCACCTAGGCAAAATTTCCCCGTTAGTCAATCTTCTTGTAAATTACAAAATTGAATTGTAACTTGCCATTCTTCCTACGTCTTCACCACCCACGTCCCAGCCGGTTTCAGCAATAACTAAAGTGCACCGTTCGACCAATCGCGTAACAAGCATACCCAACCCAAAGCGCTCCTTGGCGTATTTCCTCCAACGGAGTAGGTTCTTCAGGAGCTTCACGTGCCGGTTGAGGACCCGCTTTCGCGAAGGAATCGCATCAGGGTGAAACCCAGGCAATGACTGGCGAGTGCCAGTATATTTAGTAATGGACACCTCAAGTTCAGTAATGGCATGTTCGAACAAGGTCATAACTGATTTTAGGAGCATCTAAAGTGGAGGTAAGTAAACGCAAAATGGAAACGGTCAAGAAGGACCAAAGATAAACCTGGAATTTGCCACCGTCAGCTTCTACGCTCGCTTCGATCTCTTCAGCCAAATCGATCATCCTCCTGATGTGCTGTATGGAGTAAACATCCAGGGCGCCGTTCCCCAAAATCTTGCACACAAGAGGAATCACAGCAGTCGAAATCATGGAAGCTACGAGATCCCCGTCAGGGCCTAGCGTCCGCTCTTCTACAACCGAGTTCTCGCCAGGTCGACAGTATTCGTACAAGCCCTTGTACCACTTGAAACTGTGCAAACTGCGCTGGTCCTACCAAATGGGTGCTATAATGTCAGACCAGTGCGGATAGTCCGAAAAAACGGAGATCACCGACCTCGATGCAATCCCAGGTGACAAGCTCAAGCCGCACCCAGAACTCCCAAACACTGACCACCCCGAGACCTCCCCATGCGCCAATATAACTGTCTGAATACTTCTCTCTCCAAACGCTCCAACGGCCTTTCCCAGGGTCTCGGAACTCTGCAGCTTTGACATCTGCTAATACGCCTTTCGTCCTTGAATTGAGCGATTGGATGGCTTCAGCGTATGACGAGGTATCATGTGGCGCAAGAGATGAATCCGTAGAATATCCTTCCTCTTCTTCTCCTGAAGGTCGTGTCCGACGAGACGACCGCAATTGGCGACGTGCAACCCTGGCCAAACGACGTTCACGTCTCTCTTGAACCGGGTTGGGTTTGTGAATTGTTCTGCCAAGTTCGTCCGTTTCTTCAGGCTCGGTCGAGGGTGGTGTAGGTAATGGGCCAATGAAGGTGGCAAGATCGTCTTCGTCGTCTTCTCGGCGCCGCTTCGCGATCATGTCGAATCGCTCTTTGAGTAATGACAGGTGTTCTTCTTCTAGCTTCTCGAGCAACGGATACTATGTCAAAAGTCAGGGTCCATTTGAAGCCATAAGAGTAAAGTTATGTTTACCTTTTCATCCAAGAATCCAGCTACACTATCCGTCCATTCCTTGAAATTGTTGAACCATGCCCTTTTTTCCTCGGCCCTCTCAACCATTTCTCTCATGTCTTTCTCCCTTTCGTCCAGTTCTAAATGCTCTTGGGCAAGGGATGTCAGAGAAGCAGAGTTTTCGGCGTGGGATGTGGTCAACCGGGCGAGCTGCTCCGATAATCGAGAAATCGCTGGGCCTAATGATGGCACTGGTGTCGTAAGAGGGACTGAAAAAAATCAATCAGTTGCTGGGTTATTGAGGAAGCGGAAGACGATATACTCGGGGCAGCCTTGTAAACTTGCTTCACATTGGCAGATGAAGACGCCTCGGGTGTTCGATGGCCACCTCGACGAAGCTGCTCTTGTTCCCATTCTACAGTTTCCTCGTCTTCCTCCTCGCTGGACACAAGATATTAATATGGGCGGGGCTAGGGCAACTCCATATAACTTACGCATCGGCGATCATCTCTTTCATCGCATCCCTCCGTTGGCTGGCCTCTTTTTTCCTCGACTTTTTGCCTAGTGCTATTCTTTCTTGTGCACTTGTATATTCAGCAAATTCTGTAAGGCGTTAGAGAAATGACAATGGATACAATTAGTGCTCACCATCGTCGCCTTCTCCTAACTCATCTTCTTCCCTCATGAGTCTGCTTTCTGGGTGTGGGCCTTGCGGTCCTTCGTCGCGTCTGGCTATGGAAAGCGAAATGAAGTCATCTTCCCCGCTTGCTTGCGTTTTCCGGAGCCGTTCTCGCTTTTCTTTGGCAACTTGGATTGAGGACTCGGATGGAATGAAAGAAGTTGTTTCCTCTGGCAGCAAAGTCAGTTTGGCTGCATATCTCAAGGCGAAGTAGGTCAAGTAGATTTACCGATATCCATGTCGATACTCTGCACAGAAACCTCCCCAAAGTCCATGGACATGTCTGCGTCATATGGGTCTACCTCGGATAGTCGAGGAGGCCGTGAGGTTGGGGTGCTCGCTTTGAGTTCTCTGAGGTATGCAGCGTCGTATTTAGGGCTATCGTTGGCGGATATAGTGGCCTGGTCGAGGGTCGAGGGTATAATACTGTCAAATAAGTCAGTTGCACTCCTTCAATAAAACTACTTGATTGAAACTCACGCAGGATGAGTTCCGAGTGCCATTTTCCGACTCAAGTTTGATTTTTTGACCTTGAAAGTCTCCTCGTCCCCATCCTGGCCAGAAGATCCCATTAGCACAGGCCCTTACAAGCAATTAGAAACTCGAACCTGCTCTTCGTCGGCTCCAAAACTCAGACGCGACTTGGTCTTGGTCGTCTTTTTTATCTTGGTCTTCAGCTTCATCGCCAATGTGCTTGGCGACTCTTCTGCAGTCTCCGACGCGATTTCAGAGCCATTTTCAGGTGATGTCTGCCTTGCCCTGGGCGTCGGCTTGCCTTTGCTGCGCCTGAAAATGACGGGAGGAGTAGAGTCCATGGTCACTGTTCACCAATCCGCTTCCGAGTGATGTGCGTGACGCGCAGAGTCAGCAAACCCGTCACGCGTTTGCCCTCCATCCCTGTCCTCCACAATGGATCATTGATCATGCCTCGATTATATATGTCTTGCTTGAACATTCTCTTATGCGAACCTTTTTTTTACGTGGGTGCAATCAAGGTGCAAAAGAAATTTTTTTTAAAAACGTACCGCATACAAACCCTTACACAGCGGCATATTAAATCACGTGATTTTTAAATGACTTTCGCGAAATCTCAAGTTTCCCACGGATAATTTCCTCTTTTAAGCCGTCATATTTGTTCGAAAATGGCAGAGTCTAGCAACCGTCCACGACCGCGACCACGACCTCGGCCCATCGCGCGCGCACCGTCTAATGCAGAACCATCCGCAACACCCGGTGCATCGTCGTCCTCGAGCACCTCGATACCTGTCCTGTCATCTATCCCCGGAAAACAACGCGTGTTCGAGGTTCAGGACACCGACGAGATGTTCATAAGGAACAAGAACCGCTCGTACCAGACCTGGCAAAAGCTCGAACAGATCAATAAAGGTTGCTTTGCTGCTGTGTTTATACGTTTTGTCATTAATCTATTCATTTGCAGAAATAACCAAAAAAGACAAGGATGCATCGGGCGACAGCGATAATGCAGCATCTCCCAGCAAGAACAAGAAACATAAGAAGATCAAGCAAGAGGCTAATCATATTCCATCATGGCAGAAGACCAAGGAGCTGACTCGGTATGCCATTCAACTGCGTTCAAGCTCTAAGCGCCCCCTTGCTTGTGCCATGATGCTAATGATCAAAATACTAGCATGCTCTCTGTCGACCTCTCAGACGATTCCGATATTGAATTCACAGGATCATCAACACCAAAAAATAAACTTAACGGGAAGCGCAAGCGTCAACGCAGCCGTTCACGTTCTATCACGCCTCCTCCTGCCCTTCCTTTGCATCAAATTCAGAACGCAAAGAACGTTGTTCGGTGCGTCCACCACTGCGTCATTTCTTAGTACCCAGATCTCTTACATAAATTACAGTCAAACACTCAAGGCTCCCGCACGAGTACCCTCCCCCGTATTTGACCCTGACGAATCTACCGACACCATCATTTTCCAATCCGAGCTTAATGATATTGCGAAGGGAATCAAAGAGCAGTCGCATGCACGCAGCAGCCTTCCGCCCGATGCGACCGTCGAGGACCATATAATCCTGAACGTCACATGGCATCCACACCCTCTGAAGACCGGTGCGCAGACGCAGCAATGGCAATACAAGATCGACAGGGTATGTTAACTATGTCTTTCCTGCCATTCAAATTTCTTACACCTCTGTATGTTTTTTATTTTCTGATAGACCGATGCCTTTCGTGATTTGTTCGAAGCGACCGCAGAGGATGCCGAGATCCCAAGTACCAGTCTCATCATGACATACCAGGGAAAACGCTTCTTCCCCTCCGTTACGCCTCAGACTCTAAAAATTTGGGCTGAAACTGCAGAGTTTGGTATGCCTCCCTTTTGCAGCTTTTTTCTTCCAAACTCACAAGCTTTGCCACTGTCTCTAGATGCGTATGAGAAAACTGCCTACGAATATATCCACAAGAATCCCATTCCCATTAAGCATGCAGCCACCGGGCCTTTAAAGTCAAACGCAGGCGGCGTCATTGACGTCGACTCTGACTTGGACAACGTCGGCTCTGACTTCGACCATGGCGCTAACTCCCCACCTGCGCATACACAGACCCAGGAATCCGACGCCGAGTCAGAATCAGAAGGCGAGAAATTCAAGCTCATCCTCCGCTCTGGGCTAACACCCAAGGACATTACGCTCACCGTACGCCCGACGACAAAGTGCGGCGCAATTGTCAAGGCTTTCTTGAAGAAAGCTGGCTTGGCAGACCAATACCCTGAGGTCTTTGCAGATACCACGTCAGCCTCGAAGGGTGGGCGGAAGAGCAAAGGAGGTGCTAAAGACCCGAGACTTTGCATTGATGGCGATAAAATGGAGAACGACTCGGAAATTGGGGACCAGGATCTGGAAGACGGTGATATGGTTGAGGTTGTCGGGTTGTAAATGGTGTGCGGGATGTTACCCTGTACTCTTCACTGTTGTTCAGACCTGCCAGGGCTATCAAATCTGGCCTTCTATTCTCTCGTGCTTCTGCTCTATGATTAGTACAGTCATTAGTTTTCGGTCATTCATACTCTGCATAACCCTACATATATATTCCCAATGAACCACCAAAAATGCCAGCGAAAGAATACATTGAACTCAAACCGATTTGTGGACAAGTGTACCAGACAATCAGGTCATTCATCCGCCTATTGACGAGTTCCAAACCAGTTTCCCAAGTCTCTCTGCTTTTATAAACGAATTTCTAGAAAATAATAGATTGCAATGTCCAAACAATTTATAATATTTGTATAATACCAAAGTCCTGAGTATTATGGAAGAAAAGTTGGGTCGACTCTACCCTTCGGAGTGCATAGCATCTCTATTCAGGCCGGAGCACCGCAGACAAGGGCTTGTCCAAGCTATTTAGATGCAAAAAAAAAATTAATAGCGGCCGACAAAAAGCAGATTTTACGTACGACTGGAAGGAGGCAGCATCTAGCTCGCTGGCCAATGGCGGCACAGATATTGATGAAGTCCGGGATGTCAGTGGGGAGGGTCGGAGCTGTAAAATAATTCAACTTAGCAGTTTGAACCGTTGCCAGGAGTCGAGGGGGAGACTTACGAGTAGCACAGTCGAGGTCAGCAACGCCGAGAACGTCCGTAGCACAACAGAGTGCATTTGAATCGGTGCCAGTGCAAAGGGGAAGTTGTTGACGGCCTTCCAAAGTGGTGGGCACAGCGATGGCGACCGAAGCACCAGCGAGAGCAGCTGTTATGATGGAGAATCGCATCTTAACTCGTGGAGGATGGTTTGATTAGAGCTAGGTGGTGCGTTTAAGTTGTGGAAGTAGTAGAAGGCTTGAAGGATTGTTGGTTTAAAAGTATCAATTTCGTGCTGGCTTTATAGGACTCGTCGCTTAGTAGGTGGTGCAGTTTTCGTCTGCCGCATCCAGGCATGACGAATTTATGACTAGATAAACCGGCGTTTATTGTGCTCATTGTGGCTTCCAGCCTGCTCCAATACTCAAGAGTCATCATTTAGCGGCGAGCAATACAGTGTTTCAAGAATGAAGAAAACATACCTGAAATGCATCTTGCTCCACCATTTCTCTTTTTCCTTTGGTCTGGAAATTGAATATGACGAACTGGAGTATTTTCAATCTGATTTTCGGTAGTTATTGAGAACATTGTCGGAGCTCTGTCGTGATTTCGAACATAGCTTTCAGCGTCAGCGTGTATTTTCTTGACCTGAAATTCTTTGTCCTCCGTCGGCATAACGTTATACCTCACGGTGCCGCCAAATGATAATATTACGTATCGTTATATGCCCACTCTGGACAGAGAATGACGGTGTGGAGTTATATGTCTTCTTTTCAGGGATTTATTGCGCCAATGATATCGAGCGTGTTTTCTACCTGGCGTTTTTGTTCGTCGAAAGGAAATGCGTGCATATCAGCCTCTGACCTGTGGGGAACATCTGTGCCGGTGGAGACTCTAGAAACCAATACCGGTGACAGTATACTGTTGCCCAGTATGGTTTCAAAGTCACAAGTTTAAGTCGACTCTAGCTAGTGCCCACTGTCAATATTGGAGACCGTCAAGATTTTCGACAGAGATCCTGTTAAAAGAAAATGGATCAGAGAGGTAAATGAAGGAGGAGACAGATTGGCGACTAGCGCAAGCGCAGTAGACACTATCGATCAAGGTTAAGTATAAAGAAGCTTTGAGTATATCCAGTTGCCAACACATTGAGCCAGCGTGTGATGAAAGAGAACCGATGCGCAAGTCGGCTAGGGTTCATTACGCAAGATAAATTAACTCACATGGGCCGAAGGACATGCAGTCCTCCACCATTTGATAGGCTTGTCTGCACGGCAGTTATGATCTTATGAGAACGTGTGGAGCAGCAATCGTCATCTCGTATTGATAACAATCTACCACCATTCCAATATCCAAAAATTCGACTTAAACGGTCAGTCGTCCTGATGAAAAGTTGGCTCTCACTTGGCCAGGGCAAAGTCCAATTGCACATGGGAGGAGCAGTGCTACGACCTTCCGAAGTTGGACGTTGGATTGAAAATCGTTTTTCTGGGCAACGACATGACGCCTCGTTGAAATCGGTGCGTATATACCAGGCTAAAACCGAGCAGGCAAAGTGCAATAAATTCCGATAGCCATTCAATATCCAGAGACCGAAAGGGTGATAAAAGGGAAGGCGCTCGGATATTTGTTGCGATCGGCTGCTCGTCTAAATTTAGCTGTTAATGACGCAATCGCCGATCAACAGGTCGAAAATAAGCGCGCTGTGAACACGTTTTGCGACCCAGACAAACGAACTTTGAGAAAACCGTCAAATTGTCAAATAGGTGTACTCCTTTTAAAATCCCTGAACAAACTAGGAAGCACAGAGTGTTTGACGAGGTAATTAGGGAGCTCAAATTCAAAATAAAGGGGATTTCACACACATCGTATGCAAAAGTCAAGGAAGCACCAACATACTACTGCCATCCTTCACTGGCATTACGCACTAATATTCGCGCATTGTTCACAAAAGCACGTATTAGTTCGTCGAATGCACTCCGCTCATGTTCCGACGCGCTGGGGTCGCCGCGCTTTATTGCAGTTGCCAGGAGGAGTTCGGGTCGTGCGATTTCGAGTTCAAGTTCATGCAGTGTTTGTGGCTGGTTGGCAATCATTGAACCTCTGGTAAGTCAAAGTAAAGGTACAAAAAAAAACAGAAACTTACAGGAGCGTTCGGGGACGTGGTTGAGATAACCTGTGTCAAATCGATCTTGAACTCCTCATGAGAGTAACTCAGCCGGTCCTTCCGTCTCGTTAACGTCGGCGTACCAATCGGATGCGACACTGCGCATGAGATTAACTAATAAAGCCACGAAGACGCAAACGCAATGTACCTACTTGGTACCTCCAAGTTAACGCTAACCCGCCAGTCTGCTTCCCGTTTGGGGCTGTAGATATTTAGGTCACCGAGGCGCACCTTGCGCATGCACTCGACTACGGTGCCAGTCTTATCGTCGCGCGTCACGCGAACTTTATCACGGTCACCGCCTTCTGGGGAAGGATAGAATGAGTCTACGAGATGGAGGTGACTGTAGTCTAGTGGGCTTCCAATGTGTGATGGCTGCGAGGAAGCGGTTTTGAGTCCATTAAGGAGGTTGTTGTAATGCTTGTGTTGATGCTTAATGTCGAGTTAATATGGGGAAAGTGGGTGAAGGATAGGTGGGACGCACGACTGACATATTCGACTCGAACCGTGTATCCGTACCGTTGGGTGCGAGTACTATATATATGATAAATTAAAAAATTGATCAGCAAGAACGCTTCATCGAGCTATAAATGCGAAAACGCACTAGTTTCTACAAGCACAGGTAGCGCCAACCTCTGACCCGACATCCTGTCTCTCAGTACACCAATCTTCGCCTCCACTTCCACCTTGCCATTCGAATGGTGCTCTGGGCGCGTCATAATCATATGGTGCACAAAATCCGCGACCTCTTTTATGAACTCGTCCAGCGGTTCAACGCCAAGGATTGAGAGCGAAAGGGGTTGAAGGTTGTGTTGTTGGTGTTGGTGTCCAGAGGAAGAAGATGGGCGGCCAGAGATTGATGCATGGCCATTGGCACTATCCATAGATGGCTGTGGTGAGGCCGTCCGTCGAACACGTTTAAGAGGAGGAGGCGACGATGAGCGAGCTTGCATGTCAATGTGTATGGAAGGAGATAAGTACAGTCGTGTTCAGTGCCTTGCAGTGCCGAATGAAAATGAAGCTCCGCTTAAATAATTTGCGTCCGAGGGCTCATGCATGTTTCACGCAAGTTTCACGGCTCAAAGGCATGTACTAGTATAATTTCTGCAGATCTGTTTTTAACTTAAAAATACTATATTATTACTAAGAAAGAAGTTGTTTGAAGACATCATGTTCTAGCAGAATTTATTAGACTGTGGTGCGCCAGCATTGCAGCTATAGTAAACCGCCCTGGGCCCGATTCCCGAAGACCTAAAAAAACTTCCATCTGCGATAGGCCTTTGTCAGTCTGTTTTCAAAGAGCTGGTTTTGGTCACCTAAAGATTGAATATGGAATGGGTGCCCATTCTGTCAAGCAGACAACCAGCATGAACCTTTAAAATGTATTACTGTAAGCTGAATTATAAAACATGCAGCGACGACACATAAATTATCTAGTGTGGAGGAAAAAACATGAAGAAAGACATGGTGACTTTCTTTATCACAAAAACTTGCCATGAGTAGCTGCATAGATCCGCTGCAACATGTTACTCATGATAGCACTGTTACAGCTGCATGCGAAACCCTAGACAGTTTTCTAAAATCCCTTCATTGCGCCTGTATTTGTGCAAACAATCGCTTTTGGTCAGCTCCGTGCGTCGGTCCTCCCGACGAAGCCTTATTCCGAACAACCCGCCGGCAAATTACTCCAACGTGGAGGGGGCCTTGGAGCAGAAGTACTCCTCCCTACGTCAATAATTTGCTGAAATTGGGTGTTTATACAAACAACGGCGCACAATGTGATTTTTTGAAAACTGTCTACGGTTTTGCATGCAGCTGTAAGGCTGTCTTGATCTATTTGCCAACATGCTGCGTCTCTAATTCCCTTTTTGTCCAATTCCAGCATGTTCATTCGTAGGAGAAATTGGTTGTCTCTGTCGTCTTCGATGAGTCCATTGATGAGGCTTAAACATAAGTCAGCAGGGTGCCCAGGTTTCAGAAATCGAATCTACTCACTGGATACAAGCAAATGTTGACATGGGAAGCTTCACTATACCTGCACTCCCAGGTTTCGATTCACCTGGTAGAAAGACATCGACTTCTTTTGTCTTCCGGCAAAATTCTATCTCTCCTGGTTCGATTACAAAAGCAGACATTGTTCCGCTAAGACGTCCATCCATGACACGTCGGTCACGAATAAATTGCACAGTAACAACGGGAGTATCTGGTTCATACCCAAGCTGCTTGTAAATTATGGCAGCAGAATAATCCTTTGCGCCAAATAGCGTATTAGGTGGGTCGGACAGCTTTATGGAACAGATTTGCAACATTCCCCGCATCTGGCACAAGTCAATTTTAGCATTTGAGTTGAAAAGGCTGAGGAGGTCGGCCATTTCGCAAGGTTCAAACGAGAGCGCGACATCCACTCTAAGAGGTTCACTGCCGCGACTCCAGGGTCTGTTCACTAGATCAAGTTCATTGACAAGGATCAAATGAAAGACGAATCGTAGGAGATGGTTTGCACACATGGATTGGCAGAATTTTTGAAGGTCTGTTGTAACCAGTCCAGTATGAGGTGAACAGATTGCTTTGTGTAGTGGCCTAAAAGAAAACGCGTCCAGTGCATCGGTTTAAAAGTTCACGTCACCCACCAGTTCGCTTTTTGGCACTGAGAAACGGGATTCTGACGAGTCAGCCATAAATAGGATCTCAAGTCCCTTGACGTCTTACTTTGCGCGAGCAATATGACACTTCCTTGCACTGTCAAATGATCAGCAAACGATCTCAGCATATTCGGAAAATGAGGGTCACAATGACACTTACCCTCGCACATATTTGAAACCGAGATTTTGAAGTGGCGCCTTCAGACTTATTGCAGTGGTCGCAGGAGCTGACCATTTTTCGACGCCCCAGTTTTATCGCCGCTGGGTGGATTTCCAGGTCCTTGGGCTCGTCGGTAGGACTCGACATTGGTGGTTAAGAAGAGAGGTCGAAACTATTGGGCGAAGTTACCAGGACATCTTCAGGGTCGATTCAACGAATGCAGGGACGTCAATGTCACTGATCCAGTGAACTGAATCAAATTGAAGCATGCAATCATTTAGCACCTTCAAAATGGACAAGGGAAAAAAAACCAAAAATTACTACAGAAAGAAGTGTGTACAGAAAAGTTTAGGACCAATCAAGTAAGTTAGAATTCGCAGCTAAGCATAGCTGCCAGTTTTCGCGACCTTGATTCGGTTCTGAATTTTTTTCTTGACCATCATCCGAATCAATTGGTCAGGATGCGCGCCAGCCGCGTCTTTGATTGCCTGTTTGTCCCTCTCTCGCATGGGTGTCCGCAGGAGCCAGTCGTTGCTTGTGTCGTGTTGAATGAGCCCATTTATCAGCCTACCAAAACGAGTGAGTAATTCACGTTATGGAAAAGAACCTTGCTGGCGCACTCTATACAAGCAAACGTTGACATTGGCAATGATATTGAGTCGCCCTCCACTCCAGACCCAGGAGGAGCGGGAACAACGAGGTTCTTTAACTGCCGACAAGTGTCTATGGCCGGTTTGTGGATGACGAAAGCACTCGTCGCAATCTGTGTCTTTCCGTCTACGACACGGAGGAAAGTAACAGAGACATAAGGTTCATTGCCGAGCCCAAATTCCGTCGCGTATTTCTCGATCGGGTATGGGCTGACGCTTAGCAAGTTGGTTTTTAACTCAAGAGAGCTGGAATTCTTGGAGACCACAGTGCAGACTTGCATCATCCCTCGCACCGTGCGCGAGTCAATTTTAGATTTGGTGCTGAAGAGCGCAAGGAGGTCTGCTGTGGCACAAGGCTCGACGTCGAGGATGATCTGTACTTTGAGAGGCTCACTTCCTGGGCGCCAGGGTTTGTTGACAAGATCAAACTCGTTTACAAAAAGCATCTCGAAGCAGAAAAGGAGGAAGTCGTTGGCCATCATGGTTTGGCACACTTTCGGAAAGTCTATAAGCCCTGTGGGTGGTCGGCAGACGAGTTTGTGACGGGGCCTGGAAAATGTATGGAAAGGAAGGTCAGATAGGTTTATTGTAAATGCCTTGGATGACTTGCCAATGAGCCTTTTGACACTGGAAGTGAGAATTGACGCGTCAATTAACAATTGAAAACGAAATAACACGTTAAGGAGCTCACCTCGCGTGAACAATACGGGATTTCCTTGCACTGAATACAAAACGCGTCAAAAACATCTTTAATCTCGAAAAGCGGTAGGGGTCCAATATTTGGCCAAAAGCACATACCCCGGCGCAAACGTTGAACTTGGAGGTTGCATCTTCACCTTTCGTACAGAAGTGGCATTACTTTTCGCACATCTTTTATTCGTTTAGGGACGGGGAAAAGCGACTTTTCAAATTGAGCTAGATCCAACCAATTCATTTGTTCGTCGAAAAGGAAGAGCGAATATTGGAGTGAGTGGAATCAAGGGTGTTCAAACTTTAGAATCAAGTGAAAGAGTCATTTATTACGTAAGATGCAACCCTTGATTAAAACGCAACTCACTTTGAACCTCAGCAAATGGAGTGCACCTGAAAAGAGCAAGGAAGAGAGCATTTTCCCTTATTAAATAAGTCGCCATGGCCAGTTGATAAACAGGTTTGACAAATTCTCATGGACCCTTTGACTCATCTTCGCGGGCTCGATGTAAACGAAGGAAAGTCGGTCAAAAACACAGACTGTTAAAATTTTTGCAAGGACAGCTGCTCGCCAACGTTTTGAAACGATTGAGGTCAATAGCGTTTGAAATACGACGTTCAAATGAGTTGGAAAAAGAATTCCAGTAATGTAGTTTGGCATGGTCCATTAGCTCAGAAATACTGCTGGCCTTATTTGCGATAACCGAAGTGCCCCACTTGCGCAGTCGGGAAATACCAACGACAAGGAAATAAAAGTATCACCAATGGCGATCCGAAAAATAAATTTTGTATAGGAGTGAGTAAGAAATTGGAAGTCTAGAAACGACGATTCTTGTTGACAAACCGAAGGCCATCGTCAACGTATAACCACCTTCAACCTCCAAGCCAATCCCCTTCATGAGTCAAAGACGAATTGGACACCGACTTTGTGGGCGGGACCAGAGGGAGTGGGGTCGTTCAGCTTCACTGTGTCAAGAGCGAGACCAAAGGAGGCTTTGACACCAGGACGGAGCGACTGTGTGTAACCTGGAAACAGGTGTCGGTCAGTTGACTTTGAACTCCATTTTTAAAAATAGAAGGTCAAGGAGACGTACCAAGGGCAATAACACCGGAGTTGTTAATCTTGGCCTTGACGAACGCCGAAGAGTCAAGGTAGGTCTTTGTGCCGACCTCGAGAGCAACGCCACCGTGGGTGGCTTTGGTGTCGTAGATGGCCTTGGCACCAGCCTCGACGTCACGGCTGACGCGGTGGTAGTAGCTGGCGGAAAAGGTCTTGAAATTGTTCAAGCCGTGAACGGTGACAGCATATTCAGGGGCATTGTACCCGAGGGCGGCAGCGTAGCGGGTGATGACACCCTGAGTGACGTTGTACCCAGCCTCTGCACCGACGAGGAAACCGTCACGGCCGAGAACAGCATCAGCGGTGAAAGTGGGCCCCTGCAAAAGCAAATTGATCAGAGGGGATTCGACCAGAAAAATAGAGATGTGTCGGCCGGACCTTGAAGACATCAAGAGCAGCGCGGGTGTGCAGACCAGACTGCTTGTAGGCAGCGTTGAGCACGGCGGTTTTGTGGCCCTTGTCGGGGGTGAGCGAGGTGGCGAGGTCGAGCTTGAGGCCCTTGGCGATGAGGTTGTCGACCTCGACCTGGTTGCGGAGGACGTTGGAGGTGGTCCAGGTCTGAGTGAGGGTGAGGCCGTGGACCTTGTCGGTCCATTTGCCCTCGATGTCACCGGCGATGGCGTCGGACTTGGAGTCGCGAGTGCCCTGGACCTTGAAGACGACGCTGGAGGGCGTCTGGGTCTTGACCTCGAGTGAGGCGCCGTGGAAGTGGTAGTCCTTGCCGAGCAGGTCGTTGGAAGACTTTCCGAGATCCTGGGACAGAGAAATTAGTGGACAAGGATATAGGGAATATAGAGACGAGAAATATACCTTCCAAGAGGGGGGCACTGGCTGAGGGAGAGACATGGTTGTTTGTGGAGAGAGTTGGAGGTGGTGGTGGTGCTGTCAATGTTGTCGTCAACAAAAAATATTAGGGAGAGATCGTGGGAAACATGGGGGGAACCGGCATATGCGCCATGCGCACGTTTATGACGCCAGCGGAACTCGTCACCAGCCGCAGAGTGAGAGCGCGAGGGTGTTGTCGCTCATCGTTCTGGACGCCAGCGTCCTCCTGATTACGACGGTCGATGAACTCCTAATATTCAAGGAAATCTTTGTACTCTCTTCCTATCAATTCAACATAAATGTCTAATAGTCGTCACCAAGCTTGGACATTTGTTCATGCTAGTGTTGCCACGGTTCGGCTCGACTCGGTTACGGTTAACTTATGCCGACTCAGGGCCATCATCGACTCGGTCTCGACTCAAGTCACGCACGAGTCGCGCGAGTCGCGGTTTCGCAGGGGATTTTCGATTTCACCCACTTCTCAACGATGCCTTGGCCTAAAAAGTTGTTGAATCTATAAAGCATCACTAATTATGTTATCCTATGTATTTTATTGGGCAAATATAGTTCCCCTCAGCAGAGAAAGTCGTCAACTTTGAAATTGCACGGCGTGACACAATCTGGGGATGTCACGGCTGATCACCGAGTGTCACAGATTCACAAACCACCAGATTTTTTGCTGGGATGAAGGGAAGCAGTCAAAACTGTTCAAAAATGCATTATACGTGAATAGAAGGGCTGCAGGAATAAGATGAGACTGATATTCAGATGTTTGAATGAGAAATAAAAATGAATTTCCATTTTGAGGTGTCACATTCGACTCAGGTCGACCTGATCGACTCCGAGTCTGACGCCGGCAACTCGGTCACAACCAACTCAATTTCGGCTCGACTCACGTGACTCGTGACTTTGAGTCAAACCGTGGCAACACTAGTTCATGCGTTGCACTTGCAGTGTCGCCATCGACGCGCAGAAAAAGGGTCCAAGTCAGTCGTTTGATGTCTTGTGCAGCTGCATCTGAAGTCGTCGTGTTGCTTTGGTTTCATCCGAAAGACTCAAAAAGCATCGGATTTCAAGAGGGTTTGTCTTCGTGGAATCAACGGCATCATAAGACAAATGAAGTTTACGTTGCAATTGGACGTGTGGTTGCGACATCCTCCATGAACCCCCAGACAATAAATTAATTCCTTCATATCGTCCAATATGCACTCACTCCCAGACTTATTGTCGTCCTACAGTTCCAAGAAATGCCTGGCTCGAGTAACCGGTTTGGACGCGATCACGTTGTCAAAAGCGGTGAACAAATGTTGTGAAGGCACAGCGGAAGCAAATTTCACCTCCACTTCTGTCTGCTCACAGCCAACGACATTGGACAACGTTAACCCTCCACGACCAATTATGCTTGCATGGTTGCCAGAACCGAGGTACACCTCGTGTCGAACGCATGTATGATCTCGGAATTCACGACGCGTCTTTTTTCTCACCAGGACGCGTTGTTATGCTCTGTTGTGTCACGGTTCAAGAGATCAAGCTACGGGCTTGTCCTCCTTTCCTCCACCCCATCCTGTACTTGTAGTTCACCCAACATTTGCGCTGGAGCTGCTAACGTCGTCGCCATGGACAACATATTCACCCAGCTCGAGAATCTCCCCCCTGGGGCCAACGACATCTTCCCGCTCACCGACGACGACTTGTGTGACCGCCTGGAGTTTATAGATGAGGTGGGTTGGGTCCTGCCTTGTACTTTGCACGGAGAGGCCTGTCTAATTGTTTGGCACCATAGATTGGCTGTGGAAATTGGGGCAGCGTTTGGCTATGCAGACCGAAGCCTGTGACGACCAAGGATGGCATCCTGAGACCTCTCGGACACAAGATGGCCGTCAAGCTGGTTCACCGATCCAAAACACCCGCCACTGCTGCTCGTGTTAGATCTCTGTAAGCTGGCCCAAATTCTTGTTTATGTTTTTGCAAGTAAGTCGCTGACCTGGAATGTACGCAGATGGAACGAAATGAAGATTGTTAAAGAGTTCAAGACTGATGGCCATCCGTCTATTATTTCATTCCATTCCTTCATAATCACGCCCAAGTTCGCGCTCATCACGATGTGAGTCAAGTTCCTCAATCACTGAGTCTGTGACAAACGCGACTTCGGCGATAAATTGCCATCAGCCTCGTTTTTACCCTGACAACCACTCACAAATATATTGTGCTCCGTGCTAATCAGAACATTCTCCCTCCTTGCAGGTCATATCTTCCAACACTTGTGCCAGTGGAAGTAGAAGAATCCAAAGCACGCGAATGGTTCCGCTTTCTACTCTCCGGCGTCGAGTTTCTGCACAAGCGTGGTGTCGTGCACAACGATATCAAGTGCGTTCATGTGCTTTTTTTTATTGGCTGCGTGGTACTGATCTAAGCCTTGTCAGACCCGCTAATATTCTGCTATCACACAAGAACATCCCTGTTCTTGTCGACTTTGGGTTCGCGGAGAGATATGATATGGAATCTGATACCGCGTTCCACAGTAACCTGTCATACGGGACACCAGAAGTAGGCCTTGCTTATTTCTTTTGCCCATCTTGTACTCATCGCTTCTCGAATTTCAGTATCTCTCCCCAGAGCGCGCTCGTGGACTACCACACGACACCCGTAAATCAGACATCTGGTCCCTCGGTGTAACATTCTTCGAGATACTCGTCGGCCGGACACCTTTTGAACAATCAGATGGCGAACAGTTTGATACAAGTGAAGACCTAGAAAAATATTGGGCTCGTACGGTCAGTCTCATTCCTCAACAAATACTTCTTGCTATCCAACGAGGCGACAACTTTTCTGACACCTTCAAATTTAGTTACGAGGCAAATGGGTCGGCACTTGGTCGTTCTCGAAGGGCATGGAGAAGCTTCTGCAGCGGATGATCGCCCCCAATGCGGATCTGCGGTGCACAGCGAAACAAGCGACTGCTGACCCGTATTGGCAGGCAACTCGCAGGGATTCGCTGTCATCCCATAGTGCGTTCGATTCTTCACTATGTTATATTCTTTTTTTTCTAATATGATCCGATTTAGAACGAGCATCAAGTTACAATTCCTCCATCGTATTCGAGAAGGATGTCGAAAAGATGCTTCACATGACGCCACCGTATTGGATGGCGAACGAGGACCTCCTTTCTCCCCCAGGCCTGGATAGGTCGGATATATTCAACGATCACGCAGGAACGGGTAAGGGGCCCTCTCTTGCAAAGTCTAAATCGCAGCCCAGAGTGGCATCGAAACGTGAGTCGAATTTTAATTTTGATGATTCGCCGATTCTCATCAATGTCTTTCTTTCCTCCTTTTATCCACTGGTTCTAGTTGTACAGCCAAGGAAGCGCGTCCCTGTACAACCCGTTATCGACCTTTCACCTATCAAGGCGTCGCCGAATTCGTCCCCTATTACGAGTACAACAGCGAAAGAGAACATCCTGAATTTCAACCGACTGGCTAATGTGGCCAACAATGATAGGAAGAAGAACCATGCTAACAATCCTAAGAAGGAGCAGTACAATATTAGTGCTAATGCCCTAAACTCAAGTACAAACACCAACCATGCACGGAGACCATTCGGCGCTCTTGCCGGACGCGATGTAAACATTCCAAGGCCTGTGTCGATGCTGTCAAAGAAACCGTCGGGAAATACTCGTGGTTTAAAGGCGGTGAAAGTACTTGGAGAACTGAAACACGACGACAACGCTGCTGTGCGCGGAAATACGAGCATGGACGACAGTATGAATGAGAGGAGCCGCGAGTCTACGAATGTGAAAGATCGCGTCAAGGAGTGGGAGAGAGAGCGAGAGCGGTTGAGAGAGATGGAAAGGCTGGAGGAGATGGAAAGGGAACGGGATGAGATATATAAGAAGGAGAAAAGGGAGAGGAGGGGGAGAGAGAGGAAGGAGCGGGCTGAGGCAAGGGAGAGGGAGAAAGAAGAGAAGGAGAATCCGCAGAATAGAAATTTGAGCTCCCTGAAAAACTCGCAGGACGCACAGGAGCAGCAGGAACAGTTGCGCGAGCTGGAGGAGAACATGAAGGAGCGGAGAAACGCATCGATCCTGAAGATAAATATCCCGCCTCCTAGGACCAGCTTCGCCAAAGTCAGCAATGGCCATGGTTACGGTAATGGCAACTCTCGTCGCAGTACCACCAATAAAGTCAGCAAGGACCTGGATTGGGATAAAGAGAATATTGGCTCGTCATCGGTGTCGCCTGTGCTTCCTATGTTCACGCCTATGTCACCATTGTCATCACAAGGTCCGTATTTTTTTTTTTTCATTTTGAAGGATTTTGTAATGACACGATTCTGGGACAGTGCTCAACTTCGGGATAGACTCCCCGCCTTCGATGCTCACCCAAGGGACCAAGCAAAGCATATTCAAGCACAGTATCAAAGCTTCAATTGGTACGTACTGGTTCCGTTCTTTCTATCCAACTTCTCCCGTGTCTGCATTTATCTATTTAATTTTACTCCGGTTTAATTTCTAATTAACGACGGGTTGCACTATTCTAGACAAAACAATGCAATTTTACAAGTCGTCAACGAAGGCGGCGGGTGTTGCTTCTGGAAGGTCGACGCCTGCGCGCGGATTCTCGTTTGACGTAACGAGGCCTCAGCATGAACTCAAAGCGTCAAAGAAGGACGGCAAAGAAGCTTGGGAGGCGGTGATGGTTGATAGTGATGGTTCTCTTGCTGAGAGTGAGTCATTCCTGTCTTTCTCTGTTTTTGTTCTTTTTGCATGCCCTTCCTTTTTTCCATGTATTGTCCGCGTTATAAAGGGAACTTGTTCTTGTTGGTTGCGTATTACTGACATTTCGTACTCGTGATGTATCTAGTTTCTCCTCTGCCTGTCATCAAGAACGCCGCTGAAAGCGAGCAGGTTGCTGCTGATTCGAGGATGGACAGGATGTCAATTTGGATGCGCAATGTTGAGAGTATGTTTTGATTTCTGATTTCTCTTTGAGTCATGTCTAAATTCCTATGTTCAAACAGAGGTCGTTGAAGATGCGAAACAAAACTTCGCGTCCTCCTCTACGGCTAAAGATGTGCCCTTACCGGCTCTCCCTCTTCCCCTTTCACGGAATGCCTCCCAGAACCGAACCTCGAGACTGCCTCGTCGCGTCCTAGCTGCTAGCCAAATTTTCCAGGCCGACGAAAACGGCAATATCACTGCTATGATGGACCAAAGCATGTTGTCCACGAACTCTGGCTATCTTTCTCCCAATGATGTCTCAAAGGAGAGCACCAACCCTGTGGCTTTAACACCCGTGCCCGCGACGCCAGCTAAGCCGACATCCCCGCTCCCTGCTCAGACTGCCGAAGGCCCGAGTCAGCTGATTATTCCCGAAATCCATACGCCGTCGAGACAGCGCCGTGCGACTGTGTCAACAGGCTCTCCAGCACAGGCTGAGCCTGATGTTGATATTGAGGGTTCGCCCTCGAAGAGGAAGGAGAAATCAAGGTCCCATGGAAATCTTTTCCAGAGGCACATTGCGCCGATCTCAATTCTAGAGGCCGAATTATTAAAAAGTATGTTCTCTCTCCGACCTCCTGTCAATGAAGATAGAGCTAATTTAAATTTGTTCGTAGCCCCATCTCCAGAGCCCGCTCCTCGGTTATCCCAAGTGCTGGACCGCAACCTCTTCATCGCCCAACCACTGACTTCGCGAGACAACCTGCTGGATTTCAGTCAGAGTATAGAACAAGTCCGCGAGCCATCATTTGATGATTTGAATTCATCACCTTGCCACGTTGAACCCTATCCGCCACGAGTACGCGCAAGTTATGATGCTGTTATTCCTGATACTCCCAGCCGTCACCGCATCGAGGGAGTGTATGACCGCTTCCTGATGGCCACCTCAGGTGTCAAGCGTCTAGGTAAAGGGTACCAGTCAGACAACATTGGTCCTATTGGGAGCACCAGCCAGTCGGTCGGTCTGGGACCTGCCACAACCACGCAGAACAAAGGCCGCTCGTTTTATACCACGCGAAGGCCGATGCCGCCTCCAGTTTCAAGTGATGACCAATGCCGGGCTGCATCGGTGGATGAGTTGGGCGTCATGACGTACGCGAATTTACCAAACGCGCGTAGCGCGAAGGATTCTAATGAGGGCAACATGACTGTTGGGCTTATGCGCAAGGCGATGAAGCTTATCGCGCCGAAAGCTACCACCTCGAGACGACTGTCTCGTATCCCAGCTTGAAATTTTTTGTTTATTCCTTTTTTCTGTTTTCCTCTCTCTGCCCGATCACTGTATGCTATTGCTGTGCTTCAATTTGGACAGGGCTCCAAGTCGCATTTATTTTTTTCTTTATCACAACATCCATCTCATGCATCTCCCCATTTTCAGTTGAACACTACATCGATCTAGTCTCTCTATCTTTTCATTTATTTATTTAAATCCGTTCCTTCTACGTTTCACGCTCGTTTACCATTGCCCTTCTTTGCTCTTTCTTTCCAAATTTGCTTTCCCAATCGATGTGCTCTCAACACTATTCCCCATCGCTATTTTATATCCCCATTGCTGTCGTTGCTTTCCATACATGACCGTCACGCTTTCTCACTTCCTATTAATGTCTACGAATTTATGTCCTGTTTATGGCCTTCATGGAGTCCCCGTGTCGAAGACCCTGATGTTGAATGATCATGTTTTTTCATGTGCATCTTCACATATTGTATTCTCATGAAAGGTGCCTACTACGTTGACGCGTTGACGGGTGAAGGCTGCTTGTTTGTCAAAGACCTCCGATGTCAATAAGTCGCATGTCCAACACTCAGGCTTTAACGTTTAGATAGCTTCGGCAAACGCTCTTTAATTCCAATAAGGAACAATTGATCATGGACGACGCCTTGGAAATTCCGACTGCAATATCTCAAAAAACGTTGGACCTATCGCCGGAAGACGACGATGAACGATCATCTGACGAAGAGGACGGTTTGGATTGGACAAAATTACTGTGCGTTTTTTTTCCATTATTTCTAGACGGTCGTTGCATTTAAAAAAAAATTAACCAGCCCTCCTTCGGCACGACCTATAATTCCTAAACGTGGCGAAAAGGAGTTCGAGCCTCGAGGAGAAGGCGGAACAAATCTCCAACTACACGTCCTTGACCGTGCAAGGTCTGCCATGTTCGAAACAATCCGTGCCACCCGAACAATTTCGAAGTTAGCAGTCGGCCCTCTATCTTCCTCTGACTTTGATTGACCATGTATGCAGTAAAGCTGTAAGCTATGCGACGTGGTATCCAGATCTTGCTCGCGCTCATGTTACAGTTCCGCGTGGTATCCATTTTTCTAATATGGGACACTCTGCACCCCGACCTGTATTGGGAGACGATGTAACAACAAAGATACAAAAGCGACTGGAACTGCTGCCAGAGGAGGCGATCTATCTGATTGAGCGGGGGTCTCTCTTTTGCTGGAAACAAGTCGATCTGGACGTTGGAAAAATGCCAGGGTTAGACGACGTCGGTGGCTCACCGATGACGGTGCAACAGGCCTTCAGCGAAATGACTGGGAAAGAAAACTTGACGCTGGAAAAATTTCAGGTTGGTACCCGACGATCTTCCTCAATTGCAAATCATGATTCCTGGGACTGTAGGTTTATGCATACCTTAAGCGACTAGGTTATGTGGTAACTCGCGCCGATCCACCTGAACCATATTACCCCTCGCCTCCAAGCCTCAGTATCCCCTCGTCTTCCATCTTCCATCGCATATATCGCATCTTTCCACCATGGGTATCGAGGATATCTCAATTCCTTCTTAGATCATTTAATTGGTGGCAACCCGTTCGAATCAGTCGTTGGCTACATCACGACAAGAATTATAGTGAGAATATTCTGGCCCACCGATCATTCATTAGCGGTTAATTGCCGATGCTCTGTCCTAGCTTCATTGTTCCGGTCACTACGGTTTATACCAGCTGGGCATGCTGTGCCACTGAAGCCATCGAGTTTGACTTTGTCTAACAGGAATTCATCGCCATATCAGATTTTCTTCAACCTTTATAAACCTTCGACACCTTTCAGGAAATCTGCTCCGCCTCCGCCAGACTTCCAAATTGTCGTCGTCAAGTTTGTTCCTTATTATCTCCCACCTTGACCAGCCTCCAATTTACTAAATGCCTTAGTGCTCGAACAACCCCGATGCCAACGCTGCAAGAGCTGACAGACCTCTTTGATGTCTTACCAGAAGTACCTCTCCCACCTCCTCGTCAAAAGCGACCAATACCAGGTGCCTCACCTTCTGTTTCCACTGCAGCCAAGGATCAGTTGAATTTAAATACTCTCCCGGAACGATCGCCCCTCCAGAAAGTCTTTCCCTGGTACTCTCCGTCGCTACCAACTGTTGCTCTTCCCCCTCCGCGCAAGCCGAACCCATTTTTGGCCTTGAAGACAGGCAAAAAGATTATTATAATTGCAGCCGTCGATGCCGGTAGCATCAATTTCTTCAGGTTCGGACAAGGTGAATTTACCGAATGGCCAATGATGTAACAGGTACTGCCGTAAGTCGAGTCTCAGGAACCCAGCCTTTCAGTTTTTCCGACTCTTAAGGCACATAATATAAAAATCCAGTGCGATGCTCTATATGGCATCGCAAACGACAGTTCATGTGATCGTACAATGCAAAGTGATACAAAAGACAGTGGTATGTTAATACAAGACGTGAGATACAATTGTGTGCATTTAGTGCCTATGACCAAAATGATAACAGTCCAACAGATTGCAGGCATAATAATAATAGATAACCACCAGTAAATGAATTGTTGACACCAGCACTTGCAGCTTGACTGTTCACTGAAGTAGTTGGCGCACTGATAATGTCTGAGGCTGATTGCGAGAGTTGTTCTACAGTGCTGGTTGGGGATGGTATGTATTCAACACCCGCCGATACAGTGATATGGGCCCGCAATGACGCACTGGCGGTCGGTGCCGGTTCGTCCGAATCTAAAAAGGGTTTTGAGAGGTTAATACTGTGTAGGTTCGAAAAATAAGAGCTGACTTGGGAAGTTACCGCCATTGAGCATGGCTTTTTGAATTGCGTCTTGCAGGAGCTGATTTGCGTTCTTGGGCACGACGGATAGGAAACCGATTCGTGGGGGGTCCATGGAAGGGTTGGTTAAGTTCCCGAAATAGAATGCAACAAGATTCCTAGAGGAGTATGAGGCCTTAGGTTCAGAGGGGGATAAACAGTCTATGACGCACGACCTGAAAAAAGGTGTACCAAGACTCCACCGAAATAATGACCCCACAGAGGGAGGGTCGGTGGCCACCAGACTGTCTGCCTGGCATGTAACGGCCATAGAATCTAGCTGGCTGATAAAATCCCTTGGATCAATAGGAAACATCTGTAGGGACAATGAGGTCTAGGTTTCATTAAGTTCATGGTCAATTTGACCCACCTTTCCGCCTATCTGGAAGGCAAGCGAATGAGGAACATTGCAAGGAAGTGCTGCCACGGACTCTGGCGCATCTGGGTCGTAGGTGGTTGAAACAGAGGATAAGATATTTTTCACTACGTCTTCTGGCCCTCGCAATACAGAATTCCCCTATGCTTAGTATTAGAATGCAGACAAGGGTTTGAGTGAGAAAGAAAATACAGTGTCGATGAGGGCTGACACACGCAATGAATCAACGTCGCCGTCCACCGGAATGGCTGAATCGGTGAGCCTTTTTCCATCCAGAAAAACGCCATCAATATCGACTTCCCAACGGCTATGGGACAATACCTTGAGTGAAAATATATGATTATTCAATGTTAAACGTACAAAGGATAAACCTGTAAGAAGAAAGGAAGAATTGGAAATTAATTCGAGCAGGTTTTGACTCGGACTACACATACCTCATCTGGAGCAAAAGACGGTGCTGCAAGTCCACCATCTTCGGTTGGATACAACCGAACAGGTACCCAGGTTAGGGACGAGTTGTCTATCCCATCAGGCAATTTACCTATCGTGAGTGATCCATTACCGCTAATATCGATGGAGACCCTTTGGAATTCGACGCTGAACATTGGTAATTCTAGTGCACCACTCATTGCCATGCGAGAAAGCAGCGGACCGCTTATATCGGTTGATTCAACAAAGTGATCCGTTTGTACAAGAGGGCCAGTCTATGAAAAAAATGAACCTTCTCAGGTTAGGATAACATTTCTAGCACTTACTGTTGCAGTCATTTCTTCCTGTATTTTACTAACGAACACGTTAGAAGGCGCACTGTCCAAGAAGATAGTTTTCACCTCGCAGACGGGAAGCTAAGGCCAAATATTCCAGCCGCATTGTATTCTACGACGTGATTCGTGGTGTTGTCGATTAACGCAAAGGCCTGTTGTGTCATGGTAATGCCTGCGAGACTTGCAGTAGTGAGGCCCACAGATCCAGAAGCGTAAGTTCCAGTAGTAGAATCGCCATAATGCATTTCAACGTCGACTCCTGCTGGGACAAAGGAAGCGTCCGGGAATCGTGAAATGTTTGACTCTTTGCAAGCGTTCTCAGTACATTCGTCTGAAATTACCCAGAGATCACTAGACCCAGTATCTGTCGGACCGAAGAAGTCAAAAAAGTCTCTCTGGTCAAACTAAGCCGAAGCTAACCCAGATGAACAGCGAACATGCGGTTGCCTAATCGAATCGGAACAGTATACATCCTTGGCATGCAGTTACTCAAGCTGTAACGCGAGGCTATCATGCCACTCACAAGTCATTAAAATCTCCAAGCCCCACTGAGGAAGTGATGTTTCCCCTTTTGCGAGTTCCGCTCTTATGGAGATCCTTTGAAAGCTGCGGACGCAGACTTGCTGCGCGGTGAAGGTATTGGGTTTGGGAAACTGCAGCAGCTCGAAAGGTCCATGAGGACTGGGATACCAAAAAAGAAAAAACCGCGATAGCGGCCAGGGTATTGAACATTTCTGACGTTACTAGTTTACTATTGACCGACAACGGAGAGAGCCAAAATGAAGGAGGAAAGGATGGAGTCCACACCTTGTAAGCCAGCTGAGTGGAATGAGCTAGGAGGGATGAGTGGGCGAACGCGACGACATTTCGAAAGGATCGTGGCACTTAAAGAACGAAACGTCGCAAGGGTTCAGGACTCGAGAGAGTTGCTAACTGCAGTTAAGAGACCACTCACGATTTGTGAACCAACTCTATTCTCGGTGGTCAACCGGGCCAAAATAGGCAACAGTTTGTGGTAATCATTTAGCCGCCAGTCCCTTACGACCAACTATCTACACCTTGAGAAGCTCAAGGCTGTCACCTGTGTGTGTTTTGCGGAAGAGTGATGAGGTGTTCGGACAATTCGGGCTAGGGTTGCAACAGGTTTTGGTTTTGTGTGACTGAAATTAGCCTTGTAACTTATTTTGAGAGGTATTATGCTGACCAACACCACAACAGTGTCAAAATCCACTCATCGACCAATCATGTTCTTCCGGACTAGATATGTCGTGTTTTATTAAACGTCGTCAGAGACCTGCTCATTGGATCGGGATTACAAGGGAAAACGGCCCTACCGAAATCAGACATTCAACGACCATCTCAGGCTCTAGACACGACCATTGTCCCAGAACGAGAAAGTTCTTCAACAAGTAGGATGTTGACCAGTTGCACATATTATGCATGGGTCATAGATTGCTGAGCAAGGGCGTCGCTCATCTGTACCAGCAGTGAGGAAGATATTTAAAAGATCTGGATATCGAGTGGTAAGACCGTAAAGACGCAAACAAACCTGCTGGGTGCATGGTAAGCATATGAGAATCATAACTGACAACAACAGGTACGCACAATTTCCTTTCGACAATATTGCTTGGTGTGTCTCGGAGACACCAACTTTGGAGAATGCATATAAAGAATAAATTCGACATGTTGTCTTCCCTTTGTCGCATGTGATCTAGACAAGTCAGTTAGGTGTAGCTTGTCCATCCATACATCCATCCATCCATCCAGGTTATTGTCGTCCAGCTGTGTTGGGGCATTTCATTCGGTCATTCGGGCTGCTTTGAGTCGAAGCCTTATAAGATGTGATAGAGGGACAAGAAATCAGATTTCTCCGCGCTTGTGGACAACCCCGAATACAGAATTACAATGTGTGGTCGAGAATTTCATGGCTCTTTCGCAAAGCGTCGAATAAACCATGCTGGTCACCTAATCCATAGGTGAGGGTCATTTTCTCAAAAATCCCTGGTCCATCAGGCGAATCTAATTCCAACTACAAAGAGATGGGTAAAAACAACTCCAGAGTTGTCGGAAACCAGACTAACCAGTGCAATGACATCATCCAGCAGATGTGCTTGACCGACAGCCATTCCCAGCATGTTTCCTTGAAAATTGACGTTCACAATGTGGACGTGGAAATGGTCTTCCGTACATCAGTCTGGCCATTCCCAAAAGCATGCTGTAAAATGCACGTACAGTAGCTGGGCTGATAGTGTATGTACATCCTTAATGACCCGCTACCTAGACCCCATTTAGCCTGGACCAAACGAGATGCTTCGCGTCGAATGGCTTTTAATAGTCCAACATGACCCCAGCGTAAGTCGCGCAGGCTGCGAATCGAGCGGTCGTGTACGAGTGCCAACAAATACAGGGAGGATATTGTTTTTAGGTCCCACTTCATATCAGGCAAAATCAGGAAATCAGGAGATGTATACAGGAGTTTATCTCGTTCCGATAATCCTGTTAATATGTTCTCGACCCTTTTGCCTCATTAGCTCCTTCCTAGAATGCTGTTATCATGAACGACGCTTACCATTGGGTTCTTGACGCAGGAAATGCCGCTATGTATGGCTTGACATATTGTTCGTACAATAAAGGCGTTTCGTGGACGATTATTTGATCCTGCTTCCTATACTGTTGACCAAGTTAGACACAAGAGGGGTTGATGGCTCAAGAGTGTGGTATAACCTTGCGAATGTGCACGTCCGTTGCTGGGCATATCACGCTCAATTTGACATCTCGTTCCCTCTCTTCTCCCAACCATGCAAATAGCCAGGTGTACTGCCAGTAGAAATGAATACTGGGAGTAAATTTGTGGAGGAGCGTACAATGTCCGTGCTTCCTTCATACTGGGCTCTCGTTATAAGACCATTCTCGCCGAGAAAACGCGGACCGTCATCAGGGTTGAGGGCAGTCTTCTCGATCCTTATTATGGCTTTAATCCTGTCGCTTGAGTCGTTTGTGTTTGCGTCTGGGAATGTTCCAAGAAGAATCAGGGAATGGGTGAAAGAGTCTTCATTGAGAAGTTCTTCAAATGCGAACTTGTTCAAGGCCTCAAAGGAATTCGGGGAGGCTGGATGGGACATAGCAGAGGGTGAAGAAAGGAAACGAGCGCTTTATGGATTTGGATGATCAAGCACATCCAGTGCAAAAGAGTGATGTCACAACCAATAACGTGACCGTGACAAGCGTGTTTTTCAGAACTCGTGTGACACTGAAGGCAGATTTATCCGTCGATCAACCTATGTGTCAACCGCCACTGGCAGTGCTTATTCAACTTGCTTGACTCTTCGAGAATGAGCAGTGAGCACTTTTGTGAGTCTTTTGACTACTTCGAGCCTTCATAGGTGTTCTTCTTGGTATTTCACAACAACACGTCTGCAATACAACAGCGACACAAACTACAGACCGCGTAGAAGCGAGGTGGTTTCGACTCTCAGAAGCATCTTCAGTATGTTCTCGGGTGATCATGAGGTACTGTTATGTTTTGCTCTTCCATGAGGTCTAGTAGCCCTGATTCTAGACTTACAGGTTTATGACGTCAGCCTCCACCACAGAACATCATTTAACCAGTATGCGCTTCCGCTGTGTTCAAGACAATCCCACTTCTCACAACTATGCCCACAACCCGTCGACAGATTGCTATAGCAGAAGGAAAAATTCATCCTAACGACGAACGCAAACCGAAGACGAAACGTTCAGGCACTTTGAGCAAAGCCGAGACTACCTTCAAAAAGGAAGACGAGGGAATAAAAACAGGAGGAGGCGATCATGCTGGGATGAAGCGGGGACCAGAGGATCTCGGAGAACTCCCGCCCCATCCTTCTATGAAGAAACCGAAAACTGATATCGAAGAACACACCAGATATCAACGCGGTATGCGCTAGTTCTTGTCGGTATCCTGAGTAACTTGTCTTAATTTTCCAATAGGTACCATTGAAAGGGGTCACATCTACTTTTTCTATCGTCCGAAGATACAGCTTGAAGAAGCGCACTCAATTGATGACGTCCGAAACTTCCATATGGTGCTCATTCCTACCGCACCAGAATTTGCTACAGCAACTTCTACTGCTCACAAAAGTGGAGTGAAGAAACAAGATCCCTCAGAGGTATGCGAAATGGAGATGAACGTTGTCGCTCCTGGAGCAGACGCTGTACCAGCCATAGATGTCGGACCATCGAAGAAGAAACATTTTAGGGTGATTACAGTCGGCAAGAAGAAACTTCCAGACCCTGATGTTTCTGGACAAGGTGGAAGTCGGAAAAAGCAAACATTTTGGGCCACTGTTACCACTGTAGGAGAGGATCTAGATTTACTGGACAAAGGTCTCGGAGAGAAGACATACGAAACTGAGACTCAAGGTACGCACCTCTTGCCATATTCTTATTTCAGAGACGCTCACTCATGCTCAGGCACCCGCCACGAAGAATCTGCGCGGCTCGTCGCTCGAGGGGCATATGCTATTGTTAATGCTGAATCAGAAATGCCCTCCAAGCGAGTCACTCACTTAGGGTATCGCCTATCCCACCCGCTTCCCAACGAATTCGGCGACGTTCAAAGATCATTGGGAATACACTCCGCCTGTTCTTTTGTACTGCAAGTCAAAAACCCACTTGCACCACCGACAGGGCCACAACAAGTGCACTCTAAGCCTGCTGAATATCCTGACTGGATGATGCGGGATATCTTTGGGGCCGCGTTCAGCAATAAACGTCAGCACAAAGGAAGAGAATCCTATGGACTGAGGTTCACCAGTTGTGAGACGCCGGAGCTGTTGGATTACAAAGGAGCAGAGCTTCTGTTGATTGCCGCTAGGTATGGAGATGAAGGTTTGGAAACAAGTTTAGGCGAAGGCAGGGGCATCGGTATGTTGCTCCCTAGGTCGTTGATTGCTTTGATTTCTGACAATAACTTCCAGCCTTGGCTAAGGTAGAAGACAAGGAGGCATCAGATTCCACCAAGAAAGTCTTCGATGAACTGGGCTTAGATTTGGAAAATTTTCCTGTCGAACCTTTGGAAGGAAAGTGGATTTGACTGTGGGTTAGAATTGCAACTTTTCCCTCCTCGCTGAAATGTTGACACTCTAAAGGGGTCAGTCTGTTGCAAGCAAGAATCGTTGGCAGGGTGCAGTGAAAATGGAGCATCATGATGGGGTATGATGATGGATAACTTCGATATTGGGTCATGCAGTCACTGCGCGAGTCGAGTACTCAGTACTGGACTGGTATTAGCCAGAGGATGATCAGACCGGCGGAGCTAAGTGTCGAACAAGAACGTAATATAGCAATTCATATGCTTTTCGATTATTTAACTGCTATCTTATGAAGTGTCTATGTCTTATTTTTATTTTTTGAACGGGGCTCAACTTTCAAGATCAGACGCGTTACGTCACGACCAGCGCGTTCGTTCTCTGTCACACATTTGCTCTCTTGGCTCTCTCCATTTGAAACTATGGGTATTAAAGGTCTGACCGCGCTGCTCTCTCAACATGCTCCAAACGCAATCAAAGAACACGACATCAAGACCCTTTTCGGTCGCAAAGTTGCCATCGACGCCTCCATGTCTATATACCAGTTTCTCATAGCTGTGCGACAAAAGGATGGCGAGATGCTCCAGAACGACGCGGGAGAGACGACCAGTCATTTAATGGGTTTCTTCTATCGGACTATTCGGATAGTAGAAAACGGTATCAAGCCAGCCTACGTCTTCGACGGAAAGCCTCCGGAGATGAAGAAGGGAGTGGTAAGTCCTTGCGGTGGACTCAGGTTGCATGCGACGTTGAAGGCTCAGGGTGTGACGCGTCTAGCTTTCCAAGCGTTTCGAGAGGCGTGAAGAAGCGAAAGCCGAGGGTGAAGAGGCTAAAGAGACTGGAACGGCAGAAGATTTGGACAGGTTTTCGCGTAGAACGGTGAAAGTGACACGAGAGCATAACGAAGAATGCCGTCGCCTACTCAAGCTCATGGGCATTCCTGTAGTTATTGTAGGTCGCTCTGCCATTGTTCCTGCCATCTTTTCCTTTACAAATCTGTTTCAATAGGCACCCTCAGAAGCCGAAGCCCAATGTGCCGAACTGGCGCGTGGAGGAAAGGTAAGTTTTGTCCTATGACTCTAACTCTGGCTCATTGAAACTGCAGGTATATGCGGCTGGTTCCGAAGATATGGATACCCTAACCTTCAGTGCGCCTATTCTTTTCCGACATCTAACCTTCTCGGAGGCAAAGAAACAGCCGATCAGCGAAATCAATCTCCAAGCTGCACTTGATGGTCTGGGCATGGACATGAGTCAGGTTTGTTGTGTTAACTCTTCAAAATTTGATAAATCTCATGAATGGGATAGTTCGTCGACTTATGTATCCTCCTTGGTTGTGACTATCTGGAACCCATTAAAGGTGTTGGTCCCAAGTCTGCCTTGAAACTCATTAAAGAATACGGTTCCCTTGGTGCTGTTGTGAAACATCTAAGAGCAAAGTCGGTCTTATCTCCATATTTCCATCGTGTTAGTATTAAAGCCTGTCTTTAGGTCCCAGAGTAAAAAGGCTGCACAAGCAGCTGCAGCCGTTTCCGACGACGAGGACGTGGCTTCTGAGGCAGATGAACCTGCTCCGACATCTGACGTTGAAATGCCAGACTTTGATGAAGACGAAACTGAAGAGGTGAAATCTTCAACGCCAGAGAAAAAGAAGGCGAAGTTAGCTTCTGCAAAGGGTAAAGGCAAAGGAAAGGGCAAGGGAAAAGGAGGCATGATGATACCGGATGAATGGCTATGGGAAGATGCTAAGAAAATCTTTATGAAGCCGGACGTACTACCAGCGGATGAAATTGAGGTATGATGTCCTCCTGATTAAATCTCAAATTCACTCCATGTTTTTTTAACCATGCTTCATGTGCCTAGCTGGAATGGAAAAACCCAGATGTAGATGGCCTGGTACAGTTCCTAGTAACTGAGAAAGGTTTCAAGTTCGTCTTCTGTCCAGTCAGGTTATTTACCACAGTTGTTGACGTGTACTTCGCAGCGAGGAACGTGTCCGCAAAGGTGCTGAGAAATTGCAGAAATATCTCAACAGCAAACAGCAAGGCCGTCTCGATGGATTCTTTACTGTCAAGCCGAAAGAAAAAGCGCCACTTGCCAAGGGGAAGGAAAAGGGGAAAGCAGATACTAAAGGGAAAGGAAGTAAACGGAAGGTTTGGGTTTTCTTGCGACTTCTCTCATTTTACGTTAACCTGCTGTATAGGGCGACGAGACAGCGGAAAACAGTGGGACCAAAAAGCCTCGAAAGAAATGACGTTTTCATTCATTCTCCTACGCATGTATACAGACGGAGCGTGGTATGCTCTGTTCAACCCTTTTTCTTGCTATATTTGTATCTTTTGCTGTTCATTAATCGCTTTCGTGTTGCTTTCCTTTTACCAAAATGATCCATTGAGTCCTTCTGCTCGCATGACCAGCTGCTCACAGATCGATAACTGCGTTTTACACCAGGTAATTTAGATCAACCCAGGACGTGAAGTCGCTCCCAACCGCACTGGCGACAGTGAACATGTCTGCTTGGTCTTCGGGGAGCACAGTCGCGAAGGTGGGACGGACGGGGTTGGAAATCCCACTGCCAGTGCTGTTGTACTCGGCCAGGAATACGTTGTCTGTGCGCTCATCGCCCGGGTTCCAGATTGACCAAATTGTTTGATTCAGCGGAGCAGTGATGAATGTGTTTTTGAAGATCACTCTAGTGATGTGACCTTTAAGTGGGTGTAGTGCAATTTTCGAAAAGGACTGATACTCACTTGGCGAAATCTAGGGATGGAAACATTGTTTGGAGTCAGCTACCGAGAAGAGATAGTGATGTATGAAATTTAAGTACGAACTTCCCCATGGTCTACCAAGGAAAACCTTTCCGACCGTGTTCTGGGCTGCATTATCAGCCAAGACAATTGTGTTTTGGTTGAACACGTCTACTCAAGACCGTCAGCTTCCTTGGTTAGATTCTCCCAATATAAATACGCACAGCTTCCAGCATCGTCCGACTGCCTCCCACTAGCCGTAATACAGCCTGGAGCCTTAACCGCGATTGTGTTGCCTCCAAAGTACGCAAAACCATGTCTACCGAATATAAAGTCGACTGCTCCCTATTCAACATCATGAGCAGTGTCACTCTGCGCCGACGTAGGTGCGTTCGTACCTCAATGTAACTTTTCAAAAACACTTGTGTACCCTGATTGGCGTACAAAGTGTCCTGATACCCAATGAACCCACAGGCATATAGCCCGACTTGGCTGCCATATTGGCTGATTGCGATGGCTTGTGAACCGATCCCGAAGGTGTTGGTGACGTTTACGTTGTACATGCTGAAATTGTTTTTATGCACGCGTAGAGTCCCGCTCGCGTCATCCGAACCTGCCGTGCTGGCTGGTATTCCAGCTTGAATGACGACCTGGTTGGCAGCAAAATTGGTCGTGTCAGTGGTATATCCATAGATCTGACAACCAACATTGCTGGGTAAGTGTCAAGCCTTGATTCTATTTCATATGAGCATCTTACTGTGAGCGGTCCAGGACGTGTTATATTGACTTGCTCGCTGTAGGTCCCAGGAAATATAAATATCGTCCGTTGGGAGTTATCATTGGGCAATGAGTTCACGGCAGCCGTGATGGTGTCGAACATTCCCGACGCAGGCGTCGCTCCCGCCCGCACGGAAATGGCGCCTTGGGGAGGATTGACGCGCGACTCTGCTGCCACTAAGAGCGACACGTACGCCAGAAATACTGCGCAAGTTGCTAGGGGGTGATTCAGAAGCAACATTGTCAATGACAAGATTATTAGCTGCTTCGCGATTGCTTTGACGGCGCCGAGCCGCTATTATACCGATACAGTGGGCTCGTCTCATACGCACAAGAAGATGGACCCATGATAATTCATGAGGATGTGGCCATGTGGATGGACTGTGACGTCGAAGTTGAAACTGGGAGTCGAGTCCTGAACCCGGACCGCCTCACAGGCGGGCCGATGTGCTGTTCGCGGATAAATTGTCGTCTACTCAAATTTAAAGGTCCAGGCACAGGCTGCGAACTGTCGAGGGCGCTTGAACTATTGAACAAGGCATGGCAAAACACATCGCGCAGCTATGATACAAACGTTCTGGAGCTCAGCGGGCCGACTTCAGTTCTTCTTGCCAGCATGTCCGAGTCATGTCATTAACTTGACCCTCCTCCGGACATCATACAATATAATTGTGCGTGTCTTCACATTGTTTAAAGCACCAAGTTTGGTACTAATTGCCGACCAATCGCTTTTCCGTGTATGTTCCTGCTTCTCCTGAAGCCGGATGAGTCCCTGGCAAAGGATTTCCTCTCAAGCACCTTTTCAAGTCGAAATTAGGCTATCTAGGAAATATTTGGGCGAATTAAGTTATACATCATTTATTTAATTTGTTTATTGTGCAGCACTCCTCCTTTTTATGAAGCAGATATCAAAATCAACGCCACTACTTTGCATCTTCCCCCTTTATCGGTACCTGGTATGATGCAATATATTACAGTCGATTACCGGAAATACAATACCTCTGACGACAATGGCAGATTAGAAAATCAATGGGGCCTTAAGCTATAGTGACAGATCAGTCAAATACGCTGCAAAGGGATCTGTGTCAGGAGGGATCGATTTTTCAAACTATAACGGCGCTCAAGGCACTCTACTTGGGGCTCTTCAGAATTCAAAACGCCCACATGGATTGGCGAAATTGTCCTGCTTGATAATGTTGAAGTCTTACATAATGTGGATGCTGGAGTTCCTCTCTCGATTTTGCCTTTAAATGGACGTGGGAAGTATTTGGGCGCCTAATTCTTACCTCTCAACAGGTTATGAGATGGCGAAACCAACAAATAGCTATTTAACAAAAACTATTGTCAATTTGGGTTGTACTGAAACAGATTGTTCGACTACCCAGTTCTTCAAAGCAACCAACACGCAAGTTTTGAGGCTAGGCAAGGTAAGAGGTATCTACCCAGGTGGCGTAGTCGCTTCCAACAGCACTGGAAATACTATATGCCGCTGCCTGGCTTGCCGAGAGCTGGGTTGAAAAGGGTGCCCGCTTTACACCTGAAATTCCGGGCCCTGTGCTATTGAAATCGGCGAAAAAGACATCGTCAGTTCGCTCATCACCAACATTCCAGATCGACCACACAGTCGTATTCAGGGAAGCATTTATAACCGTATTTTTGAATATGACCCTTAAAGGTTATTCAGACGAAAATGAGATGTGACCTGGAAGTTGGTATGATTGGACTCACTTTGCGAAATCTGGACTCACGAGCCAGTCAGCGGAAGCAAACTATGACGCTCAGGGCTTTCTTACCTCCCCAAGGTCTTCCCAAGAAAAATCGGCCTGCGGTATTAGATGCAGCACCGCTACCAAGAACAATTGTATTTAGGTTGAATACATCTGAAAATAGTTGATAATTACGGCCATACATATCGGGTATTTTATTGACTTACAGCTGGTATTATCGTTTGATGTTCGTCCGCTAGCTGTGACGTACCCAGGTGCAGTGACTGCGATGGTATTCCGTTCAAAGTATGCCTGACCGCGCTGACCAAAAATGAAGTCCGTTGCGCCCTGAAGAAAGAGCATAAGGAATTCAGCCGTTGAAGTATCAAAAGGAGGCGAGGATTTTGCATACCTGAATAAATCCTCTTAGAAAGACCTGAGTGCCTTGCTCTGCAAGGACTGTGTCTTGGAACCCAAAAAAACCGCAACCGTATAGACCGACGCGTGTTCCATATTGGCTGATAGCAATTGCTTGAGAGCCTTGACCAAATGTATTTTTGACATTAACGTTGTACAGCTTGAAGTCGTTTTTGTGTATGCGCAAAGTACCACTAGCATCATCGGATCCGGCGGTGGCTAGCGAGAGTCCGAACTGAATGTTGACCGTGTTCTGTAGGTACGTTGTTGTATCCGTTGTGGATCCAAAAATCTAAGGAGCATTATTATATGTGGGTAAAACAGTAAACCGTGAATCTGAATATTCAGTGTGCCTACGGTTAGAGGTCCAGTGCGAGTAATATTGACTTGCTCTGTGTAGGTCCCAGGAAAGATGAATATAGTCCTGGAAGAACTGTCGTTGGGCAACGAGTTGACTGCCTTGGACACAGTACTGAATTCTCCTGCAGCCGTTGTACCTGCTCGTACAATCACGGCTCCAGCAGGAGGTGACGTTCTAGAAGCGCCGAGAGCCCTTTCACAAAGGGCAGCAGCAGCACAGAATATGAGGAAGCGGGAAGGAACAACATAGTCTGGTAATACCGAAAAGAAATGGGCGACACTGACTCCTATAAGGCGGAAATTCTTGTGCATATCTTCTGTTGATTTACGGCTTGTAAGTGTTGTGCAAGAACGGATGACGATTCGAATATTCGTCGATGATGTCCCCGCAACTAAACGGCGGCCCGACGATTCCGCTCAACGCGTGGATGGCAAGTAATGGCAGACTTCATATAATACGGCTAAACTAAATAGATTCTTGTAAGAAACGAGTCGACGACATGTGACAGGCATAAGTATTCTTGAGAGCCCTAACTTGGGTAAACGGAGGGGCAGGGGTGATAGAAGCGGTGCCCCACAGAATTCGTTTATTTTTGTGTTCCATATTCTGCCTGGAAAACTTCAAGGACACCTCGTGCTATGGGGCGGGTCCATTGCACAGTAAAATATCGGTTGGTAAATAAACTTGCAACCAACAACGAACAATCATATAATCCTAAAGGGATCAAACCAAGTACGCAGAATCCACCCAGGTCGCGTAATCATTCCCAACAGCGCTTGCAATTGAGTAAGAAGCGGCCTCGCTGGCGTTGAGGACCGTGGCAAAGGTCGGACGAGAAGCACCGCTCACACCGCTACCTGTTGTGTTATATTCAGCAAAGAAAACATGGTCTGTGTTTGGAGTTCCAGTATTCCAGACCGACCAGATTGCGCTATTCAGAGGAACAGTGACAACGGTGTTCTTGAAGATCACTCTGATTTGGCAGGTGTTTTGGTAGGAATTTCTGTTACGCTCAAGGGACTCACTTTGCATAATCTGCAGAACTGCGTGAATTGAGTAGCTAACAAAAGCCAGATAGCGTACCTCCCCAGGGTCTTCCGAGGTAGACCTTTCCGGAGGCGCCAGAGCCAGCACCTTGGGCTAAAACAATGGTATTCTGGTTGAAAACATCTAAACGCCATGTTAGGGTTAATCTACGAGGGCATAAGCAGAGGCTGGACCCACAACTGCCAGTATCATTGGATTGTCGACCACTCGCAGTCACCCAACCCGCGGCAGTAACACCAATAGTATTACCTCCGAAATATGCCAAGCCCGTCCTTCCGAAAATAAAGTCTGTTGCACCCTGATGAAAGTTACATATCGAACCCTCGTCACGACGAAGATGTACATAGAGTTCAACCGACCTCGATGTATCCTCGAAGGTATACTTGAGTCCCCTTGTTAGCATACAAGGTGTCTTGATAGCCGTAAAATCCACAGGCATACAATCCAACGCGACTACCGTACTGGCTGATGGCGATGGCTTGAGATCCTACTCCGAAAGTGTTCCTGACATTCACATTGTACATCTTGAAGTCATTTTTGTGAATACGAAGAGTCCCACTTGCGTCGTCAGAGCCAGCAGTACTAGCTGGAATTCCAGCTTGTATTGTGACTTGATTTGATTGGTATAAAAACGTATCATTGGTGTAGCCATAAATCTGCAGGAACGAATGCAAGTTTTAAGACTTGATGATATTGTCTGTTTCTCTGTGCAACTTACTGTAAGAGGTCCACTACGAGTAATGTATAGCTGTTCGTTGTATGTACCTGGATATATGAAGATCGAAGCCGAGGAACTGTTATTAGGCAATGCGCTGACGGCTGCCGAAAGAGACGAGTATTCTCCTGTGGTCTTCGTTCCAGCGCGAACGACCAAAGCACCGGCCGGTGGGGAAGTGCGCGGTGCAGCACGAGCGAAACCCCAGACAGAGGCAAGCAGAATTAGGACAACGAATTTAGACATAGCTGTTCGTTGAGAGCAGTGAATGCAATCGGTTGGGCATGTACTTATACGCTATGTTTCTGTAAACTTCGGAGAAATCACGGATAAGGAAGAGGTTGGATGACTTCGCCAAAACGATCATCGACATTCGCCCCCTCTAGTCTGGACTCTTAGTGTATGCCCAACTAAATCGGTCGAGCGATTGGAAGTCATCCTTATCTCGATTAACACTGACTGCAAGACAAAGAAATTTACTCTTCGATCCCCCTCGTTGGTCAAAAAATGTAAAGTTCAACGTATGTGAAACTCACGGCCGGAATTGGCATTAGGACTTTTACGTGCTGCGTTAGCGAATCGTAGAGCTGCTGCCACAATGAACCGGTAGCAGACTGAAAGCGCATCAGCCATCGCGGCAAGGGAGATAATGAAGGCTTGGTGTTATATAGTGAAACTGCGACATGTAAGTACAAGTTCAAGTACGTATTGTCCAAGTGAAAAAGAGTTTGAATGTTGATTTCCGCTTACATAAACACCAAACGAACACTGCACCGATATACTCACTTTTCGGTTCTCGAAAGCTTGTACCCAGCGGCACAAAGTGACACTTGATAACGTTATCCACATGTACGATAATTGGGTCGCGCACATTTTACTAATTTTTAGTTTCGCAAGAACCCAATTCCGTGCACGCTGCCCTGTAGGGTAGTAACTTTAAGAGCTGCCTGGCACTTGCGTTTGACTACTTTGTCAAGACTGACAATTGGCTGTGTGCCAGTAAGCGCCAGTAAGTTATCTCCGCCTCTTCTCGTTTGTCTCTCGCTTATAATCATTGATTCAACAGCTATTCAACATTGGGCTCTTGCCCGAAATCATATGCTTACGAAGATGAGCTTTCGAAGTGGCGGTACCTTTACCACCAGGTCCGTGGATCGTGATCGACGGATCGATAGTCGATAAGGTCAACATTCGGATTAGGTCCCGTGGAACATGTCCTCCTAAGCAACTGTATCTTAGGGTGATTGCCGGCACCGAGGAGGATGTAGAAACTAGGTGCTGAACAGGGGTTGTACCAGAACGCTAAAGAACGCCCATGCTCATTCGCATACCAGTAATTCTCTGGGATCTTCGCTTACCAGTGAACTTGAACCCGGGAGTTCAACATCTTCGCCGCCCAAATGCATGTGGAGTGGGTCGGAATGTGCCGCAGCAAATTGAAGCCGACCAGATAATTTATCCATGTGCAATTATCGGTGTTGCACCTTGCTGTACTGGTTTCCCCATGGTCACTGCTGCTATCTTTTGCTATCTCGCCTCTTTAATAGTCCGCATGAGGCCTTCATGAAAGAGACTGTTATTTGACTGACGTATTGACCAATTTTAGTGAACGCCATTAAAATAGCAGTCCTTGTAAACATGAAGTGATCATGTCAACCGGGTGAATTTGTGAAAGCACATGCCGATCGACTTTCTTCCAGGTCCTTGGAGGAAACCCGCGCCCAATCTGATCAGAGATCTGTGTCCGAAACTGTACTTAGTGACGGCCCTTCAACTCAAGCCTGGACTTTTTTCTTCCGTATTTCTCTGCTCAGTCGCAAGCGCATCCAGAGCAGCGCGCTCAATTTTGTCCTTTGTCGGGAGAGCGCAGTCGTTCGAACGGCTCCACACCTTGTTAGTTGAAAATGGGGCTATCACTCGACAACACCCTAGGAGCGGCCTCCATTGGATTCAGCGTCTCTTGCGTCGTGTTCGGGGTGTTGACTACACAGGTCTTTGTGTATTTCCAGCGGTTCCCGTCCGATAGAGTCGCTTACAAACTCCTGGTGAGTGTCTCTTCAACTCCGGCGAGCTACAAGTTGATTTAAATATGTTAAGGTGGCGGCATTATGGTAATTCTCTGTTGGATATAAGCCCACATCACCTTTCCTCAAATCGTTATAGGTCCCTCGAACTAATCGATCAAACATTTATCGCCTATTCATTATATTTCTACACAATCACGTTCGTCTTGCCGTCGCCTCACCTCAATTCCAACTGTGACTGAATTATGTCCAGAAACTTTAATGATCCCCTTTATCTGTTGACGGGCCGTGTTATTTGGTGAGTTTTTATTCAATCTGAAGTAATCCTTTCCCAGTAATCGTCGCAATCTGTAGGACGCTCATAGTGTGTACCAACTTCATTTCTTGCTTGACTTTCTCTGATTCTGAGCCTCGTGACACTCCAGTTGTTTATTGTGATGACGGTGCGTCTGAACATATTACGGTTTTATGATATCCTAAACACTTTCTTCTAGAGTCTTGTGGGCACGGTTGTAAAATGGTAAGATTTTATTGGTACGGAGACCTCTGTCTGTCTTACAAGAGTCGGGTCAAGCTGTTTCGCAATGCGCGTCTGGAGATGTAAGCTACACACTGCACGTTTTCTTTTGAGGTGCAAGGCTGACTTCTATACAGTCAGCAAAAGAAATGTTTATATTACGGGTATCATTGTGAGTCGACCTTCTCTTGCGAGCGTTGAAGTTGGTTACTAATGTATGATCTCAGATCGTGATGATACTCGGCCAATTTGGTATGTTATAAAACCAGTCCATACCCCGATCCTTTTCCAACTCTGCTGTTGTGACTGGACAGGCATTGCTATCCGTAAGCATTCCTTTGTTCTTGAAAAGTTTTTCATTGGCTGATATGGACTCCAGTTTACTGCATTAGAGCGTAAGTTTCAACGAAACACCTCCAGCGCCGACCTTAATCCATTCACCAGATTCCGACTGAAAACTCTTCTGGAAGTTCATCAGTTGAGGGTACGCTTTATTTTTGTTATCGTTTTTCCATAACCTCAATTGTATATCATCAGCTCGTTGCGAGCTTGGCGTTGGGAGCTGGTCTTCTCACTGATTTCCTCATTGCCGCCGCTTTGTGCTTCTTCTTGAGAAGATTGCGCACAGGATATCACAAGTGGGATTTTTATTTCCGCTTGTGACCGTTGAAACTGATAAATTTCAAGATCTGATACACTTATCAACTCACTCTGCAGATATGCCGTCAACACAGGAGCGCTGACTGGGTATCACCTTTCGCTTTTTGCAAACCAAATGCCATTGATTTTCAATGTCTCTACAGTGTAGTTAGCTTCCTGACTCTGCTTCTTGTAAGTGTGTGACATTCATCTCCGACAAAGCGCTCAACAACCCATGCAGTACAACGTCCGGCCAGAGGCCTTTTACTTTATGGCTACTTATTTCACACTGGGAAAACGTACGTCCCATGATGTTCTATATATAATTTTGACTGACTTCAAAGTCAGTTTACGCCATATCTTTCTTATGTGCATTGAACACTCGCAAAGTCATTAGAGGCAAAGGCACAGACCGAGAAGGAAACACCAGCGATACCAGTAACATGCGAAATACCTTTTTAATGGTTACAAATAACAGTCGTGCACAACGGAATGTTGACTACGCTACCCAAACCAAGGTTGGTTTCTGATTCGTCTCTATAAACGGAATTCAACCTAAATGTTGCCGAATATCTCAGAGCATGGAGATTGATGTTCGCCAAGAGGTTTCTATAAGTAGGGATATAGAAAGTGCTATTCATGACAAGTCCATGGTATTTTTCTCTGAATTTTTCTCTACGAATGGCGGTACTTAGTGTTGGAATCCAGGTTATCGTGGACGCCAAAATTGACTTAGGGAGATGAAATTCCCCACTTCGCTTTCTTCGTAATATTGTATCCCAAGTTGTAAATTACGGTCATTTCTCCCTGTTTTTTTATGCACCGGGGGACTTGGTGTCCCATTTTCACTGTATTATCTACATCCCCATAGCATTCCTCTTCCTTCAGCAAAGTACCATCGCTCCCTTGCCATCTTTTAGAGCGGGATATTTCACTACCCTTTTTTGTTTGGATTTGGGTACCTAGTCATGTAATTCCAATTTGCGTAACTGAGAGCGTTTGCATTTCGCTGCGATGCAAAAACACAGAGCACCGCCTAGCAAGGCCAGGTGAAGAAGCGGATCAGTTATTTATCCACTTCTGGCAAGTATTCACCGCCCGCGGCAAACATAACCTAGGAACAGAAAAACGCTGATCAGTGGAAGTGTTCTTCCACAAATCTTCCACATGCATGTGGCTGATATCACCTAATTTTCTGCATTTTGAGAATTTTCCATTCCGACCCGATCGCGTGGGTCGGCGTCCCCACTTACCCCCACCTACCCCGACCAACCCCCGCCAACCTCCGCCAACCCCTTTCCACGCGTTTGAGGGGGCCCGAAGACCTTGCAACCATACAGATGCCGTAGAATTATGGTAGGTTAAATTTACAGCAAGATCTGCTATTATCACCGAACACAGTTGGGACTAATATTATTTTAGTTTTCGCTTCGTGACCGCGACCACCACCGTCCACGCTCCTTTTCTTCCTCCCCGGATTTCTTGGAACAGACTTTGCGATGACCGCAGTAGGCTTGACCGTCGATAGCACACTCGGCGCGGTTTTCATTGGCTTCGCGGTTGCATGTATGGTATACGGCATGCTCGCAACCCAAATGTTTTACTACTTTCGCGATTATCCTGGCGATAAACCGCATTTCAAAATCCTTGTGAGTTGGATTGACCGCTCCTCTCTCTTATGTGCTCTCTGACTGCTTTCGTAGGTCTTATTGATTTTGTGAGCATCGTGCCCGCCGCGGGTTATTTCATGTCTTCTAAGCGCCCGAATAACTACTAGGTTATTGGAGACTGCTGACCAGGGTTTCATCGGCCACCTCGTTTATCACTATGGAATTTCGAATTATGCCAATTTACCAGCCCTGAAATCGGCGACTATGACCTGGTGCGCCCACTGAATTATCTTTGACACTTGTTCTGTGCTGAAATAGTGATAAATCCGTAGGTCTTTCATTGTGAGCCCAATGGTTGCCTATATATAAAATGTTCGCCTAACAGGATGTCCTCCAAAGATGCAATTGACCGTTGGAGCGAGTACAACTTTATTTTAGTTTTTGTCCGTATTGACTTATCCATAAACCAGTCTATCGTAGGAACCATTGTAAAAGCGTGAGTCTCATCTCCCAGTTTCTGTTCCATTCCACAGCTATGGAGCGTAAACGCTCATACTTCTATCCAGATATTTCGGATTTCGTGTTTGGAGATGTGAGTGACATCCACATTCCAAAAGAAGCGGAGTCTGATCTGAGTATAGTCAGCGGTCGTAATATATGGATCACAGGGCCTATCGTCAGTATACCGTGATTCTTTTTCTCGTCTCCACGAGCTGATCCCTATTCATCAGCTGCTACTTACATTGGGTCAACTCGGTGCGTTTCACATACTCAGAAACGTTGCAAGAGTGTCCTGACTTTCAAATGCGTCTAGGGCTCGCACTAGGTACCTGCTTATAGACTGATTCTGACAGATATTGGAACTGACGTTCATCCCATCCAAAAAAAATAGTCTTTGCCGTAAAAGCGTCAGTCTTCTTTTGTGGTCCCCTGATTTCCGATAATCGCGGAAACTGACCGTCCGTGTCGCTAGGTTTCAACTACCCAGTGTTTTTTCCGTCTATCAATTACAGGTATGATCTTTTTAGACACTTCTTTTTTTTACGCTGCCATGGTGCATATTTAGACTCTAGGAACAATATCACTCGGCGTTGGTGTTTGCACGGACATTATCACGGCAGGCGCTTTGTGTTTCTTCCTAAATCGACTGAGGACCGGTCTGAATTCGTAAGTTCTTCACACTGCCACTATGAACGCTCGATTAAATACCTGCCTTTAGGTCGGACAGCTTAGTCAAGAGTCTCCGAAAATATGCTATCAATACAGGAGTTTTGACGAGGTATGTAAGATCAGCGTCCTTGTATTGACCTAGATCCCTAATACGCTATGCGCGTAATAGCACGGTTAGCTTGGCCACAGTGATCCTCGTAAGTGAATATATGATTTTCCCCGATTTTCATATTGATAATGCTCTCAAAGTACAACGCATCGCCTTCCAACAATTTATATTTCATAGCCACTTATTTTATTCTGAGCAAACGTGAGTGCCTTGTGTATTCATGCCGTAACAACTTTGTCTAACAGAGCCACATCAAGTATACGCCATATCTTTTCTGGCAACGTAGGCTGCTTCTCTGCGCTTGATGATGCATGATATAATGCAGCGTTTTCTAATAGCCTGAACACTCGACAATCGGTACAGGGTCGTGGAACGGAGCAGCAAGCAGTATCGAATAATACCAATATGTTTCATCTTGGGACTAGGATGCCAAGCATGGGACCAAGTGACCTGGAAGAGTGGGATAAGGTCTTCCCTACCTCGATAATAATTTCTGTGGCTGTTTCACACTGACGTTCGAATTTAGGTCGATCCTCCACTGGTTCTACAGCAGCGCATGCAGGGATTCCATCAGAGCCAAGGGACATATTTTTCTCAAGTGTACGTAAATTACTTCAACTGGCGGGAATTCTGAGTGGTTTCTGAAATTCTTTCTTCTCAAAGTTCGAAGGGCACCGTTATGTAGAAAGTGGCAGCTCAGAGGGTCGGACATTCATTGTAATATTAACCACTGTATTTTTTAAACATACGCGCCACTGGACGAAGGCGCACCTTTGCCGAATTCGCGACGTCCAGGGGTACAACTTTTGTTAAAATTCGAATTTTCTATGTTATAGATGATATGGGAGTTATCGCCTCTGTCGGGCTTAAACGGGTAATTGCGGCCACTGCGATACTCATAGAGTCATACTGCGCCACAGAAATGTTTAAAAAGATATCAGCAGGCTTAGTTGTCATGGCTACTAGGTATCAGGACTCGGAAGGTTTGTTGAATAATGTTTTGCCTCGCCTCAATACTTTTCTATGCGTGTGCATTGTGCAGCGCCACCCTTGGAACCGCCGAGCGGTTTTCAGAATATCCTTCACGAGCCCCTTATTTCTGAGGAAATGAAGAGAGATAAGCCTGGGACACTACTTCAGTACTTAAGGTAGGGCTCATGCACGATGCGAACGAGAAAGCTAATGACATTCGCAACTCACAATAATTTAAAAATTCAGCCGCGTAGTTTTGTTTTTGTGCTTAATTTCTCGGACTCTGCGGGGCCAGATTTTTTATTTTTGAGATGTAGCAAGTGCCATTAGGATTTCAAAATGATGAGTTGCGAGACTTTCACATCAAATGCCCTGCCAAATCCCGCACGTGACGTTTGAGCATCGTGCATGACATTTCGCAAAACGGTATTCCTAGGTAGAGTTCAGAAGTGGCTGCTGGGCAAGATCATTGCACACCAATTGTCGTTCTTTGAGGACGTCAAAGAGTGCGAGCTGCGGCGCCCGCCTCCCGGGTCTCGCTGCCGTCAAGTCAGAAACTCAAGCTCGTGGTCAATTTTGTGGCTGTTTTAGCAGGTGGTACTGACTTCGATTTTCAAAGCCTGAGAGTCTCTGAGATGTCGTTCTGATTCTGCAATTCAGTGCAGACATATATATGGCTAAATTTATGTCGCAGCAGAGAGGAAGCCGAAGTCAATGCTCGGTTTTATGGAAGTGCCAATGGCAGAGAGCGCCAGCGCGAGAGCTACTCAAGAGCATTTGACAGGAGAAAATCAGTGTCTTGGTCCTTGGACGAGCTTGGAAGCCGAAAAGTTGGCATCAGATTCATATTATCGGATGATAAGTATGTCACCACTGGGTCAAACATAAGAAGACCTTGATAATTCAAAGACCAATCCCAAACCCCAGGATATGTATACCAATTGAATATCAGTCCTATAGAGCACAGGCGAGGTCCTTGGAATACTTGAGTTTGGTTGAAACAATCTGGAATACAGATCGGATCACTAGATTTCAACAACTGAGTGGAGTGAAAGGCGAAAGACAGACATTCCCAGTGTACGACGTCGAGGATGACAATGACCTCGCTGGCAAAGCTTTACAGAATCTCACAGAATGGTTCCTTTTGCCGTTTACAAGCTTACGACCCATCGCTACGCGCCGGGGTTCGCTTCGCTCACCCGGCTCTGCGCTATGGGTCTCCAGCTTGCTGGGCTGCGCCGCCGGACGCTTCGCGCCCGGCGTTAAATTCAAAGTCCGCAACTTAGGTAACATTATTACGTAACATTATTTGTCATCAAAGACCGTCCTCTCTTAATATCTTTGACAAGCCTTACGACCCGTCGCTTCGCGACGGTGGGGTTCGCTTCGCTCACCCACCTGCTACGCTCCGTGTCGACAGCTTGCTGGGGGGCTGCGCCCCCCCCACACGAATACTTAGCACTGAGAGGGGCTTCGCCCCTCTCTATTGGAATTTATTTAACTGCAGTAAACAAAAAAATGCAAGACAGAAGCAGGCAGTCTTGCTTCGCTCGCCTACCTGCTTCTGCCTTGCATTTTTTCTACTGCTTCCTACATTGAAGTAAAATAAAAATGTGCTCATTAAGGTGATCAAAGTTTGAGATAATTTATTTTAATTTTAAACACCTGTAATACAGATTAATGGTATGGAAAAGGAAGAGGAGGACAGGTGACAGTGGATGTGAGTGACCTCCATGTCATGGCACCTTCCACGTCGATGTGTGGCTGGTCTCATTGCAGCTGGGGAGTGGGTTCCACAGAGCAAGTCCACCATCCGCATAGCCTCCTTGTGATGCAGCGGCGACAATCATCATTTGGTGGAGGGTAGGATGTGGCAACAAAGTGAAGGGTAAGGGGCCTGCGATGTGAGTTGTGTCAGTTTATTGGACAGTGGGGATCATTTTGCGACATACCTGCATTTCCGCGTCATATGGGACCCGCGAGGGACATGGAGGGTCTTTACGTCAGGTTTGGGCAACGTGGGACCACCTTCGAATCATGGTACCTCCACACAGACGTGGAGGGTTGCTGCGTCGATGTGCAGGCCGGCTGGTACCCCCCACAGCTGGCGGGTGCGCTCCTCGGAGTGAATGGACACACTACAGGTGCGTGTGGGGTTTCCCGCCATCTGCGTAGCCTCATTGTGACGTGGAAGTTCGGGGTGGAGGATAGGACACGGCGACAAAAAGAGAAGGGGGGATACGGTATTGGGATGCGAGCTGCGTGGCGGGGAGTCGTTTTCGCGATATTCTGTCTTCACCGGTCGTTGTGGCATGGGATTGGAGCACTAAATGATGGTGCGAGATGGGTTAACGACGTAGGGGCAGTCATTTTCGTGACTTACCTGCTAATTCCCCTCAAAAACCCTCAACTTCCGGCCCACATCCCTCGTTGGAGGGGAGGGGCACGCGGAACGGTGCAGGGCGTCGCTTCGGGCTCTTGAAAATAGGGCAGGGGGATGGTAGGGAGGCGAGACGGCATACGGACGTCGGAGGGCCGTCGAGCACTGCAAAGAGGGGGGTTGGTTAACTCCACAGGAAGGGGTCGTTTTCGCGACGTACCTCGGTGTTGTCGTTGTCGGTTGTCGTAACGTGGCATCCAAACGCTAAACGGTGGGTTAGTTGACTTGCAGCGGTCAGTTTTGTTGCTCACCTTGGATTTCCCCCCTCGAAAACCCTCATTTTGTGGCAACAAAGCAAAAGGGAGGGGGATGGGATACTGGAATGTGGGCTGCATAAATTTGTTAGCTGCGTAATGGGGGTTATTTTCACAACATACCTGGGTGTTGTCGTCGCCGATCGTCGTGATGTGGCGTTGGAGCACTAAATGATGGTGCGAGATGGGTTAGCAGAGTGGGGGTGGTCGCTTTCGTGGCTTACCTGCTAATTCCCTTCGAAAACTCTTAACTTCTGACCCACATCCCTCGTCGGAGGGGAGGGGCAAACGGAACGATGCAGAGCGTCGCTTCCGGCTCTTGAGAGGCAGGGCAGGGGGATGGTAGGGAGGCGAGACGGCGCACGGACACGGGAGGGCCGTAGAGCACTGCAAAGCGGGGGTTAGTTAGCTGCACAGTGGGGGCCAATCTCGCGACGTACCTCGGTGTCGTCGTTGCCCGTTGTCGTGACATGGCATCCAAACGCTGAACGGGGGTGTTAGTTACGTGGCGGCGGTCATTTCGTGGCTCACCTTGAAATTCCCCTTCGAAAACCCACATTTTCCCTTCATTTCCAGCTCACATCCCTCATTGGAGGGGAGGGGCACTTTGAATCGTGCCGGGCGTCGTTTGAGCCATGTGGTATGAGGTCAGTAGGCGGCGGAGAGAGGAGGGACGGTGGTTGGAAGGAAGGAGAGTGACGGGATGGAGTGTGAGAACCCGTCTTCGTTTTGGGACTGTAAAGAGAGGACGGACTGGCTTAGTCATGATTACTAAGATTTGTCAGCCATCAAAAGCCGTCCTCTGTTATGTATAATATACGACCCATCGCTACGCGCCGGGGTTCGCTTCGCTCACCCGGCTCTGCGCTATGGGTCTCCAGCTTGCTGGGCTGCGCCGCCGGACGCTTCGCGCCCGGCGTTAAATTCAAAGTCCGCAACTTAGGTAACATTATTACATAACATTATTACGTAAAATTATTTGTCATCAAAGACCGTCCTCTCTTAATATCTTTGATGGCAATAACCGGCTGTAAGGGGCGGTCTCCGCTGCTCATCGTCACTCTCCTTCATCTCCAACGGTCCGTTTCTTTCCCGTGTTTGTTGAGCTTCTTGCTCCATGACCCCATTATTTTCTTCTTCGCTGCCGCCATATCCAGCTTCTCGACCATGCAAGCAAGTCATGAGACTAGTCCGACGACGTCAAGGTCGTCAATAGGTCCCAGGCTCGCTTCTACTGCCAGTACGAAGGCAGGATATAATGTTGCAAAAATTGAGACTTTAGAGAAGAAAAACCCTAACGAACAAACTCCATACTCAACCTCTAAGCACTGGACATTCCTGATGACAGGCTTTGAGGAGCCAGTTGCACCTGGTCGTTCACGACGAAAATCATGGAGGTTCTTCGTCCTAACCTGCCTGGTTTCTGTCGCATTCGTTCTTGCGACCACCGGTCCATTCCAACCCCTCAACTTCCACCAAATTCACGAGATTGTTTCTCGTTCATTCTTCTCTGAACCTACGCCTCATCCTGCAGAAATTTCGACCTCAGAGACCGACATTCCACTCAATACTCTAGCTCGAACTCCTGACGTCCAATTCGACAACTTCAGCTTAATTCTGAAGGGTCAACGTATTTTCCTTTAGTATGATATCTCTCATTCAATTGAGGTGTCCCTTTTTGAACCCAGTTTTAGCTCTGGAGAATTTCATACATTTAGGCTCCCAGTCCCTTCCTTATGGCCAGATATACTTGAAAAGGCCAAAGCGGCTGGATTAAATTCACTTAGCGTTTATCTTCACATGGGTCTCATTAACCCAGCACCTGGTGTTGTCGACCTCGGAGGGTTCCGAGCCTTACAACCTCTATACGATGCAGCGAAGGCGGCTGGCATCTGGATCGTTCTCCGCCCAGGTACTTTTATCAATATCTTTTATTTGTGCTTAACTAAAATTAATTTGATAGGGCCTGTTCGTGATTTTATGCACTCTTTGAAAACTTAAACTGATTGCCCGGACAGTACATCAACGCAGAAACCACTGCAGGGGGTATCTCTCATTGGGCTACATCTGAAGTTGCTGGTGCCCTTCGTACCAATGCTACCGATTGGAAGGCTGCATGGCAAGCTTATGTTCAGGGTATCATCGACGCCACAGCCCCAAACCAGATCAACAATGGCGGCCCTGTAATAGGTATGGACTCGCTTCCGTTTCGCTGTTAAGCCTTGCTTACAGTTTTATTCAAGCAATTCAAGTTGGTGCGATCATTCTTTCCTTCTTTCCTCAAAGGAAGAACTCTGAAATCTGCTTAGACAACGAGTTCTCACAAAGTCCTATTACTCACGCCGAATATTTTGCTGATCTTGAAACGGCCTACCACAATTCGGATATAGTCGTTCCACTTACTTACAACGACCCCGGCCAAGGTAGAAATTTTATTAACGGCACTGTATGTTTTTTCTTTCGTTCTTTTTCGCATACCTAATTCTTTCTCCAGGGTGCTGTGGATCTTTATGGGTAAGACCAGCAGCATTATTTTCGTTCCCAGGTCTTATACTTCCAAACCCAGCCTTGATTCTTACCCACAGGGTTTCGACTGCTCGAATCCAACAGTGTGGCAAGGTGTCACAACTAATTACCACACCTATCACGCCCAAGTCAACCCTTCTCAAGCCTGGTATTTCCCTGGTAAGATGCTTTTTCAGATCTTGAATAGGACTAATACCCTTCCCTTCAGAGTTCCAGGGGGGGTCTTTCGACGCCTGGGGACCCAATGCACCTGGTTAGTTGAGGTCTGACATCAGTGTGTGTGTTATTCACAGGCAAGTCCAGGTTATGCGGGCTGTCGAGTTCTAACTGGACCGGACTTTCAATCGGTTTTCAATCTCCAACTTTGGGCAAGTAACGCCAAACTAATTAGCTATTACATGTTCTATGGGTTTGTGTCTTTGTATTTACTACGATGTTTAATAGCTGATTTTTCTGAAGCGGGACATCGTGGGGCGCGATTCCATTCCATGGTGTCTACACGTCATATGATTATGGCGCCACCGTAAGTACCGATTTGCGAGCCGATCCTACACATGCGTGCTCATATTTGCTCAACACAAGATTACTGAATCTCGCGAGCTTACAACGAAAGCTGACGAACTCAAGCGACAAGCTTTGTTCCTCCGAAGCTCACCTGAATTTTATAAGACGAATTGGATAGCAGATGCATCGACAGGTCTTCAGGTATCGACCAACACAGCGGCGTTCATCACGCTGCTACAAAACCCTGATACCGGCGCCGCCTTCTACATCGCTCGTCAAGCTAGTTCCACATCTACGTTCGTGTTACCTTTTGTAACTCGTGTTCGAAACTCAATTGCTATTTCTTTCTATAGAGCGACAACTACTTTTAAGCTTAACGCCACTGTATCAGGAACTCCAGTGCAAATTCCCGTTGTTGTTCCTTCCATAACCCTTGGCGGCCGCGAATCCAAGGTCATTGTTACTGATTATTCGTTTGGCGTCTCTTCCAAAGTCGGATTTTCGACTGCACAAATTTTCTTTGCTGGGAAAATCGACGATAGGGACATTCTCTTCCTCCATGGCAAGACTACTCAAGATCACGAAGCAGCGCTTCAGTTAACGGGAACACCCAACAACTTCCACAATACTCCTGCTTCTTTGGTCAAGTTTACCAACAGCACGGCTGGCTTGGCTCAAGGCACAACCGTCGTCAGTTTCTTTGCAGGGATTACTGGATTGGTCACAGTCTGGGATTCGGACACTCAGCTTGTGCTGTACGCGGATTCAGACACGGCTGCCACTTTCTGGTCCCCAGTAATCGCTGGAAAGGCTAGCGATCCTCTCAGAAATTTCTGGGGAATTGGAACAAATCAGTCCATACTGGTTGGTGGACCGTATCTAGTCCGTGATGCCAGTATAAAGGGATCGACACTTGCCCTTCGTGGAGACCTCAAGACCGACGTCAGATTAACCGTTATCGGTCCCAAAGCCATAAAGTCTGTGACTTGGAACGGTCAAAAAGTCTCTTCAGATCTCACTGCGTCGTCTGCCGTCACGACATCAGGAGGGTTTGTCGGTCAATTGAACCTCAGCAAGGCGTTCGCGGGTGTCAGTATACCAAAATTAAGTGGCTGGAAGTTCAAGGACAGTCTACCTGAGATACAAAGTGGTTTCAGCGACAAGTCTTGGGCTATTGCGAACCACACCACCACTAATATACCACTCAAACCATACTATGGCGACGGAAGAATTCTCTATGGGTGTGATTATGGATTGTGAGTTTCTTATTATTCGTGTAACGATTCACTTATCAGGGATCCTGTCTAGCTGTGAAAATGCTGTCCTTTGGCGTGGTCATTTCACGCCTACTGGTGCTGAGAAGGCTGTCAACTTGTCAATTAACGGAGGAGAAGGTAACGATAGCCCTTCGATAAATTTTATTACTATTAATGACTCTCCTCTACAGCATTTGCTGCTAGCGTCTGGGTAAACGACGTCTTCCTAGGCACTTCGTTCGGAAAGTAAGCTCTTTGTATATGACAGGATTTGTACCTTCAATTCACCTCTATTGGTTTCCTCAGCTCGAGCAACAACCGAAGAATTCTCGAAGAAACCGATGACAAATTTACTTTCCCGGCTGGAGCCTTGATACCTGGTGAAGACAATGTGATTACTGTGGTCCAGGTATGTCTGCATGTTATACCTGTTGCTTTCGTTTTCGATTTGGCCCTCGTTAGGACAATATGGGTTTGAATGAAACTCAAGGTTGTGAGTAACTCAGTCGATTAATCTGCCAGAAATATGAAGCAATGCTAACGAATCTTATAGCCAATACCAACAGTTCCAAAGGCCCTCGGGGCATTCGAGGATTTTTGCTTGACGCTGGCACCAAGTTTGGGGACTGGAAGGTTCAGGGCAAAGTTGGAGGCTACAAAGGGTACGTTTAGTTTGACGAAAATTTGAAATGAAGTGGTTGGCCTCAAGCTATCATTTTACCTAGCTACCCCGACAAGGTCAGAGGTATGTGGTTTCCACTGACTTCATATACTCAGATGTCTCAATCTGTTGTTGGCAGGTATTTTCAACGAAGGCGGTCTTTTCGGAGAACGACAAGGCTGGCACCTTCCAGGCTTCTCGACAAAGGGATGGGCCTCGCGAGATCTTTCTCTGGGCCTTCCGAACAACGTTGCTGGAGTAGGGTTTTTCGTTACTACTTTCAAGTTAAACATTCCCGAAGGTCTCGATGTTATGCTATCCTTTACGTTCGAGGAACCACTTGGACAACCTTATCGGGCATTCTTGTTTGTAAACGGATGGATGATGGGCAAGAGAGTTGGTAACCTTGGGCCTCAAGCCAAGTTCCCGGTCCATGAAGGCATATTGGACTATCAAGGCACAAAGTGGGTTTTTGATATTCGATGTTATTTTATTGTCTGACCTATAACAGCACTGTCGCGGTTGCACTATGGGCCATGACACCTAATGTCACGATTACTCCTAACCTCCAGCTCGTCCTTGATGCTGTTTATGATGGAGGTGTTGGCAAGGTGGCAAAGGAGAATCCTGCCTGGTCCTCTGTTGGACGAATTTAAAACTTAAGCCAAATGTTATGGCAGAGTATCGACTGTAACGTTTCACTATAAGACAATTATTCCATCTTCCAAGTGTTTATTGTACATTGATTCCAAGAAGCCAGCCCAGGATGTCTAACACGACTGCCCCAAACATCCCTACCAGCGGCCTGATGCCTGACTTCTCCAGCCAGTCAAATGCCCAAGCTGCTATTGAGTATGTGATTTTCTCTGACCCTCGCCGACTGAGTCGGACATGATGGTCCGCATGCTGGATGTCAAAGGGCGGCCGAACTGTCAGCCTGCGTATCGGGATGGTCATGTTATTTAAGGTTGAAGGGTATGCCGTAGTACTAGGTAAACTTTTCTGATCGTCGTCGATAGAACACGCCGCGAGAAGACCAGAAGTGAAACCATCCTCGTGGAAGCCGTATTTCAGATAAGCACCTGCGTAGGATATGGATCGCGTGTTTTGGATTTTGTACATTTCGTTCTGTGCCCGTACCGCCTGCATGACCATATATCGAAATGTATTATCAATGGTGCTTGTCAGACAATGCATACCTTGGAGTCCAATACCGGATGATCGTATTTCCATCGTCCTTGGATTGTGTCCCTTTGGGGCTCGAAGGGTGAATTGAGTGTCACTAGGACTGGTCCATACCGCGATTCCGGGATATGTTGCAGATCATTCATACCATCTAATATTGAGGAATAAGTTACATCGACTTTACTTGATGGATTAACCCTGCTTACATGTCCTGAAAATTGGATTCCTTGAGCCTAGGATCGAAAAAAAAGAGAATGGGACACTAACAAGGAAACCTGGTTCATCTCCATTTTGACAGACCTTCCAGCTTTCTTTTTCTTTTCATTCTGCGAGTACAGGTCATCATCTGACTCGTACGGTTTGTCTCCATTTTGAGCCTCGTCAACTGGGACAGATTTAGTGAAGGATAGGTAATTCCAACAGGACCACGCGAGCCGGCTCTTTGGCATTAACTAAAAAGACTGGTATGAACAAGTCTTTGAGCAACGAAAGCATGAAACACACGTTTATATCAGAATGCAGAATTGCTTCATTTTTATTCCACTCAAACTGGCTCAGGATACGTTCTTCCTCGTCTGTGATGCCACCCGCACGGAGGATGTCTAATGCTGTATCGGAATGGCATGCAAGAATAACATGGTCAAAAGTGGATTCTTCCCCAGCCTCGGTGGTCAAGACCACCTGAGGATTTTGGCCATCTTCACGATCGAGGTTTCTAATGGATTGAACTGGAGTTGAAAGGTGCAACTGTTGTTCAGGTAGCTTTGACAGGATTGCTTGTACATATCTGTGGCTAAGGGCAAGTAAGCAAGTGAATGGCTTCACGATGGGCCAGGACGAACCTGCCGCCTTGTATTGTCAGCCAAGAGGGCTTCCCAGTTATTTGAAGTAAATGATGGTTATAAAGGAATTGAATCTAAAATAATGTCCATTAAATCAGTGCTTGCTATCAAAAACCGGTTACAGACCAGGGTCCGGGCTGGGAAATCAAGGAAGCATTTATCTGGAGGGGTGCTCCAAATCGCTGCGGTCATTGGCTAGTAACAAAGTAGAAATTTGTGATTACGGAAAGTGGAAAGGAGTTAGGAAGCTGACTGACAATCAGGTAGCTGTTGCGGAAAGCTGCTGAATAACCCTCGTTCTTCAAGTATTCACCAATAGAAATTTCCTTTTCATTAATATCCTTGGGTTTCAAGAGAACATGTCGGGCACACGCATTGAAACGCAATACATCGTAGATCATCCGCCACATTTGTGGGTCGACCAACCGACGGGCCTGACAGAATACGGTAGCGAGATTCTTGCCAGCCCATTCGAAAGAACCTCCATCTCGGGATATGCTGAAAGTCATTTCAGTGGGGAGAATACGTATTTTGTTGTTGTTCCCAGCAGTGTCATTTCTACGAAGCCAGGATGGAAGGGGCAGTCGCGTGTTCTCGGGTGGTCGGTAAAGCTGAAGAAAGCGCAAAAAATTGGGATAGGTCGAAGGGTTGAAAACAATCTGAAAAGCTTGAATGAGTTTCCATGAGCCGTCGAATGTTTAACAACCTACGAATCCACTTCAAAAAAGATCATAAGTCACCTAAAAGTATTGAACAAGCCGGGACTAAGCCACTTACGTATCGACGTCAACGCCTTCCCCCCATGTCCTTCCTTTGGGCACAAAATGGACGGTATTCGCGTGCCCACCAGGTCGTGCATCTGCCTCGTAGAGATGGACTTCATGGTCGCTATATTCATTCAGAAGCTTAATTGAAGATTTAAGGACAGTCCGAAATTTCGAACCAGTTTAGCTCACCCATGTTGCTCCGAGGCCAGAAACGCCAGAGCCGACGACTGCAACTTTCATCGACGGTCAAGTAATATTGTGGGAGGAAGGTAACTGCTTGGGAAAGTGTTTGGCATGGTAGCCAACAGAGTCGTCGCTTGGACGCGAGCAGGTCGCGATCGGACTCGAGCGGCGGCTTTTGGGTGGCGGCGCGGCCCGAGTTAAGCGCTTCGCTTCACCCAACCCTCATCATCTATCTATGCCAGCAGAACTTCCAGGTCTCTATTGGGACGAAACTAGAAACCGCTACTTCCCGCTATCTTCCCGACCGAAATCACCTACTAACACCGTCTCAAGCAAATCTGCCAAACCGGCTGAAGTCACTGGTGGCCAGAAACGGAAGCCATATCATGTTCCTTGGCACGCGAACTTGCACAGGATAGCGACAAATAGTTATTCACATACGTTGAGAAACTCGCAGTACGGTCTCGGCGACAGTTCTATCCTGACGGAATCTCACTTATACCCAGTGAAATACTGTGCTTCCAATATGCATCCAGTTCTCGTGTAACAAATGATAGGCTGCCCATTTCGGGTTCCATCCAGGCCTTTTGTGTTCGTTCTCCCTTTCTGGTCTGGCGAGCTTAACAAAGTTGTCTTCAGTCTTCTCATCTCGGCCAAGTTTCCTGGCGTTTCGTTGGAGATGATCAAGGGTGGCTATATAGCGACAAAAATGTGCAACCTGAGCGTCCAAATGGAATCAATTACTGGTCCGCAGATCTCAACCTGCAACCCTCTTCCCCAGTAATTATCCTTACTACGTGTTGTATTTGTCCTTCTGATGACAACAATAGATATCTTCTATATGCATATCAGGTTCTCATTGTGTGTAAGAACGATCTTTTCCTCATTGTTGCAACCGGCTCACTTTTCCTTTTAGTACAACCTGCCTTGGCCCAGGAAAGCTCTCTGTTCAGGACATGACTACCCCCGAGTGCGTTGCTGCTGATCTATTGGAGAAAAGGTCATCTCAATGTAGCTAAAATAGGCGCATGTTCCTCCTGAATTTGGCTGGAGTTCATGATATCTGGGCCTCTGACCTGCAAGGTCAAAGTCTGGTCTTGGGTAAAAATTTTTCCCTTACATGCAAAGCTGACTAACACTGTCTCCCAGGAGCCAGCAAAAAAGCCGTCTACTTATCTGACATAGACCTCAGTTGCTTTCCTGAGTACTTGCAAACCGGCAGTGATGTATTCTCTGTCACAAAAGACAAGGTATCTATCAGCTCGCTAATGGCGTCAAAAGTGACACTCAAATCTGCATGTAGGCACTTTTATATGCCGGAACACGTAACGGGGCAGTCGAAAGATTCGATTTGCGGATGCCCAAGTATCGAAGTCTAAAACTATTCGACAGCCGCTTCGAAGATAATCCTCGAAGTTCAGTTCTTCATCTTAGTGTTTTTCGCGAACACGGACTATTCTTAAGTCACTTGAATGGCAACGTACGGGTTTTATTTCATCTTTGCGTCTGATCTCATATCCCTTCACGTAGCTTCAGTCCTTTGACCTTAGATTTGCTTCGTCGTCCTTTCGCCCGATACAAGTTTTCGCTGGCCACGTTAACACGCATACTCGCAATCTCGTCTGTATCTCCAATTCACTTGATCGCAGCTTATTAGTTTCTGACATCTCTCTCTCTCTCTAGGGTATCGCGATTGACCAAGAAAGAGACCTACTTTTTGCAGCAGGGCAGGATTGTCGCATTAGAGCCTGGTCTTTGCGTACCGGCGTACCAGTCCTACCTCCTGAATCCATGCCAAACAACCAACACATATCCAATCCTTTTCTAGCAACATTTAGCCAACCAGCATGTGCTCTTCAAGTCACCGAAGAGTTCGGCGAGGTGGGTATTTCGCTCTGGGCAGCTTCTGGTCGTGACCTCCATCAATTCCACCTTGGGCAACGCCAAGTACAGTGACCATTTTTAAATCCCGTCATAAGACGACCTGTTTTGTATTGATGTGATTCCGTCCGAGCAAGTCTACCTTCGCTGCCAATGCGCCACTACAGGAACGACGCAGTTGGCGAAAACAGACGTCTTCTTACTACTTAGGGCATTGTCCTTTATCACCAACAAGACAGTAGGAATTGTCGTCCCTCTACTATATGAGCTGCTTCCAAGCTTATCACCTGACTCCGGAACCCTACTCAGGTGGCCGACTATCACTCCAAGTGGTTTAACTTGTATTCGTCGCTTGTACAGAAAGACAATAGCTGCAGTAAACTTTGTACGAATGAAGACCAACCTATTTCAGCGCCATCCGACGGCACATCAAGCTCGTGTCAGAACTTAAAAGACGTGAAAATGGAACTGATGCGATTTACACGGCATATTCTAATTCTATAAGGGCAAAATAAGAAAACTCAAACCTGTTGATGTGCCTCCAGGTGGTCCAAGATGGTGAACATAAGTTATTCTCTGAGGATTGGCAATGGTCGAACCAGGTCGAACCCTCCCAAATGATGTGACAAGTTGGCACGTGCTCAAACACATCGTGTTGTCACATCACGTCTGGTCCTTCTCGACTCTGAATGTCGGAATGACAATTCTTCTCCACTCAGTCTGAGTTGAGCCTCGGCCACCATAAGTCCCTCTTTCAATTTACAAATGTATCAATCCACTAAGCTGGCGGTGGCGGCGGTTTTCAATGTCGAGCTTGATTCCATTGTATAACTCGGCTCGCGATCGCGATCACTGCATGCTTTCTCGAATGCAGACGCCAGCACATATGCACGGCAGTTTTCTTGGCCATTTTATTCCTGGATTTTTTTCAACAATATTTAAGCCCGCCTTCTATATTGAAAACCATCTTTCCCCTCAAAATGAAAGGCCCAGCTGAAATTGCGTTCGGCCATCTTTTTGCTTAACTTGGTTTCTACTCATGAAGTTACACCTGTAGGCATGGCCCCATGTTAATTGGCTTTGTGTTCAATGTTTTGCTTTACGGAATCATGCTCTTCCAGGTCTACCTATATTTCACAGCCTACCAGAAGTCAGTACAAAGTTGCCAACGTTATCAACTTCTACATCACTAACTTTTTCTAGGGATAGAACCTGGATGAAGCTATTTGTGAATCTTGTATTGATTTAAGGGCCTGTGGAAACTCACAATTTTAGGTCCTGCTCTTACTTATCTGCGACACGACCAATACCGTCTTTGACTTTATATGGGGTTGAACAATCCTCGGTAACGGGCCGGCCCGGCTTTTGATGCGTGACACAGCCACAGGCCGCCAAATCTTGAAACACCGTAATTCTGCGAGTTCTCCATCGTTTTCCTTCAATTTTTTTGTAGAATCCAAATAACATTACCCATTTTGTGCACTTGATGTATGTATATAACCTATATATACAAAATGTCTCGAGAAAATGCGACCATAAGATCCAAGTTTAAAGCATTCTGCTTTGGGCTGATCACAAATCCACCTGCACATGTTTAACAAGCAATTATAACGAGCTGGTAGACCCGAGTCTTCTGAAAATTTTGCATTTTTTTTTGTTCAAATCCGTTGAAAATTGACTGAGTTATGCTTGCGGAAAGGGCCTGCTGTGCGGTCACCTTCCTTTTCGGGAGCCGTGGGCCGCATTTGGTATGCTGTCAAGTCCACTCCTGCGCGCATGGCCTTCAAACTCGGTGAAAGCATATCTCAGTCATTTCTCAACGGATTTGCACAAAAAAAGTTGCAGAATTTTCAGAAAATTTGAGTCTACACACGTATTAGCTTTATTTACAAAACTTTTACAGCAGCACCCGTGCTTATCCTTCAATTCATTCATGTAGAACAATGCTGAGAATAGAACAGGATAAAGAGTGGAAATTCAAACCAGTTTTGCTGAGAGAAATTTTGTTTTTTATTTGGGGCTACATTTTGGCTTGATCAAAACCTTTATTTAGTGCCCCTAACCATGTCAAAGTGCTTGTTTTGGGGGTCTATCTCAGCAGTGGGTACAAAAATTGAAAATATTCTCAAGCCAGATTATTGGAAATTTAATTCTAAGCAAAATACTCCTATCAACCATGTTCATATGTGCAGTGGATGAGAAGTTCTATTCATTTCAATTTTGAGCCTATTTTTGGCAGGCAGATCAGCCTATTTTCGCATTTTTAACACATATATCATTGCTATTAAACTATAGCTACTCTTAGGTGGTGTATGTACTTCACTTTCATCTATATAACGCAACAGATCTTTAATATCTGCGGTGTGGAGAGTGTAGCGGCCATGTCTCAAGAAAATGGGCGTGTCACGGCGTGACCGCGCCAAATCACGGGTGTCACGCATACCGTGAATTGTGCACCCCCACTTTATATACCTCTACAAGTCGCTCATCCTCCGTTTTGGTTCGACATTGCCTCACCTTATCTGCTAACTGGTCTTACGCTCACATCATTTCTAGGTGATTCCTCATCACTGGCTAGGGCTGACTGGCGTTCGTTTCTGCATCTGACATTGTGAACTACATGAACTCATTATTTTTTTACATGACAGTTTTTGCTACAGGTCGGTCAACCCTCTATATTTAGTATCAAAAATGGCTGATTTAATAGCAGATCCTGCAATCACTGTGAGGGACATTCTAGCAGTCTCTCGTCCACGGATTCTCAATTTCACGAACTAGGGGATCACAGCTAGCCTTGTCCAGTTCTTTTTTGCATGGCGACTTCGTGTCTTGACACGCAGTTGGCAACCAGCCATCCTTGTATCTCTTGGTTCTTTATCCGGAGGAGGTCAGTCGGCGTTTTTCTCCGTCCAACACTTCTCAAACATTTTTCAGCGGGTTCGATCGCAACCTCGTTCAATGTTGGCCGTACCCCCGAATTTGTGAACTTTCGCAACTTTAAGGTGAGATCCTCATCAGTCCTAAATGTTGACTACGCTCCTAATCTCTCCTTTGATAGGGCGTGGTGATCATGTGGCTTGCCTCTGAAAGTATTACCGATATAATCATTACAGCCATCTTGGTTTGGTATCTGTAAGCTGAAAATTTCTAGCTCATCTTTCATCTAACAACTGAGTCTATAGGGTTTGTTATACAGGCTCTTTCAGTCGGGCAGTTATTGAATTGTTGTAACTTTTTATGATTCAGAGGTGTCACAAAACCGGTTTCCAGGAATCCGACTTCGTGATAGATCGGATTATTCGCGGTACGCACACTCTGACACAGGCCTTGCAATCGACTAAGCTTCGTGTCCTGAATGAAGCAACAGTCCAAACGGGCATGATAACCTCTCTCGTGGCAACTCTTGACCTAATAATCTTCCTGACCGATGTACGTACCAACACCAAATTTCCAGGAGGAGTCCCTAATAATTTATTTCCTATACAAGCCAACCGGAACGTAAGAGTTCCTGATTGTTTCTGCTATAAATTACTGAGATATCCTCAAGGCATCTTATCTTCAATTTTCCTCTTTGCAAGCTATACACAAACTGCCTCATGAGCAGCCTCAACTCCCGAAGCGGTTGGCAATTTGGAATAACGAGGCCGAATTTGACAACATTTTCGTCAGAGAGGAATGTGGAACAGAATACTCCTCCCCGCAGTCCACTCAATCCAACCCTTTTCCATAGCTTTAACCACCAATATCGAACATCTTCCAAAGATCTAACTCATGACTGTAAGGAACGATGCGCTTGTAAGCAAAACGCTGACTATTTAGCCTTTCTTCCACGGCCGGTTCGTCGATTCCTTCCGACTCTATTCAGTGTTCTCTTAACGATTTTAATGATTTTCTCCAGCCAGCAGTTATGCAACCCAGAAGGCAGACACAACCGGAGATATTAGTGCAGGTTGGTTTGGGTCGATCAGGAGACTGTTTGGGACGAGTAGACCGGGATCCTGCCGACAGCACTAACCCAGGATGTCCAAGGGATAGCATATCACTGGGAGGGGGAATCTGGGAACGGGCTGTCTCCTTATCAATCGATAACGGCGCGGATATTCAGATCGGTGGTCGAGATGAAAAACAGACAACTGGGATGTGAGGTCCACATTTTTAAACAATGGAAATTGCCTTCATCGTGCTTTTTGTCACCATTTTTTGCCCCATGATGAAAAAGATCATTGACTTTGCGTTACGAATTTAAAGCAGACTGCTAGGGATACCATATCGTCTTCAGGGCTACAAATACCGCGCGCTAAACTCACAAATACTATGGCCAGCAATTCTCAAGGGATTTCCTCACGACACCATCTAAATGAGCAGTGAGTAAATTACCCCTACAGGGAGGGTCACCTGCAAAAAATGTCATTAGACTACGAAACATGCACGACTCTGGACCTGGCATTCTCTCTCGAAGTCGTCACCAAAGCTTATGAGCCAGATAAAATTTGAGTTATATTCCAAGTTGTTGATAAAAACAAAGCAGTCCCGTAGCATCGTTCTAAAAGAAGACATGTATTCCGACGCTCAAGGCAGAGCAAGGAAGAGGGGAAGCAACTTAGAGAAGTTGGGTGTGCCGACGCCTGGAAATAGATGAAGAAAATCAATCGGATGAAATCGACAGGCAGGATCAAAACTGACCAGTGACAGGATCCCAGCCAGTTGTGCTATGGAAAAACAAAAGATTAGCTAGGACGTCGCACGCAGACGTGGGAGACATACGCTGTGAATCCGGCAGTACCTATGGGAATTCTTGAGAAAGGGGCCATAAGCAAGAGATAGTCGAAAAACTCACCGCATCCTTGGTTTCCCCCAGAAGTGATATCGTTGAACGCGGATGCGAAGCTGGCAGAGTAGATCTTATGACACGAACACCAAACAAATGGTCAACTTGTCACATCGTAGGGGCTGGGTCAAAGTTACACGCACAGAAGGGTTTATGAAACCGACGGACCCCTTTCCAGCGGCGAGGCGTGCATCATTAATAAGGGTGATGAGGGACCCGACCACTGGGGAAGAAGCAGAGGTTCCGAACACGAGACTGAATGTGCCATCGATACCTTTGGAAATGTTAGCAGATACGACATATTGGGTTTTAGCCAATTTACCAATGACATAGTTGGCTCTACAGAAGGGGGTAAGTGGATCAGTTGTGTAATTCAATTCATCAATCCTCGATAACCGCACCCGTTAGCTGAGAGATCAGGGAATGCGCGGACCTATTCAAATTGATAAGTAAAATTCGAAGTGTTGACAAGTGGAAATTCCCATACCTTGCCAGTGTTATTGAATTGGGCAGAAGTAAAAGGCGGTTTGTGGTTGGTCAAGAAACCAGTGACAGCCGTGGCTTGATAATCTGGCATTCTAAGGCAGAATTGAGTTGTGGGGTTAGATTTCTTAAACATAGGTTGAGTATGCCTACGCGAAGATGTTCGAAAATCCGCCACCTGAGAAGATTACCTGTTCACATGCACCTTCGGGATCGTTTACCGTGCTGCCTGGATTGACTTGAGTGGCCCCGACTGCAGTGACAAACGGGCAGGTAACCTAGAAGACCATGCGATAAAATAACGTAAGTAGGTAAATTTCGACTTACTGGAAAACCAGGACTGAAGACCTTTCCTCGGTTGGATGGTTGATCTGCTCACCACCATCCAGTAATCCAATGTTACAGAAAGTGCTGAAGCTTACGATTTGCGTTCAGGCAAACGCCGCCACCACCAGCGACGCCATCATCACCACTGCTGTACAGGACGGTGGTGCCCAGCATTCCGAGCTATGTTTCTTGAATTGAGCACAGAAAGGCATAGAAAGAAACCGACTGAACCTTAGCATATTCGGTACATTGACGATTTGCAAATTTCGCCGTGACCGACGCCTCGTCCTGACCGTATGAGACCGAGACCACGAACGGCGGGGCAACAATACCACAGGATTCAGGACCTAAAAATTATAAAAATCTAACAATAGTTTTAAAACAAGGATCAGACCTTTGAATCCTCCTTTGGCAGTATCAGGATAGATTCCATCCTGTCAACATTGGTAATGAGCTAAGGTTAACAAGTACGAATGAATCGCTACTTGTGTCGGATCATCTCCTCCTTCGAAGGTACAGAATGAGCCGTCAACGGCGTCAAGCCAGTTATCGAATCCGGCCCCTTCGTAGAAATATACCATTATACAGACCACAAGAAAAAATATGTTGTTGACTGACCTTCAACGATATCTCCCGTTTGAAGAAGGGTGATTGGTTGTGGCGCTGTAAGTCCCATAGCGTATTCTAAGTCAAGGTCACTCTCTCCGTTGAAATCGAAGCTTTGTTGCGTCGTTTGAACGACGGCTAACCTCTCCGAGCTGAGTTAAATTTTGAGCACGAAGGGATGCACCCACCTCCATCGATCAGGACGTTCTTTGGACGAACACCAACAAGACTCGGAGAAAAGTTTCTGGGTGCAGACATCAGTACAGAATTGAACACTTTGAAATTTCCAGGACGAACCCGAAGAAAAGGTCTAAATCTGCTGCTAAGAATGCCTGGGGGGTGAATTCCACTGAGGCAGCGTTCACCAACTGTTCCAAGCGAAATGGAGCGACAACGTACCAATACCGTATGAGTTCTTTGCAGTAGCGACAGGGGTATAATTGACTGCATACAGGGCACGGAGGCAGTCTAACGTAATATTCTCGTCGCAATTCGCCAGAGTTGGCGTGATAGTGACAAGTTTGTCGGACTTCTTGGGTCCAGTCCTTGCAGAGGGCATGCCCAGACCGCCTCCTCTCTTCCTTAATGCCAAAGGAGAGGGACGGTGGTTGAATTGAACGGTCGGTCTGATCAGGTCGATGTGGTCGCGAACATGAGCAGGAAGAGAATAATTGTGGCAGCCTTTATACAAGGACGTTTGCTATTAGCAAGAGCTCAAATATAATTTTAGTGAACCCACCGAATTGTTCATCGCCAGATGGGTGGCTATAGACGTGGTACTCGGCTTTTAGAAGGTCTTCAACCTCGGCTGCAGTGGCATCCATCGAAATCCAGCCTTTGTTGGCGGAGATACGCAAACGATCACGAGAGAATCCCGAATCAACAAGCCATTTCGTCACGGTAGATATCGTTTCATCGCTAGGGGCAAACAGGTCGACTATCTCTGCAGGTGAATAGTGTTTTCCGAAGGTAGGGGACTCTGGATGAGATACAGCCATCAACAGCTCTTCAATACGATGAATATTTTGCTGCGCGAGGCCAAACCGCATGGGCAAGATCTTGTCAGCCTCGAGACGACGGGAGAGCTCCCAGTCAAGAGGTTCTGCAGCCCTCTTCTCATGGAGAACGTGAGAAGACTTGGGCGAAGGAGCTGCAAAGACGAGGCCAACGAGTGCTGCGTATACAGAGTGCTTGAGGAGCATTACGTTCCACGTTGGTGATACACAAATACACAGGGATGACCTTCATCCCCTTCACCCTTTTTATAATGAAAACGGATAAGCCTCGTCGTATATATCAGCGGCAACCACCGGGTATTCAGATTTATGGGAGAAAACAGGAGTGCAGGCTGCACTCCTCCAGTGCCGGAAGAATATGGAGTGGACGCGTATCGCATGGTCGGTCAAGGTGATCGTCCTATCATGATATGAGACGAGGGAACCGGTGGATAATATACGAGCAGAGCATGCGACAAGATACACCGTCATACATTGCTTGGGAAGAAATTTTGAATTCCCTAAAAATAGTGTCCGTAACTCGGGAAGAGTGTTCCTGAAATACTCCTGCAAAATCAGAAGTTCGAATGCTCTGCTGTAGACGAAGTTGGGGTCAAGAAGACGGCATTTCTTCATTCTGCCTAGACACAAAAGGCTGCAGGTATGATTTAGAAAGCTAAAGCTGAAAATGAAGAGCAACTGAGTGACTAAACCCAGTCAAGGAAGCACCAACCGTCATTCAAAGGAAATGGAACAAAATGGCAAATATCCTTGTCGCAAGAACTTCATCACAGCTTGTCCCATCTCGTTTTAGGTGGGAGTGCTTACTGATAACTTAAAATAAGCCGCTGTTGGAGGCAAACGAAGGCGATTCTTGATGGATCATGAGAACCATATATCCACACTACTGCTGTAGTAACACCCTCCTGTACCAATGAAGATAAGCAATTACACGGATACGATCATAGGGACAACCATCGCGATTTGTGCTGGCTAATCCTATTTTTGAAAGAAGCAACACGTTCAAGGCTCATCGGGAATTAGACATAACTCCAAGGACTTGGGAATCTTCATAGATGTTTTCTCCATGGTTGAAGCTGATTGTGCTAGATTACAGCCAGAAGTGGTGGCGTTTGAGAGAAACCACAGAGCATCCTATTTCGTCGTTGATTTTGAAGTGGTGCTTACATAAACCGATGTCCATGAGTGGCGTGGCTGTTTGAAACTCATCGACACTGTGCTAATAGAGCCAATTTGGCCTTTGTAATTAACCTGCGCTTTATCTCTGGCACCAAACTCCTACAAGAATTGTTTGGAGGTTGGGACTTGGAAGGGATGCAAGATTTACATTTGTATGCAAGGCCTCACCCTTCCTAAGCCCCTGCAGCATTTACATTATACCTGCTTAAACTTCCGAGTCCTCATTCAATATCTAACACCTAGTAAATGTCTGGATGTGATGCCCTCCAGGATTCCAGCAATGTCAGTCCCTCAGGATCACGGAGTTGCCATGCTGAAGACAATGTCTACAAGCCAGCGACTCGGACTCTCATTCGTCCGCTCAGACTCTACAATTGTCTAGATTAAAGACAAGGACGTCTTCAGCACCGATGGCTACGAGCTCATCCATTACCTTCGCCGATTTTTTCTTCTCGACCATACTGCTAATCGCGACCCAATTTTCTTCCTCCAGAGGACTGATGGTTGGAGCTCGTCTACCTGGGGTGATTTGAATGGCTGCTGGTAACTTGTCCCGAGATATGTTGTACTGGCAAACAACATATCTTTCAGCTGCAATGACCCCAGATATACGGTTTGTAATGAGATCTATGAGAGATGTCAAGTGAGGGTGCTTTTGAACAGCAGACCGAATAAGGACAGCCTCTGTTTCGAGCACAGTGGCGATCGCGTGAAGACCAGCAGCCCTCATGGTATCCCCAGATTCTGAAAAAACAGTCAGAAATGAGGCACGGTTCAATATTACTGGTACTTACCGACAAGATCAACTAGTTTATGAAATTGCTAATTAGTCATTATCCTTGTGCTTTGGTTATGTGACATACCGATTCCATCTGCCAACCCAAGAGCGCAAGCTGCCTCTACACTGCCTCCCACATATTCAATCTTGGTCTTCTTGTCATCCTTGAGGTTTAGACGATCGTCGATCTCATTGAAATATTGCCCCGCGAGGACCTCAAAGCTCGTCACCACCCTTTTTCCTGCTAGGTCTTCTGCCGATTTGATAGGGCTGGATTCGGGTACCTGGACCTGCAGAGAGCATTTTCCAAACCCTAAGCGTAGCTCTTCTACGACCAGCTCTTGCATTTTGGACTCCAAAATCACGTCATGACCAGTGATACCAAGGTCAACATTCCCCTTTCCAACAAAGGATGGGATATCAGATGCTGGGAGAAAGACGCTAATATTTCTTGAGCTTCAAGAGGATGCGAGGAAATTGCCACTCACAGTGCGAGGTTATGATTTAGTGAAACGCAAACATCCAATCTGTTGTGCCTTCTGAATTGGATGTCTGCACCTTGAGGTCGGAATGTCAGGCTTTCTTAAATTAGTCTCCCAAGATATAAGATACATACCGGCTAGCAGCGACAGGCACCTCTCATGTAGTCGTCCTAAATAAATTTGATCAAACTCTCTAAGAACTGCGACATATAAGGTTTACCTTTCTTCGGGATCGCGAAAAGCAGTCGACCATCAAGCGCTTCAGCGTCTGGTAATAGAAGGTGAGAGAATTAGATCAGAGATACGTGCTTGTGTATCGTGATTCTTACTCATGAGTGGTATCAGGGTATCCTCCTTGAAGGACCCAGATGGTGAAGGAGGTTTGAAGGAAACCTGGTTGGCTGAAATTTGCCGAGATCAAATCCGGACCGACACTTGGTGGCTGTGCACAATATCCACCTCTCACCGTAGACATATTTTGTAACGCGGTCTAACCTTGTCGTCCTTGTCAGCGGGCACTGGGAAGAGTCTTCGGCATTTCTCTTGTGGCTTGGGCATGTCCCTTCTTATACAAAAATCTTCACTTTTCCCGGGTATTACAGAAGTACGGTAACATCGGCCTCCGGCGGTGAGTTATGTTATCGCGAAATCGCATTATCGCTGATTAAATGACCTCTATGCACAATTCAGACACCCCCACGTCAGCCGTGTAATTCTAAACACCTCAATTCACGGAGGTTTCAACATATCATGCGGGGACAGTTTCGGCGCCACCGGCCCTTCCTCCAACACGTTAGGTGGTTTGTGGGCCTCCTTCCAACACTGTGCGCTTTTGGAGATAAAGTTTCCGATGAATACCCACTTCTCGACCTTTTTTGGTGTCCTGTTGACTAAAACGCCGTTAATTTCATCATTGCTGCGTCTATTACATTACATCGTCAACCAACTCCAAGCCGCTCTACATTCAGCTTTGGCTCCTCTGCTTCCAAATCAATTCTCAGTGCTGCGCAATGCGGCGTGTTATCCTTCTGTCACCATTTGACGGCATTTACCAGACACGCTGCAGTATTTAGGCGCCCATGATAACTCGCTTTCTTATTTAGCTGCTCGTCTCACATGTCGAACAACCCATACCAATCCCCTTGGAGAGGATCCATTGTTATGGCACCGAGTGGTCGCAACTTCACTCCGGGAAACTTCAAGGCTAGGCCAGTGTCGTTTTCACCCCGCTCGTCGCTTGGCCTCTCCACACATGAGGCATTACCTCAGGATTTGGACATCAAAGATGGCCTCATTGAAACGCCTCTGCAAGTTATCCCTATTCCTGCATCCGACCCCAATCAGGGAGATGCCTGCGTCAAAAATTGCATATACATTGGCTCCTATAACTGGTTGAAGCGAGATACTCCTGCTATTCTTATTCCCGGTACGTCTTGCTCAGCCAATGGTAGCAACTTCGGTTGGGTTTACAAACCACTGTTTTTTAACAGGATCTCCTCCTCACTGGCAGAACAGAGCCACACCTTACACGATCCCTCCTGACATTGGTGTCTACTTCAGCAACCAGAACGGGCACAAAATGCCCGACGCCATTCTCCTACCCCTCTTCGTGGCTGTCAACAGACATTCGGAAAGCGTAAAGAAGCCACCTTTTGACTGGGCTTCTGTGGACATCGTAACCGACAGGAACAGCTTGAGGAAGCTGACTCGATGGGTCGGAGGCAACAATGTTCGCGATTTCCGTATCGATCTGCAGCTTGCTGGGGAAAAGACAGTCCTCATGAATCGCTGGGAAAAAAGAAACAGAGAAGTGTTCACCGGCCGTACGTTTGGTTTCAGCTTTGAGAAAGCTTCGACCAGCCCCGCTCCTGGATGTAAGGACAGCACTGGTCATCATCGCATCGTCACATACGTACGTCAGACTCCTGTCGAGCTGAGTTCCTTTCTTGACGATGGCTTACCTTGCCTTTTCAGGACTTTAATGGATTGAAAATGGTTGTACGTTTCGAAGTCGACGCCTGCATAGCACCGGTGGCGAAATATCCTCGCAAAAGTATTTCTACAGTCGATGAGTTGGCCGATTCCATGAACTCCATGATAATATCTCCCGCTTTGCGCGTTGGGCAGCTTCAAATCTTCGAAGGAGGTTCAACAGTCTCGCATACCGCAGTGGTCGAGATTACCACTCGCTCGCAGAAAAATATCACGGACAATGGATTCGACTGGAAAGAAACATACCCTCAGTTATTTTTCTCGCAGACGGCGCATCATTTTCTTGCGATACACCAACGCGGACGTTTTGTTGATATTCAGAAACGCAAGTTGACTTCGGAGGAAATGCATACCATAGAAAAGGATACACGGGTTGAATTGAAGAAAGTCAGGAAAGCACTTGAATTGATACAACAGATAGTGGTTGATCATGGGAAGAAAGGGCGGATCAGCCTTGTCTGCATCGATGGAGAACTCAAGGTCTATCAACGACACAGCGACGAAAGCTGTCTCCCAAAAGAGATGATGGCCCTTTTCGAATCCCCTTAAAATCATTTCCAATTTCTATCGCAGCTGTTTGTCCATCTTTCCCTTACGTTCGAGTTTTCCTCCCGCTCATATTTCGTCATTTTTCAATTTTGTCACTGCAACAGTTTTTAGATCCATCTGCCTTGTTTTCGTTTCGTTTAGCAAGAGTACCATCTACGTTATCCTCGAATCCTGTCGTGAGGACAAACCAGGATGAATGAATGAATCATTAAAGTGGATCTGGAGCCACAATGAAATCATCGCCGAGACTCGGCACTGTGCCATATTTAATTCTCATGGCTTTTTTCCTCAATTTTGCGCTGGCTCCTACTCCATGAACTTCAATTCAAATTGATGGCTCAAAACTACAGAAAGAAATCGTCTTTAAATCCTGAACAGCTCATGGACAACTCGCCATCATCGTCGTGGAAGGACATCATGATCAAAAGTGTTGCAATACATGAGCAAACAACTGCACCTGAGCAGGAATTGCAGTCAACCCAACGAGACCAACCTCCACCCCTCCCAGAACTTCACTTCACATACAGACGGGCGTATATCTTTTTCTACGTGTTGTTCTTGTTGACATGCAACCTTGTCGTACCATGTATACTGTTTTACCCGTTGGTTGGCCGTGAGTGTCTGCGGAGTGCTTTTCTTTACTGCTGTTAACTCTCCCTCAACCAGTTACTAAATTGTCAAAGAAGGAAGTTATTGGCATATCTTCAGCGGCTCTTGGCATATCTTCGTGTTTTGACACACCAGCTCGCCTGTATCGGCGTAAGCGTAACATCTTAAATCTTTTGACTTTCCTGACGCGTTGTCATCTCGTACAGTTGTTCGCTACCGAAGCTCATATGGTCCACTTGGAAGCGACACTTGGTGGCACCTCGACTTTTCGATGTGGACATACACGGTTGCACTCTTTATCTTTGCCATTCCACTCGCCATTGCTCCTGCCATACCACTCTTGTCAGTCAGTTTCCTACTTTTTACCCCTCTCAGCTTCTCAATCCGCTTTAGTAATTTTTTCTTGATGTCAACCGTCATGCTCGTTGGTCCTGTCGGCCTTGTATTCTTCATATCCTTATTCAGGCCAAGGCTGCCATTCCGCTGTTCATCAGATCCTGTCGGGACAAGGATGAAGCCTGCTGTGTTTTACCTCATCGAAGATGTGGCATCTGTCGATTTCAAGCATGGAAGGGACTATAGACGCGCTTTACATGATCGGTATGCATGCTCATGTAATGGCCGCGGATCTCTAACGTATTCTTTGTATCTTCTACCTAGATGGAATTCTTCTGTGCCGTTCCAAAGGTTGATAATGCGTCTAACTTTGTACTGGACTGTCTCAGCCGCAATTTATTGTGGAGTCACAGCCGCGGTTTCGTGGACGACTTCATTGGAATTTGCATTCGCGTGGACACTAGCACAGCTCTTTATTTGGGCTGGTGTCAGTGCCTTTGGCTGCCATGTACTTGCAAGGAAAGGTCTTCTGGAAGAAAGGATATGGCGGACCGGGGAGGTGGAACGCAAAATGGATCGGCTCGACAAGAGAAATTCAGTATAGTTATGGGTGTATACCTTTGCCGTGTGGGAGATCGGTGTGTGGATGCTCGATGTCGTGTTAATTGCTATCATCTTATGCTGTGATCATCAGTAGGGCTGTCTTGTTTTGTTGCATATTCATAATAAATGAACAATCTTAATACCGCGCTCAGATAGAGCAATTCGGCAAAGGAGCAAGGCAGAGGTTTGCGTTACCAAGCTGCCCGCATTTTCCATATTCGTACGATAAAGCGGGTGGGTTCTCTTATCTTGATGTCTCAACAATTTATAACTCATTTAACATTAACAGCCAAGGTCTCTGTTCTCATGTCGGGCTCAGAATATACTCAATTACCTCCTGATATTCTGCTGATGTTATGTCCCGCTTGAGGCTTTGTACTACGTCGGGACATGGCAGATGACCGATTCCGCGCACAATATCCATCCCGGATGCTTATTACTCACACGGAATGTGGAAGGTTTACGCAGGTACTGTCTTCTTTCAGGAACACTTCTTCGAGCGATTCTCTGTTCCAAGTCCTCGATATTCAAACCGATACTTCAATAATACTCAAGTTTTATCTTTTTTGGGGGTCCATTGATCATCCAGAATAGGGTAGAAAGCCTAAGGTCCAGGTGTTTCTGGTGAGCTTTGTCCAGACTCCAGACGAATGGATATTTTTCCCCAAGTTATTTTTAGTACTTCCCATGCCTTCTGTATTCTTTGCATATGCTCCTCCCAATAACGGCTTCCAACCTGCCACTATTGATACCTTCTACCAGGCTGCCATATTGAGTGTTCGCATTGATAGACAAACCACCGACGATATTGGTAATGTGGTACCATCGTGGCGATTTTGGTTTCTTGTTCTTTTCTTTGGTCTATTTAAAGGGAAGGTTAACTAACTCGCAGTTCTCGAGCGGGCACAAAGCTCTCCTGTGTTTTGGGTCGACATGTTTCGTGCCATTTCCTTACTCCTAGCCCTTGGAGGGGTCGCTCTTGCGGTCCCCTCTCGTCGTACCACCCATGCTTTGCACGAGAAAAGGGCGATGGAACCCGTAGACTGGGTCAAGAGCCGCCGGGTTGACCCCACCTGGGTCCTTCCAATGCGCTTCGGTCTTGTCCAGTCGAACATGGACAAGCTAGAGGAGATGCTGATGTCCGTTTCTCATCCAAGTTCGCCCCGATATGGACAGCACTTTAGTCCTGAAGAAGTTGTCGAAACGTTTGCTCCTTCCAAGGAATCTATCGATGCAGTGACTGGTTGGCTCGTCGACTCCGGTATTTCTCGGGATCGTATGCGTCTCTCCCACAATAGGGGTTGGATCCTTGTCAATGCTACGACCGCCGAAGCTGAAGACCTTCTCCAGGCCGAGTATCATGTATATACTCACACTGAATCCGGCGCTGAGCAAATAGGTGCTTTTTTGCATTCTATCGTCCATTCGTTTACGTTTATTAAGCTATACTCTTCATCAAAGGATGTCACAATTACTCCGTACCAGTTCACATCAAGCACCATGTCGACCTGGTTAAACCCACTGTACACTTCAACCACCGAATCGGAACCAATGCGAAGGCGAAGAGGTTCGGTGGTGTTGGAATGCCTTCCATCGGTAATGGGCCCAAGAAGTCGAACAAAGCAGTCACTATCACTCCGACGCTGGCAACTTGTGATAAAATGATCACCCTCGATTGCCTCCGAGCCTTGTACAATATCAATTATACACCAGTCGCGACCGACAAGAACTCGTTTGGAGTTGGTATGCGCATCGTCCTGTTGCTATCTTGTCTCTCATAACCTTGCCATTACAGTCGAATTCACTCCTCAAGCGTTCCTTCCAGGAGACCTGGACCTGTTCTTCAGGCATTTTTATTTTTTTGCCTTCGAATTCTCATCGACTTATCGATGATTTGGTAGAAATTTCTCTCCAAGTTTGGTTGGCGTTAGGCCGAAATCTGTCCTTATAGACGGCGGTAAGCTCTCTGGATGCTATATGGTCTTGTAAACTAAAAACTTTCACTACTAGCTGTTGTCCAAAATACATCGAGGAGTTTTAACTTCAACGGAGAGAGTGACCTCGACCTGCAATATGCCATGGGCCTGACCGCTCCCCAGCAAATCACTCTTCTACAAACTGGTGATCTTTCGCAAGGTATGGATTCGTATTGCGACTCCGAAATTTATCTTAGTGTCAACTAGGCGCTGGTTTCGATAATTGGCTTGATGCTATTGATGGCCCTTTCTGTACTTTCGATGGTGGAGATGACCCGGAGCAGGTTAGTGTGTTTTTCATCATTTGCAGCAACTTTTTCATGGTGTTTCCAGGATGGAATTTATCCTGATGCCGCTGGCTGTAAGCTTCGACGTTTTGTTGAAGAATATTTGACCCTTATTTGAAACAGCGCCCGCTTCATGTGGAATCATCAAACCTCCAAATGTTGTGTCTATCTCATATGGCCAAGATGAGGCAACTGCGTCAGTACATTACGCGACCCGACAATGCAACGAGTACGGTAAAGTGAATGATCAGCTATTAGCATCCCTCTGACATTTTCTAATTGATGAATTGGATACCGGAATTTTAGCTTGGATTGCTGGGCACAACAATCGTTTACAGCTCTGGAGATAACGGTGTCGCTGGATTCAACAACGTTTGCCTGAACAGTGCTCGTAAGTTGCTAAATGTAAACTTTATGCTTTCCTGGATGCTGACCGTTTCAAAGATCAAGAAGCTGGCACTACTGGAGCTTTCAACCCCGAATTCCCCGTACATCTTCTTTCATTCTTCCTCCTAGGCATTTCTGATATCGTGTTCTAGTCGTCATGCCCATTCGTGACTGCTGTTGGTGCTACTCAAGTCAATCCAGGATCGACTGTCAACGATCCAGAAGGCGCATGTGAACAAGTAATCTTCTCCGGGGGAGGTTTCTCGAATATCTTCCAGTTTGCATTATTCCGCCATGCTATCTTTGTTTTTGTCTCATATTTTTTTCAGGATGCCTTCTTATCAAGCGAATGCCGTCAACGCCTATATTAAGGCTCACCTTACTCCATCACCATTTTTGCCTGGCCAGTTCAACAACTCTGGAAATGTGAGGATTTCTTGGCTGCCTTACAGATCATGAATTTTACGCACTTACCAGGCACGAGGTTTCCCCGATGTTGCAGCTAATGGGTGAGTCCATGCGCAATTTACTCCAACGACGCCTCCTTTTAATCGAGCATAAACTTAGTGCCAATTACATTATCGGTCAGTATTATGACGAAGCCCAATTTAACGAAAGTTGCGAACAAAAAATGTTATATAGGCATTGACGGTCAATTCGGCCTCGTCTTTGGTACCTCGGCCTCTGCTCCTGTCTTTGCTTCGATGATTACTCTCATCAACGATGCTCGCCTGGCAATTGGAAAGGGTCCCCTTGGGTTCATCAACCCTCTCGTGGGTTCATCTGTCCATCAACGTCGAATTTTAAGATCTGATCCTTCTGTCATGCAATAGCTCTATGACCCCATTTTCGCGCCTGCTTTTAATGATATTACTGTGGGCGGAAATCGTGGATGCGGTGAGTCTCTTCAACCTGCTGATCCCTTTCATAGGTTAATATCTCTCTCTAGGTACCCCTGGCTTCACTTCGTATGATCTTTTTAATTTACTTGTAAATCACGCTAACTTTTGATGTCAGGGTTGCAGGATGGGATCCTGTCACAGGCAAGTCAAATCCCTCTGGTTATTGGCGATCTTTCTAACCTAGACTTTGCAGGAGTGGGCACACCCAACTTCGAAAGGTTGCTCGGTGTCTTCAAGTCCCTCCCGTGATAAGTCGATCAATTTTGGCGCAGCGTCTAGATTGGCTTTTCCTCTTAAATGACATGTCGTATTTAAAGATAATTATAAAAGAAATGTATCATGAGACCCATTTGGACCAATACACGTTTAAATTCCCTTGCAAAGTTCTTTGAAATGCCGAAAAAGGACGTCGTACCTCGAATTCAACTCAAACAAGCACCAAATAGGCTCAAACTTCCTTTTTTATACGCTCAGTTTCAACCCATTCTTTGCCAAGTTGTATTGCTTTAGTACTGCTCTAGTTCATAACAACACTGTAAAAATACCACCATTATGTCCTGTCCTGCGTCTCCCTCCTCTGTGAGTGGACACCAAGCTCAATTTTCGCTCGCCGCCAATTCGCTAACATGCATTTAGGTGGATGCAAGTCATCCCATTGAACGCATAGATTCCGCAGAAACGACTGAATCACCCTTTGGCTCCAATCTTGTCACCCCTACTGACGAAGAAACATACCAAACTGGAGGGATACACGAACGTTTTGATCTCGCAAAAACAATCAGTGACTATTTTGCTCCCAGAAGCAACAGTAGCGAGAGCAACCACTCTTCCGATGAGAAGCCGCCTTCCGATGCTATAAAGCTTAGCTCCGAGTCCGAAGCATCGATATACGCCAACAAAGGACTGTCGAATTCTGTGCTCGAGGACTCGGAAAAGGTGGATGTCGAGACAGATGTTGTGGGTCTGGCTGTCTTCATGATCCGCATTTACTCAAAAAACGAGTTCCTAGCCAGTTATCCCCTCTGATCCTTTTGACTCCATGGAAGGCCTTCCTTCGCCGTTGTCGTCCTTGTCTAGTTCAGGCTCATTCCGGCGGGCGAGAGCTGGGGTAAGTCCTTTGTCATATCTCCCTCGTTTCAGGCTTAACGGCTCATCGCAACTTCAAGAGCATTTATAATTTACCAAATGATCACATCGTGGTTGATACCCCTCCAAAAAGTTCAACGCAAACTGGCGAGGTTTGTCGACCAATTTTTCTTTACAAATTTGACTAAACAAGCCTCGAAGACCCACCCAAGTGAAGACGAAATCCTCGAATCGATGAAAGATGAATTCTCTCCTATGTCGGAAACAACCGACACTGCCTCCGACCCATGGAATGATCTCACTGCTGCGCTGTTCGATTCTTTTCTAGATCTTTTTGTTTTCGGACTTCGGATTTTATTTTTCTTGCCCTGGTGCGTCGCAGTTGGAGGCGCCCTCATCGCTGGCCCGAAACACTTAGACTGGCTCGTATTCGGCACCGGGTATCTTGAACCGCTATCTGGAATCCGTCGTTATTCACACTGGGCTGAATATGGCTTCCAGCATGTTATCGCTTTTTTCGCCTTCCTAGGTGCAGTGGCATGGCACTACCCTGACGCTGGCAGTCTGGCTACTGGCGCCTTCCTCGGACATTTCTTCCTTGCATGGCACGATTTTCTTCCTGACCATACCATCCCGCTAGGGACAGACGATCGTCATACTGTGTACCTTTTGGCGACGACTACTTGGTTCGATCATGATAACACCATTAATATCAAGAAAGTCGAGGAAGACTACTATTGGACTGACAATGAACCAGCTGAGGAACGAAACACCGATTCTGATCAAGAGATTTGAAGAAAGAAATCACAAATTGGTGACACTATTACCTCTTGGCATCATACAAGACCAGTATACTCCCTTTCCTCATATCTGGCGTCAATCCTTTTCCCGTTTAATATTATTTCCCCTTGGAGTCGCGTAGTTAAAACGACAACTATGCGCACGTTATCGGCTTACTGCTATTAATTATATTATTTATTGGGCTTCCAGCACACCTCCAAGACGAGAGTTCGTAATTTATTTCGTTGCGTGTTTCCCGAACCAGCAGTTCAGATCAGAAATTCGGTATAAGTTGGTGATGACAAACAATGTACCTAGTATTTGAGGGGCTTGCAGTCATGATTGGAAACAATACACACATTGGTATTCTTTGCCTGAGCATTTCGAGGAGTATCTATAGGCGCCTTGATCTGTCAAGCGCTCGGACCGTTGTTTGTCCGCTCCAAACAACATTCACATTTTCCCTCAGCGATTCACTTGGAGCCCTCCTGAAAAATATGGTCCACATGTCTCTCCAGGTAAGAATCTGGACGTTGATCCTTCAAGTTTATCGTATTAAAGACATTCCCATTAAAAAGTAGCAGGTGTCAAAATTGCCTTCGGGGAATCTAGATCTGACCAGTGATCTGGTCCTCCAGTCTTCAAATTCTCTGGACTGGGTTTGCCACAGAACCTTTCATCAACGATTTGTCGTCGGTATTGGAGAACGCGGAGAAGCTTTTACAGAGATCTACTAACTCGTCAATTCTTGTAATACCAGACGACTTCACTATCACTGGGTCTTTCCGAAGTCTCTCACCTGCAAGTAAGCCCAGCATGGACATCATGGTATTCTTCTCTACCGGAAACGTCTCAACTACTGAATTAAAAAGGTAAACAAGAGTTGGGAATGATCACGGCCGCCAGAAGGTTACCGACATCGACTACGAAATCTGCACAGGATGCTTCGCCATCTCCATACACGATAAGCCTCTGCTTCTCCAAAAAAAAAACCCACTGATCTCATGGGAATTCAACCATATTACGGTCAGCTTTGTGAAAGGGCGGTCAAGAAGGCGAGTGGAAATTCCTAGTTTCTTTACTTAAATCGACGTCGGCACCTTTCAAGTTGTGGCGTATCAGCGAATGCCGGGCGAATAATAAGGCTGGTAAACTTGAATGACTCTGTTTCCACCTATTCTTCCTCGTTGGCCACGGAGTTTATCCTCTAAAAACCTGGGGTATCCTGAACCGAGCCAGCCTGGTCATTTGAAATTCCTTACCGAGTTGACCCCCGACCTCTTTCCGATCATCCACCAATGAAAGACTTCAATCGCCACTATGCCTCTTGGGCTTATTGAAATTGCAATTCACATCTTCTAGAACGACTTGCCCATGATTCACATATCACAGTGTACTCGGCGGTCTGCGCACTAGCTGCCCTTCTATCTGGAAAGTGTCGTCTTTGCCGGTACAATCTTAGATGCGACACTTGATTCAAAAGCTTCCCCATATCTATCCTCATTTACGGCCTATTGTCGGACAGTATGGAAGCGAAAAACAGGCCTCGAGTATCTTTTTCTCTCATGTACAGGCCACAAGGCTGCTTTAACGAGCCTGACTATCTGAGTCGAGAGTCGTATCAGAGCATGCAGCGTCCCCTGATGAAGACTATGCTATTAGACGACATACATGTCACTTCCTTGCATTCTGGAACGGTGATAAATGCATACAACTGAATGGTAACGTTACCAAGTTAAAAGCTCTCCCATATCCTCGCTGACGAATGCAGGAGAATGTGTACGAGTCGGCGATTCCTGTTCCCACATCAAGCTGCTCGAATGTTGCCAAATCTCCGGCATTGCTGGATTCTTACCTTTTATCAATCTAGATCCATCTCTCTATCCAGCGAGCTCTGTCAAACATGAACTGAACTCTATTTTTCTCGGTCCAGTTCACGATAAGAGGAGAAAAAAGTCTCGACTCGGAAATAACTTTGATCTCGTTACTTGGGCGAGATACTGAACCCGGAAAATTCACCAGCCCTCTTTTCTATCTCCTCACCCAGCATCCCAACTTGGCTCGAAACAGACTGTTGCGGTTAAACGAAAACAAGACTTACGAGATAAACCTCGTGCGCAGTGCACCTGAAAGCCCGGTAGAATGCACCTCCACCAACGTCTATTTCTGAGCACATTGAGTTTTATCGCAGCGGGCAGACCAAGAAAAAAGAGAGAATCCCGGTAAATCACTTGAGAGTCGATCGCAACTTTATAGACTGGCAGAAAACCGCTTGAAAATGGAGAATAAATGCCCTTTCGGAGAAATCGCGGAGTCACGCCAAACCGTCATGGAGAATAGTAAATTGTGAATCAACTTCTCCACACCCGGGGACATCCTTTCACCTAGGCCTTAGTCTCACTTTTCTAACACGACGCCGCGGAAATTTCGCGGAAACACGTCCAGAACATTTTGATATCAACGGATGACAAAAGGCAGGAGGGAAGTGTCAAGTCGGGACGGAAATGCAGCAATCGAAGCTATTTGTGGTTCATTGTAACCTCCTGCCCCCAAACCGTTGTCCAGAGCTCCAAGCGAGGCCCTCGGACACGATATCTCTCGGTGAAAGGGTAGAAATCATATTCAAGGTATTTCTCCGACGTCATTTGGAGCGCGCTAAATTATTGTGTCGTCAAAAATAATTCATGTTTGGGCACGGAATGTGGATCACGGGCAAACGCAAGGGTCATTTTGCACGCCGAAGCATGAGTGAATACACGTTTGCCTTGGCGTAGAAAAATGTTGAAAAAAGTCGGGAATATATCAGGCGTTACTACAAGCCACGTCTACGAAGGTGTTCACGGGGAGACCATCAGGTGCAAAATAAGGCTGAAAAAAATGAATACGAAGATTGTGCCACGAGCAAGAGCGGGTCAACTCACTAATAACTAGTTGAAGTCTTGAGCCAGATTGAAAGTAAAATGCATCATGCGAGTTAGATCGAACCAATAGTGCGACCGACAAGGAACCGCCTCAAAGTATAAGAGAAAAAATGAATTATTAACTGAACAGTTGATAAATTCTTTGACTTGATTAATTCTCTCGAAAAGAAAAGTTGTAGAGAACAGTCACAAAAGGAGCAACGTACAGGTCAACGACTCCAACGCAACAAAAGGAAGGTAGCATGGCACCATTTCTGTTTGAAATGAGGTCGCGATATGGATCAACCCCGCACATTCAAGGTAATATAACACGATAGGCAGCATGCGAGCAGCGGTCGTTTGTCGGCCAAGGCTGGGCTTGTCAAATACGACGGTTACCAGACCTGGTGGATGAATGTTTAGAGGGAAGAACGCCTTCTGTAACCGGACAATCCGCAAAGATAGAAAGGAGAGTTTGAGTGCTCCGAAGGCAGACAACGGAAGCATCCACATGGGTTATTGTGCTCTCGGGAAAACGAGTACATTGTACTCGAACATCTGAAGTTGATTTCTTCAGACAAGGAAGGGGGTAAGATAGAGGATAACAAAAATATACGAAAGATGCGACGATGAGGTCGAGGGTAATGGAATAGGACGAAGATAACGGAAGAACGAGTGTACGCACTCGGAGAAACGGACAACGCGCTCGGCCTCGAAAGCATACATGCATTCATTCAAACGACAGAGAAGAGTGATTGTGAACTTACCGTAGCGATGGACGGAGTACATATGACATATGACCCGGGGGCGCCACAACCAGGACGAAAGAACGCGTTCCGCAAGAAACGGCGAGCAGGGCGTGGATGGACACGAGCTCGATGATCTACCGAGAAAGATTCGACGTCAGGAGAAAAGCACAAGTAAACACCGTTGAGAGCCGTTTGACCTACCAGAGGATCGACCCGACTCACGCGCCTGAACGTAAAAGGCAGATGACACGGTTATTTAGTTTCGTGGGTGGGTTGATCGTGATCGTGATCACGGTGATGGCTCTCTCGCTGGTGGAGTGAGTGAGAGCGCGTGGACATGAGGTGAGCTTGAGCCTTGGGTGCGAACGCGAACCATTGATTCGCTTTCCTGCAAGTCAATGTTAGCACATTGGCCTCGGGATTTGAGCAAGAAACGCGGAGGTATATAGGAAACGAAGGGTGATCAGAAGGAAGGCAACGGAGAAATCCACACGATTTTTGCGCTCTCGGACTTCGAGTCCTTTGGACTACTTTACATCCGAATTGGCTTCATCAGTTGTTGAAAAGAGACGAGAAGGATGGAATGAATGGCTATTGTGATGCTCACCAATTCAACAGATAGTCCAAGATCGAGTGGTTCATATCACGAGCCCAGGCATGAGTCGACAGAAGGTACAGGTGACCATTCAAGAATTAAGCCAATAAAATGATAGAGACAACACGAATTAAAGCCTTTGAACGTCGCCAACCATGATGGTAGTGAGAAAGCCCACTGCTTGTCACGTCACAGGGTGACGACCTTCAGCCTCAGGGTCTAGGGCTACCTGATTGGTTGAAAACTTTTTCTAATTGCAGGCGCAGATATGGGTCATGAAAATTTCGTGTTGTATGATACCGTTCTACGGGATTATTAGATGATGAGATAACATACAACGAGAAAGAAAAAAAACTGTGAACCAAGAAATTTAAATGTAAGGAATAAACAATTTGAAAAAATTCAGATGCAAGAAAAAAGACCACCAAATAAGGTCTGCAGAAAACGAATGTGGACTGAAGAATGCGTTCCCAAACCTTCCTTCCAAAACAGACACTCTTGAAGAACAGAGAGACGTAACGACACACATGTACCGCGCAAGCATGTAAGAATGGGGTTTTATGGTGTTGGGGTATCTTTTGTTGATGAATGGGTACTTACGCGGGAGCATGCCGTGTCTGCAGCTTGTACGTACAAGGTTGATGGTACATACAAGAAAAAGGAAGGTCGAAGGGGAGGTGCAATGTAAGGGGGGACGCAGCAACAAGTTGGGTTCATGATAAATGAACGTGTAAAGAAGGGAATTTATATCCGGGATAAAAAGAAAATGATGTCCAGAGTCTGATGTATGGCCACAGGAGTGGATGCAAGCAAGCATGTAGAGGCGGGATGGAGAGATCTGAGGGAGGGCGGATGGTCGACACGGATGACTGGCAGAGGGTGAGAGGGAATACAGATGGGATATGTATGATGATGAAGACGCATTACTCGGGAAAGAGGCATAAAGCATTTGATGTTCGTGAACGGCGACGACTCTACTGAATCGAGTCTATAGCAGGATCAATGTGCTCGTCATCACCACCAAGCCAACACCTGCCATTACAGCCGTCACCCAATGCGATCCCAACACGTCCTGAGCAGCTGAGACTTCTCGTCTCGCCACCGACGGCGCTGGTGGAACATTTCGTAGTAGCCGTGTAGGGAGCATGTTCGGTGTCGCCGAGACCCGGAACATGGGTGCGAGCGGTGATCCATCAAAGGCGAACATGTGAAGCTTGTAACCTTGTGTCGGGTCCTGGAATATTCTCCAACTTTGGTAGTACTCTGTCAGATTGTAGGTCTCGACGAAGTTTGAGATGGCTGCACATGGGTCTTGAACTTGCTGGAAGCCATCGCCCAAAGGTGTCAATGAGATGGAACCATTGGGATTCAGTGAATAGGTTCCATGAACCCAGCCAATCACGCCAGTGATACATGTAGGTTCTGAGCCTGAGGGAGACGAAGGATGGATGAAATGAGCTTTCTTGACAAAAATCAGATAAAAAGTAGACTCACCGTTGCTGTTGAACCGATACCTCGAAATCTCGTAAAACCCATCAGTGGAACTAAACCTCGATCAGACGACGTCCGTAAACAGCTAGACATGCACAACGCACAAAGAATATGATATGCCAGTCGTTTTCGGATAGGTGAATGTCATGTTAGCTGGGTTTGCAAAGCCCTGCATGAAAAAGGAGATTCATGTTCATTGTCAGACATTGTGAACCAAAACCAAAAACTCATCCCAGCCGCACTCACCGCGCCAGTTTGAACGGCCTTGCTCCCTGAGCTCCAGGTGCCGTATATGACGGTGGCATTGTGTATATTATCGTAGTTAATGGGGGCCTGACCTTGTGCCGAAGTGGTGCGCGCCAGCGACGCAAGGACAACAGCGAGAAGAGACGTGAGCAGCATGGTGAATTGATGTCTTGCGGACGGAAGGGAAGACCTAGGGGTTATTGAATAAGTATTGTGGTTGTTTTCTGGGGCGGTCTTAAGGGAAGAGGGATGGTGGAGGAGGAGGAGGAGTGGGTGACGATGAGATGTGGGAGTGCAACGAGTGGAGTGGAGTTTGGTCCTGTTTGGTCACCACTGCGTCGAAGCCCCTTGAAGCCAGTCTGCTGACGGTGTAGATAGATGTCGCGTCGAGCGATACAGAGAGAAATAGAGATATTATGTGAGTAGTAGGAGAATGAACGTGGATCCTCTCTCCTTTCTCTGTCTTTGCCGACTGTCATCAGTTCGGTTTTGCGACCCTAACAACGTTGTCAAGGTCGCTGACGTAATCTCATTGTTGTGATCACACCAAAGAGGAAGTCAAAAAATAGTCTCTTCTAAGAATAATACGTAGAATACAGAACGAATACGCCAGTCGTACGTGTGTCCGCAGATATTTCTGTTATACACGACTCGCTGGTGCAAGTCATAGATACTAGGGTCTAAAATGCACTGCTATAGAAAACGTTGATAGCAAGGATGGAGCTTCAACACCTCATTTGCAACTAGAAGTATGCGCTTGAGCTGTCCAACTTGTCTGATTCTGGAGGCGAGGAGAATGATGACAGTAGCAAGCCAATGAGATACACGACGAGCATGTGCGACGAGAACAACTTTGTTCAATCCTTCTTCAGGTCTCTTCTGATCACAAACACCCTCTCGCCGTCGCTTGTGGCCGTCAGCTCATGGATTCCGCGGATACTCTGTAGACCCTGGAAAGATGTGCTACCCTTAGCCAGCACAACGTAGATCTCCAAACCGTCTCCGACCTGGTTTCAAAAAAATCCGATAAGCAAAGTCATTAATGGGGGAAACAATCTCAGACAAAAATGGTCAATAGTCCGGAATGCGGATGCAAAGGGAGCAGTAAAGAAGCAAAAGGAGGATAGCAAATTGGGGAAAGGATGAGAGAATAACAAATAACAGTCATGGCGACAAATGAGATGAATAGAGTACTGGGACACGAACCTCGATGTGTCGTTCTGTGGCACTCGTGAACGAGTCAATCACGAGGGGCAGGACGGTGGCCAGCGGCAAATGTTTGGGAAACGTCGTGCCCGGGGCAGGAGTTTGGTTCTTAAAGTAGATCTGTTAAAGGTAATTATCGGCATCAGCAATCGTAACAGAAGAATAAGGAAGGGCGGACGCGGTACGAAATCGGTAAAGGATCGGATACGGACAGTGGGCACGGGAACGAACGGTTCGCGACCGCGTCCGGTTCGTCCTTTTTCAATTTCAAAGAAAGTTTGTACTGACCTGATTGTCCAGGAAGGGTTGCACAAGTGATTGTGCCGCACCAGCAGCGCGACAAGCTTCACGCTCGTACGACCCGACGGGATCAAACGAGTAAACCGCGCCAGTACCTGATGGAATAAAGAACAGGCGTGTTAGTGATTCGAAATCGAACCAGCAAAGAAAGTAGATAACAATGTATATGTCATATTTTAACCGACATGAAAGACAGCGGGGATCACAAGTTTTATCCAATTGAGAAAAATGACGATTGACTTACCATCTTCCTCAATGCCGCCGAGGATGTTGTACACATAGTATGGGAAGAAACGACGGGCGTAAAGCATGGTTTGAATAAGGCGCGCGATGGCGCGAATCGGCATGTCCTTGGCATGGGCATGTCGATACCACTGCATTGCGATCGGCTTTGATCAGCATGGATGGAAGACATCTAATGCGAAGCCTTGCACACACCTCCAAACGCTGCCGTACTTTCTTCACGAACATGTTTCCGTCTGCAGCAAATCCATTTACAGCCAGAACAGCCTTATCTGTCCTATTTTTCAAAAAGAAAATTGGGGATGAGTGAGACAAAAATACATCGAGAGGAGCATGAAGAACTGACAGTCTAAAGACCTTTGGAGCGTATCTAGTCTGTATACTGTAGCCTTCACTCTGTCTGGTGTCACCGGCAATGACGCTGAAGTCAGCGCCAGCGATAGCCAAGATTGTGCCGCCGTTTTCAGTGTAGGGATTGAAAGCGTGCTGAATGGGCTGCGTCGTTGAAACCATGCCTGGCATGTCGAGGATGAAGTGGAAATGGGCAGAAGTAGAAGGACGTTGAGGGGAGAGCAAAAAGCGTCCGGGGCTTTGGAAAGAGCAGAGTATATATTGGAGAGATTGAGAAGAGGCAGGAGTTGAGAAAGGCCGCGTCAGTCAAGCCAGAGTCGCGTACTGCCCGTGGGAAACCCGATCGCAAACGTTAATTTCCTTTCTTGGTGAATCTCGATCTAACCTCCGAGCTTTTGCCTGTTTCGGGATCGAACGCCTTTCGCAAACCGAGCGTCCCAGTCCATTTCCGCTCGTTCTTGTCATGAGACTGCGATCGACATACACCTGCCTATCCAGTACACCCTTCTATGTACTTTTTCAACGCCATATATCCCTCTGCTAGGTCTTTTCATCCTAATTAACTGCCTCCGACTACTCTCCGAGCTCATCCTTCCGAAGCGCTGACACGACCCACATCTATTCGTGTTGCTCCTATTTTCAGATCCAAGTCCTTTCTGGTACTCCATATGAACGGCTCGTCTTTCACCAGTTTTTTGACATGACATGGATCCTTGCACTTACCCAGTTCAGAGCGTGGATACAGTCATCTGTTGGCAGTCCATTTCGAGAGACTTTTGTCTTCGCGATGTCAACAATTTTTCGTCCTCTATACCACACCTCATGACCCACTCAGCAATTGGTAAACTGCTGAATTAATTGAATATCGACCCCTTCTCGCCGGCGCTCCGGTACGGTCTCACCCACCAATCCCGGTCACTTCTGTGGCTTTCATCCGTTCATGCGCAATCGGGTTCTGGCGATTCAGACTCCAACCTACGCTTAGACGCATTTGGATTACCGATGATGGTGTTTTGCTGATGGACCTCGTGTTTCCCAACTTGAGAAGTTGAATGGAAGTTTTTTTTTTCGGAACGAACCTGCACCATGGCGCCCCGACTCCCAGCTCGACGACGGCTATCGCAGTGTCTTATCTTGAACAAGATCCAACACTGAAGGGGTTCTCTCCGTCTTTCTCTTTCTTCCTTCAGCCACGGATGTTTCATAAAGTGGAGAGGCATTTGTTTGCCTAACTGCACCCGCACGAACAGAGAGCAGAAAATACTTCACGGAGTCTGGAATCCTTCTGTTCTCTTCTTCCGCAGTCCAATGCATAGCACCCCTAGTGTTTTCTTTCTGTCTAAGCCAGTCTGGCGACAACTCGCATTATTTGTTGGCATTCTCTACTCTCACGGTTACACTGCATGTGAAGTGATTGCCAGGAATACACTGGCTCTCACGCATGCAAGAACTCTTCTATTACTGCAGGTAAGATACCCCAAATGTCGAACCTAGATATGTATCTTAAGCTCTATCTTTTAGGGACCCTATGTACTCATACACTTGTACACTTCTGAACCCATCTTGATCTCGATAGATGGACTCAGCGGCATTCTACCTTTTCGACGTCTTAACCATAGTCCGCCGATTGCCCAGAAAATCTGCTACTGCGCGCGCCAGCTGCCTCCAACTGCTCCATGATGGAACCGCGAAAAAATCGTCCCGTTTAACTCAGAGGCGCATGGACTCTCCAAGACTCCCCGACAGGTTACCGAGTTACTATCAATAACGCAGCGGACGTAAACCCCAAAAACGTATTCACCTTCCCGCGTACTCAGCTTGTAAAAAACTCACACCTAAAGTGCTCTTTTTTTTATTGAGTTGTTGAGGAATAATTTTCGTGTTCCCCAATTACCGAGTTCCCCATTATCTTATACCGGCAAACAATACCGGGACCGGTTAGGCTCTCTGCTGCCTCTCGTTCCTGGCGATCTTCCCATACAACAGCCACATCTCAATATACTATAAACCGATTTTCTTTCTCTCGCAGATAGAAAAACGTGGAGTTCGATCGCATTACGCAACAAGTGGAATACCTGGTTCATATATATTCTTGTAAGCGGATGTTCCTGATCCATTTCACAAATTTACGAAATGAGTAGATGTGCAGTGCACGCCCCTCTCAATACAGGTCATTGTCGTGGATTGCACACCACATTCTTAAAATGTTTATCCATGAGTATGTAGACTGCCTCACGTAACCTCTTCACATTCTTTTCCCAGGTTATTCGCAAACACGCCATGGTAAGGGTTTTATAACCCTCGTTCATATCGTACAGAAACCGGTCTCTCTTCTTATCAGACAACTAGTTTTGCAAGTGGCACGTTTTGCACGTTACCAACCCGGGTCGCTTGATCGACCTGGCAAAATTGTTTTCTCGATTCATCTTGCATTCTGAACTTCGACGACGTCAAAGCTCGCCAAACATGGATTGAATACGGACATGGAGGCATTTGTCCAGGTCATTGGGAAGATCTGAACGGTCTAATTTCTGACTCCGCGCTAGTGTTATTCAAACTCCCTCTCGTTACGATTCTTTTTATTTCCTCTATTTTTATTTCTTGCCTGCTAACGGCTACGAACCCGCTCTATAATGCGCAGGATCACCCTTCGATCACCCTCATGACACATTGTGGCCACAACTTCTCGCGAGTGGTAGAATCGCTTGGCAGGTGCCAGGAGAACCTGGCCATACCTCATCCTATGGGTGTTCCCTTCATGAACAGGATCATGGGATGTGGATTACCATACCAGTCGCTGATTTGTTTATCTTAATTCTCTCCATTCTCACATTTTTAAAGAACTACATCGTCATCTGTGTGCTCCCGTCTTCTCTGATTGAGGTTTGATGTTCCCTCAAGTTGGCGCACTTCTAGCAGATGAAGACCTGTATGGGAGCCATATTGCTGGCATTTTCCCAAAATTTACGGTGAAAAGCTTCCACAAATACGTACTATAATCCGACACGCCGGGAGGTGGGCCTTGGTCCAGGGAGTCATTACAGATGCTATCTGTTCCCCCCCCTGTCCCGTTCTTCCTCAAACATCTGCACCACTTCTCCTGCTACCTATCGCGCTTCGACGAGCCTTATCTAAAGATTCATCTTCGGAGTCATCCGTCGGTCTCCTGAGATTTCACGTCATAGCCGACCGTTCTCAATTCTCAGTCACCTTTCGACCACCCATTTCTCCGAAGGCGTGGTATCGCTCACGCGCTATATCACAATTTACAGCATAGCGTCTCGAACAATCAAACGTTGATGGTAGACGTATCCTCTGCTATGGGCTCACTATCTGCTCGCGGGTAAGCACCAGTGTCCAGGAATTCACCCTCGATCCCACAACATCGGCCACCCGAGTCGGGAGCTACCGAGATACAGCTTTTCTCGGGCATGCATTCGATGCTTGTTGATTCACGAATGAAATAGAAGAGATGGAAGCCCCGAAGTTTCGTGGGGTAGACACCGAGCAGATTGAGCGGTAGATTGTACCGTCACCGAGGTTAACCGACGTTGTTGCGCTTAGTTTACTGTCTTCGTGTGAGTACCCATTTTGACGTTTTTGGCTTTCAGTGTTAGTGGGGAAACCCCTCTGACCCTTTCTTCCATCACAGAACCATGATTGCGTGCTATGCGTTTTAAGAGTGCATAAACAAAAAGGTCAGATTTTGCCTCGAGCATTTCTCGATGGATGCAGCGAATGTATACCTACGACTAATTCCAAGGCTGCGCACTCGTTGTCAGGTGAGCATCCTGTGGCCAAAATTATAGTGCGCCCGTGGTTGCATGCTTGTGAAGTTTCTCGTCTCTAGATTCCAGCATCCGCAGCGGTACCATACGATGCCTGGCACACTGAGATAGGGCACGGATACACAGCCAACCAGTTGAGAAACCTAAATACGGTGTGTTGACACTTTTAATTATGAGCTGACGCATATCGTCGACAGGTATTTTAAGCGCAAAATTTCCAATTAGCGGAGTTGAATCCCTTACATAGTACATCGGGCTTTTCACAGAGGACTTCGTGGTTCTAAAAGCAACTGACCGGGTGCCTGGATTTTGTTGTGGTGGGGAGGCTCCCCAGAAATCCGATTATACGAAGCCTGTGTAGTATTGGATCAATAATCAGATCTCCAATTTTTTTGCTTCATCTCTATCCTTATGGTTCCTCTTCGATAGGCGAACAACGATGTCTGAGAACCGTGAAGTAGATTATACTCTGATAAATAACAACCAAACAGCTGGTCCATTGGGAGCGTCTGAGTACTGGTTATTGAAGGTAGAATAACCTGGAAAATGGCATCTCTGAGCTCACCAAGTTCATGTCTAGTTCAAGGGCAATCTGCATGCCGTCATACCGCCACATCTACCAAATCGGGTAATAGTCCAATCGAAGCCCCGAACCCCTGACGCAATGCATGTTCAGCCTCATTGCCTATAAAAATCAGTAATCATCTTGTAATAAGTTGTGGTAATTATATTTGTTTGTTGAGAGAATAGCAATCCCTCACAAGTTAATACACTACTAGGGTCGTTTCGTGGATCAATAATATTCGGCCTGTGTGACCACATCACCGACACATCGCATTCGAAGACCGTCTGGTGTCAAGCTCATCAAAGTGTCCTTAGATTGGTCAACTCGAAGTACATTGTGGTTGAGTTAAATTCGCACCAAACGAGAAAACTGTACCAACGAAAATGTAAGGCGTCCGAGTCAGGACTCAGTTTAAGAATAAAAGCCACCATGCACATTGACCGCTGTGCAAAATTGACCGACCGCTGGTTCAAGTATCTAGTGCTATGTCCTTGATTTTAGCTAGGTGTTATTCTATAACGCAGTGAATCGGGAGAACGATTTGATGGCTTTCAGTGGCTTTCTTAGTAGATTGGCCTACATATCTCCATACAACCTCGATGTAGTTGGAGTCATCAGTAAACCACAAAAAGTAAGCCTGTGCCAAAATATGTCGTCTAATTCGCATGCCGTTTTTTACCCCCTCAGTCTCTCAGCCTCAAAAACCTCCTGCTCCATTCTGATCCCTTTGGTTCCGCCCATGGAGTAATCAACGGTTATTTCTTATGCGAATCGAGTGCCACCATCTGTTAGACTCCCAGAGATCGTGACTTAAACCTTATCGGCCACGCGCAACTTGGGGATGTGATACATCAGCCCGAGTTCCCCACTGTGCTGTGGCGAAGATAAGCAAGAACCAAAATGATGCTAAAACCGCGAAATACTCCCGTGGTGGGGGTATTGAGATGCTTAAAGTGGTCAAGCAGAACGCCTTAGGGTACAAAACAATGGAACTTGTCAAAGAGGGTTTAATATTCTAAATGACTTGTCCACTTACCTGTACACCGGAGTCAAAACGCTTGATACGCGAATGAGAGGCAATTGGATCGCGGGCTTCTTATCAGAAACCGAACCAACCCGATCTAACGTTATTACATGCTCGAAAGGGATATATTCCTGCGGAAAAATAGTTATACGTATGTCCCGCCACATTGTGCCATCTTTTTAAGGCATTTCTCAGTTCCAAATGTCGACACCCCAGTTCTTACTGGGATCCACAGTCCTGAGAGGTTTATGACTGATAGCAGCTTTTTCTAGACGCTGAAATGCGATGTCAGGCAAAGCGACCACTGCGATAGACGCATAAAATTGTTAACATTGGATATCCTGTAACATGTGCGATGGCTGTTTCTTACCTCCGAAATTTTCTTCGATGCGAGCAGCATTGACGCTCTTCGGAAGTACTATAGTCTGTTAATGGAAACTTATCAGTGTGAAAGAGCCCGAGGTCAATATAATACTTACGCCTCGCTGGACGTGCCAGGAAATATAGAGCTGGGCGGGTGTAATGCCAAGGTCTTTCGCAATCTCCTTTACCTATTGGCGATCAATAATTAGCCGAGCGGGTACTTCAATTCCACTTCTGACCTACCTCGGGGACATCAAGACTCTCTTTTACCTTCTCTGCGCTTCCAAGTGGGGAATAAGCTTCAAGGAGAAGTCCGTTTTCCTTGGACCACTACATGGACATAAGTTATTTGGGGAAATGTGTCTATTTGAGTCCAGACAAACCTTTAATAGCTCGGGTTGGGGATTCCAGTAGCTTAGTTCAACCTGATTGACAGCTGGTTTAACCTTTAGAGGGTTCGCAGTCAGGTTCAGGATCCGTCGGATGTTGAAACTGACAAATAGAATGAGAACGCCAGTGTGTGATTTAAGAGACGAACCAATCCTACTTGCTGATCCCTATGTTCCTCACTTTACCTTTCTCGACCATTTCCTCGAGTTTCTGCCAAGTCGGATATGGGTTCTCAGTGAGCTCAAGATCGACATTGTTGTTTCCACCCTTCTTGAATGCAACAGGCCTAAAAATTTCGTATCGTTTCGCGTTTCGTCGTCACAATACTCAAAGTAAGAAACCAACCAGTGAATGAGGTACAAGTCCAGGTAATTGGTCCCAAGTCGAGCCAAAGATTCGTCAAGCGCAGGTTCAACATCCTCAGGTGCATGAAAGGTGTTCCACAACTTAGAGGTCAGCCATAAATCTTTGCGAGGGATTCCACTCTCTCGGATGGCTTGTCCGACCTCAGCTTCATTCTAATTTCAAATGTATAGCGGATGAAATACGCAGCATAGAAGTGGAAAGTGAACGTACGCCGTAAATCCATGCACCGTCAATGTGTCTATACCCTGATTTAAGAGCAGCCTACAAGTCCTGCATTAACCAACAGGTTAAGGTGGCAGAAGTCATTCAAACCTTGACCGCTTCTCCGACCTCGCCTCGGCCAGCACGCCAGACACCTGCATATTCAATATCAATTTCGCGTAAAAGAGTGAAACATTGAATGAAATACCCAGTGCAACAGCTGGGATCTTGTCGCCGGAAGGTAGTGTGTAATGGGTCGGGAGTTTTCCCCCGGTAAGAGTGGACATATTCCTAAGTCCGGCGAGACCAAAACGATGCATAGTTTCACTGCACGTCTTCTTCATGCCAGGTGCTGACCCACTAAAAGCGAATGACCCTCTGGCGATAAAGAACGCCATGTAAGATGCGATGAACACAACGATAAATATAAGATGGGCTCCTCCAAGTTTCTTTTTCCTTGGCTGCCTTTCAGCGACGAGTTCGTTGCTGTGAGCTTCGGCGGTATGATATGCGTGATAATAGTCCGTTGGCTCCTCCGGGCTAGAAGAGTGAGGAACTTTTTCGTAGGTGTGAAATGTGGGTACCATGGATGATGGAAGCAACCCGTGGAGGAAGTAATATCCAGGATCATGCGCATGTCGTCATATGCATATCGGACCGATTGAACGATGTTCAGCTCAGATTAAATGACACAGGTCCTCCATATCAACTCTACGAATTCATTGACTTACTCATGTGCACAGTAAAGTCTGGCTCAAACATAAATTTGGAAGAAAGCGAAACTGACTCGGACAAGACGACTACACATGTACAGACAATCACGAATAACTACAACTTCGAACGGTTTACATCCCAAAGATCCACTCCCCAGTGTGGGCTAGGGTCCAAGATCTTGATTGGCTTGTGGCTTGTGGCAGCCTTCTCGAGGCGTTCAAAAGCTTCTTCTGGAAGCGCAGTAACTGAAATGACGTCAGGATTTTGTGAAGGTAAGAACAAGACGGAAAGTCGGAGAGGCAGGGTCATTGCTTCTGCCGACAGCAAAGCGCATTCCAATCTCTGTCTCGCTTAACAGATGCGAGTTGGCCGCATGTCTGAAAGGAAATTAAACGCACCTTTGAAGTTTTGCTCGACGCGAGACGGAGTCACGCTCTTTGGCAATACGACAGTCTGTTTTCATGTTGAGTGGGAGAACCGGAAAAGGGGCAGGGAAGGAACGTACTCCACGCTGAATATGCCACGATATGATAACCTGAGCTGGAGTAATTCCGAGTTCCGCTGCGATGCTCTTCACCTTCGCAATTGTAAGAGTCCGTCAATTTAGGAGGTTTCCAAAGTCTCAGAAAAACCGAACCTCAGGTACTTCAAAGGATTCCTTGACTTTGTCGGAGCTTCCAAGGGGAGAGTACGCCTGGACAAGAATGCCATGATCTTTCGACCACTACAATAGTGTCAATAAATAATTATAATCAGAGAGATCCTGGGATCAGTACCTTCAACAACTCAGGCTGTGGGTTCCAGTAATTCAATTCAACCTGATTGACAGCTGGCTTGATTTTCAACGGCTTCGCGATTAGCTCCTCGAGCCTGCGGATGTTGAAACTATACAAAGAGTATTAGGACTCGGAGAAAAAGATGGAAGGGGGGAATCACTTGGCGACACCAATGTTTTTGACTTTGCCTTTCTCGACCATTTCTTCCAGTTTTTGCCATGTTGGGTACGGATCCTCTGTAAGCTTCACGTCAAGCTTTCCGTCTTTGCCAAACGCGACAGGCCTAAGTAGCACGATGAGTCAGTTTGGACCAACCATCCTACAAACGACAACTCACCAATGAATGAGGTAAAGGTCAAGGTAATCAGTGCCCAACTTGGCGAGAGATTCGTCAATCGCAACCTCGACGTCTTCGGGAGCATGATGCGAGTTCCAAAGTTTTGATGTCAGCCATATGTCCTTGCGAGGGATTCCACTTGCTTTAATAACCTCGCCAACTTCGGCCTCGTTCTATTTTAAGGCAAACCAGAGAGTGAGCCACGACTCAGATAATATATTGGAAAGGTTTCCGCATGCCGCATGAAAGGCGAGGGAAATTTGAATAATAAAAACACATACGCCGTAGGCCCATGCTTCGTCGATATGTCGATATCCTACATTTAGAGCAGCCTTTCGAAGATGCGTCAGTTTCTCCCTACAGTAAAAGGGCATTACAACTCACCTTGACAGCCCCTTTGACTTCTCCAGGGGCAGCGCGCCACACACCTAAAAATCTTCTGTAAGACGCTTCACTGAGAAAGGTCGAAAAACGGTCGCGTACCAAGTGCAATGCTAGGTATTTTGTCCCCAGAAGGGAGCGTGAAGTGTGTGGGCAGTTTGCCATCCTTTAAGGTGGATAGCGACCTATTTCCTCCAATGCCACCAAGGCGTTGCATCACTTGCTTGCTAATCGTTGCAACAGGGAGAAAATTCTTTGAGAAAAAGAAAGCCATGAATGGAATGACGAAAATAGCGGCAAGGTAAAGGAGTCCGAATCCACTCTTCTTTGGTTGAGTCTGGGAGTTCATACGAAAGTCAATTCACGTTTTGAGAAAGAGAACCAGGTATTTTGCAACGCTGGCAAAGTTGGGGTTTCCTGTGGGAAGGGTTACGCCAAAGCAGATTCCGTCTTGACGTTAAATCCTTGAAGATTCGGCCTCGGTGACGCCTGCGCAGGGCTCGGCAAGCTGACATGCATGATGCTGACAGAGGCGAAACATAGGCGAAATGAGCTGCAGCCTGCAGGTGAGAAAATAGATTACACGTTGAATGATATGTGCAGCGGCAGCTACTCTGCGTAGTCGACTGTCGAAAAGCTTGCCACTTTCAGTCCGATGCAATTTACTTCCGTTTCTCCCACGGCATCCAGCACGACATCACGTGTAGCGACTGAAAAGGAAGCTGAGCCCACAACTGCCTACAACTCTTGCCCCTTCAATAAATACACTCTTGAATTTTACTCCTCGGATAAATACAGTTATTTTGCTTGTAGTACTTATATACAATCCAAAATAAATAAGTAGTGAAGGAGTGAAGGTAGTTTAAGTAGAGGCTGTCGGTTGTTAAACATCGCCGTACTGCTCGTTGTGGAGAGAAGGTTTGCTCTCATGGCCTAATCCATAGTCGTGTTTCCATTCAACAACTTTGCTGACCTCGATTTGACCTGGCTGAGTCTTTACGTCTCCAGTAGTGCTGGGAACACTAAAGGTGTGTCGCTTCGAGTAATTGTTGACTTGCAAGGGTACGTCTGAACTCGCAGTTGATGCAATACCCATAAATGCCTTGTGACGTCCGAGCTTTTGGTTGCGAAATACTCGACAGGCCAGGATGCTGACCAGAACAGTGTTCAGAGCAATAAACATCACTCGTACTGGTGACTTCCGCACGGATGCCGCGGCGTAAAAGACGATTAGTACCGTAGCATTCATCGTGACGGCAATCCTAAATGGTGTAGCCACATCAGAAGCCGGGAAATAAACATTGCTGTGAAGCCTTACAGATAATAAACTTGACTGTCTTGCAACATGGCTTTCGAGAACGCCGGCAACGAATCACCGCTGAAGAACGTCTTGACACCTTTGGAGGTAGTTTTCCCACTTGCGTCGATGTTCGCCCTCCCGAATTTATAAGTGATAGCTGCGAAAACCGTCAAATCGTTGACTAGACCGGCTATTGATGAGGTGACGATGTATTCGTGTGCAACAATGTTGAGGCAAAATGGAGTTGGCCCAAGATGCGTTCCGGTGACACCTTCAATAATGGTGACAGAGCCGCCCAGTACCCCAAGCCACGTTAAACCGAAGAAGGCCACGACGAATTTGTTGTTGTTGTAAACAGCGCATACACGGATGTAGAAAAGGAAAGCGGTGCTACAGGTGGTAATGAGGTAGAGAACCAAACCGACGAGTTCAAGTTGTGCACAATTCTTGATCGGCACGCCTGTTAAGAGAAATTAGGCAAGGTTTTTGAAATCGAGAATATTTTTCTGTTACTCACTTAAAAAAACAATCTTCACAACTGCGTATGTCAGAGCCCCAACCCTACGTCGTATTAGTCTGGGTTGATCGGCTGTAGACAGTAACCTTTACACTAACCTTGACATGAAATATACAAGAGTTGCGAATCTAATACGCTCCTTAAAGATGAGTCTCCAGTCTTCTTGGAGGTTGTGTAAAATATCCCAGATAATAATCTGCGAACGTCAGGAGTGTGTCTATGGACAAGCATCAAACCTGGTGCCTAACTCACAGTCAATGAGACAACAATAAAATAAGCCGCTACATTGGCTTGATTAGCCAGTTCTGGTGCCGTGAACGCACTGGGGGTTAAAGGATTGACGATGTTGACCATTGTTCCATTGTCCAACCTGCAAGTTGCCATGATTATCGACTGGAGGGGGGTATCAGTGGATAAGAGGGGAGTGAGAAACGATGGTCAATTTCCTCGGGTAGCCAATCCTTGCTTTTAATCTGTAGGTCTGTTCCATTAATACGACTCAACGCTCGTGTGCACACCCATGGAGCTCTTTGACGGCCTTGGGCGTACTGCTGCCAAATATACAGCAAGAAGTTCAGACGAGCGTTGCCGGGCGCTGCCGAATCCCTGTTGCGATGCCGGCGTCGCCAGAAAATGGTATAGGCTATAACTGATTTATTAATGACTCCCTTCCATTCGCTTCCCAGATGATTGTTAGCGATGGATGTTAGATGACCTACAGATCGCGGGTCAGCATACATGAACATTATCCGCGAGGATCAATGATACAAGAACTGTCCAGAGTCACAGGACTAGATTGGGACTTTAAATTTAGGAGCCATACCTAATCATCCGATGCTGTGCGGCAGGAAGTTCATCGAAAGTCTTGAAAGGTGGGCGCCATGGGAGTGTGCAAATGATTTTAGACCCCAATATCGAGATTTTGGACCCCATAAATTGCTAGTGGTCATTCATACCTAGAGGAAAAAAGGATCACCTCTCCTTTGGGGACTGATTTCAACCTTGATGGCCAATGATTCGTGAGTCGCTTGGAATAATATTTAGTCGAGGGAGGCTGAAGTAAAGGACTCTGTGCTCAGGCTCTCATCCGTTAAATCCTTGATCAGCTGATCGCAAAGCTTACTTTAGACCTTTCAGAGCGGCGCTGGGCAGCTGGCATTTACACATGATGTGATGAAACGGCAGAACGATTTTGCAGGAGGTGGTATTTTCAAAAATAACTTGCTTCCTCCATATGCATTTGGTGCGGCGTTGATCATGACTGGCACGCTGATATCTGACGTTTCAGGGATTGACTGTATAGACTTGGTCGTGGCATCATCAGCGAGAGCGACCCTGACTGACAGTGACTGTGCGCCACATCGTTTCTATATCGAGGGCGTCAACGGTGGATGCTCTTGCGTTCCACTCAAATAGAGCGCTACATTTGATGCCGCAGTGACATGGTCTCTCAGGCTTCAAGCCTTGAGCTCTTGAGTCCCAGGAGCTTGGTTACTTTGTTGCTTCGTGCTCCACGTTGATCAAGAATTCCGTCTAAATTTATGAATTGTTACTTTCTTTGTGTAAATTGCGAAAAAGGGCGAAAAGACCTACCGCTGTATCATTATTAGCACAATCTCACAAGATCCGTAGCATCCCCACATCCTGTGCACCATCATAATTTACAGATAAAACTGCCAGGCTCAATTGATACCTGATATCCTAGAGAGTTATTATCCTTGGTTCTGAGTAGACGCCTACGAGCGATGCAGCCGGAGATCAAGTCGACTTGGGGTGACATAGTGCCTGTATCCACAAATATAATGGCGTAAGGAACAATCCTGGTTTTCAGTGACGGTTCCACAAGGGCCACGGACACGGACATCAAGAAGAGTAGCCCCAGAGCTAAAAATGGTGTGATGCATTTTGGCCCTCCAGTGCTAGGATAGATTACGAATGTCGTTCTATATCTTGACTCATTTCAATTACTTAGGGGATTTCCAATACGCCCACCTCCCAGGCTGACTCCATTCTGAACGCCTTCAACAAAAACACCAGAGTAGAGTACCCCTCTGTTGTGCCTTCTTGGATACCATGATGCACGACGTCCCCTTGATTGGCAGGGCTATCCGCCGGGTTGACGAGAGGTAGCTAATTCCAGCAAGAAATCAGACCAAAATACATGGGTGCATTGACCAATAGGTAACGCACCTTTAATATACCGAAATGGAAATCCCCCTGTCCAGCAGATCCAGTCGCGTGCGTCAAATTAGGTACTACCTTCGTGACTGCTTTGAGCGGATCAGCGTCTTTAGAGTACAGAACGGCGAGCGTATTCTTGTCCCAGTCAACTTGGACAGCAAAGTTATGCCAGAGACGGGGGTGAAGGGTGTGGAGAAGAGATCATTAAGAGCGTGGTCTAGGACTTTGAAGTTATGCGCGTTCTGTGCGGGCAATCTTCCCGTGGGGTTTGTGAAAGGAGAGCCTAAATCGGAAGGTAAAAAATAAATAGAAAAGGAATGTGAAAATTCCATCCATGAAACCCGAAGCAGAAGATTTACCAAGCTGGATACCAAAGACATGAGAACCGTCAGTTGGTTCGATGAATACGACCTGATATTCGTGATTATAATTGAGGGGTTTTTTCTCATCGAGTTTGATGGAGAAGTGGAAAACGGTCACGCCAGTCTCCATTTGCGGCAGCAGATTTGACGGGCTGAAATCTTGTTCAGCGATGACATCGGTGCGCCGGAATCCGAATTGCGGATTACCACCTGGGACGAAGACGGAGCTGTTGTCAATCGAAACGGCTAGAACTTGTTCGCTCGGCGCAGTGGGAAAGGGTAGAAGCGGGAAGACTCGTTTATTCCAAAGTGGAGTTGGGGCAGTTGATCTGCCCAATAGCTGAGTGTACTGTTAGCATTCATAAAAGTCAGCCTGGTAAATTTGGATTCGAGAGAAGCACCATGCTCACGTGTGATGCGTTTTCAGAGCCCTTCACCACTCTTTTAGACCCGTATTTTGAGACCGTTGAACGAAAATAGGGAGAAGTAGGGGCTCACGTTAAATACGGGTCGACAGACGCATCAAAATCGGCCTTCGTATAGTTGAAAGGCGCCCTTCCATCAAATATTATCGGTGTGCCCAGAACACTGACAACAGAAAGCAAAAAACAGATAATTGAGGTGGGAACCATGCTTGAATTTACACGTAGCAGATTTGTTTTCGCTAGCCTTTATGTATGCATTCCCTGTTAGGAAAAACATCGGTCAGTGGCAATTCATCGGCATTGCCAGCGTTCGTGATATCGCTTGTATCCAAGCTTCACAAAAGAGAGGACGGGAGAGAACACCGATGGCGACACATCGCGATCTTCGTGAGAAAATCGCCTTCTATAAGATCCGGCGTTTGAAGTGCATTTCATTGAATTTACATACTTTAGTCAATAAATCTGTTCAATGAGAAGTCAAAAGGTGCCCGCAACATAGATAGAAAACAAAACTCACTTATATCAGTCTACAAGCAACAGCGAGTCGAGGACTGAAAATCCTGTTGCCACGCCGCCTTCGTTACTATCTTTACCTTTTGTCCGTAACAACCATCCAACCTCATGCTCTTCGACGCGCTGCGTCGGCCCACCAAACAAGGCCCAACCGAAAATACCAAGCTCGCTCACGGTATCCGACTTTACTGGTGTTTGACTGTGCAGATCGGTACCACCTGCTCGAACGAGATAATTCCCTGTGTTTTCCGGCGTTTTTATCAGCTCCATCGCTATCCATGCTTGGCGGTCTTGAGGTGGCAAGCTGTCAAGAAACGGCGGAATCGCGTCTTTATAGACATTATTACCACCTCCTTCGCGCTGCGGCTTAAGGACGAGGGATAAAGCAGCCTCCCGGGCTTTCTGAACGCCGAACGCTTCTTGGCCAGAACCAGCAGCAGCCTTGTCTGATGTCAACATGTCCTCGCTAACGTCCAATCCCCACATTCCCATGAAGCTCTGTCTCAGCTCGTCGATCTCTTCTCGGCTCAGAACATCAGTTCCGTACTTCTTCTCATCTGCGAGAAAATGTTCAAGCACGCCTGGCTGAGTTAGGACCTCTTGGACCTTCTTTCCACCAGCGAGCTGAAGAGCAAGAGTAGGGCATTTTATCGCTCTCGAACCCTCAAGAAGGAAGCGGGTGATGTAGTGTCCTGGAGTCGGGTATTCATATGGCATATACCCAGATCGGTAGTACACAGTGGAAATCTCGATTGAACTCGACGGATAGATGTCCTCCGAACAAGATATCCGCAAAACTGAGGTTGACGGATCCACAGACGCAGAATGGGCGAGCTCATCGAAGGTCTGTCGAATGATATGAATGGAGTAGCTTGCATGATCTGTTAGCAATGTGGCATTGTGCAGAAGAGTCAATTACTTTTCTAGCAATTCATATTCCAAAAGTCGTTGATCGAACACATTCCGCTCCCCAGGTTGAACAACGAACAAGACATAGGATCTAGGATGTGTCAGATCGGAAGAGGTGATCGACAGGATGACATTTACCCTGCGACGTCATAAGCGTTGTGCGAGGCCGCCAAACCACTGGCCAAGCCTGATATCGTTTCATTGACTGGGAAGTTAGCCTTTGCAAGATATGGCGAAGTGTTGTAATAATTTGTGGATGCCAAAAGATACCTAAGTATTCGGAAATTAACGTTTATCATATCGACCGTTGGAGAGCACAAACCGATGGAGGTCAGTGACTTTTTGAGATAGCGACCCAAAAGAAACAGATATTGTATTGAATTCAACTTGCTTGATAGATACTTGCTCGGTAGGAGGCGCATGAAGGAGGAAATCCGAACGAAAGAGGCCTAGATGGAGGGGCTTTCTTGCAAAGATCAGACACTGTAAGTTTATTCAAGGGGGTGGCACACCTGGGGAAGACCTTTATCCCTCAGCTGCCTCCAGCCAGTCCACAACTGACCAATAAAATCGTCAACTTTGCCCACTCCCTCCTCAGCTCCCATGACTCTATCCAAAAACTCTTCGTCCATTGCGATTCGGGCATAGAGAAGGTTGTACGTTCTCTGTATTCTGCGTGCTTTTTGAAACAACTGGCGGGGGAAAGGGGACGGAAAAAGGGATATTGGTGCATGAATGGCAGCACTAGGGACCTTCGGTTGGTTTTCAGCAGGTGGTAGATAAAGTAATCCATGGGACAGGGCGTATGTTGTGGCAAATAGCGTCAACGTCTCTAATTGAATTTCAGTGAGAGCCGGGGGCCAACTCGAAAAGTCGAAGTTCGACATGGCTTTAGGAAGACCACCAATGGGCCAGAGATAGAGTCAAATGATAAGAGAAGACCTTATTCATGCTGGAACTGATTACAAAAAGCGATTGCGACATAAGCTTCGGCGTTGATTGTTTATTTTCCAGCCACAAATACCACAGGAAATAATTGAAGTGGCTGCCGAATTTTGAATAGTTCTGTGAGTTGATGAGTCTGGGCTAACACGAGGCGGCTGCTTGGCAGTGTGCTGAGCCAACTGCTACCGATGTCACCGTCACTACTGGCTGCACGGATGTTGATGATGTGCTATATATGTAGTGAAAGATATACAATTTTAATTGGGGATTAAATTACATGTGCAGTGCTCTCTGGTTATATCTATTCATTCAATAAGCCCGCTAATCTATCTGCCATACTCTGGCCCCCCCGACGCAAAATGAGCACCATTCTTGGGCTCCTAACGCCATTTACTTCCTCAAAACAGCTTGGTGGTAGTAGAACAGGGCCAGAAAGCGTTTGATGATATCGCACAATGTCCCGCAAAACAGTGAGGCTAGCTTGACCAACAACCGCCTTCAGCAATGTGCTTGCCCGATCTTCGTTCTCCAGAGCCCGATCTTGTAAGTCTGGCCAGATATTAGAGGCAATATGGTGAAGCGCCACAAGCCTCATAAAATCATGTATGTTGTCCTTGAGAAGAGAGCCAAGGTATGCTGCAATAATCTGAGGATCCGTTTCGATAGGATAAAAATATTCTCGAATGTCCGCCGACAAGACTTGTGCTGGGGATATACGGATAGTCCGAACAACATGGTTGAAGTCGCACCAGAAATGTTTTCTGTAATCAATTGGATAGCGCATTGAGATCGGTGGGATGAGGAGAAGTGCGAAGAGCGGGTGCGAGAACGAGATTGCATCATACAGCGACACGAAGTCCGTGTAAAACTGGAAGAACGGGACTGAAGGGCCCAGGAACTTCTTAGCAGCCTTCTCAAGGTCGCCCTCCTGACTGACTGACGACACAATATGTGCATCCGGGGAGCTAGCAGCGTATGGACGCAGGATATCTCCCATCAACCGATCAACAACACTATCACGGAACACCTCTTCAGCAGAATCGTTCTGTGCCTGCCCATGTTCAAGCATGAACACCTTCATGCAACCAAATTCCGCTTCTTCTCGAGTCAAGACAAAGGAAGTCATGGAGAAATTGAGCAGCGCCTCTTGCACGATCTTTGTCAAAAATAAGCAGGCTCTTGCTACCTCCACTTCTGAAGAGTCCCACGATATAGGCAGGGCCTTGAAAACCGCAGAGTCGCCAGAGCGCAATAGGTGGTCCAACGGAGACATCGTCCAGTCGCGGCACAACGGAAGACCAAGTTGCTGAAGAGAACTTGGACTTGGCAGCCGTTGCGTGGTGGAAGACTTGATAGACAGAGGCGTCATCGTCAAAGGTCCAATGTACACATCCTCAAGAGCCCGCGTCATGTTGTTTAGAAAAGGCTCCAAAATGCCCAATCCTCCGCGTTCCCAAATGAGGGGAGAAACGTGGATACCTTGATTTGTTGCCCATTGCCCGTTCAGCCGATTTGCTAGATCTTTAATGATCATTTGGGCATGACCCTCGTCTCCTGGAACCAACCTCAGCAAAATCGAGAAAGCTTGGGCCAACCACAGGCTTTGAGTAGTTCCGGGCAAAAGTTCGGAAAGTCGAAGGTAATAAGAGAGGAACTGAGACATATCTCGACAGTAGAGATATACGAAGGAAGGATCTGGCAAGGTCAATAACGACCAAACAGGGTGATTGAGCAGACGTTGGGCCAGCTCTGAGAGGGCAACGAAAGGCATTCCGAATGGTGGAGATGATGGTATCTTGTCCGAGTGTGACGGAATGCAAGCCAGCCACAGGCGCATCAACGAGGTCAATAGACGAAAGTAATTTGCGATCCTCTCCAGTTGGTTCATGTCTCCGCTTTGGTAGTCCTTAAGCTCCTTTTGCAGTTTGTTCAAAGCACTCATGACGATGTCATGTTCTCGTCCACTTTCAAAACCCGTCTTCGCCGTATCGATAAATTCCAACCTCTCAGTCTCTCCTCCCTTGATGCCATTGATCTTCGCACCCTCTAACCAAGCAGCCTGCGCCTGCCAGATAGCCGTCCAAATCATCCAATCCTTCTCCTGAGACTCCAAACGGTCCTGGGTCTCTGCAATGCCCATGCTCCAATTCCACCCCATAACTTGACTCCATGTGATAGCATGTGGCGGAGTCGTTTGGTGGGGGTCGGTGGCACAAACAATCCAAACCTCGACTAAATTCGCCCATGTTATCGTCAGAGTTGTTGAGGTACAGGCTTCTGAGATGATGAATTGCTCAATGTGAGCTAGTTGTTCCACCGCTTTGCCTGCGATATGACAGTAGAGCCCGTAAGATGCCAAGACACGATACAGGCGGAGGGTGGAAGTGAGGAGGTTGATGGCAAGTGCAGGCGGGTAGGGGGAGTCGAATGAAGAGTATGTGACGAAGCGAAAGAGAGGATCGACAAACTTTTCGATTTCTAGCGCATTCGCCCTAGATGACATTGCAAGTGTGTGGAACAACTGAATTGCAAGGGGGTCTGGAAGCTGTGAAGAGTCGTGTTGTGGGACAGGGGTCAAGAGGAAGGATTGAAGAATGGTAGGAAGCAACTTCTGCGTGGCCAAGATACTGGTAGCCATCGCAGTACTATGTTGGGCGAGTCGATGTAAAATAGAAAGAAGCTGGGTTGCCGATTCCGGAGGAATGGCGCCTTGAGAGAGCATTGTCGTGACTTGGGGTAAGAAAAACTCCAAAGGCAAAGTGTTGATGAGTGAGTCTGGCGAAGAGTCCAGTTCCACTCCTTCTACATTCATGGCTTGCGGGTTCCAGCCAACGAGACATTCCCAAATGACTTCTATAGCGAGCATTCCGACATTCCCTCTGGAAGACATAGCCTCAACCCCAGCGGCAAGTATGCGCTTCCTCAATTCGTCCTCCTTGCCCACCACCTCTTCCATACCATCGACATTGCCTTTCTTCACCTCTTCTAAGCGATGAGCAATACGAGCCAGGATGCCCAACATCGTGGCTCTTTGCGCCGGAACCGTGGATCTCGATAGCAGAAAAATATCATCAAGTGTGTATCCAGCACGCGAGCCTTCTGCGTGATGGTGCAACCCAAGATGTGTCGGCAGGTTCAACGAAATCAATGGCGGAATGGGATTGCCATGAAGGTCAAATCGCAATGATGATGTCGACGAATCTGAAACAGGTGCCGAATCAACGTCCATCCAAGCAAGATTCGGGTCGTCCTTCTGCGCAGACGGGAAGAATTTCCGTCGAATGTACTCAGCCGAACCCTCTTCTGGCTCTTGAGGTTCAACGGGATCAGATATAGGCGGCTCAGGTTGGGATGGTTCCGGATTTTGGGATACCATCTTACCCTTCCATTGACCCAGCGAAACGGTTGGAGCACCTGTGTTAGGATCCGGAGGAGGTAGAGCCATTGCTCGGCGTTTTGGGGAAGGAGGTGCGGATGCATACACGTGAACGTCCCCCGGCTCAAGCTCTGCAAAACGCAGTCTACGATCGGCACGACTTGAAGGACGGCTAATATTTGGGGAAGTCATTGAAGAAGGTGGCGGAGACCGTGCTGTCGGAACATATGTCACTCGAGGCAAAGTAAAGTGCAGACCACGAATAAATCCAGACGGTGGGATGCTCACTTCTTTCAACTTTTTTCTCTCTTCCTGTGTGACTGGGATAGGAACTGCAGGCCACACAATAAGAGGCAGAATATTTCAAACGGGTTGAGAATGACCTTCCACGGGGTTGCTACTGGCCACTGCCAAGGGAGCTTTCTCCTCAGATTTCTCCCGCTGCTTAATTCTAGCCTGACGGGCACGCTTCAATATATCGCCAACTTGAGCACCGAATCTGTCAAGAATCTGCCGTCGTTCTTCTTCTCTTTCCTCTTCCGTCATTGCAGCAACCCGCTCTTCATTGTCCCTGCTTATTTGCTGCCGCCAATCATCCGGTTCAGGGGGGGGAGAAAGAGGCGTTTTATTGGAATGCAATACTGTAGGCGCATCTTTAAGCCTCGATCCGCCTGACTTGCGCAACTCTTCGCGATTCCTACTGAAAGCACTTTTGGAACGATGCTGGACTGTTGGAAAGCCAGTTTTGGATGAGAAAGACGGCTTAGGGGCCCAAGTCGACGACGAGGGCTTTCGCTCAACAATTGAGCCAATGATCGGAGGCGTCTGCGCCATGGAATACAAAAGAGAGGCGCATTGTTGGCTGCAGACGCTCTTGTCAGAGTCAAAGAACGTTCTGGTGAAATTACGTAACTACAGCGTCTTATGTCGGTCCCGAGAGCTGAGCAGCGCGTTCATCCAGCCACCGTTCATCTTCTTTGACATGCTTGTGCTGCGTTGTGCGTTCGTTCAACAGGCATCCGACCGACAATCATTTATGCTCTACAAGACAAACAATAGCAATCGGGGCGACGAATCAACCTATCCATGGGTATAATGTCAACGCCAACCACCTTTCCAGAATTTCCGTTACCAGTGGAACTTTTAAGGGAAATCATCCACTTTCTTTCATCTAAAGACCAACGGACGCTCTGTCTGGCCTCGCAATTCACGCGAAATGTGGCCCTAGACTTTGTATTTGGCCATCTGCGATATCGAAGAGATGTAGTCAATATAACAAGGATGCGAAGCATCCACCAGGCCAGGAAGGACATAAAATGGGCCATAAAGTGCGCTTCTCTCTCTCTCCCTGACCCAATCTGTTTACAAGCTAGGACAGGAAGCTTGAGCTGGTTGGTCGTCTTGAGAGTGAACATGAAGACGTCTTCCAATTTCTGGAGAGCCTCCCTAACTTGACCGCTCTCAACTGCTTTGTTCCACCTGCAAGCCTTTCTCGGCTCATTTCGAGCATCAAACACGCCCCTATTCATAAACTCTTCATTGACACGGGGTTATACAAAGTTGCTAATAATCAGCCTTCAACTGGTCTAACTGGCGTGAAAAGTCTTTCGATAAAATGGAACGTGGATGATAATTCCCATCAGTCAGGCAGCGCGCTGGCCCACTTATACGAACTGATTCGGCCATCTCTCACAACCCTTGTCGAACTCAGAATAGACAACACACCCGAGCACATGTTGACTGACATCGACTTTCAAGCGCTGAAAACAGCTGGTGACACCTTACGGACTTTCCATTATGTTCTCCGAACACATAATGACGCTATACTCGACATTATTCCAGAGGTATTTCCTTGTCTTACGAGCCTTGCCGTTGTGTGGTTGACTCCCATCGATTGGAACGGAGAGCACTCCATTTTGTGGAAGGTCGGGCTGTTCCTTAAACACTTGAAGTTCAAAATTTTTAATATTTTACCAGGATTGGCATATTAGAGCCCTAGCTAAAAACCAACAACTCCAAGAATTAACTCTATCATCGGACCTGGAAGTGGCCGCAGAAGATATTTCCAACACCTTTCCGGAAGACATCGCGTGGTACCTACGCTGCTACAAACGACGCCTCGCAATAACTGAGGTGATTACCCCGAAATGCCTACATCTGATGCGCTGTAGCTGGGTTCTTAGAGGCATTGGCCGAGACACGGACGGAGATTCGATGGTACACCCCTTTATCGTGGAGGAACGAATGTCAGGCGATAAATCGATTCGAGTTGTCCGTGGCCTCCAACAGTGGTGGATGGGTAGTGATCATGAAGACTGGGCCGGTGGAGAAGGTATTGTGAGTTGTAAATTCGATGACCTGCCAGGAGAAGTTTTGCTGTGTGATCGTGTTGATATTGCAAATTGGGAAAGCGGTTATTGGCGTTCAGGATGGTGAGGTCTAGTTGATTTACCACCTGTGTTAGACTGTCTTGGAAGCAATCTAATTATGACATTTGACTTGAAATGAGAGTATACATCCACGACAGTGGTCCCTACTGTCAATTATTGAACTGCAGGCAAATAGAATTCCCAATCATTTTCTCGTGGTTCTTTCAAGGAACAGCTTCAGTTGTCTGATCATTACACGGAATTACAATGCAGACTCCGGACCAGCATCTAGTTTAGCTTTCAATTCATCAAACACTTTCTTCAACTCCTCCTTGTCCATAGCCTTCGCAGGCCAACTCATTGATAAACCCTCCTCTGGGTTATCAGAGGGTTTGGGGATAACATGAAAATGTACGTGAGGCACTTCCTGCAGTGAAAGAATTAGTTCTATGTGCGTATGCAGACAACACCTGCTTACCTGGTGCGCGAGCCTGCCATTGTTCTGCAGGATGTTGTAGTTCGGAACCCCTTGGGCAAGAGCGATCTTTTTGGCGATCGGCAAGACATCATGGAGGTATTCATCTGGAAGTTCATGCAATTTTTCTGCGTGGTCTGTCTCTAGGGTCATCGAGTTGCTTCAAGGACGAAACAGAAACAAATCATACACTTTGGAATCACCAAGGAATGTCCTCTAGAAAGAGGCCCAATATCGAGAAAGGCAAAACTGCTCAGATATTGAGGATGGTTAGGAGGTCGGGTGATAGACAAAAACAAACGAATTTTCTGTCTCCAGAAGCTTAAAGCTTGGGATCTCTCCTGAGGGAAGGAAGGGGTCTATTGAGTGCACTTACGACTGCAGCGCCAGCGCACTCACCCTTGATGATTTTACAAAACAAACAAGTGGCAAGAGACCTAGAAGAAGTTCATTTCATAACATTTTGATCAACGAGAGGTAGAATACTTGGTCGCCATGAGTGGTCCTGTGGAAAGGAATTGTCTGACGTCCGCCTCGCGAATCACCTCTATGCGAGCGGTTTGGTTCGGACCGGCATAAGGGCTGGTCAAATGAACCCGCGATGTCTGTTCATTTTTGGTTCATTTCTCTGCATATCCTTAGCCCATAATACTGGCTCTATTGGCATGGACTTTCAGAACATTCCCATCATGTGTGTATCAGAACTTCAGGTCGACGCATTCCAGACGCGTCTCTTTTCCCTCGTTAACATTATGACGCAATGATCAGAGACCTGAAGAATATTCGAAGCGACGATGTCGCCGAGCGAAGGAGGCTAGCAGATGAGATTCGGGACGCGTGTATGAACGTTGGATTCTTCTATGGTCTGCCGATTACTCCCTTGCTACAACGAAACTTATCCTCTATCCCAAAAACGTTTTCCGACAGTGAAGAATCATGGAATTCCAGAGACTCTTACAGCGGGAGCTCTAGAAATGGCCAAGAATTTTTTTGCTCTCCCAATCGAAACTAAAATGAAGGTTTGGCCACCACAATTCAATACCCTTCAAATATTAATGATCATCGTATCTGGCTTTTACACCTTCAGATTGACCACCGCAAATCACCTATTTTCAAAGGGTACTCCCCATTGCTCAGCGGCAATAATAATCCCGACGGGGCAGGCGACTTGCAAGAAGGATTTGAATTTGGCTGGGAAAACCCGAACTCTGAAGGTAAAGATGCCCCGGACGCCGCTGCGAGTGGGGTTATGGCTGGAGCCAATGTCTGGCCGTCAGCCGAGAGTGTCCCTAACTTTCAAGAAACAGTCTTGCAGTACTAGTGAGCCTCATTTCAATTTATCAAAGGAGGCGTATAGTGTCGGATTGACCGGACTCAACTATAAGTTATGCCGCAGTGAATCTTGGGAAATCGATGTTTCCGATCTTTGCTCTTGCATTAAACCTCCCAGAGAGCTTCTTCGATGACAAGGTTTGAAAGTTCCTCTTTTCCTGGGTCAAATTTGCTCATACGGCTCGCATCATTGACAGACCCAACATTCCGCAGCGCTGATGAAGCTCCTTCACTATCCACCTCAAACTGGCCCCATCGATGAACGTGTTGTTGGCATCGGAGCTCATACAGAGTACGCACTTGAATACCAAATTCCGGTGTCAGAATTGCTCAACGTGGATCGCATAACTCCTTATCGTCCAACATTGTAGTTGGGAGGTATGTTGAGTGATAATTTTCGGATCTTGGCTTGTCGATGACATCGGACGTATTGTATGGCAGTGTTTCACTATTCTATGGCAAGAACCAGGGATACAGGCACTTCAAGTACTCAACTCTGAAAAGAAATGGATCGACGCGCAGCCAATACCAGGCACGCTGGTGATCAAGTCAGTCAACGCGTTCTTCAATGCTCTAAAATTAACGAATCTGCTTCTTCATATATATAAGTCTTGGCGATCAATTCGCGCGGTGGACAAGTACGCTGTGCTTATTTATACATCGGTCGTTGTTGCTCGACTAACGACGTTTTCACACTGCAGACGAAGTTTTCAAGTCGACTGTGCATCGAGCTATCAACCGTAGTGGTGTTCGTCGGTATTCAATACCTTTATTTTTTGGAACGGATTACAATGTACTGCTTGAGGTAGGTTTCTCGTTCTTGACCTTGTTTCAAAAGTGGTTGATCAACATGATGTCTATCACAACTCTCAGCCTCTGCCCAGTTGTGTGTCTTCTGACCGACCTCCAAAGTATGAAGTAATAACAGCTGGGGAGTATGTCAAAGGACGACTTCAAGCCACATACAACCATTGAATCAGATCTTAAAACTGATGTGGCTTATAGAATGTACTGATGCGTCTAAGCCCTCCCAAATAGCGGCTAATTTTAAATGTGTTCCATATGTCGAGTTGATGTTTCCGTTAATTAACAAAGGAACAAGACATGTAATTATAACAGTAAAAAAAAATTCCGTGCACAGGTTTTCATTTGAAATGATAGATCTTGAGTCAATTGAAATTGCAGAAGAACAACTATGTATAAGTGGCTGTTTTGATCAGCGGACACTATAAATCTGTACGATGGTTTCACTGGGGGACGATTCCTCATCCAATTTCACCGAGTAATGTATCTCTACGTCCAACTCGCGTGAATTTGCTGGGCTCTTCTTGCACATAAATTTTCCAATTACAAGGGAGCCTAAGAGAATGGAGTATGAACAAAGCACTTGATCTAAAATTAACTATAGACCGACCTTCAGAGACTGAAAAGGGCTCGCGAAGCATAAAGACGGTTTGCTTCCAATGTGTTGGTGCGCTTAGAGGACCAGTGCTGAAACTCGTAACCTTTTCCTTTTCGCGTCCAACGCTCTGCCGCCTTTGTAAGGCAGATTTTCCTCCCACAGGCCACAGCTCTGCCAGGACAGGTTCGCCATCTTTGACTACATTCACCTCTGTACTTGGGTACACGGGGCCGCCATGTGAAGTGAAGAAGGTATCAAAATAGAGAACAAAGGCGTTAATTTTGGTGCGCCGTTGCGCGGTGGATACTAGGGTGAATGAGGTTGAAAAATCGAGTTCCTTTGCGGTGATGTCACCAAGCAGTAGGTCCTGTCAAAGTATACTTAGACGTGGTTTAGTAGTTTTCTGTGATCGCTGTACTCGCCTTGACAACAAAAGGTTTGCTGAGAAAGGTCTCAGGTCCAGCCACATCGATGATAGCTTCATTGTACAAATCATGCGCCATAGTAGACAAGTCGAAACCTGGAACAATTCTTAGATATGTGACGGGAAAAGATGCAAATGGCCGACCGTATACATCTTCCCAGAAGCCGATACGATCCTTGTGGATTTCGGTGCCGTCACAGAGACCCAGGACCATCTTGCATTGGCTGGGAGCCATAATCCCACCAGGCTTCAAGAAGCGGTCTCGCGCATGGAGTACAGAATCTAACATGGACTCGTAAAGAAGCGCGTAGCCCATCCATTCTGAGACAATGATATCCACTGTGTCAATGTCATCTGGCAGGGTGATCGTCTCAATTTTTCCTCGGATCACAGTTATCACGTCCTCAAACCCGTTGGTTTTGACGATTTTCTCCGCTTTCTGGGCTATGTCACTAGCATCGACAGCTATTACGCGTCGGGCTCCAGCTCTGGCGGCAAATAAGGACAATATACCCGTTCCGCAGCCAACGTCAAGTACAACAGAATTGCGGAAGAGGGTCGGATTTGTTAAAATGAAGTTGGCAACGTCGACGTTCTTACTTTATCTTGGATCATCACGGCGTGGATATCTTTGTTGACGATCTCAGTGCGATTCCAATCAGTATTGTAAACATTCTCACCATTCGCCCCATAACTTTCAAAATAATGGGTATCGTCGTCGCGTATTGGTCCTGAGACCACTGGGTCGTCTGAGAAACTACCAGGATTTTCTACTTGTTTTGCAATGTTGAGCTTTTCTGCAACTAAAGCTCTATAATCACTCAGGCTCTGTCTTGCGAGCGCCAGCTTCTTTTCCAGTGCTTTTATTTTATGATTAGGATCCGTGTCATTTTCCGCCCCTTCATCAGAGTCCGACCAGTCACCGGAATTGGATTCTGATATCACCCATGCGTTAACAAAAACAAGCATTTTCCAACAAAAATAAACCATACGTATCAGTGGATCGTTTTCCAGGACGGGCACGAGATATTCATCGGAATTAAGCCAAGATTCCGTACCCCGCAGCCCAAGTACCTCTGTTGGTACTGGTTTCTATGCGTATTTCAAATCAATGAAAGGAGCCATAGATGAGTAGCCCCTACATTTTTTCGGATGTAGTTGATCAGACGGACGCGAGTGTAAAAATCGAAGGCTACGAAACCACGTAAGTGTGAACGAAGACAAAAAAGTTCTAAAGATACCAAGAACCTACAGAAAGTTTTACAGATATCATCGAGGCTAAATTTGTACATTTCTTTGTCGTACGCCAAGGCGCGCTCTACTGACGGAAAAACCATTTCATCGAACAACGATTTGGTTTCGAGTTGCGTGTTTGAGTCAGATACCAATCATCCCAGGTCTGATCTTCATCATCTTCGCTATTCGACGCCGACGAATTGTCCTCAGTATCTATTATTTCATCCAATACAGCAACCGGAGGAGGCAGATGAATGCTCATGATGTGGAAGGTTGACCGAGATGAGAGAGATCAACCAAAATATGAAACCGAATCAGGTAAAGATGACGATATGTGTAGTTGTTGTTGTGTCCTGTTGCACTAAATATATCTCTCACTGGCAAAGATCTTGCGACTTACTCTCTCGTTTCAACTTCCAACGGTGTGCGTCTCGTCTCCATTGGGTCTCCTGTCCTTCTCAGAGCACAGATGCACCATTAGACTCTCGTATGGTTTATCGACTAAATGGAGAAGCGACACCCGACTGACTCACTGCGGCAAAGGTAATCAAGTGACAGCAATAACTTGAGGCATTGCAGAGCATTGAACCATTTCGGCGGTAAAGCCCTGAATAGCTTCGAGTCACATCAGGTACGCTGCCCTAACCACTCCGACGCAATAGACGTGCTGTGATAGATTATCTCCAATCTCGTCATAGCATGAGGCCACTCCAATCGAAACCCTCTTGCAACTTCTTGCTACCCTATGCCCTGTTTATCAATTATTTTTAGGGCTTTAGGTGATATTGATTGTCATATCCTGATCTATGAACTGTTCCTTTGGTGCTCGCCAGAAGAATAATCCTATGCTTGTAGCTCCTCCGACGAGTGTCGGTTGCGCAGCCTCGCTTCAGTCAGAAACGTGGTATTGCCTTTTCGTGACTCATACCTAAATTCGCCATGCACCTTGTGGGTTCAGTGGCTGCGACTTACTTTTCTGGTCTAAGAATGTATTTTTTCCCTCGCTATACGCGGAACATCTACAGCCTTTGCTTTCCAACTGCCCAGAGGTAGCTGTCGTATCCACAACTTATAAAAACCCGGCAAAGATTACATGCCAGCACCGAAACACCAACCACCTTGTTCTGGACAGACTCATAACAACAGGCAACCATGACTAGCCAACCTGACCAGTCTACCGTCTCACTGCAATCGACGACGACTGTAAGCTCTAGTCAACCTTTACGGCAGCCCCTACACCCACCTAAAGACTACGAGGCTGCTCTTGGTGTCCTGCAGTCACGATATGGGAATGGGGGTTATTTACCGAGCCCAAAGAAAGAGGCATCGAAAAAATTACCCCAGACCACACCTGTAACAACGCCAATAACCACACCAAATTTAACCCCAGGATCGTCCCAGATCACCCTTACACACTCTTCCATATCTGAATCCTCGCGGGGCTCGTCATCGACAAATTCTGGTGATCAACCTCGTCGCAAGAGCAAGGGAAAGAAATCGATTTTGATGTCTCTGTTCAAGAGTTCGTCTTGTTTTTTATTGAGCATTGTTTTATTTTTTTAAAGCTAAGGCCGTTTTATAGAAAAAGAAAAAGATGCTGATGGCCAATCTTGACCTCCAAACAAAGTTTTGCCACTGTTTCAAGCCCATCCTTCTGTCGGTTTATTTAATCTGTGGTTAGTGTTCTGCATCTGCCTGTATTGTTATTTGTATTCTGATATAATACCTAACGCTCGTCTGCTGACAGTTTCCCAATGCATCCCGGGCCATCTTCAAATTAATTCTGTCTTCGAATTTGTTATTGGATTATCGCCCTGTTACTATTGCTGCAACCATGTTTTTGCTCAACTCTTGCTCTCTACCGTTCCCGTAATCCATTGGCTTCATCATATCAATTTTAAAATTTCCTACATATGCTTGAGTCTTCTTGACTCTTTTACTATTTAATACAAACTGTCTCAAGGTATTTGTTCAAGTGCCAGGCAAAACCGGTTTGAAACAAGTCAGCGCTTAACGTAATCAAGTCTCCGCAGTTAAACAGCACAAGTTGCACGCAGTTAAAGTTTGTGGGGTAAAAACGGGTTTGGTTCGGACGCAAGACCAAGTACCTGAAACTTAAAGGCCCAAGGACTCATGACCGACCTATGGACAGAGTCATGGAAGAGGGTTCAGTCAAAGTTCCGGGTTCCGTGAATTTCAAAACAATAATAAATGTACGCAGTCATGGAACTCGAAAGAATCGGAGGATACACATGACCGAGCGATCCGCGAAGAGTGGATCTGATTGGAGTACGGGACAGGCGACTGTAGTGCCATAGCAATGCCCTCCGCTCGAGCAGTAACAGTTGAAGTAAATCTATAGATATGACGTCAGAAACGATGCTTGCGCATACGGACCTGAACTTTGTAAACGATGGAATTGCTCAGCCTTCGGAGGCTGAGGCATTTGATAATAAATATCTACTATTACCACTAGTACCCACTTGCCTCGTGATAAAAACTGAGGCTAAATATGTTGCCTGAAGCCTCGAGAGGGGAAAAGTAAGTAAATTGACAATGGACATCCGAGGCCACGACGATGATCGAGGAGTTCTCGGCGCTTCACAATGCCTGCAGTCCAAAAAATGCGCAGCTACAACCCCAAAAGGAAGTTCACATAAAAGTGCGCAGACGGCTCATGGCCAGGTACCGTTAATATTAATCATTATCATGACGCGTGGCCAAAAACAAATTTGAAGAACTACGAGAGTAGTCTGCAAGACGATCAAATATTGAAAGGGGCTGTTAGCTGACGATAAGTGAGTCAGAACTTCAACTTTCACCTGCAAATGCACGAGAGAACCCGAGACGCGTAATGTTTACTCTGGAAAAAAAGTATCCGCAGCCTGGCTAGCAGGTTTAAGACGTTGTGGCAGAGATGACTCCCATGATGGTATAAAATCAATCACCATTGAAGCTATCACAGGCTCATTGTCAATTCAACGCCAATTCAAGGTTATCATCATCTCTAACGACTTGCACGGGCCTGACTGAGATGACAGATTCATCATCGTTTGCATACACCGCCAGTCTTTCGCGCCTCAGTTCAAAGTCGTCGTCAACGGAGACCATGAAGAATAAACCAAGAATCAAAGAATACGTGAAGGCATTCTTTAAGAGCTTATCACGTAAGCATCTCTCGTCGTTCAGTTGTTCAACTGGTGAAAGCAGTTCCTAGAGAAATTTCTTCTACCGAGGGTGGAAAGCAAAGACCTAGGCGATCTCCGAGTGCAGACCTTTCAAATGACTCAGAGTTCGCTAAACGCGCCTCCAGGAATGGATGGTCAGCCCCAACGGCAACGAGACCATCCTTGGGACTGTGGTGAGTAGCTGGCGAACGATGGCGTAATAATGAAATCTTTTGACCCACTTGTCTTGCATTATACAGACGACTAAATCGCCTTCCAACGAAGATCCACACGAATCTTGGTACAAGCGTACCTGCACACTACATAAAATCCTCTTCCAATTCTCGCCCAGTCTTTCGTGGCACATTCACATCCTCCTCAACGTTAAAGAGAGAGTCATATGATCGAGCCGCCTTTTCGACTTCTCTGGCTTTCGCCAATTCTGCTTCCTGCTTTTTCTGTTCATAAAAGTCGTTACTTGTGAGGTAGTAATTGAATTTTAGAACGAACCTTCTCCACCGCAGCTGCACGCTTAGCAGAATTTTCTTTTTTGATTCGGTCAACGCGCTCTTGCTCGTGATCAACTTGCCGCTCATTTTTGGTTTTGTTTAGACGATTTACAATAGGATTCTCGCGAGTGGCGACGTGTACTGTGATATCACGCGAAGGTTATTGCGGTTGATATTTTTAAAAAGCAACACATACCTCGTTTGACCTGTACTGTGTGCGTGGAGTGTATGGTGAAAGTGATAAAAAATGGATTCATACCCTTTTATCGTTATGGAACGAGACCTGCCCAACGGCCATATCACCAGTTTTCTTTTAGTCTGGCCATCAATAAAGAACCAAGGAAACATCGAGCTTGGGAGGACCTTTAGATTGTCCGCCGGGGTGTAGATGATGGTTAGACTGTCCTTCTTGTTTCCTGTTGAAGAAGATAGTGTCGTGAACCAAGTACATAAGGTAGTTCACACCTTCAATTGAATTGGCCTTGACAAGCTGGGCACAATCCACGAGCAGTTTCTCCGGTATGCTTTCCCATGACATTCCTTCAGGCATACGCAAGTAAACATGGGCAGAGGATAGTTTGTCGACATGGAACCAGATATCCTGAGGCCAGGCGTACTTAATGAGTTCCTCGTCTGCGAGAGGGTCTTAAGTCGTGGATCATTGCTACGTGTCGCCTCCCTCACTTTCCACCTTGTCGCGACCCATGTAGATGGTTGCTGCTGGATCAACAGCTTGAGGGAAAATTTGGGGTTCATTTACAGCTTGACAAAATCAAGTATCCTACCTGTAGAATTAAAAAAAAGGACCATCGTAAGTTGAGCTGAGGACGTTAACAGGAGGTGACCTGAATTTGATAAGGCAAAGTTGCCCGTAATAGGCTGGTCCCGTGGGATGTCAATGCCTTACATAAGTTATCCTTCATCTTGGTCGTGACAGACCTGCTTTTAACTAAGTAACTTCTGTTTTCTCCTTCGACTGGGGTTATCTACGCAAGTAAGTCTATGGACTCATAAGATTCTATTTGAAGGAGTCTAACGTATCGTTCCCAGTTTCGAAAAGCTAAATAGGGTGTTCTACAATGCAACCTAATCGGTTGGGACTTGGTCTGCGTCCACCTTTGCCGTCTTACGGCCAAGGTCCCTCAATGTCGGCTCTTGCACAGCAGCAGCAGATGCAATACATGCCACCACCCCAAGCCCAAAGGCAGATAACACTATTTGTCGGGTCGATTTCAGGAGGTATCACTGATGCTTTTCTGAACCAGCTGTTGTCGGTGAGTAACAGCGACCATCCCTAGAATGCAGATAATGACCGGTTTTTAGGCTTGCGGCCCTATAAAATCTTTCAAACGGCTGATAACGCCAGCGAACAAACCGCAAGGTTTTGGTTTCGCAGAATTCGAGGACCCTGGTGGAGCCTTGCGAGCGCTAATGCTGCTAAACGGTGTAGAGTTACCTGCATTGGAAGACGGCTGCGCGAACAAAAAGTTGCTGGTGCGTTTTCTTCAGCCTTCAAGATTTATTTCAAACCTACGTCGTGAATGTACAGGTTAAAGCAGATGAGAAAACTCGTGTCATCTTGGATGGGTTTTCAGCCAATCAAATGGTTACCGATGTCAGTGACACACCACATACAACTGCTTAACTCTGATTGCCCTCCTTTAGACCGAAGAAGCCAAGAAGCAAGAAGCCAAAGCCAAAATCGACGAATTAGTTTTTGATATCAATAGGGTATCGCAAGACGCAGCGAATAATGGGTTGATTGACAAAGAAAAATACATAATCCCCCCGCATCTTCATGATCTCCAAGAAGCTGATCTACCGGAGACCCAACGTGGCCTTGTCATTTCCGAAATCGCCCAATTCCGAGAACGAGCGGCGAAGCGGGAGCGTGAAAAAATGCGCGACGTTCGGGAGAACATGCCTTCCGTCAGTGGCGCGCCTAGTGGTCCAAAAGTGCGCGAATGGGGGAAACCTCAAGGGAGCCAAGACTCGATATCAACTCCGCAGAAAACCCAAGGATTTGGAAAGGGTGCCCAAGGGTACAGCAAACCTGTTGGGTTTGTAAAAGCAGAAGAAGGCAAAGGGGGCAGAGATCCTTTTGGGAATGATGGCGAGAAGAAGACAGACGAGGAATTGGAATCTGACAGGAAGGAGCAAAGGAAACAGGAGGAGGAGCTATCCTACAAAGATGTCTGAACACCTTTTACATTCACATCTATCTGCCTTGACTGACTTGATTATCATAGCGTGAGCGCCGGTATGAGCCGAGAGAAAGGACGCGCATTCAAGCCTTGGAACGTGCGATTGCCCGTGAAGCCGCTCAAAAGGAAGTAGAGCTGCGTGATAGGGTCGAAATCAAAGCGCGTCTTGATATTTGGGACGATGACGAGAGTGATGAATTGTTCTACATAGACCGGTCAGTTGTTAATTTTTACCCTTCTTTGTGATCTGACCTTGTATTTAGGTCGCGTTGGCGCCACTTACGTCAGCGACGACTCGAAGCTGAGGAGGCTGCGGACGAGAAGTCGCGCCGATTCGAAGAACAAGAAGCCGAGAATCTTCGGAGAGAGTCAGAAGACTTCCTGGCTCGACAAATGGATGAGATGCAAGCATTGGCTGAGGAACAACGTAAAGCAGGACTCCTCCTGGATGATGGAGCTCCTGTTCGATTAAACGTTTCCATTGCTGGTCCAACTGCGAAAGAGAAGGAGCCTCCAGCTAAAGAAAAGGTCACTGTTTTTGCCCATGAGGAAGAGGAGGAAGACGCAATAAAAAAACGGAGGGTGCCCTTGGTGAAACTCGACTTCAGTGCTTCAGAGAGCAGTGAACAAGCAAAAGAGAGACTGGAAAGAATACGTCAATCAGTCCCCCACGATAGGGAAACCTTATTCAAGGCTAAAGTCCGGTGGGATGGCCTTACCGATGTGAGATTTTTCCAGCATTTTTCTCATATTCTAATACCGATCTTTTTGCAGCTGTTGATTGATCGAAAACTCGAACCTTTGGTGAAGCGTATTATGGTGAAATATCTTGGAGAGATGGAGGAAGAAGATCTCATTATGTTTGTCCTTGAACATCTCAAAGATCACAAGTCACCGCAAAAGCTTATCGAGGGCCTGGAGCCAGTGCGTTTAAAACTTTACCGCTTTTGAAATCACGTCTTGATGGCTACTCTTTCAGGTCTTGGAAGAAGAAGCTGTAGAGCTGGTTGTCAATGTTTGGCGACAAATCATTTTCGAGAGCATGGCATACAATGAGGGATTACTGACGGAAAAAATGCTCGTCGACTAGCACTGAGCACGACAGGTGCGGTTGTAGCATGGTAGAATTCACGCTAGTCTTCAAGTGAGCGCAGGTGCGTTATACGGTATTAGGATTTCGGTTTGCTGAGAAGCATGTTGTGCATTGAGTTATTGCGTTGGCATGGAATCTTGTTTGTGTGATGACAAGTCTGAGAGGGAATTTTGTTGGGACGGAGTGACGTGAGTTCAACCTTTCGATCTATCTTGCGAGATGTAAATGATATTACCTTTCCCTTCCTTTCCATATGTATGACTGGCAAGGACATGACCCTCATATGGCTTCCAAGCCAATGCCCAAGCACTTGAAGGGAAACCCCTTTTTTTGTTGAGTTCACCTCTGCTTACCCCGCTAAATCAAGTACATTTTGATCATCATCCAGGGTAAGGGGGTGGTCTTCCTTCGACTATCTTCTGATCTCAACCTGCAAAATGAGTGGATCTGTATATTTCGGGTAAGCATCTGTCTGGTGATTCCGACTCCAGAATGCAACAGGATCCTTAATCTGGGGTTCAATGACTGATATAGTAGGCCTCTCCCCGATATACATCGGAGTCCGGTCCTCACACTCTATGTGACCGAGCGTCCTTGATTACTAGTGGTTTTCTCCAAGCGACATGTTGTAGTAGCTTACCTGCTTTAGCTTCCCTCCTACTTTCCCATGACGAATATTGTTATATCGCATGGTTGCCGCCAAATAAGCTGTAATTTCGTCGACGTCAATGCACAGGTTTTGTGTATTCTCAATCCCCACAATTAGACGCCCCACTACGTTATGATTAGTCGGAAGGAATTTGAACTAACCCCGACTAGGAGCCATTTGGCACATGGATTGCTCTATTTTCCCCAGCTTGAGCACTCTTGATCAGCTGGTGCTAGCTTCTTTTCTTGCGCTCCATCCCCACTTTCAATTTGCCGACGATGATCTGGAGCAATGCATGGAAATGTCATGTCTTCAGTGCGTGTATATAAGGTGATCTGTACTGGTACGCTGGGCTATAAAGTGGGGTGTGGCTTGCATAGTGTTTGTCCCCCTCCTACGAGCGTTATTCAGCGGCTCAACCCCCAAGATTCTTATATGCCCAGTCGTTGTGGAGTTTTGTGTTGCAAAACGCGCCTTAATATGCTGACTGCTTATGTTGCTCTCACTCTGTTATTCAAAGGGGTTGTAGGACAGTCGTCTGCTGCGAGTGCAACTGCTCCTGTGGCAGCTAGTACTGCAGTTCCTTCTATTACAGTCGCTACTGCAGTTCCCAGTCCAACCGCCCCATTGAGCTCTCCGCTACCATCGCAAGTCGCATTGCCACCCAAACAAGCGTGGTGCCCTTCGGAGATCTTTTGCGCGGGGTCGGTGAGTTGCGTCATCCGAGGGAATATTGATCGCTATCTGGAGCCAACTTCCTTTTAGTTGCTACAAACCGTCAACGTCGCACATCTGTACCCAGACGATAAAACATTTGTGGATAAAGTAAGGAAACCTGGCTTGAGAATTCACTGTTTCTAATTTGGGACAACGACTCTCAGCCAACCAGCAAAAGTGCCCAAGCTGTCCTTGCAGATTTCCAAAATATCTCCTCGTCGACAACCTATAACCAAATTGTCAATTTCCTTGATTCAGATTTCACAGGAGAAGGGCTTGAACTTGAGGCCTTGCCCTTGCCCGAATTCAACCCAACACCGCCCTTTCTCAATAACATCACCGCCGCTCTCCCCAAAGCATTTGCACAAACTGTACATGGCTTCTGGACACAACTCATTCGCGGAACCAACTCGTCAACACTGTGTGGAACAAGTGGGAAGTGTGAGAGCACTTTGATTCCTCTCAATCATACTTTTGTTGTTCCAGGTCAGCAATTTCAGTCGTTCACAAGGCAAACTCTATGTTAAAATCAATTAGGTGGTCGCTTCCGAGAGATATACTATTGGGACAGCTTCTGGATCGTCGAAGGCCTCATTGAGTCCCAACTTTTCAGTGTTGCCAATGATACCCTGCAAAATTTTATGGACGAGCTTGACCAGTTCGGTTTCATCCCTAACGGAGGTCGAATTTACTGTAAGTAATTTTTGGCACAGGCACTTCCATCTGGATTAGTATCCATTACATCATCAGACTTGAATAGATCCCAACCACCCTTGTTCATTCAGGCATGTAATCTCTCTTCTTTCTAACTTTAGTGGTCTGCTGATCTTGCTAAATACAGATGCTGGCCCGATATGTGTCGGCCAGTGGCGATAAGAGCATCTTGACACGGGCACTTCCTTTGGCGGAGGTAAGCCAGACGCAAAGCTGGACATTATCAGCTCTGCTGACCGGGCTGTTCTAATGTATAGAAAGAATTGAAATGGTGGACCGACAACCGTTCTGTTCAAGTTAAGAGCCCTTTCTCGAATAAGACGTTTTCGATGTTCCACTATTCAGTGAACAATACGGCTCCCCGTCCCGAGTCGTACTTAACGGGTTCGTTTTTTAATCAATTACGCTGTTCATGTCCTTACAAGAGTTATCTCAGACTATACCACTGTCAATGATCCATCGGCACCTGCTCTTAACGATACTCAAAAAGCATCTCTGTATGCTGAACTCGCCAGCGGTGCTGAGACTGGTTGGGATTACACCATGCGCTGGTTCTCTGCGGCTAATGCAGCATCTGGATTAAGAAGCTTAAATGTCAGGAATACTATTGGGGTCGACTTGAATAGCCTTCACTGTGGGTTACATTTGGAAAGTCGCCTCTGTCCCTGCAGCTGACCTTTCTAAGATAAAAACCACCTTCTATTGGCTGGATTGTACGGAAACTCTAACGTCACAGCAGTCAAGCAACACACTACTGCCGCTGCGTCCCTTAAGGAAGGGATCTTGGATCTTTTCTGGGACTCCCAAAAGGTGGGTATAAATGGCAGTCTATTATAAGAAAGAACGCTGATTGGACGACACTATTAGCTCGCTTTTTACGATTTCATCCTCGACACCAACAGTAGGAGTAATGTCTTCAGTGTCGCGGCTTTCTACCCTTTCTGGAGCGGTATAATTCCCGACCAAGTCGCTCAAAGCTCTGAAGCCGCGTTCCAGGTGTTCTCAGCTGTAAACATGGTACTAAATCGGTACAACGGTACCTTCCCCTCGACCTTTGTTGACACTGGGCTGCAGTGGTATTTACTTTCCATTACCATTCCGTCGCTATATTAAGCCCTCTCTTTAGGGATGCTCCTAATGCCTGGCCACCTCATCAATACATCATCCTCCAAGCTATTCGAGCACTTCCAACAAATGTTTCCAATACCAACCTCCCCACACCGTCTGCAAGCCAGTCAACCTTCGACTTGATTCCGTCTGGGCAGCTTGGAATTGCGGAGAATGCGCTTCCTGGCCAGCCAGTCCATGGAGGAACATCGATCGTTAACTCCACAACATCGGGCCCAAATGCAGATATTAACAAAGGCAACAACACTGTCTTCAACGGAGGAAGTGCAGTGGCAGGCGAAGGCTGGGCTCAAGCCTTGCAACGTCAGTTAGCAAATCGATACTTCGCAAGTACACTGTGCAGCTGGTGAGCGTCGTTACATACGATGGACCATTCGAAGGCCTGACCTGGTGATCTCAACCCAAGGCATGCAACTGGAGGGTCAATACCCGGTGTCCTTCCAAGGTTATCTGACCAAGAATTGAACGTGACTCTTAGTACGAGTAATACTGGAAACGTGAGCGATATCAGCAATCGGAATGAGTCGCTTACTGATTTATAAACGATTATCAGATGTTTGAGAAGTTTTCGAACTTGGATATTGATTCCGCAGGGCGAGGGGGAGAATACACCGTGCAGGTAGGCACCTAATGCATGACATGACGTAGTGTTGCAAATACTAATTACCCCTTCCCCGCACCTTTCCCCGCAATCTAGGCTGGTTTCGGCTGGACCAATGGCGTCTTGCTTTGGGTCGCGAGTAATTACGGCGCCGTTCTTGAGTCGCCCCAGTGTCCAAATTTGTTGCAGACGCCTGCTGTTACACCAGGTGGCCCGAAGAAATCTGATGCAAGGACAGCTCTGTATGGCACAACAGAGACCATACTTATGGCTCTGGCTGTCGCTCTAGGAACTGTGATTGCTGAGCAATTGTTGTAAAATTTTACCAAATGCACCGATTGATTTCTATACGTTTACCCCAGACAGAATCCCCGTCCGGAGTCTTCATTCCTTGACTTCCGTCGAATTGCACAATTGATCTGTTTCCCCTTGCCGGCCGTTACCCCATGATCTATTTATGCACTGCGGGGAAGGAAACCAATGTGCATGAGTGTGCATGCAACGGAACACCGAACTTATGATTTTTCACGTGGAGAAGGATTCTTCAGACTTCTTCTGCCTTGGCAGCCTCCTGGCACTGAGCTGTGAAAGACTGAACTTGTCCTTGATTCCTTAACGTTTGGCTCACAACCTTGTCACAAGACCACTGCAGCAGTGTTGTATGTACCTTTCGCATGACAGAGCCTTTGGTTGAAGGTTTGGCCGTCATTTACAGCAGAAATGTGGCTTCAAAACTCCAAGTCTATATTTAGTCGACAGTCTGAACAAGATTCTGCTACTTCTCGACTCGAAATCGAGAACACTCTCAAAGAGACTTGCTTATAAACCGTGACTTCCTGGCACAACTGTGTCCAATGGCTTCAAAGGGACGCAACGTTAAGTGACGAATGCAAGCTCTTGTATCGAGGTAGCGGGGCAAGCATTTGCAATTGTCTATCTTAGCATCCAACCATCGCTGTTCTCGTTTCATCTGCGATTAAAAAGGTAATTCCTTAACTTCTCGGGTCTGTTCTTTTCGTGGTCATGCTTGTACTGTCCGCGTGCAACCCGACGTCGTGGGCCGACGATCCCCAAATACTACCTGCCAGATAGCAAGCGTCGCGTATGTGCCAAGTTGCACCGAATCAGTTTTGCGAATCTACTTAAACTGGACCGAGAGGCAAACAGAAGCAAGGCGACGTTGAAGCCTCGCAATGTTCAGAATGATCCCTCAGGTGTTGCTGAGCGCCGCGCTTCTTTCTACTTACACCGCTGCTGCGCCTCTCTCTGGACCCACTGTACCCCTCGACGGTGCCAAATTTGTAGGCGTCAATTCTGGTACAACAGAAAAGTACCTGGGCATCCCGTTTGCTTTACCTCCGTGAGTTTTTCACTTATGTATTTCTTTCCTTTTGTTAATATGTCCTCTCGCCCAGCGTCGGCGAGCTTCGCTATCGGTTACCCCAGGTCATTGCTTACAGCAACGGTACCTACGATGCCTCGTCTTTTGGGCCTTCGTGTGGTCAGCAATCGATCGAACTCCCCATCGTTAAGGGCCTGGTTGGCGATGCCGCAAACTATGTTGTAAATTCAATTTTCGGACAAATCTTTCCGGACGACGAAGATTGTAAGTTTCGTAGTGTAAATTTGCTTGTAAAATATTTTTTGACGGAAGAGCGGTTAGGCCTTACCATCAACGTCGTCAAGCCAAAGGGGGCAACTCCAACATCCAAACTCCCAGTGGTTGTGGTAAGTTTACTGGTTGAGATGAGTCAGTAAACGTTTTGACTTTTTTTCCCCCCTTCCCAATCAGTGGATCTTTGGAGGTATGGAATAGGCGTTTGCATTTAGTGACGCCAGCCTTCAGCTCATCAATGGTCTATATCAGGCGGCTTCTTACTTGGTGGCACCTCCATGTACGACGGATCACTTATCGTCTCCCGCTCTCAGGCGCTCTCGCAACCTGTTGTTTACGTCAGTATGAACTACAGGCAAGTCTATTTTTCTTGGACCTGGTTACTTCTAACTAATCTCTTAAAGACTGACAGGGTTCGGGTTCCTCCCAGGAAAAGAGGTCAAGGAGGCCGGTGTGGGGAATCTTGGTCTTCAAGATCGTAGGTCCAATTTTAGGTTTATATACTGGAGAAAAGGGCTGATATGTCCATCAGAACGTGCTGCTCTACGATGGGTCCAAAAATATATAACTCAGTTCGGTGGAGACCCAACCAAAGTTACTATGTAAGTCCTCAGCGCTATCGAGTAAATTTTTAATTTTTACACCGCTTAGATGGGGTGAATCTGCTGGCGCCATCTCCGCTTCTCTACACATGGTTGCCAATGGAGGGGATACCGAAGGCCTTTTCCGGGCTGCCTTCATGCAATCCGGCGCTCCCATTCCTGTCGGTGATATGAGCAATGGCCAAAAGTATTACGACGCCCTTGTAGCAGAAACCAAATGCACAGGCTCTTCTGATACACTAGCTTGTCTGCGTTCTGTTCCTTATGCTGCTCTAAAGGCGGCTATTAACAAATCCCCAGGAATTTTTTCCTACCAGGTGCGTTGTTTTTGAGCCTTTAGAATGTTTGATTCTAACCGCCAATTGACGTCTCAGTCGCTGAATATTGCATGGACTCCGAGAACAGATGGCACCTTCCTTACAGATTTTCCTCAAAATCTTATCCAGCAAGGAAAAGTCGCAAACATCCCTTATATCACTGGTGGGCATTATTTACTTGCGTGCTGAAACGGTTTCTGATTTTATTAGGCAACTGCGACGACGAAGGGACCTTGTTTTCCTTGGGCAATAGTAACATCACGTTCGTTGTGTCCTTGAGATGTTACCTTACTATTACTGAAAGTCACATATCAGAACGGATTCTCAGTTCAAGGCGTGGTTAAAAAACGTTTTCCTGCCTGGTATCACGGATTCACAAGTCGACAAGGTCGGAGAACTTTATCCAAGCAACATCCTCCAGGGGTCCCCATTCGGGACAGGTGTCTTCAACGCACTAACTCCTCAATTCAAGCGTTTAGCCGCTTTCCAAGGTGATGGTGTGTTCCAGGCTCCTCGCCGTTGGTTGCTTCAGTATACTGCAGGCAAGCAAGACGTCTGGGTTTACTGTAAGTGACTTGGACAAATTGCCAGTTTTGTTCTCAAATGCCACCATTACAGTGAATAAACGCCTAAAGCTTTTACCCATCCTCGGAACCGTAAGATCTCCCTCGATTAAGACCAGCATAGAACTTAATCTATTCTTTGACAGGTCCACGCGTCAGATCTTCTAAACGTCTACGGTGGTGGAGAGATGGGCGACCACCTCATTCGCTTCGCAAACAAACTCAACCCCAATCCAAACAACGGATATCAGTGGCCGAAATACACCCTTTCCGCGCGCAAAATTGCCACCTATCTGGATGGTCCTTTACCCCTCGCAACATCAGACGACACTTACAGAGCAGACGAAATGAGTTATCTCAGCCAACTGACATTGCAACACCCGATTTAAAGACCGCAACTTGATTTATGACGACAATTTTATTTTTCATGAGTGAAGATGACCTGCCATGTAAACTTTAACGCACATCAATGTATTTCGTATGACAAATTCAGAGCTTTACATTTTATCAGCGACTATTTGGTCTATAAGGCATGAAAGCACGCAGACATGGATGCATCTACCGCGATCAACCGAAGTCTTTGTATGAAAAAGGGTAGACCCTGATGGAGCGATCATGATCTGAAGCCCAGTTGAACACCAACCGTGCAGAGCGCTGCGGACAACGAGTGGCAGATGTCAGGTCCTTGACAGTCCTTGACCTTCGCCAACCTAGCAGATAGAAGCAAATAGTTCCATTTTATGACTTCTTTGCCTCGCAGCTCATAAGAAAAGCCTTCACGGAGTATAGCATTGGTCCTTGAGCTTTATTAGCCGAGCGCTGGCCTAAGCGCCCGGGATTCCGGCAAACATTACCCGGTCACCTGGTAAAGGTCAGACCACCTGATGATGCTGATGGACCGGTTGTTGTTTACCTGCTGCCTACCTTTGTTCTTTCTCGCCATTATGCTTGCGACTTGCATAGATCAACCAATGTTAGCAGTCATCTGACCCACTGGGCCGCAAGGAGTACCATGGACCTGGGGCGGCTGGCTTGAACTACTGTTCCATTGTAGGCATTGTGGCTGTCTATGTGACTATCGTCCACCCGCTGCTTCTTTTCCTGACGGCGTCCGACTACATTCCCAAAGCTGTCATCTCGAGACGGCCGAGAGGTTTTGAGTTCCTCCGTGAACGTTGTGGTTCCCTGTGACCGTGTCAACACTTACAAGCTGTCTTTGGTATCCTCGTTCTGCACGGTCTCATGACACTTCGCGTTTGCAGATTTTAAAATATCTTTGGTACTCTCCGCACTTCGAAGAAAAACACGGGCCTGCAGCTTTGTGACATCTGACACTCGGTGTTGATACCCAGAACTGCATCGTTAGAATGAGTGAGAATGGGTCGTGCTGGTTTCGAGATCTCTGAGATATTTCTCCTTGTAGTCGCTTTCGTTATGATGTATCTGAAAGGATAAAATAAGGAGGCCTATCTTCGAGTTAGCAGCCGGATATCCCAAATGCGTCCTCAAGTTCTTTTCGGTCTCGCTGTTCAGTTCGCGTGTGTGTTCGCAGCGCCTTCTGCAGCGCCTACTGTCCGGCTGGATAATGGAACGTTCTCTGGTACAACGTCGGGCTCTGTCCAAAAGTTCTTGGGTATCCCCTTCGCCAAACCACCGTGAGCATATTTTTGGTACTCGATTCGTTATTACCCATCTTTTCTTTCTTCAATCTAGCGTTGGAGACCTCCGCTACCGACTGCCCCAAACCATCCCAGCTTATAACGGGGCGTTCGACGCGACGAATTTCGGTCCCTCTTGCGGACAACAGTCAATTACCTTGCCTATTGTCCAGGGTTTGGCGGCTGAAGCAGCGGACTACATCGTCAATTCAATATTTGGCCAAATTTTTCCTGATGCAGAAGATTGTAAGTAGTACAACTTAACGCTTAATATTCATTCTCACATGCACTACAGGCCTCACCATCAACGTTGTTAAACCAGCAAGTGCTACGTCATCCTCAAAATTACCCGTTGTAGTGGTAAGTTTGTCTTTCACGCTGGTCATGAATGACAATTTTGATATCTGTTTTTAGTGGATCTTCGGAGGTTGGTGCTTGCCTAATGTCCAGGAAGTAACATATATACTGACCATGTTTTGAAGGGGGTTATGAGCTTGGCAGCACTACCATGTAGGTTCACTTCGTCTGAATCTTTGACCGAAATCGCCAATCGTACCCACAGGTATGATGGCGGGGCAATTGTTTCGCGTTCAATTGCATTGGGAAGCCCAGTCGTATATGTCAGCATGAACTACAGGTATGGTCCGAGTTCCTCGCCATCTGATTGTCAAATAATTTTTTTAGACTCACAGGCTTCGGCTTCTTGGCTGGCAAAGAGATCAAAGCTGCGGGGGTCGGAAATCTCGGGCTGCAAGATCGTGAGCCATTCTAGGGCTTGTCGTTTAAGATATATGATACTGATGCGTTTTCAGAACGAGAAGCGTTAAGGTGGGTACAGAAGTACGTTACCCAATTCGGAGGAGACCCAACAAAGGTCACCATGTACGTTAAGTTTCGTCTGCTATCTGGAGACATTTCCATTAAATCCATCGTATCCAGCTGGGGAGAATCAGCTGGGGCTATTTCAGCTGCCCTTCACATGGTTAGCAATGGAGGCAACACAGAAGGTCTATTCCGTGCCGCGTTCATGGAATCTGGCGCTCCCATACCTGTCGGTGATATCGCCAATGGCCAGAAATATTATGATGCTATCGTAGCGGATACCGGGTGTTCGGGCGCTGCTGACACCCTGGCTTGCCTACGAACTGTGCCATTTGCTACTATGAAATCGGCCATCAACAAATCTCCAGGAATTTTTTCATTCCAGGTAAGCACAATCCCTTCATCTCACCACCATAGGTCTCAATTTATATTGTAGTCGTTAAACCTCGCTTGGCTCCCTCGCACCGACGGCGTCTTCCTCACGGACAATCCGCAGATTTTGGTGCAACAAGGCAAAGTGGCCAATATCCCATATATTACAGGTAAAACCTTTATCCCTCAAAATCTTTTTTTGATTTCTCAGTCGTCGTTGTCCAGGAAATTGTGACGATGAAGGAACCCTCTTCTCCCTGTCAACATTGAACATAACGTGGGTCATCCTTTACCTTATGTTCACTTCCGAGGACTAGCAGTCTTAATTAACTTCCCACAGAACGGAGGCTCAAGTGCACGACTTCGTCAAGACACAATTTTTCCCAAAGATCTCCGACGATCAGCTGAACCAGCTCGCTAAGCTCTACCCTGCAGACATCACACAAGGCTCACCTTTTGGTACTGGAATCTTCAATGCAATCTCGCCTCAGTTCAAGCGCATTGCTTCGTTCCAGGGAGACGGTGTATTCCAAGCGCCACGCAGGTGGCTCCTCCAGAATACTGTTCCTACAAACCCCAACGTATGGTCGTTCAGTATGTCAACCTTCGTATGGAAAGTGGGGACGTCAATAACGCCTTTTCTGTCCACAGTTAATAAACGCTTGAAGGCCTTACCCGTCCTCGGATCTGTATGTTATCCTGGGTTCACCTGTATGTCCTTCAAACTGACGTGCTTTCATATTTGAAGGTACATGCATCTGATCTTCTGCAAGTTTACGGCGGTGGAGAGATGGAAGACTACCTCATTCGTTTTGCCGCCACTCTCAATCCCAATTCACCAGACCTCAGAACTTTCCAATGGCCGAAATACGACCTTCAAAACCGCAAGCTCCTGACGTTCCAAGATGGACTTTTCCTCTGGCAATAACCCCCGACACGTACAGGCAGGATGCGATGAACCTCCTGACACAAATCACTCTCGCGAACCCGGTTTGACCGACCTTTATCAACTTCTTCCACCGACTGTTTTCATTCCGAGAAAAGACAACCTTGAATCGCGAAAATCTCGCATGCTTGAAATTGTACGACTTATCAATATGAATAGGGATACGACATAACGATTACCTGTCTATTTGACATTACACGAAATCTGTATTATTATAACGCTGAATAACCTTGCTTCTAAACTTTTCTCTAAATTGTCAATCAAGAGGCTCCTCATCTAACCGTGATCGGTTGTCCATGTACACTTGGGGCAGAGGACTTGACCCATCGAGGGCGAAGAAATCGTCCACAGTCAGCGGTCGTAGGTCAAATCCCTAGAAAAAATTATTATCAGTACAAGATGAGACAGGCAGGCAGTTGTCACATACCTCCATCTGCCCTTTGCAATAGGTCGTGGTCTCCAGATGTAGTCCTCATGAATTCTCGCACCGGCACCATAGCTGCATTCCGACATAGTTCTCTCAGATCTGACCCGGACAGTCCTTCTGTATGCGCCGCGAGAGTTTGAACACTAAAATTAGGGGACACCTTGGTATCTTTTAGCATCTGAACATAAATAGTTCAACGACAAGGCAGGGGAAAAAATCAGGGAGGCAGTACATACTAGGGTAAGGATCCTAGTTCTCTGTTCAAGGTTAGGCAGTTCAATGCCGAAGCGTTTCGGCATGCGACGCAAAATGGCCGAGTCAATATCGTTTGGACGGTTGGTTGCACCAAGGACCAATATCCGGTCGGTCCCTGAAAGAAGGCCATCCCAGAGCCTATCAAAGGTGAGTTTTTAGCAAGATGTCAAAATAACACTATATCAGAAAACGGGTAACGAACGTCATGAACTCTGCCTTCATCATTCCTGTCACTTCATGATCTCCCTTCGTCCGTTCTCGTAGGAAAGAATCGATTTCATCAATGAAAATGATGGAGGGCTGGGTTTTCCGTGCAAGGCTAAAAAGCCCGGCAACGAGTTTGTTGGACTCTCCGTACCACTTGTTGGTGAGGACTGAAGCGGCGATGTTGATGAAGGTAGCTCCGGACTCTTTAGCCAGGGCTTTGGCCAACATGGTCTTTCCGCATCCCGGAGGTCCAAAAAGGAGGACACCTTTAGGAGCTCCAAGCAAAGATGAAGATGAAGTGAAGAGATTTGGGTATAGAAGGGGATAGATGACGGATTCTCGCAGGGAGGAAACGATGGGATCAAGTCCGCCAATATCTTTGATATTCGTCGACAATAAGACAGCCGAGGATGATCTAGAGATTACCGTGCTTACCTTTGAATGTGACGGGGATGTCATCAGGATGAATTACCTCGTTCGCGACTTTGCCTGAAATTCCGGGGGTGTGAACAAGGAAAAGCAACGGAAATTAGGATGACATACGTTCATATTCATCGAGTTTCAATTCGTGATGTCCCAACCGTTTCAGAGCTTCTAGCTGCTTTGCTTTTACAGCGTTGTCCTTCTTATCCGGCGATATGCTGTCTAGGACCCACTTGATAATTTGTCAATTCAGCGTAGCTGGGATACAGTTCAGAGCATTGCTCACTCGCATAGTGTAATACAAAGCTGCCTTGCAAATGTGCTCAATGTAAGGTCATGTATAGAAAATAAAATTGCCCACTTGAGATGCAAGAAATAGCGCAACTATGAACGAGGCGATACACCGTGTCAGCTTGTCTTTCCGAAAATTCCGAACCATTGCCCACCTTCAAATGCAGCCCGCTTCGTTCCTGAAGAAACCATCTCAGGGAAGTGCCGTTTGCAGTGGATGTAGAGGGAGAAGGAAACAGCTAATGTATATCCTTGGGTCTGCGTTGGTCGTTGTGCAAGATAGCACCAGCTTTGGTGAGCGTGACGAAAGGGAAAGATAACATCAAGCGTCTGGTCACGCTAGGTCGCTGTACATGCTCTCATGCAAATCGAAAGCATATTGGACATCTGATATTAGGCTTGGGGGGTAAAGGGTTATAAAAGTGCATGATAAGTCTAGTACCGTAGTGATGTGTATGTAAATATGGATGACTCTAGATAGTACAAGAGGATGATGCATTACTAAATGGAAAGTTGAGTGCGAAGTACGTGAAAGCATTGAGGACATGATCGAAAGCAATGCTAAATGAAAGCGGGGCTGGTGTTTTTTTATTTTATTTGTCGCGATAGTGTTCCTGTGGGGTTGTGGAGGTAGATTTCAGCCAAACTATTTGAACTAGTTCGGACACCTCCACTGGCCGTGTAAGAGCCGTCGGCCCAGTGAATAATTGAAGATCTAGGACATAGGTTGTTGAAAAGACGCCTGGTCGACCGATGGGAACTTAAAGGGTGGAAAAGTCCTGTCGTTACGAGAAAAGGAAAAGAAGGGAGGCCAAGATAGAATAGAGGGTTTGATGATTCGGAGCCTCGGAAATCGGTACTCGAGACCGGAAAAATGATGAGGCTTGATAGAACCGAAGGGCCATGCATACTAAGGGCCTGGGACGGTGAAATAGAAAGGCTGAACCGACTGATGCACCAGTTTTCAATGAGAGTTGATACCGAGATTGGGTTTACCTCCTCATAGTGGTGGCGACCCAGCCGTTGGAGCCGTGACTCTTGATTTCAAGTGGGCTTTGGGAACACGGGCAAGAGTTACAAGACCGACCCCGTCTTCAGTTGTCGAGGTGGTAACTTGGACCAAAGGTGGAGCGGATGAGGCTGAAGGTCCAGCGTAAGCCCTCCAGCGACGGCGGGATCCGTCGCGGCCGACAACGGTAGGGATTGGTAGCTGGTATGTAGGGCCAGACGATCGGCCACTTAGCTTGCACTGTCGGTACAGGTATAGCGACAATAGTACTACAAGGAATAGGACTGGTGGGGTGAAATGACAGGGAGCTCAGATAAAACAGCCACGACATGGTTCTGAAACTCACCAACACCGATGACGATTAGCTTTACCACCGACCGCTGAAGTTGACCCGAAGAAGCAGAGCTGCCATCACCGTTGTCACGAGCGCAGAATGTTGATGTGCAAAGGGGTAACACATACGCCTCGGCGACGGCGACGGCGAGGACGAGAGGGTAGAAGAGAATAAGGGTGGTGGGACGCATAGCGACGAATAACTGCGGAGGAAGCGTCAGTCAGAACACAAACGCAGAGGCGAAGCGACATACCAGAATGATGAGTATGAAAGAAAGTTGAAAGGACAAAAGTATGGCGAACGAAGATGTATTTGTACAAGAAGAGATGGGAGACGACGAACACGAAGGTCTTTATGAATCTTTCAAGGATAAGATTTGAAGGTGATGTGACCTGGGATTACCGGAACCATTCGCCGTCCATGGAACACAAATGGAAAATCCGGGAGTGACGTCCATACGACTCCTTACGAGTCATGGTCGCCATCCCGGGTCCGAAAGGCTAGGACAGGGATAGTTGAGTTGGCAAAGTAGGCGTGAACCAAGCATTCTTTGCGTGGCTGGTAAGCTCTGGCAAGGACTTGGTCGGGTATTCATCTGGTGCGAGTGATAGGATTTCATGGGTCGAGAATCCTTTGGCCACATGAGCTGAGGTTACCGAAATGGGCTAAACGATTGGCGCTCAAGATCTCATCGAGATCTAAGTACTCCGAACAGTGATTACCCCTTGAGTCCCCTTTGGCACAACCAGCGTGTTGGAAAGTTTTAGTCTAAGGGAAAATGACTGCCGGGGGAGGCCAATTGAGTTTGCCGAAGAGGATGAATATGCGGTTGATCATGACCTTGAAGGATTGCTCGTGACTGTGAGTGTGACAACAAACAGACAGCAATTTAACCACGTGACCAATAATTCCAATTCTTCATCATCGCAAGCCACGTCGTATGGAAAGCCCCCTCACCGTCCTCGTTTCACTGGGATCATCGCTACTGCTATCAATTCTCACAATATGGCTTTTCCTGCGTATTCAAAGCTGGCACCTTCGCTCGACAAACCCCGCACGTCGAAAGGCATTGCTGAGTGAACTAGGCTACGCTCACGACGACCAGAAGCGGATTGTCGGCTTCTTTCATCCATATTGGTGAGTTATAGATTTTGAAGCTTCCTGGCGCTCGCTGATTCTACCTTGAAGCTTGAAGTAATGCTGGTGGGGGCGGTGAACGCGTCCTATGGACGGCTATTGCTGGAATGCAGCGTACGGACCCTGACGTCGTCAGTGTTGTATATAGCGGTGATATCGATGCCACAAAACAAGAAATTCTTTCCAAAGTGAAAGTGAGATGCTTCCATTTTGGCGGCGTGCATCTTTGAGATTACTGAAAGGCTGTGTCTTCCTAGTCGAGATTTGACATATTCCTGGACCCAAAATTGGTTCATATCGTGTTTCTGCAATCTCGCCATCTTGTAGAGGATTCGTCATGGCCCAGGTTCACCCTGCTCGGCCAAAGTCTTGGATCCATGTATTTGGCCTGGGAAGCCATGTCAAAACTCATTCCAGACTTGTATATTGGTAGCCGTTTCTTTTTGCTATCGTATTCCCGATCGCTTTTCTGATTCATTCCGACCAGATTCGATGGGATTCGCCTTCACCTTCCACGTTGTTTCTCATCTGGGCGGTATCCCAATTGGTGCCTACGTTCATTACCCGATTATCAGCACGGATATGTTGGCCAGGGTCAAATCCCGGAAAAAATGGCATACCAATGCAGATCGAATATCTTCATCTACATACTCAGTCGTGGGAAGCTCCTGCAAGTTCCGTTGGAATTGTCACGATTTGCATTGCTCGACTAATCCTCATCTAGATATTATCGCTTCTTCATGTACTACTATATGTTATCTCTCAGGACTTCAAACTTCATCATGGTCAATTCCTCATGGACGCGGAATCATATCGATTCCATCCTTCAGCATTCCGATGTTCTTTTGGACGCACTCCATATGCTTCCGCCATTATTCGTCATCAAGCTTTTCGCGTACGACAACGCGCCCAAAAGTGCAAGAATAGTTTATCCCCCATGCGATACGCGAGAAATGGCTCGATTTCCCTTGATGCCTCGTAAACGTATTATCCTGAGCGTCGCCCAATTCCGGTTAGCACCAATCGCAATCTTTGCATGCGTACTTGCTAACCATCTTTGTAAGGCCAGAAAAGGATCATCAGGCACAACTCTTAGCTTTTCACAACCTGCTAACAACTCATTCGCAGTATGCGCGGGAAGGCCCTGAGCAGGTCAAACTCGTTCTTGTAGGAGGGAGCCGCAATGAAGGTGACGCTCAGCGTGTGCTCGAGCTTCGCAAGCTCACCAAGAACCTCGACATCGAGGTGCGTTTTTCTATAAATATTGGCAAGGCAGTGTGTGACACAGCCTTGTTTCACAGCCACATGTCGAATTTATCATCAATGCCTCTTATTCAACCGTCCTTGAGTGGCTATCAAAAGCTAGCATTGGTTTAAGCGCTATGGTCGACGAGCATTTCGGAATAAATATTGTGGAGTTTATGGTTAGCACCAATCTTCCGCCCGCATTGTCGAAATCCTTGTTAATAGGCCGGCTTTGTAACAGGCCGCTGGCGTTATCCCCGTTGCGCATGCGTCAGGAGGTCCGCTGAAGGACATTATTGTGCCATTCAATGGGGAACGTACAGGTTAAGGTCATGCTTCTCCCGAGATTTACATGTATCTTACTTGTTTTCATGAACTAGGATTCCACGCTCTTACCACAGAAGAGTTTGCGGAAGCAATTCAGACTGTTTTGTCGCTCTCACCGAAGAAGAGGCGGCGATGAGATGGAGAGCTCGGGCGTGGGCGGTCCAGCGATTCTCGGAAGAGGAGTTCGAAAGAGGGTGGAATCAAAGCGGCTGGCGAACGTATCTGTCGTAATGCCGGCAAAGTATCACGAAAAAAGAAAGATTTTCCTCTATTATTATGGTTCCATTTATCATTTGCCTCTTGATCATCGTGGGTGGACTTCTGTCCAATACCGGAGTTTTGAAGAGATGTCTGTCGGTGACCATCCTCTTCACCGAGTTTGATCACCGTCTGTGATTTGATTTTCTCTTACACTGTTACTTCTCTGCTTACTGAGTTCGTGGCGCCTTATAGCTCACTGGAGAACGAGAGGGCAAGAAGATCCTGGTAATCCGGTATCATTATAAATTGCCAGTAAGAGACCGCTAGGCCCGTGACATTCTTGACAGAACGATTCATGGACAATCGAACCGAACCCCGAGCCACTTCGGAAACTTTGTATTTAATATACAACCGGGAGATCTGCGCTGCGGCCGAGATGAAATAAAACACCCGTTGTCTGAGCCTTGAGCTTACCGTGGTCCACTTAGCCTGATCTTTTTTTTCACTGCATGTTCCCGCTTTGTATAAATTACTTCCACGTTCAGAGAAGTGAGAGTTCACTAGAGCGCCGAACGGAACGTCAGCAAAAGTTGAATTTCGTATTCACTGTTCCGTGAACCGAATTAACTTTCACTGCCACACGGACCTCTCTGGCCGACAATTATGCTCAGCGCTTATGTAAAATTGAACAAGCGCCTAGACGTCTGAGGACCTCAGGAAATAGCTACTCCGTCTCGAGAACATGGCATGGAGTCGACGACCCATAGTATACGCTTGGCTTGGCTTGGGCAGAGGGTGTAATGTCGCAGAATCTGGAGAATCTCACTGACATACTGCTGTAGTTATCAAAACGAAAGGATCCCACCTCTGCACCAAATCCCGTCTCGAAAACCCGGATCCGCAGTGAAAAAATTTATCAACAGGGCCGCAGTCACCCCGATGCTCCAGTTGCAATAAACCGATTTGGTGACGAGCCCGCCGTATTATTAGAACCCTCGTGCATTTGACATCTGTATACACGCACAGCCATGAAAAAGCAAGAGAAGGATGATCCAAGTATAAAATAACTATTTCAAAATTCCATTAATAAATACGAGGATTTTTGGCAAGCAGGCTTACTTCAAGTTCACTGTCCCCTGTTCAGGTGGATAACAAACGACGACAAGCTCGCCTGGACCAGTCTAGTGTAGTGGATGTGAAACTGACGCCAAGGCTATCTACGGCAAGCAGGACAATTATATCAACCTGCTACGTAATAAAGGACAGTCATACCCACCAAGCAACAGGTAAATCCAGTGCATCACTTGTGACGCGACTTTTGTGCGAATCCCATACAGTGATCCCCTTAGCACAGGTGCTCTGGTTTTGAGGGCAGACAGTCCACTGATAGCAAACCAACGATGCCATCACAGGCGATATGGGCGCCAGGGCGACGCAGAATTATCGATGGCGATATATCCACGACCGTTCGCCTACTAGAGCGTAGTACCAGTAGGTGACTTTGAGGTGATTCGTGACCACCTCAATCAGGTATTTATCAGACCGAAACTCACTCGATGTCGCATTCATTTGCAGGCTATTTTGAAACTTTTCCCTGAACTGTTTATCGCGATCGACTGACATAAGCTCGAATAAAATTGGAGTTCAAGATGAGTTTTTCAACAGGTCAGGCCCAAAATGGAAGGAAACGTCGGTAAGCCCACGAAACGGAAATAATAAATATTTGCATGGCTCTGATGAACTTCATTGGATACCGGACGTCGGTTGGACGGCATCGATGGCGAGACATTGACCTGTCCTTGCAAGAAACCAAATTCCAAATCTTGACAGGGTTTCAATTGAATCAGGAATCTGGGGTTCAAGCTGTTGGACATTTAAACGTGGAGTCGCAATCGATATTGGACCGATAGGCTTCCCAAAACATACCAACTGGGGTCTATCTCCGATTCTTCAGCGGCTTCCAATTAGTACACAGTTACACAACTCAATGGAACGTAAATGTGAGTTATAGGATCAGCTGAAGCACTGCCTGTCGTATTTGGCATGATTATCGAGAAAAACAGGGTCTTCGTCAACAGCTTCTATGTCGCCGTTACGTTGCTGTATCGCCCCCTCGAGAAAGTGAATTTAGCAGACCTCTGAAAGGCCCGGAGGAGGCGAGCCAGGCTATCTGTGCAGGATTAAGCGAAATTTGTGGTACAAACACCTCTCGCTATTGTCTTTCTAGTTATTCTGAGAAAACTTAATCCCTGAGAAGGAGGCAGAGAAGTGTAGTCGCATGTTTCATTGTAAAAGGTATTGTAAGTAGGTAGGTCATGCGACCATCACATGTCGAGACACAGCTCACTTTAGCTACTGTTTTACTGCAGACGTGAGAGTGTACCCGAATAGACCGCTGGAATCAGCGCCCAGCGGCAAAATGAGCAACGCGATGACAGAGAGACATGACACGAAATAAACGCTACGATTGGATGAAAGAAGTATGCTGCGGTCGTTGTATTATAAACTACTGATATGTATGCCAGAGAAACCGATCACATTCGACGCCCAAGTTTTGTTCATTCTAAGGTGCAACCACGCAGATAACAGTGCTTGAATTTAGCTCTGAGATGAGACTTGAAGACTTTGATTGCACTGCATACGCAAGTTCAATCGAGCGTAAGCACACGACACACTAAAAAATGTATTAGTAAATATGCGGCGTGAAATCAAGGACAGGTAAGTGTAATGGATCATTTTGTAGGGGCCCATATTATATCAGCTTACAGTAAAAGTCTTCCATGCGGCCTCCGACGACTTACCGCTGGATGAAAAATGCAATTTTACCAAGCTCCCGCTACTTGCTCCGTGTAATGTAATAACAAGTTTTGGCAGCCTCTTGTTCATGTGCTTTCCCATTTGAATGCCGGATTCCTGGAAGTTTCAGGACGTTTGCGTTTGGGATAAAAATCGAAATTGCGGCCTCTGACTTGGTTGCCGCACAGGAAGAGTTCAGCGTCGAGCTGGGACAAAAACGATCGGCTGGACAGTGGTTGGCATCTGCACATGGAGAAATTAATTGACTCTTCTCCTCTTCAGGACGTTGCCGATCACGGAAGCATTTTTCAAAACAATGAGTAAAATTATAAATAGGGAATATGTGGCGCTTGTACGATAATTGTTGAAAAGCCGATGACCCGCGGCGATGGGTCAAAACAATGGCCTATTACTGCTATCGTATTCAACACGTATTGTACACATGTTGAGCGAAAATGAAGAATCCGAAGGCCGTGGACTTGGGGAGATGACATTGCAGCCGAATATCATGATGGACAGCCTCTGAAACTCATGATCAAGAGCGCTCTGTATCACCTTTACAGGCACGATTTACTCTGAACTCATCGGCCTACGAGATGAAATTCTCTACATGATAGGACTAAACCTTTGATTGAAAACTCTGGAGTGAAAAGCACACAGCTCCCTCTATATCCACTTCAAGTTCTCTCCATGTTCTTTCTCCTTTCGTCACAAAGAGCGCAATCTAGGATGTGTACCAGACATATGACGCAAGAGTAATTGAACTAGTCGCCGTATGATACGAACAGTGCCTGACTCTCGGGTTCACTTCGAACAGAAGTCAAGATAAAGAAGTCGGAAATTAATTTAAATATCAAGCCGACTATGGACGTAGTTCTCCAGTTTTAGTGCATCCAAACATTAAGCGCCCGTGAACATTGACAGCTGGCGAAGAAGAAGCGGTGACAAAATCAATCATTCCGGTAGGTTTTGGGCCTGACTCTTTCTTTCATCAATTACGCGAGGCCAACAATCGCAGTCAACTTGACCTTTGTATTTGACAGGTAGCACACTTAACGCTCTATTTTAGAACGAATTGCTGAGAGATAGCGGCACTGGCTCATTGTCAATGATCAGTAAGTTACCTCACTAAATAGGCAAGCATGTTGGTTTGGTGGCTCGCTTTTAGGCCATACGTATAATAATGGCTTCAAATATTCATCCAAACCCAGCGTAAGCGCTGTCCAAGTCGGCCGAGGTATAATTTACCGCATCTCAGCCAAGCAGGACTGCTTTCCAGCGACTGAACCGTGGCCTCAAAGTCTGCCACCTGAAGAAGAGTCAGTTTACTTAATACAAAGAGCCAGGATATTCTGGGGCAGCTTACGGAAAGCAGCCTGAGCATCGGGAGCTAGAGGCCCCACTGCATACCGCGAGCCCACGAGGGTTTCGTAGACAACGTAAGTAGCTATAGCGGACTCGAGTAGATAACCGTCACTCGGGCCTTCGTTTTCCGACTCTGCTTGTCCGCTTTTTTCAAGTTGCTGTCGAAATGCCAGGCAGGGTTGTATCCCATGATATCCGTGGTGTGGCGCAATCGTGGCAGATTCGGAGATTCCTCACAAAAAAGGAAGGAAAATGTGAATACGTGAAATGTGGAATAAATAACGCGATACGAGGAATGGGGCTGGCCTAGCCTAGGCCCAAGGTCAAGGGGTATTCTGAAGTCTTCTTTTTGTCTCAACCCACAGTGATTCAAATTTTCATCTGTTTTGCAAGCAAAAAATCTCGTCGAAAATAAATTTTGCCTTGATCATGATGACTAGGTCCAAATATTCTTTGAAACATTTTGTTTTCATTCACCAATTTCTATCAAAGCATATGGCACAGCACCTGGTGGTATAGGCGTACTTTCTAGTCCCCAGGCAGCCAGATCTAGGCGTTCTACCTTACGCGACTTACGCGATCTCATCAGCACCTCCTCGGCCTTGCCTTGTATCTCCGCCAAACTCCTGTACCCCGCGAGCCCGAGCGTGTTGTCCAGATCCGCGAGGGTGTGCTTCAGACCTGCTCAACTCCTGCCTGGCCGGCGATAATCGAGCCGTACAACCACGGGCGGCCCACTGCGTTGATGTCGGGAGTGTTCAGTGGTTCATGATAAGGAAGGGAAGGAGTTGGACTCACGGATAACGGCCTGTGCACCGAGCGCGAGGGCTTTGAAGATGTCGCTGCCTGTGCGGATGCCCGAGTCGAAGAGGATGGTGAGCGTTCCGGCTTGTTGGGCTGCTTTAACCTTTGAGGACTTCATGATCGTCTCGAGAGCGAGCAGGGAGGGGATGGCGCCGTCGACTTGACGGCCACCTGAATTGAAAGATAAAGGAAATTAGTTCGAGAGGGTTAATTAGTCCTTTGGAACAAGCGCACCGTGGTTAGACACGACAATCCCATTTACACCATAATCTATAGCCCTTTCTGCATCCTGAAACGAAGACCTTAAGTTGTGCAAGGCGTCCGATTAGAAAAACAGTTACCTGCACGCTCTGAATGCCTTTAAGCACCAACGGCCCCTCCCAGTTATCCCTCAAAAATCTCACGTCCTCCCAATCCCGATACAGCCCCGAATTCGCCTCCTTCAACCACTCCGTCCCAAAGAACACGTCCTCCTTAGCCTTTGCATCGCCCTCCTTGAACAGCCTGTCCACCTTTGCCGGGTCGTATGGAAATGGCGGGTGTTCGTCGGTGACGGGGGTGCGGCCGTAGCGCGCCATGAAGACGGGGTCTGACTTGCCGATCTGGACGCCGACGCCCTGGGCGAAGGGGATGTAGGCGGTGGTGAGGTCGTGCGGGCGCCAGCCGAGGGACATGGTATCGAGGGTGACGACGAGGGCGGAGAAGTTGGCTGCTTTGGCGCGGGAAAGGAGGGAGAGGGTTACGTCGTTCGTGCGTGGCCTGATAGGGTGGTGTCAGTGATATGTTGGGGTGAGGAATGGGTGGACGGACCAGTAGAGTTGGTACCAGCGGTACCCGTCGCCGTTCTCCTTTGCTACTTCCTCGATTGTGCGGCTTGCGGCGGTGCTAAGGATGAAAGGGACCCCAAGGGCCTTTCCTGCTCTCGCGGCGTTGAATTCTGCGTCAGGATGGAAGATGGCTTGGACGCCTATCGGCGCGATAAAGACCGGTGAGGAATGTGTTACGCCAAAGATCGTGGTCTAATATCATTGTCACTGATTAGGTGGACGTGCTGCCAGAAGAAGGTAGGCAGGCACCTCAAGACTCCTTCTGGTCGCGTTAACGAGCATTCTGGGGATGATACCCCATTTCTCGAACGCGCGAAGGTTGGCGCGGTAGGTCGAGTTGGTGCCTGCGCTTCCACCAGCGTACATGAACGCACCTGATTATTGTTAAATTATGTCAGTGTGCAGGATAGAGTGGATTATACTCCCACCTCCATAGTCCTTGAGCTTCTCCCTGGCTTTCGCCTCGATCTCCTCGAAAACGACGGTGCCGAGGGGCTGAGGCGCGGCGCGACTGCGATAGAGGTCGAGCATATCCGCTCCATGGATTTCCGCCAGGGACAGTTTCGAGCGCGTCTTTTTGGTTGGACATGATTGGGGAAACTAGTGATGCGGGGTAAAGCTGAGCCGCTGCAGTATTTAAGCTCTCATGTCGGATTTCCGGGGCAGAGTCGCCCGACTGCTGGTGGTCATGAGAGTGATGCAAAGATAATCTTGCTGACATAAGATGTCCAAAAATAAACGCCCTCACTGCCCAGGCCATTCGACGTGGTCAAACGTGGTCTGCGATATTTATTCCAGCCATCGTGCTGGCCGTCTCGCTAGCGCTGGCCAGAACGAATAATGCTCAACGTCCTCCCGCTGGCCCTGCTAGCCCTGCTCTTTGCCTGCCCAGCCCTCGCAGATGAGCCCCCCATCTCGATCAACGATGCCTTCAGAGCACTGGCCCTGCTCAAGCCAAAACCAAAACAGCCAGAGAACCCGATATGCTGCCTTAAACCGCTCACACCCTCAGAGCCGGTAGACGACGGGATCCTGCTATCTTTTGAAGAGTGGAAGGCGAAGCAGCTGGCCACGCAGCCAGAGAGTCTTGTCAGGCCGAACGAGATCGAGTTTTCGCCGCCCTCATCAGACGGAAGCATTCCCAACGAACCGGGTGGTGCTGGTGCTGGTGGCACAGGGGACACCACCGTCCCTCCAGGGCAAGCCGACACCCCCGCACCTGGCTCCTCAGAGCCCACAGACGGTGGCAACCACCTCCCCTCAGGTGCACACTTCAGGGTGCCCCTAACCGACCGGTTCAACTACGCCTCGCTCGACTGCTCCGCGCGCGTGCACACCTCGCACCGCTCCGCCAAGTCCCCCGCCTCCATCCTCTCCTCCAAGCGCGACCGGTACATGCTCAGCCCGTGCGACAAGTCGAAAGAAACCCAGTTCGTCGTCGTCGAGCTGTGCGACGACATCCGCATCGACACGGTCAGCTCGCGAACTTTGAGTTCTTCAGCGGCGTGTTCAAGGACTTTACGGTCAGCGTGTCGAAGACGTACGACCTCGACCCGACAGCTGGACGGCGGTGGCGACGTACAGAGCGAAGAACGTCCGCGGGGTGCAGAGTTTCCATCCGCCAAAGTCGTTGAGGGACTTTTATCGGTTTATCAGGATCGACTTTTTGTCGAATTATGGGAACGAGTATTATTGTCCTGTCTCGCTGCTGCGCGTGTATGGGCTCACGCATCTGGAGGAGTGGAAGTGGGATACCTGGGAGGCGGAGAGCAGGAGCAAGCAGGCGAGCTGCAGCGGAAGAGGCAGCCTGTCGTTGTCTCTGTGGACGGCCCTGAGGCGGATGCGTCTAGGGAAGAGGGTACTACTTTGACTGCTACTCTTGACGGGAATGACTACCCAAATCCGCTCCGACCACCCTCCTCCATCATCTCAAGCCCAGGACGCCTCAACCACCCCTCTATCTGATCCAAGCAATTCAAAACCGAAACCAAAACGAGCCATGCCACCGTCCACACCCGCCTCGAACCACGACACAACCACCAGTGGGCGTTTGCAGCCCAAACCCCCGTCATACACAAACACCAACGCAGCCCTCGTGCACCATTCCACCGACACCTTCGCATCGATACCTCCTCCATCCGATCACACACCCAACACACCAACAAAAGCATCTAATTCCGAATCTTCATCATCATCTGCATCTGTTTCTTCTGCAACTACACCCGACTCCGCATCGTCAACATCCACCACCAACACATCTGAATCGAACACATCAAATTCTGCCCAAGCATCTCTCAGCTCCAACACATCGCCATCAACACCGGCATCAACGCCAACACCCACCGTCATCCTCTCCACCTCATCAGCCATCAATGTCGTCCCACCTCAGCCGCCGCCACCACCACCACCAGCAATGAAAGCCACGACAGGCGGCGGCGAGTCGATCTACCGCACGATCATGAACCGCCTCGCGAGGTCGAGCTCAACCAGACGCTGTACATGCGGTACATCGAGCAGCAGAACCTCGCCGTGCGCGAGGTGATCAAGCGCCTCGGGGAGGATGTGGGGAGGCTGGAGGGCATTGTACGTTTTCTTTCTTTCTTGTTTACTTGCTTGCTTTTTTGTTGAGCAATGAGCTGAACGTTCGTGCAGAGCCGGGCGCAGAGCGTGACGTACCAGCGCAATATGCACGAGTGGGAGAAGCAGCGGTATCAGCTTGAGATGGAGTATGGGGATCTGATCTCGCGGATCGAGTATCTTTCCGAAGAAGTGCGTTCGTTCTCCTTATATACATATTACACCTGACTAACTCGAACCAAATCAAAGATCGTCCTCGAAAAGCGGCTCGGCGTCGCACAGCTGTGCCTCCTCCTCGCTGTGCTCGTGTTCCTCGGGCTCACGCGCGGGTCGCGGCCGCCAGTGGATAGTTTGAACAGTGGGTTCAACCAGAGCGTGAGGGAGTGGCGGAGGCGGCATTTTAGGATCAGTGGGGATTGGGATTGGGTGGGGAGGTTGAAAGGTCGGGGTGCGAGTCGTAATGGAGGTGGTGGTGGTGGCGGAGGCGGCGGTGGGGAGAGAGGGAGGAGCAGCAGCAGGAGTCGGGCGAGACTGAGGACGCCGCCACCGCCTGGGGCAAGTGCGAGGTCGAAAGTGAAGTCGTATCCGCCGCATCTGCCGTTGGGTCTGCATTGTCAGTATTGTTACTCTCTTCTATGGAAGGCGTGTTTCCTAACGAGACCCATTTTGTCCAGCTGACGACGAAGACGATAACAGAGCTCAATTCCCGTCCACCTCCCGACCGCACCGCACCAAGCCCCTCGAACCGCTCAAACCGATCCACCTCAATACTGCCCCTGCGTCCCGAGAAAACTTTACCCGACCCCGACCACGCGCGATATCAAACCCGCGCTCGCGGGCACCGTCATTGAGGTCGACGCCTATTAGCCGGCGGACGGCGCAGTATAGCCACGCCCAAGCCCATGCGAGAGCGACAGCTACGACGCCGACGACAAGCACGTTCGGGTCGAGCTCTATCTACAATTCAAGGCCACAGGCGGTGCAGCGCTCGAGCTCGTTCGGGCTGCCGACGCCTATTTCGATCCCGCAGAGTAATTCGTGGGGCCCGATGTTGGGGTCTAGTATGGGCGGAGGTGTGCCGAAGAGCGCGAAGAAGTGGGCGAGGACTGCGCATTTGCATGAAGTGAAAAGGGGGTCTAGGAAGGGACTCGGTGGGCATGAGCGAGAGGAGGTGGAGAGGGAGAGGACGCCGAGGGAGTTGAGTTCCAGAGGGAGAGTGAAGACTTGTTCTCGTCTACGCTGACTCTGAAGGAGAATGGGAATGGGAAGGAGAAAGAGAGAGGCGGAGTGCCGTCTCCTGTTGATAGCCTGCTGTTCCAAGGAGCAGTGGCCGTAGCAGTGCCGACTCAGAATGTGGGCGACGGGGATGGGGATCCGTGGGTGGACACGGACAGTGTGGATGGGGATGGAGACGCAGACGGGGAGGGCTCCGAGCTGGATGGAGACCGTCTAAAAGTGGACTCGTCGAGTGGGACGAGTCTGATGTCGAGTCCGAGAGACCCTGCTGTGAGGGTTGTGGACATGCTGCCCATACCGTTTCCTGCATAGTTTTTGGATTATCATTGCATAAGATTGTTTTTGAGATCTCGCTGCTCGATCATGATCAGCTATAAATATCTTATCTTATCTTATGTCCGTGTCACTGCCAGGTCAACGGCACTCCTGCCCAGTCAACATGCTCTGGGCTGCCCCGACGCCCCCTAACCAGCGACGACGACAGGACCCCCACCCATGGTCTGCTCACGTTGCTACACGGCGGGCTGATATCGGACATCGTCCTCGAGTCGCTAGTGTCTTCTGACTGTGCGACCTGTCATTCAAAATCAATGTGCAGTTGTTGATTTCAACCACAACCATCGCCCCAGTGCTGCGCTAGTCCACCCACAACATCTCTTCGAACCACCCATGGTCTCCCGAACAAGCCGAGTACCTCTGAGACAGAAATAGAGGTTCACGAAAGAGTGAGTTCTTTTCTTCATTCAACAAACGGGGATGATGTCAATGAATTCGGGAGGCTGGAGTATCGAAGCATATGGACTCTGCTTCTTCCCTATGATCAAGTGATAGCTCTCCGTTCGTAGTGGAGTCTCGCTGGCATCCTGAGCTGTCTCGAGTCGAGTCTTCCGAACTCCGCGTAATCTCCCATTTCGTATAAAGTATTTGCCTACAAGTGCTAACTCGAATCTGTCCAGGCCAGCACCATCCCGACAATGCGCACCCACCTCTTCCTCTCGCTCGCCTTGAGCGTCGTCTCACCCACCCTCGCACTTGGCCCCTCCCGCGCCAACTCACCACCGGCACATCCGCCCTCAAGCTCTCCTCCTCCTTCTCCATCAAGCTCTCCAACATCAAAAACACCCCCAGGATCTCAAAGACGCCGTCTCACGCACCACCGCCTTCCTCAAGAACGACCAGCTCCAAGCTCTCGTCATCGACCGTGGCGCGTCCTCCGCCAGCGCCGTCAAGTCCGCCAAGAGTCTCAAGACCCTTACCCTCTCGCTTACCTCCTCCAAGGCGGCGAAGAGCATCTCCGACGAGGCCGTCTTACCGCTTGAGCAGCGTGTCGAGGGCTACATCCTCATCGTCCCTGCGGATGGATCAGACGCGACGTTGCAGGCCAACTCGACTCTCGGTCTGTTCAGAGGCTTGACAACGTTTGGCAGATCTGGTATGACCTGAGCGGGAGCACGTATACCCTCCAGGCGCCGTTTAATATCGTGGATTCTCCTGCATATGTGCGTAGTTTTCCGTTTGGAGGAGACACCAGTAATTTGTTACAGCCCTATCGTGGTTTATGCTGGACACAGCAAGAAACTTGTGCGTGTCCTCTTGACTATATCCTCGACTCCAATTCTATATGCGCCATATAGCTTCCCAGTAGACGACATCAAACGCACCCTCGACGCCATGAGCTGGGTCAAGGTAACCCAATTTTCTTCGTAAAAAACGGCGCACTCGCTCACAATCCCCAGATCAACACCTTCCACTGGCACGTCGTCGACTCCAGTCCTTCGCTCCAAGTACCCGGCTTCCTCGAGCTCTCGCAAAAAGCCGCCTACGGCCCCCAGTCCGTTACTCCACCGCGGACGTGAAGGACATCGTGTCCTATGCTGCTGCAGTGCGTATTTAATTTCCGTTTACGACGGAATACTAGCAGAGGAAGAAACTTAACGTGCACTTGCATAGCGCGGCATCGACGTTATTGCCGAGATCGATACGCCCGGACACACCTCCGCCATCGCGAAGCCCACCCGGAGCACATCGCGTGTCCCGAGGCGTCTCCATGGACCCAGTTCGCTAATGGTGAGTATCACAGTACCCCCAGCCCCATCCTCCTCATCCTCGTTCTCACACTTTGTCCCAAAGAACCCCCCGCAGGCCAACTGCGCATCGCGAGCCCCGCGACGAGCAACTTCACCGCGTCCCTCTCGTTTCTGCTGCCTCGCTGTTCAAGTCGAGCTACTTCAACACCGGCGGAGACGAGATCAACGCGAACTGCTATACCCAGGACGCACAGACGCAGAGCGAGCTTGGTGAGTCTTGTTTTTCTTGTTTGACGTTGGAGGGTTGTTCTTGTACCTCAACTCCCCCCCCTCCAGCTTCGCAGGGAAAGACGGTGGAGCAGGCACTGGACACGTTCACACAGGCGAACCACAAGGCGCTCAGGGCAGCTGGGAAGACGGCCGTCGTTTGGGAAGGTACGTGGCGTTTTTCTTCAAAGGATGTAACTGCTAATCATTCGCAACACAAAACAGAAATGCTGCTTGCGCACACCGTCACGCTCGCACAAGACACTCTAGTCCTGTAAGAAACCCCCCTCCGCCCATCCTCCTTCACACACACACTAACCAGTCGTACCCCGACAGAGTCTGGATATCAGCCGACAACGTCGCAGCGGCCACCTCGAAAGGGTTCAAGGTCATCCACGCCTCGAACGACTACTTCTACCTCGACTGCGGAGGCGGCGGCTGGGTCGGGCAGAACGTGCTCGGCAACTCGTGGTGCGACCCGTTCAAGACGTGGCAGAAGGCGTACTCGTTTGATCCCATAGCGGGACTGACGACGGCGCAGGCGGCGCTTGTGCTTGGAGGTAGTGGTGCTTGTGATTTTGAACGGGTGGAGGAGTTGCTGATCCTGTTGATGACCGTTCAAAGGCCAGCACTTGTTGTGGACTGAACAGACGAGCCCGTCGAATTTGGACAGCATTGCCTGGCCGCGCGCTGCCAGCTCCGCCGAGGTGCGTACTTTCTCTGAATCTCTTCTTTTCCCTCCACCAAACCCAACCCTTCGTTCTCCACAGGTATTCTGGTCCGGCCCAGGCGGCAACGTCGGCACCGCCCTCCCCGCCTGCACGACGTCGCGTACCGCTTCAAGCAGCGCGGGGTCAACGCTATCGCGCTCCAACCCGAGTGGTGCGCCCTGCGGCCTGGAGCGTGCGATTTGAATGCGTGAGCGTCTGCAGCGACTGACTGGCTGGTGATTATTCTTGTATGTATAAATGTATGCATATAATATCTTGTGTGCGCGTGGTCTGGATGTATTCCTAGGATAAAAGTTTACATAAACACGTCTGGTGCTGATTTTCTTTCTGCTGTACAGACGCCACACCACAGTTGAGTCATGGAAAGTGGCCAACAATGCCTTCACAGAAGCTGATCTTCCTTATTATGGCAATTTTTTCTTTATTAGGCTTGTGGATTCAGCGGCTCTGCTTTCGACATAAATACCTTGCAACAACGCCTTTCTATACTGCCGTGACTTCATCCAGGGGTAACATATTCCTACTGCTATTCAGAAATCTGCCAGCCGTACGCTGTCTTCATCAAAGATGTCCAATGTAACCTTGGTGGTGGCGGCTTCGATTCCAAGTCATCTGGCTGTAAACCTCTTGTCCAGTCCTATCATAGCTAATGGATAGACCAAAATGTGTTGCAAAAAATTGTGTTGATTAAAAAACAGGAAAAGGGCATCAATCCCCTTTCACTTTTACCGAAAAATCCACGGTTAACAAATATGCGAAGAAAACAGCATGAAGGGAGGACAAAACAGAGGAGAAAACAAACAAGTCTATCTGTACTTCGACCACAACCGGGACTCGAATGTTACTCGCCGCCCGATCACCGTTCACAGAAGAAGGTCGTCTGCACCACCAGATGACGACGGCGGTGCACCGTTCCCAAAGGACCCAAACGCAGGCGGCGGCACACCACCCGCAGGTCGACCAGACTGCTGCTGCCCTCCCCACAAACCAGCCATCGCCTTCTCCTTCTCCAGATCCTTTATCGACTTCCCAGTCCCGCTGGCACCGGGCTTCGATGCTGTCGACCCACCCAAAGATAACGACCACAGATCGTCAAAGTTCGCAGAGGCAGCGGGTTTGGCCCCCGTTGTTGTTTTGGGTGCATTGGTGGAAGGCGCGAGGGAAGAGGTGGGTCGCATTGCCGCACCACCAAAGAGATTTTGTTGCTGTGTGGTTTGAGGAACCATGGGTGAGGCGAATTGACCTGGAGAAGACAGGGAAGGCGCCTGGCGGTGCCCTCCCATTCCCGTAGCCATTCCAGAGCCCATTCCAGCGGTCCATCCGGAACCTCTACCTGCAGTCATGCCCATTCCCATTCCCATGCCATACCCAGCAGGCTGTTGCTGAGCCTGCACAAAGCCGGTATTAACAGGTGGCTGGGCTGGGGCTGCGTTGAGCATATCCATAAGGCTAGCTTTCGGTGCTGAAGTAGTAGGCGCAGGAGCAGTTTGTATGGGCGCGGCTTGGAAATCAGCGAACTCGTCATCTGTCAAATCAAAGTCAGTTGGATAGAATCAACTCGAGATGGCAAGGTGCGTTGATTAGGAAACATACCATCGATACTGACGCTTGCATTGGAAACCGCAGGAAGCGCCTTGTTCACTGCAACGGGCGGAGCAGGCGCAGGTGTGCTAAAGGTGTCGTCATCGAATCCACCTAGGAGGTCCACGACAGGCTCAGGTGCAGGTGCAGGTGCCGCGCGGGGAGGTGGAGGCGCTGTGGCCTTCCTCACAGGGTTGCGAACGGAGTTCGATCGGACAGGCGTGGACGTGTGTGAGGAGACAACTTCGTCGTCACCAGCATTGTATTCTTCGTATGGCCGACGATTATCGCTGAAGGAAGATCTACCACCTCCACGGCCACTGCTGCCACCTAAGCCATGGTCTGTTTATTGATCAACATTTTTGCATCCTGGATCAAAAATGGGCTCACCGTTTCCGCCATAATTTCCATAGGACGAGCCACCACCATTTCCATAAGACGAACCACTTCCACCACCAAGGCTGTCGCTGCCAAATCCACCATATCTGCCACCTCCACTAGACTCAAAACTCATACCCCCAGAAAACCCGTCATTGCCAACACCGACATATTTACTCTTGTTGGCCTTTGCCTTCCGGCGTTCCGCGCGAATTTTCTCGACGTCCGATAACAGTTCAACGAGTTCCCGAGATCGATTGCGGACTGTGCATCAAAAGGAATGTCAGTTAGGGATGAGAGGTATACTACATCCCAAACACGTGCCATTAATTCCCTCATCTTTGCCTTTATCGTCAATGTAATGAAAGTTTCTAAGCATCTTGAGTGTCGAAATATGGGAACGTGCGTCGTCGACTACGCGTTCCGATCCGTGCTTAATGAGATATTCCAGTAGTTGAAGGGCCTGCATATATGTGAGCATCCAAAATAGGTGAGCTTAACAATTGATCTCACCTTGTAGATTTGCCGCCATTGTCGAGCCTCTTTCTCCATGAAGCGCGAGTAGATGCTGGGCATGATCTCATTAAAGTATTGGCTACATTTTTAAAAATTTAAACACAGCTCAGGAATAAAAACTGGACCACTCACAAATGGAATGTCCTGAGATTCACGTCAAACACATTTTAGGCTGAAATCCTCCAAAATGAATGACGCAAAATGAACTACACACCCTTGGGCAATTTCTTGCATCAGAGTAGAGCTTGCACCCCTACAACCACAAAATCAGTCCCAAAATCTTGTTACAAAAAGAATTTGATGGCACCAAGGATCGTCATTGGTGGCCTCCCTGACTTTTGCCTCCATCTCGCTGACATTCAAGACGACATTCTTCGCCTAAGGCCAGTGCGTCAGCAAATCCCGAGGGAAAAGGAAGTACACTAACCTGGTTGTACATGCTTTTGATGTCATAGAGAGTGATGTTGGAGATCGTATTCGAGAGGGATTCGAGCTTGTCCATGATAGCTTGGCTTGGTCGTCACTATAGTATGGAGAGCAAGCGTTTTCAACTTGAAAACCGTTTTGTTCAGGTCTTGGTCACTGATGGTAGTTGTGTGTTATCCTGTCATGTGATCTATGCCCAGTGCATCAATCTCTACATATACAAAGCGACATGGGTTTCGACTTTGTCCAGGACAACTTTCAAAGCCGTCTGGCCAGTGACCTAAGGGCTTGAGCCTCATCATGTGACGTGTTGAACGCGATCGACGCGGCGTCGCGTTCGTTTACTTGATGTCGTCGTGCTTCGCCATGTCGACTGCAGAGTCGCCGTAGCTCTCTGTTAATTCCGTTAATCTAGGTCATTCACGTTAACTATTGACTTTGTCTGCCACATAGGTTCAAAATTCGGGTCAATTCATGTGTTACCAACTTACCAACCCACAACAGAAATCACACCCGCTGGGTCCTTGCTCCCGAGTTGTCTGCCGCTGTAGAGTTCATCCTTTTTTTGTTGCGACTACTGGCTGTAGATTAGGTAAGGGAAATGTCGTCAGTGGTAGCCGTGGCAGCGCATCCCTGTAGATTGGACTAACTTGCACTTGCCATTGCACACGACGTGATAAAGCACTGCTCGCCGCGTTTCTCAAGGTTTGCGGTTTCGCCAGCCTCATTCCGCCAGAACTCTTTTCCTTCTAATTGGATAGGGCTGGAATTTCCGAGATATTGCGTGAATGACTCAGCGTATTATCCAAGTAAGTTATCGTGCAATTCACACTCATTGCCCTACTTACAACCTCTTCTCTCACCTTTGTAGAGTTGACTTTCACATTCTGGCTTTCTCTACTGCCCTGGTGATTTGTAGATGGCATACTTCCTCACTTTTCAGTGTCATCTTGAGGTCTTGATAGCTGAAGAAATTGTTGGGGGAACTACAGAATCCAAGAAGGGTCGCATTTAAATTTTGTCTGTCCCAACAGTTAGCACACCGGGCACGGTGAATCGCGATTTACGAGCAGCTCTCTCTCTTGCCTATTTAACAGGGTTAATTCACTTTACTATTCAACTTGAATGTGGTGCTTCACTAATCTAATTGAGTTCATAGGTGTGTTGTTTCTTGAACACGAAGGACAGGCGCAGATTGTCCCGTCAGGATCTTGGTCGCGTGGATACACGATTACCATCGTGTGGTTCCCTGACTTCAGACAAGCAAGATGCCATCAAGCATTGTGACTTTTGGAAGTATAACTGCGTGTTTTTATTAATGTTCAGAAGTACAGGTCTATGAAGGAAACGGTCCTCCTGTCTCCAATTTCATTCAACACTTTGGAGCCTTCCACTAAGGCGACTTCCTTCAGATGTCATCTGTTGGTCCAAAAGGCTCTCGGATAGTGAGTTTGCCATTGCGTTGGATTCTCACTCCTTCGACTTGCCTCCAACAGCACTATCCGCGGTGACGACCCCTAAATTTCGAAAAGCGAAGGGGAAGTTGTTTGTGGAAATACCCAGCACGCCTGAAACCCCTACGTGCGCAGCCTCTGGCTCGAAGTATCCACGCAAGCATGACGAGCAACGCGAGCAGCCCGTGCCTGCAATCAACTCTAAGTCCGGGAAGCTAGGCTTGACATCGGCAAAATGGCTGCAGTCGTAGGCTAGAGTTCTGTGGGGCTTTTCACTCTCTCTCTTGATGGACATTTGGATTTTTTGTTTATATTCTGACAGCTGCATGCGAAACTTTAGACAGTTTTCTAAAATCCCTTTACTGCGCCTGTATTTGTCTAAACAATCGCTTTTGGTCAGCTCCACGCGTCGGTCCTTCCGATGAAGTCTTATTTTGAACAACCCTCCGGCAATTTACTCCAGCGTGGAGCCCTCTAAGGGTCCTTGGAGTGGAAGTACTCCTCCCTACGTCAATCATTCGCTGAAAAAGGGTGTTTACCCAAACAACGGCGCACAATGTGATTTTTTGAAAATTGTCTACGGTTTTGCATGTAGCTGGAAAGCCAAACATGATTATTTGTCATGTGATCTATGCCCAGTGCATCAATACTACTAAAGACGCTAGATGCCTATGATCTTCCCACGTTTTGCTGGGTGGAATGTGGGCGCGATGTCGCCGCCGAGTGAGATCCCTCTTCGCAGGAGTTAGATGGTAGCAATTTCATTTTCTCGGTTTCTGAGCTCCTCGCTATCGGGCTCGAAGTCGCCTTGCCAGTGCGTTTATCGTGTTTGTTGGGGGGCCCCACCTGTTTGTGCACTTCGGCATCGTCACACTTTTCAATGGTCACCCGTACTCATTTTGGGAAGTTGTTTCCCAATCGGTCATTCAGTGGGGCTTTCGCTATTTTATCTTATCAGCTCTTGCTATCTTATCACACAGCTTTTTTCATTCCTTTTTTTCTCTGCAGGTCGGGGCTCAACCACTAAGAAAAAGTGATTATCTAGATCGATTCAGTTGTAATTTAGGGATATTTTCATGCCAAAAAATTGAGCACAACGTATCAGTATGAATTGTTGAAGGAAGAATAGCCCGCTTGCTGATGAGAAAAAGTTGTGATCATGTGATAAGCAGTTCATGTCTGAGGGCCCGCATTCGAAAACGGGCCTCACTGACAGACCACTCATCGCCTAACTTTCTGTACACTTCAGTGCCTTCCATATTTTTGGGCCATTTTTCCTCAGATATTTTGCACAATCTGGCGTCCGTACTTGGAATAACGGTAACATGCAGGGGACTTGATGTATTGAGTAACACAGATCTTTCTTGAAAATTCTATCAATGTTATCCAGGTACAGGTGCATGAGAATCGTAGTTTGAACCAAGAGAGGTGCAGCCTGTGCAGCAAAACCCGTTGAAATGATTTTTGCAAAGCGTGCCAAAGCCTGATGCCATTCCTGAATGTTGGACATTAAATTCAATAGCTCAGAAAAAAATAGTTTCGAAGTGATTTCAAGCAAATGAACATCCAAGCCACGCGAATACACCACTATCTAGGCTTAAATATATCTGGATCGGACACAGTAGTTTCAAAGCTGGAAACAGAGCATGCACAGCACAGGTAGTAGATTATTTGAAGTCTTTTATGCCTCACGGGTTGATAAGACTCATAAAAAAATGTTGAACGAGAAGAAGTCCAGCCAAAGCCTGCTGGTTTCTTGCTTTAGGATTTTCTTACTAGGAATTGAGCTGTAAAGGTGGCATTGTTTACAAATGCGCGCGGAGCGCGCCCAATGTTAGACATGGGATATAAGACCCACAAAAGTAGAATCAGATACAATGGTTTCAAAGTCTTTTCCATCAATTAAAATCCAGCAATGCGAACACTCTATCTTTCGGCAAGTACCCGTGCGGAGCACGGGGACGCGCTAGTAAGGCCAATCATCCTGACTTCCTGGCAATTTTTTGCAATAATTTTGGACCAGGACCAGAGCTTTCAAGTGAGAGAGATCAGTTTTTGGATACATGAAATGACAAAATATAACAGAGGGCTGCTACAAATTAATTCTTGAATAATCTTTAGGCTAAGGTAACCGATATCAAGAGCGATTCAGAGGGCGCGTCTCTGGGTTTTCAATTTACGATACTATTACTCTATGGTATATTATTTCAGGCTTGAGCGCTTGAGCATTGGCGTTTATAACAGACAACTACGAACGGAATTGATGTTGGCCTAGGGGAAGCAAGGACAAGTCTATCTGACTGAGAACTCCAAGAATCCCAAACTGGTTACTTCAGCTTTCTTCTAATACTTCTTGCCTATCCGCAAACCGCCACGTCCGCGTCAACGACTACCATATCCCTCGGGCGGGTAGTGCGATATTGATAGCGTGGTGCTCACCTCCATGGCACTGTCACATCGCGTTCATCAGCAACGACAGCTAAATAAAGTACCCTATCATCTATAATGCTGTCGCGCTGGCAAGGACAGGATAGCTCTCCTCGACAACCTGATAATTCCTCTGTTTTACCTTTTCTGGAACGAAAGATACACCCAGACCTCAATTTACTTGCCGAGGAATTGGCATTATCTCGAGGGCACCGTCGGGATTCAGTCGATAAAGCATCTGAAATAGAGGTCCCAGAATCGCTGGAACTCGTCTCAGCGGGTTTTATAGGGCTTAGACCCAGTGCACGAAGACGTGAATCACAAAAGGAAGCATATAACGAAGATAAGGACAATACGAGGCCCAGAACGAGCCAAAATTGGGCGGAACGTAGCCATACTGAAGCATATACGAACCCCTTGCACCAGGAACAAAAGGAGACGCCCCAGGAAAGCATAGTTCACAACGGTACCTCTTATTGCACAGGCCAGAGAAGTCCAGATCAACCCGTGGATTGCACTACGAAGACAAGCTCTATCATGAGATGGTCAACATTTGGACAATGTCCTGGTCGGCAATCCTTTGAGACGGGTGTCCGAGTGCGCAGCGCCTCAAATTCCACAACGCAATCCAGCCAGAGTCTGTCTCAAAGTCTTGTAACTTGTCCCTCTGGATTTCTTCATGATTCAGACCAGCCTCCTACGCCAGTATCCCAAGTACGCCCCCTCTACGCCTCCACCCCCCACTCTCGTTCGACCTCTTCCAAAAATTCGGGTAGAGACACCCCGTCTCCGCACACTTTCGGCATGCCTACCCCACCACGACCGGAATCCAAACACGAAAATTCCTATTTTACTTTCAAAGAGAATCCGCCACCGTTGCCTCCACTTGATCATCCTGCGTTCCAAAATGTGCCAAACATGGTCAGGTTATCGTCCAACATTCAAAATGTTCAGCGATTTTATGACGTGGACGAGCAGGGAAAATTCACGCGACATGCTCATTCCCTTCCATCATTGAAAATGACGCGTTCGAAGAGTAGCACGCGGACAAGAAGCGCCGCCAGCCCTGGAAAAAAGCAAATGCGACCAAGATCGAAGTCAAGCGCTGGAATGGGGAAGTTCAACGCCCAAAAAGTCCACCTACTCTCGGAGGCGGCAGTGAATAAGATCCAGAAGGCTCACTCGCGGAGCCAGAGCAGAGGCAGCATATCTAGCAGTAGACGATCAAGTGCAGAGTACAGCGCCAAGGAAGCTTCGTCAATTTGTGACAACGTGCATGACGGGTGTTGGGAGGTTCAGGTATCCAGGGAGATGGTACGATTGGCGTTGGGAGTTGAGGGAGTACAAAGAGGACGGGAGGAAACGAGGCGTAGTTCAATGCAAGAGCGTGCTTCTTCTTTGGGAAAGGCACGCGGCAAAAACGTGGGTTCTCATGGACTTTTGTTCGTCACCCAATCATCGCTGATATCTCCCTTTTCCCTCCATATCCCTTGTTTCTTTCATTTTTCTTCTAGCTGTGGAGCGGAGAGGCATCGCGACTGGGTTCTCCGTTTCTTTTGCAAGGTATGTACAGCGTCCACAGCCGCAGACCACCTTTTTAAGTCATCGACACTCATCGAACTACTCAGATACCCTATCACATAATTTAACGGATAAGAAAGGATCCAACGATATCCCCTCAAGTTACGACACTAATACCGACCGCAAATCCCAGAGCACAACACAAAACTCACAAGAAGACATTATGGCACATGGCGATTCCACAATTCCGCTCACAGGCGCGTCAGCCACATACCCCACAAGGAGAAGGAGGAAAAGCTCGGGAGGAGGGTCCCCTTCACCCTCTGGCTCTCATTCGCGTCGAGGGGGAGCGAGGGCTATCAGCACACCCATGCGGACACGAACGCCGTCTCCACCGCCCGCAAAACTGGTGTTCGGCTCCATGCAAGGCCAATCCTCGCTCCTTGCGCCACCAGTACTTTCCGTAACGTCTCCTACGCCAGAAGCATCTCCTGTGTCTCCTTCTCGGCGGGCACACCATAAGTCTAGCCCGACTGTTCCTACGACGCCGGTTTTGAAGACGCCCAGCACATCGCCCATCTTGGAGAAATCATATTCGACTGGGTCTGGGTCTGGGAAGCGCAAGGCGGACGAGGCAGGTGTTGGGGGTGACAAAACTCCTCCCAAGGAGCCCAGAGAACCCCGAGCGACGTTCGCTCCTGAACCCCGGAGTACGTCGTCTTTTTCCAGCGAGATCAAGCCAGATCCGATCTACTGACTGATTTTATTATTTTTTTCACGTAATAGCACACCGAGCGTCAGCGACTTCTGGGTCGTCAGGACATGCGCCGTCGTCATTTAACCGCAGCAAACGCGTGAGGTTGACGGGCTCTTCAGATGGGAAGACGAGCTCGCGGTCTGGCACACTTCCCACACACGATGACAGCCCGCCTAATGCCAAGTCCACGGGATCCTGGTCGAGTAGAGGCAGCCATGGCCCCATTTCGGCGTCGTCACACACGTACCACGGGCCGCCACTTGCTCCCTCCGCAAGCCGTTCCTCGCATCACCAGCAGCAACCACCACAGCGCCCGCCATCAAGACGGAGTCTTTCCCAGGCCTCGATCCCAATCTCCGCTCTTGTGTCTCCACACGCTCCGTCGATCCCGCGCTCGGGTACCTTTCACATGCGGGACCCCCGGAAACCATCGCCCGTTCAGAGCACGCCGTGGACGCTGTCGTTCCCGTCACATGTGCAGGAAGGCGAGTCGAGATGGGCATGGCGCGGGTGGGTGGAGAGAGGTGGTAGCCCGCTCCACGCATGGCTGTTTTTTATTGGATTTATAATATTTCCGCTTTGGTGGGCCGCTGCGCTGTTTATCCCTATTCCGCAGACGAGGCATCTGGGTGGCACGGACGCGGAAAAAGCGGTTGTGCTGGATGACCCGCAGGTTGAACATGGTATATTTTCTTTCCCTTCTAAGCAAGTCTTGGTTACCAATTGATTATTTTTTCCCTACCAGACGCGAAATCGTGGCGGACACGGTGTCGAGTTATGGCTAGCGTGTCTCTAGTGACTTATATCCCATTTATTGTCCTTGTCGCTATTTACGCATGATGGACGCTGCCGTTCCCCCCCTCTTCCTTGTGTAATTCTATTCCAGCACGACGATACCCTGTCTCCCCTGGTCTCCACTACCGACTGCAAAACCAACATCATCGTCATCACCATCACGACCGGTGTACCTAGTCTCCGTTTTTCGTTATCCATCGACCATTGCCCGCATCAGCGCTCAGCATACTCTCCTCCTTACTCTGACTCAATATCGAATCAAACCTGCATTGCCAACTCTTCTGTTCATCTGTTCATTCTTTCCCTTCACCCACCCCCCCCCACCCGTTCTTGTGTCCACGCTTATCACCCACGCCCCTTTTTTTTTGTTTATGGCCTCAAACTCTCGATCCTACCGTCAAAATCGACCAGTCTGTCATTTCCAGCCCATTGCGTAGCACCCCACCCCAGTCACTCTTTTCTCGTTTAACTACTACCAAAATTCTTACTTGAGTGGTACATGAAATGATTCTGGCTGACGGACCAAGACCAATTCACTTCAGACCATGTTGTACCTTTTTCTCTTCTTACGGTATACAATATTAGACATGTATCAGTAAAGTAGGGAGAAAATAATGTGATTATGCAAAAGATCCGTCAGCGTCTTGCATGTAAGGCTATGGAACTTCTTCGTTTGGGTGATTATTGCCGATCGTCATTCGTGATATGTCGTGTTCCGGAAAGGTTGACAAAAGTTGATTTGACCGGGTACAAGAGAGTTCGGTGGTAGGTCGAGTTTTTCAACGCTAGGTGAATAAGTCTTCAGCGTTTAACGCACAGCCGTTAGTCTTCATCCATTTCCAGGTCGCCTTCAACGCCCATTCCCGCTCCAACGTCGTCAAATACTTCTTCATCGTACATGGCGTCTGCATCTTCGTCCCAATGCTGGTTTTCTTCTATTACGACCACACCATTTGAGCCGTCGTCCCTCTGCTCATTAAGGTCATTGCTTCCACCAGCAGCCAGCCTTGAGGCCGATGCAGACATAGAAGACTCAACATGACCTAAAATTTCGTCTAATTGATTCCCGACCCTGTCCTCCAGCTCCTCAATAATCTATTTAACATAGTAAGTTAACAGTTCAATCAAGGAGGATGAGGTGTTGTTCCGTACCACATAGAGTTCGACAGGAAGCGCTGGGGCCAAGTTGACAATCTGAAGCTTTTCCGCCTTCGTGAGCCCATAAGGCTCAAGGTCCTTGACAAGTTTCGTAATACCTTGCTCAGTCTGGGAGGACGTCGGAAGGTAGTCAGCTGAGAGGTAGCCAATTGCCTAAAATAAAATACAGCTGTTAATTGCGGGTATCAATGGTGAATCAATGGTGACGGCGTCAACCACTTACCTCGACTTCGATAGTTCTTAAATTTTCACTGGCCTCAAGATGGGGGCTGCCTCCCATGCTAAGCACCCCATGAGCAGTACCAGACGCCTCTTCTTCTTTTTTGACCCGGTGCGCCGCTTTGGTTCGCAGAAGGTTGTCTGCCTCCAGCTCGCGGAGGAGTGTGAGCACTTCGTGATTCGATAGAAGTGCCGCGCAGGGATTTATCACCTACATACAAAGGAAAAGGTTGGGATTCGGATTTCGTCGCTGCTGAAGGTCAGCCGATTGAAACACACCTCCATGAACAGGACGAACGCCCAGGTGCAAAGGATATTGCGGGTTGACCATGTTTGTTCCAGAAGCCGTCATAGGCACTGCCACCACTAGCACACTTGCTTTCCCCTACCGTGACCAACTGCGCCTCGTCTTTAAGACCTTTCTTGCAAGTCGACTTTCCCTTGACCACGAACCTCCGAGCGTCATACTGGCTTAAAATTTACTTCGCCGGAGCACGGTGCTGCTGACCTGGCGCAACCCATCGATCCGTGTCACTTTGGCTTATATGACAGAAGATGCATCAGGGTCTTATCTGGTCCTGCCTTGAAAGATTTGACCATGTTGTCGCGGTGAAAACTTAATACCTTAGTCTGAGACAACCTCGGCAAAGGCAATGTATTGCATTGCCTTTGTGTCTGTTACACCCCATCACAAGCGGAATCAACCTTTGGCCTCACTGAGTTTGGGTATAGAGCGCCTCAATTCAGCTTGTCAAGTCACTCAGATAGCTCCGTGGACAGTGCTAACCCTCTTACTGATTGACGATGATTTTACATTGCAGTCTCCGGTGTTTATGCGGCTAGACACATGAAGAAATATTTTTATTGTCACCATTTCTATTACTTATGTTTTTATATGCTCATAAGTATGTAGCCCTTCCATTTCAAACAAAGCGCTGGAGCTTCTTACAGGTCAACCAACGCGCTTTGCTTTCACCGTGCATGTCCATGTATGTACCTCTATGTACCCTTCATAGTGCATTCTATCCTTGGGAATGGTGCAAAATCACGCACGAGCTTTTTTTAACTCGCTCTTTCGAGCTTACTTCCATTCCCTGCCTGTGCGTGCGTTTACTTGATGTATCATTTAGATGGCTTACTTTTATACGCTAGATGCCCATATTATGTGAAGAAGGCAGCTATAAAGCACCGTAAGGCTTTGTCATTATTTTCCGTGCGATTCGAGTCTGCATTAACCCATTTTAGTACGGGTTTACCGCAGGGACATTCGGACTCTTATTTAGATAAAGCCCCTTTATTTGATATAAGTATTATTTCAACCGTGGTTTGTATGAGAAGTTCTCCGAGTTGTGAACTCTCAGGACTTTTGGTTCAGTTCACCCTCAGAAGAAATATTCCTAATTTTTGTGTCTTGTTTGGGATAAATCAACTGAGCGCCCTGAAAAATCAATGCGAATCTTCTTTCACGATTGTGGGCTTGATCATGGGCAAGAGGGAAAATGCTAGTCGTTACGTAAATCTCCTCCGCCAAACAAAGGCTCAAACAAAGGCATACGAGCAGATCCCAAACTCTACCAATTAGCTGTGAATATCCACAGCATTTTCCTCATCTTTACACACTGCGTACGTTCTTCCAACGGTTTGGCGCTAATAATCAGTTCACCGGTTCCTGTTTCAGTACTTTTTCAACACTGCATTTCCAGCTCGCAAAACAAATGAATCGGCCAGGTGAGCAGAAGGCTTGGTTCGGGCAACAGAAGCACGGTCTTGGATTGGTTTTTTTTGAGCTTAATCTTTGCAGGCCAACCACAGCAGAGGGCGCCAAATCTCACAGCGAACCCCGCTCTTTCGAGCCAGTTCCGGCCATCGTATCCAACATATGGTATGCAACCACGAACCGTTCTTCAAGCAGGCTCAGGTTACGTGCCTAGCCTCCAACCGAACAGTCATCGAACAACCACGCAACAAGCTCAGGTGCAGGTTTTGACGGGTCAACCAAGTCAAAGTTTCAACCAACCGAGAGGACAGAGTAGTTTTGCTTTTGGAGGTGGAGCACTAGGCCAGCATCAGCCGTCAACAATCTTGCAACAACAGCAACCCCTACCTTCACAGCAGCAGCAGCAGCAGCAACCGCAGACAAACGGAACTCCGAACTCGATATCCTCTTTGCTTGGGCAAACTTCTGTCATGACCGCGACACCAGCTGTATCATCGGCTACGGAGGTCAGCTTGGACCCCAATGACTTTCCAGCGCTTGGGTCTACACCTGCGAACCCCAATCCCAGCAGCAGCAACAATGGCTCGGTTGCGGGAACAACGACGAGTTATGCGACGCAAGCAGGGACGGGAGTGCTGTTAGGGGGAACAGGAGGTCCGGGCAGTGCCATTGGCGGCTCTTTGACTGGCACCCAGACGCGCGATTTTACACCTGACGACTTTCCTGCGCTTGGTGGGCAGCCACAAACAGCACAGCAATCTCGAGACCCTCTGCAAAACCAATTATCGAATCAAGAAAACCTTTCTCATCCACCAGGCCTTAATGGTTTTCCCTCTACGGAGCAACAACAACTTCGGCAAAGCATACTGGGGGCTGGCTTGCAGCAAGGTACACCTGGTATGCTGAACTTGGGGCCTACGCAGTCGCGGAATGTCCATCCTGGATTCCAGCAAGGACAAACGGAGGCTGAGAAACAACAGCAAAGGGTGGGTTCTACCTTTCGATTATGTTTAATCATCACGGCGGACACTTTTTGTTTACTACGTGGTCATTCTCGGATCGCCTTGTGTTTCTCATGTACTGGACCAAGGCTAACTGTATTCATTCATAGAATAACTATTCATTGAAGTTGAATCAAGCCTCGCATGCTGCATGGAACTCTCCAAACGCCAATCCAAATACTCAATCACAACAACCCGGAAGTGTTGCTGGCGTAAGTTCTGTGCTATAACCCGCATTGAGTATTTTGACTGACAAACTTTCATATCCAGCCAAATGGTACTTATTCGTCCCTAACAGGGCGCTGGCAATAATTAATCAACACATTTAACTTTGTCTTATAGGCACATTTTCCCAAAATTCATCTACGAATGCACCTGGTGCGATCGCAAATCCTAGTGCTCCTCCAACGAGTGGGCCACCGCCATTCTCGTCGAATGGCCTGAATCCTAGCGAATCACACGCAAATCCGAGCATACCAAACCCAAATGGAAGTTCAAACCCCATACCTACAGCAAGTAATAACGTGAACCCACCAACATTGCCGACAAGTTCAACATCACATCTGCAACATCCACAAACGCCGGCTCAACAGGTGTTGATCAGTGCGGCAGATCGTTGGGGGCTGCTGTCTTTAATCGCGATGATGAGGAATTCGAATGCCGATGCAGACCATGGACTAAGCAGCATTGGAGCAGATTTAGGAACGATGGGTTTGGATATGGGGTTTCCTGGGTAAGTTGTATTTCACAGTTGTCGCACTCTAGCCTGATCACGCGACCAGGAACCTTTATTCGACCTTCATCACGCCCTGGGCAGATCAATCGGCAGCACGAACGGTGGAGCCAGACTTTCATCTACCAGCATGTTACCTGAGTGTGCAAGCCCCGCCACCTGGCCCGGCTAAGGCGGCTATGTTTAGTGATGAAACCCTTTTCTACATGTTCTACTCGAGTCCGAGGGATGCGCTGCAGGAAGTGGCAGCCCAAGAACTGTACGTATCTTCATTTATCTTGATTTATCAACCCCCGTTATTGTAGGGGTAGCCATTACTGGCTGCCAGCTTTCTTTTCCAGTCGAACCAGTTCGCTTATGCAGTCTTAGGTGGAATCGCAACTGGAGGTACCACAAAGATCTGCGCCTATGGATCACCAAGGAGAGCGGGACATCGCCTTCTCAGAAAGTGCAAGGAGGCGTAGGTGAGCAAGGCCTATACACCTTCTGGGACACGGAGAACTGGGTCAAGGAACGAAAAGAGATGACGGTGCTGTATGCTGATTTGGAGGAGAAATCTGTGGCAGCTTTTATGCCAGGAACCGGGCTTGTCCTTCAGGCGGCTGCTCAACCTCAAACTGGGTCCCAACAACCCGTGCAACTACCATCCCAGCCCCAATTATCAGCGAGGGGGACTTTCCAGATGGGCATGGCGGGCCTTTGAGTAATCCTTTTTGTCCTCCTCTAATTCCTGCCTATCACTCTGGCCCACATTTGTTATTCCTTCCTCTTCTGGTTAACAGACTGCTTCGTGATCCTGTACTACTGTACTTAAACCCAGCTGCTCTGGCTCTCTTATCCATATTTTTGCCCTGTTCAATCGCACCGTTCGAGACTGATACGTGCGAGTGTAAAAATGTACTTGCGCCGGCTGCCATGGCTTTCATAAGGTGGCGCCTGTGCGAGTTTCTTCTATGGATATCATTTTATGAAACCAACCATCTCGATGGAATCCGACATGAAAAGGTGTGCATCTCAGAGATGTCGATTCGACACTCCGCGCATAATGTGAGCCTACTTTCTGGGTTCTCGTGCTGATGATCGAGTGTCCTGTCTACTTCTCATGCAGCACCTTCCAGCCTCGTATTATCTGAGAGCGATCGCTTCACAACTTTTAATAAGAGTTATGACCCATTTCGCAGTATAAAGAGGGGGGAATCTGCATCCAAGAATTCGCCGACAGCACCTTCAAGTCCTCTGGCTCGAGTCTGCTGATCTCGAAACAGATACGGGTACCATGACCGACCAAACTACTCCACTCCCTCGTTTTGCGCGCGCTGGGCACGCAGGTCACTGCAAACGATGTCTTTCAGGTAAGTAACCTTTTAGTAATTGAATTGTCATTGAGCCTTGTCTTTCTCAGGGCTCCCGGCTTCTCAAACTGACGTCGATGGGTCTAGGTGATCAATCGTTTTCAATAGTGGTTTTGTACGTTACCCTTACAGTAGGCTCTCTGTGGGCAGACTGGCGCTTGCGTTCTATTGTATAGGTTGCCTTGATTTGCTTGGAATTCTAGAAGACCAAATACCCACAACTCAGCGCGAACAGTGGAAGGAATGGATGTGGGAACAACAAGCCAGTGGGTTATTATTTTGGATTCTGTTTCCATTCAAATCGCCTACTCTTGGGGTTCCAGGTGGAAAATATGGCTCCGGATTCAGGCCGAGCCCATTTATGACGGCGCAGCGCCTCTCACACGAACAACCGTCAGTGAGTCGTGCTTATTTGTCAGGACCCACCCATCCTCTGACCTTTATAAAGATGGAGTACACTGAGTACGATACTCCTCACATTATCATGACTTATACCGCCATACTCTCGCTCGCTATTCTTCGGGATGACTTTTCGAGATTGGACCGACCAGGACTTCTTAAATTTCTCCGTACTTGTCAGCGAGCAGATGGAAGGTAGATAATAAATATCAACTTTGCCATAACTGGAGTTGAATGATCCTTTCAGCTTCTCTACCGTTCCCGGAAGCAACGAATCTGACTTGCGTACACTATACTGTGCTTTTGCGATTAGTAGTATGCTAGATGACTGGTCGGGCTTGGATATTCCGCTTGCCATCTCATTTATCGCGACATGCAGAGTAAATTTCCAAACCCTCTAGCTTCCCCCGTGCCCTTACATGGTTTAACCCAGACATACGAAGGTGGATACGGTCAATCCCCATTTTGCGAATCCCAAGGTTTGTTCAGGCTATCACCTTTCCTTAAATCTTGATGAATTATTGGCGATCAGGGGGCACGACATACATAGCAATTGCTTCGCTTGCCCTGGCTTCAGCTGCAACCGGACATTCCGAATATCTGACGGTTTCCGAACGGGAATTAACAATTCGGTGGTTGCTCGATAATCACGACAAATCTGGAGGATTTTGCGGCCGGACCGGAAAGGACGCAGATGCCTGCTATTGTTTTTGGTGCGGCGCGTCATTAAAGGTTGTGATCTCATTTCTATCCCGAAGTCCGTCCGTCTAAGTATCTCATTTTAGATTCTGGGTGCAGAGGACCTGGTAAATGCAGATGCCCTCGCCTCTTTCCTTGCGCGATGCCAGTTTAAATACGGTGGTATTTCCAAAGCCCCTGGAGAAAATCCTGGTACGAAACATCCTGGCCGATCCTTCAAGGTGTAACCTTCTGTCTTGCAGATCCGTACCATACCTATCTGTCCCTCGCGGCATTGGCAATGTACCAGCCGAGCTCAGCGGCCACAGGCATTGATTCACAGTCATGGAAGTTCGAACCCTTAGACCCCTTGCTTAATGCAAGAGAGGTAACTGCTTCATGGATTCGGGGTCATGTACCTGCGAAATAGATGTAGGGCCTTGGAGTTCCTCAAGTATCTTGCTGGAGCTATATAGGAACTAACATACCGAGTATGAATGATGTAACATTCGTTTCACATACTTACTCGAGTAGCACTATTATTCCTACAGTCGTTGGATCATAGAACAATTATTTTTCAAATCTCCCCTTATAGGCTGTTATGTCAAAATCTATCAGCTTGTGTGTGTTTGTGGGTTAGTCGACGCGTCCTCGAGGCTCCAATACAGGGCCTAGATCGACGCTATTTCTCATTTGGTTCTCATGTCGCGGATTGATTTTTCCGTGCTTCTGCAACTTGAAGTCTGAGAGGTTTCAATCCAATAACCAAGGTGTAAAGTTTACCTGAATCGGTTTCTCCTTTTCGATTTTCAGTGCTCGTTTCTGTATTCGCGTCAATGAGAACTAAATTCAACTAAATATAATACTCAAAAACTGATCAACTACGACTATCTGAATCAATGAATCAAAATGCATGAGTATGAAGAGAGAACGCTTCCCTTGTGGCTTTGTCTCAAATCGCCAACGAGGTGGGGTGCGTTTTAAGAACGAGTCATCCATTTTCCAAGATTGGGTTGGGTTGGAATGTGTGAACAGTCGCTGATGATGTAGGTTTTAACCTCCCTGCTTAAGAAATTACTCTGCTCTGCTACCGTCTAGTTTAGCCACTCCAAAGTAATTATATCCGACGCCTGGGGTCGTAGACCAGCCAGCTTGCAACAGTAATGAAAAATTGAGAATGGCATGGAAAGGGACAGCAAGGCAAAAAATATCCGTCAAGTCCCATGGACTCATTGCGGTTTGTATCGGATATTAAAAATCTTCAAAAAATTTTAGAAGCCGGAGAAGCAGAAGGGAGTTTAATTAGCGGTCCCGTGCGATCCTCCGGCAGTTCTTGATCATCGATTTGAGCGGACGAGGATATTGGGTCGACAAAGCAACAACTTGAACAAATGCCAGTGACACAGGTTTTTCAATATGATTTGTCTAGGAATTACGTTCTGGTTGAAACATTGTCCTGCTAAGAATCGTTGAAGGCAACATCGCGAAGTAACAAGTGTACCAAGACATCGTTTGCAACGAATTCAATACGTGCTCCGAACCCAAGAAACCGGAGGTCCCACCGACTTGGGAAACTGTCGTTAGGTAGGAATCACTATGCACCTCCGACTGGGTTATTTTTCCCAGTCAAGTTGCAGTCAAGCTCCCAGTTTAACGAGGAAAGAAAACCAGTCAGACGAGGTAGACTGTCCAGCTGCTCCGAGTCGTCCGACGGGTTGTTCGAAACGGGTCGTAAACGAGTAATAACAGGATGACAGCATCACATTCCAAAGCATAGATGTGCAATTGTCCCAGAGATTATGCAAGCCCAAGTCATTTGAATAAGTCAACAATAACCAAGAAATATATAGAAAAGTAGATACATAGGCCGAAGTCAATAATCAAAGGTAGGTTTTTCCCGTAAGTCCTGTACATGTGCAAAAAGTAATTTGGTTGGGTCGCCACAGGCGTGGGAATTTTGACGGGAGTGAAGGTGTCCTTTCCCACTGCTCACTACCAGCCTCGAAGCCACGTCCTTGTCTACTTATAATGGATTCCGACCGGAAATCGACGGTATCCTCATTTTATGGCGGTAGAAAGAGTTCGATTGATGCTCTCAACCAGGGGTATCCTCCCCAACCAACGGCTGGCATAAGACGGGATGATGCGTCGTCCTTCTTCTCACCCGACAGAAGCTCCATGGATCACCTCACTGGTGCACGCTCTGCGTCTGCCGGATACAACAAAGGATCTTTCTTTCCTGCGGCGAGGGAAGAACCTCTGAAAGGCGGAAGAGATGAAGAATTGAACGGAGGCGACGCTTGGGATGTCTATGCCGATTTCAATAACACGGGTCCTCGATATAGTTCTGCTTTTGGCGCTGGCCAGAACCAAGCTGCGTATGTTGAGACCTTTCCAACGGCATTTCGATAAAACCTAATGTCCCCTTCTTCGTTAGGTATACCCAAATTCCTCCCAGCTCGTCGCTCCTTCAGGAAGACCCTGATCAGGGAAAGGTCGAAATGGTCACCGTTCCTGCACTAGGCGCAGAGTGGGGGAAGGACGAACTCCATCAAGCCACGAAGGCAGGAAAACGCGAAAGGAAGCTGGAATCCAGGAGGCACTTTTGGAAATCATGGAATCGCGGCGAACGTGGACTTTGTGGGCGTTATTTTACCAGGAAGGTTCTAGTGTGGTTCCTATTCGCTGTTTGTTGCGCGTACGTCTTTTTCTCTGTCCTTCGTTTAAGTCGGACCAAATTCACGATACGTAGGATTGGTATTATACTTGCTTTCACAATTCCTCGTGTCCCAAGCTTCGCGTTTAATGGTGGAACCCCTCTTGTAAATGCAACTGGATCGTGGGCTAAAGCCGTACCAACGATATTTGCTCCTGCCGCAACCAACTTTTCGTTCCCAGCTTTTGCCTCATTACAAGCGGATACCAACAGCAACTATTTGCCTCTGAGGTTTAGTCATCTACGTGCACAGGTCTTCGATCTTCAAACCAATCGGCAGGTAGGAAGCGGTGATTTTAGCAAGTTCACTCTTCCTGCCAAGGCGTTCCCGAATATCTTGCTACCTTTGAACTTCACGTATATTGCGACCAATTCCAGTGACCAAACCTGTTAGTGTTAAGCGATAGATTATTTGGCCGACTGACGTTCTCCTTAGACCAGAATTGGCACGCGTCGTGTCAGAACAGGGGTCTATCTATCGATGGTAAACGACCCTGTGAGGATGTTAATTAATTCTCTTGTTTATTCTCTGACTCAGTTGTTCGCGAGTTTAGCCTTACAGTTTCGTCTTGTTTTGGAAATGGATATACTCGGACTACCGTCAACGCACTCTACATCGACGCAGGTGACAGATGCTGACTGTCCAATCGAACTCCCCCAAAACGCTCCATGAATACTCACCACGTTATCGGACATATTTGCGGATCATCAATTGATATGCACACTTGGACTATCTTCACAGCTTCACGATCATTACCTGCATCTTGTCCTACACTTTTCGATCTTTCCCATGCAATTTATTGAACATTAGAACTATTTTAATCTCGTTGGTGGTCACTGTTATTCATTTTCAAAATTGAGCACTACTTGCTTCTCGTTGGACTGTATGCCGCAGCTACCTATTTCACTCCATGTTTGTACTAAACGCCCATCAATTCAGAGCATTCCTTCGTTTGGATGACATTTGTCGTCAACCACCCAGTCCCGATCATAATGGTGAAATTCTTAAAAATGTGGCAGACAGATTATCCCGCTTCCAAGCCCTTTGTCTGTTCCCAAGATATGCAACACTGTACTCCCCCATTTTCGCGAGTGTCTAACAACAACGTACGAAGACGCTCTGTTGGCGCCACAGCTCACAGACACCACGCCGACCGATTACCAATTGCTGAGCACGCTTTCCCGAGTGTACACTCGCAGCCCATCGTTTCTCTTGGTGCGCCTCTGGGCGAATCGACTGCCTACTTGCAAGCTCCTCTTGACATTTCTCTGGATCGTTCTCGAAATGATTTAGTTGTTGCTGTTCATTCCGAAGGTCAGATTTCGCTTCTTTTTGTGCCAACGGTGCCTTATCTTAGAGGTATAGAAGGATACCAGTTATATTCCAGCTTGTCTAATGCACATGAGATGTCGGGTCCTGGTCAAGAGAGTGGAGAGTCTCAATTTGTCAACATTACTTTCAATTCCTCTTCCCCTGCCTCTTATGTGAACGACCCTACGAATGCCGATGGGACTGTTATTGATTCATTGGATTCTTCACCGTCTTCGAACGGTCTTCCGCTCAACATTCAAGTTGTTCGTCTCAACGATCGAGCCACGCCGTCGAGTTCAGATGGCGATTGTCAGTATCCTCAAGAAAAAGCTAGTCCGACTTACATGGTCTCGATTTGGGCCATTCTGGTCTCATTCCATCGGTTGGGACAACCAACAACTTTACAAACAAGTGGCCGAGGCCAAGGCCCATGAAATATTTTGAGGCGTTTCCATTTGATTCTAAGGGTGGCGACCTAATGCGCTTAGGACTAACTGGCGCTCCAGCTCTCGAGGAAGGACGGCTTAGTCTGAGCTACCTGTCGAAATGGACTGGATTCAAGTGGTGCCTCTTCTTCTCCGTGGTGTCTGTGTTTGCATGTGGCTGCGCGGGCTTGATCTCTGCGCTCATGACTTGGTTCAATGGTTAGTGCGAGTTATCCTAGCTCATAGTTTGTCTAAACATCTTTGTTATCAGCTTGGGATAAGGCAAATGTAATGTCCGTGGCAGACAAAGACATCATCGTTCTTGTCACGTTGTCCGGCTGTGCTCTCCTCCTGACTTCGTTTATCGGCATCACTGGCACGCTCTTAAACTCTCGCCCCCTCCTCGCTGTGTATACCATTTTGCTCTGGCCTGCATTTTTGTCGCTCCTCTCCATTGGTTACACCAGCTACCGACGTTCCCACCACGCCTTGGACAGCAAGCTGAGCTATGCATGGAGCCGATACTACACGGCGATAGGTCGACAACTCGTGCAAGATTCGCTCCAATGTTGCGGGTACTTCAGTTCCATGCACGAGGCATCCCCTAGCAAACGTTGCTATTTGCGCACGCCGTTACCTGGCTGCAAAGATGGGCTCTTCGCGTTCGAGCGAGACAACCTGAAGATCGTCTGGAAAGCAGCATTTTCTGTTGCGCCACTTCACCTACTCAATATCGTTGTGGCTATCATCTGTGCGAACCACTCCACCAACCTATTTGGAAAGCGCATTCTTCCCAAACGGTATCGATTGAGTCCTCATGACGTGAAGGCCGACGCAGAGAAACTCGTCGGGGTCGCATTTGTAGACCAATCTAGTCCAGGCTTCTTTCCAGGAGAGAAAGGACAGATAATAGAAAAGTCCGAGTGAAGGTTATTCCAACCGGTGCAATTTTGAGCACTGAGAGCCAAGCTGCCTTCCTTAGACTTTGTTTTCAAAGACTCGGATACAGATGAGGTGGTGTTTCAACGACAATCGAGCTTAAAGGATGGCTGTGGACTACAAGGTCGTGTAACTATAGTTTTGGCATACAGCAATGAATATTTGGATAAAATTTCCCTAACCACAGTCCGCTCACCACAAGTAAAAGAACTGGAGGGAGGGGTCGAATTCAATATGACTTCTTTGATTTACGATGGACCTTAGCCTAAACGTAAAGACTTTCGCTTAGGGGGTAGAAACACGGCATCCCGAATAAGTTTGAGGAGGGACTAAGAGATGGATCGTGTACAGTGCAGAATTTTTTTCTATATGAAAGAAATTTGAGAAGGGGCAGGTATTCGGGGGGTTTACCTGAGGTGGAATCGATCGTACCGTATTCGAGGTCAGTTGCCTTCTCGGATTCTAGAGGATATTTGAAATCCTCTGCCATGCTTTCCTTGTGGCCAGGAGTTGTCTCAAGCTCATATATGGCATATTGTCCGACCCTAGGGAGAGGCGGCAATTGAGATAATGGGGATCTGATATTAAGTGTTGGGCACATTGTCCAACTACGCATATTCTGCCTGTTTCTGCGTTGTAAGACACAGTGAAGAAAAGCCACTGCTAAAATTAAGATGCAAAGTGCGGAGACCGATACTGATGCAACAAAAATAAATTTTCAAATCCAGAATGGAATCTGTGGTTCTTACCGACGAATATTGTGTCAAGTATGTTGTCTGTACCTGTCTGGGATGAAGATTGTCTTCGAAAAACAGTGAGAGGCATGAAGAAATAGAAAAGAATCGATTTATTTAAGCCCAAGGAACCTACCCACATCCCAGACTTTATAGTCATACACACACATATCCAATGTTTGCCGCCCATTTAAATATTTGGTTCGAGTCATAACACCAAATCTTCGGAAGCGGAAATAAAGGTTGGTCAGTGGGTGAAGTGCTGCCATCATAGGAGGCATGAATAGCTCATCAAGTAAGATGATAATTACTCATGCATATACCATGTCAGCGGGAATCACACAACCTCGGAATATAGACTGAACTTTTGGAAGAGTGGTCACAATCGGAAATTTGACAGGTTCCGAGGTTAAACGCCTAAGCAGTAGTTCATCACATTCACGTGGACTCTGGATAACAGCGCTGGATGTCAAGTCTGGACATCTGACGTATAAGGCCCAACCTCTGCTGTGATCTGACAGCGACCTGAAAATCGGATTGCGCAATCGATAGGCCAATGTGTTCGGCGCCAATTACAACCATATTTGCTCTCTTGAAAGCTTGAACTGGATGCAGTCCCCAAGATATCACCGCAATCCTTCAGATGAGACTGAGAAGTGGAAACGTGTTTGATCACGTCTTATACTGAGGCTGTGTACTTGTTGCCCCAACACTGGCTTTTCAATTTGGAAACTGTTATCCTCAGCGGGCATTTGCTTAGTATCGAGATCAGCGATCGGACAGTACAGGCTAATACCACTGTCATTGTGTCTGATCATGAACTCGGATAACACGAACTTTGAGGGATGTCTTGTGCCCAGCTTGTGGTACGTGTCATCATTTTTGACTACTTCCTGTGACCGTATTTCTGGGCTCATCTTGTACTCGTCTGATCGGATTATTCGTAACATTCACGAGAATATATAGGGCTCGTTGATAACGGTCGCTCAACATATCTCTGTCCTTGGGCTCCCATGCCAAACCCGTGTGTCCTTAGCCTTTCCATACCGCAGGTCCGGCTAATTGGTCATGTTGCAAGGAAATGAACATTAACGCTAAATTTAAATGAGTGCGACAAGTTACTTACGAGCCTGGTATCCAGAAAATCCGGCTGGAACATTGTAGATATCTGGAGTCATGGTATCATAGTACAGGTAAGCATGGAGGTATATTTTTGTAAATAGGACTCACTAATCAAGATACCTGGGTCAGTCGCAGAGTAGGCGCCTATAAGAGGAAAAACTTTGTTTAGAACCCGCACGGGTTGCTTGAGGACAAGGCAAAAATGCGTACCTGGAAAAGATACGGTTGGACTTGGTTTTCCACTGCCTCCTCCAACAATGTTGATCTGAGCACAGCCAATATAAAACTAGGAAGCCAAGGCCAAAATCATTTAAGAGAATGCAAAGATACCTATGACTTACTTGTGCGCCCCCTGAGGTGCTCGCAGCATGTAGGGCAATTTGTTCACCTGTAACCAGCTTGAATCAATTACAAGACTCGAAGTGCGTTTTCACGCTGAAATCTAACCTCTCAATAGATATTGCCTATTTATAAAGGTATGAATATAAGCTACATTTTCGAACGAAAGACCTGCACATACCCATTTGGCGTGCTCTTTGGAATAGTGAAGTTGAATCTGTCGATGTCTATGAAATCGCCCATGAGGTCATCGTTTAGAGTAGGTGATCTTTGGCTTACTTGTGGAATCAAAGACGAATCCAGTGCTGACACTCCATTTTGGCGCCCATTCCCATATCTTAAACCTGACCCACCCGAAGCAAACTCAACAAAATACGAAAGAAATGAAGGAACTATATTGGGCCTAACCATGATTTCCCTAAGCCTGCACTGTTCGAGTTTGCCGCGGGACTTGCAGCTGTTAGGTATGCGGAGAAGTACTGACAAAAAAATCAGGACAAAATATATTGATAACAGGATTCGCCGTGGACTTACACCTGGGTGACCCATGAAATTATCCGCCTTGAAACCAATTGTCGAGCCTGCGGTTACTGTTGCGGTTCCTGTATTTGCAGCAGAGGTTGAATCCAACTCGTAGCATCGGATCGCCTGACTCGTGACATCAGTAACCTTTGGGGTGCCAGTTAATTAATCAAACAACAGAGACATAGGGTATCGGGGAAGTACAGGTCCTTGACTGTAATGGTTGGCCGTCATCCGAACGTATTGCCAGTCGGTAGAGACCGTATTGTTCGCAATTAAATCGGGGAATGTGTCTATCCAAACGGTGAGGAGACAGTTAGTATATATCTGAACGCCAAAAGAAGGACTGTAACATACAGTGTGCTTCAACAACATTCGACAACGCAACCATCATGAAAGCGAGGATGTTCATTTTTTCGTAGGCTGAATGGGACCGAACAACTTGTGTATTTTCACCTTATATTATTCTCCCTCTGAAGGTCATGACTGTTTATCCGCCCATTCGAACCTAGCGTCAACGCATCACTGGGGAGCTAATCGGAAATTTGTAGGACCGAAAATCAGCCAAGGAACCCACTCTCCATCGTGTTGGCCTCCAATAGGACTTGAGAAATCGGCCCGGTTGATGACCTTCCGCTAGCCTATTTCCTAAAGATGGAGACCTAAGACCGATTTTAAGTCACAATGGTTATCACCCTGCCTTCAAATCGGTCAAGGATTAGGTGATTCGAAGCTAAGAATCTTCTTCGAGCCTTTAACTGAATAGATTGGCCGACGTTGAACCGCGTTTTTCTATTTCGCTTGTGATATAAGTCCTATCTCGTGGTGTACTTATTTGACGAAGACTGGAAGGGATAGGGATATGATAGTGCAAGAGGAAAGCGTAGAACGGCCCGCATTTCCGGATTCCAGTTGTTTCAACCAATCTTCCAGTGCACTCAGACGATAAAGCAAGACTGAGAATCAACACAGAAACCTGAGTGTTCTGCAAAATGAAAAGAAACCAAGTTGCACACTGCACATTGCACAAACAGACGCGATTACCACGTGACATGCATATCATCCAATGTCGCGCAAGACTGCCAAATAAGCTACGCAGCGCCGGTCGCGACCGGCAAGGCCCACTCCCTTTCAGTTTTCGTACAAAGTGCAGTATAGGTAGATGACTGACGAGCCGATATATTCTGGTCAGCACCGAGTGAAGATGCGCGTTTCATACATCCTCCAGCAGGTGATGTGGGTAGCTCAAAAAGATATTTTCATAAATAATATTATAACATTTTCGTATTGAACGACATTCAGATTGGTGACAGTTAGTTCTCGGTCCGCAGATAAAGCCTGATTGATTTGAATTTTCGGGTGAGATGAAAGCGAGGAAACAAGGGAAAGTGAGTTCGGTTGTGAGTGCAAGATCATCGCAGCTTGATCGCAGCTTTCCCAAAGCTTTCTCCTAAAAATGTGCAGGAAATACAGAGGGATGAAGACTAGGGTTAAATTCAGGAAAAAGAGTGGGGGACTGAGGACAGTGAAGGACAGTAATACGCAGAAACAGAAAACAGGGATGTTCTCTGAGGAGGTTATGTTCAATATCGTCACAGTGAAGGTTTGGGATGGATTAGGGCGGTGTAACATGTTGTGTCGGCAAGGGATCGATCACGAGATATGCCGATGAAATTGTAAAATCCACCAAAAAGGAAACGCGAAGAGCCCTAAGACCCACAACCTAAAGGTCGTGGGAATTGAAACAGCTTCGAGTGGTCTTCGCAACTACTAGTCGATGTGCTGTAAATCTCTATCCATGTGCTGAAGCTTTTTCGTCGTCAAACCCCAGAAGAACCTTGGAATATAGCATCGCGTATGTTCACGACGCTGCAATCGACAGAAGTTCATCGCGGGTATTTCAGTATAAATCAAGATTATACTGCTTTGCCGGTATTCCTACAATCCAACTTCAGGAGATGGACACCCGAAGAGCGACTGACTTCCAGATCCCACTGACATTCCCGGGTGTGGCGTTCCTCCAAAACGAGCCGTACGACAATTATGAGTATCGGAGCATTGTAGAAACCAGTCTCGCAAAATCTAAGCCGACAGTCTTGGAATACTGCGGCCTGCCAAATTCCCAGTCTTCACCAGAGAACGAAAAGGATGGACTGGTGCTTGGCTGCCAAGACGGTACGGTGTACGTTTTACATCGTTTGTCACCTTCAGTCTCCACAACGATCAACCCTCAATCTCTTCAAATCGACGAACCTTCGAAAATTAAGAACCTTTCGCGTATCTCAAAGTCTTCGCATCCCAACTCACATTCCATGTCACCCGCTGCGTCATCTCTCACCCATTCCCCGGCTTTTAATGTTACTGCAAAACCCCGAGTCGTTTCAGGAATAACCGCCGAACAGGTGGAAGCACCGAAGAATTATGTAGACTTTGAAGACGAGCCAGATAAATTAAAAGACATTCTTAAAGGCAAGAATCCACGAGAAAGACACACGCTTCCGAAACAAGTTCAGATAGGACCCCAAGATCGGCCGCATCGTCCGTCATTGAGCCCGTACCCATTTCAAAGCGCAAAAACGGACCACCCAGGTCGTTGCTTTCTGCCACCAATTCCAGGGCTCCCACACCTCCGTCCTTTTCTGCACCAGCTTCTCCAAGAGTACCAGAAAGTACTTCTCCTCCCGAACTCGCTTCTTCATGGATGCTACGCTATCACATCATTCCCTTTCATTCCGGTTCTGGATATGCCGTGAAATCTATCCAGTTTCTGAACGAGGATCGATTCTTTGCTGTTCTTCAAATAACTGGGTGAGAGACTATTTTTTTACTCGACCAATCACACTAATCTTGCCTTCAAGCGATCTTTATATATTCTCATCAGATGATGGTACTTGCGTTGCCTCTTTTCGCGTCGGCGAGGAACCGTACCAGCATTCTTCCACTGGGATCAAGGAGCGCCGGAGACGCGATATATGGATGTGGTCCAATCTGGCAGTCTCCTACATTGAAGAGGTACTTTTTTGTCCAAGCTTTATAATGTAACTTCATCATGCATCACATGTAGTCCGTTATTCTGGTCGTCACAGCAGCCAATGATAGCGATGAGTGTGCACTCATGGCAGATGCGGACGAAGGTACATCTCACACATCCCGGTGTGTTTTGCTGGACTTCGTGACAACTCCTTCTGAGGTGCAACTTCACAAATTGGGACAATGGGATTTAGATGGCCCAGCTAAAGGGGACGGGATATACAAGGAACTCGATGGTATGTTTTGTAATTTGATGAAAGCATGTTTTGTACCTACACAATTTGAATACTTGCAGGCACTTACACATTCTTTTCTACGAGTCATGACGGTCAGTTCACTGTCCGAAAGTTCACCTTACGAGCGCCTCTGCCTTCCCCTCCCAAATCCCTTTCGGTGTCTCATCCAGACAACGAAGGGATTCACCACGGGCCCCATCTGTCGACATTGCCCATCCCGAACCCTTTCAAAGCCATTATGTCTCACTCCACTGAACATTTACCACTGACTAGTGGGGAAGTTCCGAGCCCAACTAGCAGCGACTCCAGGCCTTCCCTTTCCGAACCGCGCGACATAGGGATGTTGATACCAAATACGACTTTATCTGGTTTAAAGACTCGCCAGTTGTCAAACGGAAAGCTTTTTGGGATAGCCTGGACTCATCGAGAGATATCAGTAAGTCATGTTTGCCTTCATAAACAACTCCGGCATTCATTGTTGTCATTGAAGTTATTTGAATACTATCAGCAGTCAGACAATCCTCTTCCGAGGAGAAGTGACAGGGATCCAAATGCTATTTGGTCAGATGATGGGATGTATGCCCTTTCATTTGAGGTATCATCATATATTTTTATGTTTTAGAATCAAGTGTGACACTCTTTATCCAGGACCATGTAGAAGTGTATCAAATCAAGCTCGTCGACGCAGATATCAAGGGAGTTGACAACAATGGTTCAACGTCACCGTCATCTTTACGTACTGAGTAAGTCGTGCTTATGGGGGTTCGGACTTGCCCTGTTGTCCTCTTGATCCTCTCATATTGATGTCTAGAATAGGCCGGAACTTATCCACACATTACACCTCGGCGAACACGACGCTCTTGAATTCACTCATGGATCGCTCATCGCTACCGCCTTCTCACAAGACCAACAAGCACAAATAATTTTATCGTATACTATCTCAGAAACAAAGGACTCGCAAAACCCGCAAGGTCTTCCTCGAGTCCTTTGGCGCACTGCAGATGCGATGCCCAATCTTCCAAGAGTAACTTTGACTTCTACTTTGCCATTAGAGTTAGAATTGATTGTTCAAGGATATTGTAAGGTCGCTAGCATCTGCTGTGAGATCCTTCTTTTGATGTTTTTTGATGTAGCGGACGGCATTTTACGTCGCTTCTCGCTTGCTCAAATGGCGCGTAGATCTGATCAACCTATCTCAATTTCGTCCTCAATGAAGACATCAGGCCCTCCATTAAGCGGTATCATTGTTGGACTCCATGTAGTTCAAAATCCTAGAACAAGGGAACGATACATCGTTGGGGGTGCTGATGATGGTTCTATTGGATTTTGGTCGTTGAAGTAATTTCGGCATCACCTTCTTACATGCAACTCTGACTTCTTTACTGCAGCACATTCGAGCTTGTTGCTCGATGGACTATCTTTGTAACTCCACTTGCCAAAGTTGTGCAGTTTGAAGCAGAAACGACTGGGCCATTACGTGGCTGCGCATTGTGCGTTTCTCAGGATGGCACCATTGCTGTCATTGTTATCGATGGTTTTCATTTGTAATTTGTTTGTCTTGTATTTTGATTGAGCAATCCTTACTAAAAGACATCTATAGCCGTTATCTCATCCCCGGGTCTCCCGCCGCATTGAAACGCATATGCCTCGGAGCAACAATTTACTGATTATTTATGCGGATCATCATGCCAGATTGTGGGATGCACAGACAAAGGAATTATGGAGGTCTTTTGAGGAAGAAAAAGCTGAAGAACTTTTGGCTCAAGGAGGGTGGACCCAATTGTAAGTAATTTTGGGTTGATTCTTATTCGTACTCATATTTTTTGCAGGACCCTTGAGAATGATGCTTGTTTGCCAAAAACTCTTTGGACTTCAGTGGCCGATTGCTTCGATGGACAAGATGCTGGTGGGATCTCATGATTATCCTCCTCGGTGTCACTAACGCTCCCTAGCTGCTTCGCTCTTGCTCAATCTAGAACGGGTAATAGTTGATTCGATTTCAGTTACCAAAACGATCAGCACAAGCAGGGACGAAGTTCGCGAGATATTATTAGCCCTCGACCGGCTGCGACTAATTCTCTCGGCCCTTCTCACTCCAGGATTGGATGAAAACGTGGATTCGATATGTTACGGGAAACTTGGAGCATATCCGTCATCAGCTATCGTTGGCTTGAGGAGGTCAGTGTTAATGGTGCAATTGTAAAAGTCCTAATCTTACTGTCATAGCTGGAGTGGTGAATCTATTACTCTTTTCCAGTCCACCCAACCACAGGATATATGGTGCCTGTCACCGAATGTAACTGCATCTCGAGCATTGGCTGTAATCGCAGTTCTGAGGGCAATGAGTCTGTTTGAAGGTATATTTTGGCTTCTGATTTCCTACTGCAGATTTTAGCCTAGCTAAGATGATTGTTTCTGTTTGTTTAGAATTGACGGAAGGTGCTAATGCTGTCATTTCGTTCTACACGAAATCACTCGGATTCTGTGTCGGTCCCAATTTAAGGCCCCAAGCCTCCAGTTTCTCGGCCGTCTCTGGTTTGGAGCATCGAGTAAGAAACGAGTCCTTACGGTTCTCTAAAAGATTGCCAATATCCTCTAGACGAACTACGGCAACCAATTCGAACTTTATTCGATGCAACTATTGCCAATATGCCAGATGACGAATCTATCACAATCGCTGAGAAATGGCAACACCATGGCACGACTTTGTTCCATGATCTCATCTCAGATTCTAATTGTCACCATTTACAGTCCCTTCTTTGCAGCCTGATGCCGATAAAGAAACTATGAATTCGGCTTTGGCTTTGTTCATCTGTGGCTGTATAGCCTCTGAAAAATACAGCCTGTTATCCACCAGGTAAGCTCACTTCATCAATTCCATCCCCCTCTCTTACGAGCGGGTTCGCTGGAAATGCTCAATTTGCTAGTGCCTTGACCGACATATCCAAGTCCATCAGTCTATATTTGAACGATGAAAATCCATTTATCGCATCCTTGCCATCGAATTGTGTTCTCGTGGTTTCAATGTTTGGCAGCATTACATTGACGCAATGGAAATCCTGAGGTCGCTTTTTGATCTGGCAACAAATGTGCGGAAGGACGCTATATCCGTTCAGAACATCAGCGCACAAGCGAGGTTAGCCGTACTTTCGATTGCATCCAATAACATGCCCCTTTTCATGGGAACACTCTGTCTCGACATTCTATCGCCACCAAGTACAGAACATCAACGTTCAGTGTTGCAGATTCTCGCCTTTTTGATAGAAAGGTTCGGTCTTAACCCTATTTTTTGGCCGCATTTAATGCCACTGGTTTTTCAGCGACCCCATATCTTGCAACCAAGTCTTCCTCGGTTGATGGAGGCTGTCGTTAAGTCTCTGGATCCCAATGCAACCTCCAACCGGGAACATGTTTTAGACACCGCCACTGAAATTATTGGCTATGTTGTCAAAACGTTTGTCCATCCTACTGAGGACTACATTTCGGTTTTAATCCCCCAGTCAGGTTCCCTACTGTGGACTTTCACATGGCTACGCAGCGGCTTGCTGTAGGCACAAACGAGGTGCCGTCGTCATGTACGACTTGAAAACTGCCATTCGTCTCTACGTTCTTGAAGGACACAAGAAGCCAATAACCGCATGCAGCTTTTGTGCAGATGGACGACGTTTGGTCACTATATCCTTGAAAGATTCGACAGTTCTCGTTTGGAAGGTCGGATCGAGTTTTGCGAGTTTTTTCAATCCTGGTGCGCCACCACGTCAAGGCCATGGAGGTTCACAACCATATAAAACCTTAAGTTTCAATATCGGCTCTGAAGGTGAGGCCTGTCATTTTATTGATATTTCTGTGATTGACAGAGGCTGGCCTTCCAAGCGGACATGACGACTGCTGAAACACTAGACCTCGTCAATGTGGAGTGGATCGCTGATCGTAGTGTAAGAATAAAAATACGGCAAAACATCTTGACTTTCAGTACTTGATTATTAGACCAGTAGTTACTCCCTCCAAGGTAACTCCGGAGAACTGTGGTTCTCCTCTCCCTCATTCTCTGGCTATGCACAGGTCAGGATATCCTAGGCCACCCATGAGCATCCAGGAATTAAAAGAACTTTACTATCTGTATAACTCTCGAATATTTTTATCAAAACCACACCGTTTACAATTTCATAGCTGAGTATAAAAACAACTTGTTGACTCTTAGTCTAAGTTGCAAGCACCATCCCGCAAGGCACACCATAGCGGCTGAAGAGCAATGGCATTTATGCCCCTTTGGACCATTCTGAAACGTAAGTCATGAAGGCGAGGAAGGGCAGAACCGACATTTGGCGCGGTTCCATCAGGAAGTTTCGCGCCAGTCCAAAAGACCTAGAACGTTGCAAAGTTGAGGGGAAGTCCATTCAGAACGACTGGCTATGACTAACTTCTGCAGATGCGGCCGCTCGTGGCCAAGCAATGCTGTCTAGGTTCTGCGGCGAAGATTGTTCGGCCCACAAGAGTTGTTGTCCTATTGCATAAATTACCTGACAAAGGCTGCAAAGCAAAAGAGTTGCAAAATGAACATACCGCCAAGAACCAAAGGAACTTCAGCTGATGTCAGACTTGCCAGAGGATCAAATGTGTAAGCCTGTGTCGACGTCAGAAGGTAAGGAACAATGCGAGCAATGCGATAACACACTTTTTGCCACGACTTAAATGGATCACACCAGCTATTCCTGGAGATGCAAATGTTGAAATAGTCAGGGACAGGTATTCAAACGAGGAACGTTCGCATACGCCTGTGGGTCTTTTCCAATCCATTCACCAGCACCACAGTCCTATAAGAAGACAGTAAGCGTGAGGTTCCGTAAAAAGGAAAAGAAAAGGCTAACCAGGTAGAAGAAATCAGAAGGTGCGTGTACGAGCCGTAGTCCTTTGGCAGCAACAGCGGCCGCATTTTGGGATGATATCCAAACCCTGTCCAGAGATTGACTGTTTCAGCATCCCAGTGCTAACTCTTTGATTGAGACAGGACCTACATGACAACAGTAGATTTGGAAAGCGTTACATTGTGTTCAAGAGCCATTTCTATTGGGAGAAGGCAGGGTATGGGACAAGACAATCGCTTCAAAATGGAAAAAAAACCACCTTCCCAGACAACAGGAGTCTTCCCAATCTCCTTTAGAGCTCCATGAGTGGTCTGTGTAAATGTATCAAGAGCTTGCTCCAGTGTCTTCCCAGAAGCCTTCAGATCAGCTTGGGTCTGCGCATCTTGAGCGTAACAGTTGGTGTTAAGTTCATCACCGCCGGTGCTGAATAGCGTCGAGGGGAGAGTATGTGCGATGGACGAGATGAGGTTGGCAGTGAAGTTGGCGGTTGCAGCGGATGCAAGCCGGAGCTGACCTGCAGGTGGCTCGTTTGCAAAGGACTCCCATGGTGTGAGTTGGGCACATGCAATGTGTTCTGGGTGAGAGGTTGATATTACCGCAGTGTGGCCTGGTGTATCAATTTCCTGTGTAGCAATAGAACGGGGGAAGTGGATAAGCAAACACCAAGCCGAAGTCGCATATATAACGTACACTAGAACATCTATCCCTCGCTTTGAGAGGATCCCTAGTCAGTTGTGATCTTGTCTATCCTGGCGCATTACTTACGGTACCCGCGTATGTAACAATATCTTGAACATCTGCACTCGAATAGATTTCTGAGCTTGAATAGGCACCTTTCTGAGCCAATTCAGGGAATCCAGGGATAGTGAGGGGAAAGCTTTGGGAGTCGACAACATGCCAATGGAATTGGCTCATCTGCAGCGTTAGAACAAATATTAGGGTTCAGCTGATGGACACCCTGTATAGGTGACTAACTTTGACCATACTCATTGCATCTAGTGTTCTTTTGATATCCGTGATTGTGAAGCTTTAAATGAAATGCTTTCAAAAAGGAGGAGCCGAGCAGGAAGTAGTAGTACTCACAAATTCCTTGAAGTATCAAGCATAAATCCGCGATAAGGCTAAAGTACGCTGTAAGTGGAATCACAATATATGAGGGAAATAGGCAAACCCACAAAAGCGGGGGAGTCGTTGTTAATTGTGACCGGCGCCTGATAAGAATAAGTGACTCCTGTACCGTCATCATAGAACAATTGTTCAAATGTTGTTAATCCTCTAAACAGACCCAGAGATGTGCTCGCGGAAATTGTTGCGGGGCCTCCGTTGCTGGGTAAAGTTAGAGAATAAGATTCAATCCTAGCAGCAATATCCTTAGTAGCCTCCTGCATGATTGAATTTGCTTTGCCGCCTGCACTTGCAGTGAGCGACAAAGTCAATTTAGAAAGCGATGGAGCATGTCCCATGGTAAGGCTATCTGTAGCACCACGGCCCACTATAAGCCTCTGAAGTTTATCGGTACTTAAACGGGCCTTTGTACGAGATATAGCGTCAACGAGATCCTGCGGAACGGTTGCGATACCAGTAACCTGGATGTCAAACGACGACGAAAGCTTGACTATAGTAGTGCCTGTCTGAAGCGAGCGTGGTATAGGCCATAATGCGAATGCAGTGTGACTTGCACCTAGGATGGAGGCGGGGAGGAATACCGACCAGGTACTGAGTTTCATCCTGAGTGTTCTGGTTGAAAAGTTGGCTACAAGAACGACGTGGCGTTGGTGTCCGTAGATTAAATATGCAATTCATTATCTTGAAGACGTAAATAGGACGTCAGACGACCCTAAGTCTGCGCACTCTGGTGTTCTTTTCTTAGTAGAAAAAGTGCGGTGACCAATGAACATGGCTTCTTCAAATTCTTTTGCGCATATGGGGGCGGTCGAAGAAGTCTGCAGCGTGGGTAAAACATAGTTCACCAGCAGTAAGCATTGATCAGAACAGATATATATATAATTACAGTACATACTTGTAATATCCAATTTGAATATATATGACCTGAACTTCCGTAACACGATCTCAATGTTAGCCTGCGAATGTTTTATCATTGATAAAAGATAAGCACCATTATAAGAAGGCTGTCGTTTTTCAAGTTACATACACTGTTGCCAGCGAAAGACAACCTTCTTCACAGGCAGGATCACAGATTGCAGACGTGGCCATCTATATCAGCTATAAACATCTGGAAACAGCTTAACTGCTATGCAGATGGCAGCCGCATTTCCTCAGATGAAGAGAGGTACCTCGAGCTCTTTGAAGTGTACGCCACCAGTGAGCGTGAGGTGCCCATTGAGGCATCATAAGTGTCGATTGCTCCCAGAAGGTCGTTGGCGACAAAACTCAACCAACAACCATGGCACAAGTCAGATGTCATTACCCACGTGCTTGTGACGTCACGCGACATATTTTTCCCGTTGTCGTCTTGCTCAATCCTGCTACTGACAATGTGACTTCGAAGATTGCCATGAACTTCAAGAAAATCTCTGGCCCAACTGTAGTTCTCGATATGATCAATATTAAATAATTTACAGATTAATTTGCTGTAATCCAATATTTCATACAGAAAATACAGGTGCCACCTGCAGCTGGTTCATAACTGGGATTTTACGGCGTCTCGAACAAGTTTTCCAGTGTTCCCACGTCGTGGAGTAATCGAGCATTCGAAAGGATGTGGGTGACTGCACGAACAATTAAGAGCAGAATGAGGTTGACAATGCGGTGGAGACAAACCTGACCAACTCATCAGTGTACTTCCCTTCAACCGGAATCTCCTTCCCATTAATGTCTTTCTTCTGCTGTATATCGAAAACTGCAAGGACCGACACGATTGTAAGCCATACCTGAATACTTATATTGAATTAGCAATGAGTAAAGAATGTAAATAATAACGTGCTGACAGTTGCGGAGGCTAAATGTCGGCCAGGACAAATGCTGATGAAAATAATTTAAAAACGGCTTTGGATGAAGACGGAACGAACTTACCGACGCCCAAAACCAAAATTGAGGATCATTTCATCGTCATTCAATTTTCCTTCCTCGTCCAAGAACCTATCCGGATCAAAAGTCTCTGGATTTGGGTATTTCTTTTCGTCACGCGTCATTGCCCTGAAGGGCTTTGCATTAAAATCGGAGGTGGCGGAGAATGGAACGGAAATAGGAGCTTACCAGGTGTTTGCGATGATAGTTGACCCTACGACGATTAAGTTATAAAAGCAGAAGCTGTGAATTTATGAAACACGAAATGTACCTTTCGGAATGTAATACCCTTTATATACATCGTCGTCTGTGCTCATGTGAGCTGTATTAAGAGGGGTGACTGGCTTCCACCTCAACTTCACGGAACAAGGCTTCGACATAAGGCAAGGCAGGCCGATCAGTAAATCAGGAAGTCTATTCAAGCCCAGAACTTGTCGATCTCGTCTTGAGCCCTTTTTGAGGGACTGGGAATAAAGTCATAGCTAGGAAGAAAGTGAGCAATGGCGACACAGTCTTAAATTCGCTCAACTTCAATGGAAGAGTATAACGGATAGAAAAGCACATACTGTGTCGGCGCCTGCTGAGGAAATGTAGTTCTTAATGAGCCACTACTCGCTACTAGAACCCGTGATCTACTCACAAGTGTAGCTTGATGCTGCAATTCGTTTTATCATATCGTACTCCCGCTGAACATAACAATGTTCTAGTAGATCTGATACCAATGACGGGGCCGCTGTGCCATTCAGCTGTAAAGCCGGTGCTCGAATTTTATCAGATAGAGAGAAAATTAAGTCAGAACTTACAAGACCTTTCCCAACAAAATCATCGGTGCCTCTTGCATTTGACTTGTCAATGCTTTGACCTCCGCAGCCAGGTGCTTGAAGGAAGCGCCCGGAAACCAAGCAGGCAAATATTGAAGAGCGGGGATATAATTGGCAACAATGGCGCCAGGAATAAGGCACCCCTCTAGTTTTGCGACAGCTTTTTCAGCAAGTCCTGAGAAATAGTTGCTGGCTTCGGGTGTTAGATCGTGCCCATAGAGTATGGCCATGATGATGGCGGTGGTTGCTCTAAAAACTGATATGTCAGTTCGCACAATAGAACTTGACATAACAGGCCCCAGGGGCAAAGTGGTTAGTTGTCTACTCACTTTTTGCAGTGAGCCCTGAACCCAGCTGGTGCCGTTAAAAGGTCGTATAATAGGTCATGCACTTTCGCAGTTTGTATTGGCTGATAAGCAAGAGAAGCCTTTGAACGGAAACATTGCTGTAGTAATCTTCGATGGAAACGCCATTGCTCGCCATATGGCATGAATGTGACATTGAAATCCCAACCCATGCTGTGAAAAGGCTCTCTGCTAAGTATCGGTTTAGGGCAATCTCAAATCACTTACAGGTTGATTATCGTGTTTTTTGGTCTGTCAGAGTATTGTCGTGATCGTCGCTCAAACAATTCTACAGCGTCATCGACAGAATTGAGAATGATAGTATGTTGCCCATAGATATTCAAGTACATAACGTCGCCTGTGTAATTTACTTTTAGGTTGTATGACTTTATTGTGCTGCTTATCGAGGACACACCATATTGCTTTGCCCAGTCGGCGTATGTCACCCAAGCCTGGGAAAGGGAAGCTTACTTGCATTTCCCAGCAAAATGGCAGCAGGAGGTCCAGGAGGATAAGAGAGGTTGCGAAGGGGTGAGTCCTGCCATTTCCTGTACGTGGAGTATAACCCAAAGATCACACCGCAGATTGGTAAAACTGCAAGTAGCAGCGACACAGTGAGGTCGGAGGGAGCCATCCAAGGTGAGTTGACACAACGGCTAAGGCCTTTATGAACCAAAGAAGAGGCCTCACCGACAAGCAGGAAAGTTCAAGGGATATCTTCCCCATAGGTGATGTGTTCCTCTCTAGCAAACGATGGAGATTCCCTCAACTCTCCCGGTGTGCGACTTTCTTTGCTCGGTTCCTCTCGGCCAACACACTTCCGAGGTTGTCGCACCATTGCTTGTCCGAGGACGAAGAGGCCTAGTTCGAGAGTGAAAGATAGTGAAAGGGGTCATATGCCAGTGTAGATCTGTGGTCAGTGAAAACGGTCGAGAGAATCTGTCACTTTTCAAGTTAATGACAAAGCACTTCAAAGTATGTCAGTCATGGTCCTCACGCACGATCTCACAAGGCGCGGAAACTGCCTATCCCTGAGCGCTGAGCGCCGACATCTGGTAAAGTGTGCAACAATCTCCATTGCTGTTTGCCACTGGCATCCCCACTAGGGTTAGCTAGTAATGTTCAGTAACAAGCGGTAAATTTTAATCTATACGCCAATAAAATATCTTGCAAAGGGTATATACAATTACAAAAATCAATACAATGTGCAAAGTGCAGGCAGCGGTCCTGTGAGTCCAGCTACTAAGAATATAAATAGTACCTATCTTTGACCTATCTGCAAAGATCAATAGCTCCCTCTGTCGTCAAAGGTCCCCTTTCCCAGTGGCAAGACATCGCGTAAACCATCCTGTGTTTCTGACTCAACATTAACGTAGACCTCGGCGCGTTTTATTCCATTAAAATTAATCATGTCCGACTAGATTGCAGAGTCAACGCACATAGTAACACATTTAGCCAAAAAGATTGCTTACTGCTTTGATGTTTGGAGGAACTGGTGCCCTGTTGGCATTCACGTTCATGTTGTTCATCGAAATAGTGTTCTCTTCAGCGTCCTTGCCGGTGGACAGCCCGCTGCGCCCAGTCATCCAGATACCACGAGAATTCAAGTACTCATCAGAGAGTTGGAATATAATTTAGCAAGGGGGAAGTTGAAGAGGAGATGCCTGAACATCTCATCAGCGAGTCGTTGGAGGAGTGATTAAACGAGGGACATACAATCCGGTAGGCTGAGAAGTATGTTGAGGGTAACTTTTTTGGTAAAGAATTGAAGGTTAAAACATACATTAAGAAGATAAACAAGGAGATTGATCGTCGCAACAATCGTAGTGATGAGACCGGTTTGAATTGTAACTGGCCAAAAAAATGTTGAATGGTCAAAATATATCGAAGACTTGTAGAATTACTTCGGATAATTTTATCGATCAGCATATCAGAGCGTTCAAATCCTGTCTTGCGCCTCGTCTAACAAAAAAAGGTCTATTTTCTTGAGTTAGTGGAAAGGCCAAAGGCTCACCCTAAGGGACAGAACAAGAAGAATGAGAAGAGAATTCAGAGCGAAATTATCGGATATCTTGAAGCTCAACTCACAGGTAGGTTACGAGGGTGGCGGTGATAAGAATATCTCCAAGGACTTCAGATGTAATCCAGATGATAATTGTTACCTGGGTGCAGCATCAGTGAAAGTTCACAACAACCCCGGTCTGAACTTGCCTTGGACCGAATGAGATCGATAAAGAATGGTGCCTTTGCAACTTCAACGGGAGTAAGAATAGCGGTAACTGTAGATAAGACAATATTAGCATGGTATACGATGGTAAAAAAAAAACAGGCGCTGACCTCCCCCAGAGATAGCTGTAGCAACAATAACCAAGGGTAGAACCCGATTCTTTGTTAACAAATAGATCCTCCACGCGAAGAATGTCTGAACTAAGGAGACGATGACACCCTTTGAGATGTTCAGGGGATAAACAGGAGGAAATGAACGAGCACACGCACCGTGATTGAAGGATCTGGTCAATAAAGCATCAGCCCTTAACTGAGAGTCGCCTCTCTATTTTGGAACAATGTGATCATACCAGTGTCAAACACTAATAAAGCACAGGAGATGCTCCGTTAAAGCAGTGAGCGAGAAGGAAGGGAGACTCACACCATGTAACAACATTCAGGTAAGCGACGTCGCCTGGTTAAATGAATGACCATGATGTGAGTTGGCTAGTAACAAAAATGTAGTTGCAGCAGCATACCAAAGTGAATGATAAGCGCTTCGTAAAGATAGGCAGCATCGCATGCAGTGTTGAGGATATCAAAAAAGAAGAGAACAGCGACCTGAGTGGCGTGTGCATTCAGATCGCTATGAGCCTTGAATGCCGAATGACATGAGAGATACTAACAAATATTTTGATCCAAATTTTGTCTCTGAGAAACCGACGTCAAAATTGATCTAGATCGTTAAAAATATCGGCAGAGAGACCCCAGCGCACCTTTTGAACGAGGTATAATAGATATATACCTGGGTCATCATGACTCCTAATAATATCGCATTGAAAGTGAACCCAATAAGAATTGGGCCATGACTGAAAAAATCGTGGTCAGAAAGATTAGAAAGTCAAATAGACAATAATTTCAAGTGACGATACAACTCACGCGATCTCGGCTGGTCCCATATTTCTGGCAACTGGGGGTGTGCAAGTACAAAGAGCCTGGTGGCTTTAGCCCGAGCAGTGGCCTCAAAAGTGAATTGAAACGCAAGAAAGTCAACGTATGTTAAGCGGGGGTTTATAACGTCTTTCGGCAGCGTCAGTGTGATACGATAGATCATGGCAGGTATTGATGAGACGGAGATAGCCCGAGTTTCGTGGCTCCGAGTTGATTTGCTGGGTGGAGCGGCGGTCTTGACTCTTCATCTTGGCAAGAATTCAATAATGGCAAGCTTGTCATTTGACCAGGATGCCATTCTTTCACCGAGTAAGAGCCCATAAATAAGAATCTGAGAAGATCCAGAGGGACCAAAGCCTTTAGTCGGGTTGCTCAAGCATCTTCGGAGTTACTGTAAGTTATTTATGTACTCGTGTGAGGTAACCCTTAGCCAGCCCTAAAGCAATCGACCTGGCTATCGCTGGTCTTCTTCCAAGCCTTACTGGCATGTATGCCTCTCTGCTCAACACCTCTATGGCGCAGGCGCGAGTCTTGCTAACGGCTAACCTCAATGAGGGTGCGAATCCGTTGAGCCTGAAAAGAGTCCGTCATTCCGGTTCCATCTTGTTTCACGTCAATGTCGTTGTCACCCCGGTTCATGCGCTTCTTCGAACGCAAATCCTATCCCGATTAATTTACTGTGAATGACACATCTTTGAAGCCATTTGGCCTACGCCTCATCATCGCCAATCTTTGTACTCGCACTTCGCTTGGATTCTCGTGCCTTCAACTTGTGCTCTGGACAGAAAACCAACAGCCCATCTCAGACAACACGGTACAATTCCAGCTCGTAGGATTGCATAATATTTTAGCCTGGCCAAACTTTCTCATGACAGTGAGAGTGTCTGTGCTGCAGCGATATCCACCCTCTACTGTATTCTAAGACAGTTGTGTGGAAACCATCATCTCGTTCCCCTCCTCCAGAAAACTTCGGTCAAGAATCACTGATCGCGCCACATTCACGAGTTCTTACGACTTCCCTCTAAACAAGCGAACTTACTCCCATCTAAATGTCACCGTCCTCAATTGGTACATGGATGCAGTCCGAGGATTACCACCAGCACCTTCCGAGATGCACAAAAACTTTGGCGAACACTCACATTGGACAGCGCTTTGACGAGCTTTCCCTTAAAATTGTAATGTGACACTTGTGATTAATATTGTGATTCATAACATGCATGACAGCCAAACTGCAGAGGCAAAAAAACTCACCAAGCTTCGCCGTCCTGACCATGACCGACATTCGTGTCAACTTTCCTCATATTCATGCCCGTGCGCTTCTGGAAGAAAATCGTGTTGCAGACAGTTAAATCACCAGTCGAAACCATCCTGTACCTTAGGTCCACTGGCATTAATGGGCTGTAAGCGTTCACGACGAAGGTACCAATGAAAACAGGAGGATCACGGAGCTATTTGAAACTCTAGCAACTTAGTTAAGGGAAAGAAAGATATACGACGCTGATCATGAGCGTGGTTCTTCCATTTCTTCCGGCAACACATTCCAAACAATCCCAAGTCTCTCAGCATTGGACCTCGAGATATTTACTCCTGTATAAGAGAGTCGGATTGAGTATAGAGTACGCCTACATTGCTATCACAACTATCAAACTTGAGATGTTCAAGGTGATTCAGAAATGATTCAGGTTTATTGGGTTGGCTTTTGGAACCATTTTCTTGGTCTCCCCGGACTGGGTGCATATGGACTGACTCCAACTCGACACGCATGTCAAACGATCTAGCAAATTGGAGGGGTTCGATCTACTCATGACTTTATGGTCAGCCAACCACACTTTGCAATTGTGCATGGTTCCTTACTTTGACTTGCGGTATTTGAGCATTATGGGTTTGAGATAAGAAAGCATTCCCAAAGACCATGCTGGTACTTGATTCCATTTGGACATTGGGGATATAGAGACTGCGTTCCCATTGGCGTCTGGCATTTAGGCTGCTCATCAAAGACACGGAATATAGCTTGCAGAGGGTAAACGTTAGCAATATATGCCTTTTTGAAACAGCCAGAGTGTCAATTTTTCGAACCGAAATGGACTCGTATTGACGCACACTCCATTTGTCTGAGAACCGAATTCGATATCAGTCTGGAATCATCAAAAATATTCTAAGGCTTACATTAGTCAAGAAGAAAACCATGTCAAGAATTGCAACCACCACAGTCAGAAGGCCGGTCTCAACTGTAGCTGATGGAGGGGTATTGAACTCTGAGGAAGGGCTGCAAGAAATCGGCTTACATCTGATAATCCGATCAACAAGCAAGTCCGATCTTCTTACCCCCGATTTGTGGGTGTGCTGTGGGTCTGAATCATTGACTAGTCCAGCAAAAAAGATGACAAGACCCACACTGATTAAGTCAGTCAGATGCCCAGTGGTTAGCTTCAGAACCACAAGGCAGAGATGATCTTACAGGTGGTATACAAGAGTACAGGTGATAAAAATGTCTGCAACCACTCCTGATCCGAGCCATAGAATATTCCAACGCTACTGGGTGGTCAAGAAAGATCGAGATTTGAAGGATTGTAGAACAAACCGCTGCTCGTCTCAGTTGTGCAAAATATGGAACTTGGTCAACTATGAAGGGAACAACCAGGGCTGCAGCTTGTGACCGAACCATGTCAGCCTGTCATTCATTGTTATAAGGTGCCCTTTACCTCCACTGATCACGGCAGGGACGGTAATGAGGGTAAACCAAAACCATTTTCTTGTGAGTATGTACACTCTCCGTGCAAAAAAGATTTGGACTAGTGTCGTTATTGTCCCCTGTTGGTGATAGTTAGACTACGCAATTAAACTGTACAACAATTCAAATACCGTAAGAATCGGATCGCCTGAGTGGGTTGACAGAATCAGCATATCGAGACTTGCCCGAGAGGTGAGTCTCACCGACTCCAAATACTAGGTATTGGGGAGATGGTCACAATCTCTGGCATATAGTATACAAACTGAACTCACCCCAATTTGTTCGCTTAAGCTGATCCAAGTCCCCTTATAACAGTAAGTTACGGTTAGCATCCCTAGCGCTTGGAACGGCGTGGACAAACCATAAAAAATGATAAGTGCTTGATAAAGGTAGAACAGCAGGAGGGTGGTGTTGGCCGTATTCAGTGCAAATAAAATGGCAACCTTCTCAATGCGTAAGAAAGCTACCACAACCTGGTCCCAGAGCTATACCTACAAACACTTTGATCCACATCTTGTCACTGATAGGCCGTTGAGAATAGCAATTTAGCTGGCGGGTCCACAGAGACGTACTCTTTATATCTTGTGTAATAAAGATACATCTGTGTGGTTATCACTCCAAGCATCCATATGTTGATCGCGAAGCCAACGAACATCGGACCATGGCTAGGGACAAAGATGAGTGGCGTGAAAATCTGGTGGAATATATCAGGACCTACATGACTTCAGCTGGCCTTGTCATGTTTTTAGATTGACAGAAAAGTGACAAACAAGAGAAGGATGACTGAAAGGAACAAAGATCTCGACTGGAGTTCTTGGGGCGGTCAAAAACACTGCTGGAAGGTATCAACAACCAAGTCAGGTTGAGACTTGACATTCATCAGGAAGTCGTATGAAAAACATCAATTGACCCAGGTCTGTCCATGAAATGTTCCCGCTTTAGTTCAGACACCGACTGTCAGATTTCTCGGTCAATGTAACACGACGGTGTGTCCACAGTCCACACGACTGCGCAGTAACCTGGTTGTCGAAGCCGAGTTTCTTATTAGTTTCTTATTGAAGTTTGGGCAGGATCAAAAAGCAGCGCTCTTGGTGATCCCTTTTGATTTGTGTAGATTATAGAGGCTTAATTCGGTCGCGACTGACCACCGTCCAGCTTGGTCACATCAAGAACCGTGGTGTATGTAGCACTGGACCTGAGTAAAACGTTAAGATAATATATTATTAGTACATAACAATCAAGGGTAATCGACTTTGAATCAAGCAAGCACTTACCCTCGACGTCTTCGGTCGTAAGTTAGAATCGTAGGGTCGTAGTGCCGTTCCAAGTTTTTGAGTAACGAAGCACACCTGATGGCCTGGGGCTGAGTCAAGCCTACATGAGCTAGCCAGACTCGGATGAAGCGAGGACGAGTAATACTAATACCGTGAAAATTACCTAACTCATTGGAAAGCATAAGATAGTGACATAAGGACGAGTACAAGTGATTTCCCTCCGAACAATTGAGCAATGGGCGCTAATGGACGTCGGGGACAACTTGTCGCTTCTGAGGACACGTTCAGTTAACTGCTGAGAGAACGCTGTGGCTGTGCCGAGCTGTCAGTTTTTGCCGCCATCCTTCTTCCTTTTCAGTTCTTGTGCCGCCTCTGGTTTTTTCAATGCCAACAACAGAAACTTCTGTTTAGACCAGCTGATGCGGTGATATTAACTCAAGAAACAAGTTACATGAAATGCCAGCCAAATTAGTATGATGCGTAAATACTAGACCGTAGATGCCACTTGAGTTTTCTCAATGCGCGTGCCAATATTCCCCTACAGTTTGTCCTTCTTTCCATTCTTCTTTCATATTTTCCATGTAATGACAAACGAATAAAAAAGCCTCCAACCATTCAAGCTCCTTATCAGAAGCAGGCAATATTCTTTCTGGTACCGGAAGATCTCTGACTGGCACAAAATCCCAGTCTAAATAGAAAGCAGGCTGGTGCAGGCCTGCTGCACGGTTGCTTTTTCCCATCGAATATTTGGTGTAGAGAGTACGCGGAAGGGCAACTGGGTCTTTGTTTCTCAATGGCCCGTCGCGTGGATAAACTGAGGACATTCCCTCCAACACTGTTCTGATTTCTAGGGGATAGTGATGAGGACAGTGCTTTTTTGGGCCGCTCAACTTGTCCTCAAGAATCGGTGGGAATTTATCTATCGTCTTCAGGAATAGTCTCAAGAGTCTGAAGGTATGTGAGCCTCTGATATGACCTATTGTTGCAAATAAATTTACCTGTCGCATGGTACCAGAAAAGGCCGACCATTGCCAAATACTGAGACTCCTATGAAACGGTTTTGCAAAATTTGTCCGTTCTTCATATGGTCAGATAGATACAGCAGTCGGTCCATCAAGTGTTGTTCATTCCTCTGGGCCTCTTGGGATCTGTTTTCGCGAGTCTTCATAGTGGAAGGGTATCTTTTGATGAGACCAGCCATCTGCCTAAGCTGATCGGCCTTCAAGGTATTAAGCCTCGTCTCTGCAGCATCTAGGTTTTCAAAGATTTGTTGTAAATCATGTGCAGTGTCGGTGACCCAGAACACCTTTTCCGGAATACTCTCAGGTGCGTAGACTCGCAAGAGAGGGAATAAATGCTCATATTTCTCCAGATGCTTCATTATGGCGGCTTTCAGCACGGCAACGATGTTAACAGGAGGGGAAACCTTCAAAAACGTGGATGCGTCATACTCCAATCTGGGCAAGATGGGATGTGGAAATCTGGAATCTAGGCGCCGGATGCGGAGGTAAAGCACGAAATAGGATTTCACTTCGGCGAGAAAACTTGGTGAAAATATTTCCTTCAGATGCATCTGTGTGCATATGCACTGCTCGATGTATGGAATTTTATGATTGCTGATTAGCTCTAGAATTTTCACAAGGGGCAGGTCGCTGATGATTTCGTGAACTAACTCGGGCGGTACCCTAGTTAACTGGTGGGCGATGGCGTGATATCGAGGTTGAGGTTGAGGCATGTTGAGGTAGAAAAAGTGGTGAAGACAACTACTGGTTGGAGGTTGCTGTTCTGGATGGTCAACGCCTGGAGTCAGCTCAACTTTGGTCGTTACCCTCAGGCTGTCAGGTCAGTGTCAATCACATCTAATCCGTTACTTAGTGCGCGTCATGTGACTCAATACTCCTTGCCCTTGGATTGGGAATGGCAGCTCCTCTCCAGTTGAATACCCTTGCTGGGTGTCAAGATTTTGTCGCTGTCCAACCTCCTTCTGCAATCGCGGCCCAAATCTTGCGCGACCAACAGCTTTGCCGAAGTCAGGGCATTCCATCTCTTGTCGTCCACTGTCTCCCTCCTAATGCAGATCAAATTGCACGGATCATCAGCGGCAATGCTATCCCTCTGGCAGTAGCGCGCATGAGATTGGCCAGCATCGTGTCGTTGATTAAATCATACTTGGCCAATCTTTCGCGATCACCGATAACTGAAGACACCATCCCGTCATATATGATCCCAACGGATGACGACTACACGGCCACTTTGAAAGTCCTTTCCTACATCCAACTGCCTCAAGTCGGCATTTGTCACAGCCCCTCTACACCTCTGGAATCTGTCATGGAAAGCTTGAAAGCACAATTATCACTAGGTGCAGATGTTCGTCATGCGATCCACCAGGAAAAGCAGGAAAAGGTGAAACATAGAAGATGCTATATGTGCCGCTTTACCATAACTTCACCAAATTTACTTTATCCTGCCTTATGCGTCCCATGCGGTGATTTCAACATCGCATCGTCTTCTCTCTCTCTTCCTCCCAACCTTGACTTATCAAGTAGGACCGCATTAGTAACAGGGGGGAGAGTCAATCTAGGATATCACACTGCCCTGAGGCTCCTACGTTGTGGTGCCAAAGTGGTCATCTCTTCACGTTACCCAATGGACGCAGAAGCGCGATATCTGAACGAATCCGACTACCAAGACTGGAAAGAACGTCTGAAGATAATTGGCGCAGACTTTCGCACAGCGAAAGACGTATTCTCCTTAGTCAATGCGGTGTTAGACACCTTAAAGAAATGGAGCACTGACGACAAAGCGAGGCTGGATATATTAATCAACAACGCGGCCCAGACTTTGACCGATTCGACAGAGAAAGAAGAAGACAGAATCCAGCGAGAATTGCATTTAACTGCTACGTCACATAGTGTGATCCTTTTGGAGGTTGGATATGTACCGCGGGTGAGAGGTGGTATTGGGGCTCACCTTATCGAACCCGAACCTTCAGCGACAAGTCCACCGACAGACATCCCCCACGAAGATCCGGAACAGGGCAGCAGAATTTCGGCAGGTAAAGATGCAAAGTCTTCATGGGTGCAGCGTATGTCAGACATCCCTTACGAAGATGTTATCTCAGCGCACAGCGTAAACACATTCGTTCCTTTCATCCTTGTTCGAGAATTTTTGCCTTACATGTCCATAGCTCGCTCCCCTCCTTCCAGTCTCCCTTCTAGCTCAGAAAACTCAAAACCCGTTTCTTATATCGTCAATGTTTCCTCTCGAGAAGGGATTTTCGAAAGCAGGCCCGGTCATGGTGCGAAAGCTGGATACCATGTTCATACGAACATGTCAAAAGCGGCTCTGAATATGCTTACCGAGACCGAAGCGGCCTCTGCATGGAAAAATGGTCGCATTGCAATGAATACCGTCGACCCAGGCTACATGAGTGCTGATCCCATGTACATGGAAGTGGTTGGCACAGTGGGGGAGGCCTGTCCTATTGGCTGGGAAGATGGGGCAGGGAGAGTACTCTGGCCCATCGCTAGAGGTGAAGGTGGACACACCATTCGGGGTCGATTCTTAAAACATTTTGCGGAGGTCAATGCAAACCGCTGACCTACAGAATTCAGACTTTTTCCTCGGTCATACAAGAGAATATTAAGTAATTGGCACATTTCATTCATTTCGGCGTTCCTGTTGCCTGCAAACACTAAGCCTCTCCAACAAACTGGTCAAACCACCTGAAGACTTCATAATGCCATTTGAGGCTAAACCAAATGAGCTTGCGATTCCAGTGCCAATAACTGAAGCAAACCTGTTTCCATGATCCAGCACCCAGTGGTTCTCATCAGGGAAAACGACCAATCGACTTGGAATTTCAAGTCTAACAGAAGGACGACGTAAGGCCAATATTTACTTTAGTGTATTCGACTTACTGCTGCAGGGCGTGGAAAGCGCCAATGCTCTCTGTTTCTGGAAGACGGTAGTCTTTACTGCCGTGAATTAAGAGCTGGGGGGTGGACCAGCTCGAAACAAAGTTAGACGGGTTATACCTGATAAAAATGAAAAAAAAAATCATGTGAAGGGAAAGACAAAGACCGACTTTTCAGATAACTTCTTGCCCTTAGAATCCCATGGCCTGCCTCCCCATTCATGATTGAACTAAGTGGTGGTGAGAAATTAAACCGCGAACGCGTCCATGCAAACGGTCGACTCACGAAGAAGAGTTCGTCAGTGCTATACCCATTATAGGTGGAATCGAAGACCTGTTTCGAATTCAGAAAATATCATTCATAAAGATGGAACCTCACGCCGTCATGGCAAACAAGAGCCTACTTAAATTAGTAACCTGCATGCCCAGTTGTGAAATAATGGGACTAACTTTGAAATTGAAACCGAACTCAGGGTGACCTTGTATCCAGCTGTGGTGCAAGAAATCAATATCTGGGGGCTGTGACCGCGGAGTGGGCACTACTTAATAGCGTATCCGCCCCAGCTGGCACCAGCGGCAACAGCACGATCAGGGTCGATCTGGACAAAGACTTTTGAACGACTATGGAATTTAATTTTGTACTGCCGTACCTCGGGTATTCCTTGAGTGCATAGTTCCAGCCATGGATCATGTCAACAAATGGCTTGCCACCCCAGTCCTCCGCAATGGCATCAGTGAATTCTATCGCGTTATTCAGCTTCATGAACAAGAACCAAGAACGGTGCAGACCTTGTCCAAACGTTGTGCTACCGGTCGGGTTAATCATGAGCACGAAGTATCCTTGTTGAGCAAAGACTGAAACACGGAGGTAAGTATCCAGGTATGTTATCATAAAAGGTAATGTCAGCTACTGTTTGGATTCCATCTCGTCGACCATTGGTCTTCCCATGCACCTTGAGGGCCTGTAGCCAAGTATAATTGTGCAATCAAATAATCAAACGAGTTGACCAACCTCCATGAATGAGTAAGACGACAGGCCATTGCTTCGTCTCTCCTGCCTTCCAGCCCTTGGGCTTCAAGGCCCAGCCTTGGACGTCCTGTGGAGTGCGCCTTTGAACCAAAATTCCTCGCCCTCACTCAATCCCTTGCCCTGCAATTCAGCCTCAGAGAAGTTGGTAAGTTTGTCGATTTTGGGAGTCCGAGACGCTCCTGTATCGGCTAGAATGGCATCTTGGAAGGCTTTGAGATCGCTAACCACAAAAACATCGTTGGTGGACGTGAAAGAAGACTGGCTGAACAAGATACGTCCTCCTGGAAGGGTTTGAATACCAGAGGCAGCCTTGCTATGAGTTATTGCAACGGGTTGCTATATTTTGAGTCAAGTTTGGGATGTGTTGTGGAGTGCGACGGCGTTGGAGGAACGGGAAGGGTGAATACCTTCACCTTAGCTTCATCGCCTGCAGTAAGATAAACAAAGTCATCATCCTTGGAGAACTAGCCATCACACGCTTCAATGACATGAGCAAGGCATAGAAATTAAGTTGACCCACAGCCAAGGCATCTGGTGAACGATCCCAGGCTTGAGTTACGGTGAATCGGACCTGCTTTTGGAGGTCATATATTACAATTTTAGCACTAAGTGAGGTCAGAGCCGTCTGGTCCGAGCACCGAGTGGAAAAGGCATACCGATCTGACTCATAGCCATCTTCGTCAAGCTCCAACCAAGCAACCTTTGTTCCCTCAGTGTTGAACACAGGACTGTGTATAGCACCTTGCTTTCCAGAAGTCAGCTCGACTGGCTTTTCTTTGCCGTCAATCGGAACAACGTAAACCTAAGAGTGAAGTCCATATCAAAGTTGCTTTCGAAAGAAACGTTACAGACATTCTGTTTGGTATGCCAAGCCTCTGGAAGGTCTGGATCCTTTGAGGTATACACGATGTGGGTGGCCGACACGTCGAAATCATCTGTTCCGCCAAAAGGCTCAACTGGGGAATACTATAAAAACGGTTAACAAGACCACTTTTCAAGCAGGATACCTCTGCTTACGTGCTTTGTCCCTTGCAATGGGCTCCTGAAATCGTTGTTCGACGACCAGACCCCATCTTTTCCCTTCGTAAGCTGTACACTGAATAACTGCGGTCCCTTCTTGCCCTGCCACTCGTCCCAATGGCGAACATAAGTAGTATCATAAACAAGGGCACTATTTCCGCGCTCTTCCCATTCCTTGTCCTGTTGGGCTACAGTGCTCAAGTTGCCATCAGGGTAAACAGATGCAGAAAACACGAGATTTCCGGTGGTCGGGTTATAGCGGAAATTTCCAGCAGTTTTACTTGGGATGGTGCTGATGCGAACAGGTGATGTGTACGGTTTCGTGTCCTCGTCTGCTTCGGTGGCGACAGAGGCGAGATTAACGTCGAATGCGTAAATCTCTGAGTTCTGTTCGCCGTCAACTACATTTGCGATTGTTCGAGATGAAAGCCAGAACGTATCCCCTCCCTTCTCCAACTGAAATACACATGGAGCTCAACGAGATAGAAAAAACTTGTCTGGATCGACGTACTGGAATCTGAACGACCTTTGGGTCCTGCGGGTCGAGGGAAACAACGACGACAGACTTTTTGTTTCTGATGATGAGGAAGAGCTTTAGCTTTCTGATGACGAGTCCATAAAAGAAATAAAACTGCAATACTTTTTATCTTCGAAAGAGAACTTGCTGAAAGGCACAAGGGCAAGGTCTCCGGCATCATTTGCCACTGCAGCACCAGGTCGTCCAAGTTGGATCTAATAGGCAAGAACTTGGTCGGTCAGCATTCTAACAGCAGCACGCGTCATTCACGTACGAGATCCTTTGGCGAGAAGATATCTGCAGCTTCTTTGAAGTTAAACGTCTTGTCTTGGATCATGTTGCTGGTAGAAGCCAAAGGCCTTTGTACAGGAACTTGGGTTGAAAGACCCAAGAAAGCGAAAGGGAACCTCATCGAGAGAACACCAGAATGGATGCCGGAGATGCCTGTTGCCTGTTTCTCCTAGAAGTGTAAAAGTGCTGGGAAGAGTTATGCAAATGGGAAAGCACCGAGCCGAAAATAAACAAGAGCAAGAACGTGGAAATTAATCAGAATCGCGTAGGTTTTCATATCTTGCTTACAATTGTTTTACACAGGGAGGTTTACTTATTTCACACTTCAAGTCAAGTAGCACGAGGTACACCCAAACCTTTCGAATAGCGTCAGGTCCAAAAGTGCCTCTTTTCTTACACTGTGATTTATTAAATTTGAGTTTGATAATTGGAGACTTTTATTCCTGAGCCTCAGACGGGCCAAAATAAAACATGATGGCCATCTCAAAATATGGAAGCAGAGTACATGGAAAAAAGGTCAACTACAATTATAAAGTCCTACATACTCACTCATTTCAGCGTCCGTTTCTTCTGGGGAGAGACCATCGCCTTCAATCTGTGTCACTTCCCCTGTTGTCGCATCCCACCGAGCAAGGAGTGCGACACGAAAAGTTACCATCTTCACTCCAGTCAGTTTCAAAAGTTGAGCTTGCTCGCTTGTCAGTGCCTTCCCTTTCTCACAAAGCTTGTGCGCTGCAGTCAAAGTCGGAATACCTTTGACCATCGATGTCGTGAGCCCCAATTTTCTGAGTTGAGGTTCTTCGTTATGAGGGAAAGGTTCCGGCGGGTCCGAATGGTGTCGCAAGACTGGTCCAACAGGTAAGATCACGGTGCGAGTTGCCGTGTTGCCTGCACGAGCAAAATCGGGTTGTTGGAAGTCGGCAAACCAATCGATGACCTCTTGTGGCTCTGAATCGGTGAAGAAGAGACCCACTTGGCCTTTTATTTGCTGAAATTTGCACTGGGTCAATAGTCCCGAATTTTGGAAGCATGCGATCCGTACCGTGGCTAGTTTAGACAAGCCTAACTTATGCTCCTCTGCTGCTGTTGTACCTAAAGCTTTCGCCATTACGGCTCCTCGACCAAAAAACATTCGTGCTGAGCTATAAAGGATTAACCTGTCAAAAATGAAAAAGATTTGAAAAAGGCAGACGTACTCCTTCCATAGTTTTCGTACTGTTTTTAGATGAGAATTCCGCATTGACCCAACTTCAAACAACCAGCAATACCGCCACTTCTCGGAATTTACTTGCAGCTGCAGCTTATGATGAGGACAGAACTTTTGATTCTCGCCATTGAACAGACACACCTCAGTCATCATCGCATTTTTGTGATCCTTCGTCTTTTTGGAAACTTTTGTCAAAGATACTAGACATTGAAAAAATTCTTAAATGCAATTCGAATGCCTATCTCGAAGATGACGAACCAAGCTTTGAGCGTTTTGACTTCGGCATCGTGAAGGAGGTAGAGATATATAATTTTGAAGTCCGCCCAAAATTCTTTCGACCCTTTCTTGATCATGTCAGTCGCCGTCTCCTCATCCGACCTTCAAACCCTCGAAGATCGTTTGCTCAACAAAACCAACGACGTCGCGTTGCACACGCGTTTTCGAGCTCTATTTACATTGAAGTCCTTAAAATCTGAAGATGCGGTGAATATCATCTCAAAAGGTTTGATCAAATGAATCTACCCCCTTTTTTTGGTGATAGCTTTCTTTCTAGGCTTTCGTGATTCTTCTGCGTTGTTAAAACACGAACTAGCATATTGCTTGGGACAAATGAAGAAGTCCTCCGCGCTACCGGTGCTTGAATCTGTCCTAAGGGACACCACGGAAGATCCTATGGTTCGGCATGAGGTTAACTTTATCTTCCAGCAAAAGACGTCACGCTGTTTACACTTTGGGTAATTTTTTGTAGGCTGCTGAAGCTATAGGAGCTATTTCCCAACCATCTTCTGTTTCCATCCTCCAAGAATTTCTTGAGGACTCAGAGAGAACAGTTCGAGAAACGTGCGAGATCGCCATAGCAAAGATCAAGTGGGATAACTCTGAAGAGGGGCAAAAGCACTATGCAAGTCTGAACGACTCTATAATTCCGTATGCGCTCTTCCAATTCACACAGTATTACTTACTATACCATTTTTGCAGCCTTTATACCTCTGTTGATCCTGCACCTCCTTCTGGTTTATTTCTTGGAACATTGAATCAAAAAGATATTTCCGAACAAGGGGTCGAACATTTAAGAAAAGAGTTGGTCGATCACAACCTTCCACTCTTCAAACGTTATCGAGCCATGTTTGGGCTTCGAAACCTTGGAACACCAGCCGCCATTGATGCTCTAGCGTCCGGATTCGCCGACGACAGTGCACTCTTCAAGTTAGTATTCCCCCTTTAGCCCTCACAAAAAAATTGATCACCACTCACAGGCACGAAATTGCATTCATCTTCGGGCAACTTCTCTCACCCTACTCCGTTCCTTCGTTGCTGAAGGTGCTTCAAGATACAACGGAATCGGATATGGTCCGACATGAGGCAGCAGAAGCTTTAGGAGGTATTGCTACACCTGAAGTACTGCCCCATCTTCGTAAGTGGATGAACACAGAAGACGCACCTAGAGTCGTACGTGAAAGCTGCCAAGTTGCGATTGATATGTGGGAGGTTTGCAGTCCACCTTTCTTCTATCCTTAGAAGTCTAAACTGCTTCCTACTCAGCACGAACACTCCAATGAATTCCAGTATGCAAATGGGCTTGGAGGAGCTACTCCGATTACGGTGGTCTAAATTGTTCGATGACCCATTCTGGAAGGTCGCTCACGAGTAATTTTTTTATGGTGGTAAGCCCAATCAACTCAACCATAAAATAATGGTTTGGTGATCGAACAACTTTCCTATACAAGATTTATATTGATGGGAGAACTCAACAAGTGCATAGTGATTGGGTATCGAATACTGAAAAATGCAAGTCTAATGTACATGATTGAATGGTTGGATATCAGATTCACGTTAGCGTCCATGGATCGACGCTGTATCGTTTGAAAAGTGCCATCGGGTTTGCAGGTTGCAGATATTTTAGCCAATAGGCAGTTCCAACCATGGCCTGGGTTCACAATTGCCATATTGTGACTACAATCCACGGCGCCTACGGACATAGAAGAAGAGTAACGTCAAAATGATCAGTAGCGCAATTGCCGCAACGACGGCGAGGACGTAATAAAGTGTCGTTTGTCCATGATTTGTTCCACTGTCCCTCAACCTTTTATTGCCAGTGGTGTCGATACCCCCGAGGCGGATGGTAACAAAATCGTCATGCGCTAATGTGGATCCATACTAAATCAAATGACTCTTGAGACAGAATAGTTAACCCGTGATCTCACCCTCAGGTTTGTCTGTTATGGAGTGCAATTGGATATAAGGGCTTTTGAGTGAAGTTGAATCCGCTATCTCATCCCCGTAGTCGAACAAGGAGTAAACGTTGCGCACTCGCAGGCGAGGTAAGGGCGCATAGAGTTTTGAACCAATGACCCGTACTCACTGAACACCATTCCCAGAACCATATCGTAATTTGGGCTGGCCCCCCTGTCATAAGTAAACGGTTGGAACTAGATAATCTCAGGTTAGTTGCTTGAATTGATAAGAAAAAAAAGACTGACAGTTCCTATGCAACCCCGTTGACCATCCACAGTTTTGAAGTCCGGAATATTTACCGACGACGGCTCCCTAAGACAAGTCTTATAAGCATCTCCAGACCAAAACGTCAGCAGAAAATGACGAACATTGTCATATCCAAAGGGTGAATCGGATAGATATTTCCGGCGAATGAGAAAGTGATGTTTACTTCTTGGTTGCATGGCAATATCCAAGCTCCTCCAAGTCCTGGCACTTGGGTAAATTCTGCCCCTTGGAATTTTCCATATATCTGATCAACCACTGATCTAAGTAATAATACAATGAGACAAGAATAGTAAAAATAGTCTAAGAAAGACTGACCGCGGTAACTGCGGTAGCGTGAAGCCGCTGTCAAAAACAACAGTCGCCTGCTTTTTATTGGTCGTCTGGTTAACCTCTGTTTCTATCAAAATGGGTTTTCCATCCGGACCAATGATCCCATTGGGGTCAAGCAAAATTTGTAGATGCTGGTCATCCGACATGCTTTCGGGGACATTTGTAATATTTAAACGAGGTTGATTCAGAATGTCGGCGTAATCGTCTAGCACTTCGCCAATTGTAATGCTGCCAGTAAAGAAATCGGTGGGATCTGATAGCGAATAGAAAGTAAGCGATTGTTTGATGTGATGGATGGAACGAGTGGGTGTCACCTTTTTCTCTTCCCAGAAGAATCGTGAAATAATTTGGAGATGTTCGATTTTGCATAAATAGTCGGTCCAAGACTGGGGATCCCGCAGGTGATGCCAGCATCTTTGATATGAAGGAGCCCTCTGCAGGTCCTAGGCCTTCTCAACTTCAGTATTTAATTGATAATGCTGAAGACCGAGCCCAGTTACCTATAATTCCACGTCCTTGCGTATACTTAGCATTTGGGAAAACCTCCACTATTTTACATGAGAGGTTTAGGTTTCACTGCGAGACAATCAAAGGTGGCTCACGAAATGCTTGGTCCGATACAGTTTGTCCAGCGAAGTCCAAACGGGCTTGCTTAATTAGTCCTATAATTCAAAATCCAGAATCAGTGAGAACGAGGACATCGATTTTGAGCACTGACCTTTGATAGAGTTTGCGGCATATTGAATGCTGGTGTTCAGTCCTGAATCGGTGCTGTCTGTGACTATTCCTGCAACCCAGAGATCAGAGCTATGAACGTGTTCATCTTAATTAAAACACCGAAAAATGAATTGGGAATACCTGCCAGTGTCAATAAGGACCTGAAAGGACTGGTTTCCAACAGAGATGTCAGCGTAATAACTGATGTCACCATGATTGTTCAAAGTCAAGCCACCAGAGGCCCGAGAAATGAATGACCGACGAAAATGGGGGGAGACTTCTCTTGTACCACGAATTGGAACATGAATAGCATGGGAAGCACCATATAACGCTGCTATCCAGAGACAATACGTGACGAACAAGCAGACCATAGGCACGACTAGAAACCTGCAAAGCAACTTGATTATGAGGGTGGAAAAGAAGTCATCAAATGGTGCACAATGGAAAGTGGGCAGGCTAAGGTAGAAGAAGGGCACTGCTTTCGAGATACAGAAATTTCCTTGATTCGCCAGTGTGTGTCAGTTTGGTTACGACAAGGTGGTCTTGGCTTTGCCCAGTTCGCTCAGCGCCAGCGTTTAGAGAGTGTATCGCTGTCGAGTTGTGAAGGCGCCAGGACTCAGATATGCAAAACAGCGAAAAATAAGACTGTTTTTTGTATTACCGTTTTATGATAGGATTTTGGATGGATGTTGAACATGTTCAAGTTCACTTGAAAACATAACGCAGGTCTCTTTCCGAGATTACAGTGCCAAGACGAAGAAAGCGAGTGCTATCGGACCTTGGCAGACCGAACAAGTTGGTTATGTCGACTGTTGAATTTCAACTTGAAAAGTAGGCACTTTGCAGAAAAGATGAGAGGAAAATTCCAAAAATGACACAACCCGAGATTAGATCGGCTAAAAATACTCCACCCTTGCCGAACACTTGCAGCCTTAGATGGCACTGTTGGGTGATCTACCTTGCGCTTGAGCGCTTATATGGCCACAAATTTTGAAATACATAGGCTATAAGTCCACTATCTTCACACTGCCAGTGGTCTGTGGCGATAGAAGCCAAGGTTTCGTAATTAACGCCGACTTCCACAAAAGCTGTGTAAGACTGCGTGGCTTTGTTTGACTTGTCCTTACCATCAACGGCGTTACCCTTGCGTTTCGCTCTTCGTTGTCGTCGCTATCATCGCTCTCAAATTTCCGCTCTTTTTGTCCACTACTCCTCTTTCTTTCTCTCTCTCTCAGTGGCTACGAATGCGCTCTTTTATACCACTTTCTTTGCTGCTCGCCATCTTCGACACTCCTGTTCACGGCCTTACATTTCCATTTCATGTCCGCTTCACCACCCCGAGCTTATCCTCTCTAACGCGTCGAAGTCCTATTCCAGTAGGCAACATTGGAAATGCGCAATACGTCAGCAATGTCACTGTTGCGGGCCTATCGCTGCCAGTTCTACTGGATACAGGGAGGTACGTCTCAACGACACAAAATTTGGCCATGGTGACACTAACAACTTGACCAGTTCTGACCTATGGGTCCACTTCCCTGGCACGGTACCGACAGCAAATATGAATGACACGGGAATTTCGATTTCGCTATCCTATGCAGTAGGCAAGACAAATGGTTCGCAGCTCTACTATTCGCGATGGATAACTCGTTTGTAATATTTTTCCACAACCTCAGGCGAAGTTATGAAGGGCTCGGTACAACTCGGTAATACCACCATGACAAACCAAGCCTTCCGTATGGGTTCTTTACCCTCTTTTATCCTTTAGTGCTCATGGACGATTTCAGTCTTGGTGAACGACACAAGTACATTCACATCCAATATTGGTGCTCAAGGATACACTGGCCTGCTGGGGCTTGGCCCCAACGAAGGCGGCGTTATCCAGAAGAAGTTCAAAGATGATTCTGGGGATAACTTGCTTCAACGCATCTTCTCATCAGACAAGTCCACGGATAACTACATCAGTTTACTCCTTAGCAGGAAGAATGACCCAGGAGCCAATTTCACCGGTCAATTCACGGTCTCAGAAGTCGTATCAGGCTACGAGAAGGTAACAAGTATGCCAAAGCTTGATGTGGAGACCGTCAATAGGATTCTGAAATCAGGCACGCGATTTACCTGAAGCGCCACTGAGAAGCACACTAACATTCATCCTAGACCAACATTGGCAAGCTTTAACTGATAAGGACAAGGGTATTATTGGACCAGATGGCAATCCTATCCAAATGAGTTCCATTGTACCAAGGGCTCCTGATGGCCAATACGTTGCCGTCATCGATAGTGGGCAAGTCAAACTCAGAAATTTGTGCCGGCCTTCTGAACTAACCCCGCTTTCAGCTATACGTTTTCCCAGATTCCTCGGGATATGTCAGACGCTATTTATGGGCGCGTCCAGGGTGCATATTACGACGTTAAAAACCAATGGTGGACTATACCCTGTGGTCAATACCTCAATGTTTCTTTCAATTTTGGTGGCGTGAATTACCCAATCCATCCTTTGGATCTCGTTGATGACAACTTCGCACAAATCGATAGTACGGGCAAGAAAGTTTGCATTGGATCTGTGTGTCTATATTTCCATCGTTTACCCTCTGCTGACGTCTTGTTTGACAGTTCCAACCCATAACATCTGCGTTCAGCCTCCTAGGTTCTTATGATATGATTCTTGGGATGAGCTTTCGTAAGTTTGGATGTAAACCAATTTTTTCTTGGATTGACTGACATGAGTTGTTCTCTGATTTTGATAGTACGCAGTGCTTATGCGCTCCTCGATTTCGGTGACTGGATTGGAGACGCTGGTGATCGAGACCATCCCTACATGCAGCTGCTCTCGACAGTGGATCCCATCGCAGCACGGACTGACTTCATTAATGTTCGACTTGCTGGCAATGACACTATCTCAACTCCACGATGGGCCTTACTTCCTGCTGATCAACTGCAACATTCCCCAGTATCGGAGGAAGAGAAGAAGAAGAAGTACCAGGAAATGATTCTGAGTCGCTGGCCATATATCTTTGTCGGTTGCCTTGCATTTGTCATTTTCACTGTTGGATTTTGTGTCTGGAAGTTCTGCTGTAAGAGGTGCAGAGCAAAGAAGCAGCAGGACATGGCTTTGGAGGGTAAATCTGGCCAGAAGGGGCTGGGTCTTTTCTCGAAGAAGGTGGCTAGAGAGTCTTACGTCCCGCTGGAGTATAAGAATCGCAGTGTGGCCGACTTGTCCGCTCCCCACACCCCTGGATATTCCCAACAACAGCACAATGCGATGCCATCGTACCCAGCATATCCATCAGAACAAAACTACCATCGTAATAGCCAATCAAGTTACCAAAGTCACCAAAGTCAAGGTCAACAGGGATACCAAGGGTACCAAGGTTATCAATACCAACAAGGAGCCCACCAGGTTTGATGTCCACACTTTTCAAGAACATTTTACGATCATGGACTGTCACTCAGTTGCGAGTATTTATTTACACATGTGGTCTTTTTTATCCACTTTCAAGTTTTCACGCTATTTTCTCGCTGAGCGATGATTTTTTTCCTGCAAAAATTACATGTGTATTGATCTAGCCCGTGAATAGTACTTGGATCCAAATGATGTCTCGAAGATATTAAATAATACAGGATATAGTATATGCTACAATTAATCTATAGATATGATCAGTCAGATATGGTTTGCCATTGGCTGGTGAGCCATTGCTCAAAAACAAGGAGCTTCTGGTATCCTTTATCACCTGTGAAACCTCCGACAACCAAAACAAAGTGGGACAGACAGACTAGAGTAATATTTTATTATAAAAGAAATGATATGCCAACTAAGAAATGCAAATACCTGCAGCAATGACAGACGCGATTTGAGCCAGAGAAAAGCCACTCTCGACTGGCTTTTGATGTAACTGAAGAATTGGATTTGCCTCTCCAGCGGCTGAGTCTAGAAGTTTGATAAGATCCGCATTCAGCCTAAACGCTAGGTTTGCTTCCTCCAAAACAGATTCTACAATGGTCATGGCCCAAAATAATCAGCACCTCTCCCTGACAAGGTAGTACTGGTGCATGTATCAAGCATGCTGGCCATTACTCACTTTTGACTTGGGTGCCTCTTTCGCCAGCAGCATTCAGCCCTGCTCGGAACCAGTCTTTAATCCGTTTCATTTGCCCCTGAGAGGCGAGCTTCGACGACTGAAGCTCTTTGAAGGCATAGAAAGCGATTCCCAGACCAGACGATTCATCGAGGTCATACGCTTTAGCAAGGGTATGACGAATTGTCTGCCCACCACTCAGGTCTCCAAGGTACCTTACGTACGAATGCGCTAATAAGGGGGATGGATCACTGCATTCGGCCAACTTCTCGATGCGCTGCACATAAGTCAACAATGGCTCTGCAGACGACTCCATCAAATTGACGTGAATGGGGTGCGTCTGCCATGAAGCTTCGTTAACTTGTAGAAGATAGGATATATCAGCCGCTAGCGAGGGTGCTCGGGCAAGTAATGTCGGATTATATGTAGGTTCGAGGGAGGAATGCGTTGCATGCCGATCAAGAGCCCTTTCAAGCGCACTTTCCATGAAAAATTATCAGACGACACCATGAAATAAAACGGGCGTGAAACTTGCTTGTAAACATGCCAAAGCATCATCAGGTAACGCGTGTACTCGTCCTTGGTCAATCCACCGCTGAGGAGGAGATTAGCGCCGTTGCTCCTAGCAACCTGGTCATGAGCTTCATGGGTACTGTCTCTGAGGAGCGTGGCCAGGGGTTTGGTGTAGTCGACGGTGGACATTCTCTTCGAATATGAGTTGTTTGGAAGTGAGGGTACGAACGGGGGGAAGGGGAATGGGGTTGGTTGTGCAAAAGTGAAGTGCTATGAGCAATTCCTCTTGTTGATGCAATGCGGTGCCGGTAATGTATCCAGCACAAGTATCCGTGTATAGATCCGGTTTCTCAAGGTATGTCAACGGCACACAGGAAGAGTCATCTGTTATAGAGCCCATATGTCAGTATACAGTACAAGTAATTTGCCTTCATCTTATCTGATAAGCCGCACTCGGACCTCAAGCGACACAACAGCGTTCCTGGCTGGATGCCACCTATCTACAGTGCCCGTCACCACTTCGCATACCCTGATTTGGCAGGGAACAAACAAAAACCAAACTTCGGTAACTACATTTTCCCAGGCACCCGATTTTTTTTGAAAACACCAGAAATGAGCTCAGAATAATCAAAGCTACCGGCGGTGTGAATTTCAAGTCGATTGGACAAGTTTTCAAAATTTTGACCTTCGAAAAATGAAACAAACCCTAACCCTACGCCAAGACCTTCTATATTAAGTAAATCACGTGCACTATCCTCACCCAAACCAAACCCAACGTCGGCTCACAGCACGCCCAAATCGGGAAGAAAATAGAGGATTTCCCGTCGGAACGCGGTAAATGTCGTTTCCAGCCGTCTTTGATCTTTCCCTCAAAAAAAAAACACAAACTGGAGCCCTTTAAATTTTTTCCCGACCCCATAAAAGTGAAACACCGTGGGAAAAAATGAGAAGAAGACGGAAATCGCGTTATTTTCATAGGTTTCTTCTCAGAAAAAATCGGAAAAAATCCACAAAAAATTTTTTGACCCTAAATGGCAGGTGTTGGAGAGGTCGCGACGGGCACTGTACGTCTGCTGTGCAGGACACTCGGGGTTATTTAAAAGGTTAACCTCGATAAACCGTTTATGTAGTTCCTGTCAATGTGTTTTGCTGCCAGTGAGGTAGCCAGCCCATTTGCCCAGTCAATTAAATTGTATTTTTTGGCTGTGTACCGCGTTATTCTTTAGCTGTCCATGTACTAGTACAACATGTAATATTGAAGTAAAAAGTATCCCGTGGCTGCGATAGAAGGTCGAAGGTCATAAGCAGCACAGTGTTGAAAGCAATGGGACATCGTTAGAAATCGTCAGGGAGTGGTCAGGGGCTATAGGACTCCTGGGGATTCTGCTGAAAATAACTGCCGCTGCCGCTCAGCGGGTCGTTCCTGGGGTTAAAAAGAAACTCACGCTTTCCACTCTGACTTGGGTTGTGCTGGGGGTCGGAGGAATCGAATTCGAGCGTCGACGAGTAATAATCTTGATCGAAGCGACAGTTTTAGTAGACTTTTGTGGATTTGAATCAAAAGAGGAGGAATCAAAGGAATCGAAGATAGAGTCTTCGGAGTCGTTATCATCCTCCTCCTTCTGGACCCCAACGAGTACACCACCTCCAATTACGCGCCACGGAATCGGTATAAAATTCTTGCGACCATTACCTTCTCCCAATTTCGACAATTTTGGACGAGGCGAAGACTCGGAGGTCCGCGAACCGCCTTCATCGTGAATGCTGGAAGGGACATTAGACATTATCTTGTTGCTGATGAATTGATATTTGACTTACAAAGTACACGCGCTTCCATTTGGGCAACCTCTCTCAGTTGGGAAAAATTTACAAGGCTTAGCTAATAACAGGACAAGTGTTAGAAAAACCGAACTTGATAAAATATTTACACACTTTTATATTTCAACGCCTTCTGTTTCGACGATGATTTTGAGCCACCTGTCCGCGACTTTATCTGACCAGGTAATTTTGAGCCTCCCATTATTGAATAAACATAATCATAGCTGTGAGAGGGGCTGATAGTTCCCACTGGGCTCATATAGGAAGGCAGGAATGGAGGAACGTGAATGACAGGCGAATCATCCATAACACAGACCTGTGATTGGTGTGAATGGGGATGTTCAAGATATTGAGGATCCTCCGTTGCGACGATAGCCTCGTCAGACTCTAGGCTTGAGAGAGAAGTCGAACAGGTGTCAATCGAATTACGCGAACGAGATAGGCTGGAAAATAATGCAGATTCAACTGGAGGAGGGAAGGAAGGATACGGAGACGACGTCCAGCTTTGAGAAAAACTCGAGTAACTTCCGTATTGGGGGGGACTGTCAAGGTAAGTCTATCTGCTAATTTAGTAGGTCCACATGATAACTTGGAAATGGACATACACTATCAGTGGACGCGGGCCAATCTGTAGCTGATGCTGGGGAAAAAGGTGCGTTAAATTTTTCGAACGCTATTTGGTCAGGCCAGTACAAATGAGCGATGGACAAAGAGGCGACAAGCACATCGACTAACCTTCGTTACCGTGCCTATACCTACACAAAGCACCGTTCATGCAACTTCCTGCATAATAATAGCGGCACATTGCCGGGCTACTGTCAAGCACTGAGATGGTCTCCGAGTTTGAAATGACATGGGCAAAATCGCAGACGTCGGCTGAATGAGGGCACTTGTTGATTTGGAAGAATTTGCATGGTTTAGCTACAACAGCGACATAGAGTTCAAAAAATGAGTCGGAAGATAGGAATGGTGACATACTGTGTCTCTTCTTCTGAGACTGGGACTTCCTTGACATGGTCGGCCAGGTGATAACTGGCGCAACAGAGAGTGATCGAGCAAAATGCTGCGAGACAATGATCTAGAGAAAAACCTCAAATTAGGAAGAGAAAAGCCAGAGTGCTAGGCGAGGTTGACTTTATGTTTCTTCGAGACAAAGGAGGACTTATCGGCAGTCAACACTCAACAATGAGATCCTGCCCGAGCCATGAACGGAGAGAGGTCAAAGCATGTATGACTGTGACCAAGTGCGATAAAGTTTGACCCCACGAGGAAGATGAGCACTCGTTTCTGGTGAAAATCTTGGGTTTGGGTCCAATTCTACATTCCAGGGAGGCAGAAGGAAGCAATCTGGGATCGAAAGACAATAAGACGAGGACCAAACGCGAGGTAGGGTGTGACTTCGCGGTGCTATTCCGATTCATAAATTGGTCTGACCTAATATTTGGTTTATTGTTAGCCAATAAATTTGTGCGTGGTTCCTGACCTTATTGTTATCCATGACATGGTTGTCGGCTCTCGTCAACGTCTAAACACAATTCAGATCCCTATCAGGAAATGAACTGTTGGAGAGGAATCCAAGGTAGATTTTATCGCCAATGGAAGCAGAGCTTGTTTTTACTAAAGGGAGCAAAACACAAACTTTTGGTGGGAGCATGGAATTGTAGTCGGAAAAGCCTTCAGCCTCATAAGAATTTAAGAAATAGCATCAAAACTGATATTAGCTGACTTTCTCCCCCCACCACCGATGTTATGACAAATAGGAAATGGCCCTCGTAAATTCACATCTCAAGATCTTCATCGGAGAACGTGGGTACGTTTTTGAGTGGCCGTTTGCCCGCGTCGCAGTGTCGCAGTGTCATCAAGAGTGCAGCATGAAGATAACTTAAATTCTCCAAATCTTTCCACAATTTGGGTGTTCGAATATGGGCAAAAAAATGTCGAACTCGGTCCGGTGGAATCAGGACATATAGAGGGTTGTACAGGCATGGAAGTTTGAATGCGGGCAATTGAAAGTTGACTTCGCGACCGAAAGACAATAAGACCAGATCAGGTGACGTCACTAAGTTGCCACGTGGTAATCAGAGACAGGCAAAGATAAGATAATAAATTGCTTACTGACTTATCTCAATCGATAAAGCCAGCGGGCGACAGATAGCTTCACCAGATTCAACGTCAAGTCGGTTGAGATATTTTCCTGCGGTTTTTGTGTGACATGTTGGCAGCACCAATTTTTTTCTCCTTCGAAGGACGTCGGTTCGAGGCAGCCTCTGGGGACAATAGACTGGAAGACAAGTTTATTTACGGTCGGTTTGATTCAAATACATTCATAGTACTGTATTCGTCAGGGGAGAGGGGGAATGCAATCACAATAAACATAATTGGATAACTGGTCTAGGTATATATATACTAAAATGTAGCGGTACAGTCCCCACAAGGTGAAAGAAGATAATAATTACATCGAAAATAGCATCCAGAATTTATGTCAATGTCGTGGTCATGAAAATCAATTATGTTCCTCAGAGTCATTAGAAAGTAGGGGTGTTCGTTCTGTTGCATCAGTCGACGGAGCCGGCCGAAGGCTTTGTGGTTCTGCATTTGCATTACTTGAAGATATCTGAGAAGAAGATGGAGGGGAAGGCTGGGTGACATCTGCCTTGCAGATGGGGCACTAGTGTGAAAATATGTTAGATAAAATAAAACCCAAGATATTAACACGTGTACCAGTTTCTTTCGTTGGATAAGCCATTCGTCTACCTCATGTAGATGGAAGATGTGGTGGCAGGGTAGTACTCGGACTTTGTCGCCTTTGATGAATTCTGACAAGCAGATAGCACACTCTAACTGCGACTCGAACCAAGGTTGATTATCAGGGGGTATGACGGGGAGGGAGGTCGAAGCGTCTTCTTCTGCTGGAGGTCGGGAGGTTTCGATGGGTAGCGAGCGATCTTTCGAAGTAAGACCTTCTTCAAGGTCGACTTCGGAAGACGTAGTGTCAGATACGGCGTTTATTTCTTCTCCTCCTTCGTGCTTTTCCCATCCAGTCCCTGTCCACACGCGCCATGGAAGATTCCTAACAATATCTTCGGGTGCTCTGTCACGTTGAGCGGCGCGGGCAGCACGAATCCTATGAATAAGAAGAGTAATGAAAGTTAAAGCCGAAGGAAGCAAAAGAATGATAATGAAAGTGATGATGGGCCTGAAGAAACTCAGATTCTACTTCTAGTTTCTATGCAAGAGATCACTCACGAATACCACTCCCATGCGGAATATTCTGCAGTTATGAGCAAAGACAACGTCCGTAGTCCAGAGTGTGTAGTATTAGAATGCGCGATCAGGGTGTAAAGTTGCATATAATCAGAATATTTGATGTATGTAGCTGATATCTTTATATCAGAGGAGTCTTCTGTGGGGTAGATCAGATGTCTCATGTTATGTCGAAGGAGCTTATGAACTACCTGGACTATACATATTGACCAAAGAGTCCGGGAAGCCAGAAATATCCGGATTTTCACCTCCAACAACGACAGCTTTAGCACCAAGTCTTTGAGCTTCCCGAACTTTCTTGACAAATTCGCATTTGCCTCTCTGAACAAGCGCAATCCAAGTTTCGGTTGGTTGGTCGGGTCCACTAAGGCAAAGATCGGGGCACCCGGAATTTTCAGGCAAGGCGTAATTCGAGCCATTCACACGACATGGTATCGTAAATGAGGAGAGGGGAATAACGTAGCCAAGGAGCGGATCATTTATCTCAGCTCCGAACTGCGCTAATGAGAGGAATTCGTCAACAATACAAGGACAAAGGTTAGTACTCTCCAAGTACCTGGCCTAGACGGAAAAGACACTACTGGGGAACGATCAACGACAGAAACAGTGCTTTCTGTGCCCCAGGACCAGCCCCACGGCCAAGTTCTCTCTGAGTTTGAAGTAAAGAGAATATCGGGGTGTAATTCCACAGGAGAAGCAATTGTCAGGAAGAGCAAAGCATTGAAATAGGATAGACAAAGCAGTCCAAAAACCATGTTTTGTTAGACCTGGTCGTTATGAAGGAGGACGCCTCAACATACTCAGAAGCCGGCATTGCCCTCAAACCCTGACACGTGGTTGCGGCATCATTCTCTCGATCTGGACTATGTCGTCGAATATTGCTCCAAGGCAAGAAAAATCTTCCTGCTGCAACAGCCAGCCAAACAACTGAAGATATTCTAAGCTACTAATTAGTATGTAGGTAACCCACTCTGTGCTGTTGCTAATTAAGCTCTTCTCGTGAAAATTGTGCCAAGCAAGCATCTGGCACAATTTAATAAAAAAAAGTCCACTAGTACTTCAACTTTGAGAGGTCAATTCACTGCGGCTGAAAATCAGTGGCCTGAGCAGTGAGCACGCGAAGATGAGGCGCCATGAACTTGACAAATTTACCATGACGGGCGTGATGACATTCAGTTTGACCAGAACAGTTCACTTATTCCTGTTTGACGCGACTTATCTACTGGTATTGCTGGTTGGCTGGACCCCTCACTATTAGCAAGCGGCGAATACGATGCCATGTCGGTGCTGAGTGCCCGGGCTAGCCGAAGCTGCGGCGTAGTGCGGTGTGGGTTAGCCGTATAGTTGATGTCGTGGTCGTCTATACTTGCATGTTTCCTCGTCGGCATCCAAAGTCCACATCTCATGGGAGGGGGCACTCAGAATAGTGCCAAGGTCGGGCATGTGCGCTGTCTTCATACCACAGGTGCCGCGTTTCCTGCCAGTTGACCAAACCACTACTGTGAGTCTCTTGTGTGCACTGAATGCTGGAAGTGCTTTCAACATTGTTTTATTAAACTTCTTCCGCGAGTGACAGATGAGTGTCGAGATTGCTAAGTGTGGGGAACTGGGGTTCAAAGGGGTATATCTTCTGATGCTGATCGGAACCGCTACCCCACAATCTCTTGCGATGTGAAGGGGAAAACATGTAAGGTCAACAACATTCCAGCAGAAAATATTTCCGTTCGAATTGGAAAGGGAGCCTGGTTTCTCAAGCTGATTGACTCAGATCGCTCCAAAATCGTGCGGGCTAACCGACGGCCGAGTATATGAGGTGATTAGCAAGTCACATAAGTATATACTTTGGAGTCGTAGAATAACACCCGCGTCGGTAGATCTAACAACGATTGAGCATAAGCCAGACACACCCAAGACACACCTGATTGTCTAAAATTAAGAACAAGCACATGGAGGATCCGGGCATGCAGAAAGTCGGCAACGAGCATGAACGTAGGGCGTCTCGAGATGTGTCCATTAACACGAAGGATGCACGTAGCAAGCTTAATGTGGAGAAAAGTGGAAGAACGGTTAAGACAACCGCGTAGATTCATAGGGCCGCCAAAAGTCTAGAGATGCGGGCATATTTGGAGCATAAATTTTGTGGATTTGGAGTATGGCTTCGGCCATTAAAACTTACAACATCTAGTAGCAGTCCACCAATGTCGTTGCATTTACGTGAAAGCAGAGGGGAACATGAGAAGGAATATTTGATGGACGCCGGTAATAATTTGCAAAGGAGCCATGAAGCGGAGAGTCCTGGTGGTGGTGGACGTAGAGAAGCGTAGAGAAGAAATTTCAATGACCGCTTTCCTGAATAGGTAAATTCGCCACATGTTGTTGTGCCTTGTGACTAGACGCTCAACATCTCTCTCAAGCTTCCTTTCTGCCTCTAAATTTGAATACTACTGGGAGCACGTTGGACCCACCGAGGAGTAGCCACACAGACGCCACCTGGACCTCACACTGACTATACTTGGTATTCAACGTTCAATGATCAATCAGAAACGTCGTCTGCCTTGAGACTCTCGATGCTGGAGGCAAGATCTATTCCACATTAAGAAGCAGTAATCAGCATCAGTTGACTCTGTCGAGTTGAGGCCAAGTCCTACAGTCCCGTGTTTAGGTGGGTAATCAGGGAGTGAAGCTCGATGACCCGTCCTACACGTCCCGAACGCTCAGAAATCGCCGAACCCCAGCGAAAACGATCGAAGGTCCTTGGGGTTATTCTGTTGATATGCCTCCTGATTTCTTATTTCGTGTTTCTTTCACGGATGATTACGTCGACAGCTCGGTTTTCGATCGGCCTCATATGGTTTAAAGAGCAGAACTTAGCACACTGGAAGGACACTTTCAAGTGGTTCCAAAAGTCCCCACAGCCTACAATGCGTTCCATTGTCCTCACTGCGTTCGCGTTTTGTGCTTCAGTCTTTGCTCAATCGCCTCAGGCCGACAGTTATTTTGCGACTCAAGGGCCGATCGCGAAAGCAGGGATGCTCGCCAATATAGGCCCTACAGGATCGAAGTCGTCGGGAGCAAAAGTACGACCAGTTCAGAAAGCCTGTACTTGGCCCAATGCTCACTTAGTTATTTGCTAGGCTGGCATCGTTATTGCCAGTCCGAGCAGTTCGAACCCTAACTACCTTTTTACTTGGACACGAGATTCGTCTTTGGTATTCAAAGCCATCGTTGACCAGTAAGTCGACCTCCACTCGCTCATTTGCTCGATGCCGATCGACACACGCCCAGATATACTCGTGGCGAAGATACGAGTGCCAGTCTGCGAACCACCATCGACCAGTTTGTCTCTTCCCAAGCCGCTTTACAGCATGTCTCGAATCCAAGCGGCACCGTTTCATCTGGTGGTCTTGGTGAGCCCAAGTTCAACGTCGACATGTCTGCTTTCACTGGCGCATGGGGGAGGTGAATCTTAATCTTATCTGTTCTGGGGGGTTGACAAATACTGATCAATTGCTTCATAGACCCCAACGTGGTATGTTAAATTGTTTAACAAAAAGTTTCCCCTCACACGCCTGCGCAGATGGACCGGCATTGCGTGCTACGACGTTGATCACGTACGCTAACTGGCTGATAGCTAACTCCAATGCATCCTATGTCACCTCGGTTCTTTGGCCCGTTCTTAAACTGGACCTTGACTATGTGGCATCGAGCTGGAATTTGACAGGGTACGTCAACATTCTCCGGATGCAGAAATGTTTAGTGACATGTAATAGATTTGATCTCTGGGAGGAAGTATCCTCTAGCTCTTATTTTACTTCTGCTGTTCAGCATAGGGCACTTCGCGAGGGCGCCACACTGGCCGCCAAAGTAGGCGAAACCTCAGTAGTCTCCGGATACAACGCCCAGGCCAACAATGTCTTATGCTTTATGCAGGTAATTAATCGTCCTCCTTCATATTGATGAGGTCTAACACTACATGTTCAAGTCTTATTGGAACCCAACAGGTGGCTATATGACTGCCAATACCGGTGGTGGCCGCTCAGGAAGAGATGCAAACACGGTATTGGCCTCTATTCATACCTTCGATGCTACTGCTGGCTGTGATTCGGTCACCTTCCAACCATGTTCAGATAAGGCTCTGTCTAGCTTGAAAATCTACGTCGACTCTTTCCGTTCCATTTATGCCATCAATTCTGGGATTGCTGCCAATGCTGCAGTTGCCACCGGGCGTTACCCTGAAGACTCATACTTTAGCGGAAACGTGAGTGTCTCGTTCTTATTTTACGGCTCCTGAAACCTATTTTTCAATTCTACAGCCCTGGTATTTAACCACCCTAGCTGTCGCTGAACAGCTTTACGATGCCCTGATTGTCTGGAACCAGCAAGAGTATTTGAACGTTACCGCTACCTCCTTGGCGTTCTTCCAGCAATTCTTGCCGTCAGTTGCTGTAGGAACTTACGCCAGCACAACCTCTACATTCACCACTCTCACTGTCGCAGCAAAGAATTTTGCCGACGGGGCTGTCGCCATTGTCGCCAAATACACACCGGCCAACGGGGGTTTGTCAGAACAGTACAGCAAGAGCAACGGAGTGCCTACTAGCGCCACTGACTTGACCTGGAGTTATGCTTCGACATTAACGGCCATTGCCGCCCGAAATGGTGTTGCATCTGCTAGCTGGGGTGCTCAAGGTCTCACAGTCCCTTCAGCGTGCGGTGGCGACAGCAGTGGAGGAGGAGGCGGAGGAGGCGGTACGGTTCGAGTTACCTTTAATGTTAAGGCCACTACAGTTTTTGGAGGTAGAACTTTTTTGTCATCTCCGTATTCGCGTTTAACCGACCGCAATCTTTTCGCAGAAAATATTTACCTAACTGGATCTCTTTCCCAACTTCAGAACTGGTCGCCCGATAATGCCATGCTTCTATCTGCAGCAAACTATCCTACTTGGAGCAGTAAGTTATTGATGAAATACTTTTTTACATCGTTTTGATTTATTACCTCCAGTCACTGTTACCCTCCCAGCCAGTACGACCTTCCAGTACAAGTATATTCGGAAATTCAATGGCGCTGTTACCTGGGAATCCGATCCCAACATGTCCAACACGACCCCTTCTTCCGGAACCTTCACTCTCAACGATAACTGGCGATAAATCTGACGTCCTTTTAATCCGTCATTCCGCACACCAGTATGCTCAGTCTCGAAATTTAAAACATGATGAATTTGGATTCCCTTACTCTTAACTTTTCGATTTCACGCATTCGGTTTAAGATACTTTGAGCGTGTAATCAAGAGTCCTAAAATAATATTTTGTAAGGCAAAGCTCCTGCACAATCATATGAGGTTGTGAAGCGACATTAATGATAGGTGCTAAATTTGGGTGAAGGGATACCAAATGGGTTTAATGTCGTGTGTACTATGACCCACATGACACCACTGTCTTGTGACCATCTGCGTTCAGCTTGTCCTTTCTGCGCATGACCCATCCTCCCGTTGTCGAACAGATAAACGCATCCATATTGTTTCGCAGGCTGTGGTATTGTTGTATCTCATCCTTATGTCCGAAGAAGCTATGAAAGCTAATTTCAAAACTGTAAGATGCCATTTAAGCAAGGAATTTCGAAAAAGTAGGCCATCTTGCCGCATAATGTTCGGCCAATGAAGAACATTCAATGTGTAGAATGAGCTTGTCGACCAACTTCTCCGAATCTATCTTCCGAATCAGCCGCGACTCGGAGACCGTGTACTCACGCATTCTCTTCCAAATTTTCTTCGAGCACATTCATCTTCAATTCCACTAAGAGTCCGCTCGAGAATTAGGGACTTTTTTTTACGTCGGAAGACTAGATAGGCTTTCCGCCACGCCATTTTATCCAAGCTCCCCGAGTTCGTTGATGGTTCGGCACTTCGAAAATAACGCGTGGATCGATCTTTTAGCCCCGCAAGCAAATGAAAATCGGCAAATCTACTTCAGCGGGAATAACGAGTCTACGACCATGCGCAATCTTAAGTTGGGTCTGACATCGTCTTCTCAGATCCACAGTGACAGAGGTGTATCCAAACCCTCATGTTTCTTCGGACCTATTTTAAGAGTCTCTGCTTTCCCGGAAACCTCTCAACCGATCGAGGGTATAAATACAGAGCAAAATCAATCGAGAGTAGCTCAATCCGAATATGCGCTTTGTCCTCCTTCTAGCACTGTACTATTGTGCAGCGGTACTTGGCCAATCGAGTTTGGTCGATCAATATACTGCCACCGAATCCCCAATAGCGAAGGCAGGACTACTTGCGAACATTGGGCCCTCCGGCTCAAAATCATCTGGGGCAAAGGTACGTTTCTGTATGCTCTGTTGAATCAGCGGTGCTAATCAATGGTCAAAGGCTGGCCTAGTCGTTGCTAGCCCCAGCTCAGTGAATCCGGATTATCTCTTCACATGGACACGAGATTCTGCACTTGTATTCAAAACTATTATTGACCAGCGAGTGCCGCTTCTGGCTTCTGTTGCTATTTATTCATAACAAATGACAGATTTACTCGTGGTGAAGACGCATCTTTGCGGACCAACATCGATCAGTACGTTTTGGCCCAAAAAGCCCTTCAACAAGTATCGAACCCTAGCGGGTCCGTGTCAACAGGCGGCCTTGCAGAACCCAAGTTCGAAATCGATGGAACAGCATTCACTGGGCCATGGGGAAGGTATGATCCATTGGCTGAAATTTGTTTACACTTCTTGACATACGTGACAGGCCACAGCGTGGTAAATATCCGGTCATGTCTTCATGCCGCCCGCATGTCTCAGCAGTGCTTTAGATGGACCTGCCCTGCGTGCAACAGCGTTGATCGCATATGCAAACTGGTTGGTCGCAAACTCCAACACCTCCTTTGTCACATCAACGGTATGGCCGGTTCTGAAGCTGGATCTGGATTATGTTTCAACATTCTGGAATCAATCAAGGTATGTGGTATTGTTTATTTTTATTCGTTTGGATATTGATTGAGCGATTAGTTTTGATCTCTGGGAAGAGGTATCCTCCAGCTCCTTTTTTACATCAGCAGTTCAACACCGTGCTCTTCGTGAAGGTACTGCGCTCGCGTCAAAAATCGGTCAGACTCCCGCATCAACCGGATGGAGTGTTCAGGCAGACAACATACTGTGCTTCTTGCAGGTTTGTTCCAGCCTTTACGTTGTTGATCCGAGATCTCATTCAATTATTTCTTGTAGACTTATTGGAATCCAACCGGCGCTTATATTACTTCAAACACAGGGGGTGGTCGTACGGGCAAAGATGCAAACTCGATCTTAGCGTCCATTCACACTTTTGATCCGACTGCTGGATGTGACGCGGCTACCTTCCAGCCATGTTCAGACAAAGCTTTATCCAGTTTGAAGGTTTACGTAGACTCCTTCAGATCTATCTACGGCATCAATAGTGGTATCGCATCCAATGCAGCTGTAGCCACAGGCCGCTACCCTGAAGACGTCTACTTTAATGGAAATGTAGGACACTTGCTACTGGAATGCTACACCTCTAACTTCGTGTCTGATAGCCGTGGTACCTGACGACGGCAGCAGTCTCTGAGCAGCTCTATGATGCTCTGATTGTATGGAAGCAACAGGGTTCTTTGACCGTGACGAGCACCTCCCTCGCTTTCTTCCGTCAATTCTCGCCATCTATCACCTCGGGGACATTTGCATCCTCTACCTCCACGTTCACCACATTGACCAGTGCGATCCAAACCTTTGCTGACGGTTTTCTGGCAATCAATGCAAAATACACGCCCTCAAATGGTGGCTTGTCTGAACAATTCGACAAAAATACTGGGGCTCCTGTGAGCGCGGCTGACCTGACTTGGAGTTATGCCTCGGCTTTGACCGTTTTCGCCGCACGTAAGGGCATTATCCCCGCCAGTTGGGGTGCCAAAGGGCTTGTAGTGCCGACTGTCTGCAGTAGAAACACAGGCCCAACAGTCCAAGTGACATTTAACGTCGTGGCTACCACAGTATTCGGAGGTGAGCCTACTTGATCACGATGATTAATTGTTGTAATGGTGAATGATTGGGTATGTCCAGAAAACATATTCCTTACTGGTTCTATCGATGCTCTCCAAAATTGGTCGCCCGATAATGCTCTTGCTCTTTCTGCTGCGAATTATCCAACCTGGAGCAGTATGTCCTTTGCTTCAAAATGACTGCAGTATTGCTCATTTTCTATACAGTCACAGTCACCCTTCCTGCAAACACAAACTTCGAGTACAAGTATATCCGCAAATTTAACGGAGCTATCACCTGGGAGTCGGATCCGAATAATTCGCAATTGACTCCTGCTACAGGCTTTTTCACGATCAACGATAACTGGAGGTAACAGGCTTCTCAGAATAAAATGCATCTTTAATTATGTACTTACATTCATAAATGTTATCGTGTTTATACTTCGGTCATTTTGCTGTGTGGATGACGTAAGGGTGGGAGGAATCCGACCGCAGTTGTTCTTGACCATCATCCTAGAACTTACCACTTACCACTCCTACGCCCCCAATCATGTCTATGCTCGACAAGTTTCGTAAGGGCGCACAGAAAGCTGGTGTCCAAGCAACAGCTTTCATGCAAGCAGGTACTACGAAGGTCGCATCTGGATCTCGGGACTTTGTGCAAACCTTCTCGCTGCCTGGAGAAGCAGAAAAAGCAGCGAAGATTCTGGATAGTTTCCTCGGTTCGTATCTGTATATGATTTAAAAACACTATGCTTCTTGTGTTCTCATACTGCCACCAATAGCCGACCCCGAACGCCCTCAATCTGCCCTCAATTCTATCCCCAAGGCCGTCCTCCAACGAGCTCGAGGTCGGCTTCATATCTTGCTGATCAGCGTACCAGAGTAATCTCTGAAATTTTCCTTCTTCTGGTCACATAGGCCTTGCTATATTTCAAGTCGTCAAAGCGGGTTTCGTTTTCTCTGGAAAAGCGGGCTCAGGTCTCGTCATCGCCAGACTCCCCGACGGATCCTGGTCTGCACCGTCGTGCATTGCCACAGGAGGTGTGGGTTGGGGACTACAAATAGGCGCGGACATCACCGATTTCGTGATAGTTCTCAACAGCGAAGATGCTGTGCGTGCGTTCTCGCTTGGCGGGAATGTGACGATTGGTGGAAACATTAGCGCAAGTGCAGGACCCATTGGCACTGGGGGTAGTGTGCAGGCGTCGCTGGCGCACCCTGCGCCGATGTTTTCGTACTCCAAGTCGAAAGGTGTGGTTCTTGATTGCTTATTTAAACCTTGTTATCATTTGACATGGGCATTCGATTATTCTTGCAGGTCTATTCGCTGGTGTATCATTGGAAGGAACGGCGCTTATTGAAAGGAAGGACGCCAATCGTGATTTCTACGGTTCTCCTGTACCTGCACGGGAAATCCTCGGTGGTCGTGTACCCCCTCCAGAAGTTGCCTCAAGATTGTATGAAATCATCGAGGCTGCTGAAGGTCTTGATGAATCTGGCTTGCCAGAGTCAGCGTATGTGCCCTCATCTACGGGTGAACATCTGGGTGTGCACGACAACCATATGGTTTTTGATGCTGACAGTCATTAAGGACCGATGTACCCACTTACGGATCATTTATGGATTCTTTCGATGCGGTATTACTACATTGAATAGCTTTCATCTTGCAATTGTTTGGTCTAAGTCTCCTCCACCCAAGCCAGTGCAAGCAAGTACAGTTGTCAAGTCGCTCTATCATTATTGCAAGCCATTGAGATGTAAATGAAAGATGTCCATAGATAATGTCTAGAGATACTGATCCCAGAAACCGACAGTGCCATTGTTGTTTGAGGCATAAGAACTGATGCCCAAGAGTTTCATGACAAGGTTGTAGATTTCAACATTATTGAAAGTCTTCATGATATAGTTGTTGTCAGATGTCGAATGCCAAACATCATTGCCCCGCCCAGCCCAATCATTAAGTTGAGATCTTCGTTGGTGTTGTGCTTTTGCCTCGACAGAAAATGGCCCATGAGCGACAAACATTGCGTGCATCGAAGCAGCGTCATTGTCATATCCGTGATTCTGTCATAGATATCAGAAAGTAAGATATTTTGAACAAACAGATTGATCACATACCCCTTTACTCATGCCGGTGTCGCCTTCAGCGTGCGTAGTTAAGATATATCCTATCTTTGGCACAACATATACTGGAGCAATACGAACGTTGTTCGTAAAGTGGTATCTCTCCGGCATGGTTTCGTGAGTATACACCTCGAATTTCTCTGGATGTTTGTCAGAAGCTTGTTGAAGCTCCTCAAGGTGTTTCGACACGTTTGCACCACGATGGAACCTCAACCCCATAGAGGGCCAGCCGTCTTCATGAGCGACTGCCGAGAGTCCTTCCTCGCCCAAAATATCATCCATGAAAACAGGCTCTGGATGGCTAGTATCAGTCATACCGTGATCGCTGACAAAGACGATGTCAACAATGTCAGTCAAATTTCGAGATGCCAGTGAGTCATGGAGATCCTTTGCAAACGTGTCCACTTCAACAAGGGTATCCTGTCATTATCACCGTCAGCCGTCTTGATGGCTAAAATGTGTTTAGTCATACGTTGACTAGCTTGGAATTAGGCCCAGCTGCATGTCCCGCCTGATCAAGAGATGGTTCATAAGCTTGACAATTCGAGGTTATTCTTGGTTTGGCATAAAACACCATATTATTCTTACCCATTATTAACTGAGGTCTCTTGGATGATGGTAGGTCAATCCATTGCAAAATTTGATCGAGTTTCACGTCGAGTGGAACTTTATTCTTATAGCCATTTAGAAGTTAATTATCGTTTGGAATGCTTGTATAACCAGAGATACCTTCCATGGGATGAAGTAAGTAGACGAAGCACCAGTTGAGGTTTTTGGTGGTCCAGGCCTAGACATCTCTAATAACGGTTCAACTAGCAAGCGTTTAAAAAGATAACTAACCACATCAAATTTGCTGCAGTTATGCCAACTTTCTCTGCGGTTTCCCACATCTGAGAACTGGAGGTAGGTCGGCAGTCCACAAGCAAAGATGGCACGTACAGGCTCTCCAAGCCACCATGCCGGATTCCAGGCAGAAGAAATGCGGTCATAATGGAATTCTTCGTCCACTGTTGGATCCCAAAAATTCTGAAGGGCATGACATTAGGTGGCAATGGATAAGATGGGCAAATTAGATATTACATTCGCTACTATTCCGTGGGATTCGGCATATAGACCTGTCCTACAGATGGAATTTTATGATGTAACAAGCTAAGAGGAAGAGATGACATACATCAAAGCCCAGTGGTTTCTGTTACAAGCCACGGGAGCTAGATCAAGACGCGTTTCCTCTTGACGGAAAGTGGGTATGACTCACGGAAAAGTTAAAGTCTGTCAAGGTACATGAGACAGATACACAGGTATAAGAGGAAGGATACAGACAGGGAATATGGGCTTCATTGATTTGGCCCTTAGACCTTTCTTGCTGAGATTTAGTAGATGAGGGGTCAGGCCACGGTCAAGATAGTCCGCTCTGTAGATATAGACTGAGAGCGAGAGAAATAATTGGCAACAAACACAGAGCCAACCTTAGGCCGTCAATAGAGACAATGAGTACTGTCCTTTTGAACTCTTCCGTTCCATTAGACCGCAAAACAGCTCCAGAGAATGCGCTCTGTGTGCCCTTTCTGAGACTACCACCAAACAATACGGTACGCGCAAAGGTGCCCGTTACCAACAACCCAATAACCGCAATGGCTGTCGTGGCAATCTTTCTCCGCGTCCAGGTTTGAATTTTGAGACTCTCCCCTTCCTTGTTGCTGGGGAGGTCTTCCACGTCTTCAGTACCTAGGAGACCTTTTCGCTCCTCGTCTTCAATGTCTTCAAAAGAAGGGGCTGATTTCTTGGATGAGGCCATCTAAGTGTTCTGGCTTGGTGGCCACAGAGCCTTTGAAAAGGAGAGGACTCAGAGGAGTTATTTAATATTCTAGCCTATAATTATGTACATAACTTACATAAGCAGTCACACTTTACATTTGTCCGTCGAATCCAAGTCGAATCGTCGAATCGACGTCGATGGTAAAAGGGATTTGACAATGCTTAATGAAGACAATCTGATTACATCTGCCTTTATGTTTAGGTACATCCAGAACATACATTAATTGGTAAAAGCATGCATGAGTAAATGCAGGTCACTATACTGCCCAGTCAATCTTCAGAAATACGCTCGAAAAATTGTTTTAACGTCCCAGCCAATACGTCAGGCAATGCCTCCGCCTGCCTTAAGATGACATAATACTCGAAAGGGAAGGAGTCCAGATATTTCGTGAGTTGGAGTTCCATTTTTCCATCAATAGTCTTAAATTCCGCTTTCTCCATCATCAAAATAGAGCCATGATTTGCACTTGCAGATGAACCAGGCTCTATTGCTCTCGCTCGAAGGGAGTCCAGTATGATAAAGACAACCATAACCCTCTGTTCTTCCGCTTTCCTGAGGATGGTGCGAAGTTTGTCATGGTCCTGGCATATCCCGTCCGAGATAATGATTTGAAGTTGCCATAGGTCGGCAGCAGAAGCAGAGTTCACCGCCTTTCGCACTCTGGCATTCTCAAGTACTTTGAGACTGGTTTCCAGCAGAGAAAGAATATTGGTGGCTTTTTGGGTGAACCTGAAGGCATTGATGACCTTTGTGCCGGCATGGTCGGAGAATGGTCCTTCATCAAAGCCATGAAGCAAGTCGACGGTTTCCCCAAACTTTGCAATTCCCACATCCCCAGACTCAAGGCGACTCAAAGCTTTCGAGACCAGGGCTAGAGTTTGATAGGCCAAATGCACAGAATGTGATTCTGCCATTGAACGAGAATCGTCGACTGAAATAAGCACTTGATACTCTCTTTGACTGGGCTTCGTCCTACGCAACCAAATCTTGTCTTTGGTATAGTCACTGGCGATATAAGCAATGACTTTCTTCATATTAAGTCGCTTGCCTGTGCGGTAGTCGCCTTTTAGACGGGTTGCCAAAGTAGGTTCAAGGATAAGGCGCAGTTGTTCGCATAGAGTGTAAGCCAGGTCGTGCGTTAGGGATTCGTATAGACGCCAGATGCGCTCTGCCTCGTGTTCTGGATAGTCAGCAGCTCTCCATTCTTTCAGCTGCAGCTCGGTTTCATGGCTTTGATCTTCGTTTTCAATGTCATTCTTCGCCTCAGAAAGCCTGGGATGGACCGGGGATTTTGACAAGTTCTGTGCAGTGGTTTGTGATATAGCACCATCGCTGTAGTTGTCTTGCTCCTCTTTTCCGCTTCCTTCCTGTTGTTGGGGGACCGCATCACGAGCCTGCATTTCGTGTCGTTCGGAAATAAGCGGTGGGTCAACATCCATGGTCATCGAAGCATCCTCAGCCTGCATATCATCCTTAATGATGGTGAGTTGGTTCAGTCTAGCAAATTGTTCCTCGCCTGCTGGTCCTAAAGCTTGATTGCTTTGGTCGACGTCCTGAGGCAGCAAGTACTCTAGTTGTGACTGTATATTGGACTCGCCTACTTGCTCTCGAGGTACATCATTCGGATCGGAGTTGAGAATTTCGTCAAATCGCTGTTGGATTTCTTGGAGAGCATCGCCCAGACTGCGAAGGGGATTAGACGTCGATTTTGTCTCACTTTGTGAAGAGGTTCGTCCTTGTTGTGCTCCGGTTGCCGCAGAGCCTGTGCCTGTGCCTTTTGTAGGAACATTTTCTGCCACTTGTGCGCTCTCCAAAGACCTGTGGAGCTATTAAATTACAACTTTGTATAAAAGGGAAAAAAAAAACCTTTCATCATCTATGGCATTTTCTTCAGTTGGCAATGTTTGATGAGCTCCGCCTTGTGCTCCTCCTGCTTCCCCCGTCAATGCGTCTTTTCCAACTTCAGGATTGGAAATGTCCTTCGGATCGGTCATTCCGCCATCCACTGAGATGTCAGGTCGGGCAACAACTTCTTCCGCAGGTGCTGGATTTTCCTCCCCTTTCGCGTCTTCAGTAGCTTCTTTCATAGCATTTTCCTCAGCTTGATCGGCAGAACTGTCAGAATTATCGACTGGATGAGCTGCATCTACTGCCGCGTCGTCCATCGGAAAATCTTCAGCACCGTTCGTGGCCCCGTCTTCTGTAGAGTTTTCATCGACTCCGTTCTCCATCCCGCCATCGTCATCATCCACCATTCTATCGGCTTCAATTTCCTGCTCGTCTCCGTTCAAGTCCATTTCTTCGGGTAAGTCGAGAGTGTTGCCCTCTGGGACATATTCGTCTATCTGAGCACCACTGACATTGGGATCATTCGAAACTTCCTTTTCTACGGTCGTTGCTTCTTCTTCCTCAACATCCGTGTCCTCGTTCTCCACTCCACTGTCTTCACTATTCCTCTGCTGCTCCTTGCCTTCCTTCGCAACAACCTCGGACGAACCTTCCTGCTTTTCGGCATGGTTGTTATCCGCCTTCCCACTATCACCCGAGTCTTCAGGTCCCTTCTTCTTGTCTCCCCACATCTTCTCATCAACCGCGGCAGGATCCAAGTCATCGAGGTTTCCGAGGGTTTCGTCGAATTCAGGCTCGGTTCCGTCTTCCGAACCTGCGTCGTTGTCTGAGTTCGGGGCCGGAACATCTTCTAACGCGCCGTCAAAGTTATCACCCATCTCAATTGCGTCGCCGTCATCGTGCTTGCCCTCCGGGTCCTTGTTTTCCTGGTCTTCACCCTTGAGACCCTCAATCTGATTTTCGTCTTCGATTTCGTTGCTGACATTCTCCGTTCCGGAGCCCTCTCCAACACCGACGCCTCCAATTGCATCAACTGTCTTTCCATCAGCCCCATCGGTATCTTCGCCTTCCTGCGGTTGGCAAAAGCCCTTTTGAGAAAGGGTTTGCAGCACGGAGCACAAGACATGATTGAGTTTAAACAAAGACTTGGTCCAATCATTATGGGCAGCCAGCTGGTCGCATGCAAGTGGCAGATAGAGCTCTAAGAATGGTAAAATGATGTCCAAGGTCTGACGAAAATCAACTTGGGAAGATATATCTGCCAATACCCCATTGAGTTGGTCATTGATGTTGCCTAGATTTAGAAGATGGGTGCAATCACGAGATAGTTGATAGCCACTGAGTGCGTATTTCTCTTGTTCTTTTTCCTCGTCTTGATCAACCTCCTTGGGTATTCTTGTCGACAAAGACTGGACGCTGACCAAAAGTGAGTTGAGGAGAGCCTCTATCTTGATAGTATCGAACTTTCGAGAACTATCCAAAGGAAACGACAAAGGAACAACGGTCTGTTGACTAAGCCATTGGAGCAGAGGTATTAAAAGGTAGTTCATGCGCGGTTCTTTGTCGCACCAATTGGATATCGTCTGCACTGTCTGGGAGAGATGGCGTTCAGCGCATGTAACCAGATTGGTTTCATCTAAGAATATATGAGTTGGTCTGCACCAATATGTATGATATTAAAGCTCACCTTTTGTTAACGGTGACAGCGGGATAATATACAAGGTACCCAGAAGAGAATTGACCGCGAGACTTAACGCATCGGTGGTGGCAACAAGGGAAGAAATTTCGCTGAACGTGCCGCTGATGCTGACCCCTTCGTGCTGGTTCAAAATATTCGCACTTTTTTGCAACTCTAAAAGAGCATGCGAGATCTTGCAGAGTTGTTTCTTGATGGAAGAGACATGGGTAACGAGATTGCTGCTGGGAAGGACACACTCGTCACACGAAGCTAATTTACGTAACCGTTGGACTGTTGCTTGCATCTGCAGATATACATCGAGTGCCGCAGTCAACCTGAGACATCAAATTAGCAATTAAGGTATTACACAATATAAGCCAACGAACCGAGATCGCAAGTCTATAGCCATGGAAAACCCAGATTCAAGGAACATATGACCACGAGTAAGTTCACGGGTGGTGAGGTCCGAGTGGTGAGTGAGGAGAGATGCACGTAAAAGTGGAAGAGAGCCAGAGAGCTTCGTGAAATAAAGCTCGCCTTTGTCGACTTCAATGTCTACATGAGATGTTTTTGGCATTATGGGCTGTTCGCGAATCCATCGCTGACTAGCATTTTGGAGAAGTATCTCTGGTTTGACATTATTGGCAAAGCCTGCATATTTCAACTCCTTAAGCATATCAGTCCATGCCCTCTTTTTTTGAACCAAAAGTGCCTTCTGGTGTTTTGTGCGCAGGTCGCCTGACAAACCTGAAGGCACCGTGAGGGAAGCCAACTTTTCCGAGGTTGTGATCATCTCAATCGCGGCATCGTCCACAAATTGGGCAGACCGTTTCTGTATGAACGGCCGCAGGTGCTTGGAAACTACCGAGTCAAAAATTTCAAGAGTAGCAGCAAGATCAAGAAGATGATTATGAGTTGTTTGTAGGGAAAAGCGAGGAGGGGGAATTCTTTGTTGAACTTCAGGGATACGGTAAGTCTTCTCCATCAACAATGTTTGACGATCAGCGTTGCTAATGGAGCCTGCTTGTAGTTGGCTGGCCACAGGCTGTCTTAAAATGTCCCGGAACTTTTTCACAATCTTGTAAAGTTGACGATGGCTTTTCTGGGCGCTTTGCTTGAGTGCCTGTACATTGACATCTTTCCAGCTGGCAAGTTTGATAAGAGCTTTGACCTCAGATTCTAGAGATGCTTTTTCCTGCGTCAAATGGTTCCACAGAGGGTCAGAGAACAAAGTGTAATAACAAAAAGTGGCCCTGAGGACACGGCGAATGCGTTCCAAAGGCCTTTTGTCTTGCGCCATTCTAGAATGAGAGATGAGTTCAATGTATGAGTCAAAGCTCCGTAATAACCGCATCCTTGCATGGAACTGCCCCAAAGGGCTGGACATAATGAATGTATCAAGAAGTGGGATCAGGTTTTCGAGATAGGAATCAAAAGACTTTTGTCCGTTTTCAGGATCCAGGCTAAGAACATCTGACGCTCCTCGTATGACTGCATTATATAAGTGGAACCACCATTCAGAGAGATCTTTGGTGAATGTTTCAGCCTGGGAATCTAACAAGCATTGCCAGCAAGACAACTCCAAGCGTCTCCAATCCACCACCAAGTGGACAAGTTCATCCTGGTGCATCTTGATGGAATTGGCCTTGTTTGAATAGGCCTCCCAATCTTCACTATGAACCAATAATTGTTCAACCATGGATAGAATTTTGGCCACAGGACTCTTTGAACTGATGTTGAGTATAATATCACACCTCTCCATTAGATGCTTCACCACCATCTGGTCAGGCCACTCTTCCAAGATGGATTGAAGGTGTTGTCGAAAGGCAATAATGACAGATGTACATCTTATAAGTTCTGTGTAATTTGCATCCAAGTAGAAGTTGTATGGTGTTTCTGTAGGCAGACAATTTGCACCCATGTCCTGGATCTGGTTGTGGAGAAGGGAAAACTGGAATGGGAATGCAATGCTGTCCAATGTCTCAGGAAGCATCTCTGGGAAATCTGTTAAAAGTGCTTGAATTGCCGAAACTCTCATCTCTTCAAAAATAATAGTTGGGTGTTTTTTTGTTGTGCTGTCCTGCCATTCCATCAGGTTGTAATGGATAAGAAGAAGGGTTTCCATGTGGGCAGGTTGGACAAGTACTGAAGTACAAGATGGGTCTGAATGCTGATTAGCATCTGTGTCCAAGGCATCCTCAAAATTGGGAAACATTGACAAGAACTCTTCTTCTTCAAGTTCTGCATCAGTGATTGCCATATGATCCAACTTTGAGTGTTGATACAAAATGCCACTTTCTTCCCCGCCTTTCTTCTTGGCACGGTCAATAAGCCAAAGCCTCGTAAATTGTTCATATGCTGTTTGAAGCCATATAAAGTTGTCGTCACTTTGAAGACCTAAAGCCAACTCGAGAGAAAAGGCAGCTAGGGAAAGTAGAATATGATCACAGGCTCCCTTATTTGATGGTGAGAAATTTGCAAAGCTATTAATGATCTTGGCAGAACTAGCTGCTGGTGGGAAGGAGACAAGAGATGCAGCCCATTCTGCCTGCATGCTACTGTCAGATGAAGACCTTGATTCTGCAATGAGCCTGATGCCCAATCGCATGTACTGGATGGCAAGCTTCAGCAGGACACTGATATCAGAATAATCTGGATAAACAGCATCCAGGTGTTGGTGGAAACCCCCTAGAGACTCTTGAATAACCTGTTCACGTATGTATGCACCCTGGTCTCCTTTCAGCAAGGCTTGTAATAGACCATCAATTTTAGGAGATGCCAAAACATTCCTTTGAAATTGAACAACTTCTGACCAGAATAAGTGCAATTGAGAAACACTTGGGCGGGTAGGAACAACAGGTGTTTGTTTCAGCTGCATGTGAATATCAGCCAGGCATGAGGCAAGATGTAAGGTAACATTATTGTTGATGTTTCCAGTGAGCAGGCTTTCCAGCTGCTGGTGCAGCCATATCTGAGTACTCAGGTTAGACTCGTTGAATTGCAGATGTAGATGTGTGGAGTTCTGGACAATGGCAGGATCCATTGGTGTGTCAGGGAGGCTGAGGTTCAACAAAAGGCGGCCAACCCCAAGCCAGGCCAGGCCCAATATTTGTGATGATGTTGGAACAGCCATTGCCATGAGAGGAAGGAATTCCTTTTGGATTGAGGTGACAAAGGAAACATTGTTTGATGACTGCATGAGTGATAACATATGCTCCAGGCATTGCACTAAATCACTTCTGGTGCTGACCTTCTCTTCTTGGATGGCTTGAAATACTGCAGGATCATATGAAAGGGAAAAACAAGATGCAACCTTCAATTAAAACAGTAAAGTAAGCTATGAAACAGATGTTCATCTGAGAGCTACACTCACAAGAGAAAGGGACTGGAAAAGGAGATTGGCCAGCTGAATGATGCGATCTGTAGGTTGCCTAGATTCCAGTATGCCTAAACGCACTTGCTGGCGAAGGACACTGTCATGACGGGCCAGGGCACACAATGTCACTTGTTCCATATCACTACAAAACGCAGTCAGAGCAGACACATGCCAAAGTCATTAAGTATACACACATGAGTAAAACTGTGTTGCGAAGAAAAACAGGATGAAGGAGAAGAGATGGTCCACTGATTTGCTTTGACAGAAAATAAGGCTAGAGCAAAAACTGCAATGGGCTGCACTTACAAGCCCTTGAAGAGATACATTCCATACTCCTTCTAACCAACACATCTGTGCTTTTGCAACAAAAGGCAAATAGTCTACAACAACAACTTCGTAAGACAAAACATTGTTCTCAAGAGAAGCAAGTCACCTGCTTCTGCTTCCAAAGCCCATACTAGGTGCTGGTATGGAAGCAAACGAAGAAGAGAGGTCTGCTTATTATGGCAAGCCAGCCTGACAATCTCTTGCACAACATTCTCTGCAAACTATTGAAGCTTTAGTCAGAATGAAGAATTAATAGATATCAGACCTACTTGATCGTAGCTGTCTTTGCTGCAATGTACAAGCATCTGAAGTTCAAGTAGAATGGAATTTACATCCGTATGGGCAAAGGTGTCAGGTGACTTTTCCTCAACATTGGCCATCAACAACTGCAAGGCATTTAGCTTCAGCAAGCAGATAACAATGCATATACATACGTGGTCCAGAGTCTGCCTCAGGTCCATCAACGAATCTGCATTTCGGGAGCGCAAAGCCAATGGCAAAGATTCAAGACTCATAATGCTGAAGGCCTGAAGACGCAGACCTTATCCTGTAGTTGGTCAACTGCAAACATGTAATTCTTGTTCAAGCCTTACCAGGCACATCAGATGAATCTTTGAGGTATGATGTCATTCTCTCTGTATACTTCATGACATCCTGCTGCTCTTGAGGCACCTCATCAAGGAAAAGCTTGGACCAAAGGGCAAACAAACCAAGACCAGTTGAAAGAGACACAGCATCATGCAGAGCTTTGGCATGTTCCAGTACAGACACAAATGAGGTAGGACAGTTTTCCAAGGAATTAAGTAGCCAGTTGGAAACAGCATATAGCACTGAAAAGTCATATGATGATGCACTGAGAGCCACCTTGAAATGGTTACTGAAACCAAGGATCTTTGAGGCCAGCTTGACTTCCATCTAAGTGCATGTCAGTCTCATAAAGCAAAGTATGGAGAATAGCAATCACCAAATTGGATTTAACAATGGAGGAGCCCCTGATAAGTTGGCAGGCAGTTTTGATCATTTCTGAGTGAAGGGCAATCACCATTCCATGTACACGATGATCTTTCTCTTTGTAAGCAAATTTTTCATTGTAACCTGGAGGTGCTTGCAGCTTGCATATATATATTGCAGCACCAAGCTCTAACAATTCAAAGACCATTGCCTGGGGAAGGCTGATGTTGTGGCACGGATATGCTTCAGACGTCCCTTCAATCCAGTAAAAATCCATTGGCTAAAGGGGGTGAATCAGTCACCAGCAATACAAAATTTTATCAACCTGCAAACCTGTGTTTTAAAAAAGGCAGTTGGTAGTTCCTTTTGATGCGCATATGCCTCCCGAAAGGATTGAAGGGCATGGGTGACATCTTCCAGTGGAAAACTTCCAAGGAATTTGCCAATGACCTGGTAAGTGAGAGGAGGCTGGGCGGCAAAATATCGCACGACATGGCCCATGTAGCCAGGTAACAGAGAGCGCGAGAAGAAGTGTATCCAGGACAGTTCATTATCGGTAGGTGGTAATGAAAATAGGAGACTAGGCGCATGATCCACTATATTTGAAAGAGCAGAGTCCTGATCAAGGACCCGCCCGGTAGATGACAGCAAGGGCGGTTTCGAAGGCTTGTGGTTGACTATCCCCCGTCTAATAGCATCAAATGCTGCACATTGTGCACTGAGATTGGCACTTGACATCGTGAAGGACTGGGGTAAGCGATAGTAATGGCAAAGAACAATGAGGTCATCCGATAAAGGGTCAGGAAGAAGAGCAATTTCAACGCCTCGGTTACGCATTGCACGCGAAAGCTCGCCATACTGAGGATCAACTGACATAAACAACCGGAAATTAGAATGCGGTGTGATGTGCTGCACGTTACCATTCACAAATCCGTGCTCACTGAGGGCTATTGATCCATTGGGCTCACATAAGGAATTCAGGCGATCAAGAACAGATGGGCTACATAGGTTTGCACCATCTAGCAAAACCCAGTGACCTGCCTTCATGGCCACGATAAGCGGTCCATCTATCCACTCGAATTGGCCTGCACTTGAAGTGGAAGAAGCGAGTTTTTCTAACGAGGCATGGATGTCCTGGTAATTGGCCACAGAAGGGAACATTGTCTGTATTATTTGGGATACCAAAATGCTTAGTTCGCTGACTAGAGTTGAGATATTGTGTGCAGGGGAATGCTCGCATGCAGATCGAATGTCGGAGGCCCGATTATGATAAGAAGGGGCGTATTTCGAACCGTGGACAGAGCGAAGATCCACACTCAGAAAACTCATTGTTTTGTCAATCAGATCAAGTAAGTGCCTTCGGGTATCAACCTGTTCAAAACTGCCAAGAATGTCCATGATGTCGGTTCCACTGTTGACGTGGATTTCTTGCAGAATATTTCCCGAGAAATCTGCCAAAGTGCGAACAATGTCTGTTTTGCCACTACTTTTGGGACCTGTCAAGATGGCGAGCCAGGACTGTGATACACAGTCGCCAAGAGATTCCAAGCTAGATAGCTGCATCTTTAGTATACGTCTGGGACGAGAAAGCGGGGCACAGTTTTGCCTTAAATACTTGAAGTGTCCAAACTGAACTTCTGACGGTGATATCCTCCAGGGTGGTGCCTCTTCCAGAGCTTGGGTCATTGTAGAGAACATGCTTTCAAAGACTCTCTGCGCAGACTTTTGATCTTGCAAAGACCTGAACCGGTGAAGGTAAACACTCCTTAGAAAAGCTTTGGGTTCTCGAGGAGATGTTGATGTTGACATTAGCAAGCCCCATCGGATGATATCTCGTAAATTGAATTCCCATGGACGACCGTCTTGAGCAAATGTACGTTGTAAATTCACTTTGTCGTTGAGTTGAGTGTTAAATGATATCATGGTGCGAAGTGTTGCCTCTTCAATTCCAGGGAAAATATGGGAGGAAATTGTGTAGAAATCGCTGGGAGAGAGTTCGTCAATGTAAACCTTGGTGAAACGGTTAACAAATGACTTTGGAAGGCCTTTCCTCCCTCCTCCCTGATGGAGAGGATTCTGGGAAGCGAAGATACGAAAAAATGGATGACGTTCAAACGAACGATTGAGCTCAGGAATAAAGACTGTTCCTCGATGATCAAGGACAGCATTGAGGCCTTCAAGGACAGCTTGAGGCGCAAGATTCATCTCGTCAAGTAGAACCCAGCCACCGTCTTGTAAAGCCCGGAGGAATTCAGCATCTTTCCAGGCAAACTCCCCTGCCGCTCCTCCTTCCACAGGTAGATCAGAGCCAAATAGATCAGCCAGGTCTGTCTGATCCGAAAGGTTTATTCGGCACAGTCTGTGCCCAGAAAGGTTGGCGAGGGCAGCAATCAAGCTTGTTTTACCAACTCCTGGGCTTCCTTCTAGAAGGATTGGTTTAGAGAGTTGGCAAGCCCGAATCACCCGCATGGCATTGTTTAGGGTAGTAGGCGCATTGAAGCTGAAGGACTGATGCACGGGATGTTCACTTCCCTTCGGTATGGAAAACGAGCCAAGTTGAAAAAATGTTGCAGGTTCATGTGATGCAGCAGCACAGCCAAGGGGCTCGGTTAAAGGCACCAGTTCTTGCAGTTTTGTCAATGCACCAATTCGTAGCTCGTTCAACGCATCACGAGAATATGCTGTGAGTTGTGGAAGTGCACTGAGACCGTCTACATATGCCATGTGAGCTGCATGATGCTATCAGTTGTTTAGATATGTAGTTAACCATGAACAGGCATGATAAACTTACAAAGAGTTCATCACTAGAGATCCCAATGGTTTGACCTTGTTGATAAGTAGAATTAATGAAGACAACCCATGCCTAGAATGCCAGATTGGTCGGTCACCCAAATAAGACACACGGAAACTCACCAAGATATCCCGTAGACTCATCAAAGAGTTGTCTCCCACCCGCAAACATAGCCATTGAACAAAAGCCAAAATGTGCTGGGTATAAAACCGCAGACAATCGTGTCGCCACATACTATTGATGATCATATGAAGGTCGGTGGTGTTATTCACAGGTGGGACCCAAACTTCTGTGAATCGGTTACGGAGAGCAGGAGATAATTCCTTCTTCCCATAATCGCCACCAGGATTCATTGTCGCAATAAGTTGGAATTCCTGTGAGGCTTGAATGGTAGCTTGTTCAGAATCTATACCACCTCGCTCCGCAAGCACCATGGAACGGCCAGGTTCAAGAACACTGTTCAAGCGCTCAAGGACAGAATCATCGGCCAGGGAAATCTCATCCAACAAGAACATTTGACCTTTGTGCATTGCCTCGATCAACGGTCCGTCACGCCATTCGAAGATAGGGGTTGATTGTAGCAGTCGTTCGTGAATTGTTTCTAGTCGAGCTCGAGAGTATTGATCAAGGCGCTGGTTCGTCTTGATTTCAGAGGACAGTGTTGTACCTAAGCCGTCAATTGTTGAAGGAAAATCAGTGATGCCAGCTTCTTTCAGAGCCAAGGCTGCCTCTTGAACAATTTCTGCCTGCAACAGGGTCCTATTTCTAACAGGTCGAAGTCCTCCGATGAGGTCTGCAGTCTCAGTGTTTTGATGACAGTTGAGAGTAAGAAGACGCTGAGAGGAGGCGTCCGCAATGACCTGGCAAACAGATGTTTTTCCTGAGCCTGTTTCGCCAACCAGCAGAATGGGTTCCTTGAATTTCAACCCGCGGCAAACCAAGATATAAAGGCGTTGCATTGCTTTGGTCCAGATAACACTTGGAGATTTGGGAACTGGATGTCCAAGATATGAATTCATATCAATCCCTGGCTTGAAAAGATCATACATAGTGTCTTCCTCTAGCCTGACTCCCATGATCGACTCGATAACTTCTTTGACGACCGATTTGTCTTCTGGACGACGAGTGCGCTCGGCCAGCAGCATGTAACCGTTTTCGGCAAGTTCTTGATACCCAACGGCGTCACGTCCGGCCCAACGGAAAAGATCGCGTAAGGTAGCAAAACCTTGCTTGCTCTCGAAAACTCTACTTGTCTGTCTGCGCTTCTGGAGCTCGTGAAAAACGCCAACAATTCGCTTCCCATATGATGGTGCTATTTGACATCTCTGACAGAGAATGGTTTCTAGCTCAGTTTGAGGGACATCGTCAAAGTGAACTTCAAGAAACCTGTTGCGGAAGGCACGCGACAGAATTTTTCTACCGGCATACAAGCCAGGAGGATTTTGCGTTGCAAATATCAGAAAGTGGGGGTGCGGTCGGACAACTTCTTGCGTTTCTGGGATCACCAATTCACGATTGTCATCGAGTAGACGGTTGAGTGCCTCGAGGACGTCCGTAGGAGCCAAGTTCAATTCATCCAGGACAATCCAATGGCCATGCCGCAGAGCTTGTACCAGCAGACCGTCCCTGAAAACAAGTCTTCCCGTTGACGGATCGGATACATATGAACCAATGTATTCCTGGATATCGGTATGTTCGTGATTATTGATACGTACGAAGTGATGACCGGTGCGCTTTGCGAGGTATTCAATAGAACTGGTCTTCCCAGCTGACGTTGGGCCCTCAATGAGAACTGGAAATCGCCGAGTTAGGATAATGCGGGCCAGGTCGATGAGCTTCTGGTGAACTGAAGGAGTAATAATGTAGTTTTCGACGAGATCTTCATCGTATGGGCCTTTTTCCAGATAGAATGGGCCAAATTTGATGAAAGTACCTTGGGACGGAGCTTGTGGGTCCTTCAATAGCAAAGACCGGGGGTTCCTCACTCCAGAAAGCAGGTGTTTGCGTGCTAAGGAAACTACAATTTCTGCACTTTCCCCTTCTAATGCCATTGTAAAAGCCATGAGACAGCCTTCCCAGACTGACCGTCGTAAGGTATATGAACTCGCTGTGTCAGCTGCAAAGGTGAGGGCACGAACCAATGTCCGCATACTGAAGTGTGGCCGGCGATTGGAGCCATCCGCTATTTGCCTATCGTCTGTAACTTGTTTGAGCGATGTGTAGAACTCTGCTATATCCAGGATGATTCGTTTGTCGCCCACAGTGATATGACCAATGTACTGTGATATGATGCTCAGAAGTGTATCTTTGTCTGCGTCAGGGGGCAAAACACCCATCTCAGTGAAGCGGGATCGAATGGAAGGAGGAAGATCTTTCTTTCCGATGTCAGTGGCGGGGTTCATACAGGCAAAGAGGCGAAAATCAGGGTGGCGAGGAACTGGTTCCAGTGAGCCAAGTTCTGTCAGTGTTATAGAAGCCGTGGGGCCCTGCAAGAGGCAAGATATACACTCCAGTGTCTCTGGGCTTGCCAAATTGACTTCATCCAATAGCACCCTAGACACAATCAACTAATGATTCACAGCTTGAATGTGGAAACATACCAGTCACCAGTTCTGAGGGCTTTGATAAGTGGTCCTTCCACAAAGCCAAAGGCAAATTTGCCTTTCCCATAAATGTGTTGAACCTCAAACTCTTCGACATCGCGAAGAAACTTCAACCATGCGTTTTCAGACGATTCATGGTCGGGATGCTCCGTTCTGCGGCGCTTCCGAGGCGCCTTGCTGTTCTGGTCCTTTAAAGGGCTGCCATCAATGTCAGGGAATGACACAAAGTAATTACTTTGAATGAACATACGTATCTGCCTCTGTTTGTTTTAAACGGATCCGCTCCAATGCCAATCGAACACACTCTTTCCACAACCCTACTGCCCGCTTCCATTTACACTCTGTGACGGCCTTCCTTAGCTCTAATTCAAACTTTTCATTTTTCCTCCTACTAAAAGTTGCTCCAAATAATACGAGCAACCTTTCTTGAAGGTCTGATCCGGGAATTCGGGTGTCAATGGGCTTCAAGCCGCCAATAAGATCAGAAGATTCAGTTTGATGTGAAAGATTCAAGGAGATAAGCCGGCGATGCAACAGCGTTGCAAGATGAGATACGACACTTGTTTTCCCAGTGCCAGTCTCCCCTGTTAACAGAATGGGCTCCCCATTTGATACAGCGTTACAAATCCGAGAAAGGAGCGATACTGCCGGCTTATGCATGGCAAAAGGACGGGTAGATGTTGCCGAAAAGTCGAGCTTTGTCGAATGCGCAGGAAGTCGGGTCCTTCCTACCCGAAGAGCCAATGTGAGGCCGTTTGCATCCCTCTCCACTTCAAGTTCAGGGATCTTTCCTTGCAAAACCCAACTTCGTCTCTCTGGATCAAGACAAACATGTTCACCGATAATGTTTGCAACTGCTTCAGAATGAGCCCGAGATGAAGTTGTCAAGCTTCCAGCTCCAAAAAAAACATCGCGGGCCTCCAGGTACATGTCTTCCCGGAGCGATGGATTAGGAAACACATCGGCGAATGTTGGGCGTCGATTATCGTCCAATGCAATATCCATCGGTTGATAAGAAGAGGGCAAGAGAGTATTGATTCGCTGGCAAAATTTCTCCAATTCACGAAGACCAACATCTCGGCCAGAGTTTTGTGAACCTAACTTCCTAACGGAGTCCCATAGACCAACAATAATTTGAGTAGCACTCCCAACCAACCGCGGGAATTTTGTGTTGACAATGGCTTGGAGTTCATCGGAAGATTGTGATTGAATTATAACTTCAGAAAATTTATGAGATCCGAAGAAAGTGGGCTGACGGAAAGCGCTGTTCCCAGAAGGTACTACAGACCGCGTTGCAAACAGCATGAAGTTTGCATGACCGACAACCATTCCTCGGCCTGGGACATGAAGCTTTGCACGGCCGCCTATCCATTTCCCAGCTGTCAAGGATTCAACCAGAGGTTTGATGACCCCAAGGACTTCATTGCTGGCCCTATCTATGTCCTTGAAGACCACCCATTTTCCTTCGCGCATTGAACGAACCAAAACGCCTTCCTTCCACTCAAAAGTTCCTGGACGGACTGTGGACGACATGTAAGAGCCCAAAAGTGCTCGTGGATCGAGTGATGTATCGGCAAGATAGATGGTAACGATTTGGTTCTGACTTTCAGAATGCAGCATTTTGGAAAGATTTGAAAGAAGTAGCGCCTTTCCACCCGAAGGTGCAGACGTCAAGAGGGTGGGCAATCGTAAGGATATGTGGAGAGCCAGCTGGCGAAGGGCTTCAATTGACGAAGGCAATGGGACGAGCAACGACTCAAGGTCGGACGATGGTATTGTCCGTAACATAAGAACGCCATGAACATTGGCAATGAAGGGGCTCAGCATAAAAAAATTAGTAGATGGAGAAATGGCAGTCAAGGCAGGGCATATACCTTAAATCCGTCCCTTCTATTGGTGGCTCATTCGATTCTTCTCGTGAAAAATAGTCAAAAGACTCAGTCACGATCTCATCTCTCTCTTGTTGCACTCTCTTGAGTTCCACGACTGGCATTATCCATCCATCCACCTCTCTTTGCGTCCCATCAGAATTTTGGCCATAGTTAAGCTGGCAATCGACGCCACAGGGCTCCCCGAGTATGTCGCGTTCTAATTTGCATCTCTCGTCTTCGCCCATTCCACTTTGCAGAGAATAACACCGTATAGCTAGCAAACGCGCACCATTGTCAAGGTGAGAGGTCCATACAAGACTTGCTAATGGTGTCAGGGACCATGAGAGGTGGAGGGGGAGCTCGCGATTTGCCTGCAAGATGCGGTAATATCCTAAAAGAAGTCGTTGTAGTCGCGTTACGTCGATAGAAGTCGGAGAAATAATTCCGGAGACGAAGGATAAGGGTCCGTCTTTGTAAAATTTCAGTAGCAGTTGGTTCAAAATTCTAACGGCAGGAAAATGCTCAACATAGCCCGAGAACAGCGAAATGAAACATACGGGAAAAGTTCTTCATGAACCTCTACAAGATAACATAGAGCAACAAGGTGCTCTTCGACGTCATCTTCACTCTCAAGCCACCTCGCACATAAATCCATCAGAATTGGTCGAAAGCATGTCGCGACAAGTTTTGTGTAAGCAGGCAAGGCCAAAAACGAGGATAGTGTTGTTAATAGTTGACGCGTCGTAGATGCAGTTTTCAAGGCACAAAAATGTTTTGTATTTGGCGTAATTGATGATAGCAGGAGTGCCTTTTGGCGGCTCAGGTTGATCGCAAGTGGGTCACGAATAGCACTGGTGAACGACATTGAAGTTATGAGGTAAAAGATTAGCAAAACATAGATTGTTTCTATATAACCTTTGGGGCTGAAGAACGATAGACGTTAGACACTTTTGACTCTTGAAATTGTTACACTTACCGCGAAAAACTGCTGGTGTGCTGCAGAGCTGATGCGCATCCAAAACTTTCCGATCTGAACGTGACTCCGGTTATGTGACATCTAATCAGTGACCATTAATTACATGGGTCTCCTCGTTTTCTCAACGTTTTCTTCCAAGTTTTCTCATTTGCAAATTCCTTTGAGTATCCAAATACAATACTCCTAATAACGCGAGTTTTCGTCATCGTAAGAGCCGCATGTAGCGTTTGGACTCTCCGCCGTTCCTTGATCCACACAAGAAATTCATAAGGGAATTGGTAACTTGTTGGTAACAGTAAGTATCCGATTCCTGGATATCCGAATATCAGTACTATTAATATTTGTTGACTATTTGGAAGAGGTTCATCGAGGCACTGGCCAAGCACTGGCAGTCGGTTGCTCTGGGCCAGTTAACTCAAACTGCGTAGGCTGCAACATGATTGATATCCTATCACTCTAATTAATAATTCCGCTGACCTTGTAGAGGCGGTATCATTCGGAATTGTAGGTCTTTCAAGTTCACTTGGAAAGTTTGCCATCTCTTGAGGATAAAATATTCAATGATACGCGGGCTTCTGAATATAAGGGTGACAACCAGTATTGCTTGCAATCCCTTGGGAAGCTGCGATGATATGTCCAAGTCCAATGCGGCCAGAGATATAACCCATTCATTCCAAATTCATTCCCAATTTTGCGTCGCACAACTGCTTGGCGAGAAAATAGAACTTTGGCATCGAAAAAAAAGAATTCCATCTGAGATGGGTATATTAACAAACTTTGCACCTCGATGTGTGTACGATAAAGACGAATATTTTTATAACATAAAAGCGACTTGTCAAACATTAGTTACATAGTATAGAGTGTAAGTAGACTGCAAGAAGAGACAGATCCTATACCGCCATATACGATTAAACATATCTTGACATTTAACATAATGGTGAGATATAGGAGCCAATATTAGGAAAGAGTAGTCAGAGGCGCCTGACTTAGCTGCCAATGCGACCTTTCACTTTCAGACCGACGTATATCAGGATCAAAATCACTCAACCAAGAAATCACCATCACCATTGTACTCATCGTCGTCCTCATCCAAATCATCCTCTTCGTCACCAGGATCGTCAACGTCTTCATAATTGTCAATGATAACCCTAGTCCCATCCCGCGCGTCCTCGTCGTCCAACACCCAGAACCCTTTCCTAATCAGAGTATCCAGGACGATGTCTCTGTTTCTCCTCTTCTCACTCCACCCAACAACCCACTTTTGCTTTTTCGGCGTGGATTCCCTTCTAAGGCTATAACGATAACGCAATGCCGAAACAATATTTTCTCCCGATACACCGGTAAGTTTGAATACCTGGAGTCGCGGCAATAGTAGTGGTTTGATGCTGACGTCTCGACCGATATGGTTTCGACTTTTAATTGTTGCTTCTGCTTCCAAATCGACATATTCTCGGAGTGTCAGGGTCTCACAGGGCTGGGTGAAGACACTCCAGAAAGCAGGTCCTACGCGGGCAAAATCCACTTCGAGCACACGGAGACCCTGAGCAGCTTGCAAAAAACCTGCCCAGCTAATCCAGCTGCACTCCAGGGCTTTGATGACCAGAATTTCGAGATTGAAGACCGAGGGGAGAGGTGCGATGCGAGAAGGGCGGGCTGCATTCGGCTCTGAGGTGGTTTGCGCCTGCGTGCTACTATTCGCAGGTTTATGCAGAGGTGGACCAGTGATGAGGTCCATGAAAGGCGAGTAATCCTGTTCTGGTAACTCTAGCGTCAGCCTTTTCAGATTTGGAAGGCAGAGACGTTCAACTAAATCGCAGAGGTATTCCGAATCGAGGTCCGTGACATTGAGCTCCCTCAACTTTTCTAGGCGAATCGTGTTGTGTGGGCTGGACCATGCGCTCGCTGGGTCACTGGTTGGTAGAGTAGGACCAGAATAATAAAGGCAGAGAGATTTCAACTCCGTGCTCGAACGTAGCATTGACTCCCACCAGCTGTAAACGGGACGAACGCTTTCAGAATGAAGAGCCAATTCGAGATTATGTAGGTTGGCTATATACGGACTATTCTCCCAAGGTAAGTTGACGCCAATGAGAGATATGTTCTTGAGTCGAGGTAGGTTGTTGCCAAAAATAACCACTGGGGGGCGATATGTGGCCAAATACAGGCTTTGCGAAGTGCGATAGTCTTCGAAATGATATAACTGCAGTGTTTCGAGATTTTGAGCACCCCCGCAGGTACCCAAGAACAGTCTGGCCACCCCTTTGCATTCATTATCTGAAACCTTGAGGTGGAAGGTACGCCATCGTTTGATGTGGGGAATAATGATTTGGAATATGGAATATAGTTCGTCCTTGTATAGTGTTACACCTGGGACGTGGTTTTCGACTGAAACAGTGTCCACAAGGACATCAAGTAAAGACGTCGTGGATGTAGAACAACGTGCCAGATACGCCCTTGCACGGAATAAATGTGCTGGGTTTCGAAAGTGGAAGGTGGTCCAGAGCGATTGCGTACTCAGGGCAACCTGGCGCCAATGCTGGCTGACATGAGAAACAACGACCTCGAAATTGGAAGAAGGAATTGGCTTGTACTCCTGATCCGGTTTGAGCAGAAATGGTGAATCTGCATATGGGTCTTCGAATGCAAAGCCGAGTACGAAGATTGCAGAGAGCAATTCATTGGGCAGGGAGTGAATACCTGTTGGGCGACAAGAGAAGACCAGCTGAGGCATGATGTGTAGTTCCCGAGGACAACACTGCAGCGTTGACTTGAGTAAGTGCGTGCGGCGGCGATTGGTAACCTAATAGCGTAGGTTGTGAGATGGGTTCAGAGAGAATACTTAAGGACGCACAACGACCGAGGACATGGAAAGAGGACGATGACGTTAGTTTTTGACGTTGAGTCTGAGTGTCCGGGATCGCAGAGAACGGGGTCAGCGAGGGGGATGGTGGTCAGGAGGAAAGGACATTGTGTGGGAGAAGACGAGAACGGGATTAGAGAGAACTTTCATGTAGCTACTTCGCTTGCTTCTCAGTACCCCGACGATCTCATACATCATAGTATGAGCGCTGTCAAGAGGCAAGCTTGCTCCTAACTCGGAATCCGTATCAAAATACCCAATCAGGATCGCCATCACTTCCCCACTTATTATTGCTTCCTTGCGATGTTCACAGAGACGTCGACGACGAGTAATTCCAGACACACTTGCTGCTCAAAAAAGCGCTCGTATCTTGTAATATTCTCAGGGAGCACTCACGCTATTGGGTCGGGTGTTCGTAAGTCACCGTAGGTTCAAGTTCCTTCGCACCCTCCTTAATTTGCACCCAAATGGTCATTCAACTCTATTGCGCCCAATCACAAGTCGGGGAAACGAGAAAAATATTCCATGAGGCATGCCCTATAGCAAATGGAATATACCTGCGTGGGTAAGGTGGAAACGACTAGCCACTAGATTTCGGACAAGATATTATTTCTTCTAACTGGAGGATTAAACAGGAGTAACGAGAACGTGCTAATAATGATGAATCTGTCCGCAACAGCTGGTTAAGCAAAATACATGAGGTTGTTCTTTTTCTTGCTTTGCACTGCGAACCCGGGTCAGCTTCAAAATAAGCAAATGTTGATCATCACCAACCTTCCGAAATGCCGCTCAGGAAATGTTCATGTGTCAGTTTGGTGGCGCCTTCCCTTAGCGCAATCATGCCAGCCTCGACGCAAACCGCCTTAAGTTGCGCGCCGTTAAATTCGTCCGTACTCCTCGCCAACTCGTCGTAGTTGACGTCAGTTGACGTCGACATTTTGCGGGAGTGGATTTGGAGAATGCGTGCACGGGCTGTTTCGTTCGGCAGAGGAAATTCAATCTTGCGGTCAAGACGACCAGAACGAAGCAAGGCAGGATCGAGAATATCAATTCGGTTCGTTGCGGCTATAACCTTCGTATAATCCAAATTACTGCCTGCTGAATCACTGATAAGATTAAAGTCATACCTTAATTCGGTCATCACTGCCAAAACCATCCAATTGATTCAGGAGTTCCAGCATTGTTCTCTGCACTTCACGGTCACCACTTTTGTCGGAATCAAACCGTTTGGTACCAATAGCATCAAGTTCGTCGATGAAAATGATGGCAGGCGCTTTTTCCTTGGCCAGAGCGAACGCATCTCGGACGAGTTTGGCGCCATCACCGATGAACATCTGCACCAGAGAAGGGCCAGCTAATTTCAGGTAACATGCTTTCGTCGATGCGGCACATGCACGAGCTAGAAGCGTCTTTCCAGTACCTACGAAATACATGTATAATATATAAGCATTGCACAAGTCGGAAGCATGAATAGATCGCTTACCAGGGGGCCCGTACATCAAGCACCCTTTGGGGGGTTTGATACCAAGAGTCTTGAATTTGTCTGCCTGCTCCATAGGCAGAACAATCGCTTCAACCAATTCTTCAATTTGTTTCTCCAAACCACCAATATCCGTATATGTCTCCGTTGGTCGTTCGTCAACTTCCATGGCTTTTACCCGAGAGTCAAATTCAGCAGGAAGTGTGTCAAGAACGAGATACGAGTCTTTATTGACCCCGATTAAGTCACCTGGAGTGAGTTTCTCTGCAGGAACAAGACCGATCAAGGGGAGAAACACTGTCTGACGGGTAGAAGTCTTGATGACTGCACACTTTCCTTTGCGCATAGAGTCTAGGTCCTGATTTGCGCCATCCTCTTCAACTTCGGGGTCAACGTCCAAGATCTTGAAGAAACATTGATATATAAAACAGTTTGCAGATAAATATCACATACCTCGACCACGTTCCCAACCAGGTAGGGCAGCACTTTATTCTGCTTTATTTTCTCCCCGTTATCACGAATCTTTTCTTTCATAACGCTTTGCTCGTGCTGTAATCGCAGTGTTTCCGACCGCATGACCTGTAAATGACATAATGAGGTTTTGCGACTCGACCAGAAAGAGGACAGTACTTTAATATCATTGTCAATGAGTCGCGTTCTTGTGATGATTTCGTCTGTACTTAGTGCCATGATATCCTCCGGAATGTCGTCCCATGTTTCTTCCGGTGGGGTATCAGGTGTTAGGTCCATTGCAGAAACAGCCTCTGTTGAAGTTGGAGCATCAGAGGATGGGACATCTGGTTTCTTCTCTGGATTTGTGGGTGGATTGCTAGGAGGGGGTGCCGAAGACATGTGTAGTGAATGAAGAAGACGACGAGCAAATTGGATCACTTAGAAGGATTGATCTAACTAGGGACACGCGTCCTATTGGCCCTCAAACCAAATATGCACAAATTTATGCTGCATTCTTGGGTTCGCCTTGAGCTCAAGCGCCTATTTGCCTGCCATGGCTGACGCGGTTCCAGCCACAACCGCGGAAGACAGGGCTCGATACGAAAACCTCAAGAAGGAGCTCATGCAGGCTCTACCAAAAAAACGGGCCATAGACAAGCAACTGGCAAGTCTCTAAACCACCCTCCTCAACCAGAAGTTGAAATACTTATCCGACAGGCTCAAATTGAAGTACAAATCTACAATCTTGAAGCCACCTATCTGACAGAAACTGCGGCCCACAGTGGCGGAAACATAATACAAGGTTTTGAAAACTACCTGAAGAACCAAAGTTCTGGACGAAGAAGGAACGAGATTCACGACCAAGACCGTGTGTTTTCCAACAGCAGTCTAACCTTCCCGAAGGTAGTCGGCCATTCTATAGTTTTTATTCTCTGGTTCTAACGCGATATTATACAGTCCCTGGAACTTATGGGGGAAAGTGATGAGACTGTGCCTACAAACGAGGAATATGTGAAGCAACCTACACCCGGCCTCACCACCATAGCAGTGCCGCCAGCCACGCGCAATCAGGAGTTATCTGTTGCTCAGCAGAAGAAAATCAAGGACAGAGATTACCAACGAAGAAAGCGCGCCAGTGTGAGTCACAGGAGCACTGGGGAGAGTGATGAGGAATTGGTCAGCGCCGCAAGTGCATCTTCGAGACGACCGACCAAGAGAGCACGACTGGCAGATGATGATTAATGTCTGTATGTTTATTGACCTGTATACGATTCGTTTGAATCCCAACAATAGCATATAATAATAATAATATGGCTTGTAATACCAGTTAAACATCCAATGTTTCCAGGAATGCTTTTATTGAAATGGCATCCAACCCTTCACCGTCCGGGTCAGCAGCTTCGATACACCGAGCAAGGGCTATTGTTTGCTTAACCTCCTTCGCACTTACCCAGACCCGTCCATTCATCCCAACCGCGGCCTCAAGCGGAAATCGGCCACCAAGATGAGGCAGGAGAAAATGGTTTGGGTCCAGGAGACTGGACATATGTTTCTTAAAGGAATACCTGAACAGATAAAAGAAAAGACTTACTCTCGACACATTTTAAGACTACAATGCACGACAAATCCGCCTTTTAATTCGCCATAGCCTTCAGATTTTCGTGTCTGGGCATCAAAACACTCCAACTCTGGCTCCATGTCTTTCTGTGCAAGGGACACACGAGCATACACAAGGGATCCGACCTGCGTGTTGGATTAACAATTTCCTTTGCTACAATAAAAAGATACTGCACACTTTCAGATTCGGTTTATTCCTTTTAGTGGCACCTTCGAATGCCAGGCTGTCCAATAAAGCAGAATGTGCCGATCCAATGTCGATACGGTATCCTTCGCCGACTTTTTGTATAACAGACCCAATTACTTGCTCTTGAGGCGCAGGGACATACTTTATCGCAGGTAAGACTCAGTAGAAAGGAATGGCAAAATAAACAGCTAAACTCACACGTCTCGCGTTGCTTTCTACCCACCATTTACTTCGATTCGCTGAATAATGCAAGTCGCCTGCGCGGGTTGCGATTATGCTTGATGCTGTCGTTTTAGATGCGACATTAGATGTTTGTAGAAGACCAGGACCAAGCTTGAGGTTAACATGTTGTGCTGGGACGCCGACACCGGGAAAGACCATCGACATGATCGTTTGATTTCGGGATTCCGATCACCATCAAAGGAGAAAGTCTCTTTAGTTCAAACTTCATCCATCAAATTACTTGCACAATGTCTTCATCGCTCCTGACTGATTTTCCTGAGCTTGCGCATTTGTCGTCAGTTAAAGATTCTTTCACAAATTTGTTACTGACTGATCAACAGCCGTGAGGATCTGGAAGATATGCTTTCAGACCCTGTCTATTTTCAAGCTATCTTCCACTCTCTTGGTTACGTCAAGGATCTTTATAGATCGCAGACAGAACTAGGAATGGCTAATGAAGCAATTGCTCGTGCGTTGTCCCGGTCTTCATTCAAACCTTGAGCTGAACTTAGACGCAGGAAACAACATTGCTTTACAACAACACCTCTATGATCTGCGAGAAGAAACCAAGAACTCTTTTGAAGAAGCAAAGGGCCTAGAATCTCGTTGGAGAGAATTGGAAAAGGAGCAAAAGGAGGTCTACCAGGTGCCCGTCTTCCCGTTTCAGAAATGGCCACAGCCTTACGCCTATGTTACAGCGATTCACCCCGCAGTTCCTTCTGATGCGTTTACGACATAGCACGACAGCTCAGGACGACGCATCTGAAGCACTGGCGTCTTCCTTTGTTCAGCAGGCCTACTCGAACGACGAACCGAGCACAGGGACAGGGACACCGAGAAACGGACGCGACGTCGACGAATTTGTCAAAAACTTCAAAGAGCTGAGGAAGGTCTATCATAAACGGGCGATGTGGGGCGAGAAATGGGCGGCTGGGCAAGTTATCTGGAGGGAAAATTGAGTTCGCTTTATGTTGAACTCGGAAATGCCGTGACCTGACGATTTGATATCGAGCAAACCTCAGTGACTCATTCCATTGCGATAGAAAACCAGTCGTTTCGACAGCGAACCCTCCAGCGCAAATATATTTGCCTCAAAATTCTTCCTATTCATCCACCATGGTACTTCTACGCTCTTGGGATCTGGACGTTCTCGATTTATCAGCATTGAACGAAATTTTCGTAAAATTCCGTACGCTCATGTCATTCTCGCGACGGTGAGAATGTTGCCTTTACTTATGAATGGAATCGCATTCCCAGACCTACCGTGATCTACCCAATACTATCAACTTCAAACTCTTCTTCTCCATAATACGTGTCCGCACAACCAACGCTACGCCTCGACGGGATATCTGATTCAATATCCCTCTCTTCCACCATGCTATACCGATTCTGAGTATAACTATAATAAGGTGATATTTTCATTCGAGTTGGACGCAGTTTGAGGGTACTGTGGATTTTACAAGATTTCATGAATTCTCTTGAATTGAAACACCGCCGGACAAGAATTCCGAAACGCCTGTAGTGACGAGTATCGACTTCATGGAAAACGGCAATAAACAAATTTGATGGCCTGCCAATACTCAAACCTGTTTCTTACTTTGCTTGGCTCCCAGCTCCACGGTTCTTTCAGTTCTTCTATTTTCTTCATTATGCCTCTTTGCAGAAGACGCGAGGTTGGATAAACTCCGGTTGTTCGCAGTACCTTCGAAGTTAGAAGTTGATTATTGACCATTGACTTCCCTTCCACGGAAGGCGACGAAATATAATCCTGGAAATCTTAAGGTGTGCGCATTCCTGATACAGGTCTAAATATAAAAGCAATGATGAACTTTGTTCTCCCAGGGAAGAGATCTTCGGATACGTCACGGTTGAATTGCGAAGGTAGCAGCAGGCACCGCGTGCTGCCTTTTCTTCTCGGTATATGGTGCATGAGCTATCTCTATATTCTGTGTCGACATTCGGAAGACGCCTGGGATTGGAAATATGGCTTGTCGAACCTTTTTTTCTTTCACTCTAGCCTGCAGTTTCCAATCTTTGCCCGACCTTTCTTAGATCCGCCTCAATACACGGGATATTTCAGATAAATTAATTTATCATTAGCCTTGATTGGAAGATTATTTACTACAGGTCGTTGATCAGGAATTTGACGTCAACGGTGTTTTCCCAAGGACATGAAACCTGTATTTTATGCCCTTACTTCTAATGTGTTCGTATATTTTGAATATCCCCGATGTCCAAGCAAACATTGAAATTTGACCTGGTCCCCGCACCCCACAGCCTATCCTGGATGTCAGCTCTAACGACTTGATACGCGACCAGGGGCTCAACCCATATCAACAATCGATGTCAAGAACGGTCATACCTGTTTCGTCCAGTGAACAGGTAACTGCTGAGTTCCACCATACCCTCAGCAGTGTGGTCAAGTGTGGCCCTACAAACGACCCCGACAATCCCTTTGCCTCCTCTCATCACGGTTCCATTCTAGCATTTTTATAAGTGTCGACAGATGATTCCCCTCCAAATCCGCTTACTTTGATTTTAAGATCGAAAGTCATTATCTGAGTGCCAAACTCTTCTTGAGCCCTTTTTCCCCCCTTCGTTCCTCCATCCTTCCATCCAAAAAATTTGCCGTGTTTTAGCTGGAATGCGCACATATCCATATTACTGGAGGCGGAAACACCACACCATCTGCCGCAGCGGGCTTTCCAGGTGCCTAGAAAGGTAGGTTTTTCGATGTCGATTTTGTTTATAATAACGAAAGAAGGCTACCGACCCTGGTGTTACTGTTGACATCGACCAGAACCCCCCGAGCTACACTATTCCAGATATGTGTTAGCTAGTTCGTGCTCAGATTTATGGTCACTGTTTTTTTTTCAGGGGCCATTCTGTCCCAGTGCTAGAGAACTGGATCGGCAAGCAAACCGGTTCCATCTACATAAAATAGTCTGGCAATGAGAACAAGTTCGATCATTCCGAGACTGGGCGATGCACAATTTATATACTCCATCTGTTCTAAGTTGCCCCTCTTTACCGTCAATGGCCAATCGGACCCCGAATTGCAGCATCCAAATTTTCTCTTTCAAGACTTGACCTGATCTCGACACCTGTATGTTAAAGGTACTCCGAGTCACAGATCCTAAATTACGTAGAATGCTTGAACTGATTTATTTTCAAGGAAAGGCGTAAGTCCTGTTAATCGCGGTGATTAAAATTCAAAGGTCACGTGATCACACACCAATCAATCTGGAAAGCGTGGATCATCGACTGGACCATCATGCCATCTTGAATAAGGACTCGTCGTTCCAAAGTTCATTTCTCGCTCCCGACTCTAGCTTGGGAAGAACACAATAAAGATATATACCCCACTTGAATTAACAGACAAGACAAACAAGGAATACCGATGATGATGCCCTTTGAACGATCTTCTGCCGGAGCGAAGCAAGTCAATAGGAAGGAGTATGTTGTATCTCGCAGAACCTGATGTAGAAGAAAGAATGGTCAGGCCTGTTGGGAATATCAGATCTTTCCGTGCACGCAAATTGACATTGCGGATCCGATTGTACCATATTCGTTAATGGACGTTTCTCAGGCAGTGGTGGTTTCTGACATTTGAGGCCGCTCTCGAAACAAGCAATTGTGATACCACGAACAGAACCTGCCGGAAGGCTCGCAAGACGGTAATAACCCAGTCATTTGCCATAATACTTGACCCAGGTAGGTCATGTAATGGATCAAATGGAGACTTATCATCAGTCTCACTTTCCATCTTCCCTACAGGTTCCTTCAAGCCCTGGCTACAGTGTTATTACTGGAAAAGGAGCCAGCGAATACGGCTGACTATTTAAGCTACTATTCAAGCTTGAGCCTTGAAAGCTTGACACGCAACGTGGCCTGCTCTTCCTTCAGAGCAACAAACTTCGGATACTTCGCGGTTGAATTACATTCGGACGGAACTGATGACAGAGAGCACATGCTGATTTCGATTCCGGTTATCCTCAGTGGTACGCCGAGTTTCACGCGTTTTGGTGCATATAGGTGTTTGGTGCATGACTGTCTCTATCTATGCGTGGTCGTTTTCCTAAGTGATCTTTTCACTTATCGGCTATTCTTATACCTTTTGACCGAAATTTTTACGCAGTATGTTAACGCGCGTCGCCATCTATCGAAATAACTTGTGACCCATCTCATATAAGACCCTCACGCCGACATCTGAGTGGTTCGAACCATCATGAGGTTCTTCGTTTCGATTGCGTCTGGGCTTTTTCTCGTTCCCTCATCCTCTGCTCATAGCATCTTTCAGGTATTTCATTCTTCTCTGCTTGGACGTATTTGTTAACCGTCAGATTGTCAGACACTTTGGGTGAATGGGGTATCTCAAGGTCACCAAGTCGGCATTCGTGTCCCCTCTTATGACGGTGTAAGTCTAATCTGACCTTTCTAGCTGAAAATGTGCGAGCAAACTCTTTTTTTATCTGCCAGCCCATCACCGATGTTACATCTAATGATGTAATTTGCAATGGCGGTATAAATCCTTATGTAACGCCCGTATCGCAGACAGTCATTCCGGTTCCTGCTGGCGCCCAAGTTACTGCCGAGTGGCATCATACCCTCACCAGTGCTGGAACAGGCGACTCCGCGGATCCGATTGACCCGTCTCACAAAGGCCCCATCCTGGCTTATTTGTATGTCTTCGAAGATCCAGCACCCTCAAGTGACCACTCATCCTTGTTTTAACTCAAAGGGCAAAAGTTCCTGACGCTACCCAGAGTTCAGTGACTGGGCTTAGTTGGTTCAAGATTTACCAGGATGGTTTGACTGGCACGACATGGGCGGTGGACAAACTCATTGCAAATCAAGGAAAGGTTAGCTTTGCAATTCCAAGTTGCATTCCTCCTGGCCAATATCTTCTTCGCGTCGAAATAATTGGTAAGTAAGTCATCGTCTTGAAAGGGGCCGTCTATGTAACTCCCTTCCAGCGTTGCATGCTGCATCAACTTACCCAGGCGCACAATTATACGTATGCAATTGCATTCTCATTCTGTCAAAGGATAGATTAATGATCTGTCTTTCTTAGATGGAATGCGCTCAGATTCAAGTCACGGGCGGTGGAAGTGCATCTCCCGCGACGGTGAGCTTCCCAGGCGCTTACAAGGGTGAGTTGCGATATCATTCTTCTTGCAGTGTTGACCGACACATATAGGCACCGACCCCGGCATTACTATCAATATCTATCAAAACTTACCCAGCTACACGATCCCAGGTAGAGTCCTGGACTGCTTGAGACAATGAGTTTATTCACTAACTGGCTTCAGGGCCACCCCTGTTTAGCTGCGGTGGAAGCGCCAGCAGCGCTCCGGCTCCTACTTCCTCCGCGCCGGTGGCTACGACCTCTAAGCCAGCCTCGTCCACCTCTAAACCAGTATCTACTACATCAGTTAGCACCTCCGCTCCCTTGACGTCTTCAACATCGTCAGCAACAGCAGCACACTATGCCCAGTGTGGTGGTCAAGGGTGAGCTCTTGAAGTCTCTGTTAGTAGCTCACTGAATATCAATTCATCGTAGTTTCTCTGGACCGACAGTTTGCGCAGCTCCTTATACATGCGTCGTTTCAAACACATATGTCAGGCTTAAATCCATCCTATATGATTCCACATTTGACATATCTCTCTCTAATAGTACAGCCAGTGTTTGTAACATCGGGTGGAGACGATACAATACCGACCTCACTCTGTTACTACTGTAAGTCAGATATTTCAGCCTCTGTTTCGTTTAGTTCCACTATTGCAATTATCAAGTTATCAATAAAGTACCACGTTCAATCCAATAAGCGCCAGTGCGATCTCTGTCACGTATCCAATTTATGGTAAAGTTACCTCTTGAAGAAACTAGCACGCCTGCACCTATTTGCGGCATTCTCGTTTCATTGAGAATTGAGAATTTTGAGACTTTATTTTTATGTGTGGACCATGTCATGTATTTGCTTTCGCCAAGCAGCCTAAGTTCAACGCTTCTGCTAAGATCTACCAAGAACCCCGCGTTGTTTTTGAGCCAGGTGTACTTGTGAGTAGTACTTCGTCACTGTGTCGTCCATCTTGTGACGATTCTGCGAAGCAAAAGAACTTGGAGAGGTTACGGGGATAGGTGTGTAACCTACCCCACAATTGACCACTCAATCGAATCGGACGGTGACTCGTGGATGTTAAGATTTGTTGAGATTTGTTGAGTTGTATCAATGTATGTCCTTCAAGCACGTTTAACTAATACCCACCTCCTAGTTCATCATCCTCGTCGATGGAGCTGCTCTGCTTAGTCTGCTTATTTGTATCCTGTGATTCATATAACTTACCGAGTTTCATAGCCACCTCTCACCACTTCAAGAACACCCACACCTGCGTGCTCCGAGCCTACGAAGTCGAAACTGGAATCGTCTCCTTTCATTTCGTGACCACATTCGTTCCTACTAATAGCTCGCCCATGGGCATCCATCTCGCTGCCAACCCCCGCCACTGATTCCTGTGTTTGCTGACTTTCACCACCAGCACACCTCAATCAACTAAAATAGTAACACGCGCACCATGGACTCGGAGGACCGAAGAGTGGTCTCCACTCAAGCAATGAACCTCTCTCCCGACTGACTCAATCTATGACGCGGCTGGCATCGGATGCTCGAGCGAGGGAATTCCGTCCACCATTTGTCTTGGCCTTTCGTCATATAATTGCGCAAGACGTCAGCTTGAAGGTGCTTTACGGTGTAAAGCGAGCAGAATCCCAGACGGCGAGTGGAAGCACAGCCAAAGAATGCAGAAAAGGGACACGATATTAGACTGGAATGGTGGCCGGACTGAAGGTGTGTAAGGAGTGAACTGGCATCTGCATTTGTGACGTCATCAAGGTGTACAATTGATACGACCACGTGATAGTCGTCATACAGCTGGTGGATTCGATGTATTAATAAGTGCTGTACTCACCACCTTCGGACAACCAAGATCGCAAAGTCCAGTCTCCACTGCCCCGCTTGTCGTCCACTTCCTACGTTTATCCAGTCAGATCTCTTTTAGAAGGACGCATACAAGCAGCAGCAGAGGGCTCGCCAACGACCCCTTCATTGGGCGATAGCGCCAGTCTTCTGGCTCCAAATTTAAAGCTCCCCACCAGAGCATGGCCTGGAACTATCGCCAACGGGACAGTGAATACCAGCTCGTCGAAAAGCCAGTCATTAGAGGCAGACATTGCACCGAATGTGTTTCAATCGGAGGCTCTTGTTGTTCAGAAGGCAAATGGCACCCGACGGCGAGCTGCTAGCACATCAGGTGTGTCACCATCAGACCAAGATAAGGATAAAGTCAAGCAAGAAATCAAAGGGGAAAAGACGAAAACGAAAACCCAACCCAATTTCAGCCATTTTCCGTCCAGTCACATTCCTCACACGTTTTCAAGCATCCATCCATCTGAACGAGCTTCTATCTCGCAACCGATCTCTCTTGCTCATTTAGAAACTTTACCGTCCAGTATTTCTGCGGACAGCTTCCTTGGCCATGGCAATCTTGATAGAGTCCAAGTAGCCGACACCCCGTTACCTCCCTTTGAAGAAAACCTTTCATTGCCTATGCTTCCCTCTTCCCACCTTCCCAATTTTGAGAATAAACCTCAAATATCTTTTCGCTTGATTGAGACTTCTGTGACCAAGACTCCTCCCAGTGGCACAACGACTAACGTTCAAGCTCGGCCATTATTAGCGCAAGGGAACCAAAACACATCCTTCTCGAGTCAGATTCAAGGATTTCACGCAGATTCACTGGCAGCTCCTATTGCGCAGTACCCAAGCGAGGATGAAATTTGGCCTAAAGACGACCATAACGGGTTTACTCTCCCTTTCAATCTCTCTGAATACGGCCTTGTCCATCTTCCCCCTTTGCCACCTTCAAGGTCCAATAGTGAGAGAGGCTCGTCTGTCACTTCATCTGCGCTACGGGGCAAAGGATCTGGTGCAAATTCGGTGGTGAAGAATGCCTTGAGAAGTAGTCATGCGCAATCTGATTCTGGCTCAAGAGGATCGAAGGCTGGTTCAACATCGTCTGGATTTGATTCTGGAAGAGCATCAAGTAGCAAATTGTCCGAAAAAGAATTCACTTCCGAAGTGTTTCCCAGTGATACAAATGGGAGTAGCGTCATATCTGATGATCATTATTTTTCGGTAAGATTTCAAAGTATGCGAGATGAGGATGGTCATCACGTTGTCGTTGGTCGAGAAGGAAGACTTTTACGATGCGAAGACGAGGTAGAATTCCTATTCTTTCTTGCCAACAATATCTCATCGCCGCACACATAGCCCATCCGTACTCCTGGCGCTGTTCAAGGATTCGGAGTCCTCATCGCTATAGATGAGCTGGAAGACACCTTGGTCGTTCGCCAGGTCTCAGAGGTATATTAGTCTCTTTGCATTTCGCCACACGTCCAGAGGGCCTTACTCAAACATCGCACAACAACACAGAATTCCACTGAATTGCTTGGACTTCCTCCTCGTTATCTTTTTGCCTTAGAATGCTTCACAGACACGTTGCCTGAAGCTCAGGCGAATATGCTCTGGGATAATATCGAATTTCTCAGCGGTCCTAGTCTGGAATCGGATGAGGATGATGGTGGTCCCCACGTCTTCCTTCTCAGTGGCTGGGGCGCACCAGGCTCTGCCCTTCCACATGAACTGGATGCTATTGACAGCAAGAAATCGTGGACATGTTGGTGTGCTCTGCATCGTACCAAGAGTTACAGCTCCACTGGTTCCCCCTCTTCGGGGTTGATTGTGATGGAGTTTGAACTCGAACGGGACGTCTTGAATCCACTCTATGCGCCAGTCCTCCCGCCATCCCTTCAGGCGTCAGGAGCAGCGTCCCCTTTGTCGTCTGGGCCGACTGGCTCAGACGAAACAGCAACGAATGGCCCGAGCCTAGAACCTGACCAAACCGCCGTCAGGGACTCTGGTGCAGGAAGCCTTACTACATCATTGAAGTCTTCAGCCTCACCCAAGCAAGAAAAGGAAATGCCTGCCTCTTCTCTATTCCAGGGTCTAGAGGGTGAAAGTGAATGGCGGCCTAGCGCCCAGGATATAATTGAAAGTACAACCAGCCGGTCAAAACCTCTTCCTGCACTGGAGCGATTGCGACGTATGACACGTGGAGCGGCACCTTACGGAGAAGCATCTCGAATTCATGCAGGCACCACTCATACAGCTCCATCATTGTCAAAAAAAAACCGACGTGGTAGACGACGCACCTCTCGAGGCAGTGCTGTCGGCATGATGGATGTTTTGGCTGTTATGGCTCAGATAAACGAGCAGCTCGGGGCCGCGCCGGATTTGGACACGTTCTTGAAAGTTGTAGTTGGCATCATAAAGGACCTGACACAATTTCATCGGGTGATGATCTACCAATTTGATGAGTTGTGGAACGGGCAGGTTGTGGCAGAATTGATGGAATGGAGCCAGTCGCACGATTTGTTTAATGGTTTGCATTTTCCTGCGGCAGACATTCCTGCGCAGGCGCGCCATTTATACACATTGAGTCAGTACTTCCACCTTTGTAGTTGAACTGTACATTGACACCGTTGTGCTACAGATAAAGTACGCCTCCTCTATAACGTGTCGCAACCTACCGCCAGAATTGTCGTTCGGAATAAAGACGATCTTGAAACATCTCTTGTACGTATAGAATCGCCTTTTATCATCACACGTTGGCACAAGTTTTCTGACAGTAGGCAGGACATGACTCACTGCTACTTGCGAGCAATGAGCCCAATTCATATCACCTGTGCGCCGATTGCCTGTCTGTATATTTACACAATTGAACTTTGACTACAGATTTACAAAACATGGGTGTACGAGCGTCCATGTCAGTAGTACGTTGCTACATTTTCGTCTAGTTCCGCCGGCATCTTTCTACTGATATTTTATAGTCACTTATGGGATTCGGGCAGTTGTGGGGCCTGATTACTTGCCATACATATGGACCTTATGGGATGCGAGTATCTTTCCCAGTTCGCCAGATGCTTCGTATCCTCAGCCAATCTATTTCAAAAAACATTGAACGGCTGAGCTACGCTCAACGCCTTCATACTCGGAAACTCGTTGGTCCTACCTCGAATTCTTAGTCGTTGCGTCTAACCTTCTCTTCTCTCGTCGTCTCTAGGTCAATACCACGGTTTCTGATCACCACCCGGTTAGTCAACCGTCAGAACAAAAGGTCAGAGTTCTTACTAATTATGTCACCTGTCATAGACTGGGTATATAGTCAGTAATACGGAAGATCTCCTTAGCCTTTTTGATGCAGATTTTGGCATCTTGGTCATTGGCGAAGGGGCAAAAATTCTCGGACCCAACCAACATGGGCAAGAAATATTAATTATGGCAGAATACCTGCGACTAAAACAATTCGAGTATTTATGTCTTTTTTTACTGCTTACAGCTTATTCTCATAGTTGTCTGGGTATTTCCCTGTCGTATAGTACCATACAGGCTTCACAAGCGGTCCTCAAGGATTTTCCAGATCTAGAACTGACAACGGGTAGACTTCTAAAGATGTTATGTCCGATCTTGGATTCTCAGTATCGGCCATACAGGATTTGAAATCATCGCTGGGCTATTATATGTTCCTCTCTCGGCAGGTGGCAAGGACTTCATTGCATTTCTTCGTCGGGGGCAACCACGTCAGGTGCATTGGGCTGGGCGGCCTTTCAAGCCAGGCCAAGAGAGTGGTGCTTCGCTGGAGCCACGCAAATCTTTCAAGGTGTGGTCAGAAACAGTAGCCGGTCGATGTAGGATGTGGACCGAAGAGCAGTTGGGGACTGCTGGTGTATTGGCTCTGGTCTATGGCAAGGTTTGTTGTTTTCTCTTCTGAAGGGATGTTCTTTGACTAATATGACTATGTGCACTTTTAGTTCATTGAGGTGTGGAGGGAAAAAGAAACTGCACTGCAATCTAACAAGCTTTCGAATTTGTTACTTTCGAACGCGAGCCATGAAGGTAATTCGGCCAGCCCTACCAAATACCAACCATTTTAATATCTTTCAGTGCGGACACCCTTGAATCACATCATAAAGCGAGTACTTTCTCATTGATGTCCCTTCGTCGTTGTGACACTCTAAAAGCTATTTGGAAATGGCGATGCACGGCTCTTTGGACGAAGAAACACGTGATAATTTGAGTAAATCTCATGCAGCCTCAAAGGTGATTCTTCCACTATGTATGTCTGTTTATTCTCCAACTAATACGTCGGTCTAGAGTCTTTTGTTTACCATCAACGACCTGCTTGTATGACATTCCGTCTTGTTGATGCCTCTCTTTTGTATTCTCCCTTACTTTGGCTTCTTTTAGGATCTTACTCGGCTGGAGACTGGCAACGAAACCTCTTTCAACGAGCCCTTTAATCTTCATCTTGCCATTGAAGAGGCTACCCATTTGTACAGGAAAGAAGCTAGACGTCGGAACATCGATTTTATCCTTGACCTCACGGATGGTCCTACATTTGTTGTTGGCGATGTTAAAAAAATACGCACGGTGGTGCAAAACCTAACCGCCAATGCTCGTACGTATGGTTCGTTTCCTGTTGAAAACCACTCCAACGAAACATGCTACAGTCAAATATACAACCTCAGGTTCAATCACTGTTTCTTGTTCAACATTCGCTGAGCCGGAAGGCCTTCGGAGCATCGACCAAACGGCTGTTGAGATACTTGTCGCCGATACCGGTTGTGGAATTGCTCCAGATAAGCTAGAGAGCATCTTTTGTGAATTTGAACAAGTAGAGTCCTCTGAACCCAAATCGAATAAAGAAGCCGGAGTTGGTGGGTGTTCAGCATCCATCAGACCTTTGTTTTATTTAATTGTGCCCTGCTAGGTCTAGGGCTTGCTGTCGTAGCAAGAATTATAGAACAAATCGACGGCCAACTGCGTGTGGACTCAGCGGTCAACGAGGGAAGCCGTTTTTCTTTCCTCATTCCACTCACGTTATCGGCTGGAGGAACCACCTCGAGGTGGGAAGGAAACTCACGTTCGTCTAGTTCGCCCAGGGAGTCGCCAAGAATCCATTCTCGTTCCCTGAGTCTAGTTTCTGCTTCCGAAGGAGCTAAGATTGAGGATCTAGTTAACTCGTTGCCATTTAATCACGTGGCCACATTGTCCAAAGACAATCACTGGAGTGAAGCATGTTCTCGTGAAGGAACACCACGTAGGCCACCATTTTGGACGCGACATTCCGCTTCTTCAGCATGCAGTTCCGATATATCAGGTTCCCAACTTCACGTCTTTCCTGTTAAAACTGGCTTTGATGGTGGATGTTCACCGCCGACTGATACATTTGAGCCACAAACCGGCCCCATAAAACTGAGAGTCTTGATTGTCGAGGTGAAGTTTCTTCTCAAGTTTGTTGCTCAGGCAAACTTATCCGAGAGTAGGATAACGACATAAATCGCACTATCCTTGCCAAGCGTCTTTCGTTGAATGGGCATGCAGTTGTAAATTCCACAAATGGACAAGAGGGGTTCGACAAAGTGGTAGCTGATCCACCCTTCGATGTCGTACTCATGGATATACAGTACGTCGAACTGTTGCTGTGTGCTTTCGTAGTTTGTGATTATTTGGACAGAATGCCGATTCTAAACGGTTTCGAGTCTGCTCGACGAATACGAGACTTCGAGAAGACTATGGCAAGTCAGTCAGCTCAACCGAGCCGACGTCTGTCACTGGTGCTCAATGGACGGCTTCCCATCTTTGCTGTCTCTGCCTCTCTTAATGAGCACCAACGCGAGGAACTTGTTCGACATGGCATGGATGGTTGGATCCTCAAGCCTATCGATTTTAGAAGGCTCAATGATATACTCAAAGGGGTGACTGACGCAACGCAGCGGCACAAAGATATTTATCGACCAGGATACAACTGGGAAGCAGGTGGTTGGCTGACAGAAACACCTGAATAATCTCCCCAGCACCTCATTCAAGTTGTTCTATTTTGTCGAAATTCGGTCAACGAAATGCATACGTAGACGCTGCATTTTTTTTAGGGACGTGTGGGGTCAATATACGGACATGGTGCTCCTACGTATATCTAGAATCTATCAATTGTATTTATAAGCTGTTCAGTCGTCGCAAAACGATATTCGACGATGCTAATCCTACTTTTAGTGTTGTAGCAATTTTCACCAAGTTACCACATGGGCTGACTACCTGATCAACACTTACAATTCGGATCTGGTTGGCCCATATCTTATAAATTGCTAGATATAAAACACTATCCGACCGGAGGACCTGTGAGAGGCTTAAATATCATAACAAATGTATAGCTGGGTATTCCTGTGGATGTCCATAAGTTTGCGTCAATAAGTGGCAGACAGAGAATGCTCTTTTCAGAGTCAATGGGTCAAGCATCTCGATTTGAGTAAATATTAGTCATCGACTTCTTCATTGAGGGAGAGACGCTCGATGCAAAGTCGGGCGACTACCTCGCCATCGATGGGTATTTCGTTTCCCTGGAACCCATCAACATAACGCGGGGTAGGAAGGGCAGGACTTGTGAAGTGCCTTTGCAGAAAAAGTAACATTAAGCCAACACAAAACAGAATAAAGTAAGAGTACAAACTCTGCATTCCAAAAGCCGTAGTGCACCATGCCCAGTGCACGAGTGGTATATTCATAGTCATGTGCGAAGCCCTGCGGAAAAAAGAACTCCATGACTGTCGACCTTGTGGTGGGCTTCATCCAGACGAGAGAAGTCAGACCGTTCCCGTGAACACCCATCATTATCTGTGGGACACAACAGAGAAAAACCAATAATTGCATATAAGACCAAATGGCCAAAGTGATCAGACGAGGGGCTTACCGTCGTCCGGGCAGCGAGCCGAATTTGTTCCACGCGGGACATATTCTCTGCCTCAACCACATTAACTTCATAACCGTATACATCGCGAAGTCTGTACAGCTCCTGAACGAGCTTATTGTGATGCTCTGGGATCAGCATGCGACGGCCCCATTTTTGGCGCGAGATATACGTGATGACCGGTGTGCCTGTCGTCCCACCACCAACTTCGGGGTTGAGGCCTGCGAACTCAACTACATTGTTCCTGATAGGTTGCCACCAGCTCATGCTTCCCGGTAGGGCGAATGCAGCAGCGGCCGTGCGCTGGTAGCGCGCATAGTTGTAAGCTAGCATGGCCGAGGAACGGTCGGCGACAAGAACGCGCTCGAATACAAAAGGCCGACCCATCTCGATGCGGTCGTGCCAGTCATCGACAAATTCCATGGTCACTGACGGGAAAGATGAACGGACGACCAGCTGGTTCATGGATGCATAGTCCCGCCAGTGGAAATTGTCGAGGTGGTTGAAGAGGATGCGCCGGACAGGCGGCAGTGTGGTATTGCCTTCTGCGGAAATGGAGGGATCGAGAGAGGAGTATGTGCGCCAGAAGCCGTACCATAATTCTGCGGACCAATGATAATAATGGGTAATACTAAAAGAAAACGGGGGATATTAACGCGCAAGATTAGTGGAGCACTTTGGAATGAATTTACAATTGCGGCGGATCATTTACGAGCAGCTAATACGGGAAGGAACAAAACAGATAAGATGGCGATTTTCAAGAAAATGGGAACAAAGGGCGCACTGTGACACCATCAATCGTCTGGGCGCTAGTTCCAAACAGCTTTCTCGCTTCTTTAGTGCTGATGACCTGAATGTCGTCCTCCGTTGGTAGGCGTGACAACTCGGCCTCTTTCCCTTCCTTGATAGGAAGCGCTTTTGAATATATGAACTGAATATCCGGCACGCTTGTGGGGTGGTCTGCAACGATATAAACGATGCCTTTGAAAATGTAGAGTTTATCGAAGAGAGTCCAACCTGATTCGCATGATTAACTAAATAAAATCAATTAGAGAATCAAGGACAATCGCGTTACCCGGAACATGGACTACGACCTTCGTTTCTGGAGGCGGCGACGAACCCCAAATGAGTTTCGTGTCTATTTGACTGAGTGATTGCGGCTCTATTGGAGACTCTGAAGCAGTCGAGTTGGTTGTTTGAACAACGGTGTCAGGAATTGGCGGCGGTGGAGTACCCGTGATAAAGAAGAGGAAGAGGAGCAGGAGGGCGACGAGGAGGACCTCTCTCCGGGTCGGTGGTGAGAGGGTCATTATGGGACGGGACAAGGAATAGACAATTCTCTCTGTCAAGACTTTCTATTTTTAGGCTAAATAATATTTTATGTAAAATAAAATCTACATCATATAGGCTCATGAAAGCATGCCCGTCCAATCGAACTTGGAGTACTTTTTCTTAAATGCCCCTGCGCGCTCACTGTTCCTTCGAGAGTCCACTCGTCTCGGTTTCCGCCACTGTCGCGTCTCAAGCTCCAACACATTCCCAATAATCTCTCCAGCAAAATAACTTCGATATAGTCAGTCGGTGCAATTTATCCACATTCGAAGAACTCACAAAGGAAATTCTCCCCCTCCCTTCTCGCCTTCTTCTAGGCCATCCTCATCATGGGCAGTGGCGGCCCCTTCAATGACATGTCCATAGCCTTTCTCTCCTTTGTGGTCAAATTGCACCATAAAATAAGGAAGGTTTGGGACCATTGCTCGCCGGAAGCCTCCAGGGCGTGCGGCAAAGTCGATCAATTTTTTGTGCTGCGACCACTCAGCTTCCGAGGAGAGAATCGATTCCTATTACATTCATTAGAAACTATTCAAGTTCAATGTACATCCTCTTACCTTGAAATAGCCGGGTAGCAGATCGAATTGTTCCCAGGGAACCGGAACGCACTCGATATACGTATGCTTTTGCTTTTTCAAGGAGAGCACCGTCTCAAAGAAAACGACCCCTTTGTCCTCCTCTGCAAACATGCGCATGAGGCATTTCATAAAATTCTTGGAAATGGTGAACCAGCATTCCAGAAATACAAGGTGATACAAACTCACCCTTGTTTCATCCCAAACATCATCATCACCTTCCAGCATGTTCATGTGGTGTTGAATGGGAACGATCAGAGAGTGACCATCGACAAGTTCCTCAGTAAATGTACATGATAGATAGACCCGTGTACCCATTGCGATAACAGGGGCTTTTGGTGGAGAGTCGTCTTCGCCATAGCAAAAATTACATGAGGCTAGTGCCTTCTGGGTTTGCTTGTAGTCTACAATGGTCATGTATATGGAAATGCCGTTTCTCAGTTTGAATTTAACGCACCATTGATGGCAAATTGACGTTTCATAGCATCAGACCGCATCTTTTGGCGTCCTAGTTTCTCAGCATTGTCGTCGATATAATCCAAATCATTCTGGCAGAGAATTTTCATCTGTATTCAGTGCAACTACCGTAAGGCATGCAGTTACCTCAAATTTCCCGTCTCCCATGACGGCACGAGCATATTGCGCATCCAAGTCCTTTTGGTCTGCCATACCTGCACCCATCCGCTCTTGACGCAACATTTCACCCAGGGTCATAGTATCATCATCTGGATTTATGCGAAGGACCTCGCCCGTTTTTCTATCATGGGTTTCGTACTCAAAGAAAACATCACAATAAGCATTCGGAGGGAACAAACGCCGATAATATCGCACACCTTTTCTTTCTTCTTCCTATTTCCCGCAATCTCTTTGTTATCCTCCTTTCCATGACCGACATCGTACATCCTTCCCCTGGAATCGAGAGTAGGGAGAACTTCCACCTTCTTCCTGACGCTACCATCTGTTCCATGGGCTCTGCGTGCCTCTGCTTCATATTCCTGTTCAAGTTTCTCTGCGTCAGGCGAGTTCATAAGCTTAGCACGAATGACTTTGGCTTGAAGCTTGTTTAATGACGAAATGGACAATGCTCTCGTCCTTGACCCGAAAGCCAGAGGAGGGGGGGTCATAACAGACGGAATGGGCGTATGGGACTGTGTCAGAGGAGAATTAGCTTGGGATGGCAGTCTTAAGGAATCGAGACGTCGATTGGCTAGGGGGCGAGTCATATCTGGTGGTGAGGGCGTAGAAGGAGCACTTTCGGGCATGCCACCAGGACGACGGAACGACGAGCTTCGACTTGAGGCCCCGCTACCGCCAATGTCAGTAAACATTAACCGCTTCTCGCCGTCCTTGCTGAAGTGGGTTGCCCGTTCGGATGGACGGCCACGGTCTCCGCCTTGTGCGGAACCGCCGGAGGGACGCTTGCCTTCGCGTTCGTCCAGGATAAGTCTCTCCTGTTTAGCCTCTTCAAAAGCTTGCAGACTGCCGAATCTTTCGACGCCAACCTGCTCAACAGGGAGACCTTCCTCTTCAGCGGTTTCGTATACTCTGCGGAGGCGCATCATTCGCCATTGTGAACCTGGTCCGCCGGGGGTGACGGATGGTGGGGGTGGGGGTAGCTCGTCAAAGTTGATGGGGCGGCCTTCTTTGAGATCTATGTTCAGCTCTCTGTGACTGATTTTGAGCTAATTTTATGTCTGGATAAGTCAAGGGAAAATCCTAACTCATGGGGGCGACAGACCTTCTCTGGATCGGGCCTGTCAGGCCGCGGAGGTTTCTTCCTCTCAGTACCAAGATTCGAGAAGAAGTCGACACCTCCCCCACGGGTTCGTAAGTCACCAGAGGGCTCGTCGTAATCCTCAACAAAGGAGTCCTCCTTTGTATCCATTGGTACTAGTTTTGTGCCTGGGGCTACCGGCGCAACTGGGGTCGAGACTGGAGGCATCATCCAGTCATCACGTCGTAGCACAGACTCTGTATTAGTGGCACGAGGGAGCTGGGAAGTAGTATTGGAATCATCGACCGATGAAGCCAGTTTGAGGCTTTCCGCCGTTGGAATATCAGCAGCTAAAATCTGCAAATAATGGACATAAGCAAGAAGATTAAATACAAGCAACCGTTCGCCTTACTCGATCTCCGTCAACTGCGATATCTTTCTCTTGCCACACGCGTTCATCGATCGGGTCATCATCTACAATCTCCATTTTATGTTCTGCGTCCTGTTCCCTCTTCTTCTCTTTGTCTCTCCTCCTGTGTTTGTGCTTTCGAAGACTGCTTCCGTTGTCGTCTTCATCGTCGTGACCGCGCCGTTTCTTGTGTTTCCTGTCAGAATCGTCTTTATGCTTGGACTTGTGTTTGCTGGAATGCCTGCTGGCAGGCGTTTCATCGCCCATCTTGAGCTTTGAGTGTCTGTGGTTGGTGCAATATGAGTGTGCTTTTCGTTTAGGCTTGGCACTCGTCACTTCGGTCGCGTAGCTGCACGTGACAGTCATTTACAGATTTTTTCGCGCAAATCTTATCAGCTTGTTATTGGCAGCCATGAACGTCCCTGAAGCCGCTAACGTTCGCATCATCACAACTCTTGGACACGTAGACCATGGCAAAACCACTCTTATGGATACCCTTCTCGCTGCGAACAATATTATTTCCCCGCGCATGGCAGGCAAGATGCGGTACCTCGACAGCCGGGAAGATGAGCAGGAACGCGGGATCACGATGGAAAGCAGTGCGGTCTCTTTGAAGTTCCAGGTTATGGAGCGGATGGCTGACGGAGGTGTGTCGATTTACCTTTCTTCGTGCTGCATTTGACGGATCGTTGAGATTTGTTTATTGGCCAGGCAGATTACCTCGAAACTATGTGATCAATATGATTGACACGCCTGGGCATGTAGACTTTTCAAGCGAAGTATCGACTGCTTCGCGCCTTTGTGATGGTGCTCTTGTTCTGGTTGATGTCGTGGAGGGTGTTTGCACTCAGGCTGGTATTTCCGAGTCATTGCCTCCGTTTTTGCTAATGGTCTTACTCAGACCATCGCTGTCCTAAGGCAAGCATGGAATGATCGTCTACGGCCAATACTGGTCATCAATAAGTTCGACCGTCTGATTACGGAGCTAAAACTAGCGCCTGTAGAAGCATACCACCATCTCGCCCGCCTGATTGAGCAGGTAAACGCCGTTATGGGGGGCTTCTTTGCCTCGGAACGTATGGAAGACGATCTGCGCTGGAGAGAGGAGCGCGAGCGACGCCTGGCAGAGAAGAAAGAACTTCATGCGAATGAGACTGATGCAGCCGTAAATGAGTCTGAGGAATTCCAGGAGAAGGACGACGAGGACATCTACTTTGCACCAGAGAAAGGAAATGTGATATTCGCATCTGCCATTGATGGCTGGGGTTTCCGAGTGGGAAAGTTTGCGCAACTGTACGCGCAAAAGCTCAAAATCAAGGAGGCAAATTTACGACGGGTTCTATGGGGCGACTTCTTTCTCGACCCTAAAACAAAGCGGGTGATTAGTTACAAGCACCTTCGTGGACGCTCTCTTAAACCACTCTTTGTTCAATTTGTACTGGACAATATATGGGCTGTCTATGATGCGGTAGTGATAAACTCGTGAGTTATTTTTCACTTTCTTATTTATTTATGATTATCTTGACGTACTCCACAGCAACCCAGATAAAGTCGCTAAAATCGTAACCACGCTTGACCTCAAAATTCCCCCAAGAGACCTCAAATCAAAAGACACTCGATACCTTCTTTCTACGATATTTTCCCAGTGGCTGTCGTTGTCGACCTGCATAATTCAGACCGTCATAGATATTGTTCCAACACCTCCAATCGCACAAGCTACTAGAATACCGAAGATGCTCTATCCCGATCTCTACGAAACGACCCTCGATCCCAAGAGTAAACTAGAAGAGGACTTATATGCGTCAAAATCAGAGCCCGAAGCCTGTGTTGTGGCCTATGTCAGCAAAATGTTTGCTGTATCTGCCAAAGACTTGCCTGAAAATAAAAAGAGGGCAATGACTGCAGAAGAGATGAGAGAGAGGGCCCGAGAGACACGAACCACTCGCCAGCCTCATGGCGACGCAGATGCAAAATCACAACAAGTCCCTGTTGGTATTGAACACAAGTCTGAAGTCGAGCAGCCAGAGGCCCCAGACGAGCCAAAAAGAAACGATCTGGAGGTTGTCCTTGGTTTTGCTAGGCTATACTCTGGCACGATTTGCGTTGGCACGTCACTTTATGCCCTCCTTCCCAAATACAACACGGATCTTGGACCGACACATCCCAATAATGCGAAATATATACTTACTGCAAAGGTGGAAAGTCTCTACGTCATGATGGGCCGAGAGCTGGTACCTGTCCCACAGGTACGGGCAGGACATATTTTCGCTATTAAAGGCCTCGAGTCGAAGGTGTGGAGGAGCGCAACGCTGTGCGGTCCCAAAGAACTTGGCATTGGAGAAAACCCAAATCCTGTTGAACAAAAGCACTGCCTTGTTAATCTGGGCTCGGTAAATCGAGCAGTAGGTCTTGCTTTCGTGTCGTTGTTCTCGTGCTTAAGGCCTCACAGGCCGCTCCTATTGTTCGCGTAGCTTTGGAGCCCGCAAGACCCGCGGATATGCCAAAACTTGTGAATGGCCTCAAGCTTCTCACTCAATCGGATCCCTGCGTAGAAACATTTCAACAGCAGACCGGAGAGCACGTCATCTTGACTGCTGGAGAGCTGCATTTAGAGGTGAGCCTCTGCTGTACCGCCTTGTGTTTCGTGCCGACCATTTTTCCAACAGCGGTGCCTGAAAGATTTACGAGAACGGTTTGCAAAAGTGGAGATTCAAGCATCGAAACCAATTGTTCCCTTCCGCGAAACGACCGTCAAGGCACATGGTAGATATCGTTATCCATTCAGCTCGACTCGTTGTGGAATTAAATTCACTGGTAGACATGGCGCCTACGAAAACACCAAATGTGCCTCGTGGTACAGTTCGTGGAGCGAGTTCTCATCAAGTTGTTTGCTTTACTATCCGCGCCAGCCCACTTCCTGCACCAATACTTGATTTTATCCTCGACAATCTGTCCACATGGAAAAAGCTTCATCATAATCACAAGGCCGAACAAGGGCATTGGACAGACGATACAGGGGAAGAAGTCGATAATTACGGTGATGTTATTCGTAAACCCACAGTTGGCCCGGAACAGTTCTGGGAAGTCTTTGAACAAAAGTGCAAGGAGGTCGGAGGTGAGTGGGAAGATATCGTGGATAAAACATGGGCTATTGGACCCCAAAAAGCTGGAGGTTGCCTATTGATCGATGCCAGACATTCAACTCCTTACGCATCGTGAGTTAGTATAATTATTGTCCTCAAATTGCTGGCTAATATCCACGGGACAGCCTGAGACGCCGGATTGAAGGAACGAAGGTGGAGAACAATGGCGTGGAGATTGATAAGATTATACGCGACTTCGATAATCACATTGAAAGTGGTTTCCAGCTTGCAACATTTCAAGGACCACTGTGCGGAGAGCCGGTTGAGGGCGTAGCTTATTTTGTGGAGCGGGTGGAGGTAGACAAAGAAGTTTTAGAAAAGGAATTGGGTAAGCCTTATTCTACTTCGCACAGAAGATATTGTCTCACAATTGATCCTAGAACAAAATCGCATGGCTCAAGTGACTGGTTCCCTTATCTCAGCAGTCCGGGATGCATGTCGAAGCGGACTGTTGGATTGGTCACCAAGATTAATGCTGGCAATGTATTCTTGTGAAATTCAAGCTTCCAGTGCGTTGTCTTCCTCCTTCCCGTTTGGCCGGCCAATGACGTTGCACAGCCGACGTCTTGGGGAAAGTATATGGTGTCGTTGCCAAACGGCGAGGCCGAATCGTGGCAGAAGAAATGAAAGAAGGAACATCGTTCCTTAGCGTCTCTGCATTGCTGCCCGTTGTGGAGAGTTTCGGATTTGCAGGTGGTAAGCAGACCCGGGCATTGTTTACCGCTTCAATGACAGTGTTGCGTTTTGTGTAATAGATATTCGAAGTCGTACATCAGGGGCTGCCAGTCCACAATTGATTTTTAGCGGGTATGGATGCTGTCGCTACGAGACTTATGTGTTCTCGTCTGACTGCCTCTGCCTTTCTAGATACGAACTTCTTGATTTAGATCCATTCTGGGTCCCAACGACGGAAGAGGAGCTGGAGGATCTAGGAGAGAAAGCTGATCGATCCAACATCGCGAAAGGGTACATGGACTCTGTTCGTGAGCGGAAAGGCATGTTTGTTGACCGCAAGATTGTGGAATTTGCAGAGAAGCAAAGAACTCTGAAGCGATAGGTACCATCAAATAGACTGAATATTGTGGTGGCAGCCTGGGTGAACCTGTTCAAAACACAATAACAATGAAGCATACCAATCAACTCTACCATCTCGCTATCGTGATGTGAAATTTATTAGTTATAGCCACTAAGTACACATTTAGTCCATCCTCGCCCTAGATAAGCTTCAAGGCCTCCAAAGCCTTATGTTTAGAGCCAAACAAGGTGCAAAAAAGCAAGACAACTCCAGGATAAGTTAATCCAAAACCTATAGTCATACAAGTTAGAAAGCAAGTATAGCCGGCACTTATGAATAATACACGTTATAATACAGGAATATAGAGAAAAAGGATGTGGTCCAGGCAAGTTACAAAAAGCCACTTTCCTGCAATAAACGAGCCATCTTTTCATCTTCTCGTTCTCTCGGCTCTCGCTCAAGGGAAAGGTGCCAGAAGTGGTCGCTGGACGCCCGCGTATCACTGAACTGATTCAGTGAATCATTGATATATGAAATGACAGAGGGAAGAGAATGGAAGTTGAAGGGTTGTGCCTGCCAGCGCTTGATATCATTGATGACTTCTGAGGCTTTCTGGCGTTTACGGAAGTTGACCAAACCACCTGGCAGATTGTCGGGATTCCCATCCTGGATAAATTGCAACGTCGACAGGAAAACACCTACGTAGGTTTCAGCACGGGCTATTCAAGATAGAATTCGCGAACTCACCAATAAATGGGACGCAAGGGGGTGTCACAGAGGCCATCAACGACCTGTATTTCGTGAAGTTTTTGTTGCTATCTATGGTCATCTCGCATGCACCGAATTGGGCCATAAATCTTTGATTGACTTGTTCCCATGTCCTCTTCAATCGGCGAATGGGTGGTGTATTAAGGCCAGACGTGATGGCAATCATTGTTGAAAAATTATTTAGCGTGCGACATCGCTAGATAACATTCAGAAAAACCTGATAAAATAATCTGGTGGAACACCTACATCGGCAACGGCAATGAGATGCTTAACCACTTGGGCACGTCGACGAGAGTCCTCTTTACTCAAGACGGATTCAGCCACCCAGTCTGCGATCTGGAAAGATCATTTACGATCAGCAAGCGAAATTATACTGGGAAAGTAAAGACGTACTCGGTTACTCGTTTGGATGACGGTTGTAATATTGTCAATATTCTCGGTCTTTTGTTCTCGTGAGCGCTGAAGGCACTCCATGGGTTTGATTTTTTGGTACAACTGGCTCTCCATGATTGTCAATTGTCGAGCCAGCTCCAAAGGATCGATATCAAGCAACTTGAGTTTCTTGCTCGACTTGGGGATGATAGATGGAGGTGGAGGACCCAGACTCGTGTTTACGAGGGTTTTGCCGTCTCCTCCCTGTCTTTGCTTTGAGATAGTTAGTAAAGAAATAGGTGGTTCGAAGATGGGAACCTTACTGTTCGCTCAATCTGTGTCAGCAGATTTTTCGCCGCAGCAAACCGCGCCACTTCCTCAGTGGAGATAAACTCCTTCATCCTGTCCAAAATATACATATCTTCCTTTTCAAGAACGCCGTCGTCAAGGACCATCGACTTCATGGTATTGATGACTCTGCAAACAATGAGAAGGCCAACCGCCCGGAAATCAATCCAAACCTACCGCATTTGAATAACGTGTTGCTTCAATTTAGACCATTCCTCTTTTTCTGATTGAGTCAAATTTTCAGGGGCCTGGATTCTGAAGCGTGCAACAAGTAAATCAAACAGCTCATCCAGGGTCGCAAAGGATTTGTAGGTCATAAGGAATGCTTTGCTGAAGGACGTATCTATTAAGGTGATTAGCTTTAATTGACCACACAGAGAGAGATACTATTCTCACCTGCTTGCTCATGAGCAGTGAGGCGTTCAACAAGGGCAGGCACGGTTCCTCCGCGCACAGAACCATCTGCGTCGATGATGATATCTGCCGGAGAATAATTTGGACGCAAATACCACGGCTGAAGGTCGGCAGCTACTTTGTCTGCGTACTCTTCGCCTAGAAGCCTTTGAAGTTTGTTCGCACCTGAAGGACGCGAGGCTGGTTTAGTGGGCGCTAAAAGAACAACCTTATTCACCACAAACTGTAAAAAGATCAAAACCACTTACCTTCGTCCTCAAACAGTGCACCATCATTATCAGCAAAGCCATCACGCAAATCTGTTGGAGACTGGGTCACAAGGGTATTATCAAGGGAGATCTCGGAGTCTCGTGATGGAACTGGAATCATTTCGCCAGAATTAGCCAGGGTTTTATATGAATCATAGGACGAATCAGCAGTTGATTTCTGCTTGCGGAGACCCGGTCTGTTGAAGGCAAGTTCCATATCGACGACGTCTTCGTTCTCGGAATGATAGGCATCGATAGACGACTTGGTAGGACCATGGACTGCGCCTCCAAAGTGGTCATTGATGACGCTCAGTCGTGACATGCGCCATTCAATGGATCCATTGTAATCGCCTTGAGCGACGTCCGCCTGTTCGTGTCCAACGGATAAAAGCGCATCAAAAATTTGTTTTACAACACCAAAATTGGTGCCTAATGAACCAGACAGGCTGTCCAAAAGGTCATAGGCCTCTTCACGTTCCCCGCGCAATGAACTCCGTTCACCGTCGTGGAGAGTCTGTGTGGTCATAAGTAACGCTGAGCTGTCGTCGTAGATGGCTTGGACAACGGCTTCCAGAGTTCGAACCAAATGCCTCGCATTCCCGACCGTCTGAGAATAGTGGTCGTTTGCAATGGCGTCTCCTGCTTGTCGAATTCCATCAATATCAACATGGCGTGCGACGTGGATATCAGCAATCAAAGACAGGAACCCAGATATATAGGTAACCAATTCTTGGACCCTGGAACGAACTTGTTGCACTATAAGATTGTTAACGACTATGAGACCGAGCGCTAGATATATCAGTGCCAAACTAACCTGAATTATCTGTTGCAAGTCGTAAGGCTTGATTAACAGCGTGGACCCTTTCTTGTAAACGCTCCAATGAAATACCGATTTCTGAAAGCACGTCCGTGCCTAAGACCTTTCGTGGCATTCCGCCTTCATCGTCAAGTGAAACATAGCCGAAACCTTTCCAAGACCCAGCGGTTCCTCCCCCTACAAGGCCAAGTCCTACGTTGGCTGTTGTAAAGACGCCTTGCAGCCGCTTGACGTGCTGCGTGGTTTGACTGTGTTCGTTCCGTTGAACTTCAAGTACAAACGAAAGAACCGCCCTCTCTAGTTCCTCCGAGTCCGTTTCAATGCGGTTGAGTGTGTCGGAGAGCTGAGAACCGGAGTCATATTGCATGGCCCGAGCACTAAGGACAAGCCTCGACAGAGTCGCAGTTACTTTCCGTTGGGCGGGTTTAAGAGGTGATTGGGAAGAATGTGTTTTGATATCGCGACCAGCTCCCGGAAGGATTAAATTATGTACTGGGTTAGTAGGAGCAGAGGCAATGTATAGCAAGTTTCGAACTGCGAGGACGGTGTTGTATATAAGTTGATCCATCTTTTTGTCGTCTTCTGGACGGCGGATAGCTCCGCCAGATTGAACATTCTCTACAATTGCTTGGATAGCACCTTTTGCTATTGCAGACAAGTCGGTAACAAGATTGGCGGGTGGGGGCTCAAGCGCATGTTGCAGTGTCTTCGCAATCCGCTCGGCAGACGTCAATTCCATAATGGCCGCTGGGTTGGGTTCAGGCCTTGTAGAAGAGCCAATATGACGAGAGGAACCATTTCTGTGTCGCGGACGTGAGGAAGCTTGCAGGTGTTCCAAGGGCTGGACATCCGAATCGTCGGAATAAACACTGAGACGTGAGGTATCAGGTTGACGTGAAATGCCTGATGGCAGCGTAGCGGTCGAACGACCAGATGCTGAGGCGCTGGCTTTGGTTCCTTCAGGAGATGTCCGCTGCATACTGCCATCAAATGTGTTGTAGTAATACCGCGAGCCATCCTCTGCCACCCTCTTCACCCACTCGGAAGAGCCGTTAGGTCGACCACCAATATCTTCCGAACCCGATGACGCCTCCGCATCGCTTGGTCCGAATGCAAGTCCAGCGGACGTGCCTGATCTAGAAGTTGATTGTGATGTCAGTCCAGCTAGATCACCGTCAGACACTTCATCCTCCGCTTCCTGAGGCAAATCTCGAGAACGTTGGCCTGTTTGTGTATTGACATAATATATCTTAATAGCCGTCAGATACGCGTTTTTATGAATTGAAAAGATTACTGACATGACCGTTCGGAGTGACCTCAGGCATCCAAAAGTCACTTGGTTGGGTCCCATTGCGGGCTAGTGCTTTCTGGTTGGGTTGAGTTCCGTTACGGTATGATATTTCACTATCAAGCCACTCCTCATTTTCGGACTGAATCTCGGCGCTAATGTTTGATGAAACATCGACCGTCGGGTTGGGCTGAGCGGTCTCCCCAGAGATTTGCCCGCCCACGGTTGAGAATTCGGCTTGGGAAAAAGCCAATTCCGCTTCCTCATCCGAAATGATAGTGACATAGTTCGAGGGAAACCACCCCCGTTCCTCACCGAGCAGTCCATCCCACCAACCCGAGGGCTGCTGGGTCAAAACTTCAATGATATCGTCGGTGCGGAAAGAGAGGGCTGAAGCATCCTGGGCCTCATAGTCGTACAGCGCGCGACAAAATAGGGTGTTATAAGGTTCGTCGACGGGCTGTTGCTCTTCCTGCTGCTGTTGGGCTGGCTGTACCTGGGTAGTTGTGGACGAGGACGATGAAGCGTTCATGCCGACATTCCTGAGAGGGTCTGCGCCATACGAGTGCGAGTAAACTGCCGTGGACATGGCAGCTGTCCTTCTTGGGGAAGAGAAGGAAAAGCAGAATAAATGGACGGAGGAAAGGAGAGATAAAGGTACAGAGTACAGGTCACTCACACAGCGGACAAGGGACGGGATTAGGTAATATGTCCCCTTTACACTTCTTTGATTTCTCACAGCCGTTCTGACCACCACACTCCAGACAAATGCCTAGAGACAGACAACACCTTTCCAGGTCTCGTTCAAGGTCTCCGAGGCGACGCTTGGACACTGACGTTGATTCACGGAGGCTAGATACGAAATTTTCAGAGGCCACAAGGCCTTCACGTTCCCGATCACCGCGACACTCGCGCGAGAGACGGAGTAGAAGTCCTGCACGCAAAAGGCAGCGGAGACACGATTCCAGGTCATTATCTAGTTCAGGGTCACGGTCAAGGTCCAGAGATCGTAGGCAGAAACACTGCTCCGATACTCGTTCTCGTTCCAGGGACAGGAAGGAAAAGAGACGGAGAGATAGATCTGTCTCGAGTTCATCCGAGTCTGAGGACGCCGCCTCTCATCGAAAGAAGGACAAACGCAAAGAAAAGGATGAAAGACGATACAGGAGTAAAGAGCACAGGAAAGAAAAGAAACGCGAAAAGAAAGAGCGCAAGGAGAAGGTTGATATTATATTGCACGGTTTCAAGAGCTTAATTCTAATATGCTTCATCGTGCAGAGAAAGAAGGGCAAAGCCAGTGCATCACACTGGGGAAAATATGGTATAATATCAGATATCGAGTTAGTATTTCTCCATTTTTAACCTGCTCTCGCTGACGAGCGGCCACTCACACAGCATCTTCACCAAGGACCAGGAGTTTCGCACTTGGCTAGTAGAGGAACGCAAGATCAACCCAGAAACCATTCACAAGGATCAACAGAAGAAAGAATTCTCTCGTTTTGTTGAAGACTACAATACTGGTAGGTTTATAAAATTATATGTCATTGCGGCCCATATGACTCTCACGTCAAGCAACCTTGCCCCATGAAAAATATTACAATATGGAAGCCTACGACAGGCGCATGTCAGCACTAAGGCAAGGGGAATTTCTCCCGCCTGTGAATGATTTGTACGACTTTCAGGCCGACATGAAGGCTGTTAGTGGTGCACACAAGAAGAAATCCACCGAGCACGAAACATATATGACGAAAGAACAATTGATGGAGCTGCGAAGAGTGCAACAGGAACGTAGCGAGGTAAGATTAATTCCCATACATTGACATATTCTTGGCGGCTAACCATCACCTCCAGGTCGGTAGAATGAAACTTCTGGGTATGGACGTAAAGCAAAACTTTGGAGTTCGTATGGATGGTTCCATGTTCGATGGATGACTAGAGGCTTTCGTGTTGAGCATCTACCTGACGATCCATTGTATTTCAATATGCATTTTACTAGAATGTTTATAACAAACATCTGTAATACTGTAACTTAGTACCTTTTATTCCCTGGTCATGTGTCGTCATGTGAGCCCATCATATAATCATTGTTGATCGTGCGGTCGAGCCCTTAGCGCTTGCCCCCTCCTGTCCTTCTCTTGTCTTCGCCGCCTTGATGCGAGAAACGCAGATATCCCAAAACGACGAGGAGTTATCTTTTTTCGAAAGGGAGCGTGATAAATTATCCAGAGAAATTACCTCGGTTTGAACAGTCATTTATCCATGCTGATGAGAAGTATCAAACCACAAATTCAATAGGGATTCGAGGAGCTTCTCTCGTCTACTAATGTATTGAACCGCAAACTTGAAGAGGTCCTAGGAATGACGAAAGAATACGACACCATCGCTTCTCTATGGCATAGCTTTTATCAACTCATGCGTAACTCCGACCGAGACGACGAAATTGAGGAGCAACCTGGGTTCCCTGGAACTGGCAGCCACGTCGTCGCAGTCAAGCAATCGACGAGCAAAAATGATAATTAATTCATTGCAAATAGGTTCGTGAATTTAAGGTGTAAAAACAGATATTCGAATGTACATGAACTGACTTGGAAAGGGTAATTAAAGAAATACAGAAAGTCGATTCGGTAAAACTATTATATGTCGGCCCAGCTTGCGACCTGTCGTCTGGTAAGTAATGAGTCCCCGTCAGAATGGCGTCCAGTACTTACCCAAGAGAAACCGTTGAATTCAGCTTGGTCTCGAGACGATAATTGTCCGTGAACTGGTGTCAGGGTCGGTTGCTCACGCGTGAACTCCTCATCAAAGTTGCTGGTATCAGCACTCCCATTCTGTAATAGAGTATCAGAAGAAATTCTAGCATAAAAAAGAAACAAACACCGTACGATAGTAGGGAAGTATGGAGGAGGGATACGCTTGTTTAATACATCATCGAAGCTGACGTCTTTGAAGAATGGCTGACGTTTGATTTCTTCTGCGTCATCTTTCCCTGATCCAAGACGGCGCACTGGGTCTCGTGTCAACAACTGTAAGGAATCATGACTAAATGACGCGATAATAAAGTAAAGTAAATTTGACATACTTTCTGAAGAATGGAGACAGCATCCCTTGGCATCGTTATCGGGTACAGTGGCTCATCTTCCAAAATGGCGTCGAATATTTCATCTTCGTCGTCACCACGGAAAGGTGATTGACCCAGAAGCATTTCATATGTAAGAACGCCGAAAGCCCACCAATCAACAGCGCGACCATAACGTTGTTCCAGCAGAATCTATAATAGTGGTCAGGTCATAGGTAATGTAAGCAGCAGTGGCTAAACAAACCTCTGGGGCCATGAATTCAGGGGTACCACAAAAAGTACTTGTTGTCTGTCCATACCACATTTCTTCCTTGCACAATCCATAATCCGCGACTTTGACATGACCGTCCAGCGTAAGCAGGATATTGTCCAACTTCAGGTCACTTGTTGGACAAAATTAGTGGCTAGAAGTCAGCGATACAAAATTAGCCTACCGATATATAATGCCATTGGCGTGGAAGTACTCCAGAGCGAGGAGAACTTCCGATGCATAAAATTTGGCTTGTCGTAAGGAGAACTGCTTGCGTTGGATATGCAACATAAGATCACCACCGCTCACATACTCCATAACAAAGTAGACACGTGTTTCTGTTTGGAAGCAAGAATGTAATCCAAGCAAGAAAGGGTGTCGCTCCCTAGCAGCGGCTAGGAAAACGCGCTTCTCCGAACGGGTGCTACAAAGGAGGAAGTAAGGCCAGTTTGAACATCGAAACAGAATTCAATCACCTCTCTACTTCATCATTGTCGATGATGAACTCCTTTTTCAGAACCTTGATAGCATAGAGGCCGTTTGTCTTCTTCTCCTCGGCCAGCATTACTTTGCCAAAATTTCCTTTTCCAAGGACAGCCAAGAAATTAAAATCGTCGAGTCCGACTTTCCTTTTGCGGGTTGCCTGTCTTGCCGGCGGCTGCACCTGCTGTGGTAGTGTCGGCAGACGCTGTGGAGGCGGTACTGGCACAGATCCAGGGCGGTCGGGTCGGGTCTGAGGTGTTGGAGGGAGGGAGAGCTTCTGTTGAACCGGTGATTGCTGTTGTTGCACTCGCGGAGACTGTAGGTATTATTGTCGATCAAAAAAGTGTTAAATTTACGATTTAATTTTACTGACTGGATATCCACCAGGTCCATAACCGGCATCTTGCCCAATACTTGGCCCCGGGGGCCCACCGTCGTAAGGCCCTGGTACTCGGCCTTGCATTGGTTCCTGAGGGTAGGCGGGAGTCACAGGGATTCGCGCGCCTGGTGGAGGTCTTGCAGGCTGCTGCCCGTAAGGTTGAGGTCCTTGCTGTTGCAGAGGAGGTTGGGGTGGCGGCTGGTAATAACGGGGGTCGGCCTGATATCGATCTGAGGGTGGCGGTACGGAGGCGGGTCTTCCGTAGTTGTCAACGGGAGAAGGACCCATCTCTGGTCCCGATATCTTCATGGCTCCCATGACTCCCATAGTAGAATCTAACGAAGGTGACGTGGTATGAACCTGGTCTGAATATTGTCGAGGCGGCTTTGCCACTTGTGCTTTGTCACCCCGTGCTCGGTTGATATCACGCCAGTTTCGTAGGAGCTCGTTGGCAGTTTCCATTGACATTCCACAAAAATCGGGTACGAGATGTGCACAATTAGCATGGCAGGTAATGTCGCACTCAGAACATTTCCGTGCGTTTTTCCGCCCAAGTGGGAGCATGTAGCCACAATGGCAGCACCAATTGGCTCCGATATTCGTAAGGGGTTCGAAGCGGTGTGGAATACGGTGGTTGATTTTTTCTTCATCACCTTCCTATACAAAAGTTGTCAAGTTGCCTGAAACAAGCAGAAATTTAAAATACTTACCCCCGTGTTAGACTTGGATATACATTTAGTGACAACTTTCTCGTAGCACTTTTTATGGCATGTATACCGACAGTCTTCGCACTGGTATCCAAGGGCATTTAGAAGGAAATCGTTGCAAAACGCGCATAGCATGAGTTGGTAGAACTGCCGCTGCACGAATTTGTGGCCGTTCATTTCATGCACTTCACCCTTGCGCTTCCTAACGGCTCCTTGTCGACCCAAGCCGCCTAGAGGACCATCCAGGGGGCGCTTCCGAACGTTTTCCTTGACTGTTGATTATCAGTATCTGTCATTACGATGTTGAAGCGAAAATGCCAACATACCGAAGTTCAGATTGAGAGCGATGGCCCCAGCGGGCTCAACTGCAAACCATGCATCAATTCCATCAGATGGTTGTCCAGAAAATCCTGAGCCAAAGTTGGTAGCAGCCGCATTATTATACCCAAGTGGTGAATTCATGTCCCCGGAAGAGTGCATGGGTGGCATGCCAGTCGGGCTATCCCCCGGCATTGCGCCAGCCGTAACCCATCCTCCTTGACCTTCCATTCCCACCTTTTGGCGCCTCAGAGCATCAACCAAATCTGTCACCCTAATCCAAAGCAGACCGATTGGAATGGCATGGGGTTCGCTAACTTGCTTGTCATAAACAACGATCTCAACCTCATTGGCCTTGTCCACGGAGATCTCGAACTCTTCGTTCCATCGGTCCGTACGGGAGGGGTGAGACTTTGCCAATTGGGTACCCTCGACCTTTATTGAGACATGGGTCTCCATCACCTTTGATGCTGAACGAGAACGCGATGTTACTGGGGCGTGATCAAGCTCCCGCGCACCCTTCACCGTCACGTATAATGTGCCGGAGAGGGGTTTAGAACGTAATTTGTCTTTGCGCTCGCCGTCATTACCGGTGCCATCTGCAAGAGCACGACCGTTAGCGCGTGATGGATAATACGCTGCGGAAGCTAACCATTGTCGTCATCCTCGACAACGTCATCCAATATATGCAAATTCTTGTATCTTTTTAGGGCTGATTCTAAAAGTTGGATTTTCTTGTCGCTTTCTACCCTCTTACTTTCCGCATCAGCTTTGGACTTTTTGTCTCCATCGGCTTGATAAAGCTTTGCCATCTTGTCGATGCCTTTTTTATACTGCATTTCTACTTGATGCTTGAATTCGAGTTGGTGAAGCATTTTAGATATCTTCTTCGGCGTGAATGGCGTGTCCGCTTTGATTAAATCTAGGTTGGTATATTGTTTGCCTCTTGGTGGAACCCCTTGATTTGGACGTCCACCCGGGTATGCCATGTCTGGAGTCCCTGGATATCTACCAGCTGGGGACTCTTTGGGTGGAACCTTTGAAACAGAGTGAATCGAGAGTTCTAGTGAATAATGATGTTAAAATTGACAGACCTGAGGCACTGAAGAGCCCTGAAATCGCGGGTCATCACGCTGCATTTGCTGCGCTTTGCGAGCCTGAAGTTCGCGCAGGGTATCTTCAAAATACGCTAGAGACCGCTCGGTCTCTCTGATCTTGGCTTCGTTCCGTCTCAAAACATCCTGGTTGGAGGTGGCCTGGCGGAGAAGTTGTGTCGCCTCTAAAATCTTGCGTTCCGTTTGGATATGCTTCCAAGTCTCCGCGATCTTCTGGTCAATCTCTTGACTCTGAAAATGAGAAGATAATGAGCATTTAAGTGAATCCAAAGAGATCAGGTACTCTTCACCATGGTCGATGGACGACTTGCGGGTGCAGTGCAAGTATGAGACGTCGATGATGAATGGTCAAGAGATAAAGGTGAATCCGCCTGTGGCTGGGCTTGCAGTTGACCCAAAGGGGCTGTGATTAGCGATGTGTTAAATGTTATTTTTATTTTGAATTGCTAAGTTACTTCGGGGTCAGCGGGTATGGCTGCCGACGGGGATTGTCCACCTTGCTTTGCTGCATACATCTCATGCCTACAGTCGCATTCAAGTCGAGAGTTCGCACAACGTCCGAGTACACGACTTTGACATTAATAATCAGGCATCGTATTGTTGTTGGGCAGCCTTCTAGTACGGTGCTTGATATGAAGCTGTCATTACCAGACGGCGTGGATATCCTCCTGGGGTCCCAGCTATTGATCACCATCTCTGGAAAGTTGAACGGAGGGAGAATTTCTCCAGAACAGCTTACGGGCTCATGCGTAGCCAATCATCTTGTGGAGTACTTGCGTTTGGTAATTATTTTATTTCCATTGAGGACTTCACTGACTCCCCACGCAGAACGCGGTCGAGCTCGGGATAAATGCAGTGTCAAATGTTCATATCTCCGGAGACACAGGTTTACTCACCTGTCGTTACCCTTCTCCTAAATATTTCTCGTCAAATAACTCATCGCATTCTGCAGTCTCTTGCACGGGCTTGCGACCTGCAGCGACTTCGGAAACTCCATTAGACCATGCCCATTTGGTTGGGCTAGATATTGATTACATCTGGCAGACGAACGCCGCTGTTGACTCCAGCCAAGCCAGTCATCCTCAAATAACTGCTGCCATGAGCCCATTCTCTCGGCACCTCTCACTGCCTTTCTTGACCGTGCTCAATAACGCCGTCGGAAGGCTTGTAACCTTTCAACTCGTAAGGTCCGCAGGCTTTTGTTCCGTTGACAATCCGGAAAAATGACGTCAAAAGAAATTACAGACGATATCCACTGATTTTCGGTTTGTGGTGCAAGGTGTGCAGAGCCTGTCCAAGTCTCGTCTAATCCAGAATACATTTGACATAAACAGCAACTTCACAATGAGAGGCCCTTTTTCACTTCAATATTTTCCTCGATCGTTCATATGATGGAACGATCTCCCCATCAGGATTTCAAGGATACATGCAAAAAGTTGCTGAAGGTACCTGTTGTTTTATTGCAAGAGTCGTCATTGATTTCTCTTAAGGCTTGCAGGCAAAGCGTAACATCATCAACAATAGTAACTGTCGCCGCACTGTCTGACTATCTACGACCTTTTGGAGACACAGAGCTCTGGGCAGGTCCTCTGCAGAAAAATGATCTAGAAATCTTTATCTTGTCGATGACTAACTTGTATCGATCTGGCCTGAAGCGCTCTCTCTTCAAGGTCACGAATTTCACAAGGACGATGACTGTATGTCTAATATTTGGCATACAGGGCTTGTCCGATTTTTGCGTTCCTAGCGACAAGGATGACGTCGCGTTACTTGACTTACTTGACGATATCCCTGCTGGCGACAATTCAACCTTTGCCACCGATTCTCAATCTGATCTACCGACCTCGCCTCACGCAGCATTGATAGCGCGGTAAGTCGACTCCTCTCACTTGTTGATTTTGATTTACCATTCCCGAAGCAATGGAGATGGCCTGTCTGATGGTCACAACTATCTGGGGCATATCTCCGACGACGATACACTGTTCCAATTTCGTCTGAATTCCCCCAGCCACGACAAGGTTGTGGCAGACTCTTTCAGTGACAGTATTCTACCGCTTCGCCCTTCGCCTGATATGCGATGTCTTCTGTCCTCTATATCGGAATATATCTGTGACTTTTCCGACGACGACGAATATAATAATGCGGTTGACTTGTCAAGACATTCTTCCTTCAAATCTTCCTCCAGCACAAACGACTGCACTCAGGGAATTCACTATCCGTCCGCGGATTCAGACATTGGCTACCCTGAAATTCATAGCCCTTCTTTGGCCCTCATTCATCGTGACTGGTCACCCGATGTCGAGCCTTCTCAGGAGAAGTCTATTCCCTCTGCTATGGGAATCTCATTCGCACCAAATGATGCTTTGGTCCAGCCGCACAAGTTGCCCGGTGTAGGTTACTCGACCCCTAGCATCCCGCGAACCATTCTGGACCCATCCGGTGCTAAGCCTTGCAGTCCAGTACCCTTGCAGTTTGGAACTGAGTCTGTATACACGCATGCTGGCGCCTTCACTATGGACGGAGAGCTTGATCCTGATATGTCCCAAGAGACGGCAGAAAGCGAAGAACTACTGAATTCCGACCGGTCGTTCGAGTTGCAATATGATTCTGACTTTGGGTCTGATGACCATGCCCTGATCATCTTTGACTCAGGACCTAATTCTGTCGACCTCACACTGGGAAACGCAACTGCCGAAACTTGGTTTATTATCTCACCAGAAAATACTTCTAGCGTTACCGATGTGGAATACACTAAAACCGATGGAACACCAGTGAGGAATGACAGCAGTAAAGAAGGGGTAGACTTGGGCGCGAATAACTCTGGATTCATTGTTGTAGATTTTGACTGAAGTTTTAATTTTAACAGATTAGACTACTGCAATGGTGTAATTCTACCAGTGAGTCTTTACCCACCCGACAAGTCGATGTTTTTCGAAACCGGATCTTGTTTCGTGTTGACGAATGCCGAAGTCTGGCAGAAACGGCATATCCGGCTCTAAAGTTGCAGTAGGGCTGTGGGTGAATAATTCTAGCTCCGATAAGGAGTGGAGTCAAGGCGGGTGATGAGCTCAATATAATAACTGCTGCAAAGGTCATCACTGACCATCACCATCGTCGTTTACGGTTTGTCCTTTGCAACAGTGCTCTGCTGTATTTTCTCCTTGCTTTTTTCATCCTTTCTTGATATCGATTGAGATGCTTCCCTTCCAGCGCAACAAAGTCGACATCAGCGTGAGTCTCCCGCTCGCCCATGCGTCCTGCCGTCCTTACTGCTTCTGACGGTGCTCAATTTTACAGAAGCTGAACCCTCAGGAGCAACAACTTTTTGCCAAGTATGGAAAACTTCCAACACATAAGAGCGTTCTAATGAAAATGCAGAAGGTATGTAGCAGCCTCCAGCACATCTATCGGGCTGATCTTGCATAACCAGGACCGTAAATACTTTGACTCGGGAGACTATGCTTTATCAAAGGCCGGAGTAGCGCCACAAAATACCGTTGGCACGGCTATTCCTAATCCTGAGAAGTATGTGATCTGCTGCTGTTTCATATTTATATTTATGCTTTCAACTGAACATATACGATAGTATTCCGCATGCATCGACCACAAACGGACACAATGGGGGTCATCAGATTTTATCAATATCGCCGACCAACTCTACGAGTCCTGTGAACAAGGAGAGCGGACTGGCACACGACGAAAATACAAATGTTGCCGAAGCTGAACAAGATCAGATGGACACTGACGCAAAGGATGGGGAAGCTGAAGCTGAAGCTGAAGTCACCGAGGCCGTCGTAACCGAATCGACCGTTGTCGCCGCTGAGGCCCAGACCACCGTATAAACCGACAACCGGGAAAATCTCCTTTGAATTCGGTGGGCTAGCTTCCATATCCTGCAGTTAACATATCCGTTCAGTACGAGACGTGGTTTGGCCATCCAGCCCCGCCATCAGCAGCGGGCAATAGAAAGTGCTACTGGTGTTTCGTCGCTCTCAATCGCGCATGCAGTATTTCCTGATCGCACCAATTCCCTACACATCTACAATACTTCCCGACATCTACTGGAATACGTGTGCTGTACTACCATCATCATTGTCTTCTCTATGCTTTAGTACTCGTTATCTCGTTGTAGATTATTTAGCAAATTAGGCAATCGAACGAGGATACGCTGCCTTATATGATGGAAGTCGGAAATATATTTTATATGTGTCTGCGTCGTCGTTATTGTTATGGAGTCTGTTGCGGGGTGATGAAAGCCTGAAACCTACGCATTCAGTGGCTGTACAGGCACACGTCCTCACGTGCCGCGATCTCTGTCGCGTCGCGTAAACTTGCGTTTCATCTCTCGACCATCATCTCAACTGCTCTGGACACGGCCAGTTTATCAGACGTGTTTGTACTACAATGGATACCTCATTACGCGCAGAACTCGATCGTATCTTCAATGACTCCGGCCACCCGTTGGACGACAAACTCCTGGAAGAGTGTGCGTTACTACTCGCTTTCAGTTGTCTCCAAGAGCTTAACGGACGCGACACTTAGGTGCCTCTATCTGCAGGATGTACGTCATGTCTGCACATGATCTTCTATTCAAGGTCGAGGCCACGAACTACAAGTCCTCTGTGACGCTCTCCGGATTTTCGCCTGTTACAATGGACACGTTAAGCGCCGTCAAGACTCTCATACAGCGGGACCTCGCGAAAGAACATTCAAAAAACACGCAACCAAAAGCGCGAGGACTCGGTTCAGCCCAAGTCGATCTTTCCAGATTTATGGGCCGCAGTGTGGCCACATCCAGTCGAGGAGTCCCTATAAAGCAGGAGCATGCACCAGAACCTGGCCGGATACCCTCCAGAACTAGTGCGGAGACCACAAATGTTACGTTTGTCGGACCTTCTATGGACTCTGATCAGAGAAAGAAACGTGGTTGTAGGTGTTGTGCTACTACCACTTTTCTTCTTTGCTAATCACTGTTATGTCAAGATCGTTACATGTTTGAAAAAGTTTCTGAAAGGAGCGACAGTACGTAGCAGTCTATCCGTTCCTCCCCCCTTTCTGATGTTCAAAAGGCCTTGATCAAATAATTGACGACTTTGCGGAGCTCATCAAGGCACACTACGAAATAACAGACTTTGGCGATCCTTCAGCATCGACAGATGTGAGTTTGATCACAATGGAAGTTTCTCGCATCTAAACCAGTAACAGGATGAGGTAACAATTGTAGGGCGTATCACCCACGACGCGGAGTCAGGTTCAATGTCAAAACTTGTCGAAGGAGCGATTACTATCGAGTCTTCGCGAATGCTCTCTTCAGGTGCTAGGGTACCCTTGGTCCTGGATCCCACAATCAAGATTAGAGGTGCGGTGAAGGGTGTGGGTGGATTTGGTATCTACCCAGGTTCCATCGTCGCACTCAAGGGGAAGAACGGCGGAGGGGGTTACTTTCTAGCAACTGAGGTGCTTGGGGTAAGCAACATTTTTTTGGCTTTTAACAAGCATTAAGCTAGTAACCCTTACCGATTTTAGATCCCACCGCTCAAGCCCTCCCCTGCAGTCCATGGGGTGATACACCCAAAAGCTGATCCCTCTGGGTCGCAAAGTCCTGCTTCAATGCTGGTTGTGTGTGGACCATTTACAGCCGATGCTGACACAGGGTACAAGCCATGGCGTGCCCTTTTTCATCACATAAAGGCCCAGAAACCCGATGTTCTACTGCTCGTATGTCGTAGTTACCAGTTATCCGTGCATCTGCTGAAGGTATTAACGTCAACGACAGATCGGGCCCTTCGTCGACGCTGCTCATCCAAAAATCAAGGCAGGAGATATAGATGTTTCCCCTGCCAACCTCTTCCGGGCCCATTTCGTAGACCCCCTGAAATCGCTGCTAGCAATCTCCCCAGGCAGCATCGTCCTCCTCATGCCCGCCATTCGGGATCTCACAAGTTCACATGCAGCTTTCCCGCAGCCAGAGCTCGACGCAGATGTCTTCAATTTCAGTAATGTAGGGATAAGAACAAACATTAATGTGTTGATTTTGCTGGTCCTAACGATTTACTTTCTGTTGTAGCGCATACGCCTTCTTCCCAATCCCGCCAGGTTTATGATTAATGACATTTCTTTCGCTGCTACGAGTGTGGACACACTCTTTCACCTGCGGAAGGAGGAGTACTTCAAGCGCGGGATAGAAGTCGAACCTCTGCCCGCCGAGCCCGATGACCTGCCGACCGACACCATGGCCAATCTTTGTCGGCATATGCTGCTGCAGCGGAGGTGGGTGCTCTTTTGATGTCTACAGTGGTTTACTCATTTGAATGGCTGTGCAGTTTCTACCCCATCTTCCCCCCTCCACCAGATCTGGCGGCGGAAGTCAACTTGGACATGAGCCATTTTGACGCTGCGCGGATGGTGGACGAGGGGGAGTTGGATTATGCACCTGATGTATTGATTCTTCCAAGTAGGCTGAAGCAGTTCTCGAAGGTACGATTTTCATGAAATATTCAATGGTATGCTAAATTGAACCCATAGGTGATACATTCTACAACGACTCTTAACCCATCGTTCCTCAGCAAGGGAACATATGGGACAATCTCTGTGGCACCACGATCGGCTGGGGTGCCCAAGGATCGTGTAAAGGCGGAGGTGGTGAGACTGGAGTCCCCGACGACAACAACCGCAACGACAGCCGAGACAACCGTCTCATGATACCTTGGAATGTACTTTTGGTTTCTCTGTATATTTGTGTATTTATTTTCGCAATTTTACCGAGCAAGAACAAGCTCCAAACTCTTGCGCACAGAATCGTCCAGCCCCTTCCCAATAAGCACGATCTTCCCTGTGTCAGGCACACCAAGGCTATCAGCAGGCAGTTCTGAGATTTCGTACATGCTCCGGACGCCCTGCAGCACGTAGTGCACGCCAATGTCCGAGGTGAACGCGCCTTTACACCGAAGCACCTGGACGGGTGAAGACACGCCGTCAACGCGATTATCCCAAAGGACTGTGCGGATCCACTCGTCGAGTCGATCGAGACACGGCTGGTTAAGGATGTCACACTTCACTTGCAGGCTTGAGATGCCGCGCAGCTCGTAGTGCTTTTGCGGCGCGTCGTGCGCATGATCGCATTCGTCTGAATGACGTGGGTGTCTTCCTCTTTCTCGTCGACTTCTGGGGGCGGCAGGCGGAAAGCGGAGATGCCGATGATGTGCTTGAGATCAATGTCGCCTTTTATCGTCCTGTGTATGGGGGCTGCTGGGTTGATCTTCCGGATGGTGTCTTCTGTTTCTGCGAGAACTTTGGGGTCGACGAGGTCAGCTTTGTTGACCAAGATAACATCGGAACCTGCTATTTGCCTGGCAAATGCTATTAGTTTGGGAGTTGCAGCTTGCAGTAGGATGCGAAGGCGTACCGCAGGCTTTCACCGATATTGAGATCATCTGTTGCGTGGTCTTCTTGCATTTGCTATCCAGCTGATATTTGAGAAAAGGGCACCAGGACATTGATCTTTCTGCTAACCTGTTCTCCGAAGACAGCATCGACTACGCAAACCACACCGTCGAGGACAATATCTGCCAGGCCGGTGCCATACTCTTCGTTATGCCAGAACATTGCAGCGATTGGGCCTTTGAAATATGCTGACATGAGCTGTAAGTTGTAAGAACCCTCAACAGACTGACCTGGATCAGCCAGACCTGTGGTCTCAAGGAGGATGTAATCAAAGGCGCCTTTACGCTGCATGAGCTTTTCGATGGCGGCTACGCCGGTGTCCTTGATGCTGCAGCATAGGCAGCCATTCGCGAGCTCGAGGAACTCTTCCGTTTGTTCAGCAGTCGGGTCGTCGGGCGAAGAGACATTGATGGTTTTGGCTGTTGCAAAGGAATGAACATGTCTTGGCGATTGAAGGAGATTTGCACGGACGGACCTTCGATGTCCTTGGATTAGCATGGGTGAGCACACAGGACCTGCGCGTTCACCAGACGGAAAACACCTACTGCGGTGTCCCCAAACTCATTCATAATGACCGCTATGCGGTACCCATGCCGTTCTGTTAAGATACGCCTTCAGAAAAGGGTCAAGAGACTGCATCATATGGTAAGAAATGGAAAACGTACTTGAGCAGAGTAGATTTACCGGCACCCAGGAAACCGCATATGATGGTTAAAGGCACGCGGACTGGTGCATCGTTGGGAGCCTCGATGAGTGAACTAGCGAATGATCAGAGGGGTGTACAGCTCGGATGAGACGACTCACGGCGGTTCTTCGTCTGAATCACTGGACGACATTCAAGATGAGCCTCCGAGTCGGCGTCATTCAGCCCATCCCCGCTTCGGCGCGCACGTGACTGATGCTGCACGTATCCGCCGATGTAATTTAAGTCGACTCTCTCCCCAAAAACACACCCGCCCGTTCCCAACAATGACAATGGCAGCGCCGATGACCGAAGAGCAGCTCAGGACCGTCATCCAAGGCCCGATCGACGTCGAGTGGAGGTGCGTATAGCTCTCAAACAAGGGCCCGTCGCGTTGCTCACAGCCCACGGCGCAGATACGAGATGCGCAGGGAGTGCCAGGAGATCCTGCCGGGCCTCTTGCTCGGGCCCTTCGTCGCCTCAAAGTCGCTCGACACCCTCCTCAGCCTCGCGGTCACGCATATGTGCGTCTGCCTCGCCACTTCACCCCGCCTCGCCCACTCCCGCCGCCTTGGGCGCCTGCTGACGCGTTTTCTGCCTCCAGTGTGTGCATCCGAGATGCGAAGGAGGCCTTCTCGGTCCGCCCCCGCTTCCCGGAGCGCTTCCAATACATGACACTAGATGTGGAGGACAACGAGGAGCAGAACCTGATCCGACTCTTCCCAGCGTGCGTGTGGCTCTTTCATTCACTCCTGGACTACTCGAGCTTGGCATGACCTCTTCTGCAGCGCCAAAAACTTTATCGACCAAGCGATCACCCAAGGCGGACGTGTGCTCGTGCACTGCAATGGTAAGCCACTCGCCTTCCTTTGTCGTAACATCTTCACTTCCCAAAAATTCCATCTGCAGGCGGGATCTCGCTCTCACCTGCCTTCGTCGTGATGTTCGTGATGCAACACTATCAACTATCGTGGGAGGACGCCCTCCACCTCGTACAGAACCGTCGATACTGCATCTCGCCCAACGGCGGCTTCCTCACTCAGATCAAGGTACGCCGATCGCCGTCTATCTGTCTTTTTCATCTCGGACAATCATTTTTAAACGGGTTATGACGTTGTATGATCGTGATTTATAAAGGAATACGAGGCCATTTACAAAGCCAACGTCGCCCACGCCGCGTTCCCGCCCACCGCACAGCGGACAGTGGCCCGGCGCAAGCGCACAGACGAAGACGACGAGGATGACGAACGGTTCGCAATTTCTTGTGTTTTTTTCTTTGACAGTTTTATTTATTTATTAATCCTTGGCCCTATTTCCTTTTCACCAGGGTGGACGACCGCAAGCGGCCCCTAATGCAGAATGACTCACTCGACGAGAACGCGATGGAGACATCATGACGGAGACCCGGCTCCGCCCAGCTTCTTTCCTCTCATGTCGTTGTCATTTTTGCCTTTGCCTTTTTTGGTTTCGTTATCATTAGTTGGAATTGATCCATACCCTCTATAACTATCGTGCATTGATCCGGTGTAAATATGCTCTAATATTACAGTGATTTTATTTTGGCCTTTTCCTTCTCCTGGATGACGCGCTTTGCGTGGACGTCTATAATTGTGTTGGTGAGCATTTGTGCATGTGGGAACTGAGAAGAACGAACCTTTGCGTTTTACAAATGCTTCTACAGAGATACCAGCAAAGACGATAGCAGCGCCGAGCCACTGACCATAGCCGAGTTTGTGGTTGTAGACCACCACGGATAGCAGCATTGTGAATAATTTGCGGGTGAGTGTTATTGTCCTGAAAAAGAAAATTAGAGGATGAAGGAGGCAAAAAGTAAGACATACACAAGGGTCAGCGAACCAAAGTGTTGGAGAGTCTCAAAGATAAATAACTGGCCAAGAGCGCCGGTAAGCGCGAATTGAGCCAGTGGGGTGATAATCGACGGGTGCTCGCGGATGAAATTGAGTGCGCCGATGAGTTCGGGTTGGCCACCCTCGGAAGGATGGATGACGGGGATATAGGGCAGGGGAAGGACAGACAGGGCGACTGTCAAAAGGGTGCAGAAGATGTTGATCCAGAACATCATCTGCTGGCCGGTGACTTTATGGCGGGTGAAGATCTCGTCCTGGGTGGAGTTGACGGCGCCATCGAGGGCAAGGTTGATGAGAAGGTATGCGATGCCAATGAGGTTCGCATAGGGCGGCAGGGCTTCGGCATTGGGAGCGGCCTTGTCCTTCCCGGAGCCATGGGCCTTGCCCTTTTTAGCGTCGCCCATGGCCATGAAGACGGTGATGCCGGTGGTGACCATGAAGACGACGAGGTACTTGTGGGGGGCGAACTTGCGGCGGTAGAGGAGGACGTTCATGATCATGACGGGGACGAGCTTGCAGGATTTGCCGAGGACGAGAGCGGGGTAGGAGATATATGAGAGGGCGGCGAAGCCGAAGGGTGCGGCGGAAGTGATGAAGACGGAACATTGGAGGTAGCGTAAGAGGAGGGCAGTAGCGGAGTAGCGGGTTGAGGGTTTTTCAGGGTGTTTTTCGGAGTGGTGGGAGTGACCGTTGGTGGTGGCTTTGCCATTGCCATTGGGGACGGCGGTGCCGTTGGATTTTGGAGGTGAAGGCTCTACGTGTTGGAGGCCGAGGGCTTGGGATAGGGTATCAGTGGGTTTCCGACGGAGCAGGATATATATTAGGGCGGACAGGGCACTGAGCGCACTCTGACAAGTACCCATGAAGAGAGGGGATTTGAACTTGTCAGAGGAGTTGCCGTCTATGGAGTCGAAAGGGACAGAAACTGCAAGGAGTTGGTCAAGTGATGAATGGGACAAGACTTGCACGTACATCGTTCCTGTGCGATAGCCCACAGCTGTAGGGGATGAGTTAGCATAGCTGGTCAACGAGCGATCGGAAGCCACTTGCCAGAAACATGGCATATACGCCGGACACACATACGATCAGCCTGGAGCAGCAGTGAGGACGGAATAGAAACGGAAAGGGATAAGAGAGACGAACCTGACAAAAGACATTGAAAGAGTGAATAGGGTAGGGCAGACAGGGTATAAGAAAGAATGCCAGCAACTATACAGTCGCGGACAGACAAAGTCAACAACCCTGGTATCTCGGCTCCCAGGCAATATTTTGGTATAATTTTTTCAGAATCTTGATCAGCTCAACGAAATACGTCGAAAAACACACCTCCGAAGTTTTTCCCACGAGCGGATGTGATCGGCCAAATTTTTGGCCGAAATTTTCGACATGTATAGTCCCAATTCAGGGTCCTGGGTAACCAAAATTGGCACGAGCCGGGTCACGGCACGCTGAATTTTTCCAAGTGATTTCCACCATGGTGATTCCGCCCACGGTCACCAGGAAATGACGGTTTTTCCATTCAGCGCTCTCCCAAAGAAGGTTAAGGGTCTTCGGTAAGCACCGGGTAGACCCTGATTACCGATCAATTTCTATTTTAGGTCAGTCTTTTTGAATTTATTTGGCTAAAACGGCTCGATAGAACCCTTCAATTTTTATGGGACGATACTCCTTACATCAAAAGGAGTCGATTGCACTATTTTTCATGATTTTTGGAGCAAATTTCAGGGTCCGGCCAAAATTTCAGGGTGTAAAATCCTTATTTGGACATTTATGAGGGAACGGCTCGATAGAATTTGATGAAATTGGCATCGTTAGAATCGTCTCATCAATCCGCGTCGATTGACACTGTTTTCGGGAAATTTGGGAAACTTTTATATTTTTTGTCGACTTTGTCTGTCCGCGACTGTAGATGGTTCCGGAGAGTGATCGGGGTAATGAAAGTGACGTGTAGCCCTAACCTTATTGTCACAGGGTCACACGAGGGATCCGAGCCGACATGAGTGAGTGACTCTGTTTCTCTGCAACTAACCACTTTGATGTTCACTGGAGAAACACTCACTGCACAACACATTGCCCCCTGGGACGAGATAGACGAGGCGGACGAAATTCTCGACGACGAACAGAAACTCTCCGCTTCCATTAGTCATGCTTCCCCAAAATCACCCCCGCCCCCGCACGCCCTCTCCGCTTCCCCAGCAGCCATGTTTCTCTCCTTCTTCCACAACCCCGCCCCACAGCCAAAGCTAGACGACGCAGAGGGCCAGGTAGTCTCGGGATACACCCTTGGAACTATCATTGGCTACGGCAGTTCCTCCATCATCCGCCGCGCTTCTTCCTCTTCAGGTGCCCAAGCTGCCGTCAAGATCGTCCGCCGCTCCGATCTCGTAAAAGCAGGCAACGCACCCCAGGCTAGGAAGCGTCTCCAGCACGAAGCAGCCGTCTGGTCCTCTCTCAGCCACGAGCACATCCTCCCTCTCTTCTCTGCATTCCACAGCACCTACGCAGACTATTTTTTCACTCTTTATTGTCCCGCCGGCTCCCTGTTCGACATACTTAAGCGAGACGGCAACCCTGCACTTCCCCAAGACGATGCCGGCATGATGTTCAGGCAGGTCGTCCGCGGCTTGCGCTATCTCCATCAAGTCGCAAGATACGTCCATCGCGACATGAAGCTCGAAAACGTCCTCGTCGACGAAATGGGCGTCTGCAAAATCGGTGACTTTGGCATGAGCAGAAAGATTGGTTCCGTCGACTCGGACGACGAGGAGCAAGAGGATCAGCAGGATCCCAATTACTCTTTCTCTGGTAATAATAGCTCCATTCATCGTGCTGTCTCTTTGGCAGTCCCATCGAGCAGAAAGCATGTCAAGAGCTCCATTCATCTCAATCACGTTCTTGGCCGCCACAGCACCACACGCCACCGTAATTCTACCTCTACCAACGAACCCACCCACGTCTTCCAGCCTGGTTCTCTCCCATATGCCGCACCGGAGCTTCTGCTCCCCCAAACATCCGAAGTTCTGCGGCCGCACCCCAGCCAGGACATCTGGGCCCTCGGTATCATGCTCTATGCTCTCCTTACAGGCCGCTTACCATTCTCCGACTCCTTCGAACCGAGACTTCAGATGAAGATCCTAAACAGTGCGTTGATCACTTCTCCTTTTTTTTCTCTCTCAAAAACATTTTGTTTCAGGTACCTATGATGTGCCTCAAGGCATTGGACGTGGCGCAGAGAGAATTCTGGAAGGCTGCTTGGACAGATCTGTCGCCAGCCGATGGACGATCGCAATGGTCGACGAGATTGCCTGGGGTGTCGGATGGGGTGCCGAGGGCGACGACGCAACACCCACTGAATCCGAGGAACACCTCGAGCTCCAATGCGAGCCGCCTGCACTACCACGCAACACCTCGCGGTCCCGTTCTCGGCCTGACCTTACCATCCCAACCGAACCCGACTGGCAGCACGAAGAACCCAAATCCCGACCCTCTCTCGACGCCGCGTCCCGGCGTTCCACCTCTCGAGTGCAGCGGTCGCTCTCCCGCGCACCCGTCCTCACCGACCTGTCCACCTCCGCGCGGAGCGCAAGCCGGAGCATCTCCCGCCACCCGCGCGGTTCATCCCCGTCTGAGCCATTCACGCCCAACCCCATCACCCCTGCCAGCGCCTCGTCGTCCGGGCCCTACAGCGCCTTCTTCGACGACTCCGCGCTGGACCTGTCGCCGGGCACATCCACCTCCGCGTCGTCGCCTGTACACGTGCAGAGGGGACGCAGACAGAACAAGATCTACCACCCCCATCCGCCGTCCTCCCACACACAGTCCCATTCGCACTCGCGCTCGCCGAGCCCGAGCGTCGTGCCTACCACACCCGTCGACGGGCCCTTGGTAGCGGCGCCTGACGAGCTGTTGGAGCACGACGAGCTGCATCTCAACATGAACATGAACCTCAACGCAAGCTCTTCGCGCGGCCGACCAACGGTCCGGGCGTTGGATGGCGAGAAGATGCACGAGGTAGAGATGGAAAAGCAGGGCCGGGTCGTTGGGTATGTTCGGGACATTGGGGTGTGGACGACGCACGACGGCGAGGGCGATATCGACCATGAGCGCGAGCACGAGAACGAGCACGACGCCGACCACGCCCACGCCCTGTCGTCCAACAGCGCCGCCTTCGTAGGGCACACGGACGTCGTGGGCAGTCTGAACTTCAACATGGACTCGAGCCTGGGCTGGGGGCAGAGGCAGCGGCCGAGCAGGAGCTCGCCGCCTACTGCAGCGCGAGTGCCGTCCAAGGACGCGGGGCTGGACGGTGTTCTTAATCAGCATAAGGCTGCGATGGAGCCGTTCTTGAGTGCGTCGGTTACGGCGTCGGCTGCGAGCTTGGTGATGCGTAGTCGGAGTGCGGGTGACGGGCGTCGGTAGGCTCTGCACCGCAGCCGAGCTTTGAGCCTGAATCTTGAAGACTGAAGACCGAAGACTGGAGCCAGAGACAACCCCCTGCAGTGCTATCTTTATATTTATACATTTCTTCTGATCCAGTGCACCAACAACCTTGGCTCGCCTGCTTGTATGTATCATAGTAAGTTACACATGTACTTGTCTTTCTCCCTTTCGTTTTCTTTCATCTCAATCCGTCCTCTTTTCATGCGACGTATTATCTCCCTTTCGTCTCTCTTTCTTGTGCCAGGGATACCTACCTACACTTACACATTCCGATTCTGATAATCATGCAATCCACCGCCTGTATACATCGCCATGACCACGGATACCCCCCTGCCCATGCATACATGTCCTGTAGCCCTCACTGTACCATATCGCCCAGTGCCTTTCCTTTGTCCTCCTCACTAGCAACTCACCTCTCACCCACAGTACTGTCAGCTCTACATACCCGTACATTTTTATCAATATAATGGATATCTTATTTGCTTATAAGCTTGGACTGTTTACTGAGCATTTGTAAAGCTTCGCTTTACGGTGGGCGATCTCACTCGTACTAACTAAGCCAGAACCAATCGGCGTTGGTAGACTACGTAGTACAAGTTTAAGATCTACCTTTCTTGCGTACATAATCGTGTATTTTAAGACGGCATCGCCAGTGGCGATGCCAAACAAGAAACGACAAAAATATGCCGGTAACGGTCCAGCGTCCGTTACATACCCCCCCTTGAGATCGTTACACGATCTAACACTTGAAATATGATGATACGAATATCTTGCGGCGATTCTTCCTACTACGATGAGTGTTGAATGACGTTAGTCATTCGTTTACATTATCGGCTATATGGGGAGGGCCAGCTGGTCCTCCCGTCGCAGGTTCTTCGTCTGATGTCTCCTCGTTCATTTCTTCGTCGGGGTTGGCGTTGTTGCTAGACCCGGATGCGATAACGTTCGTGTTAGCGAGCGTGGTGGTCGTATCAACCGCGTTAGCGGTTATGGTGGTTGTATCCGGGTCTGGCCCCAAGCCCTCGAAATTGTCCTTCGGACTGGAGTTTTGTGCGTATGGCTTTGCCCTGCGACTGTAGTATTCGTCAGTCTTGGCGCGTGTCTCATATGCTACTGCGAAGGCTACAAAGTCTTCCATTGAATTTATTTCTGGGGATAATCCGCGATCGCGGATTAATTCTGTTCTCATCTCTTTTGGTATTTCATCTAGGAATACCTCAATGAATGAATAATCGTCTGGGTATACTGCCATGTTCTTGGCATGGTTCATGAGTTCATCGTAGAAGGCCTGAACTCCACGTGACGTCGAGTACTTGGCCTTTCTGAACCCTTCACGCGCGTCTTGCATCGTGGTTGGATGTACAAACCTGTTGTACAGCCCAATGATGACGTCTTCGAACTGCCAATCGTGCTTAGTACGATTGATGCTGAGTACATGCTTTATGTACCAATCGCTCGCTTCGCCTCCTAGGTGTTCCCCTAGGATCATTACTCGGAAACGGTCCATGTCTTGTCCACCTAGCTGTCGTATAGCTAGACTGTACGCCAGCGCTGAGATCCAGTTCTCTAAATCTGAGAACTTCGCAGACCCTGTATACTTTTTGCTCGTGTCAAGTTTCTGGTTGAACTTGACCCCGGCAGGTAGTGCTATCCTAGTTGACAGTGTTTCGTGTAGGAGGTCTATCAACCTCTGCTCCATCAGTTGTCGATGTCGGTTCGCGGCTTCTGCTACCCCTGGTGCGTCCTGTCTAGGACCTACCACTCTAGGCATCGAGTATCCTCTACTGCCCTGTCGGGCCCTAGACTCTTCTCTCCGGTCATCTCTCTCTCTGCTGTCCGTCGTGAATCGTACATTGGGTTTTACTGGTGGCTCCAGTATCCTGACCCACGACGATTCGTGGTTGTCTTCTCGATAACTGTTCCTCACGCTGGCGGATCGATGATCGATCACTCCACTTATTTCTTCCCCTTTCGTGATTCTATTATTGTCCATGTCGACGGGGTATGGCCCGTCGAGGTTTATGTTCTGGTCATCGAACATAGATTCCCCGTGCTTTCGCATATCTTCCCTACGTATTCTTTGATAGGCGATCCTATCGGTCAAGTGTAGGGCTCTCGGAGTCCTCATTGTCACGAACGGATGATCCGTTCTATTATCTATGTTATGCATACTATTCGTATACGACTCTCGTCCTCTCCCCGTTGTCGTTATGCTACTGTACAGCCTATTCGGCGGCACGGTGTACTCCCGTGCCTCGTTCTCGTCGCGCTCATGCAGTCTTGCCGACGCTGCTCGTCTGCGTGCATACTGCTCGTCCGATTCCTCGAACCGTCTTGGATCGTCTATGTGTGCTCGGGCTGTGCTTACCGCTAGTGCGACGTCATCGTTATGTCGTCTCGCCTCTACCGGTGACGACGCCCTGGATTCCTCCCTTCTGCTAAGCGTTGGGATTACCGACGGGGTCGTCGTGAGGACTGCCTGCATGGGCGTAGATGTCCTCGAGTGTGGCTTGTTCGTTCGGTATTCTCGATACCTCACGGCCATCCTTGACAGCGTCGACACCACGAGTTCGTCCCACTTCTTCGACCCTTCGAGTATCCTCTGTCCTGAGTTCTCTACCGCCTCAGCCACGCGTTCGTGGGCTTTCGCCCTGAGTACCCTTTGTCGATCAACCCGATCGATATCATTTACCTTCCAGATTAGCTCTATCTGGTCCTCAAGGCTGGTCGTGGCGGAATCCAGGTCCAGGTCGTCCTCTAATGGTGTCCTGGCACCGCTTGATCGTTGCACGATCGGGGTTCCTCCGCCAGGGTTTTCATGGTACAGCCTCGGTCGAGGCTGTCGGAAGTCGTGTTCGCTGTCTCGAGGAGACGGCACATTTTCGCCCACTGGCGGTAAGTGCGACTCTGCGCGGTCGTACTGAGTCCGGTGGTGGTAGGGGTTCAACCCTACCTGCTGACTCGGGGTAGGTGGCGGCTGCGTGTTTGGGGTGTTCCCATTGGCTGACACGTCATCTGCCATTGGTAACGTACTTCTCGCGAGGTTTATGGGGTTTTTGGTAGGTATGGGTAGTCTTCCAATATAGTTGGAGGGCTTAAAAAAGTGTAAAGCTTCGCTTTACGGTGGGCGATCTCACTCGTACTAACTAAGCCAGAACCAATCGGCGTTGGTAGACTACGTAGTACAAGTTTAAGATCTACCTTTCTTGCGTACATAATCGTGTATTTTAAGACGGCATCGCCAGTGGCGATGCCAAACAAGAAACGACAAAAATATGCCGGTAACGGTCCAGCGTCCGTTACAGCATTCCTGTGAATGAAGAGCTACTCGATTGTTCAGAACGTTTGAACGTCACAAACTAAAATCATTGCTTTACATCGGTATTCCTATAGGTCGCAGGTACAGAAAGTATTTTTCGATAAAACAAATCCTATTACAAACTCGTAGCATCACCGACTAGTTCCAGGCATGCTATCCATGAAGATCTCATCGACCATAGTGCGTGGTCGGCTCGGAGTCCAGTCGGTATCTAATCCTCCAAATAGTACCTTAACCTCAGCAGAAAAAAGTTCAAGGTTCCGCAATTCAGATGACTTTGGCACCGGACATTCTAAAGTCTTGAAAAGTGGCTTGACAAAGATGAAGCGCCAGTCCGATTGGGGCGGAAGCCCGCTCAGGGACTTGAGGAATGGCAAGAGTTCGTCCTTGATGTCTGGTGTCGTAGAAACAGTGATTTGGAAGAGATAGAGGGTGCTGTTATGCAAGATAAAGGAGTCGATGCCGATTTGATTGGCTTTAAGTGGGATGTAGTATATGTCTTCTTGGATATCGAGCTCGCAAGCGGCACTGGCCGAGCAGAAGTTGATAGAGCGATGAGGTTCTATGACCAATGTATGTTGGGAGTCCTCGTCATTGTTGAAGATTTCAGGACCGGATTTTGCAGTAGGCTCGTCGGCGTCGCGTACCAATGGAAGAGGGTCAAACTCGATCGCTGATGAAAACAGGGTGTGACAATGCGCTTTGAAAACATAACCAGCCAATTTCTGAGTGGCCGATCTACAAATGAAGCGGTAAAAGAGGTGAGCCAGGTCATGACGACACTGTTTCCGTATCCAAGTGAAAATTTGGCACTCGACAAAGGAACTGATGGGCTCGACAGACACTGCGGTAGAAAGTAATCCAGCGTCCTCGCGCCGAAGCAGGAAAAGCAGATCCCATGGCGAATCCAGTGACAAGCACTCGCGGAAGGCCAGGCCGTCGACGACGTCCAGCGAAAGGGTGTCTAAAGCCATTTGCATAGATCGTCTGTCGTCCTCCAGATCCACTTCCTGGAGTCGGAAACAACGGCGGGGGATGAGACCGAACTCGTGAATCCTTTGGTCGATGGTCGCGGTAGGTATGGGGAAGTGACTAGCACTAACGGCAATGTGAGTGAGCGATGAACGATAAGATCACGACAGGGTGCCTACGCTTTGTATATTTCAGCACTTGTCCAAGGGTTCATTACGACAATTTTCCGAGTCATGAATTCGTGAATTTTTGCCCAGTTTGACGGGGTTGGCGGGGTCGTGTATATGATAAAGTGCCGAGTCGTGTGTCCGTGAAAGCACACAGGCAAACCGTAGGGCCCAGCATCAGCCGAGTCGACGAGGGTCCATATCATAATACGGTAAAGATCTGGTCCAAAATTCGGAGGTCTCATGAAAACCCCTTCATCGACAAACAACCAACACTCGCCCCCCGAGTATAGAATGACAGGCCTCCTCTTCCCGCAGCACACGCGCAAGGCATACCACTGCCAGATTGATTTTCCTGACTCGTCAATCTTAGTACAAAGGCGATTAAAATGTCATAATGGGAACTCGCCTATTCCTGGCTGGCCGGTGACGACGAGACATTGGGCTGGCCCAATGGCGCCGGCTCTCGAAGAAATGGCTGACGAGTAAAAGGACTCCGCAAACTCGAAGACGCGAATATACTCGTTGCGAACCCAGATCGTTCCCGGATAGATTATTTCGACGTCCAGGGTGTAGCAGCGAGAGCTGATGTCGTCATGTTCAAGCTCTGATAGGCCTATAAACCCGTCCACTAGGGTGTCTTCAGTAACCGCCTCATCCAACTTGGTGACACGGTCTTCGTTCCTGTGCACACCTCGTCCTTCTTCCTCTGGCCTTCCCCAGAACTTCTGGTGGAAGTGGACAAATGGACTACTCGGATGTGCCTTTCTTGGGAGCCAGTCACCGAGCGAATCACTGCCAACGACAGATTGTAGTGTAGACATTTATAAGAACGATAAAGATATGGAGTCAAGATGGCCAGTGAGCACTACGTCAAATCTGAGACAAGAAGCCCCACGGAATAAATTGCTGGGTTGGGTTGGGTTGGGTAATAACCGGCGTGGTCCCAATGTAGTGCTGGGATCGTATGGAATTGAAATGGCGTCCATTGGCCCGTTCGCTAATAGACCAGACCCTATGATAGAGGAAGATGCCATTGACATGGCTGCCTGGGCGTTGGCTCCAACAAATCTACGAAAAGGGGGCGTAAAGGGACATGCAGGAGGGTGAAAGGGCAGTAGTTTGGGTCACTGTTAAATGCATGAGCTAGCTTCCGTAGAAAGGTTTGGGGAAAATCAAAGGGTCGTGGTCATCGCTGACATGTTGCATCACATTTGAAGGCAATTGGCATTGAAGTAAGTTTTGAAATAATGAAATTTGACCATTTGGGCTTGTGTCGTTCTCGAATGAAGGTCGTTGTGGTACAAAGTTACATTGTGAGGATAAGGCATGGACCCTATTTTTATCCTCCACCACACACATCGAATGGGTCGTCATTTCTCGACCATGAGCGAGCTATTACACAGCTCAAAATGCCCTACATACAGCCGATTCAATCCGAGTAAACATTCTAAATACAAGCAGTCGCGAAAGCTAATGTCCAAAGTTGCATGAAACCAAAGGATGTAATCTGGAATATGTGTAAGAGCGCGATATCAGACAGGAATAGCACCAGAATCCCCCCCGCCCATAGATAGATCGGAGGGCTCTTGCACTACTGAGATAGATTGGGATTGGGCATCCCGAATTTTGTCTGCTCTCCGCTGAGCAGATTTTGACTGCAAGGCGTCGAGCTCGGCTTGGAGCTTTGCCTTTTCAAAGGACATTTCTGTCAACGCCCAGGACCAGGCAATGAAAAAAGGAGAATGACGTACAGTTTTTTCGTCTATTTCAGACTTGGAGAATATAGAATAAGGACGTGGTTTGGGTTCTGTCGCTAAAATCTTGCCTGGATTAATTGTCAGTCAAAAGTTCCACGACCAAAGTTTTTACAACGGACCAAAGGCGGCTTGATTGAAAACTTCGTTCATCCAGTCGTGATTGCGCTTGTACCGGGCGAGTGCTAATGTCCGTGTTGAAATCTGGTCGATTTCGTCTGAAAGTTTATATAAATAAGCTTTTACACCACAAATAGAGTTGACTGGGCACTTGCCTCCAGAATCGTCGTCATCAGGGGGACGCTGTTGAGGAGGCCGCTGTTGTCATCATCATGTCAGAAAGGCGACTGGGAGTAGGGCAGTTATAATCCTCACTCCTGCGGCGGGGTCATTCCTCTGCGAAGCACGTTCGCGTTCTCTCTCGCGTTCTCTCCTTCTTTCCAGAGCCTCCATATTGCTGCTCTGCTGTGCGAGCATGGCCTGCTGCTGACTGTAGTTCATGTTCAAGCCTATCGTGGCTGGGGGCACGGGCCCGGAACCAGGGCCAGGACCCACACCGCCGGCGTGCATCGGACCAACGCCTGGTGGGTACACCTTCTGACCAGTTTTGTCGCCGGTGACATACACGGAGGCTTCGTTGACGGGGCGAAGGGGATAGGCACGGATGGGCTGGTTCATGAGGGCAGGTGGGACGACTGATAGTAGAAGATATGACGCGGAAGAAAAGGATCAAAGGAATTTAATAGCGTGAATGACATGTGAGTCCAGAATTACACCACACCAGTGCAGAAACTCACGTGTTGGGGGGCCTCGTGTGTAGTGGACGAGCACGAACTGGCTGTTTCCGCCCTTGAGGAGGCGGTATCGGCGTCGAACACGGGACGCGTTGGAGTCGCCTGAACCTGGTATAAAGCCGAATTTTACCTCGTACACCTCGAGTTCCTGGATAATACAGTGATATCAGGATCAGCAACCTCCGCAGCATGCCAAGGAGCAGAGAGAAGACGAATGACGCTCACACGGAGTCCAGCAGGGATGGTATATTTAACCTCGGGGTCTTGGTAGCGAACGCCGTCGTTGGGGAAGGGAGAGTTGAGTGGGAGAAAGAGGAGGAGGATTGTGCCATCTGCAGAACAGAAAGATGATCAGGGATGCAAACTGATATTTCTGGATGGCGCACCTGAGGGTTTGTCGACAAAACTCCAGGTGAAAGGGACATTTGCGGCCATGGCGGTGCCGCGGAGGAGCAGATTGACGGCTGTCTCATAGCTGATCTCCCTTTGCGGGGGGATGTTGTCCGGAAAGCGGAGACAGAGGCCCTCCTGCTGTGCTTGGTGAAATTGGCTTGACATGGCTGAATCTGCTAGGCGCCGGTCAATCGGAGGCGAGTCTATTTGGTTCCCACGCACAACATACAACCAAAACCCTCCTAACTCTGTAACAGATCTGCGTCTGGCCGTGTCACTGCAAGTCTCTGTCTGTCTTTTGGATATTCTTTAGGGATCCTTTGTCTCTGTGAATATCAATATTCTCGTCATTTATTTGGCATTGACCCCCATTTTTAACATCAATTTATCATCACCTTTCCCCGGAATAGCTCCTGGACACGAAAGAAGAAACGAAGCGATGACATCCACATCCTTTTCTACTCGGAATCCCTCTCGTAAGCATCCACTTTATCTGGAATACAACTCACTCATTCTTCTCTAGTTTGCCATGCAGCCCACCCGTGATAGCACACGGTCGTCCGTAGCCAGTGAGATTCCACTCGACGTCCTCGAAGTCATATTCAAGAGCCTCACTCCGTACGATCTGGCTACGTGTTGCCGAGTTAACAAGTCAGTCTACGCGCTCGCATCCGAGGCCCTCTATCGCGATCTTCGTCCAAACAGACGAAATGTTCTCCGTCTTTGCCTCAAGCTCTCCAACGAACCAAATCTCGCCCATGTCGTTCGATCTTTCACCCTTCATGACACTGGCGTCGACATGTACCTCGGTGTCATTTCAGATGCTCTTCTTAAGCTCCCTCGACTGCATACCCTCGTCCTCTTCATTGGGGCGATGAGTTCGTGGATCCTTCCTCGTGAAGAGTGTCCTTTCCAGCTTCATGCCTTCTCATCTGGATTTTATTTTGACGATCCAATGATTTCATTTCTACAGACTCAACCCAGTTTGAAACATCTCGCTGTATCAATTCCCAACCCCTCCCGAGTTGTACAAACGATCCGACCCCAGCTACTTCCGAACATCATCTCCATTTCTGCGCCGATGCCCATTGTAGAAGCGTTTGTCCCTGGTCGACCTGTCCGGAACATCACGTCTTTCAACTCACTAGACCACCCTCCGAAAATCTCTTGTCTGTCTGCATCAACATCACCTGCAGGAATACAGTGGCTAATGCTGAATTTCACTTACATTCAAGTTGTCGGATGCGAGCAACTAGCACTGGCAGCCCCCAAGCTGGTCAACTTCACCATTGACGCCGATAGGGTGAAGCCGGATGATGACGAGGTGCGTGAGTCTAGAAAAGTGTTTCATATCCTGTTTCACGCTCTGCTGTTAGATGCTAGATGAACTCACCGCCTGGATCGAGGAGTTTCTGTCATATGCAAGATATTTGACTTGCCTTGTGATACGATTTCATCCAACACTCTCTGCGAGGCCATGCCAGGAATTGGACTTCTCCGATATGATTACAAGCATATTTGCCGGGTCCGAGAAGCTGGCTCACGTCATTATTACATTTTATGGTCTGAAAGCCAAATATGTATGTAAGCAGGTACCTGGGGAAGACTGGTATATTGTTAACATTTAATGTTGGTTATATTGAACGTATAGAGTTTTGTGGTTACTCTTCACGGAGATGCAATACACCTCCACTTAGTGTTGCCACGGTTTGACTCCCGCGGGCTAGTCGGCAGAGCCGAGCCGAAAATGAGCCGAGTCGAGTTTCATTTGCGGCTTACCGCTTGATCACAGAGTCAAGTCCGACAAAGCCGACTTCGGACGACTTTGAGTCGGCTGAGTCATGACTTGTGCCATATATAGTAAGCGTTGCATCGATAATCAACAGAGAAATCTTTTCCCTTCCCCTTCGACGACGTTCATTCAACAACTCCCCCATCCTGTCTATGCTACCTCTTTACGGACCTCTTGACCTATGTATGCCATGTTTCATGCACCAGGTCAATTCTAGGATCCCCACATGACCCCAGAACGTCGGGTGAGTTCTCCCTTTGCTCCTACTGTAGTTGGCCACATTTTGAAGGCTGGTACGTAGATGGCGGCGTTCTTGATGATTGTCAACGCTTTTTGGAGTGAATTAAGCACATTATTGGGCAGCAGCGGTGTGCATGATGCACGGTATGTCGGACAGTAATTCAGATTGGGTTTTTACTTCGATGTTGACCATTCCTGTTAGGTACCGGATCTTCTCTCCATGCAAATACCCCCTCGTTTTTGCGAGCCACCCTGCAAGCGACGGTCGGGTATACTCCACCCTCATAATTTTTGAATTGAGTTGAATAGAATGGCAAGGTAACCAGAAAATTCACCTTTTGAGTCCACGTTTTTTCTTATCTTTTTTCATTCGGATCTAGAATATTCCTCAGCTTCGAAGACACCTTCAAAAGCGAGCGTGAGTTTTGGGTTTCTCCAGAACTCAATGGCCCCTCGAACCTCGAAGCGACATCAAAACGGGGCGTTGGAAACAACGTTCCAAGTTCAACGTAAATTTCAGTATCTAATTGTTCGGCAGATGACTTATAGTTTTTTTATGTAGCTCAGCCTGCAGCGCCAGAACCTGGTCCAAGCCGTGTCACTCGTCGTCGGGGGGCTACGCAGGATGTTGCAGCTGAGGATGGGCTGCAGACTGCTGTGGCCAATGCTGCCACCGTGCCTACGTTCCGAGTTCAAGGTAAGGTTTTCTGTGGTCTTTTCTATGTTGGGTAACTTGCTTATTATGCGATATAGCTCAACCAACAGAGATTCCGACACCCGCTCAACCCACTCCGAGCCGCAGTCCACGTCCTCGAGCGACCGTGGAAGAAGTTGAAGACGAAGAAGGACCACCCATGCGAACGGCTCCCACACGAACGGCTGCCGCCAATCATTCGCCTCATGTTACGTTTGATACAACAACCCAGCGTCAGCGACGTCAAGAAAATGCACCGCTCCACTCTGATGGTCAGTCCTGATATGTTCTGTGTATATGATGTTATCAACTAAATGCCTCGATGACAGGTCCGACTGTTCCACCGCCGCCCTCTATCAATACAAATCCCCAGACCCCTCAAAATCGTCGTCCGTCATCACCTGACGAAGAACATTTTTCTTCTCCGTCCTCATGTTCGTCGGAGGAGCCTAGCACCCCGAATAACCGTGGTTTTCCAAGGCCCCGCCGTACACCAAGGGCCCGTGGTACACCGAGGGTTTTTGGTACACCGAGGGCTCGTGGTACACCGAGATCTGGTCCTCACAGCCTGAGTCGTCGCCGTACACGACGAGGTCCCGCTGGTAACAAGAATCGGAAGCAGGCGGAGGATGTTCGAACTTTCTACACCGAGGAAAAAGGGACACATGTTTGTCTGTTCTGCGCGTATGTGTCATCTTTTTTCGCTCTTATGATAATTGTACTGAAACTAGTAATGGTATAGAAAGAAACATGCTCTGAACCCACATTATACAGTTACACGATACAGCAGCAAGACAAGCACTAGCGTCCGTCGGAACCACCTACGAGACGTACATCTTGATGGATGGATTGCAGCGTGCGACGAACTTGAGATCGATATCACAGCCGAAAGTGCACAGCAGGCTGTTCGCGATTACCGTCGACGGCACAACCAAAGTGTTCCGGCTGACAGTGCTCGTCCAGAAGATCTGCGACAGCACTTCACTCGTGAAGCCTTTGTTGATGCAATCGTTGACTTTATTGTCTCCGATGACCAGGTATAGCATTTTTGTGTCAGGTATGATTATGATCTGACATCAATTTTGTTAGAGCATCAACGTTATAGAATCGCCCAAGCTTCGTGCTATATTTTTGATGTTACGGGAAGACCTTAAGGATTCCGACATTCCCCATCGCACCACGATTCGCAACCGCATCATGGAAATATGGGACGAACATCTAGATTCACTTGAAGCTCAAATGAAGGTAAGATTTGGCCTAAATCTTTTGTTTATTATCTGACGTTTTATTTAGCGATGTCTTGGGAAGATATCTTTTACACAGGACTTTTGGAGTGATCCTAACCTCACTCCCTATATGGCGGTAACAGCGCATTGGATTGAGACGACAATCATCCACACTGCCGACGGCCCGCAGTATATCCTCAAGCTTCGCGCAGATTTGATTGCCTTCTACCACGTTCCAGGACGACACAGTGGGGAGCATATAGCCGAGGCATTTATCCAGGTTCTAGACCGCATCGGAATCACGTCGAAGGTAATTTTCTCATTGTCACTATTCGATTGCCTGTTTATTGTTTGTCAAGATTGGATGGGTAACTATGGATAACGCTTCTAACAACGACACATTCATGTCGAAGTTGGCTGAGGTACTTGAAGCAAGGGGTATTCCGTTTGATAAGGTTGAACGACGAATAAGGTTGGTGATGTAACATCATCGTTGAAAGCATCCACTAATTATTCTACAGGTGTTTTCCTCATATCGTGAATTTGGCCTGCAAAGCCATTTTAGCAGCTATTTCGGCACTGGACTTCGACCCGTCAAATGCAACTGATAACCATGGTGGGACTTTTGTAGATAGACTGACTGATGATCCAATTGCCCGTCTTCGGGTTCTCATTCGTGTAGTAAGTGCTTTCAACTTAGACTTTTGTTATTCTACAGTCAAATACATGTAGATTCGTGCATCGTCTATCCGTCGACAATGCTTTTCGGAACTCACTGTAAAGGAATTTGGTGAAGATGTACAGTTGCTGCGTGATGTAGACACTAGATGGTCGTCGACCTGTCTCATGATCAAACGCGCACTTTTCTGCCGGCCAGTATGTATACATTTCAATTACGACAAATGTCTGCTGACATCCATAACAGATATTATTAGATTCCTCTCTATGCCCGATTTTGAAGACCTGCGACGATATTACTTATCTGCAGATGATTGGGAGGCCTTACAAGCCTTTTTTAACATATTATCTGTACGTTTTATACCATCACTTCCCTACTTTCCTAGTTGTAGCTCATTTCAACAGATTCCTCATGCATTTCAGCAGCAGTTATCAGCAGAGAAAACACCGACACTTTGTGAAGCTATCCGTTCTTTTTCTGCGATCACAGATGTTTGGAAGGAGCATCAAGACGAATGCCCAGAGACTCTGGATATTGTTCAGGCAGGTATTGACAAGTTAGCTGAATACTCGGATCGAACATCCAGTACCCCAGCATATACCATTGCAATGCGTACGTCCAATTCAGTGTCTTGGAAAGCTTATCATTCATCAATTGTTAGTGTTGAACCCGACAATCAAACTTTCATGGCACTGTCAAAACGTAAGTGAGCGTGAAGTGTCACGCGTCAAGCAGCAATTTATACAAGAGGTATGTCAAATTTGCGAAGAGATTTAACATTACTAAATTTCAATCTTATCTAAATGACAGCTCCGCCCTTACCACGCACGCAATGAGCAGCGAGCTCCTGCTGCCTCCGATTCCTCCCGAGCTGATCCTCCCGAAACTGTAGTACCACGAACACCAGGACGCACAAGAACAGCTGGCGGCCAGCCGTGTCGCAATACGCCAGTGCGCTCGTCGGCAACCAATTGGGCCGAAAAGGTTTTCCAGCTGACAAAACCATCAACCACTGTCTCGGGTTCACGCAGCTTAGAACGTGAGGTTGAATCATACCTTCTAGATATTCAGTCAGGAACCTCGAGTATTAGCTATTGGCAGGTGTGTTTCTGTTTTAAAACCCTCATCCAGCTTCCAGCTGACACAAGATTACAGGAAAATCAGCTTCGTTTTCCCACTTTATTTGCCGCCGCCCTTGACTACCTTCCCATTCAAGGCTCTGCTGTTCCCTGCGAGCGAGTTTTCTCATCTGCGAAAGAGACAACAACTATGCGCCGGAGCCGAATAGGTCATGATCTCATGGAATCCTTGCAGATGCTTAAGTTTTCTTCGCGAAGTGGACATATTCTTGACTTCACATCTAGTTTAACAGCCGATTATGAGGTAAACTTGCTACAGCTTATGACGGATGAGGAAGCAGATGCACGGATGACTGGTGGAAGTGAATTAATTTGCAGCTTATTAGATTAAAACGACTTGTGTTAGAGAGAATGATGTTAATTTCCGGATATGGACAATAAACCACGGCTAAGTCACGAGCAAGTCAGAGTCGGCACAAGCCAGCCGGTGCCTTGATGGCTTGGCTCAACTCCTCAAGCCATATAAAGACCAAAGTCGGCAAAGCGGAGCCGAGCCGAGCGGAGCTGAACCGTGGCAACACTACCTCCACTGGGTATTTGGAGACAGGCACTAGGTAGGACTTTCCGCAGTGTATACCGTCATCGATATGCCCAGGTCATTCAGAACAGTCTCTGTGTCTGGCCAGGGAACAGCGAACTTTCCTGAATTAAACCGACTGCACCCCGATGAAAATAAGTGAATGAAAGTAGTAAATCTGGTTTCAATACAGACCACGCGTGCAACGCCTTCCCTTCCACATTCTGCTGCACCAGGCTCTGTACCGCCGTCCTTGTCGCCATCAGAATCTCAGGCGGTGTATCTTTGCGCCTCCCATACGCCCGTGAGGTGAACAGACATGCGATGTCATGCCTTTCTCCAGGTATCAGAAGACAAGTGCCGGCCAAAGACCCACCATGCGCCTTGCAGTGCGCGCGGTATCGCTCATATTGTGCTGGGTATCTCTCGCGAAAGGCGAGCGCGATTCCACTGCCCCAAGATCCTTGTGTGTTGCATGCGTGCACGAGGATTGAATTAAGTGGTGCGGAGAAGATGTCGCCTTTGATGTGGGTGAGATTCGACATAAATGGTGACAGTCAGTGTCTATGGTGGACACGGTAGCCTTTTGGATCCAATAAACATGAACACAAAGCGCGTAAGAATCGGTCAGACAACCATAAGGCTGCTTGCTTGCTGCTTGCGACTGTTTACCGTCTAGCCTGCCCTAAACAGATCGCCGCCCTATATGAACCTCTCTTCCTCTCCATCGATTTTCTTTGGACTGCTTCCACAGCGTCAGCTGAGTTGCTACTCCCCAATCTTCCGGAAGCTGCTGATAACAGGGTATGTTTCGATCCATTGGCTTCTTTATCTCTTCCTAACAGGCGATCTCGTTTTTCAGGACGCTTGCCATGGCAGGCCACCCCCGCTTCAGCCTCAGTCTGGTTGGTTGCACCTGCTCCGCGCCTTGTATTCAGGGCCGGTTGCGCAGTGAGCAGGTCTTCTTTCGCTTGCCATTTCAGTGCTGATCTCTCTCTCTCTCACTTTGTTCAGTTTCCGCCTAGGTTGGAATTCCTTCCAAGCGGCACATAGTTTTACATGACACCTCGAACTCCGAGGTGTGATGAGAAAACGCTGCATAGTGCATGCGCTTCAACGTTATGTCTCTCGGGTCTGTAGCGTTGGGGCAAGTGTGCATTGCATTTTATCAAATCAAATAACCCAGGCCCTGTTCATCCGACGTTGCATGATATCAAGTACCTATTGTGTCCACGTTTTTTGTAGGAATAGTTTGATGTCCTTCAATTGATCGCTCTGTTCCTCTCATGCCTTGTCTCTTTGATGAGACTTTACCTCCTAAGTGCCCATTCTGTGGTGCCCTTCTTGCAGTCAGCCCAGAAGGGCCATGAAGGACTTGCGGCAAGTAATAACTTGAGATCTCAAGGGAAGCTCTTTCTAATAAAGGGCTGCTCTACTTAGACCATCATGATTCTTTTCTTTGGGAGAAATTAATTCCACTCATGCTGTTGATCGGCGCTCAGTACTAATCACACAATATAAGTAATAGGCTGTGATGATTATAGATATATAAAGGTGTCCCATTTCTCTTCTATATCCATACCTGCTAAAGCCAACTATATAGTAACTTTACAGAAACTCCTCGGCGATGCCCTCGGCAATCCCACCGTACTTTCAAGTATAGTTTGAGTATAGTTCATGTTCCATGAAGACGGTAATATTGATCAGGGATCCAAGAGAGAAACTGCCTGATGGTGTTCATGGATTTGAATAAATTTTGTCCAGAATCCATCACAGATACGTCCAGGTCGAGTATGGCTGAGTCGTTTGCCAGCAATTTGCCAGTTCGATGGTTAAGGTCAGTCGCGATCTAGTTTTCCAGTGGGGTCGTCCAGTGTTCGTCAGATTTTTATTGCCCTGCCCTAAATATTTCCAGTGCTATATTAGCTGGCCTGCACCCTTCTGACCGCTTTGGCGAGGACTCCTTTCCCACTGTTCAATGTCCAGTCGTCGCCGTGGTCAGCAACTACTTTTCATACCCTGTGTTTATTAACAAGAATTATTTGCAGATGGCCTTCTTACCAGGCTTTCATTGCTTAGCGCCTTTGATGCCGATTAGATTCGACGCCAAAGGTTGATGTGAGCAGCTCCAGCTTGCTTGGAAGCCATGATGGTGCTTTTATATATCTACTGTAAAAGCGTTCATTTGTTGGAGATAGTTTGGAGCCCTTTAATTGTCCAATCTGTTTCTTGCATTGCCTGGACCGACTTGAACTTAAGAAGCCTTCCAAACCTCTAGGCGACCAAAGAAAATGAACAAACCACTCTCCGAAGCCGTTCAGTTAAGTTCGAAATTTGACCAAACATCCTCTTCCAAAGTTTCTTGAATTTAAATTATCCCAAATGATTTCCCGATGATATCTACCAAGCCCTCTTGTACTCCTAGATAGTCATGTCCACCTACAAGCGTTTTGACAAGCACGATTTTTCTATCTCCATCTAAGAACTCTTCCGTCTTCCCAAAGTTATCAATGATTTTGCTCTTGACAATCTCTTCGCGTTTTGTTTTTCTGGCTAGTTGCTGCTTTACGACAACGTCCCAGTCTTCTTGCGTCAATGTGAAGGGATTCTCCGGGGTATCCACAGGTGGCAAACGGGGTTCCAGGAAAGCTTGGAACAAAACATCAGAGTGTGTATGGGGAATATCCCAGTCATTTTCTGCATGGCCAATCAAGATGGGAGATGTGATATTCTGGCACAACATCAACACTATATACTAGTAAGTTAATGGAACGACGTACAGGAACAGCTTTCAGCGTGTCAAAACGATGAACTACTGCCGTTTTTACAAGTGCTACAGGCTACTTTCAGCCATAATAAAATACAGATTCGCATTGCTCTACTCACCAGTAGCACCAGGGATGATGGATATAGGTTTGATTAGCGGTATGATACCGAACATGTTATATGTTTCTAGTACGTCGTGAATACTGGAGAAAGGCTATATTTTGACACCTCCACATCAGTAAAATATGCATCGGAATAGAAAGAAATACCGCGGACCGATAAAAGTACGATGCCCTTGCACTTTATGCCCTCGCTTGAAAGCTTAACTCCAAGTTGGCCTGAAACGCCTGTACCCAAACTATGGCCGACAACCAAGATGTCGTCTGGACTCTTTCCATGAGCAAGTAACCAATCAAATGCCGCCTTTGCATCGGTCGCTAGTCCAGTCTCAGAAGGCTTCCCAGTACTATCTGCGAATCCTCGATAGTCAACAGCTAAAACGTTGGCTCCTAGCCTTGTAGAGAAAGCTCGATAGTGCTGGATTCGTGCGTCAACAGCACGCGTAGCGGCATTCCCGTGGAGGAAGAGAATAACTGGGCGTTCCTTAAGGGCAGGGATTACGTGCTCAGCGGCATTAGTGGGTATGCTGGGCAACGACTGGTAGTATCGGTCTGATAAAATGAACCAAGCACCGAGTATTTCGTTATCGGGGGTCTGTATCTTCAGATTAATCGTTCTATTAGCTGGAAGAGGCTGTCAACATCGAAAAGGTATAAAGAGTTGAATTACACACGAGCTAAACCGTATTTTTCTGGGGCATCGAAGTTGGCGAATAATGGGAGTCTTACAGCGTTGAGGTAGAGGGCACTGGGACGATATTTTATAATGGTAAATAGAATGAAAGAAGTAAGAAGACCCACTGTGACTGGAAGAATGGAACAGCCAACAGTAGTACAAGTGACACATAGAAAGCACCAAATATCACTAGATATTTCTGAGCGCTAAACAGAAGATATATCCCAGCCATAGTGATGAATGTGGAAGCAGAGCGCTATTGGTTCCGGCGGTCAACACACCGGTCCGAAGGTAATACTGACAAACGTTTGGGCTTACTTAGCCAGCCCACCACCACTTTCTCCTCCGTACGTCTAGAGCGGCATCAGGAAGACATTTCTTCGTTGCATTCATACTTTCATGTTCTCTGGTCTTGTTCCGTGACTCTCCTCCGACTACCCTCTAGAATTAGACGAATTCTTCACCTAGAAGGCTGCCACCAACTTTTCCAATTTGGCATTGAAATGGACGATGCCCACTCAAATAGAGCAATGAACTCTCATATAGAATCTCGCGATGCTTCTGTTCAGCTTCCCACTACCAAAGGACACCCATCCGCCTCCACTTCAGTCACCTTACGATCTACACCTAAACGACTGTCATGGCTTAGAGGCATTGGCTCAGGAATCATCCTCGACATCCGCTCAAGGGCACCTTGGTACCTAAGTGATTGGATAGATGCCTGGAACTACAGAGTGGTACCAGCCACCGCCCTTATTTTCTTCGCAAAGTGAGGATATGTTTAGATATGCCTGCTTATTTTAATGAACGTCGGCCTGCACAGTGTTTTGCCTGGCATTGCTTTTTCTTTAGATTTAATAGAAACTACAGAACAATACGGTGTTGCAGAAGTACTGATATCCTCCTTCATGGCCGCCTTTGTATTTTCGGTTTTCGGAGCGCAGCCTCTAACTATTGCTGGCGTAACTGGTAAATAGCTATCGTATCTCGGTCTCAAACTCTGTTGACTACTTCCACTCAGGCCCAATTACAGTCTTCAACAAAACCATATTTAACCTCCTTGAGAAACAATCTGATCCTCCAATATACCTTCATTTCATTGGCTGGGTATATCTATGGGCTGCGATTCTACATTGGATCACTGCGCTCTTGAACTGTTTGTCCTTTTGTGACTGTTTTAATGAGAACATCTTTCTCACATCTAATTTCCTCCTAAATAACAGTCTGCAACTTTCTCAAGTATGTAACTTTGTTTTCTTGCGACACATTTGGGTTCTACGTTTCCTGGGTTTATCTTCAATATGGCATTCAAGTCCTAACACGACAATTTGGTCCCACCGACTCTCCAGCAGAGCAAGGTACTTTGGTTTCCATCATCCTCGCCCTCCTCATGCTAGTCACGGCCTTTCTATTTCACTCTTTATCACAATCTCCCTATTTTCATCGCCATATACGGCGTTTCCTCGCTGATTATGGCATGCCAATTTCGCTTGTCGCCTCGTCGGCGATGGCTTACTGGGGTCGTTTTAGTATCGCAAATCCAGTGACACTTCCCATCGGAGGTGCCTTCCAGGCGGCTGGGGGTCGAGATTGGCTGGTGAAGTTCTGGGAACTTGAATGTAAATGGGTCGGAATTGCACTGCCATTTGGACTCGTTCTCTGGATTCTATTTTTCTTTGATCATAATGTGTCTGTGAGTGCGGCTTCCCTTCTTGCGTGGCTGTTGATCATTAACGAAAATATTCATACAAGTCCTTAATGGCACAAGGTTCCGAATTCCCTCTTCGCAAACCTCCGGGGTTTCATTATGACTTTTTTTTGCTCGGTGTCACGACTTTCCTCGCCGGACTATTGGGCCTTCCAGCGCCTAATGGCTTGATACCCCAGGCGCCTATTCACACCGCGTCCTTACTTGTAAGCCAATCTTCCAAGAAACCCAAGGATGAAGAAGAACTTGGCAGCAGGAGCAATTCGCGCATGCAAGCACACACGCGGTCCTCTATAATTATTGGTGACACTGACAACCCCTCGGCCTATTCCATTTCCCGTGACCCAATGCCACCCCTAGATCCGACTACCAGACAAAGAAATGAAGTACCCATAGCTGTCGTCGAACAGCGTGCCTCAAATCTTGCTCAAGGTTCCTTATGCCTAGTCCTCCTCACGGGCCCATTTCTACATCTCCTCCACTTGATACCTCGGGGCGTGCTGGCCGGTCTATTGTAAGCAGTTATTCACGTGGCCGCAGCAGTCACTACTGACATCTTCCTTGAATAGCTGGTACATGGGCGCTGACGCTCTCCGCGAGAATGGAATTACGAAGAAATTTCTTTACCTCATACAGGATAAATCCTTGACAGAAAAATACGAACCTCTCCACCACGTACGCAAGTCGCGAATTATGCTCTATGTTACAGTGCAACTGGTCAGCTTCGGGTTGACCTTCGCGATCACGCAGACCATCGGTAATCTCCATTTCTCTCACCAACGAAATGATGAACTTGATGCACTGACTTGGGAATTTTGTCAGCCGCCATCGCATTTCCCGTGATCATCATGCTTCTCCTCCCCCTACGCACATTGGTCATTCCCAGGTTGCCATTCGACGCAGAGGAGCTGGTGATTCTTGATGGCCCAACGGCCTCTTCCTTCGTGAGTTGCATTTCTCTATTAACAGTATTCTTGCTGTTCGTGTTTGGGTTGATTTCAAACCTTTTCATAGACCATGGCATCCGTGGGTGGAACTCTTTAAACCCAGAGGGTTTTGGCACCCAAGCGACGCAAGTACATAATCTGTACCAATGATTCCAATTAGACTGAACACGGGTTGTTCAATCTCGCGTAATTGCATTCAACTCCGGTCCTTTCTCCTGGCGCACTCGTTAATCATCTTTTATCATCCTGTGATAACATCCGAGGAAGCCTGGACCTAACCGGGATTCCTGTTCTACTGTCAAAATAAGTTAGGATTGACTGGGAGCACTTCCGTGTGTATCGGCTAAAGAATGAGCCGCCGATTTCTCAATCCTGATTCATATATAATCTTCGACTTGTTGTCATTGACTCCGAGGCTCAGGCTGCACTCACCTGAGAAATCCGCCCTTGTTGGTCTATTCCCCTATCGATCCGCTATCTTTCTCTTGTAAAAAGTTATACTACATTGAAAAATGGCAGCAGATCCTAACAGCAAGGTTCTTGGGGTTGTTCTTCTGGTCCGACATGGAGATAGGGAAGGTATGGCTTTCGTGTCTGTCAATGTTTACGGATGGCCAAGTCGTGATATCTGCATTTTCGGCAGGTTTTTACCAAGACCCAGTTACTTACTCTCCCTCCAATACCGCAATTACACCCCTCGGCAACGTGAGTGACTTTTAATCTATGGACTGGTCGAATGTTCCCCTGATATTACTATCACTTAAGTTGGAATCCCTTCTACTTGGACAAAGAATAAGGAGCATTTATCTCGACCCTTCTTCGCCGGACGTCATTTCTTCCGTCAGTGCCGACGTCGTACAAGACGCTCAGGTTCAAGTCCGGGCAGATGGGGGAGGCGAACGAGGTGTCATCTTTAACTCGGCAGTATCCCTTCTTCAAGGCCTTTGGCCCGGGACACCGAACTACACAACCACACTTGCGAACGGTTCGACCATTACTGGACCTTTGGGTGGATATCAAACCGTTCCTAGTGAGTAGTCTCACCCTCAATAGGGATTGCTTTAATTTTGGTCAATGTAAAGTCGAATCCGTGGAGCCAGACAACGATGTTTCTCTGGAAGGATTTACGGATTGTAATGTAAGCCTTAAGCTCATGGTGTGCCTATATCTATTTACCGTTTGTCTTTCAAGACTTTCGTTACCGCCACGAATGCATTCTACAACTCCGCCCTGTTCAATGCAACAGCAGCTGCCCATGCTGACTTCATAAAAGCACTCCCGCCATTCTTAGATGGTAGGCCAGCCACGCTTGTGAACATGGTTCGTGTTGTTGCCCCTTTCAGTTATTCGATTTCTAATTCCTTGATTTTGTGATTAGTGGAACGTAAGTCTGCCTTTGTTGTAACTGACCTGCTGGGCCAATGGTGTTGTGAAAACAGATCTATGATTTCATGAATGTTCAGAATATCCATAATGCGACGTTCTCAAAAGCCCTGCCAGCCGGCTACCTCGAGCAAGCCAGGGATCTTGCCAACTTCCACGAGCATGGCGTCTTCACATCTCCTCAGCTGGGTGGCATCGGAAACAGTGAGTGCTGCAATGGCAACAAATTTGAACCGTACCTAATATGGTGGACCAATCGCAGTTGCGGGCCAAACGATCCTCCCATCGATCTTGAGCGGCTTTGCTAACATCACGGACCCGACTAGCACTCGCAAATTTGTCCTCGAAGCCATTTCATACAAGCCCTTCCTCTCGCTGTTTAACATGACAGGCGTCGCACAGATGAACCCTCAACTTTCTGGGATAGGTGCTTGACTTGTGATGCATATGATGCCCCGTCTTTCTAACCATAACGTCTCTTCCTCTCTGTCAGTTGAATACTCTGCCGCAGCTGCATTCGAAGTCAGACAGCCTAATGGAGGGGGTGAACCTGTCCTCCGATTCAAATTCAAGAATGGCACGAATGATGACTTCCATACTTATAATTTCATGAACTCCACCAACGATGTACCCGTCTCGACATTTGTGAACACTCTGCAGGTTCTTTGTTGAAGTTTTTTTATCTTTGTATTGCCTTTCCTCATGGCCCTCTCTTTCCTTCTAGACATTTGCATTTGCAGATATTCCAACATGGTGTAAGGCTTGCGGCAACAATCAAGACAGAGGCTGTGCAGATATCGTCTCAAGCCCAAGCGCAGTAGTCTTGGTACATCATGATCGTGTTAGTCCCGTCGGCTCTGGCTTCATCGGCGCTTGCGTTACACTCGTGATTATGCTTGGCATGTTGGGTATGCTCTCCTTCCTGGGCCTCTTGACCTTCGGCAGAAAATCAGCGAGACGCTCTGTGCATGATGTGAGTGCTGTTGAGTTATCATATCTCACGAAACTAATCATGCCATCTAGAACGACTCTGACCAGGAGAAGAAATAAAAAGGAACATAATGCCCGGAGAAGAATACGAGGAAAATTTTCGACAGGAGTGTTTGGGTTCGTTTTAACCATAAGTAATGTGGTTGTAGGCTAGTAGCTTTGACGAACTATTATGTAATGTATGTACCTCATCATTCGGCACTGTACCATGTGGGACTTCTAAGTGCCCACTTTTTTGCAGACCAGATAAGGCGGGCCACTTCCTATATTCAAGTTAATAGGAGTTGGTACGTTTGGTGCAAGTCAAAGCTCTTTAGAACCGCATACGGTTGTCCCTCGAGAAGTATTGGCGGCCCGCGGGTGGTAAACTTTTCAAGTGACCTCTTCAAAATGGGTTCGAGGCGGCTGCTTTGACATTCACACTACTAGTACTAGTACAACGGACTTGCTTGCTACCTCATAAAATGGTACGTTTTGGAGGACTACGGCCAAAAGGCGACTCGAGACTAAATTGCCCTCAGGCTTTGTCCCTACTGATGGCTTGCCGTCTTGTCTGACAGTATACTCGATCTTTAAGCTCAGGCTTAAGGCTGAACTCCGGGAAATCATTGTCCCCTTGCTGGAAAATAATGTCCGAAATGGCTCACTCTGGTTGACGAGGATTTTTAGGTGCTGCATGGTCGTGGAGATGGCTAACTTTCGGGATTTCAATTTCTTGTTGAATTGCTCCGTGCTTCCTTGGGCCCGATCCAATCATCTCCGCCCTCTTCAAGCTCTCTGTGTCGACGGGGTATGGCAACAGATAGCAAAGTTTTGGGTGTAGTCGTTCTGGTTCGACATGGCGACAGGCAAGGTAAGTTTATACTTATATGTCAGCGCGAAGAGTTTTCGTTTATTACAAACAAAAGGTTTTTATCAAGATCCGACGAGTTACTCAGCGTCGAACACAGCGTTGACTCCTCTTGGTAATGTGAGCATAGTCCTAAATGAACCAACGCCTTTTCGTGCAAACCTTCTCGCCAGTTGCAACTATATCAACTCGGACAGGAGTTGAGGAACACTTATCTCGATGTCTCCTCACCTTCGTTCATTTCAACCATCAACAATGAGTTGGTGCAAGACTCACAGATCTGTATACGCGCAGATGCTGGTGGTGAAGGCGGCGTCATCTTCAATTCGGCCGTTTCCCTTCTTCAAGGCCTATATCCTCCGTCGCTGAACTATACTACTACTCTTTCCAACGGGACTAGAGTTCTCGGACCCTTAGGAGGATATCAGACCATTCCGAGTGAGCAAATCATCTGGTATTTTTCTTCGGTAACGTATCGACTGAGCAAGGGATACAGTTGAGTCTGTTGAACCTAGCAATGACGTTTCTCTCGAAGGATGGACTAGTTGTGGGGTGAGCAGTGCCAAATCAACCTCGCTCCTTATTCTTTCTGACATTCTATTGTCTAGACTTTCGTCAACGCGACAAATGCATTCTACCAGTCCGCTTTATTCGGTCAAACTGCTGCTGCTCACTCAGACTTCCTAAAAGACCTTTCGCCCTACGTCGGTGGCAGACAGACTACGTTAGTGAACATGGTATGGGCCTTTACAGTGCTGATTATGAGTTGATGACGACAACGCTTCTTCAGTGGAATGTAAAATTATTTTCTTGACTGTCTGAAAGGTGCTATATCACGAACACAGATCTTCGATTTTATGAACGTCCAGTCGATTCATAACGCCACATTTGCCAATAACCTACCTGCTGGTTATCTTGAACAGGCCAGGGACCTAGCTAATTTTCACGAGCGCGGTGTTTTCAGCTCCCCTCAGCCAAATGGGATTGGAAATAGTAAGATCATCACGGTTCAGTTTTGTTATTCAGTCGCTAATATACGCACAAACTCTTACCAGTTGCTGGTCAGACAATTCTTCCTTCAATCCTAAATGGCCTGAAAGCAATTGCGAATTCAACTAACCCTGAGAAGTTCATCCTCGAGGCTATATCTTACAAACCCTTCATTTCGCTGTTTAATATGATGGGGATAGCGCAGATCAATCCCCAACTATCTGGAATTGGTATGCCGCAATGAGTTGATTCGCAAGTCGACGAGCTGCATCTTTTATAGTCAACTACGCCTCGGCGGCTGCATTCGAAGTGCACCAGCCGAGTGCAGGAGGGGAACCTGTCATCAAATTCAAATTCAAGAACGGCACAGATGATGAATTCCAAACGTACGGTTTCCTGAACTCCACCACTGACGTTCCCGTCTCGTTATTTGTTAACACTTTAAAGGTTCAATCTTTGTCAATTTTTTTTGCACCTCGACGTTGATGAGATTGCCTCCTCTTCTAGCCATATGCCTTTTCTGATATTCCTACCTGGTGCAAAGTGTGCAGCAATTACCAAGACAGAGGCTGTGCAGACCTCGCCGTGAGCCAGGCTTCAACCTTCGTCAACCATGACCATGTTAGCCCTGTGGGGGCTGGCTTTATCGGCGCAAGTGTTGCCCTTGTGGTTGTGGCGGCATTATTAGGCATGGCATACCTCGTGGGATTCTTGAGCTTTGGAAGGAAAAAGACTGCTGGACAATCTGCTTCAGCATCATCCGCTGTGAGTACCATTTTACTAAGATTGTTATAATATTGTGCTATGGAGCTGAATAAACCCTCTAGACCGCCTCTGGGAAGATATAAGAGACCACTGAGTAGCTTTGTATGACATGAATGAATATGTATGTGTGTTACAGACAAGTGATAAAGAGTGATGAAGGATGTTTGTGTTGTCGTTGTTTATGCATGGCCAGTGATAGAAGAGATGAATGAAAATGCTGCTTTGTCGTAAAAATGATGTTTGTCATCAGTGAATGAGATGTCAATCGGACTGATCTTCTCCATCGTCGAGGTAGTTTACTACTTCATCGTAGTCAGACCCTTCGTGCCATTCATCTTTATAGGAGTTATCAATAGGAGAACCAACAACAACAAAGGCCAGTTACTCGCCGCTATTTTCTTCCTCAGGATAATCGTTCTTGTAGTACTCCTCTGCTACAATAAAAGTATTGACCTCAACATTTATAACAACTTTTAAATGCACTTACCATTAGAGTCTTCATCAGCTTCATCAACCTCTTCATCCGAATCAGAAGTAGAATCATAACCATCGCCAAATGAAGGCGGGAGGCCAGAGCTAGGTCCAAGTTTAGGTCAATTGTCGTGATTAGACTAGGTCGATGGCTTGCTTACACAGTTCCCACATTTGCGACCTCATTCCATTCGCTCAATGTTGCAGGTCGATGGTAGAAAACGTCCCATACATAATCGTTTTCGGAGGATGGGACACGGTTGCTTGTGTTAGTCAGTCCGGAGAACTGATTGGACACTTGCATTGCACTACTGGTTTCTGAATCATGCACTGAACACTGTAAATCGTTCTGTCGGCGGAAAGAATTTTATGTAACACTGACATTTAAGATAATCACTAAGCATTGGCAGAAATTTTTCCATTTCAGAAGGTTGATCTTGCTCCATCGGTTGTTCGCCAGAGGTTGGAATAGCATCATACATTTTAAAGTCAGAGACGTGTCTCCGATTTGCGAGTTCTCTTGCGGAAAGAACCTTGGGACTAGAGGTCCATCAGATAAAGTGCGGGCGCTTGTTGTCGATACTTACGGCACAGTGGGATATCGCCTAGATGGGTGTTTGGCCTGATCATTATCGACTATAGTGTATCGACGAGGCGTGTCGTCCTTCAGGTTTGCTGGTATTAGGGCAGGTGACGGGCGATTTTCATTTGTCGGCGGCACACTGGCTTTCCAATCCAGTTTCACGGCATCTTCACGAGCTAGACGAGATATTTTTTCCTGTATAGTTAGGTTAAAAATGACAAACATGAGATAGGTTCCAAGAGACAGACTTGTATGTCCTTCTGCTGATTCTCGTCCTCCCAAACATGACTCTCGACTGTTTGGGCATACTGGAACAGACCGATGCCACCTCGAGATTTCTTCCGACGGACTCGGGATTCAACCACTAAACAGATTGGTGTCAAGGAGGCAGCAATGTGTGTCTCTGTGACCAGCTACAAACCTAATGCATCCAGAGGTTCCTCGTTGCGCTTTCTCTTGATGCGCAAGATTGTAAATGATTTGCTTTCGGTGGCAGTTGAAGACATAGATGTTTGAGTGTTAGAATTCGGGTAATCCACTTGCATTTTGAATCGAGGGCAATATGGGTGATGGTGGTGGATTGTGTCCAAGAACCCCCTCCATTCTATTATGACGTCACGTGTATTTGTGTGATGAACGGAGCCGTTTTCCGAACCCTCGCCGTCATGTCGTTCAAACTTCAACCCTCGTCGTCAAGTTTCAATCGTCCAGACTGCGCGTCTAACTATTTTTCCCCCTTGCTTTGATGTCCTCGGGACGTCCTTGAATAAGTAATCTGAATGTCGACAAGGACCATTATTCCAAGAGCGCTCAGGTCAAAATAATGTCATAAATCCGTGTTCGACGGCCAGCATGAAGAATTTCTCCACTGAGTTGCGAACGTATTTGGCTGGAAGTCAAGAGTCTGGTATCGGATGCTATGAGGAGTTATCTTTGCCGATTTTCCAAAGGTCATGTCGGGCAGCGCTCATCAGGGTGGAAGATATATGTGATCTATCGTCACAATTGCCTTTGCTGGAGCGCCTCAACTCCCTCTCCCGCATAACCGGGTGGGGTACCGATCAATGACGACGACTGTATGACTACTTTGGCGACCAATCTCACCTTCTCAAGCCAGATTACATTTCCATGATCAGTCGTGACTCCTAGGACCATGTATTTAAACCTGAAGGCCTATTGCCTGTGGAGGCTCTTATCGTTCATCATGACGGCGTTTCTTTTCCTATTGCCTATCTTCACACTTTTTTTCTGTCTAGACTGTCGCAGGCGGCATCGAGACCATCGACCGATTGTTTTCTGGAGGGCCAGCTTTGTTTCTGAATGTCATACACACGCCCTAATCGGTCTCGCAGGTATTCGAGTTTTCTGTCATTCAACCAGGACAACATTAACGCTACTGAAAGACATGAAACCAGCTTGACACTTGAAATCTGTCTCCACTTTCGCCGCCTCTCTCAAAAGGTAAGTACCATCACTTTCACTGTTAAACTCCAGTAGTCTGATATTAATTCTCCAGTTCCACCATTTACTATTTGATGTTGACCAATTCGGTCTTTGGATTGAACTAACTTAACAATCCAGTTTCCCCATCCAATCTTACCAGTTATTCGAATAATAGTACAAATTTCAGTGTTATCAAACCCTTGCATGGCGTACTTCTGCTTTCGCTTTCGCTCACTCAACAACATCGCCCACTGGCGCAACCTTCCCAGGGCTGCCAGCTGTTTTCCAAGCAGCTAGAATAAGATTCACGACATCGTCAACACCCTTATTTTCCCTCACACTGGTAAAGAGAGTCGGGCCATCGCCTCTCATCAGCTTAGAATCTCTGGCCATGACCTCAAGGGAGGCGCCAACATAGGGGGCCAAGTCAATCTGAACATATCAGCACTGCGATTCGAATTCTTGAGACTAGATGCCCATTACCTTATTGATGACCAACAGGTCCGACTGAGAAATACCTGGTCCGCCTTTGCGCGGAATTTTATCTCCTCCCTAGTGCCCTATTTAGAGGATGCATAATATGCTGTTCCACAGGACTGACCGAGACATCAATGACATAGATGATGTAGTCTGCCAGTTCTCGCGAGTAATTTGCAGCTAGGTTATCTCCGCCACTTTCCACGAAGAGTAGTTGACATTCGTATTTGGCCTGGAGAGTCTCCAACGCACCCATGTTTGCACTAATATCCTCCCTGATCGCAGCATGGGGGCACCCTCCTGTTTCGATGGCAAGAATACGCGACGGCGGGAGGGCCTTGTTTTTGATCAAGAACTCCTGGTCCTCTCGTGTAAAGATATCATTTGTCACCGTTGCTAGCCGAAAAAAGTTGGTTAGAACGGGAAGCTCATCCACAATCATCTGGATACCAATATTGAACTCTTTCCTCAATCTCCTGCAAAGCTCAAGGGTCAACGCGGTTTTACCTGAACCCACAGGACTAGAAGAAGTAATTCAGCTGAGCCGTCGATTTTTTTGAATAGTTGCAAGTATGACAGACCCTCCGATGCCGACAGTGAATCCCCTTTCTTCAAAATTTCGAACAGAATAGTCTGGTAAATCGCGTTCAGAGTACTTTCCTGCATGTTCTAAGTGTTCATGGGTGTGCCCATGGTCTCCCGGTCCATCATGAGTATGAGATCCAATTCCATGATCGTGGGCATGTTCAACACCATGATCCGCCTTCGAGAGGTTGTTAATAAATTGGACGCTCATTTCCTAGGAGGGACTGTTGTGAACTCCAATAGATAAACTGAACTGGCGCCTTGTTGAGGTTAGGGTTTGGATTACTTTCTACCATAGCCTTGCGGTCCTCCTTACTCCTGGCGCTGGCTACTTGACTACGATGAAGAGGTCGAGCCTGACGCTTGTCAGTTATTCGAGCTCTGACGAGGAAGACACAGTCAAGGAATTGCCACCCAAAGCACCTCCAACGAAAAAAAGGTAGGTTACTGCAGCATCGCACCATATCATTGTCGTTTATCGCCGATTAGAAGGCTACCTCCTGTGTCCTCAAGCATAGTCCCACCTGGGCCCGTAGATAATCCCGCCCTACATCAAGGCCGCACACGAACCACACCGCATGTGGATGGGCAATTCGCGGCACATGTGTACGTCTCATTGCCCCTGGGTCGCCATTCATTGTTATACAAGGTTGTTCAAGCTATTCTATCCGACGCAAAGGAGGGCATTTCCACCTTGCACGAGATTTGGACAACTGAACCTGTTTCACAACGTCCCGAACTTCACATTTCGCTTTCACGGCCCATTTTTCTCCGAGCTCATCAGAGGGAAGACTTGAAAAGGGCAGTTAAAAATATCGCAAAAGCGCACAAAGCGTGGGTCCTTACCGCATTGCTGCAATCAATTTTACATTTTTTAATTATCTATTCGCCTCCCTCCAGGTTCGTTGTGTCGTTCGCGATCTTATCGGAGCTGGTCAACGACGAGAAAACCAGGACTTTCCTGACCATGGAAGTTGGGGCCGGTCATCACGAGGTGTGCCAGCCCTTCCTCAAGTCAATGTATGTACTCACTCAACCATGGATACAGCTACGTTCTTTGGCCAATTCACTTGCTCCTGCTTTAGAGGCTGTTCGTCAACAAGCATATTACGTCAAACCGCGATTCCACGCCTCCATCGCTTGGGCTCTCCTGAATAACCGACCGGGGACATCAGTACCATTACCGGTCGCCTCTGACGGTGCCTATGGTCCTTGTGCTACAGAAGACACTCACGTACCCACTTCGAACCCCAATTCTCCAATCACCGGCATTGGTGTATTTCCTTCAATTGTATGCCTTCCACCGGAGCTGATAACGACGCTCAATGAACGGTACAGCTCAGAGTTATCATCCCCGAAAGTAGGATCTTTTACCGTTGAGTCGATCACATTGAAAATCGGAAAAGATGTGAGCTTGTGGTGCCTAACTGGTATGTAAACTGGGCCGCATGTTGATACATCTTGTGGAACCTATTCAGTGAATATACGCTTAGGTTAAAGATCAACGCAATGCCCCGAACTTTTTTGCTCCGCGGAGGACTTTCTATGTGAATGTTTTAATTATACTTCCCCACTTTTCCTGAAGCTATTATAACGGGGTTCCTCGAATTGTTCCCCGACAACAAACCCATTCGCGCCTTTCATCAAGCTGGTACCCGCACAAGTGCCGAACTATGTGATCCCCGCTCGGAAGTATCAAGCTTCCACCCATGCGCTTCGAGTCGACCTTGGGAGGATGATTGTCCTTCCTCTTATCATCTGACCCCGAACCCCAACTGGAAGGATTGGCATTTTGTATATCCATCATGGTCCAACTCTAACCTGATAGATGGCTCTGCAAAGTCTTTGTCACTCGTCTTCTTATAGGCGAAAAGGTCTCACGTCAATCCACAGAACAGACCCATTCCGCTCAGTGCGATGAGCTTATTTTTAATTATTCGTCCCATTTTGGTAGGTTTTTCTGAATCCATTCAAATTCCAGTTTAACTGATAATAAAGTTTTTCCTTTGGTAAATCATACATCGTTGCATCGACTCACTTTACATTAAAGATTTCCCTCAGAACCAACTCATTATCTTTCGAATGTGAATGTTGAGACAGAAAAGATTATCTGTGACCCCTTGAGTCCCTTCTGGCTTCCGAGAGCCGCTGGGTCGACCTCGGTCAATGCCTTGATAGCTATTGACTTGACGGTTGCTGTTGGGCTGTCCAACTCGAAGTCGGCTTACTCAAGCTCGTCATCCCGAACATCCGGCGCTATATCCTGCCAAAGCGATCGTTCTGGACACGAGACGGCACTCTGGTCAAATCACCGCGATTGATCCATAACTCGGAATGATCGCCCGACCACTAAAGACGGACTTAGCTTTGCAGGCCCCTTACCATTGCTTTCCTCGAGTCTGGGGCGAACACCTGGCTTTATCACTTCAATTACACAATTTCCGACACCTCACGGCTTGTCCGAACCTATGGGAGTAAAACTATACGAGAGGAATTGTTCCTGCCCGAGATAACTGCCCGAATCATGCTGACTCCGTGCTGTTGGATTTGGATGTTGAACATTACACGTCCATCAACTTCTTTACTTCTTCCCCTTGTGCTAGTCCAAAAAACCTTCGCTCCTCTCAGTTCTCATAATAGAAGCAATCTATTGCCGATCCAATGTCCACACCGCTCGTTTGCATCTGAACCAGTTTACGCCGCTTTCGTGCGCTTTCTCTCCACTCATGAAGTGTCCCATTAGGAATACTGTGCCTGATATCTCTCTCACCGAGTGTCAATGTGCCAATCCCACCACCTAAAGCAAAACATTCTGTCAACCTTCATTGGCCCAGATCTTCTTGCCGAAGCCCCGTAGATCTCTGCGCGCTGTTGGTTCGCTTTAGCGTCGTTCGAAGGTTCGGATATTTTGAGTCATTCTTGGAACCCTTCTTTTTATTCCATCCCGAATTTTCATTAATGCATTTGATATCGCCTTGGCCGAGGCTTACCCCCCGCTCGTCTATGCGTGGTTATAGGAGATTTGATACACTCCAACGATTTCGATACAATTGGAAATCATTTCTCCTCGTTCGTTCATCTGCGCTGTATCTATAACTAATCTTTCCCATACAGGCTGTGCCACTCTCTAACCGCTACTCCCATCTTGATGGTGCAGTCGATCCACTGGGTAATGTCTTTTTGCAAGGATGTTAAACCTCGGAATTGTTTGAACGCGCTATAACGGCTCCTCCTTGAGGCGCATTCAAAAGGCTAATCTAACCGGCGCTGTGAGCGTAATTTCATTCACGGGATGTATACGGGAACGTTTAAAGTTAGCGGACCAACGCTCCAAGGCACGCTCACTCTGTTTAATGTTCGTTGGTGATGGCACAACCCCTTCTCACCAAGGTCAGCTTCATCACGATCATAGGTGATAGTGGGTGATTGGTGATTAATGACAGATCTTGGCCACAGTTTACTTGTCGAGGAGCCTTGAGGCAGTCAACCTGCAACACGATCTTATTTAATCCTATTGGCCCAACATTGTCGCAGCAGACGATGTTCAATTTACTTATGTCATCAGCCCATCCTGAGTTATGCCGCTCTTGACTCCGTTTCAGCGGGATGGTTATCATCCACACCTGTCCCTACGGGCGCTCTATCATCCGAGCGCACATTGACCCACCTTATCTTTTTTCTGTTCACGCAGGTAATCTTAGACTTTGTTTCTCATGGAAAGTGGTACTTCCGTGAGCCTCTAGAGTGCGGCCGTGTGGCGTTCTATTCGGTATCTGCAAACATTCGTCAAGGTCGATTAGGTTCCAGACCTGGAAACAGTACAAGGTCACCTAGTCACTGACACTACTTCTGCGTCATCTACAAATTGAAACGGAGGAGGGGGAGCGAGGAATATCATCGGGACCTTGCAAATTGTGTCGGCCGTTCCATCCCACTACGATGCGGTCAGCTGAGACTGGTATCCGTATGCGAAACGATGTCTGTGCCATTTTTCTCTGGGAAAGCACTGGCAAGTTCATAAAAATTTGAAGTCACCGTTTAGTTCAACAGCTTTACTTCAACAACTCAATATTCGACGGATCGAATGAACTACGGATTTTATCTGTGCTTAAGTAGAAAATGCAACCGATGAGAGTGAGTGCGTCTTCATGGGATGTCAAGTATCCCTCCTGGGTAAGGATGAGTCCGAATTCAAACTGACCATTTAGGAATCCGGACCTCAACTCTTTTTTTTTTGAAATCAATGGATTAACGTGCAACAAGTAATCTAGTACTAAGACGCACGAGTATGCCTGGCGGCCTACTTTTTTACTATGTACATAAATATGTGAAGTCGGCGAACTGTTATAGTGGAGGACAGAGTGTAGGCGTAGGGTTGTATAGCTGAAATGTTTCGGAGTGTAGAAGAGGGGTGGTGTATGGGAGCCCGGGGCTATGAACTGTAGTTAAGAGAGAGGAACGAGTCATAATAATTTAATCGGGGGGCGTGGGCGGAGCCCTGTTCAGTGTTCAGAGTCTTTGGGCTCCGGTTCATCGTCATAGTTTGGGGTTTCTCGTTCGTCAGGCGGCCGTCCGAGGAGGGTGAAGGCACCACTTTGTTGGAGGAATGTGGTCAGGGCTTGTATTCCGTTCTCCGTGCCCAGTATGGTTGGCAGGAATACATCTCTCGAGACTTTGTGGAGGTGGTGGCGGTGCTCGGTGAACCTGGTGCAGTGGATTAGAATGTGCTCGCGAGATTGGAATTCCTCTCCGCACGGGCAGTCTTCATCTTTTTCAGGGAAGAAGCGTCGTCGAAATTCGCCTGTGTAGGCGTGGCCCGTTCTGCACTGGATGAGTCTGCCGAAGACTTCGCGTGCAGTGTTTGAGAACCGTTTGGTCAGGCGTAGCTTGGGCTGTATGTTGTTCGAGACGGCAAATCCGCCTGTTTTGGGGGTGTTTTTCCAGCGTGTAACCCACGCTTTTTGGGTTGACAGTTTTGCCCGTCGTAGGGCATTGGCGCGGGTGGTTCCAATTGGTGCTGACCAGGCGAGGTCATTCGCCGCCTTTGCAAGTTCGTCTGCTCGTTCGTTTCCTTCAATTTCGGAGTGACCTGGGCACCAAGAAATGGAGAGTTTATGCGCGGGGTCATCGTCAAGGAATTTCCGGAGTTTGGTGTGGAAGGTGAATGCGTAGTGTTGGCCTGGTCCTGGTTTTGGGTCGAAGATAGCCCGGACAGCTGCAGTGTTATCGGCGTAGAAGTGGATGTGGTCAATTTCGGGGTGAGTGCGTGCGAACCTTACCGCTATCTTTCCACCCATCATCAACCCGGCCATTTCTGCGTCGTACACTTCTGCCTTCCCTCCCATGCCCATCATTCTTGCCTTTACTTCACTCCCTTTGTGGTACATCACGACTCCAGCCCCCGCCCTCGGGAATCCGCTCTTCTGCATTAGCGATCCATCTGAATAGATGATCAAGTTCTTATCGGATCTGGCAAGTTCTTCTACCTGTTCTGTGTGTCGGGTCCCAGCATCTTCTCGCTCTTCTTCTGGGTCCTCCGATTTTGGGTCGTGTGGTTGGATCAGAACACGGTCTCCATAGCTGGCTGCGGTCTTCCGCCATGGCGGCATCAGGAATGGATCAATGCGCTCGTGGTCGTGTGATGTGTGTTTTGCAATCTCCAGAAGTGGGGTTGTCCTTTTTTTGTTCGTTGCGGAGGTGTTGGGGTACCTGGGGGGGAGAGGTGGAGGTGCTGTTGGATTTGCGCCCTCTCTCCATGTGTTGGGCAGTCGTTGGATGATTGGGTTGGTGGGGCTTAGTTTGTTGAACCGTATGGCACACCGCCTTGATTGTTGTTTGATTTGGAGGTCGAGGGGTGGGATGGATGCCTCGATTTCCAGTGCCTCAGTTGGTGTTGTTTTGAAGGCTGCACATATCAGGTGTAGGGCCCTTCGTTGGACTTTAGCCAACGGCTTTAGTTGTTTTGCGGTACCGTTTACCCAGAGCGGGCATGCATATAGGATTTTTGGAACCACACATGCAATGTATAGGCGGCGTAGGAGGGTTTGGCTTAATCCCTTGACTGTATTAGCAAGCATCGTCATTCCGTTGACTGCTTGTTCACCCCGGGCTGCTGCAAGCTTCACGTGTTGGACAAAGAGGAGTTTCCTGTCAAAGTGTACCCCAAGCCATCTCACTGTGGCTTCTGGGGTCACAATTCTGCATTTTCCATCGCTGTCGTTGAAGGTCATTGATGGAGACCCATCATTTCGGCGTCTGGTGTAGTGCATTAGTTCCCTCTTTGCGAAGTCGGGGGACAGTCCTGCGCTTGTTAGCCACTTTTCTGCTGTCAGGTAGGCTGTGTGTAGGAGGATGATGTTGGTGTCGAGAGATTTTGATGACACAAAGAGTTTGCCATCATCCACATACATGAACATATGGATGTTGGTTGGTTTGTCGGGTATTGGTGTGGTTGTTGTTTGGGTTTTCGGCTTGAATAACTCTAGTAGTTCTGCTGTGTAGAATGCTGCTAGGATCGGGGAGATTGGGGATCCTTGGGGAATGCCATTTTCTACAACGGCCATTTCCCCTCTTTTTCCATCTAGGCAGACTGCTGCTTCGCGGTTGCTCAGGAAGCTTGCAACCCATCTAACATATTCAAGTGGTATGCCTTTCCTGCGGAGCTCTGAGAGGAGTCTCTTGTGGTTGACAAAGTCAAAGTATCCCTTTATGTCGAACGTTAGTGCTGAGGTGACCTTCCCATGGTTCCAGGCACAGTGGACATCATTTGTGAATGAGAGGATGGCATCTGCAGTGGAGCTGTTTGATCGGCCCCCAAATTGGTTGTCTGGGATAAGATTGTGGCTCCCAGCAAGGAATGTTAGTCGGCGGGCCATGACTTTTTCGAGGATTTTGCCGAGGCATTCAAGTAGGGTTATTAGGCGGTAGGCTCGGGGGTTGGAGTAGTCGGGCTTGTTTGGTTTCCGCAGGGCTACTGCTACTGCTTTCCGCCATGCTTTTGGGTGGTATCCTGTCTCCACACACTTCTGCATGAGGGCTGTAATGTATTTGCAGCATGTTGGGTTTTTCCATGCCCATTTTATTGCCTGGTAGGATATCTGTGATGGCCCCGGTGCTGAGCTCACACTTACCCCAGCTATAGCTTCATCGATCTCGGTTGGTGTGATGGGTGTAAAGACAATGTCGCCTTCCAGGCGGTCTGTCAGGTTTGGCTGTGACTCTGTCTCAAGCTGCGGTGGAGGCTGGTATAGTTCACGCCTGATTGCATCGCACTTGTCTTTGTGGCTAACTGCTTTTGGTGTTCCCTCGCCAGTCGAGATTGGGGGTGTGGGGTAGTTGCGGGTCCCTTTGGACCATTCCTGGAATCCCCATATGTCGCTTGAAGTGGCCGCCTCAAGCTTCTCAGTTGCCCATCCTTGTTTTTTGAATTTGCATAGGCGTTTGAAGAAGTTGCGGGCGCGTTTGATTCTGTTACGTATGGTCCCTCCTGTATTTTGGTCAAGTGCATTCTGATGTTGTTTTTGCTCTTCTCTAGCTTTTGCGACTCGTTGCGATGCTCCTGCCAGCTCATCGTCCCACCATGGCTTTGCCTGCGGGCACTGGGTGCGTACCTTTCCTGCTTTTCCGATGGTATTGAGGATGCACTGTGTTAGCGCCTGCTCACAGCTGTCCAGGTTGTCGTTTGTCAGAGGTTCTTCTGTCAGAAGCATTTCCAGTGTTTCCTTAGCCGCTGTCATTTCCTCTTCTATTGCTTCTGTCCACACCTCCATTTTGACATCCTTCAAGCTGTACTTTTCCCCTGTTATGTTATGGATCTCTGTTGGTGCGTGGTTGATTGTGAATTTGATTGCATAGTGGTCTGAGTCATGTGCTAGGCTCGGGTCTATGGCCCATTCCTGGACAATGTTTGATGCAGCAGCTGGGCCATTCGCAAATGTCAGGTCAATGTAGTGCTTGGAAGTCCGGTTGCAAAACTGCAAAAAGACCGTAACCGAACCGGACCCAGACTGATGAGGACCGCAAAACCCGAGGACCGATGAAGACCGTTAACCGCGGTCCGGTTAACGGTCTACCATATTCTCGAAAATCTGAGGACCGATGCGAAACCGGTTTTAACCGGTTCCAACCGGTCGTTCGGGCTGTAATTTTACACGTAAATACCGCCAATAAATACCTTTCCGACGACTCTAAGATCATAATTTTAAACGAAAAACTCATAAAGTTACAGTCAAATTCGTGAAATTACTCGAATTCAACTACATTTATGTCTAATTTCCTTAATTGTCAGTGAATATTCGTGTTTTTGACCTCATTTTGGAGAGGAAAATAGCTGTGTTTTAATTAGCTAGCTTAAATCCATTCTAGTGGTGTTAATACCCGCTAATTTCACTGATTAAATGGCTAAATACTGATCTGGGACTGTAAATAGAGGGAAAAACCGGTTTTTAACCAGTCCTGAACCGGTTTTGACCGTAACTGGTCAAGACCGGTTCATAGACCGGCAAAAAACCGACCTTAACCGGTCTACTGCAGTCCGGTTCGGTTTTTTGCACTTTCTGAATTTTGATAGACCGGTCCCGGTCTGCGGTTAAGGCTCTCGAGGCCAAAAAACCGGACCGGACCGGACTTTCAAGCACTAGGTCAATGACTGATGGTCGCTCATTTCTGTTTCGTTGGGGGTGGGTGATTTCGCCTTTGGGGTTCAGGAGTGCAAACCCTTTCTCTGATAGCCAGTCCACAATGTTTTCAGTTAGCTGATCTCCTTGCACAGGCCATGCTGACCAGAGATCGTGATGTAGGTTGAAGTCTCCAGTTATGATGGTGGGGTGGTTGTTTGTGAGGTTGAGGTGACGCAGTCTATTGAGAATGCACCCCCTCTTCTGCCCGGGTGTATCGTTATATGTGTTTATGATTGTTACATGTGGCTGACCAGGTTGGTTTATGTCTAGTATTTGTGCATCGCAGTCTTCAAGAATATCTGTTCGCAAAGTAATCTCAAAGTCCTCTCGCTGGCGGTAGTACGTCATTGTTCGTGGGCGTGCCTCTGTGTGTCTGGTTACGGGTATTATTGGTATCCACCCCTGGAGTGCTAGTGACTGGTCCTTGTATGTCCTTTCCGTTCTCCCTCCCAATGAAACCCCATGCTGGTTCTTGTAGTAGGATAATGTCCAGGTCGTTGATGTGTTTGTTGAGTAGGTTAATGACCACATCCTTCTTTCGTTGGGCATTGAGCTGTGCAATCCGTATTGGCTGTGTGCAATGTTTCTCAGCTGGTGTATCTAACATTCAAAGGAGCTGGGGGGAGTGGGTTCAACTGGTCCTGGTATCGCCTCACCATTCCATGTCACCACCATGTTGTGAGGTGCTTCCGGGTCTATCAAGGAAAACATATTCTGTGAGCTCAGCAGGAAATCGGGTTCACCATATGGAAGAAGGGTGGTTTTTATCTTGGCTGCAGTGTTTTTCTTTGCACGGGGTTTGGGTTTGGTTGTGGGTAGTGGTTGTGGCATCGGGATGGTGGCCCTCCATGGGTTGTCTGAATTCTCAGCTTTCCGTTCATAGCTGCGTGCTGTCCCATATTTGCTCAGGCGGGCAGGGCAGCGGCGAGAGTCTGATGTGTGGTTGTAGGCGAACCTGTCGGCGCCAGCTGCCTTGCAGTTTACACACTTCAAATAGTGGTCACACCCTACTCCGTCTGCTTCAGTTGCCATGTCGCCATTTTGGTTCATTGTGATACAGGTCTGGCATTCTGTTACAGGGTGGTTCGATTCTGCATGGTCTTCTCCACAGAGGCGGCATGTATCATTTGTGGCCTTACACTTGTCAGCGTTGTGGTCCCACCCCCAGCACTTCTTACATTGTTTAGTGGACGATCTTGGTATGCACGTAAGGTGCAATGGCGGCCAAATGCTGCTAGAGTTCTCCCAGACAGGATAGCCTTTGCAACACCCTCATTGTCAACTGCAAAAACAACTGACGAGCGGCTTGTTCTTCTTGTTTCTTCCAGTGTCCGCATCCAGCGGGGTTTAGCCACCAGGTGTATCTCCGACTTTGCATATATGGGGTTGCAGGCCACCAGTTCACTGTGGATAGATTCTGCTGTGTACACTCCTCGGGATCCATCTACATGGATGGCCACTGTGCTCAGTCCATCCACCTGGATTTTAAACCACCGTTTGTCCTCTCTCGTTTCAACCTGTCGTCCTTGTGCAATTTTAGCTTTGAATAGGTCTGAGAACGGGGCTAGGTCTGCTGCTGTTTGGTCATCCCTGGTAGACAGGATGAGGTTTCCTTGGTTGTTGTAGCATGCTGCTACGATTTTAAGATGGGACGAGGTCTGGTTCTCAGCGAGGGCTTGGTTAACAATGTTAACGATTTCCAGTGAGTCCATGCGTTGGCCTGCTGGTATTCCATCCGGGAGGAATTGGACTACCAGGCGGGTTGGGTGGTGGGCTCTATTTGGGTTTGTTGGCAGTCGCGCCGCCTTGGATGCATATGTTTCCGCTGATGGGGTTTTGGTTGCAGGTTGCCCGCCTGCATTTTTCCCTTTTTGTTGGGCCACTGAGTTCGAGCTGCTTTGGGACCCCAAGCTGGCTTGTAGGTCTGGTGTAGCATTGATACGAGTCACAACAGTAGCCAGGTTCCGGGTGGTTTCCAATGAGTTGTTGAGGATGTTGTCCAGCTTGTTGTTGGCAATGCTGTTATTGGCTTTTGTGTCCTCTGCTGAGTTGTGGACTTTCTGTGAGACGGCAAGAATGGCTGCAAGCAGGGTGTCATGGCGGTCCTTAGCTGTCTGGAATGCCTCTCCTGTTAGAATTTCAGTAATTTCCTTCAGATACTCGTTGGTCATCTCATCTTCTCTAGCAGCTGAGACTCCATTGGATAGGGCTAAGGCTCGGAGGAAGTTGCATGCATCTCTCAGGTTTGTGCGGAGGTTGGTGAGTTTTTCTCCTTCTGTGAAGGCACTTGTCGGTGTCATTGACTCATCATCATTTTCGAAGGACTGGGTGTCCTGGTCCATAGGCGAGAAAACATCGTCGATGGGTCCAACTGGGTCAGGATAGGGGGCTGCGGTCCACCTTGGACTATGGGTAGGTTCTGTAGGTCCTGTCTCCTCTAACATGGAGTCAGACTCTGAGTCCGAGCAGTTCTGCATGAGAGGTCTGTTTGTTGGTGTCGAGCTGTGGTCGCCTTTGGTTGGGGTCCTTTGATTGTCTGGTATGCCTGGTACCTTAGCCTTGGAGGGGGTAACACGCGCTGCCAATATGGAGCCTATTGCTTTGGCTTTCGCCACAATCCCTGGACGTTGTGCATCCATTATAGAGCTCACACTTGACTTTCGGGCTTCACGTATATGTGTCTCAGCTTTTGTTGGGCCAACGTTGTTTTCAGGTGGGTGCTCTTTGGTCTTTCTAGGAGGGTCTGGGGTTTTTATAGTGCTCATTTTATTACTCAAAAACGTATACTCCTTTTTGTGTGCTCTATTCTTGGTATAAGATACTGTGGGAATACGCGCGAGGTGGTAGTACGAGATCAAGGAGCGATGGACCTCAACTCTTTGGGGTTCAGTGTTAAGGGCCCTTTGGGAAGAAGCCTTCATATAGCTGACCAATGTCGTGTAAATAGTGAGTGTCCTCGGATCGGCTAAAAGAGCACAAGACTTCAACGCAACAAACTATCTGATCAGTGAACTTGAATTTCCCGCGACAGCACAATATTAATAACCCGAATTTGTGGCCGTCGGTCGAGAGGAATGCCATTTTCACCCCTCCTCCGTGTTCTCAGAACTCAAGTTAAAGACTGGTATCAGTCACCTGGACTGGGCGACAGTTGATTATGGCGAGTAGTTTTTACACACGACAACCGGAAAGGCCATCTGTTCTGCTCTTTGCCTTCCCCTGAAGTGCCCATCAGTGAAGCAAGTTTAGCGACCTTGATGATCTGCGGACAGTGGAACGTAAATTTTTAAGACCCCTTTGGTAATAATTTGCAATGGAGAACGATGAAGGGGTCGGAATAGGTATTAAACGCGCGCTTTTTTACCGTCCAATGAGAATGCCTGGTAGATAGATTAAGAGCCAAAACAATCCTGCTGTCAAATGTGTTGATAGACATGAGGCTTTCGGTGTTCGAACGCAACAGGGATTTAGAATCTCCGGTGTATGTATATATAGTGAGATGGGTTCATGCGAAGGTCTCGACCACATGTAGCGTTTGAAATTTTTGGACGAGTCATCGGACTTGATATCTGGCCGACAAGGTTTAAGCGCCTAGTGCCTATATAGCCACCCTGTTCTGTATTTTATAAAATGGCCAGGAAATAGAAAAAAAAATGGGCGGATTAAGTCAGGAGGGTGCTAGTCAATATAATTTAATGATGAGTTTTGGAGGTGAGAATGAGCACTTTGGGTAGTAGTTATTCTAATTCCAATTTGATCCGTCTCATTCATCACTCAAAGTAAGCTTATAATCCGACAGCTTGGAGAGGTCAGTGTTCCAAGAAGATAAAAGGCCGTGATTCTTTTAATTTCTTTAGTCGAAGTTCTTTCTATAATTCTTCCAGTCCATCATGGTGATCGTGCAAGCGGCTCGAGGGGAAACCTTAACCAGCTCAATTCCCAAAAAACCAAAGCAAATAAAAAATATACAATACGGATGGAGCGACTATTAAATTATGCCAAGCCCTCCTGAAAAAGTCAGAGTCAAACGGTTGACTTTCGATTGGTGGAATCGAAGAGGAAGTCAATTGTATATCTTTAAAGAATGATACCCTCTTCCACAGGAGGTCAGCTGTGCATTGTACACTGCACACGGATAAGAAGCACTGACATTTCATTAAAGATTTTCATTATAGTCAAGTCAAACAAATTATCTAACCCTGAATTGAAACTGATCATGATCGTTGAAGCGGAAGTGACATCTGAGGAAGACGACAGGAACCCATATGACCCAAGTCCACCCGACTTGCCTTCAAAAGAAACCTTCGTTGAGGTTGATTAGTTCGCAATTGAGCTAGTAACTCAGGTCTCGAAGCCATAGAACTAAAAGGAGGCAACCAAGTCCAAAGAGGCAATCAAACTTGGTTCAATGGGAAAATCAAATCGACGTTCCTCTGTTCCTCGCTATCTCCATGACATATGGACCCAAGGTTTGTATGTGAACTAAATTCACGGTGTTGGGAGATAGATACTTATTTTCTCAGTGGCATTTGTTGCGGAACGTGTTCCGTTGTAGAGTACAGTCAAGTTGTTGAGCTTGGGTGTGTGGGCAGAGGGCACGCAAACATGCTCTAAAACGAAAAACGTTCCGGAGTATTTTGTCCAGGGAAAGTCGGAGAATGACCAATCACGAGGATGCCATCTTGAAATTCATCTGGTCTAGATATTCACGGAAATGTGCCTTCGAATCGATAGGTAGGCGATAAAAAATTAAGTTTAATTGGAGTTTTTTTGGTGCAGTACAAGGGCCTGAAGAAACTGGAACCAGTCCCCAAGCCTAGATTTCCGGGAAGGCTTTGGAGTCGGAGAAGGGGTTAATACCACTCCGAGTCGTATTGTACCAACAAGGTCTCCGGTCCATGGCTCTTGTCGCCCAGGTCTCCGGTGTGGGTTCGACGGACGGCCAAGTCAAGTATCCAGAATATTTTTCATTCCACCGCTTTCGTCGACTCGATTCAAGAATTGAACGAGCAACATTTACTAGAGCACCAATGCTTTCTTCTGTTCTGAACCAAACCGACTTTACATACCAATTGCCGAATAGAAAAAATTGACGCTGGAAAAGCTTCCAGGAAAAAGAGACAGACAGACAGGGAAGAGGTAGTCGCGAAATGTGTGGAACACGACAGCAAAGCCGCGCAAATGTTTGTGCTCTGAGATTCCTGTCAGCGGCCCATGTCATGGAACGTGTCTCGACCGCGAAGGAGGAGGGAGAAAACGTAAGTACGTACATGTGTGTCGGGTGGGCAGAAAGGGTCAAGGGTATAGGGCAAGCGCGCTGCTGCGGCAAGCATTCGCTGAAACGAAAAACGTTCCGTGCAACTTTCATTCACTGGAATCCCGGATTGGCCGTCGCAACCCTCCGCGGTTCCTTTGAAGTCGTACTCATTTGCCAAATATGCTGCTGCGCAATGAGTGTCAGCATCCGCCGAATGGAAATGGGGATGAAACCTTGAAAGCGAAAAAAAAGTTTGTCCGAAAAGCACGCCCATTCCGCCGTAGTCAAGCGTTCTCTGTCGCGAGTGAGAACGACGAGTTTAGAGTTGATTTGGAGGTTTGTTCTGGGTCTCGACGCGCTTCGCGAAGCTAGGTGGTTAATGAAGCCATTCCTAGCGTGGTAGAGTAGTACATACTCCACTGAAATAGAACCTTTGTTAAAAATAATTCAAGTTTTGCCGGCCGTGACTCTAATTCGCAGTATTGAGACTGGGCCGCATACCAGTTCTCATATAGAGAGGGGGGATACCATTGCGAATGGGGTTTTTAGACCTCGTACAAGGAATGGTCACCTCTGAGTCGGTGTTATTCCCTGAAGGTTTAGCGCCCTACATTCATTCGATTGGCTGTGAAATTTCTTTGCAAGGTTTGCACCAAAACAGTCACGGCGTCGTTTAATGAACATCATTCATTGTCGATGTCTGCCCAAGGGAATTAGGGTCAGTTGATACAGACAAAGAACCAGTTCTACTCACCAATACAGTCAGTTGAACCAGCAGAGACCCCTTCTGTCAACTCTTTTGCTCAAGGTTGAATAATTTTCTTGTTCCATTTGGAAGTCATCTCATCCAAGTTCTTGTCTTCTGTCGTTGTCGCTGTGAACAGTACGTCTGACTGGAGGCACTGAAGGACGAAGCGTCCTCCCGCTCTCAGGCTGTCGTTATCGTTGTTGTATGTTTTGTCCGTTGTCGGGCTGCCAGTGTCGGTGGAAGGCAAGGAACCGAAGTAGGACGATCACCTGCGCCACATCCGTCCGTACACGGTCCGGTATGTCCGCTTCCATATTTGGGAGTTGTGAGAGATCGACGCTGGAGCAAGTTCGCGCTGGGAAGTAATCAGAAAACTCACCTCCATCGCCAACTCAGAAGATTACGGGGCACTAAAGCTGTGAATGGTTTGAGTTATAGATTTCATTTAGATACTGGAGCTTGGAGTTCAATATTTTCAACGCCTTAGGCGGAGCGCCTCTCAACTAGAAGCACTCGCCAAATGCCATGAAAAATACTACAGCGACCCATTCCATTCTCAAGCAAGTACCAAGAAGCTCAAAAATTGACCTGCTAGCTCTGCTTTTCAAACATGCCCGACTAACGAACTATGTTTTAGTCGCCGCTTCCATGTCCGTGGGCTGACAACGGACGCCAGACCTTTGGAGGAAATCGAAGTCGAAGTGGAGGCAGGAGGCCCAGGTCAGACGGACGCCCAGAGTGCGCCGTGGCAGAAGCCGTCTGGTGTCGGCTAGCGCGAAAGCAAGTCGAAGTCGAAGCGCAAGCCACGCAGGACGTCGCGCGCACCGACGCCAGTGCCATTCCTGCTGCCGGGTGGCAATGGCAGAACCCGTCCGCTGTCCAGTGTCGACTAGCCACTGGCATGTACTTGGAACGCGAGTTCGGACTCGGACTGACGGAGCGACGAGGGGGATTCGATGATCGATTTGATGTGTTGATTATGCCTCGGGAGTGGGCAGGCGCCGCCGCCGCCGCCACCGCCACGCGCACGATCGCCATCATGGGAATCGAAGACGAAGGCGAAAAAAAAAATTGAGCAGTTGTAGCCAACACCGACGCAGGAGCATGCATATCCGCTGGGCAAAAGGCTGGCGGAGGGATCAATAGGCAAGCATCAGTACCGAGTCTGGAATTCGGGAAAGCTTGCGGGAGGCACGACGACGATGGCGACGTTTCGCCCGCTGCCCGTTGCTTGGTCGAATAGGTTGACGAGCTCTGCACGTAGCTTTGGATTATTTTCATTATAACCCAGAGCTGGTGGGCTGTCGACTTCGAGCTCCTGCCGTACCCAATGCAGCCGATCGCGCAGAATGGCGCTCTCGATGGCTGGGCCAAGGAGGCAGCGCATGACGTGCAGGACGGCAAGAGAGTTTTCGAGGGATTTTCGGCTTTCATGTGTTCCGTTTGTTCCTTCAATGTCACCCTCAGAATCAAACGAGTCTTCCCTGAACTGCACCCCTAATTTTACTTCAGCTGCACGAAGAAAGGTGTTCCACGACGCGTACGCAGAGTCGCGGAGGCGGCCTAGGCGATGCATCGCGGGGGATGCAGCTGTGCCGGGCTCGGGTTCGTCGTATTCCGGGTTTGGGTCGGGGTTGCGAGACCAGCGGGCGGGGACGGTGGCTGATTTTTTGGTGGGGCTGGTAGACGAGGTTTTGGGAGTGGGTACTGCATTGTCGAGTGCCTTTGCGAGGAGGGCGCGCCAGGTGACTTTGCGGATAGACAGTACGACGGCTGGGTCGAGGGTGAGCGGATCTGCGTGAAGGAGCCATTGCGATGGGACTTGGGCTGCGAGGTGGTATGCTGATATGGGGAGGTGGCGCGTGGATGGCGGGTAGTCTATATTTTTATGTAGATTAGGCAGAGGTTGACAGGAAAAGAAGGACATACCTGATGGGTTCATAAGGTTGTAGCAGCAGCCAACTGCAACAAGACCAGCAGGATACCAGTGGGTCCTGGGGTTCCGGGCAGCTGCGATAAATGCACGGAGGATGTCTGGGGTCAATGAACCGCAGGCATGGAGGGCGACGAAAAGAACAGGTACGCGTTCAGTTCCATCGTGACTGGCCCAGTTATCAACGGTGCTGAGCAAAGACTCTGGAGAAATGAAAACGATCTGATGATCAATGGGTGGACTGGCGTCGGGGAGTAAACGTCCTTCCCATCGACGAGCCCCGCGGCTCTGCTCCACATCAGCATCAAGTGCAAGGATATGCGCAAGAGGGAGACGGGCCTTAAGGGCGCGGGTGAGATAGCCTTGGCCTGCGCCGATGTCGACGATGCGTAGGGAGTGCTCGGGGAGATCGACTGCGAGACGGGCGGTGTAGGCGGCCATGCGTGCTACTTCGTGGGCCTTTTTGGGGGACATACCCTGAGTGGAGATGGGTGGAGCATGGAGGGGTATGGGATCGCGGGGGAGCTGGACGGCGCGGATGGCAGCGATCAGATGTTGGAGGTCGGCGGGGACGTCGGGGTCCGGGATGGCCGCGCCCGAATAGAGAGCCACGAGGTGGAGGAGATCTGCGCGGAAAGAAGGAGCAGGATGGGTATTTGGGTGGGTGGAGAGCAGCTGGAGCGTGCGCGGGCTGGTCAGTGGGTCGGACTCGTCGGGGACAGGAGACATGTTTGACATGATTTGCAGCTCGGCGTGCTCGGGCCAACATACCTAATATCTCTCTCCCACCCACTCCCCTCCCCTCCCCTCCCATGTCTCTCCTCATCGTCCTCGTCGTCTCCGCCGTCCTTCTCTCCTTCTTCCGCCCCTTCCTCCTTCTCCTCTTCCGCCAGCTCCGTTCTCCCCTCCGCCATCTACCCGGCCCGCCATCCCCGTCCTTCTTCATGGGCAACCTCGAGCAGATGCACGACATGGAGAACAACAACCTCATAGCAAACTGGGTCACCGCGTACGGGAACACCTTTGTCTACCGCGGCTTCATTGGCGGCTGCCGTCTCATGACTACAGACCCCGTTGCAGTCGCCCACATCCTCGGCAACGCCTATCACTACCCAAAACCCGATTTCGTCAGAGACAGTCTGGCGAGCATGGCAGCCGGACACGACGGGTTGCTCACTGTTGAGGGCGATGATCACAGACGTCAGGTATGCCACTCCCAATCTCTGCTCCCGAGACTCTCTGACACTCGATCACCAGCGAAAGATTCTGGTGGGTATTTTTATCTTATCTCCCTCAAAACAACGTGACCGCATCTGGCAATGGCATTCAATTCTTCTTCTCCAACTCACCACCACCACCTCTGCAGACACCCGCTTTCTCTTCATCCCACATCAAGTCTCTAACCCCTATTTTCTGGGACAAAGCCACCGAGGTGCGCCCACTTTTTCTTTTTCTGTCACCTTCCAATGTCGATCACAAAAACAACCAGCTACGCGACATCTGGCTCTCCCAACTGGATACCCCCTACTCCACCCATGACCCTGGTCGCGAAAGCTCCGTCACCCGCGTCGACGTTCTCGTCTGGCTTGGCAGAGCCACGCTCGATGTCATTGGTCTAGCAGGCGCGTTGTCCATCAGTCCTCATGTCAACTCATTAATTGACGTATTACTCCAGGTTTCGGGTATGCTTTCAACGCACTCACAGATGACTCCAATGAACTTGCGCGCGCTTTTGGCGTCATTTTCTCCACCGCCCGCAAATTTCGTGTCATGACCATCCTTCAGGTGTGGTTTCCCATTTTGAGACGCTTTGTGAGTCTTTTTCTCTTCCCACTTTTCTTTTCTTTTCTTCCCTGTTTTGTTTTTCGCGTTTCCTTTATTGGACTTGTAGGCGTCTACCAACATTTCATAACCTGTCGCCCACGCTCAGTGTTGTGTTCTCGATGGGATGGTGGCGCCAAGGCCTCGATCCAGCACTTGACAGTACTGCACGTCATGACTTGACACCCTGGCAGATACTCCCGCCGGCTGAGCGGGCGTCCGTCCGCGTTCGTCCGTGGACTGGCTTGTCGTTCGCTGGAGCATGTCCAGCGATGACAGCGGCTGCCGCAGGTTATTACCTGTCCTCTGTCCACCCGATACCGCCGTCGATCGGGACAGCTCAGGGGCTATGCTCGTTTGCAGCAGCAAATCGCCCTCTGTCCCATGCACTCTGCAATTCGACCATTCTCTGTGCGGTTTTGTTGCATGATAACATTTTTAAGTGGCGGGCACTACTCTGCTCCATTTTTCTTTCTGAAATTGGCGAGTCGGCTTGCCTTTTTCAGAAATTCTCCGTCATCGTGAACGGAGGTTTTGCTCCGCGTGTCATTGATCTCGACATTTGCTTCCGTTTCCGTTTTCGATTTGGTTCCTTTAGGCTTCGTCATGGCAGGCCTGCATTACCCATCACCTTTATCACATCGTTTGATTTTCTAGTCGAGCATGGCAGGATGTGCTAGAGCCCTTGCCCAGTGACGTGTGGAGGCTGAGGCTGGGTCTTGTTGACATCGTCTATCTAGCTTTCATTTTCTATTGATCATAGCGGTGTTCCTAATCGGGCATTGCGGGTTTATCGTCATGTGCATCTAGGTTTGCTGGGGTCGGTGATTTGGACGTTGCGAACGATTTTGGGTTGACGTCGGGCGTTTTCAATTTTATTCGTTGTATTTATTCTTTATATTTCCTTGGGTCTCCCATGAGATCCCAGGCTTTCTCCTCTTCCACGATTGTGTCTTGAAACCATGTGCTAACCACAATATTCTTTAATATAGCGCCGGAACAATGCCACAATGATAGAAGCGCAGCACACAATGCGGCGTATTGGGCTGGAGCTGATCGATGAGAAACGGGTGATGTTTACTGAGGAGCGCGAGGCGGCGCTGCGGAGCGCAAAAGCGAAGGAACACCGACTGTCTCCGCCGCAGAGCGTGAAGGAGCTACAGGGCAGGGATATTCTAAGCGTTCTCAGTATGTTTTTATTCATTGAGCTTAAGAGATACCTGCTAATCTACCTACAGTTCGATCGAATATGTCCTCTGACCCAGCGCAACGCATGTCGGTCGAAGAAGTGCTTTGCCAGATTTCAACGTTCCTTGCAGCAGGGCACGAAACGACATCTTCCGCGCTAACGTGGTGCTTGTATGCCCTCGCGCAAAACCAGCAAGCGCAGGAGAAGCTGCGTGCCGCTTTACGGGCCGTCGAAGGCTCATCCGACTCATCAGACCCTCTAGCAAGACAGGACGACCTCACAGACGACCTCACGCGGTGCGAGTACCTTGACTGGGTGGTACGCGAGTCGCTGAGGCTGCACGCGCCGGTGACGAACACGATGCGGGTATGCATGCGCGATGAGGACGAGATCCCGCTGCAGGCGCACTTAGGCCAAGGTCAAGGTCGAGGTGACGGGTTCACCAACGCACCCGGGTCGGAGAAGCTAAGCATCCCCGTGAAGAAATGGGACATCATCAGCGTGCCGATCCAGGAGATCAATAGGAGCGAGGCGTTTTGGGGGGAGGATGCGAAGGTGTTTAGGTGAGCCCGTCGTTCTCGTTGGTTTCAGTGTCGTTTTCCGTTTTGGTTCGTTTGCACTGCGTTCCGTTTTTCCGTCTGCTTTGTGGCGTGCTTTCGCAATTCACGGATTGCAATGTGTTTTGGTTTTGCCTCTGCTTCGGTGTCGGATTCTTTCCCATTGCATCTTTCTCTTGGCCGTGGATGGAATTTTCTCGGTGGCTTTGTTCTGCCTCCGTGTGCTGGATGGTTCACGATGCAGATGGGTATATCTCATTATGGATTTGGGGTTCGGGCTGCAGGGAGATTCAAATGATGGATGGTCCAGGATTAGAGCTCGTCTGCACAGCCATTTCCAATTCCAACGGACGGCTGATGGCTTGATTGTGTCACTCATTCATTCATGCCATTCACGTCTGTCCGAGCACGGAGGGTCGGTTCGCGATTCGCGGAGTCTGCTTCCTCGATTCGACCGTGTATGTACGGATTCGTCTCGCTTCCCCCTCGTGTTGGGTGCGGGTTTCGAACGGGTCGGGTCTTTCGCCTGGCTACTGTGGCTCTGGCCTGATCCTATCATATCATCCCACTCGACTCCATTATTTCTCCAACAAGCCAAGTCCAGGACGAAGCCTGACGAAGCCGGATGGTTTGGTAACGGGGAAACAGGTTAGTGGATCCCTGCAAAGTAGGCGATTCTTGATTAGGAGCGAGATAGCCACATCTCCGCGGCACCCCATTTCTGGCGCAATATGCGGTCTCTACTGCTATCATGTGTTGCTGTGCATCTGGCCACGAGCCCTCAGCGACTATGTGCTATCATTGATCCATTTTTGTTATGCGGTCCTGCTGCGATGTGCATTTCGCCTTTTTACCTGCTTGTGGAAATGGGCGTCTTATCTACATCTCTTGCTTTCGAGAGATTTGTATCTCATGGGCAGAATCACATTCAGAGTCATGGAAAGAAAAGAAAGTCATTCAAGTTCTAATCTGTTTTGGGCTTGCCTTGGCGAAGGGCCAATTGTTCCTCTCCGTTTTTCGATAGGACTGCTTCCCCTTCTGTATTGGTTGAATTCCCTTTTTCTATTCCTCTCGTCATTCTAATTGTGCTTGCATTCATGATTCATGACCCTTATCTGATCACACCGTTTTCTTTGCATTTGTACCTATAGGCCAGAACGCTGGGCTGCACCTCCCCAAGAAGCGCGCGCGATTCCAGGGCTGTACGCGAATACGTTGACGTTCCTGAACGGTAACCCACTCGGCGGCAATCGGGCGTGCATTGGATACAAGTTTGCGCTCATCGAGTGAGTTTATTCATTTTCTGGTTTTCTCGTTATCTGTTTCGTTCGCACTGGCTCTTTCTGGTTTCTTTGTTTTTTTCTTCGCCTTACTTTGTTGTCTTGTCATTCATTTCGCCTCGCGTCTTTTTCATATCTTGCCTTTCGCTTCCGAGGGGGAGTCAATGTGTTGTTCATTGCTCGCCTTGCCACGGGATCGCATTCACCATACTGGCTTTCATTGTATGATGGGGGTGTGAGAAACCCCGGAGTAATTGTTTACGGCTCTCCCTCTGTGCTTCTCACCAGTGCAAAAGAGAACAAATACAAAGCTATGCGCATATCGATTTTAGCATATGCACCGTATCTGTGGCCTGCATCATGGCTTGCAGGGTGTATTCTCGATATCTATAGACTGTCCTTTTGTATCCCTGCAGTATGGGGATGTGGGGCTGGATTTGCAATCCCTTCCTTACCTTTGTTCCCAAACCCTCTGTTGTTTATCCTCCTTCTTTTCCCCTGGACAATGTGTGTACTATTTCTGTTTCGATCTTCATTTGATTTGCTTCCGTCTCCTATGCGGGTGTGTTGTGATACGGGAAGCGCGATGCGTGGACCCTATGTTTTTGTTGTGGTTCGATTTACTTCCGTGTCGGCGCTTGCACCCTTATTTGGACATAGGCGGCTTGGAGGTTTGCTGGCTTGGCACGGTGGTTCATTCCCGATTCATCACGATCACGATCATTTTCACGTTTGTGTGGCCTTGTTTGTCTAACCGCCTCGCGCCATTTTATCCTGTTTGGGATAGCGCGTCGCGTTCAGTGAGGTCCGCCCTTGCTCCTTCCTCGTTGTGGACGCGGATCTTCAATGTGACGATGCACACTACGTTCTCCATGCCCCTTTCCAAGGGTCTTTGGATCGTGCGCAAGCTGAGCGTATGGGAAATCGGTATTGATGATGTTCCGTATTTCTCAGAGGCTCGCTTGTGATATCATGGCGGAAAGTTATATCGCCTGAATCCTTATTGGGCCCCGGTGCACACTTGTGGGTCGGCTGGGAGTAGGAGCGGCGGCGTTCGTTCTTTGCTCTATCCTAAGAGGGCGGGGTTAGGTATGGGAGGCGCATCTCAATTTAGCTTTGGACGGCTTGCATGTCCATTGCGGGTGGTTCGCGGAGTTGGGATCGAGTCCTTGGATCGCGCCTTCCTATCTCGCCATCTCATCTCCGATGTTTTGATCGTCGGACTCTATTCTCATTCTCTTATTGGGCTCTTTGCCTTTTCTTCACTTTTGTCCGGGATCAGCCTTGATGTTTTCCATCCAAACTTCCCTGAACGACGCCCTGAGTTTGCTATGTGGGGCTTGGCACCTTATCCTTTGTCGATATGAATAAAGGTTTACGTTGTGGGGCCTTTGCTAATTCCGAGGTTGTAGGATTAAGATCTTCCTCTACGTCCTCGTCAAGGATATAACATTCACCATTGACCCGTCGATGGTTATCGAGAAGAAAGTCAAGTGAGTCAGTTTCTGTCACTCTTATTCAATTCTTATGTTACCCTGTACGAGGGTGGCTTTCTTACTTTGGAATGAGGAAGCTTCTTTCTTTCTTTCTTACTCTCTTCATTCATTTCGGCGGCTGTATTAATATGCCCCGGTCACTTGTTCACCCCAAATCCTCCGTTTGTTTGCGACGCTGCCCCGAAACAACTGCACCCGCGCATTTAAACGGACCGGGAAAGATGGCTGGGATCGTCGTCATCTGCATTGCATTCTCCCTGAACTAGCCTCGTATCGTTTCTCCGTTCTAGTTTCCTTTTTCGCGTCCACATGCCTCAATTTCATTATGAAACCCTTCACTAATACCGGTTTACTTCACTTCCTCTCATAGTGTGGTCACACGGCCGTTTGTGAAATCAGAACCGCATCTAGGGAACCAAATGCCTCTGAACATTTCACGGTCTTCGAGTTCGGCCTCGGCGATGGATCATGAAGCACTGCTTAATAGTACTCCCACAATATCCCCGCCGCCTCCACCTACCCCTTCTCAAAAGAGATAGCGGATTTTCGATCCCATTGATCGTCAACCCTGGTCTCACTTTGTTTATGCAATCCACCTGCGCAATGCGCAGGTGGGTGTCGCCATTTTCTTTGAAGCAAGCTCTCCACTGCTTTTACCGTCATCAGCTATCGCATTGGCTCTATTTGACACCACAATCTTGATACCCCCTCATCCAAACCCATAGTCTGGTTCATTCGGCATGACCGACGGAATGAAATTACGACCCCACTGCAATTACCGGACGGGTACATTTATCCTATCATCTATGACGGCGCGGGCGTCTATTATCTCGTTACGATATTCCTTAATCTTCTTAATATTTGACGACCTCACTCAACTTGTTTCATGCGTCTGACACCATTTTGGTCAAGATTCGCTATCTATGGCGCAGTCTAGGTTATCCGAGCACGCCCCTATCATCTTCACAGAGGCGCTCTTCTCTGTATTTATCATTTCAATCCCGTTGATGTCGTACGCGCGGCGGTATGAACGCGGTGGTGTTTATTATTAGTTCATTATACCACGCACACCGTGCTGCTCCTGTTATAATATTAACAGCAAGTAAAAGTTAGACCGCAATCGAAGTTAAGGAACATGAGAGATTGTGTGCTAGCGTTATTGTCATGATTTCGTGATGGAGTACATCAAATGCTTGCTACGAAGAGTATGTTTATTTCTGCGTAGAATCGCTTAGCAAAGAGAGACGGGTATTCAGGGCGAAGGCCCAGGTCGGCATCGCTTTCTTCGCGATCGGAATAGTTATCGCGGTGGTTCTATGTGTGATTTCTACTCGCCCCTTCTCGTGAGGGAAAGGCTGCGGGTCTTCTTCTCGTCTTCTTCCTTCTTCTTTCGGTCCTGAATTACTCCCAAGGAACCCTCAAGGTTGGGGTACGATGGTTTGAGCCAGATTCGAACCCAATCAAGTCCAGCTCACCGGGCCATAATTGCGTAACAACTTTTTTTTTTTCAACAAGCTCTTGCATCATGATTATCATTATGGTTAACTTTACTCTGTAACCAAAATCTTCCTGAGAGAAGGAAGGGGTCCCCAAGTTGTAAATAGACCCATTTACAAGTAAGCAAGTGGCTGCTGCTGGAGGGAGCATGCAATTTCCGCGCTTCGCAATCTATCCATAATAACGTATCTCGGATGCGGGTCGATGACTTTCTGTTATTTATTTCGAAGACTCCTTTTACCCTCCCTTCTTTCAAGTTCTTTAGGAAGGCGTTGGATGGGGGTATGACTCCTACAGGTGTGGTCCGCACCCATCCATTTTACTTTCAAGCTACTTATCTGATTTGTGCTTGCCTTCGCTATTGCGTTTGGCTAGTAATCGATGGTTGACTATCGTTGCTTGGATAGATAGATCGTCGCCACCTTGAGAGGTTGCGGGAATCAATACTATAACGCTGGTAGTATCGCACTACTGTGCGTCATATTTAATTAGTAGCGGGGATCGGTGGGCGAGTCGGGGGTAGAGTCGGGAGTCGCGGGCAATGCGCCGTGGCTCCCCGCCTTGCTGTGTCGAGCCAATTTGAGCGAGCAGACCATGCACGGGTTTCCTGGGGGTTACGCACTAGTATAACGCACTGCATATAGTCTATTTATTGCTCACCAGGTCCTCCGGATCGAATTTTGACCGTACAAAGGCAATGCAACGAATCTACAAAGGCTAAGCATGCAATATGCGCATAATTTTAGCTTGTGTAGCCACCAAGGTTGAAGATAAGGTCGGGTTAATGTGTGGTTTGCTTTAATTCAAGTTTGCAGCAGCGGATCGCTTCAATTAAGCTAAAATAAAACCCGTTCTGTATAGCGTTTGCAGCGCTGTGGCTCAGCGTGTGGTAATAGATGCCAAGGTCTAATCTAACGAAAGGGCCTTGCAAATCGCAGAAAAGGGTTGTGATGAGAAGAGAAAGCGGAATGTGGACGAAAATGAAAGAAAGGTTCGTTCCTCCGTGCTCCGGCGCGTCCTCATGACCTCACTGCCCAAAAAGAAAATTCACCAACACAAGTAAACGGCCAGCAGGGGGCACATCCTTGTGGCTCCCAATCCAACCAATGGGCTAACGCCGCTGGGTGTGAGTCAACTGGAAGAACAAGACGGAAAAGAAAAAAAGAAAACTCTCCCACTCTCAGGGCCGGTGATGCATTATGTCTTTTTTGACTTTTGAATTCAACGGTTGCGGATGGAAAATTAAATCAAGTAGGTGGGAAGTGGGAACACGGCAATTATACGCCATTTAGGAGGGTTTACGGTAAGTATTTGTTGTACTCGAGGGTCCCCACATACCGAGAGGACGCGAGACGTGGGAACGGTTTGGGGAACGTTTGTTAGCTAGGCGAGAGGTCCACAGCGCAGTAGGAGATCAAGAAAGCGAATACACATTAATTTCAATACTAAATTAATTTCAGGGCTTGTGCGACGTGTGCGAGCGGACGAGTAAGGAGAGCAAGAAGGAATGGGTAAACGCGGCACGACGACAGCAAAAACCAAACGAATAGCTAAAGAGAACAATCTAAGCAGCGACAGAGAGATAAGTATATGGCGTTTCGTTAAGAGGGAGGGAATGAGAGTGGTGCAGATATCGCCGCAGCGTACACAGAAAAAAAGTCCCCAACCCGAGTTCGGAAGCAGCAAGGAAAAAAGACAGAGATCAGAAAAGAAGGACGAAGGAAGGAGAGGATTGAGCCAAGCATACCAGACGTTACGGCGTAGCATAATAGATATCGGATGGGGGGTACGAAAAAAAAAACAGAATAGTGGTATGGTGCATTTCAAGGTATGAGGGTTGAGCGGTATAAGCAACAAACTGTCCGCGCACTAGTCCATCAAGGGAGAATTATACAAAGAGAGGGAAAAAAAACGCGGCAGATGAAGAGATAGATACTTATTAGCGAGCACACAAAAAATATATAATTGTCCGTCGTTAAAACGTCGCTTTCGTTTCAGGACTGGACGGGGGCATCATCCCGAGTGGGATGGGGTGTCGTTGAAGTATTGAGGTTGCGGTTGGCCGGACGACCGCGGGCTGGGGAGGAGAGATGGGTACATGTTTTGCTGCTGGCCGGATGGGGAGTGTGAGCTGTGCGAGGAGAATGGGTTGTTCGACAACGAAGGGGGCGCGGAGAGGGGAACGTCCGAGGACATGTACTGGGACGATTGCGTGTGACCCGAGGTATGGGTGCCTTGGTTAGGGACATACAGCCCCATATGTCGGCCTTGACCATATTCTGACAGGCCGCTGAGATGGTGTCCACCCGACCGCGAAGACGACATGCCCAACATATGGCGTGAGCCGTACTCTGACGAGTGGTGGTGCCCACTCGGGCTGTTGGGCATGGACTGCAGGGTCATTGGGTGGTAGAGCTGCAGGGCGTCGGCGGCAGGCATCGACGCTCGTCTGCCGATAGGGTCCAGCAAGCCAGACAGAGAGGTACTCCTCCCTGTCGGTGGGAAGGGCGCAGTGGTGGTCGGACCCGACGCTGCACGGTGGGCAGGTGCGAGAATGCGACGCCTTGCCTGTTGGAGAAAAAGATTGTCAGTCAACGAGTTCTTTTTTTAAAAATTAGACAGGAGACTGACGTTGATCATCCAGTTGGACACTTGGCTCATGCTGAGACCGGTGGCATGGCAGAGTTGTTTTTTCTCCTCCTCGCTGGGGTAAGGGTGGTCAGAGTGACGATGAAGCCAAGCCTTGAGGTAGTCGGTGGTCTCCTTGGGGAGCTTGCCGCGTTTGCGGGTGGGGCGGTCGACGAGGGCAGAGGAAGGCATTGACTGAGGGGAGCGCGAGGGGGAGGAGACGGATATGTTGGGAGTGGACAAGGAGGGGGAGTATTGGTTTCCAGGAGGGAGGACAAAGTCTTGGTTTGGAAAAGACCAGTCGCTCTTTATCCCTGACAAGGACCTACGATCATGCTGTCCCGAAATGCGAGCCGAACCTGCAAACATCTGTGCCTGGGACATGGAGGCGCTAAAGGAAGCATGGCGTAAACCATCATCATACTTTACGGCCGGACTTGATAGCTGTCCCGGAGTGGAACTAGGCCGGACAATTCCAGAGGGGGACGCGTTCCAGTTCTCTGATTCAGAATAAGGAGACAAGCCTGGAGTTCGGATATCCGAATTTAAAGGGGAGTTAAAATGAGAGGATGAGAAAGAGCTGGAGGGAGTAGTGCCGTTGGACAAACCGGAGGTAGGGTACGGCGAATCGTAAGAATTCGTCACACCAGGACCGAAACCAAGGTCTGTTGAGACCCTTGGACGGCCGGAGAGCCGCTCGCCGGCGGCTGAATCGTCGACATTAGACGGGAAAGTGTATGAAGAGAGGGTTGACTGGTTCCCGGGGGTGTAATTTTGGCGGAGACTGGTTGGAGGGTAGGGCGCGTGCCTGACGCGACTCTCGGAGTGAAGCATGGGGAGAGAAGCGCGACGGCCTTCATGGCGGTAGTTGTCCTCGAAAGTGGTGAAGATGGACGGGAGCTGGACTTTGGAGTGGTCGATGCCAGCATCGTTCTTTTCCTGAGGACCAGCGGCGGAGGGGGAGTGAGCGGAGGACGAGTCGATGTCCCAGTCTGGATGGTCTGAGGAGTTGCGCTGTTTCTTTGGGACGGGAGAGTCGCCGGGCGTGAGGGAGCGTTTTTCTGCTCTGGAGAGGATGCTGGAATCGGTGTCTGCGGTGGAGGTGGCGGAACTGGACATGCGGCGGGAGTCGTAATCCAAGTCTGGTTGGACGGGACTATTGATAGTGAGTGAGTGAGTGGGTGGGTGAATGGTTAAAAGGATACATACATAATGGCAGGGGAAACTGAGGGAGAGATATCGTGTAGAAAGAGATATTATCCGAGTCCTTGTTGTTTTCAGCACTAAGGAGAGAGGATAAGTTTTGAAACGGATAACAAGTAATAAAACTAACAGGGCAAACTGCAACTGGGCAACGTTGTAGCTGTTCAGTTGGCCTGTGTGGGACTGCGGGAGTTGGTCTGCTGTCGGCATCTAGACAGGGGCGGGGGCTGCTTGGACAAATCAGTCTCCCCGTGCGCCCTATTTAACTGAATATGCAAAAATAGTCCTGCGAATAAGATCCACAATCTAGGAACATCCCTACATACATACAATCAAACAAATCTATCAGATCTCTCCTCCATTTCAGGCTATATTGCCCCAAACCGATCCAACCCAGCTCACTTCCCTCTTAATGAATTAGGTACGCAAATCCGTCATCCCTCGATCAACCGCCCAAAGCAGTCTCTGCGCCTTCGTCCGCTCCTTCTCCGTCACTCCCACCCCGTCCAGTAGCTCCAGTCCGACGCATCCTTGCATAATCAGCCCTCGGTACGCCAACCGTCCGATGTACGCTGAGTCCGGCAGGTCCCGCCGGAACTTGCTGTCCAGTTCCTGCCACCCCCGCCCCCCCTCCGATGGCTGCAGCGCCCCACGCGCATCCTTCACCAGCAGCGGCAGGTACCATCCCAGCGTGCATGGGTTCATCCTATGTGGCCATACACGTTAGACTTTTTTCAAAAAAAAAACACACGCGGAACCAAATTACTCCGTACCTGAAGTCCAGCATTTCCACATCCGGCAGCTGTCGCACCAGACGGATCAGAGGCTTCGTGTTTTTTAATCTCGACCCAATAATTGTCAGTTTCTGCAGCCTCGTGAGCCCTTCCAGCGCCCGAACATCTTCCAGGAAGTTGTAGTTGAGATTGAGCACCCGTAAATTCGGCAGCAGCCTCGACATCCCCGAGGGGAGCGCGGTCAATCGACAGGCTGCCAGCTCCAAATAGACCAGGTTGTAGCACGGCTCCACCAAGAAATCAGATTTCAGGGGATTGCCTGAACACAATCCTTTCGTCAGCCCACCCATGTTTCTACAGACAGATAAAATGGTCCAAACTTGGACTCCATCGCACCAGAGAGGTACAGACGCTTTACATCGCGAACATCGCGGGTCAGTAGTCTACTACCCAACCCCGGCATTAGTATCCTATCAAGATCGGCGGACTGGCGAGGGAAACTCACAGTCCACGTCCACTCTGATTCCGCACGCTCAAGTTCTCCAGTTTAGTCAGGCGATCCACCTTTACCAGACTCGAAAGTGCATTGTTGTCCGCATACAGCGTGCGAAGGTTCACCATCTCACCGACATCCAGCTTTTGTAGTCGATTACCACTGACGCGCAGAATCCGAAGTCGGCTCATAGCCCCACCCACCCCTAACTCGCTCAAACAATTCATATCTGAAAAAAAAACCAATGATCAAGGGGGGCAAGGAAATTAGCACACCCGGATATCATTCTTCGTCAGCAAATCCAGCAATCATATCTGATGTCCAACTCTCTCTTACCCGCGTTTACCGCAATCAACGATTGCAATGATGATAGGCCTTGCATATTATCCAGACTATTGTGGCTCAGGTTCAGCATCTCCAATCGTGTCCTATGAAAAGTTTATTTGATTAGCGTCATTTTTCTTCTCAATCACTGATAGAAGGCTCGACCGAGCCTACAAACCATCGATATTGCCCAAAATCAATATTTTGAATCTTGTTGCCCTGCAGACTAAGCTTCACAAGGCCGTCCATCCGTTGGAGACCATCGGCGCTCGTTATCTTATTTCCCTCGGCTCGCAATTCGCGCAAATGCCTTAGACATTCCAACTCTGAACAGGGATGAGAATTGGTGGGTGTTTTAATACCTCTAACATCACTTACGCCGCAAGGATTCCACCTCGTTATGGCTAATGTCTAGATTCTCAAGATTATGCAGGTGACTGTACGACGTTAATCCTGTAAGGCTGAATAAAATAATTCCAAGGCCGTCAGCTTTCCAGCAGAATACGACGGAACCGAGTGATGAAACCCACCAATTATGGGCGACAGATAATGTCCTGACAGAACCGGGAATACCACTTAACCAAGCCAATTCATTTTGATTCCTGAAGCAAAGGGAGAAAGAAAGATCAGTTGCATATCCTTCTTCCGGCGACAGATTCCATTAGGACGCACAGACTAAGCGAGTCAAGTTTGGGCAAAAATTCCTTCAACCTAGCGACGCTTTCCAGTTTCGCATTTGACAAGTCGATCGAGCCAAGTTCTTCCCAATGAGGCTCGAACGGCTGGACGTCCGTAATGACCTCTACAAGTCGGTCGTGCGCAACACCGAACGAGCATTCTGTCAGGAAAGTTCCATTTGCCTTCGCGAAGCTTTGCCTTCCCGGCGACGGCCTGTGACTATACGTCCTAGAGAAAACACGACGTGGAGAGCCGACTTTCGAACCGCTAGCTGTCGCGTTAGCAGGCTGTCGCGAACTTAGAGGTTGAAGTTCTTCTGGGCGCCCGGAGCTGCTGACTTTTGAAGGGGAATCCTCTTCGTCCAAGTCTAATGAGTGACATAAATTAACATTCCGTAGGACAGAGAAGGCAAGCCTTAATACCAGAGTCCTCTAATGCATTCATCATGTCGGCTATGCGCTTTGACCGCAACGACTGCACGGTACCGCCAGAAGCAGTAATGCCTGGCAACAAAAAGTGACCCGATTGAGCCTCGAAGCCATCATTTAGCCAATCAAACCAACCTTGAATAGGCCCATCCCGCTTCCCGTCAGAAAAACTGACTGACCGACGATGAGCTTTCCGGTGATCTGGCGTTTGGTAATTATGTCGATACGAATTTTTGAGTGCTGACGTCGGAGTGACACTGTTACTCTTCATCGCGGACTTGATCGCTGGCGAACCCGCCATCAGGCCAGAATTCCCACGGTTCGGTGTGCTCACCAATGTCTGCACGGCAAGGTATGGAGCCTGTAAGTGTGATCCGGGATTCGAAGTCGACGGAGTGGGAGCTATATCAGTTATGTTGTTCCGAGATGGTGAGTCCTCAAATTCCGAGTCGAAGTCGATGTCATTGATCTCGGCTTGGGTCGCAGTATGTAGATCATCGTTGTCCTCAGAGTCTGTAGTTTCGTCATCATATTCTTCTGTTTCAACGCCTGTCATGATGTTGACGATGTGGGCTGATGCATCAGTTGAAAAGTTAGACAGTTCCAGCTCCTCCTCGTCCTCGACCTCAGATTGCTCCTCAATCCTGCTCATCTCCACAGGACCACCGTCGACCGCGCTCGCATTGTGGAAGCCCGCGTTGGAGTCGTCCCGCAGACTCTCAATGTCCCCAAAGGGATCGTCACTGAGCTCCCCAGCCTGACTGGCAGATTTCTCGGGATCCATTGTTGCTTTGGCTGTATTTTTTACCCACCGCATCATCACCTTGTCGAACAGCATGTCACCAAACCTTTCGGGAAGAGATGGGAGATCAGCGGGGGCAATGGTTCGAATATGAGCAGGGCCAGCATGCTTCACAAAGGATGGGGCGCTACCCGCGGTAAGGGTGGTTCCAGACGCGGTACTTGATGATACAAATCTATTCAGGTCTTCGTTCGCGGTTATTCGAATAGAAGTCGAGGGGTAGGATGGCGGTGCTAAAGTCGACGGAGGTGGTGCGGGGTTATCGGTTTCATTAGTAGGTGGTGTTGGTAATATATTGACCGAGGGTGGAGGTATGAGGGTAACATTGACGACTGGATGGTGCCCTTTGATAGATAAAAGAGATAGATTATGCGACAAATCAAGGTCCTCGAGGCCTCGTTTCTGGTGTTTTCGAGGGCTTGCAAGCGACCGCGATATTACTAAATTCGATTTTGAGGATGATGTCGATCGTCGATGTGTATGTCGATGATTTTCCTTCCCATCACCGATCACTTTGACAGTTCCGGTGAAAGACGAGTTTGTGTTTTCAACATGAGTGGTAACGTGTGACATCTCTGAATCGCCAGAGAAGACGCGTTTTTGACGCTTGACATCGCTCTTTATTTGATCCATGAGAGCAGCAGCCCTTTGTCGGTACGAAGACGATGAATAAGAATTGGCTTGTGAAGTCATGGTTCCTGATGAAGGATTCTCGTTGGAGTGTTCAGGTATAGAGAGAAACGAAGTTCGACGCAATAGTGCTACGCAATGGTACTTTAGTTGAGATGATCGCGATTGGTAAACACTCACTAGGCTTGGATATCTTTTCACTAATATGAGAAGCTTGTGCATGGAAGTCGTCGTTAAAATTATCATGGGTATTAGATGGTGTATTGGTTTGACCGCTGGCAACCGTAGATATAGTTGAGTAGTCTCTCGCTTGTTTAATTTTCTCCATCAAGGAACGCGATTCTCCGACGTAGTCCTTACCATAGAGCTTTGGACGCGCAATTGAAGCTTGCAAGCCTGCGCCTTCGCCGTAGAGGTCGCTGGAAGGACTAAGTTTAATACGCTTCGCACTGCGCATATGAGACATGTTGGCAGCTGTGCCAGTGACTTCGGAAACGCGAGATAGGCCATTACTGAAACTGGTGGGGGTAGCAGTGGTGCGGGTTCCAGTACCAGAAGGGGTGTTAACCGCGATAGAGTCCACTAAAGCGGAGAGATGTTCCCGAGTGTAAGTATCGTACTGGAACTGAAATAGTCGAAGTCGTGGGTCTGTCGGAGGAGCTGGACCGCTAGGGACGAAAGGCGGGTTCGGTGTACTTTGGGCTTGAGGGTAATGGCCGTGATTTAAGGTGGCTGGACGCAACGGTGCTTCTCGCGGCACAGCAAAAGTGAATTGGCAGGCCATGCTCGCCTTCCGCCCATGAAAAGAATTCATATTTGGCATGTCGGTCTCCACAATCTCGTCCTCAGTCTCTGACTTTTTAGAAGATGTTGACCGAGCTATAATTTCCGTTTCTGTGCGGACAGGAGGAGAAGGCGGCTCGAACATTCGTTCTAGTGGCAGTGGTGTAAAGAAGTCCTTGACTAGACCCTTCTTGTTTCGACCTGGAGTCTTGGGCAGCAGTGGACCGTTGATAATGTCTTCTCGGACTAGGAATGTTCCAATTGCGTGCCTACTTCCTGAGGGCGTTGCGTCTGGTTCGAAGTCCCCGGTTGTGTGGATTTGAGTGTTGAGCGGAACGGTGAAGGAGACCGATTGAGTCCCATACGACAAATTGTTCTCTTCTTCCTCGTCAGGCCATTCATCTTGAAGTTCTTCGGTTTGCCACCCCGGAGCAGAGGCGGCCATGGTGACCAACGGACAAGCGATGCAATATAGACCACCATTTGGTTGAAGCAATTGTTGATCATTGTAGGCATGAGAGTCATGTGACCGTGTGGCGCCTGATCGGTACAATTGTGTTTGGCTGATACAATAGTAATAAATAGTGTTGCCACGGTTTGACTCCCGCGGGCTAGTCGGCAGAGCCGAGCCGAAAATGAGCCGAGTCGAGTTTCATTTGCGGCTTACCGCTTGATCACAGAGTCAAGTCCGACAAAGCCGACTTCGGACGACTTTGAGTCGGCTGAGTCATGACTTGTGCCATATATAGTAAGCGTTGCATCGATAATCAACAGAGAAATCTTTTCCCTTCCCCTTCGACGACGTTCATTCAACAACTCCCCCATCCTGTCTATGCTACCTCTTTACGGACCTCTTGACCTATGTATGCCATGTTTCATGCACCAGGTCAATTCTAGGATCCCCACATGACCCCAGAACGTCGGGTGAGTTCTCCCTTTGCTCCTACTGTAGTTGGCCACATTTTGAAGGCTGGTACGTAGATGGCGGCGTTCTTGATGATTGTCAACGCTTTTTGGAGTGAATTAAGCACATTATTGGGCAGCAGCGGTGTGCATGATGCACGGTATGTCGGACAGTAATTCAGATTGGGTTTTTACTTCGATGTTGACCATTCCTGTTAGGTACCGGATCTTCTCTCCATGCAAATACCCCCTCGTTTTTGCGAGCCACCCTGCAAGCGACGGTCGGGTATACTCCACCCTCATAATTTTTGAATTGAGTTGAATAGAATGGCAAGGTAACCAGAAAATTCACCTTTTGAGTCCACGTTTTTTCTTATTTTTTCATTCGGATCTAGAATATTCCTCAGCTTCGAAGACACCTTCAAAAGCGAGCGTGAGTTTTGGGTTTCTCCAGAACTCAATGGCCCCTCGAACCTCGAAGCGACATCAAAACGGGGCGTTGGAAACAACGTTCCAAGTTCAACGTAAATTTCAGTATCTAATTGTTCGGCAGATGACTTATAGTTTTTTTATGTAGCTCAGCCTGCAGCGCCAGAACCTGGTCCAAGCCGTGTCACTCGTCGTCGGGGGGCTACGCAGGATGTTGCAGCTGAGGATGGGCTGCAGACTGCTGTGGCCAATGCTGCCACCGTGCCTACGTTCCGAGTTCAAGGTAAGGTTTTCTGTGGTCTTTTCTATGTTGGGTAACTTGCTTATTATGCGATATAGCTCAACCAACAGAGATTCCGACACCCGCTCAACCCACTCCGAGCCGCAGTCCACGTCCTCGAGCGACCGTGGAAGAAGTTGAAGACGAAGAAGGACCACCCATGCGAACGGCTCCCACACGAACGGCTGCCGCCAATCATTCGCCTCATGTTACGTTTGATACAACAACCCAGCGTCAGCGACGTCAAGAAAATGCACCGCTCCACTCTGATGGTCAGTCCTGATATGTTCTGTGTATATGATGTTATCAACTAAATGCCTCGATGACAGGTCCGACTGTTCCACCGCCGCCCTCTATCAATACAAATCCCCAGACCCCTCAAAATCGTCGTCCGTCATCACCTGACGAAGAACATTTTTCTTCTCCGTCCTCATGTTCGTCGGAGGAGCCTAGCACCCCGAATAACCGTGGTTTTCCAAGGCCCCGCCGTACACCAAGGGCCCGTGGTACACCGAGGGTTTTTGGTACACCGAGGGCTCGTGGTACACCGAGATCTGGTCCTCACAGCCTGAGTCGTCGCCGTACACGACGAGGTCCCGCTGGTAACAAGAATCGGAAGCAGGCGGAGGATGTTCGAACTTTCTACACCGAGGAAAAAGGGACACATGTTTGTCTGTTCTGCGCGTATGTGTCATCTTTTTTCGCTCTTATGATAATTGTACTGAAACTAGTAATGGTATAGAAAGAAACATGCTCTGAACCCACATTATACAGTTACACGATACAGCAGCAAGACAAGCACTAGCGTCCGTCGGAACCACCTACGAGACGTACATCTTGATGGATGGATTGCAGCGTGCGACGAACTTGAGATCGATATCACAGCCGAAAGTGCACAGCAGGCTGTTCGCGATTACCGTCGACGGCACAACCAAAGTGTTCCGGCTGACAGTGCTCGTCCAGAAGATCTGCGACAGCACTTCACTCGTGAAGCCTTTGTTGATGCAATCGTTGACTTTATTGTCTCCGATGACCAGGTATAGCATTTTTGTGTCAGGTATGATTATGATCTGACATCAATTTTGTTAGAGCATCAACGTTATAGAATCGCCCAAGCTTCGTGCTATATTTTTGATGTTACGGGAAGACCTTAAGGATTCCGACATTCCCCATCGCACCACGATTCGCAACCGCATCATGGAAATATGGGACGAACATCTAGATTCACTTGAAGCTCAAATGAAGGTAAGATTTGGCCTAAATCTTTTGTTTATTATCTGACGTTTTATTTAGCGATGTCTTGGGAAGATATCTTTTACACAGGACTTTTGGAGTGATCCTAACCTCACTCCCTATATGGCGGTAACAGCGCATTGGATTGAGACGACAATCATCCACACTGCCGACGGCCCGCAGTATATCCTCAAGCTTCGCGCAGATTTGATTGCCTTCTACCACGTTCCAGGACGACACAGTGGGGAGCATATAGCCGAGGCATTTATCCAGGTTCTAGACCGCATCGGAATCACGTCGAAGGTAATTTTCTCATTGTCACTATTCGATTGCCTGTTTATTGTTTGTCAAGATTGGATGGGTAACTATGGATAACGCTTCTAACAACGACACATTCATGTCGAAGTTGGCTGAGGTACTTGAAGCAAGGGGTATTCCGTTTGATAAGGTTGAACGACGAATAAGGTTGGTGATGTAACATCATCGTTGAAAGCATCCACTAATTATTCTACAGGTGTTTTCCTCATATCGTGAATTTGGCCTGCAAAGCCATTTTAGCAGCTATTTCGGCACTGGACTTCGACCCGTCAAATGCAACTGATAACCATGGTGGGACTTTTGTAGATAGACTGACTGATGATCCAATTGCCCGTCTTCGGGTTCTCATTCGTGTAGTAAGTGCTTTCAACTTAGACTTTTGTTATTCTACAGTCAAATACATGTAGATTCGTGCATCGTCTATCCGTCGACAATGCTTTTCGGAACTCACTGTAAAGGAATTTGGTGAAGATGTACAGTTGCTGCGTGATGTAGACACTAGATGGTCGTCGACCTGTCTCATGATCAAACGCGCACTTTTCTGCCGGCCAGTATGTATACATTTCAATTACGACAAATGTCTGCTGACATCCATAACAGATTATTATTAGATTCCTCTCTATGCCCGATTTTGAAGACCTGCGACGATATTACTTATCTGCAGATGATTGGGAGGCCTTACAAGCCTTTTTTAACATATTATCTGTACGTTTTATACCATCACTTCCCTACTTTCCTAGTTGTAGCTCATTTCAACAGATTCCTCATGCATTTCAGCAGCAGTTATCAGCAGAGAAAACACCGACACTTTGTGAAGCTATCCGTTCTTTTTCTGCGATCACAGATGTTTGGAAGGAGCATCAAGACGAATGCCCAGAGACTCTGGATATTGTTCAGGCAGGTATTGACAAGTTAGCTGAATACTCGGATCGAACATCCAGTACCCCAGCATATACCATTGCAATGCGTACGTCCAATTCAGTGTCTTGGAAAGCTTATCATTCATCAATTGTTAGTGTTGAACCCGACAATCAAACTTTCATGGCACTGTCAAAACGTAAGTGAGCGTGAAGTGTCACGCGTCAAGCAGCAATTTATACAAGAGGTATGTCAAATTTGCGAAGAGATTTAACATTACTAAATTTCAATCTTATCTAAATGACAGCTCCGCCCTTACCACGCACGCAATGAGCAGCGAGCTCCTGCTGCCTCCGATTCCTCCCGAGCTGATCCTCCCGAAACTGTAGTACCACGAACACCAGGACGCACAAGAACAGCTGGCGGCCAGCCGTGTCGCAATACGCCAGTGCGCTCGTCGGCAACCAATTGGGCCGAAAAGGTTTTCCAGCTGACAAAACCATCAACCACTGTCTCGGGTTCACGCAGCTTAGAACGTGAGGTTGAATCATACCTTCTAGATATTCAGTCAGGAACCTCGAGTATTAGCTATTGGCAGGTGTGTTTCTGTTTTAAAACCCTCATCCAGCTTCCAGCTGACACAAGATTACAGGAAAATCAGCTTCGTTTTCCCACTTTATTTGCCGCCGCCCTTGACTACCTTCCCATTCAAGGCTCTGCTGTTCCCTGCGAGCGAGTTTTCTCATCTGCGAAAGAGACAACAACTATGCGCCGGAGCCGAATAGGTCATGATCTCATGGAATCCTTGCAGATGCTTAAGTTTTCTTCGCGAAGTGGACATATTCTTGACTTCACATCTAGTTTAACAGCCGATTATGAGGTAAACTTGCTACAGCTTATGACGGATGAGGAAGCAGATGCACGGATGACTGGTGGAAGTGAATTAATTTGCAGCTTATTAGATTAAAACGACTTGTGTTAGAGAGAATGATGTTAATTTCCGGATATGGACAATAAACCACGGCTAAGTCACGAGCAAGTCAGAGTCGGCACAAGCCAGCCGGTGCCTTGATGGCTTGGCTCAACTCCTCAAGCCATATAAAGACCAAAGTCGGCAAAGCGGAGCCGAGCCGAGCGGAGCTGAACCGTGGCAACACTAGTAATAAACAATGGCGGGATAGCAATCCGAGCCAGTGCGGCGGGACCGGGCGGGTCTCCCAACCATGGCAAACTGATGCCCGCTGGACTTGTCATCGACCTCGCTACCTCCGAACCGACACTGCACCATTACATTCAACACTTGTCAACTGTGCACTTTCGTGCTGACATGTAGGTACCCAAAGTTAGCTTTCAATAAACACTGACATGCTGATCCAAGGTTGATGATCTCTAGTTGACTTTTCGTGTGTTGAGCAATCCTCCGGCGATGTCGAGAAGCTATATATCCCATCCATGCAATGACCTTATGCGTGCGCTGCGCAAATTCTTTGCCGATGCCGTCCTCACGACCAACCTGTGAATTTCTTTTCGGTTTCTCTACTTGGCTTCCTTTTGCACTCTGTCTTACTTCCGAGGATCTACATGACGAATTTAAACATCAAAACGGTTATCTTTATCAGTTTCTCCCGCTCTCTGATACGTCTTATCGCTGTGGCTTCTATGGACTGTGATACTTTCTGCTATTCCTAGAGGCATGGCTTTTTCTGCCAGCCAGAAGTACACCCATCGAACCAAGTCGCGAACAGCAGGCGTGCCTTGTAAATACACATTGCTGCAGCTAACTTTATCCGACCGCTCAGCTCGAAATTTTCGGATCCGCCAGCGAGCCATCGTAGCGAAGTGCTACTTTTATAATGGGCGGCGTAGTTGATCAAGCTGGAAGGCAACCTTCCTAAATGGCTTCGGTCTCATTTACTGACTTTAGTAAGATGATTTTCTTCTTAACATGGGTTTGCGTTGCCTATATTCTCAGGTCCGATCCACTCAGGCGCTGCTTTAGACCGCCGGGCGACATGAACCGGCATGCAGACTCAAATGACCGTTCACTCGTCTTGTAGATTCCATCATTCGATGCGCTTATAGAATGGATTTTCTAGAACCCATTCGAAGGCACTATCATGCACAGTCAGCTTGCTCTCCCGATCCCTGGCTTCGGTCATCCTTGCTCATTTGTTTCTCACTCGGTGGCTTAAGCTTTCAAGGAGAACCGAACATCTGTCTTCATTTTGTGTTCTCAGAAAGTCAGAACAAATTTCAAGCATGCCTGTGTGAAAGAACCTTTCTGTGTTCCTGCTCCTGGGTTATGGTACGGATATATATATTTAGCTGGCTCATAAGCGACGTCAAATGGTTTGCCCATGAGTTTCTACGTTGAGGAAAACTGATTGGCTATATGTTATTCATCCTCAACGTTTGTGCTTTGATCTTAGCGGTTTATAAACCCGTCGGTCTCCTCTGCTCTCTACTTTACGAGACGAAAGGATTACGGAAAAATAGACTGTCGAAGAGACTGCTTGTTTCATCCAAACCCCCCGCTGTGGAGTCAACACTCGTCCACTTCATTGATGTCAAGACAACCGAGCACAGCCTCGCTTCACGAACTGTGATCGTTCTGCCTCTGCAGTTTCGGCGTTGATTTACGCTTTCTGCTCGAGGAACTGGCACTGACCCCTGACATCAAGACGTTGGCATTCTTTTGATGGTGGTCCAGGGAACTTCACAGCCTTTCTGCATTGTTTAACATTCAAGTTTGACTTCAGCGAGGAGCAAATTGGGATAGAGTCATGGATTGTATGTGTGAAAACTTCGCTTTGAGAAACGAAACGAAATGAGAATTTTTGGCCCATCTAGACCAGTAGCAGCCGGTAGCACATGGACTTGTCCACCATAATTTTGGTCGATCGTCAGGAAGATTCCCATTTGTGAATATCAGCATCTCTCTTACATGGTGGTATGTATTCGCAAATTGCGCAACTTGCAAGCAATACTGACCAAATATCGTTTTGCAAGTTGGGAGTTTCAGTTATTTACAGCATGAACTAATTTATTATGGTACAACTTACCAAAGGCAGTTAGAAGCAGCACTACTCATGCCAGATCGCACAGTTGATTTTCCAGGGCGTAGTGATCAAATGGCTAACTTTTTGTAATTTATGATGAGGACCTACGAGGCAACTCTCGTCCGAAATCAATGCGATCACTCCGCTCACGAAAGTCAGCACGGTGTGAAACGGGGTCCATAGTAATACTTTCGCTATAGCTAGCTATCTCGCTGATCCGCCGAATATTTTGATGATCACGATTATGCAAGCGCTGCCGCTTCTAAAAGGTTTTATGAGAGTAAAAGGACTGAAATAACTATCTGAAGGATATCTGATTGTCAAAGCAGGGTTCCTTACAATAAATTAACAGGTCTTAAAATAAATCCTCGCCGAGGTGGCTTCCCATGAAAGTAAGCCACAGAATGTACCTCAGGCTGCCGACTGTTCAGACTGTGTTGGTTTAATCATGATCTGGAGAAGCAACAATATCATTCCTTAATTCTTCTCACAAGTTGTCAAACTGGCAAGTGTTTATGTATAAAGTATGATACTGGGCGACGCCCTCCTCTGTAAGCTCGATCTCGCTAATGACTACTGATAAAGGGAGTTATCCGCGGAGACTTGTCAATTACTCGCCTGAACTCATGGTAGATCCCAAGTACATTCAATCAGAGGTTTACCGTTGCATTGCCTCAATGATTTCTTCTGAAAGACGATTGACACTCTTTCCATGAACGGTGATCGCGAATCATGTACGAGAGAAATGTATTGCGAGGGGAAAAGTGAAGGATTGAGCGATGGTTGCAAAACAATGAGATGTGACTCTACGAGCGCCGAATATACGGATTATCTGAATCTAAGGTATTATAACCGATACAATAGGACAATTTCTTGAGGACGCCGTGATGCATGAGGGCCTACTGCTCAGGCACCAACAGAAAGTAAGTCAGCTCACAGTACAGCACATGCATATGAATAAAATATATCTACCAACGGCAAATATCTCCAAGGGAAATGGACATAAGTTAAAGGCAAGAGTAAAGGCTCTTCTTGAATCTCGAAGCGTCTCTATTTTCCATCCGCCGGAGTAAATGATTACGGAACTCGAAAGCGGCAGGGTCGGCTTGCGAATAAGAAACATCTTCCTCGTGGAAGTTGCCTCTTCCAGGAAGAATCCAAGGCGAGGACGAAAAGGACGACTGGTGTGGTGGTGGCGGCAGAGGCGTAATGGGCATTAACGGTTTCTCAGATACAAGCGGCTGGTGATCGATTAAAGGAATAAAACCAGTAATTTTTGTCACCGAATGAGCCACCATGGTGCTGCACCGATCGAGTAGCGGGATAGGTACATGACCGTCGTCAAAACGGTGCAATGAAGCGAGTTTCGTAGTATGTAGGTCTGGTGCAACCTGACCAGCGTTCCTCGGGGTTCTAGAAGACGTGATGCGGTGACAAGATTTCGTTGACTGCAGTTGGGGCTTATTTCCAGAGGAATAAGGTCTCAGTGACGGAGCATAATACATAAATTTGTCCAATGAGGTTGATGGCTCGTATTGAATCGATTTGGGTGAAAAATTTGGTGAAAGGGGCGACATCTCAAAAATTAAATCTGGAGATATATGAGGGTTGTTTCGAGAATTGTAAGGGGATGAGGTCGTCTTGCGTCGTTTGGGAATCTCTATGGGCGTCGAAGGTTTGAAGCGTAAGTGATGCGAGATGTGTTCTGGGCTTTTAGATTTTTCCGTCACTGAACGGGGCTGACGGCGAAGAGAATGTCACATTCAATGAAACCGCCATACTTGACCGAACTGACCATTTTACAGAAATCAAATAAGTCGGATAACGAATGGACCGTTCCGTCAGGTAACAATGTGATAGCACAGGTCAAGTCTGCCTCCACTAACTGCTAAGTACTTAAGAAGAGTTTGTTTAGAGTGAAGTAGCTCTAAAGTTCTAAGGAGACACAATCAGCTCGACCATGACCACTCCAAACTCAAAAGGCGTATACATACTCACTGACATAGAGTAGTGTTGAAATTTTGATTCCTGTAGCACTTGTTCCTCGTCAACCCCTGGCAAGAAGTGTAAACAAGCCCTTGACAAAGTTCACCAATAACGATTCCGATACTTCTGGCGTAGGTCAAGTACGCCGTTCAGCAGCAGGGAAAGTGAGATGGAAGACAATTAATTCATGAGCTCTATAAATGGACTTCGAAAATTTCAATTTTTAATTTAATGTCCCCCGCACGGCGCACAGTCACGTGACTGTTTGTAATTTGTGATAAGTAAGGTCCTTTTACTATTTGACTGACACCCTTTGTATTTTGTTCCAGTACCAGCAGGGGCCTAGCGACCTTGTTTTCGTCTTGAATACCTGCTCTTGTTCAAGGAATCTTCTTTTGGCCACATAACGCCAACCAAACTGGGCGGATCATGACGCCATTGTCGTGCTCTCCTTGATTAGGGGCTGATGATGTCATACCTATTCCGTATCTAGGAGGAACTCGCGCAGCCACAGACAATCTCTCATCTAAACCACCATGTCTACCCATACTGTAAACGTTCGTATCTTTTCCCTCGCTTATCAACGACTTTTTAATCCATCACATTCGAACAGGTCTCTGGCATTGCTGCCACCACCTCCAAACAACAACTCAACGACTTCTTCACGTAATGTCTTACCCCACAACTGGTTGATCTGATCCACTAATCATAGTACTCGCTGGCTCACAGGTTCTGCGGAAAGTAAGTTCCTTACTCTACCTCTGATCCCCAGCTACGATGTATAGCCTTTTTGTATCTCGCAGGATTGTATCGATCGATCATCAGGAGAAAGGTAGTACAGCAACTATCGCTTTTGAAAAACCCAATGCCGCGAAGACAGCTTTGATGGTAAACAATTTTTTACTGAATTGACGTGGTACTAATCTATAAAAGCTCAATGGAGGATCCCTGGACGGCTCTGTCCTCTCAGTGACTTCTGATGTAGTGCACCAGGATGAGGCTCACCACCCTGATCACGACCGTACCTTTGAACAATCCGACAAACCTCGTGCAGGCAGTGAGTGCCGGCAAGCCACTTATTACCACTAGCCTCACCCCAATTTTAGTTGCCGCTGAGTATCTCGCAAAAGGTTATACGCTATCCGATAACATTTTGCAGAAAGCGATCGAGATAGATAGTATGCTCGAATCACAATTTTCAGTGCCATGATATCCTGATCCGGACATCGTAGACAAGCAGGGAATTTCAAAGAGATTCCTTGATTATTTTCATTCCTTGGATAAGTCCGTTGGCCAGCGCGCATTGGGTCCGGATCAAACCATTACTGCAAAACTCCAGACTACTGTTGATAGCGCGACACAACAAGCGAGGGCTATGGACGAAGAGAAAGGCATTTCTAAAACTGCCAATGACGTATGTTTTCTTAAAACTTTATAGCTTTGTCTTGATCTTGCTCTTTCAGTACTACCAATCCGCCATCGCATCGCCTTTCGGCCAGAAAGTAAAGGCCTTCTACACTGATACTTCGAAGCAAGTCCGGGATATCCATGAAGAAGCTCGTCGGATCGCCGATCAACACAGGTCCACTGCTGCTTCCCCATCTACCAGCACCACTCCGGCAAACCCGGTAGGCTCGGCCGCCATCCCCGACCCAAAAACTCAGGCCGCACCTACCGTTGTTTAATTTGGCGATGCAAGCGTTTGTGAAGTGTTCTAAATGGTGTCTAGATTTATTTCGGTCCAATTGTATGGTCGTTGTAACATTAAATCTGAAATTCACATGGATGATGGATCTAAGAAATCAAGATTCCTTGCGAAGTGTTCTAGTAACATTTTTGGGTGACTCGAAGTATTAGGAAAGCATCCATAATTGCCAGTGACAGCGTGCACACCATTTGCACGGCCTAGAGTAGTCAATTCGATAGAACACGGCTTGATGCACCACTAATAATTCGAAACAGACATTGACCTTTGGGGCTCGGTTCCACGATACACATCCACGCAACTCCTCCCACAAAGTGAAGCCTCGATATCTCTGGCATCTTCTGCTACTGCAGCGATAAATGTATCTTTGTTATCGGAGAGCAGCGATCAACCACTATCGGCCGACATTTGTCCAGACCTATAGCACTCAGTCCGACAACAGAGAATCGGCCGAAGATTCCTAGCTAGTGTAGAGTGAGCACTTCATAAACTCTTTATAAGCCAGGCTGGAACAATGCCAGAGAGATAAAGGCTCGATAGGAATGACCCCACAAGACACTGGACTTCGAGTAGAGAACACGGAAGGACGGGACCAGACTGACTCCACTGGATGGTCAGCATCGCGCTATAACAAGACGGCCTCGTTTGTGTATTCTTCAGCATATACTGCCGGTGTTTTGGATCTTTTGGCTGCCCAACCAGGCGAGAGGATCCTCGATGTTGGTTGTGGAAGCGGCGAAGTAACACTGAGAATTCAGGAAGTAGTCGAACAGAAAGAAGGCGGAGTCGTGGTCGGAACCGATTTTAGCGAGAGTATGGTAAGCGTCGCTTCCGCAGTTAGTCTTTTTTCTTTGGACGATAATTCATAATCATGTAGATCAGGCAGGCTAAAGCCAACGGTCTTAGAGAGGTATTCATCGCGGATGCGCAGAATCTGGAATTTCCAAAGGATAAGCCGGAGTACCTGGAGAAATTTGACGCCGTTTTTAGTAACGCTGCTTTGCATTGGTGCAAGCGTGATCCACTTGGAGTCCTCATAGGCGTTCAAAAGGTATTGAAGCCAGGTGGAAGAATTGCCGCAGAAATGGGCGGATTTATGAATTGCATCGGTTCGTTTTTGGAGCTTACTTTCCAGATCGCTTTGGGAGAGCTTTCTCATCCAAAAAGACAGGCATCAGGTCGGCGTTGCACGACGTTGTGAGATCAAAAGGCCGTGATCCCGAGGAAAGTGACCCCTGGTACTTTCCGTCGATGGAAGACTACGTGAAGGTGTGTCCTTCTGTCTCGACTCGCCATCAGGCTAATCAGACAAGCCAAAGCAGCTCTTGATCACAGCTGGTTTTGAACCGACTCATATGTCATTGACGCCTAGGATCACCCCGTTGCCAACAGGCCTGTATGACTGGCTAAACCTCTTCGTTCGGAACTCTTTCTTGCGCGAATTTTCGGACGAAGAAGCAAGCGAAATTATGAGAGAAGTTGAGGACAGGTGTCGTGTGGATTGTCGCGACGCTAGTGGGAAGTGGGCGATGATGTACACTAGGTTAAGATTCAGTGCCATTCTCAAGGATGAATGAGGTCCTTTCTAGAGGTGGTGCCCATGTATACAATTGTGCTGGGTGCAAGCTGCTGTAGTTTGAAAATCGTCCCAAGGATCAGAGCAACTGATCCGATTTATTTAATTAGCGTGTTATAATTTCAGGAGAACCGCATACTTATTCGGATATCCAGAAATCTTGCCGCGCTTGAGTACATAGGCGTAACAGAATTGCCACATGAGACTAGACAGAACGAAAGCCTTTTGAAAGGTGCACAACACAAAGCAATCCGGCAGCCGGCCCTGAGGCACAACGGTCCGGGACCGAATCAAAATTGGAGTTCCACGCTCTACAGTGCGATGATTCTCAGTCGTGGCACTGGAATGTGAACACGTACTCTCTTCGTTTAATTTCTCCTCTTTGCATTGCGTCTGCATGTCTGCGCGTCGAAGAAAAGCGAAGACCTCTCTCACCCCTGTGCCAAGAGGTGGGGCAACAGGACACCCTGACGGTGTAAACAAAGTCAATGGAATCCAACTTCAAGGGAAAGAGCCTCCGAAAGTCAGTTTAGTCCAACTTGCGCCAGCCTTATTTGACTTCTACTCGGTATGGCGTTCCGTTCACTCCCCTGCACCTTTCTGACCCCTCTGCAAGGCACTAACGATGGTCTTTGGCGGATGTTGCTCGTTTGTCGACGCCTTCTCTCTCATTCGACCTTTCACTAATGTAAGATTTTCATTAGAAATGTAGTGGCATATGAACAGTTGCTTATTATAAATCCTCGGATTGGTGCGTCTAATTTTGTTTACGAGGTGTAGTGCTCGTCTGGTGGTTTACAAATTTGTGATTTCCATTTAGGTTCAGCCCTCACCTTTTCTCAGATGTTATTTATCACCGCGCAGACTCTACCTTCGTTCTTAACTCTGAAGAAAGCGAGTTTATTTCCTCGGCTTAAGCCTCGACAAGTTCCTTTGAGCCAATGGGCCCTACAAGTCCTGGTTCTGACAAGTGGATCCTTATTGAATAACTGGGCATTTGCTTATAATGTTCCCTTGACCATATTTATTGTTTTTCGTTCTGCAGGCGAGACTCACAAAAATATTCTTCGAAAGTCTCACTTATTCAATGTACATTTACAGGTTTACCGGTATCTATGATACTTGGGTATCTCATCTTGAAGAAGCGCTATTCTGTGATACAGCTTGTAAGTGCGTGCCCCATAACCATAAGCGGACTCTCAATTCTCTTCAGTCTGCAATTATCATCGTCACTGCAGGAGTTATCCTGGTAACTCTTTCGAGGACAATGCCTGGAACTATTTCCAACGCATCAAAACTCACATCACCAGAGGATCTAAAAAGATATTTCCTTGGCATTTCAATGATGACTGTATCCTTATTTTGCACTGGATTTCTGGGCCTCCTTCAAGAAAGAACATATGCAAAATATGGACCTTGTTGGAAAGAAGGTGTTTTTTACACCGTGAGCTATATGACACAGTATACATTTCAGGGACTCACAGATAATGTTTAGCACTTACTTTCTCTGCCCATTTTCCTCTTTCTTGGTCGTGATATCCAGCAGGGCATTATCAATCTATTGAACCAAGGATCGATTTCTTCAACGACACTTTCCTTCATGATTCTTATTGGAAATCTTGTCACACAACTAATTTGCGTTTCTGGCGTAAATCGACTAGCCTCAGTAAGCTTACTCTGGTTGTATGATTTCAACCCCTAACAATGTGTTTTCATAGCAAGTGTCATCAGTGTCTACTAATATTGCTTTGACTGCCCGCAAGGCGCTCAGCCTTTGCCTAAGCATATGGTGGTTCGGGAACGATTGGAACAGCCAGTTGGGCCTTGGTGCTTTCATGGTCTTCTTCGGAAGCTTCTTGTACACAATAAAGCTAGACGCAATCAATAAGAAATAGTTATTGCTACACAATATTGGGTACACGGGGACAGAAAATCGCTGACATGTATTCCTATGGAAAATTTCGTGCCTACCATTAACTGTTTGATTCAACAGGAAGTAACGACGATGCGTTGTGCAAGGGATATATGGAGGCGGGCCTATCGGATTTAGAATCTGTGTGTATCTCTCTGTGCACCATCAACTGAATGCTGCGATTTGTACATGTTGCAGTCTGCAGAAAGTTTATCAATCAAAAACACAGTCATAAGGATGTTAAACAAAGGACTTGCTGTTTCCACTTGCCGCAGAAGGCCTCTCAAGCCTTCACGACAAAGTAAGGTGTCCATCAAAGTCTAAAAAATATTTTCAACGTCAAAAAAGCAAAGAAAGAGTGTCCCTTACATTTGTATAAAGTCGGCTAATTGGAAAGCCAAAGAACGCAAACATTTGGGTATCTGGTCGTCCTAGGAAAAATGCTAGAGTAAGGATTGAAAAAGCACCGCTGAAGAGTCCTGGAAGCAAGGGTGATTTGTTGCCAATGAATGCTCGAATGCGGTCACGACATACCAGTTTGAATCGACGTTCGCATAAGTCGATTGATGACCGTGTCAGATTTTTCAAAACCAGTACGAGACTGTCGAAGCGCATAGATCAGTGTTCCTGTAACATCTGACCTTAGAACTTGTCCTAGAAATATTGTGATCCTGGCATACCAGAGATAAAGGCGTCTGCAATGACTTCCAATGAAAGCCAGGACGCTAAATATGGATTTGCTGAAGACATTTGGGTGGCACTTAGTGATAGAACAAGTTGAGCTGAAATTTGAGTGGCCTGCAAAGTAGTAATCACTCACTCTTTGACTGCAAGCGTTTTAACACTACAAACCAGGCCGGTGGAAAATGAGCAGAGAGACAGTAATACAAGTCCACCATAAACGTAGACATTTGTAAGTCGCAGTGTTCTAGCCAGCATCCCGGCGTAAGTGTTTGCGGAATGAATGTTGCGACCAAGTTTTTCTTACCGATATGCGAGGAACAGATGAGTGAGAAGTGCAGTAATAGCAGTCACAAACATCGAGGAAGGATATGGCCAAACAGGTGCTGGGTGACCATAAATCAGATTCTATCTGTATGACTTTAGTCAAGACCCCTCCAACTCACATAGCAATGCTAAGTAATTTGCATAGTTTTCTATTCTGCGAATTGGAACGACAAGATTAGATTATTTCGAGAGAAATTAAATTTACACTCACAAGTAGTACCATGCCATATAAATCAATCTAGTCAACAACAAGTTAGCACATTAAGATGAAAGGCGGAGAGACTTACGACGATGTATGGAATGTGTCAAGAAGGAATAGAGCGACTACGGTCGCTCTAGTTAATTGTCAGTCAAACACTGTAATATATTATGTCATTTGAAAAGGGAAACGCACTTGACCCACAGAGGATCACGAAATTCTGACAAGAAAGAAGGGGTTAGAAAATACGCGTATGGGTTGAGTGGCGTCTTACTAGTATTAAAATATGCAGAATATTGGAAAGTCACGATGCCGTAGAGATAGGTGTTGACTGAGCACGAAGAAAAAGTTAGGAATGAAGGGTTTTTCAACGGCCAAGGTCAAGTGGATAGCCTTACAAAATACGCCGAGAAGAACAGGACCTAGTTAAAAATAAGGCGATGAGACAAACCTCATACTGAAATTTGAACACTCACCAAGATTCGTTTCTATGATTCGCATTACTAGGATGTGTTGAAGGGAAGGGGGATCAAGAGGAAGGCCTATTGCTTTCTTCGCTTCTGCTTTTATTTTGTGTCCGGGCTCTGAAGAAAAGGTCAGGGCCGCCGGGAGCAGAATCTAGGAACTTTGAAAGCTCACCCTAAGGTCCCTTGAGAAATGTAAGGCCAAGATATGCGCCACATCGAGGACGGTGTTGTCAGGCAAGATATTTTTGGGAATCCTCTCGCGATGTCAAAAGGAGTCCAGTGCGGTCGACGATGTAATGACCTAGGTTGGCGTCTATCATGGAGGCGCTCGAAGGTTATTATGCATCGGATTGACAAGCCGTGGATAAACGATGAACCGTCGAACAAGAGTAAGAGTTCATGATTCAGTCACGATCTTAGAAAGGGTACCTGAGGGGTCTGGAGTCGGAAATAGAACCGGTTTCGTCGGGGAATTTTTTTGAGTATCGGATGCGATATGATTGTTGCAGTGAGATCGTTGGCTAAATTATGGCTTTTGAGAAGGTTTCGGGAAAAATGTGGGATGGCCGAAGAGCAAGTAAATTCATTTAGCGAGGAAAATGTATGAGGGACTAGGAAGACTTCTCAAGACTTCTCACTGTGGTGAAGTCTGGCATGAACGCAGAGACCGGCTGTTATCACGGTGCTGTAGACCGGAAGCAAGTCCGGGAAAGCAGGGTAACTGACGCCCTGGGAACACGAGAACCTGCTGAGGCGGGACCGAACCGAAGGTTATATCGTCAAGGATACGTCAAGATGAAGGACCTTAAACGCTCATAAGGAATCCAAATTTAAATCAATGCTGAAGCCATTTAACTCTGAGGGTGGAAGTGGATTCCTTCGAGAAAACCTTGAAGCGCGCATTGGGCTTTCAGGTTTGCTGACAAAAATGGGAACAAGGATCGGTAAGGTTTCACCGCAATGGACACTTATTCGGATGATAGAGAGATATAGCTGCTCGACGCCAGGTATTTACCCCTGCGACCCTTGATTCAGCGATCCCAACGCCGTAGAGGTGGATTGAATCGGTTTCCACCAGAGTGCACTTCTTCTGTTATCAAGAACATATGGTGCTGATAGTGATAGAGAACAAGTCATCGCACCTTGCGCTAGATATCGTCGAGATTGGACTCCGTGCGAGCAATTTATCAACGTGTTTTCGGTGTAATCTAGGTTTAATATTTGACCCTATGCTGAGGCTGAGGCAACCCGACCCTTCATTTGCTAAATTGTTTCTGTTGGACCATCAGAATGCTTGTGCAGGAGTTGTCGCAAAAAAACAGTGATCGCGTAGGGTCAATGGAAACCGACTCAAGTAGTTGGGAGGGGCGGGAACAAAAATTGTCCTTTGACGTAAGCTATCCAAATGGACTCCTCGAGACTTATAAGCTTCGACAGTTGTCCCAGGATGCATGCTTATTTATGTAAAATGCCCAAGCCCATGGGCACATACATATATCGTATCCTTCAGGTTGGACCTTGACCATGTATTCCACAGCCCAACCCTCATTTGCAGATGTAGACCAGCACGCTACAGAGAGCACGCCTCTCCTCACTGGCTCAGCATGCAGTGACACCTCTCAATTCTACACCGGACCCTCTCATCTACCGCAGCGACACCCAGGAGCGGACGACTACAACGCACAGAATCGAAAGGCGATGAAGTCGCCCGAGCGTCCGGAATCGCGCCGGAGCTCCGAAAGGGACGAACGAGGCTATTCCCGTCCTAGAAGCTCCAGCGAAAGCGATCACAGACCCGTAAAAGCTACGTCGGCGCGCTCGCCATCTTCTTCAACAGTGCTCAACGACAGCGAGATATGCCAAGGGTTCTTAGCTCCTGGCGCAGTATCATCGCCTCAACATTCACCATCGATTCTTCCGCAGGGCATCTCCTTGTGTCTTGAGAATTCTGGCAGTGTGGCACGCGACCACTTGGCGTCTGAGCGGACCTTCCTGGCGTACATGAGAACGAGTTTGGCGATAGCGTCGTCTGGTGTTGGTGGGTCTTTTTATATATGGAAATAATCCCTTACTTTCATGATTCTGATGAGGCTCCAATCGTTTGTTACACATCCTTTGTCTTCAATAAAGCTTTGGTACAGCTATTCTCTGCTGCATCTGCATCATCCCCCCAAGGATCAACACACCGACTCCACCATTACATTCGTCCTCTTGGAGCCATGACAGTCATGGTGGGGCTTTTGGTACTAATCATTGGTGCGTCTCGGTAAAATTTCTTTCTATGTATTCGATCATGGATTTCTGTGTCATAGGGGTCACAAGGTATTTCACTGTACAAGCTGCCTTGACGAAGGGTTATTTCCCAGTCGCGCGGATGGCTACAGGAATAATTGCTGTCGTTCTTACCGCTCTTGTTGCTCTAACATTTGCAATCATGATGGCAGGAAAGCTGGAAGCGAAGGAACCTAGAAATCATTATATACCCGCCTTCTGACCCAATTATTACAATCTATTTCTTTTGACCGGCTCTCATTCCCTCGAAGCAATTTTGTTACTTGGGTTTTCTTTCGGTGCCCATTTTTCAATTGCTTTTCAAAGTTGCTCTCTGTAATGTTGTTGACGCCTCACATATGATATATAATGGAAATAGGGGTTTATATCTACAGGGTCTGAGTCGATCTTCCATGTCCAGTTGCGTCGGGGCTACAAGAGCATGTCTTAAATTTCTGCGAGTGGCCTGTTCACATACATGTTTGGCCATCACATGTATACTGTGTGCAAATGACGGTCGTGAACCCGGTTGGTTCAACACCTGCCAATTTCGCTACACCGCGTCAACTGCCATACAGTGTAATAATTTTCTGGGAGGGCTTGAGTCGGCTTTTGTTACATCCACTTTCTGCCATTCAGGCATAAGCTGCAGCCACTAGGTTGCCTTTCAATATGCCCACTCAAGCTGAGCGACGTGCTCGAAACAAAGGAAAGCCCAATGTGCCTCAAATACGGAAACAAAAATCCTCAAACAATATCTGGAACGTGCGAGTAAGCAATATCCTCCTCTAATTCTCATACGCAAGCCGACGATTTTGAAGGTTCTTGTCCTTGGCTTGCTCTTAGCAGTTGCCTCGGCTGGATATTATTACCTCTATGGAACACGGAAGTTCGATACTTTGGAGTCGCAAGATATCGAGGAAGATCCCATGGTGGGAAAGAGAGACATCTTCAACGTAGTCGATATACCAGGGAAAGGGAAAGGCGCGATTGCCGCACGCGACATAAGGGTATTGTCTCATTCATGGCGTATTCTGCTTCAAACTAAGGCTGAAATAGCAAGGAGAGCTGCTTCTTCAAGAAAGACCCCTCTTCACGGTTCCGCGGAATGGTGAGTCCTTGTCCCCAACTATGAAACCCAATCAGCTGATGGCCCTATGCATGATTAATAGTAAACTCATCGCCTACAAAGCTCATTTCGGAGGAGTTGGCCAGACTTGATCCTGGTGAACGGGAGGAATTCTTCGAGCTTTCTTACGTTAATTTCCCGGAGGACTTAAAGCCAGAAGAGCACCCAGACGAAGTTGCTCTGTCCATCTTCCAGACTAATGCGGTGTCAGCTGGTGAAGATGTGGGCATTTTCACGACTATGGCGCGTCTGAACCATGGCTGCTCCAGTGCTTTTAATGTTGTCTACAGTTGGAGAAATGAAGGTAACTACTTGGTCGTACATGCCTTGAAGGATATAAAGAAAGGACAGGTATGGTCGGCATCTGCACCTGTCCCTAAAATCATTTTTAAAGACCTCCTTCAGGAACTATTGACGACCTATACAAATACTAAAAAGCCACGAGATCAACGAAGGTGAATATCAGCTACTTTTCTTTTTCCTCCGGCTCTGGTTTATCCAAAACCATAGAACTTTCGTGTCTTATCAGCTACTTTTCTTTTTCCTCCGGCTCTGGTTTATCCAAAACCATAGAACTTTCCTGAGTGAAAAATATGGATTTCACTGTACTTGCGAGGTTTGTGGTCTTCCTGCCGACGAATCAAAGGCTTCAGACAAACGGTTGTCAAAAATCTCTTTACTATATGAGCAATTTGCCACCTGGGGGAAAAATGAAATCGACGGTGTTGATGCCATCGAAATTATACGTGCAATTTGGCGACTTGAGGACGAAGAAGGTTACTGGAGCGAACGCGGATCGCTGGCTGCGGATGCAGCGTGGATAGCAGCGTCACATTCTGAGTGAGTGCTTGATTGTTTATGCGACTGTTGAGCAGTGTGGAATGGAATCACTGATGTTTTTTCGCAGTGCGACGGCCACGCAATCGTGGGCACGACATGCCGTGGAGTGGTTCACCATTGAGATTGGCGCGGATACCCCTCAAGTGCGATCACTCTTGGAGATTGTGAAGCGACCGGAGTCGCATAAGGCTTGGGGTACTCGCGAGGCCCTGGAGGTGGGGGAACCAGAACAGGTTGCTCGTGAGTTGGTTTATTCGCTTTTCGCTGATCCAATTGTTGATATCATCAATGGGCGTATCAGATTGATATTAACGCGGTGGTGCGGAAGCACCAAAACTCCGTTCAGGATATACAGAGGCAAATGTCAGCCGCCTACTGTCAGCGCGAGAACTCCGTTCACGGTAAAAATGGAATGTGATCTCACGACATTTCGGGATGTCTGCCTGTTTTCGCTGTAGTCGACTGTTGAACGCTGAACTATAAGACTCTTTAACCAGCGGGCTCACGTAACCTTACCGGACAAACGTAACAATTATGTGCGTTTGGCAAAGTCCTTGCGTACGAATCGAGGCCGTCGGAATAGAATCGAGACCGTCATTTAGTTTTTTTTTTTGCAAGTATGTGCCTGCCGTTTCAGTATTTCTCTGGGGCGACAACTCGGTCCCATATCATAATCATCCCCATTGTGTCAGCTGATTCTCTTGTTCGCTCTGGAGAGAGAGCACAATAATGTCAATCCGATTGCAATGCAACAAGTAGGCGGATCCGCTTCTACATAGGAGGAGGCGCCGCGAAAATGAGCCTCTAGCGATGTATCCGCTGATGACACGGCGTAACAGGGACGGGGGTGGCCAAATGAGAATTGCCGGCTGACTGTGAATGGCTTACTTGAACCAAACACGTTACGGGTTTGACTCCGAGTAGGCCACGTCCAAACTTCTCAAATACCACCATCACCTTCTCGCCTCTCTTTTTCTCTTTTCCTCCGGCATCGAAGGTTATCTTCCAATCCTCCGGCATTACCTTTCTATAAGAAAGCTAGTCCGCCGTCTATACCGGTACTGTTATCTTCATCTGTTTTTCCCCAATGACCATTTCCAATCGTACCACATTTTCTCCAGCATTTCCTCTTCCTTTCGCCGCCTTTTCCATGGCTTCTTCTTCCTCAGACGCTGCCATCTTAGCCATAGGTGTCATTCTCGCTGCTCTTTACATCTTCCGTGACCAGCTATTTGCTGCGTCAAAGCCAAAGGTAGCCCCCGTCACCACTTCCAAGGTCGCCAATGGGTCCGGCAATCCTCGCGACTTCATTTCCAAAATGAAGCAGGGTGTAAGTCTTTCTTCTCTTTCTCTATTGACTCTATTCCTCACCTAGCCTCTGCAGAAAAAGCGCATCGTGATTTTCTACGGCTCGCAAACCGGCACGGCCGAGGAATACGCTATTCGTCTAGCAAAGGAGGCCAAACAAAAATTCGGCCTCGCCTCACTCGTTTGCGATCCAGAGGAGTATGACTTTGACAACCTTGACCAACTACCGGAAGACTGCGCTGCTTTCTTTGTGATGGCAACCTACGGCGAGGGTGAGCCTACGGACAATGCTGTTCAGCTTATGCAAAACTTGCAAGACGAATCTTTCGAATTCAGCAATGGAGAACGCAAGCTAGAAGGTCTCAAATACGTTGTTTTTGGTCTTGGTAACAAAACCTACGAACATTATAACCTAATCGGTCGCAATGTCGACAAGGAATTGACCAAAATGGGCGCTATTCGTATTGGTGAGAGGGGTGAGGGCGACGATGACAAAAGCATGGAAGAAGACTATCTGGAATGGAAAGATGGCATGTGGGAGGCATTTGCTATAGCTATGAGCGTTGAAGAGGGTCAAGGAGGCGATTCAGCAGACTTCGTCGTTTCAGAACTGGAAACGCATCCCCAGGAAAAAGTTTATCTTGGTGAGTGACTCCCTTGTTTATCAAGCGACTGGCCTTTCATTTTGCGTCCTTGCAGGCGAATATTCTGCTCGCGCTCTCACGAAGACCAAGGGAATTCATGACGCCAAAAATCCTTATCCAGCTCCCATAACTGTATCCCGCGAACTTTTTTCTCCACACGCTGACCGGAATTGCGTTCACATTGAGTTCAATACCGAGGGCTCTGGCATCACTTATCAGCACGGAGATCATGTCGGTTTGTGGCCTTTGAACCCCGAGGTCGAGGTTGAACGACTTCTTTGTGTGTTGGGCCTTCATGATAAACCGGACACAGTCATTGGGATTGAATCGCTTGATCCTGCTCTTGCGAAGGTGCCTTTCCCGGTGCCCACCACCTACGGCACTGTTCTGCGGCACTATATCGATATTAGTGCAGTTGCTGGTCGTCAGATCCTTGGTTCATTGTCCAAATTTGCTCCCACACCTGACGCAGAAGCATACTTGAAAAATCTCAATACCAACAAGGAAGAATACCATCATCTGGTTCATGACGGATGTCTCAAACTTGGCGAAGTTCTTCAATTGGCCGCTGGAAACAGCGTTCAACTTGTACCCACGCCCGAAAATACCACCGTTTGGAAGATACCTTTCGACATTATTGTCTCCGCCATTCCTCGTCTCCAACCCCGATACTATTCTATCTCATCCAGCCCGAAGCTTAACCCTAACTCTATTCACGCTACTGCAGTTGTTCTCAAATACGAAAACGTACCTAGCGGGCAAGTACCTCATAAATGGGTCTATGGTCTTGGATCCAACTTCCTACTCAACCTCAAGTACGCGGCAAACAACGAACCAGTACCTCTCATCACTGCGGACGGTGCAGAACGTGTTGCTGTTCCGGCATACCTCATTGAAGGTCCTCGCGGCGCTTACAAGACGGAAACACATTTCAAAGCTCCGATCCATGTCAGACGCTCAACGTTTAGGTTGCCCACAAACCCCAAGAGCCCCGTTATTATGATCGGTCCTGGAACTGTAAGTAGAGTGTCTTTCAAGTTTATGTCGTTATTTAAAATTTGGATAGGGCGTAGCTCCATTCCGTGGCTTCGTCCAAGAACGTGTTGCACTTGCTCGTCGTTCTATCGAGAAGAATGGGCCTGATGCTCTTGCTGATTGGGGTCGCATATCTCTGTTCTACGGTTGCCGAAGAGAGGACGAGGATTTCTTGTACAAGGACGAGTGGCCGAAGTATGAGGAAGAACTTAAGGGAAAATTCAAGATTCATTGCGCCTTTTCTCGCCAAAATTACAAGCCAGATGGAAGCAAGATATATGTACAAGATCTCATTTGGGACGATAAGGAACATATAGCGGATGCCATTCTCAATGGCAAAGGATACGTCTACATCTGTGGTGAGGCCAAGAGCATGAGCAAACAGGTCGAAGAGGTCTTGGCCAAGATCCTTGGTGAAGCCAAGGGTGGCTCGGCTGAAGTAGAGGGTGCAGCAGAGATTAAACTATTGAAGGAGCGGTCAAGGCTCATGCTGGATGTTTGGAGTTAATTTGGTTTGACATAGAGTTATACGACCTGTAATGCACCCCCTCCTAATTATGCGTGACCTTCTGTTTCGTCGTACTGTCATAGCCTCGGTATATACGCTCCTTACTATTTTTTACTTTATCCTATATTGCAGAACAAATAGAACCTCCGTACTGCATCGAAATTTGAATTTGGCACACCCAATCAAATCCTATCGCAGAATTCGGTCCGGATTTTCCCACATCCTTCCTACTGCTTTTCTTATGTTGAGGTGGTCAAGACCACTACTGTTTCGTCAATTCTCGTCATCAAATGCCAGTTGGAATGCACGCCGACTAGGATCGGCTAATGTCCACCACAAGAATGCAGCCTCAGATTTGCAGACTGCCAGCACTTCAGAATCCGTTGAGGATACTGTGGTGAAAATAGACACCCCTTTGTCCGACGAATCCAACGCGGAATCCCGTACGGCTCCTGAGTCTCGTGAAAATCTACCACCGTACGACCTGAATCTTGTTAAGAATCGAATTCGGGGATGGTCGGAGCAGGCAGCGTTGGTTCTTCGAACCCGAGCTGATGACTTCACGGCGTCTACAAAGACGACCTTCTCTCAGCTCGGCTCGCAGCTGAACAGAGTTACTGGATACGAAGAAATTGATGCTTTGAAGCGGGGTGTCGTTGCTCAAGGTACGGAATTTCCACTTTTGATTAACTAAACTCAACTGCTTGTGACATTCAGAGGATCGGATAAATGCTGCCCGTCAAGCTGCCCGAGCCGCAAAGTCGGCTCACGAACAGGCTGTCGTCCAGAGGTCAAATTCACAGCGTGAAGTGAATGACCTTTTGCAACGTAAATCAAGCTGGACGGATAGCGACGTCGGTCGATTTACGACGCTTGTCAGGCAAGACCACCTGTATGAGCAAGAAGAATCTCGGGCCAAAACTTCCGTGGACGAGGCTGAGGAAGCCGTGGAACGCGAATTTAGCGAACTCTTACGCAAGATTCTTGCACGCTATCACGAGGAGCAAGTGTGGTCGGATAAAATTCGCAGTGCTTCGACTTACGGATCGCTCGCTGCCCTCGGCCTTAACATGCTCGTGTTTATCATAGCGATCGTAGTCGTGGAGCCGTGGAAGCGGAAACGTCTAGCTCAAACGTTTGAGAGGAAGATTGAAGAATTGAGCTTTGACAATGAAGCCCGCCTAAATGCCAGCATGCAGTCTATTGGCCAATTAATTACCCAGCAGGCAAATTTGACAGAGGCTCTGAAGGAGGAGATCAAAAAGAGGCCGGAGGTTGTAACAGAACAGCCGAGAGAAGGAAATCTTGAAACAACTACGCCAGTTGTAATTGTTCAGTCATCACGGCCTTCGAAATGGCAATGGGAAGTCGGCGCTATCAGTGTCGGCGCCTTCACTGCAGGTGTATTGGCTGCAGTAATAGCTGGACAACAATAACAAGTAAAATATAGATGACCCTGATTATTGACTGCACGGTTCAGATATTTGTACTGCGGTACACCCGACAATGCACCCTGGAACATTGATTCGTTAAATCATATCTTTACTTGGGCTCGTCACCAACCTTTCCAAGATCAGTTCTCCAACAGAAATCGACATTTCGCATTCTTCCCAAGTGTCAATATTCCATTTATTCCAACCCCATCCATTCTTTATCTAAAGAACTCTCAGAAAGGCCGCCAAATGGGATTTGTTTTGGACTTTCACCTCTGGCTTTTTGTGAGGAGCAAGAATCACAAGCCAACGAGCCTTCATGCTAAGTTGCCAGAGAAGAGCAAATAGAGAGGAAGAGTCTCCAATAAGATGAAGGGCGAAGGAGCAAACTACCATCTCAATGAGTTGAATTCCTATTTTTTGGACTGGTTTGCTTTCCTTTGACTCTTCTGGCGGATCTGAAAGGGCTGTTGTCCGCACCGAACCATCTACGATGTTAACAGATATATCTGGCATCCGGCCTTCGGCGATATCTTCGAAGGATAACTCAGCGCAAGGATAACTCGTTCGTTCTTTGTAAGCCACGGCGGTGAACTGCAATAGGGACTCCCCATGGATGAGCACAATTTTATTGATCAAAAATTTTGACACACAGGATCTGTTGCTGCGATCTGAGGTTTTGGGAACTCGGGCCCGAGAATAACAGGATTTATCCTGCCTTTTCGATGGGCGACGGGAGTACGAGAGGACGCCGGAGTCATCTGAGAAGTCCGTTGTTCACGATACAGCATTTTCCCAGTGTTACACCATTCAGTAAAGGCGACAGTAGCTTCTCCACTGCGAATAGCACACAAAGTAAGCCATTCATTGCCAGGTCCAACAACTCAGAGGGTGTATCACCTTCCTGAGGGAAAATTTTCATCAATAATACTGCAAATGGATGCAAAACATGTTCACTAGCCGCAGGCCAGATCAAGCAGCATTATGTGATCTGCAGGAAATTTTGAAATGCTGGGCTGTTCCATCTGCCACCATCTGGCAGTGGTATGAGGGTTAAACGCGCGCAGTTAATTTTTGACAATAACGACACCTGTTTAACCACGAATATAAACAAAGGCGGATTCCAGGGAAATGAGGATTGCGATACGTCGATCCTACTTTCAAATAATACTACCAAATATTCAATACTTCAATTGGCTGGTAGCAGGACCCCTGACTCACCTCCTCGACCCCATGTTCGTCATAGTTACTGCGCATAGAAGTTGATAAATTTCCATTGACAGCGACTCTATCTCCTCGAGACATGCTCAAGATAGTCTCGACGCAAAACCCTCACACGTGAAACGTGAGAGGGTCTTGTACTAAAGTCGGACATTTAAGAAGGCAGTGTAACCGGTCACAATCATTACATTTCAAATGTAGTCTTTTTTGAACTTCATTACAAAATTTTAGTTACCGGATATCAGAACGTGACAAACCAGTGAACTACGTTAAATTTGCACTGGAGTCTAGGTTTGAAGTGTTCGGTGAGCACCACAATGGACGCAAACCCCGTTTAGTGCCTGCACTTTGCCTTGGACTTTCACGGCAGTGTCAGTGCGCGGCAGGGAAAAAACATAGAGTACGACTAGTACCACCTTTTTGCTAATCCAGACACTCCATTGCCCGTCGAGTACACGACGCCGAAAGACTTACCGACTTTCCACACATCAAACGAGAGTTTCAACTTTCAAAACTGGCCGCAATCTAAACCGATGGCAAATAAGGTCCTACTCAATTTTAACATGGCTATCGTTGCGGCTGTTCGACGCGCGGTGGAAATTCGAGAGGTGAGGTAGGCATGTTACTGTGGCAAATTGTTGGCTGCTGAACTTTTATATAGGTGGCAACGTTTTTAAACTTCTTCTTGTCGAGCTCCTCGAGTATAACTGGGCGGAAATGATTTGAGGATCAGCAAATGGCAAGCAGGAATGCGTCAAACACGGTGTGGGACAGTTGTGACCCCATGTGACATCCGGCAACTAACATTTGACGACTACAAAACATGACGGAAATAAGACACCGTTTTATAACGTAGATTTAAAAGCAAAGGAAAATCGCTAAATTTTGGAAAAAATAAAAACTGTATTTAGTACATCAATATCAATGTTTCTCTTCTATAAAGCTAAGCAAAATAATGGGAGGGGCAAGTGCTATTTGGCGGACAAGTCAAAACTTTACACTGCCCTGATGAATTCCTGACCTTCTTATAAACCCCTCTCACGTTTCAGTGGGTGGGAGTTTTGATGAACCTAATGCTCAAGAGTCGAACTTGAAGCTGTGGCAATGCAAATTTGGGCAATACGGCAAATGCCGTGAGGATATGCTACTGACCTAGCTGGGCACAGTCAAGTCATTGACCTCGATGACTTCTTTTATTATCAAGGCCCATGAACAACGTCCACTACATCCCATCTGGGCTCAAGACAAAGATTGTACATTTTGTCGTATCATTAGGGGAGAACTCACAACCTCGAAGGTGTATGAAAATGACAAAGTTATTGCTATTCTCGGTATGTATTTCTTGAATTCTAAAGGCCATTTCATGTCGTTCCATGTCAATAACCGTCAGATATCTTACCTCTAAGGAAGGGCCACACTCTTGTCATCCCAAAAGAACACATATCAAGGCTCTCCGAACTCCCATCAGAACTGGCATCTGCTCTAGGAGAGGCGGTATCCAAAGTGGCATATGCCCTGACTCAAGGTCGGTTTTCAACTACAATCCAATTGCGTTAACTTATCATCCCCGCCAGCGATGGAAAATACTGGCTTGAATGTCGTGTGCAACCAGGAATACGCCCAAGCTGTCCACCATGTGAGCACCAGCTTTCTCATGCTTTATCTAATTTATCTAATTATTTATATGCTCATTCCTTGCGCAGGTTCATTACCATATCATACCCGCGCCAAAATATGGAACAAGTTATGGTGTCAGGTCAAATGACGAAGCAGTGCAGAAGGTATCACTTTCACATCGAGAAATGCACCAGAGAGAATTTGAGGCAAGAGAGGAACTCGACGAAGATGATGCCCTGGTGCTCGTAAAAAGTATACGAGCTCGTCTTTGAGTGACATGCCATGATAGTGGCTCATTCAAGTGTTTGTCTCTTTGGGTTCTCCGTCTATTGGCATAAGATAACAATCTAATAGTGGACTAGTGAGGTGCCATTCAAGTTGCAACTTGCTACTGTCACTATTACCAGCAACTTGAAATCGATTGTCGTAAAAATTATTGAGTTTGCACCTCCAACCATGTCGACATCCTCTTAGGTTTATCAAACCTCCCACCTTTTGAAGTGTGAGATGTGTGAGGGTTTCGTGTTGAGACTTGGTTGAGACCCTTCATGAGTCACTGCGTTTTGCGAAAAATATAGATGGGTGTCTATATGTACGATATGTCATGTATCGTAGTTATAGATAGTAAAATCGTACCTATCGTGACTGATAGATGCCTGCTATGCGTGAAATTTCGGAAGGAAACGATATCTCTGGGATAGTCGGGTACCATTGGGCCGATATATCACAAATCGTAAATATAGTACCCTCGAAAGCTCAAAAATAGATGGACTTTATTTTCGGTAGATCGAGGAATGCAACTATTATTCCTATTCACAAAAAATAGTACCAATAGATGGCCTCTATTCTCTCGTACCGCATGTTAACCGTTGAGTCGAGTCTTGAAGTGATAAAGTTCGTTCAAACTCCGAGTCACCAGGGCAATTTTCCTCCAACTCCTTCTCTCTTCCCCCCATCATCGACAGCTGTCCTAACACTTGTCCTGTATGATACACCAGCTCCACAGTCGTTTACCAGCGTCAAATTGAAGTATTTCTGCGTTTATTTCTACCTTGCCGTCCTCATCCACCTTTACTAGCGATTAGTCATGCCATCGGATTTGGCCTGGATCCGCTTCATCTAAAATGGCATGGTCGTTCAAACGTTCAAGAATAGCTGGTGAGCGTTTTTAAATTTTAATGTTTCTAGTCCGCATTGACTGCTGGACCGATATTCCCAGTGAGCTATCACCAGAGTTTATAAATTCAACGCGAGTTTCATGTTAGTTAGGCCTTTCCACCTCTGAAGTCTTTATTTCGACGCTATATCCCTTCCCCAACTGGAAAATCGGACATGAAGGGTCGGAATGTTTGAGAGGATGTCCCAGGCAACCCATCTGGTACGTTGCAAATTCAGTTTCTACAGCTTGATATGTCAACTGATGTAACTGCTTCCTTCCCCCTCTCCTTGATCTAACCAGACGACTCAGAGCTGCCCGACAAGACTGGCCTCGATGCCGTTTCCTTCCTGCGCTTCCTCCGCCTCCTCCGCTGGCTCCTCTCTGGCATCACCCTCCTCATCTACAGTATCCTCATCCCATCAACGTGTCAACAACCACCGCAGTGTCAACAAGAACAAGCGCGACCTCCTTAGCATATTCAGTATCCGCGACGTCTCCGGCTCCTTTTTGTATGCCCATATCATCGTATGGACCTTATAACCTTCTTCATCATCTTCGGCAATTCTTTGCCATCAACGTGCACTGGCATACGATGATCCCACTGAGTATAAAGCCCTGGAGGACGTGGCTCCTCTTCCCGGAGTACCTGCGCTAGTACCACAACCGGACTGTCCGGGAGTTTGAGGAGGTGCTTTTCATCGTTCAAGCACCTCAAGGGCGGTAAGTGCGGTAAGTGGATCGCATTTATAGTCGTACAGCAGTAGTCCAGAGCGCTGTAACTGTAAGGACAGAAAATATATCAGATTTTGTTTTGCACCCGAAAATTGTACCCCGTTTTTGGATGACCGTCTTGTGTGCCTAAGCAGGAATAGAGGGCTTGATAGAGCCCTCTATTCGTATGGTACAGTATTTATAGAGACCGTTATTAGCAATGTATGGCATGTCTCTATACGTTCAATGAGTGATCAATAGAGGGCTCTATTTGCCCTACAAATGTTGACGCATAAGTAGCCTTATAGATGGCTTTATTTGCCATCAATAGTAGCCATCTATTTCCCTCGAAAATTCCCTCATAGATGGCAAAATAGATGCCCTCTATATTTTGCCACAAACGCAGTGAGTTGTTGGGTATGTCAAGGGGTAAGTATGTACAAAGTTACAATTACTGTTGTGACCACTGTCTCGTGATTGAATCAGATTGAATCTAACGCGAACTGTCACGCGGCATACAGTGATCGCGCCCTCGCGTTCTATTATGTCCACTTCCGGAAACAAAGACGAGACTTCGTCTGAACAGCAAGTCGACAAAACCCAAAACGAAAGCCCACAAGAAGCCGGAGTTCAGGAAATAGACCGCGAGTGGGGTGATCCAGAGCCTGAGATCGTCCGGAGCGGTGTAACAAAGCACCTCCGAAAACAAAAGCCCGTGGAATCGGTGAGAGAGCCAGGGAGATCACTGTTACCATTCAGTCGAGTGCAGACTATAATCAAAGCCGATAAGGCATGTCAACACGTTGTTATCACGACAATGCGTATGAATGACCTATCCTTAGGAGATTCCTGTTGTTGCGAGAGAAGCTACTTTCTTAATTTCACTCGCGACCGAAGAATTTATTAGACGCCTAACCGAAGCAGGGCATCAGGTTGCACATCGTGAAAAAAGGTCCACTGTTCAACATCGAGATATCGGTTAGTTCAGATCGCCTTTCAGGTGTTTTGAGGCTTATGTAGCCGTTTGAAACCAGCCACCGTCGTGAGGAGAGCAGACGAATTCCTGTTCCTTGAAGGTAAGAATTCACGATTTCTTGTAATCACTCGTATTACTGATGTATCTTCTCCCAATAGAAATAATGCCCTGGACTTCAGCAGATGCTCCAGCAAAACGTCCAAAACCGAGGGCAACTGATCCGAAGGTGGCAACATCGCTTGACCAATTTGTTGTTAGTAAAAAGGGTGCAATAGGAGATGCGGTAGATGTCATTATAAATGACGATGGGACTATGAATGCCGGAAACGTGGTGGACCATGACGAGTAGTACAAGGAAAAGTATAAGTAGGCACTCAGGCTGTGTGAAAGGGCTTCAATTTCGGGCCGACGAACCGCAGTAAATGTGTCAACGTTGTTTCACTGCTGTTTGCTCTGGTCCTCAGTCACCGTCAGTATAATAAACACCTCCTCCATTGGAAATCAGTGATATGAAAGTGGTCTCCACTTTCCACCCATCTTCCTCAGTCTTATCATCTGTTAAATGCCGCTTGAACGCCTCGAGGGATCATGAAAACCTTGTCGTCGCGAAACTCAGTCGCATTGATGTCTATTCGGTCAGGAACCAAGGTCTTCAGCACGAATGCGGTATGAATGTATGGGGAAAGGTATGCTCTGTGAGGGCTCTTCCTCTGTCCGTAAGCTGTGTTTTAGATTTCTCGTATTAGCGTTAACTGACTGAAGTATAGGAATACGAGACGCGTTCACATCTTGTGTTAATGGTTACTCATCCCGAACCTGAGCTCGTAATCTTAGAATACTCAGAGAATGACGCAGGAGTAGCGGAGTTGGTCGTAAAGAAACAGGTGTCTTTGTTTGAACGCTTGCCGCGGACAGCTGAATTTTTCACGAACCTTCTCGTTCACCCATCTGGTAGATTGGCAGTCGTCAGCTGTTATGCGGGCAAACTCAAAGTCGTCACTTTCAAGGGTGGAAAATATCAGGAAGATTTTGATGTTTCGTGGGTCTACCTATTCCCGACAAAGTCTTTTATCTCATTCTCCAATCGCTCAGTGTCCCAGAGATCAATGTACTTTCCATGACCTTCCTGCCGACTTTGGACGATGAATTCACTCTAGCAATACTTCACATGGATTCTCAAGAACGCGTACAGCTATGTGCACGCGACATTGATGTTGATGCCTTGGAGCTTTCTCAACAAATGTCAACTGTATTACAGCCAACGCTTATTCCTGAAAAGTGTGCACCCTATCCTACTGATTCGCTTCTTCATTTAATACCAGTTCAACCCGATATCGCCGAATCTGGTGCGGACCTTCCTGAAGATGCATTTTTGGGAGGAGTTCTCGTGGCAGGAGGGAATCAGCTCCTTTTATACGAGTTAGCCTCGAAAGAGAGTCAGGAAAAGCAGAAGGGCAAACAAAAACGACTTGACGCCAAGAAAAAAGGAAAAGCCACGGCTGAGGCTGCAAAAGCAAGAGCGAAGGAACAAGAGCGAGAGAATAAACGAAGAAAGCCCAAAGCTGTTGTAGATTGGCCATGGAGTGAGGTGTCCGCGTGAGTCTCATTAACAAGAGCCCCTCCTTAATCTGATCGTCTATCCCTCAGTTGGTGTACCATTGATCTCATTCCCACTCGCTTTCTTATTGGCGATTCCTTCGGAAGACTTTCGGTGGTTTCTCTTGATAATATAAACGAGCTGGGCATGGTTCTTATTCCTCTCGGGGAGGTAAGCTTGCATTTATTCAATTACTAGTTTTCACTGAGTAGTTTCCAAAGACTTCTCCCGCAACAACACTGACATACTTAGCGAATCAGAACATATATTTGGGATCACACTTTGGCGATTCTCAGCTCTTGAAGGTTTCACCGACACCTGTCACTTTGCATGAGATGCCATCTCTAGCCGTCCCTTCTGACGTCAAAACGGTTTCGCAAGGAAGCTTAATGGCCTTACCTTCAAAGAAAGGGAAAACAAAGGCCGCTCTTGGTGACAATGACATGGATGTTGATGACGGAGTGTCTGACGATTATTCCAAAGGACGAGTTATTGAGCCGATGGGCTCCTTTGTATCCGTATTGGAGACCTACAAGAATATTGCGCCAATCATGGACGCCGTTTTAGTCGATATAGACGGGAGTGGGCAGGTAATCATATTCATGTCACATTGATTGCGCCCAATAACGATTTCACGACCACAGAACCAAATTGTGACGTGTAGTGGTGGCGCAAATATGGGCTCTCTTAATATCGTGCGAAATGGAGCTGACTTCAAGGAGCTGGCATTTGTTCCAGGCTTGACGGACATTGCCAGAATGTGGTCCATTCGGACCGTTCACGATGAATCGTGAGTCTGTGTGGTGCACCTTTAGCATTGCCACATCTGATTGGCCGCTTCTCCAGAAAAGACACACACATCCTTCTTTCTACTCTGAGCGACACCTATTTATTTCAAATAATCGAGGGAGGGCCGACTGTTTCACTGAAGCAGGAGTTTGGATCTTCGGCCATGGGGGACTTGATTTCTAATCAACCAACTCTGGCCTTCTCAAGTTTTTGCAAACGAGAAAACAGTGTCTATTATCACTCGAATCTCATCGTTCAAGTCGTTCCAACTGGTGCTTTCCTGCTTGAATGGGATATATCAATGGGAGCGTATGTGGAAAGAGCATCATGGGACGTTAAAAACCCCGCTCGCCCAGACAGTAAACCTCTAGAAGTTGTGGCGGCCAGCATCAACCTCAGTCAGGTTGCATTGGCATTAAGCGGCGGAACCCTCATCCTACTCTGTATTGAAAACGGCATAAAGCAATTTAAACAGTTACTGCGAGTATCTATGATTTGTGGATTTCCAGTTTGGCTTACCGATTTTTGTTACGTTTTCAGGACCCATAACACTCACGCTGAAATTTCTGCAGTATCATTTTCGCCACTGGACCCGAAGAAGTTCTTCTCTACTCTATTAAGTGTCGCATACTGGAGCTCAAACATTGTTGAACTCTTCGTACTTCGTGATGGGGTTCTAAAGTCGGAAACCCGAATGAGGTCCACTCCGTTACCAGCTGTCGTTAGATCTCTCCTTCTCTTTAACTTTGGTTCCGACACAAGTTCCAAAGGGCTAGATCATCACCCTTACCTATTAGCCGGATTAGGCGATGGATCTGTCGCCTGTCTGCAGTGGAAGGATGGAGCGCTCAGAGACTTGAAAATCATATCACTTGGTCACTCGCCCGTCAGTCTAAGTCCCTGTGAAGTGGATGGAAAGAAATCTGTCCTTGCTGCTGGTAACAAGGCGACTGTCTTCTTCTGTGAAAAGAATCGGCTTGCCAATTCAGCACTTATGTTGAAGGTGTGCCTCGCTTGGTCATTTTTGCAAAAACTGCTTAGTTTTTAATCTCATCTTAGGAAATCTCTGCAGCACATGGGTTGAATACAAAGACCCTTAAATCTTCTTTGATTCTCGCGGGACCAACCGGACTTTTCATAGGCTCTGTTGTAGACCTCAATAAAATGCACATACGCTCTGTATGTTTTGTTGTTGTTTTCAAACCCTCTATTAGTTCACATACTCGAGAATAGGCATTCCTTGGCCTCGATAACCCCCGCCGCATTTCCCATGAACCTCTTCTCAAGGCATTTGGAGTCGCCTGTACCCGCATTGAGCCAACAAGGATAGGAAGTTATGAACCTTTGAGGAGCTCCTTCCACTTAATTGACGACAATTCTCTTTCCAGTATGTTTCCCTGATTTGCTTTCAGCGATATCTTACTGCTCTTTATTTAGGACTGGGACAATATCAGTGTGAACCTGATGAAGAGATAACATCAGTAACTTCATTCACAGCAATTGTGGAAAATCAGGAAAAGCCATTCTTCTGCCTCGGCACCATGGTGTATAGAGCTGAAGAAAAAGAGCCTTCATCTGGAAGGCTGCTTATCTTCACTGCATACACTGTCACAAACCCGTCAGGGACGTCGAGTCTAGAGCTCTCTTTAGTAGCATCGACGGAAGTCGAGGGATGCGTATATGTCCTCAAAAATATTAATGGAAAATTAGTGGCTGCAGTCAATTCATCTGTGCGCCTCAATTCTTTTAGCATGTGAATTAGTGCTTCGACTAATTTGCTTCCTACAGATTTTGCTCTACGACTTCAATGTTACCTTGGAAGAATCGCAATCACCACTATTTATTCTCAAGAGGCTTGCTGAATGGAATCACAACTATATGGTGACCAGCCTAGGATCGTTTAATGACCATGTTGTGGCAGGAGATCAAATAAGCTCTGTCTCCCTGCTGAAAGTCACAGAAAATAAGCTGATCTCGGAGGCCAGGGATTACGGGCCACTTTATCCTATAGCTGTTGAGGCTTTAGATGACACGAGCTTCATCGTCTCAAATGTCAGTTTTCTACATGTACACATTGTTCCAGTGCCTTGATTAACACCACTGTACAGGACACTCTAAACATTCTTCTCTTCGCTCTTGGAAAACAACTACGTGGAGAAGCATTGGAAACAGTTGGTTCATTCCATTTGGCAGATATGGTGTCAAAGTTTTTGCGTGGTATGTATTATGATCCTGTCTTCCAGTTTGAGCTAGGTTTAAACTGTGGTGCCTCCTTTTAGGCTCTATTGCTCCTGTGGACAAGACTGAAGAGTCCAGGCTGAATCCTGAAATGATTTTTTTCACAACTTCTGGCTGTATCGGAGTGATTACAGATGTCCAAGACAATGAGCTCTCACTACACTTGACTGAACTACAGAGAAATCTAGCTGGTATGTTATCAGGCCCTGGTGCAGCAAGTCACACCAGATTTAGAGCACCCAAGAACACCCGAGGGTCCAGTGATGCAGATAGCTCTGCCTTTGGTTTTATTGATGGAGATTTCCTTGAACTATTCATAGGCCTCATGGGCAACCCTGAGCAACTGAATAAGGTCATGAAGGGGGGCAGTGTGCCAGAGCAGTTGAAGATAACAGTAGAAGACATCTACAAGTTTCTAGAGCAATTACAAGGCTTGCATTGAAGATGATTTTCTTCCTTTCTTGTGCAAAAAAAAAGCTGTATCTTGTATGTACTACAACATGTAGCTGCAAGGATAAAATTGAAAACAAAGCAAGTTGAAGGGGCACAATGAAAAACAATGACATTAAAACATGGTAATAAGAAGGCTAACTTTGAGAAGTGAGTATGGGGAGGTATAGGGTAACATGAATGTGTACAGCACAAACTGTGACGTCCATTTAATGCAGAGTTCAGAATTTCTTTAAAGGTCACCACTGTGATCGCAAAAACCACTGGAAGGCTTGAAAGAGGGTAAGGGCAGGGAACTCTTGGACAGCAAGATTGTTTTTTCCCAGGTGCCCTTGATCGATATCAAGAGCCGTAGCAGGTGCAAAGTAGAAACCAGAAATCAAAACAAGATAACTGAAAGTCAACGGGTCAAAATTAGCAAGACATAAACAGGAGGGTCACAAACCTTAGAATGAGGATGCTCCCACGGTGATAATTACTCTTGGCTTCAATGTAGGTGTAGGTCATCAAGAACATAGATAGGATAATAGCGATAACATCCCATCTAGGGAAAATGAGGCTATAAGGAGAGGTTAAATTGAATTCCCTCTTGTAGTATAAGAACTTCACGCACGAGAAAGTTTTTGCAACTTCACCCATATTTAAAGGATCATACCAGGCGGAGAAGGCAACCATGGCAGGAATCTGGAGCAGACAAACTTGTAGTGCATAAGCTGAACCAATTTCCATACTATATAATGGTCAGTACTTGGGTTGGAGAGCTGAGATCTCAATCTGACCTGAGCGCAATATTTCCGTTAAGGGCGAAAGAAATAGCATTCATGAACTCCGTGGTGTTGGGAACGAGCGCAAAGAGAGTAATGCCCAAGAACTTTTCTTCGATACCCGAATCTTCTAGGATGACGTCAACGACACCAACCAAGAGTTCTAACGGTGATATCGACATTAGTGAAACAACACAAGTTAGCCGATGCAACATACCAGCAATTACTGCATATAAAGCAGTGCAGGTAAGAAGGACGCTTGCACTCGTAGTTCGGCTCCAAGAGGGGGCATCATGTCCACTCGCCGCTTCATGCTCGGTGGACCGAATTCGTGCCGAAGAATGTGTTTGCTGATGACGAAGAGCACTGACAGTTGCGACTGCCACAGCCCGCGTAAAATCGTCAGTGGTCATTGGCTCGGGCAAGGGTACATTCCCGAGATCAGAGTTTTTAACTGCGTGGTCGACGCTCTCCATGACCGGCATAAACCCGGGCTGTTGTGAGACTGCATATGAAACTCTCCTTTGAAAAGCAGGCGAGGTATTTGCAGATCGTCCCGAAGTCGGTGGAACAGTACCAGCCGTTGAACCAGATCCCTCACGCGGTAACGGTGTTTCGGTTCGGGAAGGATCGCCGGTGGTCAGGTTGTTCACGTTGCTCGCCTTGCGATGCAGAGTACCGGATGGCAGGACCCCAGACGTTGCATTGTGTTGTCCACCATGTAAAATTTTGTTGTACAGTGATATTCTGTGGGTAGGCAACTCCATTGGTTGGAGTAGCTGCTGAGGATTCTGCCAGATCTGCGACGCATGCGTACGTAAAGAGAACCAAAGACCAATAAGGTACGACTGAAGGACTATTTTCAATTTCTTCCAAGAGAATTCAAAAAACACAATGGAACTTACAAAGAGAAGAACAGCAGCACAGAAATACATCAAACTCTTGACGGTTGACTGATAGAAGGGATCATCAACTGGGTCAGGGTGCTTGTAGTAACAATGATCACATATCCACGGCGTATCACCAGGATGACCAGGAGATGATGGACATCCACTGCAAACCAATTGGAACTGGAATTAGAGGATAAGCTAAACGAAGAAAATAACAGCGGACAAAGACTAACATTACCGTATGTCTGATAAAATAGTGTAGGTGTAAGTGCACCAATAATAGCCATGATTAGCATCATGCTAGTCACACCGGCACTCTTTGCATTAAACTTTTGCTCTTTCCGCCTCAATGCACCACTGCACATGCTCATGCCAGGCATGAGCAGTACACCAGCCAATAAACTCCCAACGATAGACCCTTCCACAAGGTGTCCCTTGCCTTGGGTTAACGCGATGGCGTAAAGAATGATTTCGATGACGGAACCAAAAGTTGCATTGATAACTGCGCCCATTCCAATAGATGACTGGGCCGAGATAGAGGCGACAGCCATGCCAATGAAATACGACAACGGAATGACGCTGATAAGACTGAGGAAAAAAATGACACCTTGCGATGCAATGAATTCGAGGAATGCTGGGATATGTTGGTGATTACGACCCATCTCTCGACTAGGGGTAAAAGGACGAATCCGTCGAAGATGACGAAAAACACAACCGGAATGAGGTTGACGAAAAGGATGTTGACGCGCGCGCCTACAGTGTATTTGTAATACTGCAATCCGACTGCACGATACGTACAGAGCAATACTGTCGAGGTGGGGGAACCAGAAGGGGCTGCTTGTCCTTCAGATAATCTGGGATGTTTGACTGAGAACTGTGCAACAGGTGTTGAATTACTGCCGCTCCCACTTTCTTCTGAACTTTCATTGGGGGATGGAGCTGTAGAAACGACGACCACAGGCGGAGCAGCGCAGAATCGGATGTGGGTCGGTTTGGTGAAGAGCCATTGAATGAGTGCCCAATTAAGTTTGGCCATCGGAATGGTAATTACGAGGGCCCAACAAATCATGCAAACGAATAGCATAAGGGGGGCGATGATAGAAACCAAGGCAAGCCAGAAACATAGTTTGCCAATGAAGCTTCCCTTCTGGGGCTCGTCCCCATCTGTATCGACCACTGTTCCGGAAGAGGGGGTCAATGCAGGTAGCAATGCAGTCGTAGTACCGTATGCCTTGACTGGTGGTGGTACTTGAGAGGACCGTTGTCCGAGAAGGGTCGTCGTCTCTCGGGCATTTTCGGGCCTGATCGAAACGTTGGCTTGGTTGGGGGGGGTGTCAGGCGTAAGAGTTGGATATTCGGAAAGAAGAGGACGTCGAATAGTGTCGTCGTCAACTATTCGCGAAGAGACACCGCGTATGGTATTGTTGCTGTCACTCCATCGACGAGGATGGCTTTCATCATCATCTTTCGGGTTAACGACGTCACTCACATCACCTTCAACGTACTTTCCGAACGGCCAGAAAAGGTACCATCCTAATCCATACACGAGGTTAGAAAAGTGTTCTCCGCCTTGCGGAGCAAGATAAAGGATAAAGGACAGTATGATACAAATGAGGCCAAGCCACCAGCCGAAGGCGACTGCCCAGAAGAGATTTCCGGGTAGAAGATGACGTTCAGCTTGAGCAGACGGGATTGAATGAAGGGCCTCGTCTGCATGACGCGTCACAGAGCGAGACTTCTTGTACAGAGCAGGCTTCCAGATCGGAAGTCCGAAAGGATGGTGGACATTAATGAGCGATTGGCGTTCCTTTAAAGTCGTGATAGGGTCTGGATCCTCTTCCTCGTCGACTTCACCGTCATCAGTGGCAGGAGCTTTGCCACGTCGCTGGCGATGAGCGTGACCAGGTTCTTCTTGATCGTCGACGTCTTCCACATTATCTTCCTCTTCTTCGCTCAGGATATCGTCATCGCGGTAACCGCGGTTGGTAGCCTGAGAACTACTCACACTTGTGCTCCTTGCTGTTCGACGGTTAGAATGTGCGGAGTTGTTTCTGATAAAGATAGGCGACGGATGGAATTGAGCCGTGGGGGACGACGGCCGAGGGAAATAGGAAGTGCCCTGGTTGTGGTGGGCGGGTGTGTCGCTTGCTGACCACTGAGAACTGCGGCTTATGGTGCGCTGCAGGCCGGGGAAAGCTGTTGGAGTTGGGGTGGAAGAAGGGACAAAAGAGTCGCCGTCGTCGTCGGTCTGTGCGTGAGACATGACTCGCAAATGTCTGTCTACGTCGTCGACCAGCGCAACAGAAAGAGAAATCCCATTTTTATCCAAATTGAGCTACAGCAGCGGCGGCGGTAATTGCCGGGTATACTGATCTAATCTAATCTACTTGCGCATTAATTTCTCGTGCAACTGCGCCCCCTTCAACTTGGCCCGCAAATACTCCAATCGTGCTTCGTACCGCTGTCCTACTTCCTCCCTCCTTCTCCGGATATCCTCCAACTCCGTTTCCAGCTCCTCAGGCTCCATCCAGTTGGTGTGTATTGTCGACGCCTTATCATCCTCTGGCACCGTGGTCATCGGAAGATGACTGGCACTCCTCACAAGGCTGATGTTTGACCCATTTGCAGCTTTCAGATGACCTTGCGATATCGAGTTTGGTAAAGCCGGTACTGGTGGTGCCATTGCTGATTTTCCACCTTTTCTCTCCGAGGTCACGCTGGACGCAGAGTTCTTTCGATGCAGAGACCCAGGCCTCGAATTGGTCAATACAATAGGCGAGTTCAGTGTCGATTTAGCTCTTGTTATTTTCTTCGTCGAATAAGCTGAACGAGCCAGGGATGGTGCGACCGAGGAGGTACCCGAACGCATCGATATTGCATCATCTGCTAGATTTATGCGCCGTTGCGATTTCCCGTCCGAATCTCCCCAGCTTGATTCTACGTACCCACTCTTCCCAAAGTCGGCAGACGACTTAAGGGAGGGTTTTACATGGTGACGTTGTGATTTTGCGAGCGTCGTTACTTCTAGTCCGTTAAAGGCGTCCATTAGTCCTTTCGCCTCCGCCTCCACGTTTGCTATTTCCTGACTTATCTCTTTCACAGTTGTCAGGTGGTCTTCGTGAAATACATTATAAATACTGGCGGCATTCCGGGTATCTTGGCCAATGGCACGATTTGGGAAAGAAGAGGGTGGTGCGCCAAGTCGCCGTATGCTTCCTGCATGAGATCTTGGGGCAGGAGGTGGGAGATCTCCATTCGCATGTTCTGAAACGGAGCCTGGATGTCGGGATGCTATCGACATTGTATCTGTCTGTATACGGGATGCGTTCGTGGCTATCGAAGAACTGCTGGATTTTTTCGAAAGTAATCGGGGAAGCTTAAAGAAAGAAGTGTTCGACGTTGACGACCAAAGGCTGATATTGTCGCTGAGATCCTTTGAATGAGATCGCCTGCCTGTAGCTCGCCTGAAGAGGTCGGTTACATTGGATGATGCAGACGCCTTTGAACTGATTGACATTGGTCGAGTTTCGACCTGGAAGTTTGATAGCGGTCGGGCTGACGCTGGACGGTGGAACTTTTACGACCTGCAAAATAATAAAAAAACGAACAAAACCTTACGTCGGTCTGGTGTTCCTGCCTTCTGCGGCCGTGGTCGAGCGGGTGAGGCTGGAACTACGGGGGCCTCAATAGGAACTGCAACATTACTAGCAAACCGTTCAAATAAGTTTTGTCGAAGAATACGATACTCGTCGTCGCTGTACAGTATAAAAATCAGGCACGAACATTAAAGTGACCCGGTTGCGAGACTATACTTTAGAAGACCCTCGGAGTTTGCAATAGCCAATTCGTTGAGGCGCTGAGCCAATGTGACCCTATTATATTTTACAATATATTACCATAAATCCGAGAGATTAAATTGATCCACGTACGTTACAGTATCTGTATTTTTGCGCGGCGATGCAGACGGTACTGCATTGACGTTCTCTGTTTTTGAATGCGAGGAAGATCCTGTGGTATCTTTGGAGCGAGAAATTGGGCTGGAAGGAGGCAGCTTGTTCGTAGGAGGTGTGGCCGGAAGTGGTCGGTCATCAAAGGTGTTACGGATCTTAGCCACTTCTCGTCGGGCTGGACTGGACACGGGGCTGGATGCGACGTGTGCGGTTGGGGAAGAGAGAACCTGCGCTGCTGAGACGCCACCGAGAAATGGGTTGATCTTCCCGTTCTTTGCCCTTCTTCCCGTACTAAACCCATGATGAAACGTGGTCGAAACGTTGTTTGAAAATCCATAAGACGCGAAATGAACAGGGAAGGTTGTGACGAATGGGATTGACGTCTCAGCGCTTCGGAAAAGAACAGAAACAATACACGCACGAAACGCGACCGGATGACTTTCACGACGGACCCCTTGTCACTCGCGCTTGCTCCTGCAACCCCGACTGAGAACTGGTACCCGTCATTGTCTTCAGCTTTTCTAGACGAAAAAAAACCATATCCTCATACTACCAGACCCCGAGGCTTAGAGAAGACTTATGAAGGAACTGAAGAAATATCGGTCGTGAAGGGGTAAAGCACGGGTTAAACAGCGGTGCGTTGTGAATCACACCTCGTGGTTGACCCGTCCTTTTGAGGGGTCCACGACTAATTTATCACATCATCAAAACTTGGTTTGGAGACATCACTCGGCAACCAGCATGAAATAACCTGAAACAGCACTCAAGCTCCAGATGCATGAAACATATTGCTACTTAATGCGAAGAGAAATTGGGCGAGTCCATAACAGTAGTTTTCGAATGCCAATCCATTTTTTAGGCAGGAAATACTTCCTTCGAGGCTTTTTTCAATGCTGTTCATGCAAACTTGCAAAGAATATGGATCTCAGGGTTTCCTAACCCTGCGGTCCGGAAGCGTGCAAAACCCCCGAGCAGGTTTGAGCATCCTTCACCAGTTTGAAGTATGTTTAGAAATTTAAAGGGGAGGCTTTGTGGACGGCTCGATGAGGTAACGGAAATTCGAGCACTCACACGCGTCGTTTACACATATTGGCTCGCCATTAGGAAACACTACGATAGGAATCTTGGGTCCAACTGGCTTGAAAACACCGCTATAATCGTCTTTTTCTGAAAAAAGACCCCATCTCTTTGACGGCCTGCCCAAAAGAAGAGGTAATGACGACCCTGTTGCCTATCCATTTCGGTAGCTTATTTCGGATGGAAGTGGTCTCGTAGCGCCGATCCAGCAAAAGCAGAGATGCCCAGTCATTTCCATGCCGTATAGCTCTCCCTAATCAACATATATTAAGAAGGCGAAAGTCAGTCTATCAGAAACCTTCTCATCCACAGACGGCGACCATACCAATACTTTGATTGACCGCATTCATGCACATGTTTTCGTATAGTTCGGCGGCGGCATCCTTTTGGCCCTTTTCTCTGGTCGTCGAGCCCCGTTGCTCTTCCAGGGACTTGACATACTTCATCCGCTCGCGTAGCTCTAGGGATGCAAGGTTGGCGAATGGTAGCCCAACGATTACCACACCGCGAGCGAGGTCATCAGCGAAATTCAGCCCCTCCGATAACTTTGCACCAATAACCGCAAAAAGCATGGCTCCTCCTTTCTTGCCTTCTGCCGGCGACTCAGAGGAAATGATACGACATAAGTTTAAAAGCTCTGACATCTAAATGAGAAGCACCGACCTCTCTAGCGGCTATCCCATACTCGTGGAGGACCTTTTCAACTTGGGAGGTTTCTTCCGGCTCAAAGAATATCTACAAATAAACTATCAAACCAGGAATAGCAACAGCTTGGTCTTTGACAACGTACCTCCTTCTTGGCTTTGAATTTCTCCACAGTTTTACTCTTTACCCACATCCCCTTCGCAGTATTCATAAATTTATACGATGGGAAGAATATGATCATGCCTGCAGGCACCATGTTAGCGAAATTCAATAGAACTTGGCCAAGTTGCGCAATCTGAACAAATATTAGCGTCGAACAATGCAGCATTCGAAGTTGCTCACCATAGCTGGGTCTGATTGTCTGTCGGCTTTAAACTCAAGTTCAATCCCGCTTGGTCCTTTGCCGATGGCCAACGTCTGAAGATTCTCCTCTGGAATGATGTGTCCGCAGGCAAAAGTTGCGATTTTTTCGGCTGGAAGATAGGAAAACAGTTGATTAACGACATCAGATATCTAGGAAGACTGAACAATCCGTGCTAGGCTTTTTTAACAAAAATTTCTCACTGGTGACATCGTCCCACCCGCGAGGACGACGGACCTAGCTTCTTCAACAACTTCCCTAAAATTGGGCAAGGGATTTAGAAGTTGGTACTTTATCTCGACAGACTCTTCCTGGCCCGGTAAGTTAATTATTGCCAGAGTAACACGCCCGTCTGAAATAAGAGGCGATCAACTCCTGACGAAGATCATTTCGACTTCATAACCCTACCAGTATTTGTGTTCGTAAGAGATAGCATAAATTCTTCAACAACATGGAGAGGGGGAATAGTTCCGCGTCTAGACTGCCTTCTGACTGCTAGTTCAGGCAAGAAAGAACAATGAGATTGGTGCTTAGATCTAGAGACCATAATTTTACCATTTTCCCTTTCTGCTTGTTTCTCAGAATAACCTGCGATTTTTCTTGCCACCTTGGCACACTTTAGATTCGGCTTGTTTATCAGTTCATCAGAACAACAACAAACCTTACTCCTTTTCAAATACGACTCGATCTCCAACAAATTAATTCGAGAGACCCTCCTTCCTAGCTTCTCCATGAGCTCAGCAACTGTTATCACCTGAGTCTTCTCTGTTTCACCGACTCTTGCGTCCTTCCATTCCCCAACGTACTTTTTCAAGGCATCGAGAAACATAACCAGCCACTTCAAGTGAAGCATGTTCGCGGGAGACAGTTGCATTTTGAACCGAGAAACGTAGGCGCATACTTGTTGGAATGACGTTGATAATGTGGCGTAAGAAAGGCGACAAGTTGACAGAGATAGAAGGGTTGGGATGAGGTCTGTCAGAGTGGTAACATTCAGAAGCATCTTCAAATGAGAACATAATGCCGCACTGTGAGCCTCGTCGATGATAACAATTTGATCCTTTAAGTTGATCCCTAATGCTTCACGAGCTGCTTTTTGAAGCAGCAAGTTGTACGGTAGAGTTACCAACTTCAAGAAAGGACAATAAGAATTTGGTAAACGAGTATATAATTTGGAATCACATTACCTCTGCTTGAGGGATTGCGCGCCTCGAGCCGAAATAAGGACATATATGTGCAAGACGACCAGCCTCTGCGAGATCTTCGATGTCCTTTGGCGATGCCTAAATATTACAAATCATTTCACCCAATGTTTCAGACTTACCACTATTGCTACTTACTAAAATTTGATCTCGGAACTCAAGGATTTTCTCCTCTTCCCCAATCTGTGGGAGGAAACTACACCCGCCTCCCTGGTTTTTCTGACCAGATAATGTTAAAGAAGAGTGCCGGCGTTGTTTCATCTGACACACACCACCCAGAAGTTCCCGGCAAGCTTCATCCAGGTCATGAGTTTTAGCTCGCAGCTCATCGTTGATACACAGCTGCTTTCTCGAACCCAGAGAAACAGAGCGGGTGCTTGGCGTAGGGCTGCAATCGTGTTCTTCGTTATCATCGAATGTTCGCTTTTGCGGGACATTCACGTGTCCATGATGGTTGGTTATCGAGGGCTTATGCCGAAGCTTCAATTTTTTTAATTCTGGTAATACCTGAGAAAGCTGCGAGTGTGTGCGAGACGCATAGTAAATCTTGGTACAAACGACTTCTTCTCCGCCGGCGGGAAATCGACCTGAGCCAGGTGAACTATCTACTCTGGCTAAAGGTATTAGAAGGCCAATCATTCTCAAAAAAAAAAAAATCTCACTTGGCCATAAGCGCTTTTAGGGCTGGTGAAATATGAATCTGACCTTCAACCGAATCTTTCTCCGTCTCTGGGAGAAACTGGTCATCGTCATCGTCATCCTTTGACGCCTCCTTGGCCGTAGTTTTGTTTGGTCTCTTTGTTTAGAATATCAGAGATTTTAAAAGACCCAAGCAGAGTAAACTTACGAGTCGCTTGGTAACTCTCCCTTTGGCTGCTCGTCGCATGATTTCTTCACGCTTGCGTGCTTGAGCCAGTTTCTCTTCGTATTCTTTCTCGTCAGCTTCCATGTCACGTCGTACACGTTGAAGGGTCTGTTCAATAACCCAGTCCTTCTCTAATAAAATACACGACTCGGTGAATACTATTAAAACATGGGCATATACCCACCAACCTCCTAATCGGCCATCTCCAACCAGTTCTTTCATTTTCCCTTTTCTTGCGCGCTCTCGTTCATCATAGAGCCACGTCAGTGCTGCACAAAGCAAGCTTAGAGTTTTCCCAGTGCCTGTCGGGCTTTCAACGATTGTCGCCTTTCTTTCTTCTATAGACTCGTATAGTTGGCGCATAAGCAATGTCTGAATTTCATATGGAGGGTCGTAAGGAAAAGCAGGGAACGACGAGGGTGTGGAAAGGTGTAGTTCCATGACGTCTAAGCCAGGTTTGCGCGACGAGTCACGACGCGTTGTAGTCAATAGTCAATGTTACGAAACACGTGATTCGTGTTGGAGATTTGCAATGACGTCAGTTGCTGGACGAACAAAACATGAGTAGGCACAGTGTGGTAACAATAAAAGTCAATATAGTTGTGATATATACACACAGTGCTAGAATAATCAATGAAAAGTTGTGCTTGAGTCCTATCCCGTTTATGAGGGTATTCAAGTCCAACTGAGAGCTCATGACCACCTTTAGATTCATCCACCGACCAGATAGGCCGGTGTATACCTGTCGATTTCGTCGTACCCGGGTATAAATCTGTGGACATAAGCAGTGAAGCATAACTCTAGTAGCTGCCCTTAATATACTTTCATCATTTTCGCTCCATTCATTTGTGCGCAGAAGTTTCCGAACGACCATCAAGCCTTATCTTCACCGTAAAATTCTTTCAGCCAGGCCTGGGCGTCGATATATTCGGTATTTACTCGTTTTAATAGCTTTTTCATTTCTGCAAGGGCCTCAGTGGGAGATAGGTCTTTGTTGGCTGTTTCATCACGAAGGAGGCCAACATATTGTATCTTCTCACAAGTGTGTTGCACTCTTGAGAGACCAAGAGCCGCAGATGAACCTTTGAGGAAGTGACCTAGCGCTGAAAGCTGCGTCAGATTCTCTTCACTCCTAGTCAACGACCCCGCTGTGAGTAGCATGATAATAATAGCATTGATACCCACAGTGCATCGTCCATTTCTGCGAAAGTCTTCACGGCTTGATCAAAATAATCCCAGACCATCGGCCGAGAGAAATCGTGACTATCTTCATCTTCATCTAGTTCCAGAATTTGATTAAATGTATCCATGTCCACCACCTCCGTTGTTGTACTTTGATCCTAAATATAATCAATTTCAGCATTCACGTACAGAATGGCACGCCCGAAGCGCTTCGTTGACTGTTTTCAACAGGCGCCTCTTGCTAAAGACGAAAATCACCTCTTCGGATTCCACATCTGCAGGTGGACTTGAAGGGACGGCGGACTTCTTAGACTCTGATGGGGGTTTACTATCTGATTCTGGTACTTTTTCCTTAGGTTTTGAGGGCTCTATTGCGACATGAAAGCTGGTAGGTTGGAGTGGTCGCAGCGGCTCTTGAACTTGCCGTCGGGGAGTGGGAGGTTCATCTCGAGGGCTGGGGATGGGCTTCGGCATTGTGGCGTGCTCAGTGGCGGGCATGGGTGGATAGATTGCAATGGCAGCGTGAGGAGTGGTAGATGTCGGACAATGACGGTGAGGTCAGTCCGCAGTGATATGGACCAAGTTGTGCTTTGTAGTTTATTCAGATTTATCCCACTAATAATCAGTCACACCGGAATCTCATCTCGTCACAGATCTCTCCGGTGACCTCATAACCACGTGATTCAATTATATTATCGCTCTCCTCCGGAGGTCTGCAATCTGCTCTAGCCCGTATCCAAGCTCCTCCATTACCTTTACAAGTCACTTGTCAGATCATCCCTCATACTCAAAAGAAGAAAATCCAACCTGGTCAGTGTGCTCGGAGAGCCAAGGAGGTGGGAGCCGGACCTTCATTTTTTGTCCATTGTAAGCAACCGCTGGTCCAACTAAACGGATTTTCCCCGCACGAGGATGCTGTTGTGAGGTGCATAATCAATTTCGTCCGACAGACGATCTGTAAAACTCAAACTCACATCGACCTCTACTGTGACTTGTCTCGCAACGGCCTGTAACAAGGTTGTTAGCCCAGGCAATGTACTATGGTGCAGCTACTCGCCTGAGGATGCTTAAAAGTCTGTTCGATGTTATTAATCGGACCGAATGGTACCCTGCATTTTTGTCAGAGCCAGGATGTTCTTCTTGCATGAGACGCGATCTTACCCAAGACCAGTGAACCGTTTTAACCAGAACTCCCTATCATTTCTCACTAAAACTTGAGTAATAATCCCCAAAAGCTCCGCCCGATTCTCAACCCGAGCGTCATTGGTCGCAAATTTAGGATTTTTAGCCAATAACGGATCTTCCAGAATCCTCTCGGCCAGTATCTTGAACTGTGCCATATTTTATGAAGGCGATACACAGCGATATTATAGAAAGAGAGAAATTAACCCACCGTTCAGCAAAAGAAAAAAATAAGCTGATATAAAGAGGGTCTCACCTGTTTATCGTTGCCTGCACCAATCATCAAATATCCGTCCTTGCAGGGAAATACCTGGTATGGTACAATGGATGGATGTGCAGTGCCGTGGCGAGACGCCTCTTTTCCTGCTATCAAATAGTTAGATGCAATATTTGCAAGTCCAGCAATCTGAATGGGGGTGAGCAATAGGCCTTGAAATATCAGGAAATGGGGACAAAGTACTTGGGATTCAAAAAGGTTACAATCAATCCATACACCTTTTCCAGTCTTTTGTCGTGAAAGAAGGGCGGCCATAATAGCCCCATGGGCATAAAGACCAGTTGCGATATCGGTCGCGGCGACACCTACTTTGGCTGGCTGGCGATCAGATTCTCCAGTACTGGTCATAGAAATTGAGCTCAATAAGTTCGTTCGTTGCAGAAAAAAGTTGCTCCACAAACATGTGCATAAGACCGGCTTCAGCTTCAATAATAACATCATAACCAGCAGCTGTCGCGTAGGGCCCTGTTTGCCCATATCCTGAAAAGCATACAGTTAGTTCTAGAATGGTCAAAGTCGAAACGAGGTGCATGACCTGTAATCGACGCATAAATTAAACGGTCGTTAATCTTCTTACAATCCTCCCAGCCCAGGCCCATTGAGGCCAGCTTTCCTGACACGAAATTCTCCACTAAAATATCTGACTTTTCCACGAGCTTCCGAATTATTTCTAGACCTTCCCTTGTTTTGATGTTCACCGTCATGGAACGCTTATTCCGATTAACCGCCAAGAAGTAAGCAGATTCAGGTGGTTGGTGTTTCGATGCGTTTGGTTCCGTTGAGATCAATGGTGCGGAAGGAGGACTCCATGCGCCTAGTGCAAAGAATCAAGAGATAATGGAACGAGAGGGACATACTGAGAATAATTAAAAGTATAAGAACTGACGTACGTGTATCGTCTCCCCGAGAAACCTCCTCAACCTTGATGACATCTGCACCTAGATCCGCTAATAGCATTGTTGCAGTCGGTCCCGCGAGTACACGAGTGAGATCAAGAATTCTGACTCCCTGGAGAGGGAGAGGGATTCCGGGACCGTAGGGCATGGCAGGTGTCTCTGGGGATATTGACCCCTTTTCGTATGACCGTAAACTGTTCCCTTGCAATACATACGGAGACACGAATTTGGAAAACCATGGTGTAGTCAGTCTAGAGCGCGTAAGGAGAGTACGTGACATGTCAAGGTAGAGTTGGACAATGAGTGGAAACCATCTGTCCGCGTCGTGGTTCAACCGTGGTTGAAACTACCCCTCCCGCAATCACGGCCATCTTGAACAAAACCCTGGGGTCACGCTCAATTGCGACCTGGACGCACATATGAGATCATGCTGTTAGACACTGAGTAATATACCGTGGTGTCAGTGTGGAATGGGTCATTATGCCATCAAATAACATTATGTCCAAAGTAAGCAGTGGCCGCGCATCCAAGATGAAATACATACAATATTAAAATTTAAATAATGCCATGAAGCAAGAAATCGGAGGATTATCAAGGGAAGTTAATGATACACCTGCCACGGCCAGTATATTTGACGTATAATTATAATACATGGATCATTATTGCTGGAAACCTTCGTCTTTCAAAGTGTACTGCTGTTGGACGACTCGGAATCTAGGCTAGAACGTTGACTATGTGTGGGAGACGACTAGAAGCAAAGACCAGTCAATAAATTTGCATTGGTCATGACTAGCGCTTGGGCCACAGCTCAAGATTTACAATTGTGAAGGTGGAGTAAAATTCGAAAGAAGGGCCCATTCTTGATGAAAATGTCTCGAGGGCTATCGCTGTTGAGAGTCTGGACGATTTTCGTTCGACCATAGGAGTGTTTGCCATTTGCGTGAAGACAGCGACCAGGGACGAAATTAACGTTTTTCCATCGATGGCATTCATAGTGTGGGTTGGTGGAAGGAGGCTGCTGATTGCGTCATAGTGATCTTCGATTGCCTATCCGAGTCCGATCAAGATTTGTCTTTTCAACTCCCTGACCAATGGTCAAAACAGCACTCATTACTGGAGCGTCTTCAGGTATCTATTTTCAACGCTTGGAAAATACGGAAAAGTATAGTTCACGCACTTAAAGGGATTGGTCGACATTCTGCAATTTCTTTGTCGAAGCATGGCTGGCAACTCGTCTTGACAGCCCGTCGATTAGATCTGTTGGCAGAAACTGCGTCTTTGTGTGTAACTGAGACGCTGATCCTTTCTGGGGACATCACCGATGAGCCCTTTGTCAAATCTGTTTTTGAAGCGACTATTGAGCGATTTGGTGGGTCATTTTCATTCACTGGTGTACAGTATCATAGTGACAACTCATGCCAGGTCGACTGGACCTTCTATTTAATGCAAGCCCAGATCACTGCAGTGTTGAAACAATCGTTGATAGGACTACGTATAAAGAACGCTGGCATTTCTCCGAAGCAGCTTCCCATCGAGGAGCTTTCACTAAAGGATTTCCAGAACGTCATTGAGGTCAATTTGGTTGGGTCCTTTATCGCCACGCGTGAGGCAATGAGAATATTCAAGTCTCAAACGCCCCAGGGAGGTATGTAACGACTATTTGATTCTCTTTAGGGCACACGTACGTGTTTACTCCTAGGCAGAATCATCAACAATGGTTCACTTTCAGCACACGTTCCAAGACCAAACTCCTCTCCTTATGCATGCTCCAAGCATGCAATATCAGGGCTTACCAAGTGCATTGCACTCGAAGGACGTCCTTTCAACATCACTTGCACACAAATAGATATAGGCAAGTACCCTAGTGCGCTGATACCTGAGTCCACTAAGAAGGTTGTTGATCGAAGGGAATGCCAACACAAGCATGGCGATTGGGCACACATTAGGGTCCTTGCAGCCTGATGGGCGCACCATACCTGAGCCAACAATGGACGTCTCCCATGTCGCAAATGCGATCGTCCACATTGCAAGCATGCCACCTGATATCGCGATGCTCGAAGTTAACATCATGTACGCCGTTATCAATTATCCTCCATCTTCAAGAGAATTTACCATTTGAAAATCAAATTATAGGGCCGCAGGCGCCCCTTTCGTTGGTAGAGGATGACTTCATGCTGATTGTTTTGAGAGAAGTAGGTCAGATATAACGCAATGGATTCTGCACAACAATATATTATAAATGATTTACGGTCCACATTCCTCAAGATATCAAGGACGGTGGCTATGATGGGGTGGAGGTGGCACTGGGGGCTCCCATGCCCTTTGGCATTTTCTTGTCACCTTGGGATAGCTGTTCAAGGTCTGCTTGATTGAAGTAATGGGGGGCAACTAAGAAGGGCGTCAGCGTGTTGTTCTACGGCAAATTGCAATAAAGAGATGAACCTTCAAGTAACCAAGAGGGTTTAATTTCCATAACTTGTCTGAATAAAGGGAGATCAATCAGCACCCATGGTCAGTGGGAAAGAAAAGGACGTCAGCGTACCTCATATACGACTTTGTCGTCATAACAAGTTCGTAGTAGAGCACAGTTTTGACAGGCGGCTGATGTTGGAATAAACTCGATGACGGATGAATATAGACAGTGTGATTTGTCTTCAACGTCCTATAAGAGTCACCGCTTTTTTGTAATTGTGCCTTGAAGAAAAACAACGTGAGGACCCGTGCTACATTATTCTAGGGAACAGAGTCTTACTGTGTTATAGAAATATCCAGAAGTCAATGCCTTTTGAACAAGAGTGATATCATTGGAATTGGGATTCGACTGAATTATGACCTCAACTCGTTCGCATAGCCCAGCAAGCTGGTCCCGAATATCTCTAGCTCGACTCAAGCTCTTGAATTGTAAGAATTGTTCATAGCAGAATTGTTGAGAGTAGTTTGTTTCTGCCCATTGCTCCCACACGTTCAGTAGAGTAAAGTGGTCACCGCCAGGACGAACAAAATTCTGTCTTGCTTGATCGGCGTGCAGTTTCTTGTCTTTGGGACGGTAGAACAGCGATCCTGATTCAGATAACATGGAGATAATTGTTAGAACCTGTCACGACACCCATATATCAGAATGGAGCGGTGCTTATATTCAAAGGAAATGGGTACCTCATCAGTGCACGAGTACTTTTCACTGGATATGATGGCCTTTGACAACATGGGATCGACAGGAAATTCGGCCATCCTTCTACCAAGTTTTGTCAACTCTCCTCGATCGTTAAGGGCACCCAACGCGTAAAGCAACTCGAGAGCTCGCATAAGGGTTTCCCCAGGAGGTGGATCGAGGAATTCGAAGCCAATGAGGTCGTTGATCCCCAGTGATTTTAGCAATAACACAACCATACCAAGATTAGTCCTTTGTATTTCAGGAACGGTGTTGGCCTCGAGCTCATTTGAAAAGGCCCATTTGGTGTACAGTCTGAAAGCCTTTCCAGGTCCAACACGACCGGCTCGACCGGCTCTTTGGTTTGCAGAAGCACGAGAGCACTAAGTGAAGGGTTTAAACAACATCTGAAAACGGATGCCTCTACGGAAGGAAACACTCACAGGAACAACGGTAAGAGAGGACATGCCCGTCCTGGGGTTATACGAGTTTTGCTTGACAAACCCAGGATCTATAACAAAAACCACACCATCAATCGTGATAGACGTTTCGGCAATATTGGTGGCAAGGACGACCTTTCTCGCGCCTTCTGGTGTTGGCTCGAAAATCTTGGCCTGCATCTCGCTAGGTAGATTGGCATAGATAGGACAGATTATCAACTCTCGAATTTTGTTTCCCAAGGCGCGCGCCGTTTCTTGTAGGTTTTCGTGACATGCCTCGATTTCTTCTTGACCCTGGAAGTGCACTAATCGATCAGTTCTGCGAGCGAAAAATAAGATTGAAATTAGACTAACAGTCAAAAATACCAAGATATCACCTTTCGGCTGGGTAGTATGAATTTGGAAGACTGTAGTAATAGCAGCATGCAAGTAATTGGCTTCCGGTTGAGGTGTGTAGTGAATGTCGACAGGAAATTGACGACCAGGAACTGGATAGTCCGCTCAGCAAGGTGAAAGTTATGAATGCCAAATGCAAGGACATACCATAAAAAGTAGGGGCATTATCAAAATATTCGCTAAACTTTTCTGCGTCCATCGTGGCACTCGATATCAGTAGCCGGAGTTCAGGTCGGAATCGAGCAATATCCTTGATAACAAAGAAATCAGTAAACGTCAAAAGAACCTCTGGAGTAATGTACAACAAACCTTCACAAGAGCAAAAAGGATATCGGTACTCAGCGTCCTTTCATGGGCCTCGTCGATGATTAACGCAGAGTAACCAGCCAAATCGGGCTCTGTCAGAAATTCTCGAAGAAGCATACCATCGGTCATATACTTTAGGATGGTCTTGTCGCTCGTGCAGTCTTCAAAACGAATTGAATAACCGACTTCATAACCGACCTTGGTCCCCATTTCCTCAGCAACACGAGCCGCAACAGACATTGCAGCAACGCGACGGGGTTGAGTACATCCGACCTTTTGACCGTTACTTGTATAACCAGCTTCATGGAGGTATTGAGGAAGTTGAGTGGTTTTGCCTGAACCGGTTTCTGCGACGACGATCAGGACTTGGTGGTCTTTGATGGCTTCGATGAGTTGTTCCTTGTACGCGTAAATAGGCAGATTTTTGCGAGTTTCTTCGATTGTTTTTGCTTTGTAATATCCATTAGTAGGGGTCATAGAAATTGTTGGCAGGTGAGAACTTACCCCTTTTCTCTGCTTCGTCGATTTGAGCCTGCAGCAATTTCTCGGCTGGGGTCAACCCCACGCCAGGCAGCGAGGACTCCATGACGAATTTGATTGTTTGACTTTCGTCGAAGACATATTCGTAGTCGTCTACTACTTCTTTTTTATCCATAGCGCCGGATTTAAAGGTGCTATGTCGGGTCTGGCTTGCTTCCCACTGGTCAATATCCGTTACGAATTGGTCGTCCTTGGGTTTCGCGTCTTCGTAACGTTTATAGAGAGCATCCTGTTTTTTCTTCTTGTCTATTTTACCTTGCTCCGTAATGTAATCTTCTGGCAGTTGGTATCCATCGTATTTATCGTTAATTTTGAGGCGCTCTTCCACCAGCTTTAGAAGTTTTTTTCTGTCGAGGTCCCGTTGTTCCCTTTTCGAAATCTTCATACCACTAAACAAGGCTTCATCGTCTGCAATCTCCTTGCGAAGGAGCTCAATTTGTTGAATCTCACGTTTTGTCAGATATTCTTGACGTGAATGAAGGCGTAGAGAAGGAAGAGCCACACCACGAGCTTCTGCGTCATCAGCTAATTGTCGCCGCTGTGCAGCTTCGGCGGCAGCACCACTAGCTTTGGATGACCTGTCCTCGACCACCTTCTTAGTTCTCTCTCGATCACGATCTTTGACTCGTTCCGCGAAAGCATCCCGGTCCCGAAGATCTTCTAGTCGTTCCCTCTCCTTCCGTAAGACTTCGTCCTCAGGGATCTCCATTTCCACATCTTCCACTCTTGTACCAGTACTTAAAGCTTCCATTTCGTCATCGGTTTTAAAACGCTTTCGGGCTTGTTGCTCTTCTTCGTCGCTCTCCCATTCCTTGCCGTCGTATTCGCGTTTCCGAATATGCTTATCTTGCTTATCCTTTTCCTTAAGTTTTCCTTTATCCTTCTTGATAACCACTGTTTCCAATTTTTCATCATCATCGTCTAACAAGAAGCCGAATTTTTGAGATCGTAGGGCTTTCGCATCTTTTTCCGCCTGCTTCCGCGCATTATCGGACAAGGTTCGCTTATGCTTGTGTTTGCGAGGAACTTTTGAAAATAGTTCTGAGATAAAAGCATGGGCATCTGCCGTGTCCGGTAGACCAGCTGAAGAGAGTGCGGTGAATAGCCTTTCTGGCGTCTTGGATGAAGAAGCTACAGACGATTTATGGGCTTCAGATAACAATTAATGAAGAAGGCGTACGAACCCTCTGCTATAACATACTCAATCATACTACGATCCGCAATACCGAATAGCTTGAAGAAATGCCTGTAAGAAAGCCGTGACTTGATGGACGGGGAGGAGATACTCACTCGAAGAGAATTGTCGCTAACATATCTTTCCAAGCTAAAAGACATTTTATGACATTGAAGAGCAGAGGCTTGTCCTATTGAGTGAGAAGAATAGGGGAAGCGTTGAGGAAGGAATGAAAGCAGAGGAAAAGCGTGTAATATTTCAGCAATTCCACTTTGTGGCTGTGTAGCACTCCTGCATTACATAACGATAGTATCTGGAGTCATAATCATCAATGTTTCAATACTTGAATCTTAACACCACTCATCCACATGCCGTCCCTCTTTCCTTATCTCTGTCTGACACAGCAAGAGTATTGAGTGGCACAATTTTGTTTGGCTTGCCATTCAACAAGGGATGTGACGGGAAAGTGAGATGAATTTGAGCTATTTCGGTTTTGTATTCGCCAGGTGAGTCAACGAAACATCTGCTGCCATACAGTCAACCCACACCTAATCACCTTGCAGCACCGATCGTCTCCTTTAAATTCTCGGGGCAACCCTACTTTCGTGCCATGCTATGTCAATAACCCGCCCCGTCGGCCGTTCCCAGGACCCTCATTCCGACGAGGACCGTTGTGGAGGTGCGGTGGGTACAAGAAAGCCAGGAGATGGTAGGCATGCCACCTATCATTGCTCAATGAGGGATGTGAGCTGCTAGAAGCCACAGGAGGAAAGGTGGGTCGCAAAACCTACCTCTGCAGTTCAGCTAATCACAGCTATCTGCGTCACAGTTCCAGTAGCCCTTCGGCACTCAGCGCCAACACAGTATTGTATTCTCTGCTAGCTCATTGCAAGGGCGGCGGCAATCCCATCAGGTACGCTGTGAAATGACTCGCGGAAGCCATTGATAAACTTATCGACTATAGACCCTTCAAAGAGGTTTACCGTGTGCTAAGGGTGCATGCTGGATCATAACAGCTTACGGCCGTAAGAATACTGTGGTTTCATAGTCATTGAGACCCCTTAAACAGCGGTTCCATGCAAATTCCAAATGCCAGCACTACAGTCGGTGGACAAACGACAAAAAACGGCGGTCGATGGCGGTTCAGGAGGAGATAGAGCAGTGGGATGGTGTTGCGAGGCTTGGTAAATTGGCAAGTGGCAGAGGTGAGGTTGTTCCAGACTTTTGAGTGTTATCGCATACCGCTGCAGTGTTGAATTTTTTTGTGAGTCCAATTTGCAAGTCGCCTTGATTTTTCTCCTGGCGGCGCAGGATTCTCTGAAAAAATACCATCGCCGTCCATTTTAACTCACACCACCTTGCAGCACCAATCATCACCTCCTCTGGACCCCGGCAGACTCGCTTTGGCGCCACGTCACACACCGACGAGGAATCCACCGTAGGGAATCCACCGCCGAAGGAAGTAACAAGCTGATGTACATAGGATGCCCACCTTTGTTCCGATTGCCCCTCCCCTTCAATGAGGGGCGTGGGCCAGAATTTGGAGGTCAACTAACGGAAAAGGTTACATTGCAAAATCGGCCAGCTAACCCAGTCAATCCCCATATTGCTATTCCGGGTAACCCCTCAGATTTTAGCCTCCAATACCACTTTGGCATCGCATTCTCCACCTCATAACAAGAGTACAGCAAAACTTACCAGTATGTTGTCAAATCACTTTCACTAGTTATCTATGAATGCCTCTCTGTTGCAGCACCATGTCCGCTGCCAACTCGCATTGATGGGTTTTGCCCCAGCTCCTGTAATCCCCCAACAAAGCTTGAATACTCGGCAGGCTGGCTGGACACCTTAATGGATTGACATGGCTGACTTTCTCATTAGTGACAAATTCGAGAACACTTACACGCCTAAGCTGGATTTGGAAGATGATCAGGCTAGTTTGGATGTGGCAAAGTCGGTTATTGTGCCGGAATATGTGCGTTTTAGAGCTTCTTGTGTTTGCACATATCCTCTAATATTCTAGTGCAGGAATCGATGAACGTCTTCGACAAATTTCAGCTGTATCTAACTATCTTAGCACACCGGTCGAGACCACCCATTCACCCCTTTGTTGGTAATATGAGGCACGACAAACATAAGTACCCCCACTTCACCATATGGCCATTGACTACCTGATATTTTCAAATATTCATACCTTTTGTCTTAATACTCATTATCTACATGATATATAGCTGCCTCAACTAATGTGAATTTTCAGCCGCGGACGGTTTTAACCGCATCATGTTAGATTTGATTAGTCAACTTCATAGAATGTCAATAGAATGTACTACTAATTCAACGAAGGAAGAAAAGTAAAAGACAAGTTCTGCCACGCGCAGCGGTGGCCTACAAAACAAGTATCTGGAGTCATACTCATCAATGTTTCAATATTCACAAATCGTTAATACTACTCACTGCGTTTTGCGAAAAATATAGATGGGTGTCTATATGTACGATATGTCATGTATCGTAGTTATAGATAGTAAAATCGTACCTATCGTGACTGATAGATGCCTGCTATGCGTGAAATTTCGGAAGGAAACGATATCTCTGGGATAGTCGGGTACCATTGGGCCGATATATCACAAATCGTAAATATAGTACCCTCGAAAGCTCAAAAATAGATGGACTTTATTTTCGGTAGATCGAGGAATGCAACTATTATTCCTATTCACAAAAAATAGTACCAATAGATGGCCTCTATTCTCTCGTACCGCATGTTAACCGTTGAGTCGAGTCTTGAAGTGATAAAGTTCGTTCAAACTCCGAGTCACCAGGGCAATTTTCCTCCAACTCCTTCTCTCTTCCCCCCATCATCGACAGCTGTCCTAACACTTGTCCTGTATGATACACCAGCTCCACAGTCGTTTACCAGCGTCAAATTGAAGTATTTCTGCGTTTATTTCTACCTTGCCGTCCTCATCCACCTTTACTAGCGATTAGTCATGCCATCGGATTTGGCCTGGATCCGCTTCATCTAAAATGGCATGGTCGTTCAAACGTTCAAGAATAGCTGGTGAGCGTTTTTAAATTTTAATGTTTCTAGTCCGCATTGACTGCTGGACCGATATTCCCAGTGAGCTATCACCAGAGTTTATAAATTCAACGCGAGTTTCATGTTAGTTAGGCCTTTCCACCTCTGAAGTCTTTATTTCGACGCTATATCCCTTCCCCAACTGGAAAATCGGACATGAAGGGTCGGAATGTTTGAGAGGATGTCCCAGGCAACCCATCTGGTACGTTGCAAATTCAGTTTCTACAGCTTGATATGTCAACTGATGTAACTGCTTCCTTCCCCCTCTCCTTGATCTAACCAGACGACTCAGAGCTGCCCGACAAGACTGGCCTCGATGCCGTTTCCTTCCTGCGCTTCCTCCGCCTCCTCCGCTGGCTCCTCTCTGGCATCACCCTCCTCATCTACAGTATCCTCATCCCATCAACGTGTCAACAACCACCGCAGTGTCAACAAGAACAAGCGCGACCTCCTTAGCATATTCAGTATCCGCGACGTCTCCGGCTCCTTTTTGTATGCCCATATCATCGTATGGACCTTATAACCTTCTTCATCATCTTCGGCAATTCTTTGCCATCAACGTGCACTGGCATACGATGATCCCACTGAGTATAAAGCCCTGGAGGACGTGGCTCCTCTTCCCGGAGTACCTGCGCTAGTACCACAACCGGACTGTCCGGGAGTTTGAGGAGGTGCTTTTCATCGTTCAAGCACCTCAAGGGCGGTAAGTGCGGTAAGTGGATCGCATTTATAGTCGTACAGCAGTAGTCCAGAGCGCTGTAACTGTAAGGACAGAAAATATATCAGATTTTGTTTTGCACCCGAAAATTGTACCCCGTTTTTGGATGACCGTCTTGTGTGCCTAAGCAGGAATAGAGGGCTTGATAGAGCCCTCTATTCGTATGGTACAGTATTTATAGAGACCGTTATTAGCAATGTATGGCATGTCTCTATACGTTCAATGAGTGATCAATAGAGGGCTCTATTTGCCCTACAAATGTTGACGCATAAGTAGCCTTATAGATGGCTTTATTTGCCATCAATAGTAGCCATCTATTTCCCTCGAAAATTCCCTCATAGATGGCAAAATAGATGCCCTCTATATTTTGCCACAAACGCAGTGACTTAAAAGGAGTTCATGATTTTACACAAAGAAAGGTGCAAAGCGTGGTCAATGACTCATATCCCAGTGTAAGTACATCGAAGAGGAGTCAGGACCAATGACAATTTCCTTCAATGTTTATCAGCTGAAAGACGAATATGAAAGTTGCAGTGACCCATTTCCTTTGAGAACCAGAAAACTACCAAGTGTGTTCTAGGTCACATTGCACAATGACTCCAGGACATGAGTACTTACCCACTCTTTGCCACTACCGATTGGGTATTTCAAGCCCAGCGGAAGCCGCAATATCAAGAATCCTTTGAGCCTGGATAGTGGATAAAATAAAATTACAAACCGCAACTCGTAAATCAAGGTACTTTCCTGCTTAATCATTGGTGCATCAATCATCTTCCCATCGAGATCAGCCGCGCCTTTCTGTAACTTATGTGCCAGTTTCATGGCTTGAATAATTTTAGAGGCACGCTCAATTTCTGAAATTATAACCCAGTGAGTAGATAGGCAATAGTAAAAGGAGTAGCTCACCTTCCTGTTTAGGCACATAGGTTGAGTTGATTACCGCCACCTGAGAGGGGTGAATTGCTTGCTGGAGTTTGATTGAAGTCATCAAATTATGTTACAAATGAGATGACCATGCCTTCCCTGTAAATCCCAGTTGTCTGCCTTCCTCACATTCGTCTTTCAGAACATCAAGATCCCGAAAGTCAACGCAGACCATATCAATTGCATCAAGCGAAAAAGCTTTGGCAGCAATAACAATCTGCGAGCGCGTGAAAAGTAATTCCCTGCGAGAAGGTGTACGAATAATGGATGTGTCCGCACAATCTTCAGTCACCAATCCGCAATTTAGCTCCGTCATGCACATTTAAAGAGAAATCTCGCTCACAGTCTTCTGCAGCAAACTAACACCGAATGTTAGAACGAGATAATTTGAGAAAACAGGGTGCCTACAAGGAGAGCACTGAGTGCTCCTCCTCTGATTGACCCATGAGTCGATGCCCATCCTGCAATGGAGCCCACGTTCCACATCCCTTTGGCGCTTTCAATACTTGGTATAATTTGTAAGGCAGGTTTGTCGAGGGACTTGCGGGAAATGGCAACGGCATCAGAAACCAGGTCCAAGTCGGCTGACGAATGTATTTTTGGGAGGATGATTGATTGGACAATCGGTTGGGATATCTAGTAATGCATTCAATCCTGGCCTCTTTCTGGAAGAGGGAGGCTTAAATCACAATTTGGTAGACATCATCGTGAAAGAAAGGTGTTGTGATGTCGTTTACCCTTACTGCGATGTGTAAGGGCTTCAATCGTTGTTGTTGCTCCTGCAATTCTTGTAATTAGACGAATGAAACAATGAAGTCACGAAGAGAACCTGGAGAAATTTCTTTAGCCGGGCTCTCGCTAAGTATTTATCCTCTGGTGCAGGAGATACACTGTCTTCCAGGTCGTATATGATTATATCTGAACCAGTGACGACTGATTTCTCAATCATACGGTCGGACGAAGTGGGGACATAAAGATATGACCGTTGCAATGACGCCTGGGTACTCGTATATTTTATCCTAGGTCTGGAGAACTGAGCATAGGTGCTCGGTCTAATGACAGAAGCGCGTAATAAAGAGATCATTCCGAGTCGATGTGATAGTAGCTTTGCAAGACTGGTAGCCTGACCTGATGGAGCAAAAACTCGGCAGTCCGCTGACCAAACATTTCACAGATGAAGGCAAGTTTTGCTGCCTGCTCTTGTCTGCCTCCCTCAATCCCTATGGCAAGTGTTGAATACTGAATGGGAAGGCCTGCCTCATCCTCCCAAAAGGGGGGTCATTTTAATCTTTGTAAATCAAGTGGGACTAAGGAGTCTGTGATTGTCTGACAAAAGGAGGGCAAGCCTCCCATAAGCTGCCACTGGCAGAGAGTACTTTGTCTGCTAGTAGATGCTTGAGATAAATAAATTATTAATGGTTTAATGTATTATGTGGCAATTGACCTGGATGAGATATAGTACTGAATTATTTGGACAAACACCCTGATGCAAAGTTCAAAAGCAGATGATAAGGATAGCATTTTCTCAACAAAGTTCTTCAGGATATGTAAGCTCAAGACCAGATAATGACATATCATCATCATCATCATCTTTAATTTCCAAATTAGGCATGAGAAGGAGCATGTTTATTTCAGATTCATTGCCAGTGTTGAGGAAGGAGGTTTCCATGGCTGAGGGGGTTGACCAGATCAAAGGTTCCATGGCCTGTATATGCAGAGGAGTGGGGGGAGATGACAGCTCCTCTAGGCTAGCAAGCCTGTTTTTGGATTGGATAGTAGTTGGACTATTTGATGGAGGGAGGGCATGAGCAAGTGTTACTTCAACAGAGGAAGTGGGTCTAGAGTCAATGGAACACTTTGCCAACAGACCATTGACAGCTACAGATACTGTTGAAGACTGCTTCTGATTCTTGTAGATATGGCTGGTATCATCACCAAGAAGTGGTTTTCCAGTTGCATGTAAAGGGGGCTGAGGTCGACTTGGAGATCTAGAGATAATTGGAGCAATGTTGTCTATGACAAGCTCAAGTTGGATGTCATTGGACGAAACAAGAGGAGGATTACTTGTTTCAATAGATATGGGCTGTAAGAAGTTCTTTTTTATGGAGGTAGACCTGTTGATAGATGATATAGTCCGAGAGAAATAATTTGGTGTTTGACAACACAAAGTTGGAAGGTTGTCAGAAAATGTAATGACCCGAGGTGGAGCTGAGAAATTGGCAGTAGAAAAGGGTGAAACATGGGCCACTGTCTGATTTCTTTGCCCATTGACAGAATCCAAAATCTGGCAATCCATTGCATCCTTGTAAGATGCTTGAAGAGAATTCTGCATGACCTCAGGATGATGTTTAGAGTGATCCAACTCAATGTCACAGTGTAGCATGTCTGTTAATGGAGGAGAACCAGGTTTACAGGAATTGACAAAGTTGGCCACAAGATACTGACCATATGGGATCTGTGTCATTTCCTTGACCCCAGCATTTTCAAGGAGAGGCAGGGAGTTTGTTGTTGCTGATTCTGGTGGGTGCAGATGTATTTCTTTAGGAAGAGTGGTTTCAACCTGACTAACTCCTGCCATTGATTTAGGGATATCAGGAAGCTTGTCTTCATCATCAGTGGATAAAATAAAACAAGATCATCTGAGTCTCCGGGACTTTGAGGGGCTTTCTTTGGCAGAGGATCATCATCAGAACATAGATTGATAATTTCTGATGGTGGTTTTTTGGAAGATTTCTTCTTGGGTAAATGTAAATGGTGATAAGTGTCCTCCTCAGAGCCTGATGAAAGCTCAATAGCACCAAGATGTACTATGGAAGCAGTTTAGCATGGAGTCAAGTGTATTAATCCTTCCTCATTCTCATACCTTTGCACCTGGGAGTTGATTCACATTTGGAAACTGCTGTAAGTGAATCTGTGAGCATTCACAGTGGAGATAACTCAAATGATACCTTTTTCGAACACAGGTCGATGCATTTTCAAAGAGTTCCTTGATGAGACATTAGGTGATGGTGTTCGGGAGGAGTCAGTGGTGTCTAGATTGACTTCAACTGAAGCCGGCTTTTTCTTGGACATTGCCAGCGCAGCTACTTTCTTCATTGTTGGTTGGGAAACACGTGAAGAAACCCTTATAGGTGTCCTTGAGGGTGTGGTCTTTTTTGAGTGGTGTGACGGATGTCCTGCTTCTGCGTATTTTGGCACTGGATGCCTGGTCCTAGGTGGTGCATTCAGTCTCTCTACCACTTTTTTTAACAGGGCAATGATAAGTGCATGCCAATATAAAGCAATTGGATGTGCATAACGGGCTCACCGATGTCACCATTGGTTGAACTTGCAGATTTTAACTTCTTTGTGGGCCCTGGCTTTTCAGAAGGCAGTGTACTCTTATGAACACGTTTACGCTTCTTGACGGGTGTTGCAGCTAATTCATCCGTCATAGGTGAGAGAGCGAAGAGCTTGTGCAGAGGCACTGGCAGTCTGCAAGCAGTATCATCCACCGGACCGTAATCAACCGAAATTTAGCAAGGCAGTGAACACACGCCAGAATTATACCTTAGTCTACAATCCGCAATAAAACCCATTTCCAACAAAATTACGAACTCACGCCGGAGCCCCTAGCAGCTAACGGCCAAACCGAGCCATTCGGAGTCAAGAGATTGCGCCATCACTCTCTGCCAGCACGTTCAGCGTGATTGTCTCGGAGTTGTGTTGTACTTCTGCTTTATCACTGGCATTTGTATCCAATTCCAAGTCGGATACGACATCGTACTCTGGCTCCCTCCAGAGCTTCAGTATCTGGTTTCAATTGGACACAGGGATTTGATTTGGATTGTTGAACTCTCCTTATCATTCAAGACGTCAGTGATCATCCGTCAAACAATGGTCATGGATCCGAACCCAATACCTCATCGTGCGACGTCCTATTTGGACCATTATACCTGACTAATGGCAAGGACAGCATCTCTCAGTCGAAATCTTCAAAGCGATTTGCCTCTACCTGCGCTCGTTCATTCCCTTCATGAAACTCGGAGCTCAGTCTTAAGCCTGGCGGCCAACGAGAGGTATATCTTCTCTGGGAGTCAGAATAAGGATATATCTGTGAGTATCAAACACCCATTAACGCCTTATGCCTCAACGGATTCCAGGTATGGGACAAGAAAACCTTCCAACTGAAAAATACCCTTCGTGGTCATACTGGCAGCGTCTTGGACCTGGAATATGCAAAGGAGAAGGAATGGTTATTTAGTTCATCTGGTATATTATACTACACTTCCAGTAAGTTTAACTAAAATCATCTCTCTCATTTAGGTGATAGTACCATCAGGGTATGTGTTTACTCGAGGACGACTTACATGATTTTCATTGGAAGCCAGGTATGGTCGACAGAGACCTTGCAGCAACTGTATCTTATCGATCCTTACTTGGGAGAAGGTGCTGGGGACCTGTTTTCTCTCTCTTGGTCGTCTACCCTGCAAACTATTTTTGTTGGTTGCCAAAACACATCGTTGCAGTGGTACAACTTTGGTGAACTAATACCCACGTCGATACCACCCCCCACATCTATTACCGAAGGCATTTCATCAACTTACTCGGGTACTTCTACGCCGACCACTACTTCACGGAAGGCACACAAATTTTTTGACAGCTACCCTCAATACGAACGAAAACCCGCCGATGTGTTTGCCAACAATGGTAACCAGCGAATCCTCGGTCGAGGCAGCCCCGATTCGGATCGCTCAGACTTGTCCTCCCCTCAAGAATACCTTAGCATCCCCCCTTTAAACGTCATTGATTCAGCGCATTACGGATATATCTATTGCATGGCAATAGTGACGGAAGGGGTCGAAGGTATTCACTTGGCTACAGGAAGTGGAGACGAAACGGTCAAGGTGCATCCAAAGTCCCGCGTTTCTAGCTCCGCGTATTTACACCCTTGTTCGTCAGCTGTGGGCTTGTGATACTGGAGTGCCAGAACTCGTCCATGAATTCGCGTGTAGTCATGGCGCTGTTTTAGCCCTGGTTGGAGAAGGCGATACCATATATGCTGGATGTCAAGACGGATATGTCAGAGTCTTCGACTTGGAGACGAAAACGCTGGTCAGAACGATAATAGTTCAAGAGGTATGGTATGTCACAAAATATGTCTGTGTAAATGACGAATGTCAAGCAGGGCATTGACATTATTGCCATGTCCATGCTAGGTTCCGACCTCTACACGTGTTCTGCCAATGGACGAGTCAAGGTAGCTTCCATTGCCCATGCTGATATCATGACCTCATCGCCTTCCTCAGCGGTGGTCTGCGTCGTTTGACTGTACGGCGTCGTGGCAGGCTCACCATGGCATCGTCCTCTCATCCATTGTCACCAAAAGAAATAGTACTCATGATAATGATTTCTATCTCATAACTGGAGGAAACGACGAGTATATAAAGGTATTCAAATTTAGCTATTTCTGCATTCGCTAACACACGAAATCCTAGGTGTGGAAAGTCAGGTCACCGAGATTACGCGTGCCCTCTGCTGAAGATGAGAGCAACGAAAATCCAAACAACTCGTGTATCGGCTCTGGGACCTTCCTCGGTAATCTGATTGTCCTCCAATACAGTTGTTTTCTAAAGTGTTCTCAGACACGATGGTCTATGCTCTATCAAAATTCATAACTATCCCAAGTATTAGTTCTGACCCGTCACACCGAGAGGATTGTCGACAAGCCGCAATCTGGCTCAGAAAATGTCTTGGTCAACTGGGTGCCCATACATCGCTAGTCAGTCTCTATTATGTACACTGCACTGCATTTGTCTGTCTAACTGAATTCCAGCTGCCAACTGGTGAAGGGAATAATCCCATTGTTCTTGCAACATTCGAGGGTTCCATTGGTGAAAAGATCAAGCGAAGGGTGCTTTTCTATGGGTCAGTTTTATGTCCACCATCCCATGCCCAAATAGAAGTAACTACGCCGCTATTAGGCACTACGACGTGATACCTGCTCCGCCTGATGGCTGGAATTCTGATCCTTTCAGCTTGACAGGGCGGAACGGGTACTTGTACGGAAGAGGAACAACCGATAACAAGGGCCCAATCATAGCCATTGCTTGTGCAGCCGCAGATCTACTGTCACGACGGGCCCTTGAAGTCGATCTTGTGTTCTTAATCGAAGGAGAGGAAGAATGTGGCAGCAAAGGCTTCAAAGAAATCGTGCAAAAGCACAAGGTCCGTTTTTTGCGACACTGAACGCAAACTGACCGTCTGATGCTTGGTGCATCAGGTTGCCATAGGACCCATCGACGCTATTCTGGTTAGGTTAGCTCTTTTTATTGTCGTACAAGCTGGCCAACTGTGGGCTCTCAACATTATCCCAGCAATTCCACTTGGATAGCTGACGACCGGCCATGCATTACATATGGACTGCGAGGAGTTGTGCATTGCACTGTGGAGGTATATCTCCTTGACTTGAACTCCCGCCTGGATATTGACTTACATGACGAATAGGTCAGCAGTGATAGGCCAGATTTGCACTCTGGGATTGAGGGTGGTGCAGTTGCCGAGGCTATGGTTGACATGTATGCTCAGTCTTGATATCGAACAGCGAAGGACTTACGCCTTGTTCAGGGTTAGACTCTTGGCTACCCTAACCGACAATAAACGGGTAGTCCAAATACCGGGGTTCTGTAAGTCGATGTAAACTTGGACCTCTCTTCTTGCCGACGCCTCTATCAGATGACCAAGTCCAGCCTCAGACAGAAGACGAGAAAGAACTGTACAAGTTGCTATCTGAAATTACACACCGACCTGCTTCCCTCCTGTCATCACGGTGGCGAGAACCGTCATGCACCATTCATAACGTCGAAATTTCTGGTCCAAAAAGTAAGGACACTTGATTGGATCACCTGGTGGTATTAACTGGAGCACAATTAATTCAGATGCAACTGTTATCCCTGGAACGGTCACCGCACAACTATCTTTGCGCCTTGTACCAGATCAAGACCTTGACAGCATCATAAAATCTCTGCGCGCCTACTTACGGAAGTCGTTCACTGATCTCCAGTCTCCAAACAAGTTGGTGGTCTGTATGTTTTATTCCAAAACATGGAAACGGCCTTAATCCCCTCTACAAAAGATTAATGTGGAGCACACAGCAGATTGGTGGCTTGGTGACCTTGACGGGCACTGGTTCAACTCGCTGGAACAATCTGTCTTTGAGGAATGGGGGGAGGAACCTCTTCGTATCCGCGAAGGAGGTGTACGTCTCGTGTCTCTCAATGTCCACTCATGGTACTCATTGGCTTGATCCAGTCGATCCCTTCAATTCCATATCTGGAAAAGGTGTTTGGCTGCCATGCTCTTCATCTTCCAATGGGCCAGAGCTCTGTAAGTCTGAGTCTTATACTCCTTGTCTCCCGACTACATCGCTTCTAGGATCAAGCGCATTTACCTAATGAACGGATTTCTCTGGAAAACCTTCGCAAAGGCAAGGCCGTTATTGAACGGTTTCTGCTCAAAGCCGCAGATAAAGACTGTGAAGCTTGACTAACTTCCTTTGTTGCCTGCCTTACTTCAGATACTTCTCCAATCTGCAAAGCTGACTATACCATAACTCATAGCGCTTAGTTGCTTATATAATGGTTCGATTTTGTCCTTCTGGATGTTGCAAGCTGTAGATCAACTGTAGATACCGCTTCTTATTGTTACATGTCACTGTCGATTTCCCTCGCCCAAATTGACCCAAGGCTTTGAGCAATTCAGACAACCGTCTAATTTCGGCTCTTCAGTAAGTTGAGTCGATAAACTGAGGAAAAAACCAACGAACCGGCCAACCGCTGGAGAAGTCGAGACGGTTGATGCCAAGCTAATATGTCATTAATAATTAATCATAAAACAACGGGTACATGGCGCACGAAGCTCCCGGATGGAGTGTAATAATCTACGCACCAACAGTGAGACTGGTCAGGGAGTACTACGAGAGACGATGCTTACGATAAACCAGAATCGGGCCATCCACGTCTACGAAAAGATCTTGACCACCAGGCCCGACAATCTTCAAACGGCATGCCAGTGGGCAGCGCCCCAGACGGGTCAACAACGGTACATTCGTCTAGTGCTGTGCATTAAACACCTACATTGTCATGTGTCCCAAGGACGAGTGTGCCTCCTCCTGAAATAAGCGCGACACCAGATTTGTCAACAAACCCACCAGTCACCCTGCAAAGTATTCAAGTAATTGTAAGCCACTGGTGGAAAAAGCAGCTTGTAATTTGGTTCTACTTCGAAGACCTCCCGACCCGAATGTTGTAGGTACTATTGACCCCTTGGCAACAATTATCCCAAGATGTGAAGAGGTAATAGTAACTGTTGTACTTGAATATGACGCTAGCTTCGATCGCGCCGTTATTGGCCGTGCGTTGCGCGAGTGCAGTGACGGTTGAACTGGACAGTTTTCCCGTCGACGGGCTGAGACTCATTTCTTTGATGCCCGTCCAGAAGCTTCCGAGGGACAATGACCACTTGCTGCCGTCTAGAAAACGAGAGTTTCAATTTCAAGCGAACTGAAGGTGTCCATAGCTACGAAGACATCAACACACCAATTATGAGGCTGCATGGTTCCCAATCAAATCTGCTTCTTTGTTTCAGTATGAAAACACTTACTTGGGATCGATTGCCTAGGAATGTAGCTGGTGTTACAAATACTAGAAAGTGCATGGCTATCCAGAAGGCTTACATTATAATTATTAGCGCTGGAAGTCGAAGTGACCATGCCCTCATTGGTGAAGGTTCCTGGGATATTTTCAGAGTGGTTTTAGGTATCGGGATTTGTTACAAACCTGGTTGACCTGTCGAGGACTTGGCTAAGAAAATTGCAGACTAGTGTACAATAAATATAAAGATTTGACACCGCTTGTATGTACGTAACTCACGTTTTGGGATCCAAAACTCGAAGCAGCGTAGTAAAGCTGCAGAACTGTGAGAAATTACTAGAAGGAGAAAGCAAGGCTGTCGTACAATAAATTCTCCATTAAGGTAGGTGCAATCCGGGGCCCATAGGTTGCTATTGAACATTCGTAAGAAACTCTGGCTTTAGCTCAATTTCTCAGAAATTCAACCCATTCGAAGTTCCAGTAAATTCGTCAGTCCAAGGTGCGCCATTGGGCCAAACCTTTCCTATCAGCGACCAAGCTATGCGGTCCTTGGATGTCCTGATTTCAATGCCGACAGCTGTCGCTGAAGGGTGGTGAGCTCAAAAGCTGAAAAAAATAGTGGCAAAAAGAAATGCTGCTTACAGAACACAAAGTATGTCCCAGAACTATCTTTGCCGTGTTTCCTGTGACCCTTCCAGGGCCAACGACGGCATGCCCAAAGGTTGAAAAAGTTAGAGCAGAAATTAGAGCAAAAAGCAAACGCATAGCGGTAGAAATTCATTGCTTAAAGAGGATTCCTGGGTTTTATACATCGCGTGCTTCTAGGGGAAATTGAAGCATTGAAGCATGTGAGAGAAATTTCAAGAAGTTCTCAGGTCCAGCAGGTATACCTTGAGCAATCAAATATTCCGGTATGTGGCAAAGGAGAGGAATACATGCTATAGAATGAGGTCACAGGTTCAAGTTTGTCGTCTGCAGGAGTGCAGCAGTCAAAACACCAACCAAAAACAGAGTCATATTCGGGCCGTTGTCCGGGCCGGATGTCGGAAAACACTTTGTTTTTTTTTTCTTTCTTTGTTCTTTTCTCTATAGCTACATAGGCGCTTTTATACCTTGGGCAACCCAAAAGGCCAAAATGTACACCACACTACTAACCCACCGATCTTTACGTAGTCAAAGTCAGTCGCTCAGTGAAGTGCTGCTTTCGGTGTCCACTGTCTAGCTTGTGGGCCGGGATCCGGCCGATGTCAAAGAGCAGCGAACCATGACCACCTTCTCTCGTTCATGCATAGTTCATCTAATATCTCACAATGACCACCAGACTTCCATCTGACCAGCATAAAGCAATCCGTTGGCACCCTCCGTCATACGACATCAGGGTTGAGACAATTCCGGCTCCAAAGTGTGTCGTTCTTCCACCTAATTATATGAAGTGCTCAAAATATGAGTCCCTGACCTTGCAGAATCCAGAGTGCTGACGATGCCATTGTGAAGGTCAAAGTCAGTAAATAGTACCGGATTATTCATATAGAAATTAATGTTGTCCTGCTTCGGTGCTCATCCTAGCTTGGTGCACTGTGTGGTGCGCATAATTCGTTGAGTTGTCCGGTGTGGATCTCCTGATTCAAATCACAGGAAGCGATCTCCATATCTATCGTGGCCATGGAGGAGTAGACAAAGTGTACGTCACCCGATCATGGTCTGTTTCACTGACGTTAATCGCAGGGTCCTAGGCACACTTGCGGACACGAATTTATCGGCGAAGTTGTTGCTCTCGGGTCCAGTTATGGCCAAAAAGTTCAAGGAAGACCGATCCTCTACTCCTCCCTAAAGATTGGCGACAAAGTTGTGTCTCCGTTTACCGTTAATTGTGGTGAATGCCAGTGGGTGTTATCGTACTTGGCTGTTTCTTCCTTCTGACGTCTTTACCAGTGTCTGCCGCGTCGGATATACTGGCAGATGTCCTGAAGGATTTTTATTCGGTTCACCCGCTCTCGAAGGTGGCCAAGCCCAATATGTTAGAGTCCCAAAGGCTGGAGGAACCCTCTTCAACCTCAGCGACCCATCTACGTGGTCAAGCAGCCACCCAAAAGATGTAAGGGAGAAGGCTCTTACCAGCCTTTCTGATACATCGTTACTGTTACTTGCAGATATTCTTCCAACTGGGGTCTTCGCCACCTTGCAGGCACTCAATCACCCTAAGGTTGCTCCAGTTATTACCGGCCGACCATGGCCTCTTTGCTTCAATCCCGACGCTGCGGCAGGAAATGAAGTCCGCTTTACACCGGAAGATCGGGTGTTCACTGTCGCTATTATTGGTTTGGGCCCTGTCGGGGTTTGCGCCACCGTCAGTATGCTTGACGCTCTCGCCACTAGGGAACTTCCCTTCAAAATAGTGGCCATTGATCCCCTCGAGAATAGAAGAGAAAAGATGAGGGCCGTCTATTCTGCAATCGACAAAGCCGGAAAAGGAAGCGGTCAGTTCGCTGTTTGCTCTATCGATGAAGGCAAGGAAAGGATCAAGGAGTGGACCTCTGGACTTTGGGAGGTACTGAATTGTGTTATTCTCTCCTGTTATTCATATCATCAAAAAATTTCAGGTGGTTGGGAACACCAGTGCCTTGACGCTTGCCTATGACCTCATCCGCGCCTTCGGTGTGATTGTGTCGGTCGGGGTGCACGGAGAGCCTCCTCTTCCATTGACTGGCCGACAGTGTTACAATAAGAATGTCTCTTTAGATTTTGGCAGATGCCCTGCCCGTGCAATGTTTCCTCTGGCCTTTGATTTACTAGGTGACGCCTGCGCCATTGACTCTTGACATATCTGACTTTTCCAAAGTGAAGAGGCAAGATATTTTTGGAGGTGTCGGTGAACCCGCCAGTCTTGTTGATAAAGTTGTCGGCTTCGGCGAGGCTGTTGAGAGTTATCGATCATTCGATAAAGGCGAAGTAGGAAAAGTCATCTTTGATCCCTGGAAATGATGAATCTGGCAAGAACATGTTGATTTTGTAATATACATAAGTAATTCAATCACTTTCCAACAAGAATTAAAATTGCGAAAACATAAACCTATGTACTATGGGACAATTACATTTGAGAATACGGACAAGTCTGTAATGCTGAATACTGGCAATCCTTGAATTGGTTTTGCAGCTCCAAGGGCAGCTCATCAGGCATTTGCCTCGTACAAACACGATTAAATGTTTGTCCCTTGCTCTGGTCATGTGCGTTAAGGTTTACTGGGTGTCCGAGCAAGCAAGGGTGACTCCGAAGTGGAACGGGGACATTCTAGAAACCCGTATGGTCCTCTCACGCCAGAAGGGTAGATGAAGATTTCACGTCTACCGAAAACCTTCATTCGATTTTATCCCAGGATGGAAGTTGCGCTATCGCTGGCAAACCGTCCCAGACCTTCTGTCGAAGCAGTGAAGCTTCGCACTTGAAGTCAGAACGACAAGCACTGCATATTGTAAGATCCTCGGCTATGCTCCACATGGCTTGCAGCATGTAATAGAGGGGTCCAGTTCTTAACGTCCAAGATCGGTGTAGCTGCGAAATTAAGCGCGAGAACCCCTTTCCACATGTCGCAGTCTGTTCACAAATAGGTTTTATGCTTCTCTGGGAGCAAAACTGGCGTACAAAGTCTTCCATGACCTGTAAGCGATGTTGAAACATGAGGCTGTAGAGAACAATATCTGAAGGTGTTAAAGATGATGATGGCTTTGATGGGTGTTCAAGAAGGAGTTTGGCATGATCACCCTGAAGAATGCCAGAAAGCGGGTATAAGGATAAGAAATAAAGAGCAGAAGGGATGATGACATCGGCATTAACTTCTCTCGCAAGGTTGAGCACATGGAGTGGATGAACATATGGGTATGTGAGATTCCTGATGGTGGGCGAGTTCAAAGCAGCGTGCACCATTTCATCGTGTCCTTTCAGCGTCGTGGGCCATGTTTGGCTTAGGTATTCAATGGCTTGACGACGGATCTGCGCAATGAAATACTTGGTAGCCAGGCGTAGAATCCCAGAGAGATAGAAGAACCCTTCGGGACCGTTATTCGAAAAGTTCCTAGTTTGCGTGAGTAGATCAGTGATTTGCCTTGTACTAAGTCGTATAGACACAAATAAGAACTTACGGGCCATCGTACATTGCTCTGAGCAGGTTTGAAAGCTCAATGGGTTTGTCGAACATAGTGACGATCTGACAGCCTTCGAAACATTGTTCATCCACGATCATTGGTTGCGGAAGTTCGAACATATGATTAAATATTTCCGAATGCCTTGCCTGAATGACGGTTCAGCTAATGAATTTGTGGAGAGACGAAGCATACATCATACAAGCAAACCTCGATGAACGCGAAACGCTGTGGAGTGATCCTTAGTTATGAGCACGACGTTACCATCCTCGAACGAGGGCTTCAGTCCACATCTTAGTCGAAACAACAAAATTTTGAATTGGAAATCATTTAGCTCACCTCTCCTCTTTTAACATCTAATTTACCAATTGATATTTGATGATCCATTCGTTTTGTGGAAAGTGCGGGTCTTTCGGCCACGAGTCACAAGATGAAATGGCAGGATTGAAAGCTAAGGATGGGTAAAATATGACATATGACTTTGAGAAGAATGAAAGCAACCTTTTTAGTATTTGGCATACATCAAACTGTAAACATCACGGTGATGGTGATTGAATAGGAGCCGTGTTACTTTATCTGAAGGTTTCTTTCGTTTAGGTACGGTGAATATGACCGACACACCACGATCTCGTTCTGTATCACGTACGAGTACACCAGCATTAGCACTTTCATCTCCTTCACGCCTATCAATACCACCTTCTTTGCGACCCTCACCCTCACTGTCCAACCTCCATATTCACAGTCGCAATATACCACAGACAGATATTTCCCCTCCCTTACCCATGAAGTCTGGCGACCACTTTTTGGACAGTTCAGCGTCATCCGTCATTGATGTGGAACCAGCCGAAGGTATCTTGATACAAGATATTGATGCTGAGGCGAACCACACCGACACAGAAGATATGGAATCCATTGACAAGCCGTCTGCACCTGTTGGTGAAGATATGAAGCAATTGTTGAGAGATCAATTGAAAAGAAGTCTTGACCACAAAGCGGCTCAGACAGGTGACCCCGACCCTCGTTTTCCTCAAGAAATGGCTCATGTAATCCTATTTTCAGAAATAAACACATCTCGTCCGCGTTCCGCTGCCCTGCGGTCAGAAACACAAGATCTGACTTTTGCTGGAAGTACATCGGTTTCTCGTCCCTAACAACATCTGTTGATTTTCATTCAAGCGTCTTTGTATCTTCCCAGGGAATATTTTGTACTCACCGATGCTGGGAAACCTGTTTATACAAGGTATATGCTTCTTCTGAAGAAAGTTTTCTTCAATTAATTCAGATTTATTCAGCCGACCTGGTGCAGGTGATCAGGACGGAATGGCGTCAACAATAGGAATAATACAGGCTTTAATTTCAGTCTTTTTAGATGATCATGACAAACTTCGATCCATCAACGCCGGCCGATCTCGTATTACATTTTTGTTGCGACCTCCCCTTTATTATGCCTGCGTATCATCTTGGGGTGAACCAGAGTCGATTGTAGGTGGCTGCGTTTGCCTTGTTGGGTCTTGGCATTGATAAATTGACTTGGTTTCTCTTCAACTTTGTGAAGAAAGACAAGATCACACCTTGAATTTCTACATTTACAGATCCTGAGTATCGTCACCGCGACTCAGCTGAAAAGGATATTTGAACGAAGGACCAACTTTGATCTCAGGCGACTGTTGAATGGCAGGTCATTCCAAAGGTATTCTGGTATTTTGAATGCTGATGCACATCTCCCTCCAGGTGCAGAGCCCTTTATGAATTCTTTACTCACGAGGCTGGAAACAGATATTGCAATGACGACGTCGTCCCTTAATTGTTTGAAGATGGAACCAACATTACGGAAGCGGATAGCAGAGATCCTTCTCCCGAATGCGAAGATAAAAGTGAGTTCAGCCACAGGTTTAAGAGTATTATTTATTTTTTCGCGAAGAAGGACATGCTATACATCATCCTCATTGCAAACAATCGAGTCGTGACACTGATAAGACCAAAAAAACACTCCATTCACCCTGCTGGTCAGTCATGACATTTTCTTTTGGGTCATACACTGACGAGCAATGGGATTTACAACAGACTTGCACATTATTATGAATACGATCCATTCACCTTCCATATATAACTCACCTGCTTCTGCATCTTGGATTCCTGTTTGCCTTCCCAAATTTAACCCAGCAGGTTTCGTCAATGCATATATCACGTTTCTTCGAAAAGACGACTCTGTCCAACTGAATGAACCAATAACTTTCTCCCAAGAAGACACAATTACACCAACTGACGACATTGCGAGAAAACCAGACTCTCAGGAGGGTCTGAATGAATCGGGGATATCTTTGGTCTGTGTCAATAGTGGTGGAGAAATGGAAAGTATCAGGAACTGGTGTGATTTAGTCATCAATGTTTAGTATTTTTCTCGGTGAAGTGCATATTTGCTGAAACTTGTTTGACAGAAACTATCAGTTGACGGCGCTTTGACTGCGCTCCTTAACGCTTATCAGTTTAATGAGATGGATTATTCCGTTTCGAATCTAGGGATTCCTGGTTTACGACACTTCGTCTACAAATCTCGGACGCAGGTCCAAATCACGCTGCCCACCTTTGAGGACCCATACGATCAACCACATGCTAGGAAAAGGTCGCAGCTATTTCTGAAGACTTGTTGTTGACACTGATTTATGCACAGAATTATGACGCTTTATCAAATCCTACATGATTCTATTCACGCGAAGTCTGGTCAAGAAGCTGCACTAAAGCTGCAATATATACGTACAGATGCCGAGAGCGTCATGGGTTGGGTACGCTTACTTTGAGCTGTGTCATTCGCTCTTTTTGACCCTCCTTACAGATAACGCAGCCCTTCGAACTGTACATTGCGTTGTCACCCTTCTTGCCCAAGAGTGCCGCGGTCGGAGCCGCAAATGCGGTGGCACGGTGGGTGAAAAAGGAAGAAGCTCGATTATTTTTAAAAGATGCACCTGTTTTTTGATTTTGAAATGTAATCCCTTGATATACGTACAAAGGTGACAGCTGTTTGCAAAATGATAGGCCACCCGAGATCAGACCTCTACACAGAATTCAATCCAGTGTTGATGGCAAAACCGCGTCAACCCCTTTCCGACTCCCTCCAAGGGCCAGATTTAAAGACGATGTAATATTCTGAATAATATTCAACAAAGTCCGCAATGTCACACGGTCACGTCATTGGCTCCGTGACTTGTGACAGGCAGGCTCTTCACAAGTAATACTAATAGACTTTAGAGTCGAGCTTGACTTGGCACGTCATGGCGATCCTCTGTGTAATACGAGGGCTAGTGCCCCGTCTATCTTCAACAGTTTCTATCGTTACACGCTCCATAGTTAACAAGCACGCTCAATTACTGCCCCCGCCTCCCCGAGATTCAATTGCATTCCAACAAGGTCTCGGTCCCCGCGCACAACCTGCAGAAAACATTCGTATGACGGGGGACTTCTTGAAGGCTATTGGCCGTGCCTTCGAAACAAAACTAGACCCTGCTATGCCCTGGGAGGATTTGTGGAAACTTAATGGTCTGGCGTTACGGAAGGCTGGTGTCGCTGTACGCGACCGCAGGTGGGCCTGACTTTACGTAGCTACGCTTCGCTTCTTATATCTGCTTTCGCAAGGTACATTTTATGGTGCATGTCAAAATACCGTCTGGGATTTCCAATAAGAGAATTCGCACACGAGCCGCCTCCGAAGAAGGTAGTGCGAGGGTGAGTTGTTTAATCATAGAGTGCGCAAGTTATTGACAAGTTCCAATTAGTTGGGGCCCCAAGGTACAAAATGGAAAGCGAATACGCTCTCGTCGAATAAAAGAAAAGACGAGCAAAAAGCCTACTACTTAATGCTCTACCACTTAATTCTTTCTGATTAATAGATGTCTGTGCTAACCGCCTGCTTCCGTGAGATCGAACGCGGAAAACCGACTGTCGTGGTTCTTTTCACTGACTGCACAAGGATGAAGGGTAAGATTGAATCAAAGCAAGATGAGGTATATGTAACACAGGTATTTATTTGTACAATTCAAAACTTGAAACGAACAACTAATTCGAGACTCTCGTGGATAGGGTCTGGGAGGTAAGATTGAGTGAGCTATTTCACAAAATGTCAGTGCCTTGAAAGGGCTTGGAAGAGGGACCATACCTTGAGAATAACTTCTTGGGGGTTTAGCGACTGCTTGAAGAGACGCAGGAGATCTTCTCGTTGTTGAGATGACGCTTGAGCGCATCCGGGCGGCTGAAAGAAAGCATGCATCCGCCGATGTACTTTTCATCCTGGAAGATGTAAGGCTTTGCTTCCGGAGCGATGGGGTACCCATCAGCTTCTGACAAGCGAACTCCAATGCAGCGGCATCCTTTGTCCGGTAAGTGGGTCTTCAAGTGACGTTTAAAATCTGGGGCACGCCATGGGTGACTTCGCCTGTGGAAAGGGCATTCCACTACTGGGCACTTGAACTTACTCTCCACGACTTTTCCAGTGTCCTGGACCCGAAGGCGTGCAATTTCCGCCTGTTCATTAGAATTGGCGGGGGCATTGCGTGGAGCAGGGGGATTGCGAAGCCGCTTGGCTGGTCTGTGTTGCGAAGATATAGACGGAGACACCACTCGAAGGGGAATGGCTGAGGAGCGCGAACGCTTGCGCTTGTTGTTACCGAAGTCGGGGGAAGGGGTGTACTCGTCGTCAGTGCCAGCACTGTCGCTGTCAGCGTCGGGCTTGAAGATGGATCCTGAGGAGGAAATAGAAGATCGACGGCTGCGTGAATTATGCGGAATTGATGAAGCCGAGTGATGAACAACGACCAGGTCCTTCTGCGCCTGCGCACTGAGGTCGTTTGCTGCTAGGTTAATCTCCAAGCCGAGACGTTCCTTGAAATTCACCCAGCCAAATTCGTCCTCCTGGTAGGCGGAGTCATGGACGTCTAAGTTACTGAAGAACATTATTGGTGAGTCAACAGCGTACAGTCGATAGGGGAGGACTTGCAGCTGACCTTATTGTGTGTGGGTATTCGAAGTTACTTAATTCTGAGATATTCGAAGAACTGGGAGAGAGGGATAGATCTGGCGTGGAGGCAGACGAGTAATCCTGCCCTACTGAAAAGTTGTCAAAACTGAAGTAAGGCCCGTCGAGTTAATTGCTGAATCCATGACTTGCAGGTTGGAGATGAATGGTAGGAAAACTGGATGGTCGGGGGAAGTGGGATAAAGCATTTGCATTGTGGAAGGGCCAATTTATAGGTAACGCCCTTTATTGAAGCGCGCCTTTGGCAAAGCGCGTCTCAGCCCCGACAAGTATGCCTGGACCAATTACCCCTCGCTAATATCACGTCGATGCAGCCTCGTGGTGACCGACCATCTATATATGGAAACCGCCCTTTGGCAAATCACAAAGACACAAAAAGCGCGTCGTCGCGACCGCAACTTAATCTTTGTAACGAAAAATGTCTCAAAAATACAATAAAATGAACCACATTCTTATTGTCGTTCTGTGTAATTTTCAAATCTTCAAATACAGTTGACTACCTTGCTTTTTGGAATTTTATCGAGGTGATAGGCCATGAGCGTGAATGTCTCGAGACCACAAACGGTAACTCCTCCAAAGGCAGAGGTCCAAAAATGTTTCCCAATTACCTCCGAAATCCATTTTTAAACTGGCACGAGGCAGCAACACATACCTCGTGTTCGCGGAATAGCCCGATTCTCGAATCTGATTGGACGTTCAAGTATCGCCAAGCGAAGCTCTCTTTTATCGAAACTAGATATCTCATCAGGTTATTTTACATCTGCCCCTGATTGGAATGCTTTGCATAGAGTCCTTCTTGACATTGACGAAGACGATTCTTTCTAAATACTTACATCAAGTTGACAATGGAATGGATGTTGGAATGACCTTAATCGGCTAAAAATGGAGTGGCGCCGTCACGATACCTCATCGTGCAATAAAACATATTCCCTCGTCGATAAACCGAACTTGACGACTAAAGCAATGTTAAGGTACCTTTATGCACTGAAAGGTACCAATAGACGTACCATCACCAGCTTTGAGTTCGTAGTATCTTGCGGCAGGAATAGTTTCGTCATTGACCAAGGTCCCATTAGTTGACTCAAGGTCAATGATGAAAGGTCTGCGTAGATTTTAATGTGATGTATGGTATATGACAGGAGACTAAAATCTACTCACTTTACTACTGCTTTAGAACCCCCAAATTCGTCCTTTTCTTGAACGTAACGGTCTAGGTTTCATTCGGCATACAACGAATCAAAAGGCAATAAAGAACCGACATTGGAAAACAGCATGTTGTTTGGAACATGACGGATGATCGATTGCAATGTCGGCGACGAGTCTGTCCCTCCCAACTAGATACGCGCTTTGTCGTTGAATGTGGAGAAGTTCTAAAATTGTTGATTAGCCCTCAGATATTTAGTAAAACCCAGAACCTGAAGTATCGCTGACCAACTTGCTTGGCATCTTTAAATACATAGAGTCTCCAGCCTACCGCAGGCTTCCTCGCTTCGGGTGGTTCGTTATATTTGAGGACAGTGCTTGTACCGTCTACAGCTTTGACCGTATTGGTTTCTGCAGCGAGTAGTCCAGATGGCGCAAAATTCGGTTTTGATTTATCCGAAAGAGACTGAACCGCAGGTGACCCAGAATGGGACCCAGTTTCGCGAGGCTCAGAGTCGCGAGATCGGGGAGATACAGAACGACGGTGATCGCGAGATGAGTTCCCATCTTTGTCCCGCCTGCTATCATACCTCTCTCGGTCTTTCTCCCGGTCTCGTTCGCGCTTGCGTTCATCATAATCTCGAGGGTCGCGCCCTGGTCGTCTTTCCTCATCCCTCTTTGAAATCTTGTACCGTCGCGAGTCACCGTCACGCCGCCATGAACTTTGATCTCTATATCGGTTTTCGTAGCGGAAATCACTATCCCTCCTCCATTTCTCCTCCCCAATATCGTATCCACCACGGTAAACGTCAGGACCTTCTTCAATATTCCGCCTCGGAGAACGAGATCGCCGAGACATAATTCAGATGTTTCTTGGTTGTGGTATGTGTTACTCTTCTTGATATCGAGGCTAAGTCTCTCAAGCGAGTTTTTGACCTATAACAAGGGCCTGTTCTAGATAATCACCAGTGAAGAAGCTTTGCAAAGTGAATTTTGAACTGCACGACGTAAGAGTGTGAACGTCACGTGCCGTGACCTCATACTTCAAGCTTGGAGCACACTATGGGTTCGGAACATCGGTCAGACCCCTCAATCGGACAAATCAAAATATCTCGGTCAGTTCTCCACCAAATTGCTTCAAACTTGGTACATACATCCAATTATCTAAGGCAAACAGCTTTGAGGTATTATTTTGCACGTAGACCTCGATGCTAGAAGAATTGAAAAAGGGCAGTTGTCACGCTTGCCGCTTTGATGCCAGGGGGTCGAGATATCAAAAAACCGATCAATGCCATCATTTCACGCGCTACGGAGTCTAAAATCAGTTGATGGCATATTGTGACTAGTTGTGACCGTCCGACTGAGGGGTCCGAGGGGAACCCATAGTACAACCTTCTACAGAGCACCTTTCCATCAAGAGAAACGAATTTATTTATCGTAGATATAATTTAATACTAGTCTCCTGCCAAAATTCGGAATTTTTTGAATAAAATTGGTGGTACCTTGAGCTTTTGAAATTTATTCAGTCTTGTACTACCTTGAAGACTCCTCTGAGTCTCCTCAATGTTCAAGTTGCCGCAATGTCAAGTCCTCATATTAGTCCAACAAACCGTCTCAGAGACATACAGCAAGATATACTCTATCAGAAAATGGAGAATAATACCTTAAATTGATCCAGAACATTTAAAATGGAAATTCACTGGCACAATACACAGTCACCTACGGTGACCTACCAAAGTCACCAAGTTTGAAGCACAATGGCATCACATAAATTTAAAATATAGGTACATGCCATTTGGCTCGGATTAAATTTAAAGATATAGCTACAATAGTGGATTTTGTGACCCCATGTGCTTTAAAAGTGGGATGCGACCTGGTACAAGGTCGCATCCCACTTTTCAAGGCTATTCAAGCACATGGGGTCACAAAATCCACCATTCAGATGTTCACCACATTCAATGTGGTGAACATCTGTAGACCTGGCGTAACTAGACACGACAGGGCGTGGTCCTCAGTGTCGGGAATGTAGAAGTTGACAACTGAATATATTACGTAGACACGACAGGGCGTGCTAGTCACAGAGTTAGCTACAGGTAAGTAGGTAACGAGGGAATACGTACGTCCTCAGTGTCGGGAATGTAGAAGTTGACAACTGAGGAAGGAAAGAGGCGAAGCACGAAATATAAGGGAGCGCGTAGCCACGTGATGTGTGAAAGATGTCCTGACCCAGACTGTAAGTCCAACAACATCTGCTACTACTGTAGTACCGTTACGCTCAATTACGCTCGTACTCGTACTTGTCCTGTTCTCGACAATACAAGTTGTGTGACCAATTTTACGCGTCTAAAGGTTTTGCGCATCGAAACTGAGTACAAAAACTGGCACAGGATTGCTTGACTTTGCGGAAAAGGCTTGTTAGTCTGAAATTGGGAGAAACGTTCCTATTTCGGAGAACCCGCAGACTTTTAGAAAAAGTACTCTTTTTTCTGCGACGTATCTCCAACAAATTTGAATGAAGAGTCAAAATGAGCACTAATGAAGAACCTCATGACAATACCGAAACACTCACTAACTGAGGATGAGCATCAGCAAATCTTGTTTTTGCTATGGACGCTACAGAGCGCTCCATAGTGTTCTATAATTAGGTGCCCTGCTATAAACCGGGGTACCTCCGCTATGGCGCTATGTCACGCTATAGAATCTCTGTAGCGCCCTATAGCGTCCCATAGCGACGATTTTGAGGCCATTTCGACCTCAAAATCAGGATTTGCTGATGATGGTTTCTGTCACCCCCTACCACAGCCGGCTCAAATCTATCTAGCCTGGCAGTTCAAGCACAGAAATCTGATCAATTACCATTAGGACAAACAATTTCTCCGTGATTTACCTCCACAATCCCACATCTGGGTTGGGCTGGGAATACAACGTCCCGCAATTATGAACGCCAGATGGTCTAGAGAGCAACGAATCCGGACAAAGCAAGTAGATGAGAACTTGGTCATTACTTCATCCAGGTTCAAGCAGATAGGAGCGGTCAGAGCGGACATTGACTAGCCACAGAAAAAAGAGGTTTCCCTCTATGGTCCAGGAAAGGAGGGCAAGGGTAACTTCTGAACTGAAAGGCCAGTGATATCTGGGACGGGAAGTGTTACTGAGGCAGACTTTACTGAAAGGTCGATACTAGATAGCTAGATGTTGCACCGAGGAAATGCGTATAATCCGGGTGATTAGGGCAAGACAAAGAGTTTGAATAGCAGCATCAGTGTCTACCTTCGTAAGACAAGGCAAAAAAAAAAGGTAACCATGTGGGATCAATCGAGGATTCGAGATACGGGAAACGAGTGAGGAAACGGGAAAGAGCACAAGGAAAGGATTGAAGAAGCGTACTAGATGGACGTTATATTGCAACTGATTGATAGTATTGTCACCCAGTCATCAGGACATCGGTCAGTTCGCATCAATTGATTATGCGACTAGCGGAGGTCTTCAGAATGCCTTACAAAGTCCAAAGAGATTCATTTGTCTTTTCCTGAGCATGAGGGAAATGCTATTAGAACTGAAAATAGGGAGCTCCCCTCGAAAGAGAAAATAAATTGCAAAATGGGCCATTGTCATATCGTGATAGTTGATTGAAAGACGGATATGTGCTGGTGACGTTCTGGAAAGTCACATCACGAAGCCACGGCTGCACTAGATCTGGCTTGCCGTCTCATGGAAATGGTTTATATGTAATGGCACAGGGCCATTCTATTTCTCATTTCTCGTTTCTCATTTTCCCCTTCTAACCCCCATTCTTTACACTGGTTTTATTTTCTGTACTTTATTCAGACTTCTCTGCACTTGTCTCTGTTCGCCAATCTGTTCAGAGCTTACTATGTCCAGTTCAAGTTACCGCCAACAAGGACCTCATCTCGAGTCCCTTTCTCCCTCGGTTGCTGTCCGGCAGCAAATTTGCCATCCAGCCAGCGATTCTTCGTCGTGTATTTCTCTCTATCCCCAGGAAATTCCTCCTCGCCGATTTACCGGTGACCATACCCGCTCCGAACTCTATCTACAAACTAGCCAGATCGACGACCTCCATAATGGCAATGCTCACTTAAGCAACGACAGAGGGTCATTCTCGCCAGTTGCAACCTTCAGTCAATCCTACGGTCGCCGCACAAGTTCTTCCGACCTTCATTTTTCCTCCTACCAAGATCAAAATCATCACTCAAGTGCATCAAAATTGGAGTCACTGACCCTAGGACCATTGAGTGCTGGTAACACCCCCGACGTTAATTTCTCCGTTCCCGCTTCTCGTAGCCTTCACCCCGTCGAAACTGTTGATATCGGGCGGTCCTCAGAGCATTCGAGGGATCCTGATCTTTGCCGTGTTAACACCCCTTTGATTTCCCAGCCAGCTCTTCCAAGACAAAAAAAGTATAGAAAAGAGAAGCGTCATATTGAACTTGCGCCTGACCAACCACCCACCACTCAAGGAAAACCTCGGGCCCGGGTTTATGTAGCTTGCTTGCAGTGGTAGGTGGTATTGAAAGCTTCTTCTGATGTATCTGACCGTTAACTCCCTAGCCGAACACGGAAAATACGTTGCGATGGTGCAAAGCCAGTTTGCCACAACTGCAGACGTAGAGCAAACGCCAATGATGAGTGCGATTACGACCTCATCCCTAAACGACGTGGTCCAGACAAAATTCCAGGTGCTCGTCGACGCTTGGCCAGAGATCTTGCAAGTGAGATTGACAACGCACCTACTCGTCGACGTCGCAGAAGCTGTGGTGATTTTAATCCCCAAAGCCAAATTGATAACCAATTGCTAACACTGGGGAAACCTACTCTTACAAACCCACCTTTCAATCGCAGACAGAGCACGAGCAGCTCTATGCTTCTTTCTCAACCACCTGGCAATGTTGCTGGTAGCAACACCACATTCATTCCAATCTCTAGTAATTCTTGTGCCTCCTATTCCCAGTGTAGTTGCCACGGACTCGTTCATTGCCCAGGGATTTTGGGTGTCGGCACACTCTCCAATGCAGGACAGCCAGTTTTGATCGTACGTTCAATTTTTCGTGTCGATAATCAAAAAGAATGGAACAAGCAAGACTTTATTGATTTGCAGATGTCTGGTCATGAAGATAAACTGGACGTCGCTCAGATTTTACGACCATATCCTCAAAATATTAGTCCAGATTACATCACCGAACTTGATGGAAAAAACGAACGGCAACATTCAAGTACACCAAAAATTGTCGAAGAACCTTCACTGAACTTTAGTCGCAAAATTTGGTGGGATTCCCTTTTGTCCTTGTACATGTCGCCTACATCCACTCGCATTCACCCACTTGCCGTTTCGCAGCGAGAATCAGCCGCTCAATGCATCGTAGCCGATTTACGTTTCATTTTTCGAGCCTCCAATTATTGGTTTTCTTTCTTTCATATCCCTAGCTTTTTTGGCAATTTTTTCGACTCGGCAAAGCGGGAGAGGATTCAACCCAGTCTGATTCTTGCCCTTCTGGCCATGTCGACATTTTGGCAAAGTTCCGAAATTGGTTACGGCAAGCAGGGTCGTGAACGCGCCTTGCGGTTCAGGGATGAGGCACAGGCAGCCATGGACGCCAGTTTTAACGCTGGTTGGATAGACGAGACTCTTGCGCAAGCTGCTTGGGTAAGCTTTTGCAGCTGCTGGGTTCAATTAAATTTCAGTTCTTGTTTCTCAGCTTCTTGCTCTTTTTGAAATTTGTGCGCACCCAAGACATTCGTCGCAAAGGTCCACGTCGTCGATGGTTATGCTTGACTCGATCATTCGCAGTCTATCCTTAACACTGGTAGATGTAGATGACCCAAACGCGACTATGTTCCCGCCTGGTTCTGTACCCGCCGTGGATTCCAAAAACCATAGAGCAGTCTGTTCTTTCAGCGACCGAGGTCTTCGTCATCTCGATGTATTAACCACACACCGCACCAACGAATCTGGGTGCTCTTGCCATATATTCACGCTCGGAGAACACTGGTCGCCTACCGCAGAACATGCTCCGTTGTGGGGATCAACTCCTGCCTGGAATAACTCCTGGACGGTGGGGGAAATTCGGAAAGAATCATGTAGGCGTTTATGCTGGAGCTCTATGATCCTCGCTGCCGGTCATATTTCGTATACCACCGCCTACCGCTCAGAAGGTCTGGACCTATTCATCGCGGACCCAGCTAATGTCAGTTGATGTCTATACCCATATATATTCCGATTGATTCATTATCATTTCTACTAGTATGCGCTTCTCTTTTCCGGGGAAGCAGTTGCTCGTTCCCCCGCATTGACGAAACATTCATCAAAAGATACTATTTGGGCATTACATGATCGTAGTTTCTTGCTGTGGCATGGTTGCATTCGCATGCGCAAGAGCAGCACTGCGACAGATATTGACAAAGCACAATTCGCAGTTAAAGCTTGGCTTGAAGCAGATGGCCTAGAACAGGCTCTTAATCGGCATACGTGTTCTATCGAAAGGGCATTTATCTTTCAAGCTCGTGAGTATATTTTCAAGTAAGTTCTGTCCAACTGCAAGTAGAAAAAAAGGATACTAAGGATGTGTAGCACGCGGATGTGCATTTCCTATGAATTCAAACGATATATTCCTCTTGTTACTGCGTATGTAATCTCTTTGTCTTTGCACATTACTGAAAATGCAGTGACTTCAGACACGTTAGCGGGCTATTTCATCGGAATAAAGCAGAGGAGTGGTGTGAGTCACATTTGACAGTAATGAAACTTATTTTTTCAAAAGTTCACCTATTTTGGCAGTAACGCACCAGGCGACCGTTGCTGAACGTTTTATGCATGGCCTGCACACCATTACTGGGAATTCAAGCAATCTCCTTGCTCGACGGCCTTTCTTCGTTTTCTGGTTTATGGGTCAAATTCACCGGTGAGTGTTTCTCCACCTTTTCATCATGATACATTGACGAATAGTTTATGGATGCAGTGCCCTTTCTTTGTGGGAATGCGACAAAACTCTGACTGTGGCTTTGGACGTTTGCAAGGCGTTGATCCCCGCTATAGACTAGTGTGTTTCCTATTAAGCGTTATATCCAATTGACTGATCAGTATCATAAATAGTTTGACTGCTTTATGGCCGTGTGCCGGTAAGTTTCAGCACTGTGATCCTTTTACATGTTCTCATCCATCGAGATCTGACAGAACAAAGATATCGATACGAGTCCCTCCGTCAGAAGGTTGCAAGCTCCTGTCTTGACGCAGACCTTGAACCTCCTGCACAGATAGATCTGTTTATTGCTTCTCCGTCGTCACAAAAAGCTTTTGTTTAATGTCCCAACACTCTTCTGCTTTGCACAAACATTCACGGACATTTTACCTTGTGCCAATTCAATACCTTTTCTCCCAACTGTACATATACACGAAAGATCATTCACATGTAGTCGTAAATTCTGCCAAGTTGAAATTGAATAATACCTTCAAACTGACTGGCATTGGTAACACCAAGCCACCAGACTGTTTGCCAAATGCGGAAGCTCGGAAGTGTGGCACTGGCAATTAGCAGGGACCTCGGCTGGCGGACCATCGCTCCTTAACTTAGTACCACATCCACGCACATCCTCTTGGCCATGAGTCAAGATTTATCTACGGTTGATCATCCTAACGTGCTATCCGATTTTAATGCCTTCCCTTCAACTTTTTCCACTACCTCCTCCTTAAAACGCAAGGTCTCATTCGAGTGCCTAGATGATAGCACCCGTAAGAGGATAAAGGAGGATCCTCAAGGTAACGCACATCCCGAGGAAAGTAGTCGTCATGAAAATGGCCCACGTTTTGTGGACGAGATAGTTGAAGAACTTCAATGCGGATGCTGCTCAGAGCTTGTATATCGACCCGTCCTTGTTATGCCTTGCCAGCATTTCTTCTGTGGAAGGTGCGATCCCGTCGTTTTCCATCTTGTTGTCATTGTCTGGTAATAACTGGGTTGACTCCGATTGCTTGTATAGCTGCTGTGTTCTTTGGGTTCGCGTGAGTCTCTTGCTAGTGCTCGTGGCCCTGAGACCTGAAACAAGCGAAACATTTTCCACTTTTTCAATTATTCTGCATTTATTTATGGCAATGTTGATTTGGGTCTCAATAGAATGGTGGCACGAACTGCCCAGCCTGTCGCGGGGCTGCCACGGTTGCCACGCCTTTCCGCTCACTCCAGCCGATACTGGATACATTACTTCGAAATGCGCCTCATAAAGCGCGTACAGAACGAGAGAGGGAACAAGCTGACGAAATCTACAAGGCTGGGCTTTCGATACGCGTAATTCCACTACCCCATCTTGTAGACTGCTAGTGCCTTGCACTTACTCTTGCTTTTCTAGGTCCCGCCTCCAAAAGAAGCGTCGCCCCCACCAGACATAAACCGGAGTGCGGAATATGTCCATCCATGCCCACATTGTCTTCCTAATAATCTTTATGAGTGGAGGTGTCCACAGCCTATTGCGGACCCCAGTAGTGACATTGATCATGCCTGGCATATCGACGATGGGTTGCCTCCTGGCCACGGTAGTTGCGGAAATTGGTGGGCTTCTTTGAATTTATTTAAATAATTCATGGATAACATATATTTAGTGAGAATTTACTTGCCCTTCAAGCGCCTTCCACAACAAGATGTGACCTTTGTCTCGTTTCGTTCTGTGGCATTGGTGTGCAGGACCGATGTGTGGCATTGCCCATGTTATCTCAGCATCCACATGGCTTGTCTATGCACGGCGATTTAATACAATCTTCGGAAGTGTATGAGTGTTTTGACGGCAATATCGTGGAGGTGGAAATCATGCTAGAATATCTCGACAATCATAGGATTACGCCTCGCCACATTTACCGCGAAGTAAGCCTCAACTACTTTTTCTTGCTGTCTCACGAGCTAAATTTCTCCCATAGATTGTAAATTACATCCAGAAGCAACCACGGGGCTTCATGCCTCTGATAGAACTTGAACTTTTCAGTGATATCCACGCTGTAGCTCCTGTTCTCGATCCTGGTCCAGACGCATCAAGAAACAAGATATGTCGGATATGCGCTGCTGAGACCTTCCTCTGGGGTCTCAAAGAGTGGTGGGTACGAGAGCGGCAGAAGGGCATGCTTGAGGGGTCTGCTATGAACCGCAGGGACTGCCCAGATGCTGGAAGGTGTATCCTCCAGAAAGAGAATCAAGGTATGGCATTTTTCTTGGTAATTTCTTGGTTTTGAATGATTGTCGTACTAGCCCATGCCAGAGAGTGTATGAACCCTCCCATCAGTGTGCTGAGAGCAAGTACTAACGTTGGTCGCAAATCTTTCAGTTAACCATGTTTTCCCAAGCCATGCCCTCGAGGAACCAGAAACAGATGATTTACCTGAGGTTCTTAATGTGCCTCCAGCACCAGCAGCTTTGACACACCCTATAAATCTACCTATTGCTACCCAAAATTCATCAGCTACTTCATTGTCTTTTTTGCTCAACATGGATGAAGATATGGATGCTGCATCTCCAGACTTTCACTCCTATATATCAGATGCAAGAGGTGCTGTTAATGCACCATCCTAAGGAGGTCAATTGTGGTCACTACCATTGCAGTTTTATAGTAGACACTGTTGTCATGTTATATCAGTGATAGTACAGGTAATTCATAATCCGGGAAAGGCAGATAGTTTATGGAAAAAGCAATATATATGATCAAAAACATAACAATTATGCCTATAGCTATATAGTGAAAGTTATTCATGCACTCAAAGCATCCCAACATGATCTCGGACATCAAGCACACTTGTTGGCATTCGGTTTCATGGTATGAACCTAGAGCTGGTCCAAAATTTGCAATATGTCAAAACGATGGTCCTTAAACAGGTTCAAGGCAAGCTTATCCCGCTTTACAATTATGTGTGTTGGTGACATGGTCGTCGTTTGCAGCTCCGAAAATGTCCGCTATGCTTGATCGTTGAAACAACCTATTTACTATATCCCGAACTACTGGCCCCACCATCGTTCATTGTCCGCCATTTCGCGTCTGATGTACCGCGAGGCCGAGATACATATTTACCAGACGGTCCATTACCAAAACCACCACCATCTACGCCATCTGTCAGTCGAGCACTTGGCCCGTTTTCTTTCTCAGCTCGACGCGATGGTCGCTTTTGAGTGTATGACTACCAAAAAAACCGCCTGTAAGTCCAAATTACTTCTACACGCGGGAAGTGCGAAACATACCATCACTGTCTTCAACGCACTGATAGTCGAAGAGGTTAGAGCACGATCTGTAAAAAGAATAGAGACTAACCGAATTTGGAGACTTCGAGAACTGCACAAGGTTGCCACCTCGTAGACCCCAACAGACGTCGAATTTGATAATGCTCGGTGCATCGCGTGTTTAACAAGTGACTCGAGGTGTATTATGCGGTAATTCGTAGCCAGAATTAAAAGTTGGCTCAGAACTGCTGGAGTGTGCTGCAGCGATGTAACCAATGCAAGTGAGTAAAAATATTGCAGCAGTGCCAATGTGACTGGATAAGGCTCCGAGAGATGGAAAGCACGAGGGGTGAGCCTCGGGTCAACACGTTGTTCGCTCAGTATCCCGTCCCCGGCAACCTCAGGCAGCGGTATGTGCATCGGTGAAGTTGGCAATGTCTCCAGTGTGTTTGTTGCCTTTTTCAACAGCAGCTTTCTTTGCTCCTTGAACCAGGGCCAACGTTCCTCCAGAATTCTCCTCGAACAAGGCAATTTCTGGCCATCTTCGCAGATAACTTCGAAGTCGGTCAGCACACGTTCTTCCAGAGCGGCGAGGCCCAGCTCTTGCATTCGAACATCAAGTTTGAGAGGCGGGGGCTGGTAGATCCCGAAGGCCTCCAAATCAACAACGGCAACGTGATCCCAGCTCAGCAGTCGTCGGTTGTAGTCATCTACGAGGTTGCCGTGTCGATTTCCAAATATTAAGAATTTGTTCGCATCTGCCCATAAGCAGCCACGGAACCAAGAGCCGGTTTCAATGGCTTTACCAGGGTCAATTCGTGACCACGTCATTGCCATTAAGTCGAGAACCCATATTGAAAAGGATTGGTAACTATGAGCCAAATAGGTACCCGCGATAATGAGATGGGTCCCTAGAATGGCACCAGTTGGGAAACGAAGTCCTGGTGGACAAGTCGTCCCCGTCATGGCGGAAGAGCGGTCTTGTATAGTGAAATCGGAATCTGGGAGGGGAGAGAAAACTTCAAGTTCTCGCTTGACGTCAGTAAACTGTACAACAGGGTTAATGTCGTACAAATGCGTCATGAAAAGAAAACTTGCATTGTAATTGCTGTACAGATAAATATCGCTGGGGTGGTCTTCAGTGGGTGGAGAGGAGTATTGCAGATGTGTCATGCTTTCGGGGGGAGTTACGTCGTCAATCAGACTAGAGGTACTTTTAGAGGATTTAAATCGGCTGCCAGCGGGGCCCAAAGTTGATGATGAAAGAGAGGCTGCATTCATCTTGGGGAGATCGGACGACGGTATTTGATGATACAGCAACGCTACGATAAGTGCCGCAATGTCGCGGATAGTCGCGTCTTTGGACCCAGGTCTTAGTGACGAGGTCAAACACACAAACGTCGTCCAGCCACGTATTGAAGAAGTCTTGACCACCAATGATGAATAACCTGTCGGCTGTCACGGAGGATAGGTGCGCATAGCGGGCGCGAGGAAGACATGGGTCGGGTTCAGGAGGTAAAGGAGATGCAGGCAGCCATCGTCTTATCGCAAAGTTATAGAAGCGGACGTCGTTTAGCACACATAGTTCATCCGGATTCATAGAGTCGGGTTGATTACTCATTCCACCAAAAACGACAAGATGATTGTTCCCTGGTACGCCAGCAAGTCAGATGGATCGACATATATGCAGTGTAACAACGTACATGTGTCTGCGCTATGAAAATAGCGGGCCCGTGGAACGTCGTCCTCGGGATACGAGGGTATTTTCTCCCAAACGAAGGTCTCCAAATCGAAAACATAGAGGTCTGACACCATCCTGCGTTCCGTTACCAACCTTCCACCCTATTTATGTATGAATAACCATACCAGACGGTGTGCGGTAGTCCTACTCACAAAAAGATACATTTTGGAGCCAACCACGGTCGTTGATGCACCCTGTGAAAAGAGAAAACAGATTGTATGTGGGAAGTAAAGAACAATGAGAGTGTAAATGTAATAACATACGACAAGCTTGGCTGGAACATCCCCACTAGTCTTCCTGCAAAAGGTGGTCAAGTCGTAAATCGAGTGTAACATAAGTGGGATTTGGTGCTCCTGGACGCGGTGGAGCTTTGGAAGGAACAATACAAGAATGAGAGTAATTTATCACTCAACAGTCTTCTATCAAGCAGCGTCCCGTGACCGGCGTTGCCCAGCGGCGATCAGCCGGAATAGAGGGTGCCTGACCATATAGCGGCTCAGACAGAGCACTCCTCTGCGACCCAAAATTAAAGATCTAGAGCCCGCTCGTAATAATGTTCAGATAATTTTACAAAATACAAAACATGCAACATATATAGAACTATCTAAAGAGAATTTACCAGTACTGTACCCCATTATCAGAGTGAGCACAGCAGCAATCTTTTGAAAAAAGATGGAAGATGTCAGAAAGTCTTAAGGCTATCCTCCAAGTAACGATTGGAATCATGATGGCGTGGTTACTTATGTATACATATAGTGCACTATATGAAATGCATAATTAGAGTTGCCACGGAATTGATGGTGTTACTCGGTGCACGGTGTCCATGGACGTTGCATAAAACGGCTCACCAGCACCCTCCGCAAGTCGATGCGGGCAGCGATCGGCGATCACCGGCTTGCAAAGGCCTGCTATATGCAACGGTCAAAATGTCGCCATTATCTTCCACCCCACTCACAACTCGGGTCTTCAACCAAAACATCAGGCAGGCACTTTCAAATGGACAAAGTAATCGCTGAACCCACACCTGATAAACTTAAAGTTCTCCCCCACTACCAGTATGTCACCAAGGATCATCTCACACCAACCACTGTCGCGCCTTCTCCTTTAGACCAGTTTCGAACATGGTTCAAGGAAGCCATTGAACACGATGAGGTGAAGGAGGCTGAAGTTATGTCACTCTCCACCGCCACACCGTCAGGCATCCCATCAGCTCGCATGGTGCTTCTCAAGCAGCTCGATGCTCGTGGTTTTGTCTTTTTCACCAATTATACCTCTCGCAAATCCCAGGAGCTTATCGCAAACCCCCATGCGGCTCTTGTATTCTACTGGCGGGAAGTGCACAGATCCGTCAGGGTGGTTGGGCGAGTCGAAAAACTCTCTGCACAAGAAAGCGAGGAATATTTTAAGACTCGACCGATCGGAAGCCGTTTAGGTGCTTGGGCAAGCAAGCAGAGTACGGTGATTGGGGAAGGTGTTCTAGACGCACGCCTGCAAAAGGTCCGCGACCGGTTTGGAGTAAAGGAAGACCAAAATTGTGTTATACCTACACCCGAATTTTGGGGTGGTTGGAGAGTAGTCCCGAGTGAGATTCCATTCTTTTCTTAGCTTCTCTCATTCCAAAATGATGATCCTCTATCAGCGAAATTGAATTTTGGTCCGGAAAGCCATCAAGGCTGCACGATCGTATTTGCTACCTTCGAACTGAGGGATCCTCTGACGATCATCCCACTTGGAAGATTGAAAGGCTATCACCTTAATAAGGGGCCAGTAAATACAAGATGAAAAGTAACATCGGCAGGACATGTCATACGATTTTCCCTTGAACAAGTTTTGGAATTTTGGACGCGATGGTTAGTTATTACAGTACCTCTCCTCGTGCTGCATGCCAGCACGCTTTCGACCATTTCTCGAGGGACTCTCTTGTTCCTTTCTCATCTCCTTTGGCCCAATGCTTCATAGGTTCTCCTTGCAGGGCCCGCCCATATGAAAACGTTAGAACAGGCAACCTAGAGAAAGGAGATGTAGGTGGGGAGGCTAAGACCAGAGCATTTATCGCCGCCAGGTACTGTGTTGCTGTTGACGATGATAGCCCTCCTGCAAAAAATATGTTGAGTTTGGGTCTGAGGTTACCTCTGCCCCACAAGAACATACCAGACAAGAACAATACACCTGGTACAGCTGATGGAACAGATCGCGATATAACTGTTGCTGTTGCCACAGCAATTTGCTCTGGTGTAACGGTTACTCTAGACGGATTCTGCAAGCCTGGCTGAGGGAATGAAGGCTTGATAAGCGAGCCTGTCGTATCTCAGCACAATACAACTACGTAGCCATCTCTTCATGCTCATACCTTCAAGAAGGACACCGTGAGCCCTCATCCGCTCGTATATCATACTAATGGCTCGTTCGTGCACGTCAGCGCTCCGAGCAAGATCTGCATCCCTCGAGAACTCGATGTCTGGCTCAACAATTGGCACCAATCCTGCCTGCTGGCTAATGGACGCAAATTGTGCTAGTGTTTCAGCTTGTATGTCCAACGACAGCGGTGTCGGGAACTCAGCTGAGCTACATGCAATTGGGGCCCGCCATTTGGAGAATCTTGCACCTGCAGCCCGAGCAGCCTGAAGTCTTGGGAGGAGGTCATCGATTCCTTGGACTATGAATTCTTCCTCGGAGCGCGGGATTGGAGTAAGTTCTCCATTAGCCCGAACGCCTGGGATAATCCCTTTGCTGGACAGTATTGGGGCGAGCTTGAAGTCGAGGAGGGTTTTCGGCGTGGAGAATGACGCCAGAGATATATTCTGTCATGGATCACTTAACCCTCGTTCCTTTCTCTGATCGAAAATGTTATTACCGTTGGAAGCAGCGTTGTACATACTCTCCCTCCACCTCAGACGCCTCTCCCTGTCTTCTGCGTCGGTGAAATGCTTCTTCGTTCCGTTTTCCATCGTTGAATTGAGAAGGTCTACCATCGCATCCGGAGCCTCGTCTGTTGCGTATACACCCTTGCCACGGGGATTGACCAGTGCATTTGCCACGGCGATCAGTTCGTGGGCCTCAAACGGGGAGTGATATGGGCTCAAGAACACCTGGACGTTTGCGTGCCCACTCACGGCATCACGATTGACTTCTGGTTTGATATCGGGCACAGAAAAAAGGTTGTGAGGCAAACTGTATACTGTTTCGGATGGCATGGCTTGATCTGAGTGCAGATGTGGGCAAGTGTGGATTGTGAGAGGATGGGAGACCCAGGCATGAAGTTCTATTTAAATTCATGTCTGCCGCCACTCAATAAGTGAGCCGGGAGAACATATTTTTAAGAATTCGCACAATAAATGGTCAGAAGATGTAGAAATGACACGAGCTAAGGCTTGACGCGCCGTTGATCATACACAACCGTCCATGAAGATTTTTAAAATTCAAGTTTGGATCATCATCGGATTCTCTTGCATATGTATTGGGTCTTTGCTAAGTTGCTGAGTTGTGGTTAAGGTGGATCTCCGGACCGGCGTGTCTGAATAATATTCTTTCAACCAACGTTGGCACTTGGTTGGCACCTTGCGAGTTACTGTATTCGACATGAACGCCTTAAGAGCCTCATGGGTTTCGTTTTCTCGCCGACCATTCCAATGTAGGCCGATCGCAACAAACGCCCATCCGATGCCCAAGAAAATGGAGGGCCCCGGCGAAGATTTCCGCCCACCCTGGGTCTACGTTGGAACGCGTCTTGTCTCGTTTGCCATCATTCCAGGTATGTTCAAGGATTTTTGCAAATGGCACATTTCTTATGACCCATGCGACAGGCGTTGGACTATACTCAGTATTCTTCTACGACTTTGGCGACCATGAACATGTATTCCAGCCTGTCAGTTTTACGCCCGTCTCTTTTCCATGGCACTTCTAGAAACTGACGGGGATCTTTTTTAGGTTAGAAGGTGGACAACTAGATCGGTAAATTCATTCTTCACACTGTCTCCTGCCGAGGAAAGATTGCTACGGCAAGATATCCAACAGTCGACTTCTTCAAGAACTCCCAAATTGGAATAGATGTTGAAATATTCAAATGATTTGGGATGTTTTTCTTTGCGGAGAGCCCCCTGTTAAATAAGGGATAAATCAGGTCTAGCTGGCGGGAAAAATCAGAGGTTATAACCATAGCTCCATTTGCTGAGATGACTGCCCCAGGTAGTAGGTATCGACTTGGTTATATTTCTCTAAACTTACTCCGAATATATAGTTTCGATGATCAAAGTCTCTGTTTGCTTCAACTCACACCTACCATTTTGGAGACCATCAGGTGATTGGCGCCTGCCCCTCCTGTACGACATCTTGTTAGACCATGTACATTCACTTGGACTACAACGCTTAAGCCACGCCTTCCTGTCCCTAGTGAACCAGAAGTCATCATTCCTAATGGAGTTCACCAGCAGTTCTAATCCAGCTCTTCATACACCTCCTCGGACAGGATCCTGCTTGAAGGAAACTTGACGATTTAAAGAAGCTGCTTCACCAAACCTCGCAAGAAATCAATGCATTTGGTTCTTGTGGCGCTGTGGTTACAAAGTCTGAAGATGCCACTACGCAATGTTGCTTATTAGACGACGTTCGTAGAGAAATTTATGAGATCTCTCAGTTGTTCGGGAGGAGAGGGAAAAGGGACAAATCTCCAGCAATTGAATATGTTGGTAAGATTGAGTTTTAATGCATGAATCTCAACTTGTATTTGATGCTCTCCATTTGAAAGACACCTACCAGCAACTAAAGCAGACAGTTGAGGATCAGTGTCAGGTCTCGGGAACATTCATCGAGAGCGTCATTTGGAAGTGACCCGAGTCATTCCATCGGATCTGACCATGTAGGCAGTGTCCAATGGTGTCAAGAATAGCTTTGCTAACTTCAATAGGAATTTTAAATTAGAAAGCCTGCAATCTCAGGCTGAAAATTGCTCATCTCGAAGCTGTGATAATATAATTCATGAAAACTTGGCTTCTAAGCTCAAAAGTGGCCTTCATGCCTATATCTTCCATTCAGATATTGATTGTTAGAATCAAATCAGCAAGCTCGTGATCATCTCGAGATCAGACAGAGGAAAGCAAGTAATAATGATTTTCGGTTGTCCTCTTGACGGTAAAGAGGACAAACGGATAGGGATCAAAAACAAAAAGTAGACTACTTATTTACTCAAGGGGGTGTCACTAAAAAAACACATGACATGGGGTTGGTTAGTTAGTCCAGGCCAAGTGGTCGTTAAAAAAAATTTTTTTAAGAGCAAGATTTCGATGAAAGAGAGCATAGACATGTTATTGTTCGTCTGAATTAACTTCCACTCGAACAATGAGCCTCAAAATCACTGGTTTCCATAATTAGAACGCCATGTATTACCTTATCCGGCTGTTGAAGGTGTCCCCGACGTTGGGCCAATGGCCCCAGTCGCTCGTCCACAGCTGTATTATAACAAACTAACTGCGAAATATGTGGCATTTCCTCTATTTAACTTCCTGCCTACTTGCCCTCAGCTGCACAGTGCTCAAAACTTACATATTAACCAGCAGACATGCTGGAATACGAAATACCTACCGAGTCTGACATTCAACCCGACGGCTTTGTACGATGCAAAACTTTACTCACAATGTAAGATAGTTTCACCTAATTTGCATGGATTTACAGTGCGCCGTGGATAATTGGAGATGTGTGTTGTGTCAGGCCTGTCAGGTAACAGATGATAGGCTGTGGAAACGTCGAAGGGGTCAGTGAAAAGGTCAGAGATTGGGGCGAGGCACAGAAAAAATCGATAATATTATGTAATATTACTATATAAAGGTATATATTCCCACGTTGGTTAGTTAGTCCACCGACTTTGGGCTTAAAAAAAAATCTGACCCCATGTCATATTTTTTTTTAGTGACACCCCCTTGTATTTACTGTAGACTACAGTGATCACCTGATAAAAACACCAGCACATTGCGCATGCTCGCAATATTCCAACATTGATACCCTTCACAAATTGATGGAATTGCACGGTTCCAAACCACACGGTCTGTCCAAGGTCTGTCTCACAAAATGCTGCCTCATCATTTCTTGCAATTGGGAATTATGTATCGGGTTCGCCAACCTGTATTGCATGGAAAGATGTGACGTTTCGATCGAGTTTGTAACGTTATTGGACATTTTTTGACTTTAGATTTGGATCTTGATTTGGCGCAATTGGCTCGATACTTGCTCGATACTGGTTGGTGAGGTGAAAAATAAATAAATAAAATAAAAAGTCGATATCATTGAGTACATTTTGCAAGTATTGCATTTCATCTAGTGTGCTTATGAAATCGCGTAAGTATCACGTGTTTAACTTTAAGTCACGTGGATGTATCGCGTCTTTCAATGACAAGTGACAAGTCTGAAGTCTGAGTCTTTGATCTCTGGTCACTTTACACTCTGGCGAAGAATCCGAAGATGGAACCCCCACCTGTAAAATTTGCATCGAAGCCACCTCTTATTACCCCCTCTGCATCACCGCCACCTTCAAATTTCTCGTATCGAATGGCAGAAACTACTCCACCTGTGAAAAGACAGCGTCTGTGCTCAACCCCTCGTCGCACCATCCCCGAAACACCTTCTTACATTTCAAGGCCTAAATCTCCGCATGACATACAGAAGGAGCGAGAGGCCTCTAAAATGCGTCTCCTTGATGTTTGGGCCAGTCTGGCAGAGCGATACACCCGACGCCTCGATGAGGATGACATTGTGGACATTCGAACGGGGGAAATAACTAAGGACAACGGCTTTCTTCGAAAATTTCGTAAAGTAGATTTTGGTGCTATTGCTGCGCCGTCTGCAGATGAAATTATTGCTGACGACTCCAGCGACACACCAGAAGAAGAGACGACGACGAGTATGGTCCCGACGAACTTGACGCCTTCGCTGAAGAGAATCCAGAGACGCTTGATTCTGAACCTGAAAAGTTCGATCTGGATCTTTGGGGATCTACTTCACTGGACCAGGCTGATGCTGAAGACTTACGAGAGTTTATGGATGCTGAGCAGCAACGCAAGGAACTTTGTGGTAGCGACGTTGACGTCGACGAGAATGATACTTGTCGGTCAGATGACGCTTATTCCGACTGTGGATCTGAAGTTGAATCGACAGCTGAACCGAAAGAAGATCACCACTCGCTTGAAGACGAGGATGAAATCGATGGCACACATTCGCGAGAGCAGAACGAGGGCGAAGAACTAGACGGTGCAATATTAGGCCCTGCACAGGTCTCAACACCAGCTGCGTCCATAGATCTGGTTTCTGAGGACGAACTTGATAATTGGGACCGGGATGAAGCTAGTGTCGTCCACCCTGTCATCAAGAATGTAGCGGAAGACGACAGCGACATTGAAATCATTGAACCTCCTGTCGTTATAGCCTCCCCTACACCCCGCTCGAGAAATACAGACATTCAGGCTCAGTTCCAAAAGTCTCCGACGAAATTTCAATCCTGTAGCCCCAAAAAAACTGCCCATCAGTTGTACACACCACCCCAATCTCAGTCCTCATCGCGCCCTTCAGCCACACCAACAGGTGACAGATTTTTTGACTTCTCACGGGGTTCCCCACCGTCCACGTCTTCGACTAACGACGGCATCTTACATCCCAGTAGAACTGGAGATATTGCCACTGATTCCCCCACTTATCGTCTAAAGTTTCCGAAAAGCCAAGTCTCAAAGGTGGATCTCAAACAAAACTCTTTTTCTCCAGCAAAAACGCCCATTCTCAAACCCATTGTTCTCCTGACACCACGAAAACGACTTGGTCCACAAAAATTTACTCTTATTCCAGCCCAACCGCCTCATTTTCACATAGAACGCGAAACGCTGGATGGTGATCATCCAATTACTTCTCCAGGCTCAAAAGGAAAAGGGAAAACCAAAGAACAGGTCGATGAAGCAACAAAATCAAAGCAAATTAGTCAGAAATCTGAATGCTCTCGTCGCAGTCCCGTTCCTAATCAAGAGAAAGACATTTTCCAAAGTCGTATTTCTCCGGAACTTATAAATGACTCACCTACTACAGTACCTTTACTTTTTTCTCTTCCCCCAGAAGAGGAGAATGTAGCCTTCCCCAACAAGGAGCGTCGTAAATCACAAAAATCCAACAAGAATAAAGTCGCTGCTGCACTAAGGGTCGGAAGCTCTATACCTGATGATGACGCGAAATTTGGTCTCCCGCATCAATCCAAGTCGCCGATTTCTGAATCGCAGCCTTTGTGTAGAAAGCGCAAGCGAGTGGTTTCCGACATGGAGCACGGTTATTCGGGTATGTCATCGGAGGTCAGTTGGGCTAGTGGGACGGGATCTGACCGATCGTCGAATTATGCATCGGCTCCTCGTCGAGTAGCTGGTGAGTACTGGCTTTTATGCAGATTTTTGTTATTGAGCCTTGGGATAGAAGAAAGACGTACGTCCCGTCGATCCAAGAGGCGATCTCCTGAAAGGAATACGGCTTCAGAGTCGGCATCGGGTACAGAAAACGACGACAATTCTAGTGGGTCTGAACACAACGACGATTCATGTTATCACAAGTCGCAGTGGCCCACCTATACTTTTCCTCCACACCATTACTCTTATCCTCATGCATCATACCCCCGGTTGCCACATCCTTCACACGATTATACCCCTCTCCCTGACCCACGAGCACAAATCATTATAAACCAAGCAATGCAACAGCTGTCTTCCCTAGTCGGTTGGGTTTCGCCTCATTACAGTGATGGCTCAATCCCGCATACTCCTGTTCACCGCCACTATAACTTTCGACCTCCAAACGATCCGCTTATCACACCCACGCACCATCATCCCCATTCCTATATGTATGACCCAAATTTATCCAATGCCACTCACCCTCCAAATTCACCCGACGTTGGATCGTCCCCAGACAAATCAAAATTTAGACGGCCAAAGTCGCTGGTTTGTAAAAGTCGGTCTCGTGGGAGACGTGTGTCGTTCATGGAAGATGGCGACAAGGTCGAAATAGACGTTGGCTCCAGCCCCAGTATGCGACTGTCGAAGGTTAGCTCCAAAAAAGAAATAGTCCGGGGAAATACCAGCGGCGGCGGCGACGAAAGGTCTCAAAGATTCAAGGGAGTGAAAAAGGAACGTGCCACGGATATTAGGGGTCAGTCTGATGATGCAGCCTCAGATACAGATAAGAGGTATAGCAGAGCTCAAACACCGGGGCCAAATGCCAGTGATGTCACAGGACGTGGGCGGCCTGGTTCCAGCAAATAGTGTGAAACACTTGCATGGCTTGATTGCTTTTCCCTCTTTTTCCCTCCTTCGTCTGTAGCTGTACAAATACTTGGATTAAAATGCCAAGTATGATTTTTGGATAGTGGATTGCAAACCACCACTACCTGAATTTGCAGCTCACGTTTATCACACTTAAAACGTTTAAAGCATATTTGCATCCTTTTCAATCTGTGCCGAGAGTAGGTTACGAAACATGATAAAATAACCCGCGTTTGATGCTCGCCCTGCTAAGATAGCCTTCACTGTTTTCGAACCAGAGAAGTTCGAAAACGGTGCAGTGGTTAATTAACGTTGACTCAGCAAACCTATGAATGGCTTTGGTGACTCACTACTGGCACCTCTGGATTAAAAGGTCCCATAATATGTGCCTTTAAATTTTGGAGCTGGCAGTTCGCTATATTGAGACCATGGGCCGCCAACCCAACCCAACCCCCGCCAGCCTGGAACATGCAATGAAGTGATAAATACAGGGAGGCACACTGGCATCATGATAGTGTTGTAAAGGGGGCATTAGCTGGACAAGCACTCCCACTGCAAAAACTACCAGTGACACAACAAAATGGTGAAAAGGGGTTACAGGATGAGAAGGGGTCAGCCCAGGACCAACTAATACGCCGCCACACGCAAAATCATAAAGCCATGACAAAGAACCCGTCCAAATAGAAAGTCTTGGAACTATGTCAAAAACCCGGTCCTTCGATAAATCAACATTTTGCACTGTTTCAACTCAACTTTAAAGAATATCTAAAAAAACAACTTCTCAGCAGCTTTCTTGCAATCAAAGTTTTATCTATTACAGAGGAGTTCTTATTGAGATATAAGGAATTGATGTAAATTGATGGCCCGACTGTCAAACACCCCGACAAGTGATAGTAGGGTAAGCTAAGCTGGGTAAAAAGTACAAAAACCGTTAGTCAGTCATTTTCTACGACTGGAGGGTGTTTCTGCAAGCTTCCGAAGGGAGACATCATAGACAACTAGGAGATTACCGTGAATTTTTCTACAAAAAACATTGAGACTAGAAATGTCACCTTCCTCAATCTTTTTAATATCGTATTTCAAGCTATCAAATCTTCGGCGGAGTGTGTCATTCTTCAAGTTAAGCTAACATTGCAAGGAGGGTCAGTGACTTAGAGAAAGTATGAGGATGAAGAAGACCGACCATAGAAAAGCCAGCAAATATCTCTTTGACAAATATCGAGATTTTAATGGGCTCTTCGAAGTTACCCAAGGTTACTGCATTAACAGCAAGCCGTGACTGGAGAGACTCAGTCAATTGAAGAACAGTTCCCCATGACTATTTTTAAGAGAAATCTACAAACCAGTTCATTCACCATAGTGATCAAGCTATGCAGATAGTCCTCCACAGGTAATGACATCCGATCATTCCAATCCGCCTTGACTGGGTGACAATAAAATTTACTTCCGAAATTTGACAAAGGGACTTACTTCCGAGAATTTCGGTGGCTTGGGATAGTGAAAGGAGTGTGCGACTCGAAAGATACTCCACTAATGCTGCAGAAAATACTGCAGTCCTAATCGAATTTGACCACATATCCTTCCACCTCCAGAATTGGTTTTCGGGGATGAGCCCTGAAAGAGCGAAGGTAACATCCTGGCAACTCAACAGCAATGGTCGAACAGAATCCAACAAGACAGACACTGCAGCAGGGATTGAAGTTTAGTCAAACCACTCAATTAACATGGAGTTAGGCTGACTTCCATCCGGTGGCGTTGAATGAATTTTGTTCAGCACTCCGACCATCGTCCGCGTTTTTTTGTCGAGTTCGTTGACTTGTTCTTTGATTTTCTGTTGGAAGCAGCATTTAAATGTCTGAGTAAAAAGAATTTGGTAAGGACAAAAGACTCACCTCTCGCAATTCAACGTCGCGGTCGAGCAACGCGTTGATTCGGTCTAATTCAGGACCATTCATTAGGAGGTATTATTGCCAATGAGATTTGACTATCTCTCCAGAGATGATACGGGAAGGGTGGCTGACAATGTTGGCTCAGACCACAGGAAATTCTTGATAACCTGGATAATTCGCAACCTTAACAAGTACGCCGGAGCACTATAAAATATGGAATCCCCAAGGCTCAGTACAGCTGGTGAAAGGAAAAGGAATTGAGATTGAGATTAGTGAGAGTGAGAGTCTCTGACTGATGAAGGAATAGTTAGGATTTCCACGTGATCTGTTTGTATGTAAGTCGCGTCCGCTAAATACTTTATGACTGCTCACTGTACTGTTCAGTGTTTTGTGGTGACTTCATTTTAAACGACGCAAGGTCGTTTCAAGCGGCTCCTTTTGCGTACGCATTTTATATCGTCCGGGGTTCTACAGTCGCATCTGCTGTTTGAATCTGATACTGCAACTTTCAATGCCCAATACCGAATCCCTAGATATCAGTGCCCTGCTTAGTGTGCTACGAGACAGGCCAGCCGACACCAGTGCAGCATCAGATGGTGTTCTTGGAGCCATTTACAAGTATCTAATAAATGTGCCTCCCAGCTCGGACGGGGATGTTCATTGGTTTTGCAAGCATGCCAATGCCACGACTATCGATGCAGCTACATTTTTGATTCGTTTGATGGCGTACAAAAGCGAGCAGGTTGATGATTGGAAAAGAAGACTACACAGGTGCTTGTCTTGCTGTGCATTTTGTGTTCAAGGGCTTGAAATGGCAAAGATTACCTCTCAGGATACGTATGTTGCTTCCTGTGATCAGCATACCTAGGTTAACGTCTCCTTTGTTGACAGGTTTTTAGCAGCATTTCCAAAATACACGCTCGACTTATTCTTTAACGAATTCAACAAATGGGAACTTCAGGAAGTCTTGAATGACATTGACTCCGTTTACAATCTCGATTCATCCTCCAAAGGGCAAGTGGTATCTTCAAATGACCTGCCTGTCGGCACGCTATACCGATTGCTGTGCAATTGGACTATTTTCAGCGATCATCGCGTGCTAGCGTACCTGCAAGCTGGAGTACATTTCAACCCTGTAATTGAGTGGCCAGACTATCCAGTACCTCCATCTTTGCTGGTTCTGTTACTTGTTGCTAACCCAGAACTACGAACATGGGCAGCATCTCAAGCGTCGAGTAGTAAGATTATCCCGCTTGACCTTTTCACAGGTTATTATACTGAGGCAGTGGATGTCATTATTCATGTTATGACGACTTCTGGTGAGGCAGATTCAAAGAGGTCGCTGCCTGTTGCGTCAGTCATGAATAGTCTTGGATTCGCCCAATGTTCAGAACTATGGTCCGGCTTCCTAGCTATCTTGCGGCTTGTCCCACCTCAATGGCTCAAATCATCCATTGGTCAACCTTTGAAATTAAGGTGCATTGTGCTGGGCAATCTTCATGCCAAAGAAACTTGTCTGTACCTGCATATGCTATTACCTGTATCATCCTTGATCTAACTCTAATTATTTTGTTTAGATTTCGCAGAAGTGCTTAGGTGTTTTATCCTTATAGTAAAACGTCTAGGTAGAGAAATGTGGCTTGGAGACAAATCAAAAGGTCCTCAGACGGTACTGCAGGCTATTATGGACAATCCGTCCTACCATGCCATCCTTCAGTCTCCCGCTGCAACGGCATCAGATCTTGCTTGGCTTCCCGAGTACCTGCTTACAGTGCGTGGACATGGAGCCCATGAAGAAGTTCTCAAGAAAGTTGTCGGGTTTTCAATTGAGGTGGCCCGAAAGAAACAACTCCAAGGTGTTTACCATGCGCACCAACTTCTGTCACTTTCAATGAAGGTATGACCCATATGTCAAAATGACTCCTTAGAAAATTCACATCTTGCAGGTGCTCTATCAGGAACTGCAGTGCTCGCTTGCAGATAACAACCCGAGTCAAATCACTATGGAATTGAATGTCGTTGAGGCTTACTTCTCGACGATACTGCGCCTAGCGTATAGCAAAAGCCACAGCGACTCTGATTGGAAAGGCGCCAGAGAGTTTGCACAGAAATTAATTGAAGCAATCCTCGCCGCTGACATTGACTTCTTGAAGAAAGCTATTGACACTCTATGCCGAATTCTTGGCCAGACAAAAGCAAAAAGGCGCAAGGATGCCCTGCCGACATTTTCCTTCAGAACTAGAATATGGAAAGCCTTTTATAGCCCTATTCAAACCCCAGACGGCATTGCTGCAGTCGTTTGCACAGCATCAAAGGTTGCTCACATCGACAATCTTAAACCGGCTGTCTTTGCTAGCCAGTGGGATTTCTCTGAAGGCGACCATATCGTGAATGAAATCAACAAGGCTATTGACGCTCTTCAAAATGGATTCTCGGCCTCTATATCTTCCTTCGCGGAATACGGCGTATCCGGTCATGCCGTTGATATTCTTCGCCGAGGTGGTGTCGGAAAGGCCGTCACGATTCTTCTGCTATCCCCTATCCAGGACTTTCAAACTGCTGGCCAAACCCTTGTAGGATTGGCATACGACGTTGATGGTCGAATGGAGTGCTTTCGAGCTATGCTGGAGAATCTCCCGAACGAAGCCTTAGATGGGGTTCTGGAGTTTCTTGCCAGTTTTCGTGCATATGCACCCGCCATCCCGGAAGCGAGCAGCTTGTCAGCGATGCTGGTCAGGTGTTTTGCGGATATTTTAGAGGTCCTTTGTGCCAGTTCAGATGGCCTTCTACATAATCCTGATTTTCTTCGTCCAGACGACGTGACGGGGCCATCTTCACGGATGCCTGCTTTCTGGACGGGTCTGACTAAAGCACTGGCTATCATTTATAATCGCGCTTCGATGTGGGCAACACATATCGACACCCCAGACATGGTTCTTTGGATGAGAGACGCATTAATATTGGCCAGAGATGTGCTCAAGCAGTGGACAGTCATTGAAAACGCGTCTAACGCTTGTTCAAGTCCAACGTCCAACCTTTGTCCGGGCAAGGTGTCTTCTATTGGAATTCGTATGATCGGAGATCTTCAGGTTTTCCTTCCGGAACTTATCAAATGGCTTCGCCTCACCGATGAAGAGCTCCTGCACCAATCATTCTCTTTGTTGCAGAGTCTCTTCGATTTGATGAAGGAGACTCATATTCGCCCCTCGGGTATCGCTCTGGAGAAACTTAGCAAATATATCGAAAGTGCTAGAAATACTGACAAATCAACAAGAGAAAAAAAGACTCGCCTGGATCGTGGTCGCTTATTACAATTATCTGAAGTGCTTGCGCATTTCCAAGAAGACGACGACGAAGTTGTTATTGTATCGCATACCATTTCTCACAGACAACCTGTCCCCGAAAGACCTCGACAACCACCGAAGTTAGAAGCAGGAATTCAACGATATATTCAAGGGAAAGTACATCCAATTAAAGGTGCAACTCGTCCAGATGCTGTGATACCTCCCACCTTTAAATTCTTTACAAGTAATGACCAACGGAAGCTAGATTCTGCTACGGCCATGGCTTCCTTCCGGAAGTCAGGCACTGCTACTCCGTCAATTGAACCATCTAAGACCTTTCCAGATCCTCGACCTCCTGTCATCCAAGGCGAGCCTAAAAATGAAGCCCTCAATCGTCCTGCCCAATCTTCAGATGACTCGGAATCGAATTCTTCAGAATCTGACAACCTGGGGACCGAAGCATTCAGGAAGTCTCCCAAGCCGCGTTCCCCTCGAAAGCCAAAGCAAGTCGAACGTCGCCAGATTAAGACGTTGGACATCCCGATTAAAAATAACCCCATGCAGGACCGGTTTACGCGCAACAAGCGAACGCACTACAATGCCTTGCGTCTAAGGCCCGATATCTCGAGCTTACACAGAATTATATTATCATGGGATTATAACCATAACAGTTCAGTTCCACCTGGGAAACTCGTCAATCCTATGTCTGTTCCTAGTCAATTCGACGATTACGATCATTACTTTCGTGTGTTTCAACCTCTCTTGCTTATGGAGTGTTGGGCACAAATGCAACACTCCAAGGAGGAGTTCCAAGAGTCGTATCAATGCAAGGTGGACTCCCGGCAATACGTTGATGATTGGCTTGATATCGATATCTCAATCTCCGAGAGCGTTAGGAAGGAGTGGTATTTATCGGAGACGGACATCGTCCTATTGCGACATCCTGGACGCGAAAAATGTTTGATGGGCAAAGTGAAGAGCTATAAAGCGGCGCCTACAGGGATTCAGGCTACAGTCCGCTGTTATATTCAAACAGGTACTGGTGACCCAGGTCTTCAACTTACAACGCTATGGCAGGTCAACAAAGTCCTGAGGTACGTTTTCACTCTTTTGACAACTTTTTTTTTTTTTACTAAGCCGGTTTGCAGCCTGAGTACATTGCATAGAGAGTACGGAGCTTTGGTGTCGCTGCAGTATAACGACATCTGCAATTTCATCTTACGCCCTCTACTTCCAAGTGCCTCGGAAGTGGACAGTAAAGATCTTCGAGAAGTCATGGAAGCTTACAAACTAAATGAGCCACAAGCAATGGCTATCTTAAAGACCATGAACATGCCAGGTTTTACACTTATTCAAGGGCGAGTTTTATATGGTAATCAGGATTATGACTGACTTCTCGCGCACAGGCCTCCTGGTACGGGGAAGACATCCACAATATGTGGCCTTGTTGCTCGATTTTTGTCTAAGCGTTCCCGCCCCGCTGTCCCCATTATTGTTGGGAAGTCAACACCTCGAAACGTAATTTCTGAACCAACTGGACGAATTTTAGTCTGTGCACCTAGTAATGCTGCCATTGATGAACTGGCGCAAAGGATCAAGACTGGATACGTTGGGTCGCAAACAACGTCTAATATTGTCCGGATCGGCGCTGAACAGGCTATGAGCCCTGGTGTTAAAGAAATTTCCTTGGATCACCTTGTTGACCAAAAGCTAGGTGCTTCACCGAAACCATTTAGCGATATTGCCAACGAAATCCAGACAATCCGACAGGAGATTGACTTTGTGAAGCAAGATAGGAGTGATAAAATTGAAGAGTTGAAAAACATCACGGACGACCGATCTCGAAAAGTGACGCTCGAAAATGAAGTTAAGGCACTCAATTCAAGACGACAGGCTCTGATCACTAAGCTGGATACCAAAAAAGATCAGCGGAAATCTGATTCTCGCACACTTGACACCCTCCGACGAAACACTCGCCGCGAAATCCTTGGCCAAGCCAATATTGTTTGCAGCACGCTGTCCGGTGCTGGTCATGAAAGTTTGGAAAACTTAGAGTTCGACCTGATTGTCATCGACGAAGCTGCACAAGCAATTGAACTTAGTTCGTTAATTCCGCTCAAATATGGGTGTTTGCGGTGTGTCATGGTAGGAGATCCCCAACAGCTACCCCCAACGGTCCTATCCCAAGAGGTAAGCCTTTATGGAATTACTGGACTTTCTGTTAAGAAATTTTAGGCTTCACGATTTGGATACAATCAATCTCTTTTTGTGCGGCTTCAGCGAAGCCGCAAAGAAGCTGTTCATTTGTTAAGGTAAATATGACCATTGTAAAGGACACTACAATTCTCCTTAACGTATATGTCCAATAGCATCCAGTATCGCATGCATCCTGACATAAGCTGTCTTCCTAGTCAAGTTTTTTATGGTGGGAAGCTGCTCGATGGACCTGGTATGACCGACACAACCAAGCAACCATGGCATGCTCACACAAAATTCGGCATATACAAATTTTTTGATATTTCATGGGGTATCGAGGAAGCAAGCGGTCACTCAATAAAAAATGCGGCGGAATGTGCAGCAGCGCTTGAACTGTATAGTCGCCTCCATCGAGACTTCCCCGCCATCAACTTTGATTTTCGAATAGGCGTCGTTTCCATGTATAAAGCCCAGATAAAGGCACTGCGCAAGGTTTTCTCTGAACGCTTTGGCAACGACATCCTTACCAAAATCGATTTCAACACAGTGGATGGGTTTCAGGGCCAGGAAAAGGATGTCATCATTTTGTCCTGCGTCAGGGCAGGTCCCGGTTTACAGAACGTTGGCTTTTTATCAGGTCTGTTGCTCTCAGAACTTATCAGAAGTCTGTTTACATTTCCCGTAGACATCCGAAGAATGAACGTTGCTCTGACGAGGGCAAAATCCTCCCTGTTCATCCTTGGCAATGCTCCAACCTTAGAGAGAAGCGACGACACTTGGCGTCGAATTGTACAAGACGCCCGCTTGAGATCCGCGTTAGTCAAAGTAAAATTTTTACCCTGACAACTCTTCATTGCTTTGCTCACCAATCGATTTCAGATAGACTCAAAATATTTTGACAAAAGATCTTCCCCGCCTACATCTGTCAAACCCGAGCTAAAAGAAAAAACTGATTTGACAATGCTTCCTGTGCTTACTGGTCTATCGACACCTCAAGAGCTTAAAGCCGCTGTCGAACAAAGCACTTCCATCTCTACTTCACTTTCATTCAACCCTGTTTCAAAGGCCGGTAGCTCCCAATCAATACATTCAGCTTCCACTTCGCACAACGGTTCTCTAAATGCCGACAATCCATTGCGACAGGATGACCCAACGCGAGGTACCAAACGACCTTTGGCCACCGACGAAGTAAAAGATGGTTCATCTCGGACCCCTAAACCCAGAACCGAGCCGCCACGTAAACGAACCAAGCAACAGACCATGTTTATACCCAAGAAACGAGCATGATATGCTATTGAGGCCACCCACTGATAGGTTTATACCATGACATGACCACTAACACTAATTCGGACCCTAGCTTGCATGATATAATTTATTTCAACCAGTCTGCTTTGATCGCAGGTAATTCCCAACCCTCTGGACCAAATCGTGGAATTGTCATTAGAGTACCAGCATTGTTCTTGACTGGTTTTGAGAATGTGCAAAGGGTATCTTTACCAAGTGTTGCCAACCAAGAGGGATTGATTTTGGTCAAGCCTGGTGTCCCCTTTAGTGTCATTCATTCTGAATTGCCTGGAAATTTTTTTCACCTTTTAGGTAAACCCGTGATGTACGAATAACTTCATGGTACACCAAGTAATCCGGTGGCGCTGCATTTGCAACCAAGGAGGATGGATGGATGTACACATCTTCTTGTATACCAGTGGCACGGTATGGAACATCTATTGACGTAGAGTATCGAGTACCTGAGGAATTGTGCTTATCAACGAGCTCCTTGCGAATGGCCACTTGATCAATGAATCCTGCAGTCAAGAGTTGCTTGAGAACTTTAATCTAGCAATTCATCAGCTTTGGTGGGAAGAGGGTGAGCTGAGTTTACTTGGTGGTCATTTGGAGGTGACAGATGTGGTATGAAACTAGGGTCCACAGTTGGACAATTTGCTTGAACAATGGAGCTAATCTGTGCCCTAAGCTTATGAATCTCCTCCATGGCCTTCACAGCATTCAGAAGTGCCTATAACAGTTTTAGAATTGACATACCTTGGGGCGAACAAAATGCTCGGCACAAAATTTTTGGCCACCACCTGCGTACTCATAGGCTCCTACCACAGACAGCATTTTAAACAAGTCACTCGTATAATTTCCCAAGGAGGCATGGTGCTGTCAGGGAAAAAAGCATTAAGCAATAGTGCATACCCAGACCGCAGTCAAACTTACGGCTTGCGACTGGAAAAATGCTTTCCGAAGTAATCGACGGTTTTCCAGTTCCGTATCGACTTCGGTTTTCAGATTATCAAATGTGGAAGAGAAATTTACAGTCCCTGATCCGGCCTCTGAACCCAGGGCAGCTTCATAAATGAAGGGGTCTCCAATCGACAATGCCGATATGATGCATATAACATAGGGCAGGCACCCATGTTGCTGACCACTGACAAGCATCCTCGAAAAACGCGGAGACAGTGGAAACAAAGCCATGGCTCGACCCAAATCGGTTATTTGGCTTCCAGTCCTCCCAGATACTTGGGATGGTAACATCAAAGCACCAAGATGTGCTAGTATTTTTTCTGCTCTCTGAAGTGATAGCGTATCTGGCGGTGTTGGGAAGGGAAAGTTGATCACGGTGTCGATGTGCATGCTTTTCATCTGCAGAATAACACCCTCGATTGGCATTCGCTGAATTTCGGGGGTCGAAAACTTCTCGAAGTGGTGTTCAAAGAAGGCAGATGAATAAAGTCGGTAACAATGACCAGGGCCGGTTCGACCTGCACGACCCGCGCGTTGCGATGCAGATGCCTTGGCTATCCATGATATTTGAAATGACTGGATGCCATTGACAATATCATAACGTCGCTGCTTTGTGTCAGTAAAGATGCCGAACTTTTCTGGGAAACCCTTACTTCTTTGGCTCTGCCACAATCAACAACATAGCGGATTCCAGGAATGGTGAGTGATGTCTCAGCGATGTTTGTTGACACTACGACCAAACGACATCCTGGTGGGGGTGGCTGAAAGACGAGCATCTGCCTGTCATTCGGTAGCAAAGAATATAACGGAACAATATACATGGGTACTAGTTTTATTTTGTCAAATCCTGCATAAGGTTTTCAAGTGAATTACAAACCGTCGGTATCTTCGTCAAGCCCAAGTTCTTCATTCAACTGGTCTTCATCATCGCTTTCCAAAGCCTCAAGATCTTCTGGCCGATCCATGTTATCGTCGATATCCAAGGCCAAACTTTCTTGACCAGCATTATCCAGCTCAACCTCCTCCGGCTCGACATCAGCTAGGCGGAACAGAAGATTAGGTGCTTAATAAATCGAAAGAAGTACGTTGTCAACCTTGAGCGGCGTTGACGGCTTTCACGTTACTTGAACTAAGCGTATCCCATCGATTGTCGATATCCAAGTCCCGTTGACCAAGCCTTCGTCTCTTGTTCTTGTTTTCTAATGCAGTTTTGCCAAATTTCGCTTCCAATTTCTTGCAGACACCGTTGATCTCTGCTTGGCCTGTGAGAAATATGAGGATTCCACCAGGGGGGAGGCGAGTATGGATTTTGGATGCCTTCTTAATTGCTTGGGTCACATAATCCGAATAGGTACGACGACTAAAATGTATCGTGACGGGATGCTGACGGGTACCCACATTGATCACTGGGGGTGACGTGGGAAAAAGATTTTTGTTTTCTGCAAAATCGCTAATACGAAGTGTGGCAGACATAATTATCAAGCGCAGGGGCTAGAAAATTTGCACTCGATTAAAGAGGGAACGTAACATAGCGCTATGCGCTTACCTTAATATTGTCTTTCCCCTTCTTCCATATTTCCTCTCGTAGCCTGATAACGCGACTAAGGACGCCAATTAAAATATCGGTATTAATATTCCTTTCATGGGCCTCGTCCACAATGATGACGGAATACTTGGTCAACAGGAAGTCGGAGGCCAACTCTCTCAGTAAAACCCCATCTGTCATGAACTTTATAGTCGTGGACGGCGAAACGGTCGTGTCATAGCGGATTTGGTACGAGACACGAGAGGAAGTAAGTGACAATTCATATCCAACTCGAGCTGCCATTGCCATGGCGGCCACTCTTCGAGGTTGAGTGATGCCAATCACTCCTGGATTTTCTGTATAATAGACACGTTTAGAGAATCGTAATTGAATCAAAATAGCAGATATACCACTTCCGGGTGTCCCAAACCCTGCTTCAAACAGAAACTGAGGAACCTGGGTAGTCTTTCCACTCCCAGTTTCGCCGCATATAATTGTAACGGGATGCAACAAAATCGCTTCCATGATTGGCTGCTCCTCTGCGACAATGGGCAAAAGACCCCTGGCTTCTTCCACCTCAAAAGGTCGTTTGACCTCGACAACTTTGAGAGGCGGCCCATCATCCTGAGCTTTGGCGTTCAAGACCTGCTTTGCAAAAGAGGTGGATGGAAGTTGCAAGTCCTCGCCTAACGGACCGCGACTTTCTTGTGAGATACCTTCGCTTTCAAGCTTTGGTTTCTTGGGGGGTCGGAAGATATTTTCGGCAGCGCCTGTAGATTCGTGCAAAGGGTCCCGATCCTCAAAGCATTTTGCCGCGTCAAGTTGTTTGAGCGCCCATTCTTTGAAAGCAAGAGCTTTCCTCTTGACATTTGGAGTCTTGAGATAATCCTGTTCGGAGTCGATCGGTATGGGAAGCCCATTATCATCGAGACCGATCTCCTCTTCGATTTCAGAGACAGAACTGTCAAACGATGTGTCTGAGCCATAATACCGAATATTAGGGGCTGTTGTCAGGCCCCACCCTCGTTGAATAGACTAGTAAAACCAAACTACTTTAATCTTACACTCAATGTCATCGAGCAAAGCCATACCTGCTTTTCCTTAGCCTTCACTCTGAATTTCGGCGCGACACTGCTACCATCTGGATTCCGCTGTAAGGCGCTACCCACTGCTGGTCGACTTTGGATAGCATTATCGGTTGAAATTGTAGAGGTATCAACCATGCTTGTTTCGCTTTTGGAAAGTTCTTGGGAAACCTTTGACTGTTTCAACGCTACAGAAGATCCTAAATCACCCTCTCGCTTATCAGATTCTGAGTCGCTAACGAAAACAGTAAAAACATCTCGGCGTCGTTTTCTTTTGCCAGTTTGCCTGCCAAGCGACATTTTTATACGATTGTCGTCAACTTTGTCAAGTTGTTCTTGTTGTGTGGACAATTTCCCAGTCCCAAGTGTTGCAGAAGATTGAAGGACATTAGAAGACAAAGAGGCCTGGGTCTTACTTGGAAGGGTCAGAAGAGCTCGTTACCGTTAGGCACGGACTTACGACAACTTTTCAAAGATCAAAACTCGTTCTTCCTTTTTGATTTTTTTATCCTGCATAGATTTGAGAGCGTCATTTTTGGAGATAAGCGAAGCCAACCTACAATATACTTCTCCAATCTTTTCTTTTTTTTACTTGTCCAATTTAAATCCGACTGAGCAGAGTGCTAGATCAATCGTTAGATATGGCCCACTTGTAATATCGAAAGACGAACCTCTCGCAATAACCTTTCTTTACGCTCTAACTCTTTTAGTTCCCTGTCCTTTGGCAATATTACGACGGTATTTGGGTCGCTCTGTTCTTCAGGATGACCCGCTGATTGACCTTTTTTCTCGAATTTATGCTTTTTCCTTAATCCTGCACTTGCCTGTCGAGCTTTGGTATTGTAAGAACGCCGAGGATTGGGACTTGCCATTCGTTATAGCTCGGGAAACAGAAAGATTTGGATTGTTATTTTACAAATTTCAATTTAATCACTTCTTTGCGTCACGTGATACCGACATCATCTGACATCAACTCAAGACTTCAAAGTTCAGTGTGTAGCGTAGTCAGTAGTCAGTAGGATGACTTTCCTTAACGGTTAGAGATTTACCACCAGAATTTAGAGAACCTTAACGACCTTCATATAAATTTACAAAGCAAACGAAGGAAGTGCCTGAATTAGGCATAATAAGATGAAGCGACTCCGGCCATCATGTTATCAATGGACGCGGAGGTGGAAATTTGGTCTGGAAAGCCTTTAGAACAGGTTTTGAAACTAGAAGGGGGGGAGGGGGCCCCCTTTCCAGATAAGCTGTTTAGAAAGAGGTGTTCGGAGTCGAAATCATACTCATTTTGATGTGCCTGGGTCGGGTCTTCGGCAGTTAGGCTTTAGAACTTTAGAAAGACAAATAGAATCTGTAACATGTATTTTGTGCGTTCTCAACGTTAAGGAAAGTCAGAATTCAGTGTGAAGTCCCAGATCGTTCAGGAAAGTCCCATGTTCATTCAGACACGCGTCGGAGCAACTTCTCTGTAAACGTGACCGTGAAGATCCCAGAAACGGATTTCACCATATAAAATATCTTTACGTTCAGTCACGAAGGATAGCCAGTCTGAGGAACCTTAAACAATCCGTTCGCGATTCCATCTGTTTTACTTTTTGGCTTTAGCTATGTCCTCTTCCAACCTCAATGGCCTTTCCTTATTCCGACAGACAGAACCAATTCAGTACGAATCTGATGTTGAAGCGGAACTCGAGGTCGATCAACTAGACTCGGACACCGATCCAGAAGAACAGGTTGACACTGCGAAAGCAACCAAGGCGAAGAATGGCACAGGCAGGCCTGGAGAGCGCGTCCCAGGACACACTTTGCTGCCAGCTGTACGATTAGAAAATATCATCCAAGCAGACGGTACGCTCCCTCCCATAGACCCAACAACCTTCAACTAATATGGCGTCCAGGCGTGACTGGTAATATGGCCTTGTCAAAAGAGGGGTTGTTCGTCCTTTCGATCGCCACCGTAGGCACCTCTTTTCTCTGCGCTTTCATTCTCTGATCAGTCAATCGTTCAGGAGGAATTTATCAAGAGATTAATTCAAGCTGGTCACCGAGAGGCGAGCGCGCATCGGCGAAATCAAATAAACTACACAGACATGGGTGAGTTTTATCACTGTTGATGACCTGGATCGTCCATTAAGCCACACATTAAGCCGCAACGACCCAACAATACCAGGAATTCATGTGTCTTGCAGGCTAGTTGAACCGTTTCTCTTACTTTTTTTTTCTCAAAGAACCTTGTTTAGATACAATCCCTGCACCATTAACTCTGGTCGAGGCCCTGGCATTGCGGCAGCAAAAAGAAAAGGAATTATTTGAGGATAACCCTGCTTTAGCTTTTCCCTACCCCGTCCCTTCATCCATGCCCTCTCCAGAACCAGAATTAGGTTCATCGTTCGCTCCTCATGCATCTAAAAAATCGCGAAATATGAACGGAAACGGAAAGGAAAGGATGAATGGCTCAGCTAGCGGAACCAAACGCTCATCTAAGAAAACCTCGAGAACCAATGTCCACGATCAGGAGATGGACCTTGATAGCAGGAATATAGATTGGACGGTCGACGGTCTGCACGACATCAACCAGTCGCCCCCAGATTCGATACACGTCCATCGCATCTCATCTCGGACTGGGACATCTGCTGCATTTTCGTCAATTCCACCGCCCCCTGTCAATGGCCATCCGTCTGTGATCTCACCTTCTCATTCTCCTCCATACTCTCGCGAGGACTCGTTGGGCCCTGGTTCAATTGCTTCTCGATCTCACGGCCCAGATTCGCACTCTCTTACTCCTCCATATGACCCAGCCTGGCCAGGTCAATTTACTGGTCCAGCCAGTGGCTTCCTTCAAGGACCCGTTGCTCCCTTTGGACGTGTTTCCCAAAACCCTGGACGCACAATCTACTCTCAAATTCATCATCCGGACTAATAACAACCTTCATGTTTTGAATTGTTCTGTGTTTTAATTGCGAAGAATACCAGTAATTTATTTTGCTTTCTTAGTAAATTCTTTCTCACTGCTTAATAAACTATAACTCAACCTTCACATATACCCAAAGGAAGAGTAGCCACTGATCCCATCAATTTCCTTTTCTGTCCTTCGCAGTGAATTGCACCACAGGCTCGATACTGGTGTTGGTGAGGTGGAAAATAAATAAATAAAATAAAAAGTCGAAAAAGCGAAAAAGGAAAGAGGAGAAAAAGGAGAGAACAGTAAATATTCTTCTCAGCTCTGTGTAGCTTCACACTTGTGAAACACGACACGTATAGAGTGCCCCGTGGTGCTACAGCCGTCAAGACAGCCGTCAAGATATCGCAAAAAGACAGCCGAAAAAAGGAGGGAAAAGGGTCGGAAAAGGGTTCAAATCCTTTTCCGGGCACGGATTCTCGCTTAGATTTTGCCTTGATGGCAACAGATTGCGGATTTTATCTGAAGAGGTGCTGGGAAAGCTGGATACTCGCTTAGATATCGGGTTGGTAGCTGGCTTGGTCATGGAAATCTCCGCCCGTGCTTTTATCAATCTTCGTTCATCATCACCCTCGACACCTCTGTTTTTGAAAAATTCTTCTTACATTCTGAAAATTTGTTTGGAGGTAATATTGAGGCATGATACAATAATTTATTTACTGTATTGAAATGTATGTAGTTAAACAAATCCACATACTGGCTCCTGACACCTGCAAATGCATGAGGTAGAACATCCAAAGGCAACATTGATAATAAGATTCGAAAACAGTTGATAATTGGGGTGTTGCTAATCTTCAAAATGAGTCCTGGAAGTTATTTTTTGGTGAAGAATTGACGAAGATAAACACAATTTCGATGATTTTGACGAAATTGGGTGTATCTTTTCCAATTTGCCACGGTTTTCATTGTTCTTTGGCGCATTTTGAACGTTGAAATAGCGCAGGTTCGAGGGTGCGATTTTGGCTGGTGTGGGGATGAGTATAAGCAGGGCGCGTTGAAGAATGTCTTCGCCTGCAACAGCTTTCTTCGCGTGCCGAAGTCACATGCACAACTTATATAATCCCGAGTATCAGGGTCGAGTATCCATCACTGCCACGGGATACTGGCCAAAATACTCAGTGATGAGTCCCCTGTTATAACTCGATCAGATCTCGGAAATCGCCGCCGTCTCTCGCGCCCTTGTCCCGCCCGCAAATCCGGCCGCGTACTGTGGCCCCGCAATGCCTTGTCTTGCCGCTACCTTAGCCATGCTTTTCTAGGTAGCCTATGTCATGTAAAACAAGAGATTTCTTAAAATAAATTCTGAATAAACTCTGAACACAATGCATGAAATAGTTTGCTCTGATTCTCGTCGAAAGTCCGAAAACCTCCCAAATTGTTTCTCCATACTTGAAATATGCAGCTTCATGACAAAAAAAAGCGAAGCAATGATACTCCAGACTTGCTCCAGACATTATGTTGAAGGCTGGTTTAAAAATTACCATATTTAGCATGTTGGAAACTGAACAAGTATAATCGCTCTCGTACCTCTGGATACACCTGCCCGCTGCGGCTTCGGCGAGCTGGTAATTCAGCATGACACAATTAAAAAATCAAATGACCAATTTATAACGCCATCACCTTATAGGAAGGCTTTGACAAGGATGTTTTGCATATTTTTTAATAATAAAAGACTTAGCATTTGTTTTTTTCGTAAAATCCAAGGCAGGACTTCACGAGGGACGAGCCGGGACTGGACCGTAAACTGCCAAGCGCCCTCCGTTAGGTCCGCGTTGGGCTCCGTGAGGCGGAGAGCGCACATACTACTTAAGGAAAGTCACGTGCAAGATCTGTGATCGAGATATAACAGGGGACTACTAACTCGTCTCGTCTTAATCTCACTCAGTGACAAGGTTACCACGCACAATTAGTTGGCGATTAACACGCATTATAGTTTCTGCCGACCAATGTCTTCTCCTGGCACTCTAGACAGGCTTCCGATTATTGATATCGCCCCTTTCCTGAGCTCTGAAGCCGACAGCAATCACAAACGAGCCGCGACTGCCTCCGCGTTACACGCCGCCTGTGTGGAATACGGATTTTTCTATTTGAAAATAGACGCTTTTGTTGACCTTTCTGAACCTGAGGAGCTTACACGATTAGGAAGGGAGTTCTTCGGACTGCCGCAAGAGGAAAAAGATAAGCTCACAATTAAGAATCAGGACTTCGCCAGGGGTACCTACCATCCGCTATTCCGACCAGTTGGATAAAATACTGACCCACAGTCCAATAGGTTATGCCAGACTAAGAGAAAATGTAACGAACGGAAAAGCTGACAATCATGAAGGAGTGGATTTTTACAAGCCGGTTGACAACCCCGATAAGACCAAACCAGTTTGGGGAGAAAACCAATGGCCAAGTATCCCCACTTTTAGAGAGAAATACGAAAATTGGGTGGAAAAGATGAAAGCTCTTGGATTAGTCCTCATGGAGGCGTATGTGCACAGATTACTCCCGTTGGCACAGTAAAATATTGAAGTTTCTATCCGGGTAGCATGTCGATTGGATTGGGAATGACACCAGAGGAATGGCAGGAACTTCGCAGTCAGGTCGACGACAGCTTCTGGGTTATGCGAGTTATAGGTATGTTTTTTTTTCCCTCGAGATTGGTTGAGCTGGATCCACAAACAGGTTACCCTCCCCTTCCCAATGACCATGATGGCTTCTCCTGTGGCGCTCATAAGTACAGAATTTACCTCATAGTTAGCCCTCAATTAACCACTCCTGCCCTTCAGAGATTATGGTTGTTTGACGTGTGTACACCATGCTCTTCGCACGGTTTACTCATGATTTGCATAGGTTCTTGTACTCAGACCCTACGCCATCTGCATTACAGGTGTTTTTGAGGCGTCAAGGGGCCACTGAGGCCAACAGTTCTGGATTGCCCCGGGAACAAGGTCTTGAGCAAGGCGTCTGGATAAATGCAGACCCTATATCTGGTTGTGTTGTGTGTAACATAGGTGAAAGTGAGGAAACGTTCCGCACTGCACTGTTCTTGTAATATTTACCTCGCTTTCAGTGTGGGAGGTTTGGACCGATGGCTTATATCGATCCACCCTTCACCGTGTCGTCCATCGCAGCTCTAATTATCGGTAAGCCAACGCCAAACAGGGTCGAGGTTCTTTTATTGATGGTGACTCACTCTCGACTTTGTTGGCTTGGACAGAGTTTCGTAAGTACCAGGTTTTGTGATCTATGCCTGACTAACTTTCTATCATTTGTGCAACAGCATCCCTTTTTTCTTCGAGCCAAATTTTACGGCCCAAATCCAACCGCTGGCCGCCGTCAAAAGAAGGAGGATAGGACAACCTTTTTCTGACGTCGACACGACCACATCGGTTAGAAAAGGAGTTGTATATGGCGATTTCCTAGTTAGCAAAGTCGGAAATAACTTTGCTGTGAATAGTAAAGGGAGGTATGACTCGTAGATTTTGCGTAGATCGACTAAACAGGTTTTGGCAGCATATATCTTTTGTTGTTGGGTCGTTCTACATCTACTGAACGAGTAATTCCTTCCTGCTGTCAACTGGCATTTAGGATCGGAATTCGCCATGATGTCCCGTTTTGTAATGAGTATAGTGCTAAGTACATGCATGCCGGTGATGAAATTCGAGATGTCCGGTCAAGTGACTGGTGACTAGGGTGACTGGTGACTGTTAGTAGCTGACATGGCAGCTCTGGCTCTCATAGATCTCATCGATTTAAACTACACTATCTAGCGGCAATCTTCAAATGGCTCTTCAATCTGCTATATCTAGGTTACAATTTCCTGTGCGCGACTTGGTGGTCTCTGTCAGTCATGATGGGCAAAAATTAGTTGGACAGGATGAGGCTGATCAAAAGGAAGTTGTTGAATGGATTGAAAAAACAAGTTCGGGAACATTATTCAACGAAAATAATTTGAAGGCACATTCTCGTTCTTTTTGCACTATGCCTTTCTTTACTGACTGCGATTCAGGATCTTGATACTTTGCTTGTCTCGAAGACATATATCGCAACAAGTTATATGACAGTCGCTGATGTTGCGTTATATGGAGAACTCCATCCTTTCGTCGTACGATCATGGGTCGTTATTTTTCCCCCTAAATCGTCATTAACTGTAATCACAGTCAAAAATGGATTCTTCTCGGTATTATGCTGTGCCCTCGTTGACTCGGTATTTCGATCACATTCAATCCAAGGCTTCCGTCCGAGCATCTGCAGAATCCCTGGGTGAAACATTCAATGTAGTTCCATTCGATCTGGGGAATGCACCCAAGCTCGAGAGAAGTGCCGGGCCTTCTACAAAGAAAGAAAAAGCACCCAAGGCACCCACAGAGGCAGGGGTAAAACTCGCAACGAAGGCACCGGAGCCTTTGACATCAACTGCTCTGTCAGATAAATCCAAGCAGAAAGTAATACCAAAAAATAAGGAGGAAATCTTACCTCAGGCTGGTAGCAGTAAAAGTACTACCGGCAATAAAAAAGGTGGTAGCGGCAGAGCACCTGCCCCAGACGAAGGCGAACCTGTTCCTTCTATGATTGATCTCCGAGTAGGACACATCACCGATGGTACAGTCTTCTGTTTTTCTTGCCTTCCCTCAATTGAAATTAGTTGGATCCAGTGATCAAGCATCCTGACGCAGATGGTTTATATATCGAAGTTAGTTTCGTTTATTTTATTGATCCACACAAGCCCAGATACGTTACAACATAGCAAATTGACCTTGGAGAAGAGGCAGGGCCACGTACGGTGGTTTCAGGACTGGTCAACTACATCCCAATCGAACAAATGCGAGGCAAATACCTTATTGCCGTTGTGCGTTGGGGCCGATTCCTGTCTGTCATCTGTATCCTCATGCAATCTCCGTTTAGTGTAATTTAAAACCAGCAAGCATGCGTGGTGTCAAGAGTTCTGCAATGGTCCTTTGCGTGAGGATCATCCTCTCGTTACTTTTTTGATTGTCTCAAAAGACGACCATTTAGGCGACTTCCAAGGACGGCAAAGAAGGAGGCATAGAACTAGTCCAGCCCCCCGCCAACTCTAAACCTGGAGATAGAGTTTATTTTGAAGGAGAAGAATACCAGAGTCAGTGACCCTTTGCCTGCTGTTTTCTTTTTCTCACTTTCCCTTAGATGCGGTGCCCCTTGCCCAGCTCAACCCCAAAAAGAAAATTTTTGAGGCGATTCAACCTGGTACGCCTGCCTTCATTCGCATTTCAACCGTTCCATTCTCAAAAGGGATCAAATTAGGCTTGATTACGCTGGATTCAAAGGAGGCTGCTTGGGTCAACCCAGTATCAAAATCAGTCCACAAAATTCGTACTGCTCAAGGAGTTTGTGTTGCTCCTACTCTGATAGGGGCGTCTCTATCTTGAGGTCGCTCTTGCTCGTTAAACATCACCTTTGATGTTGCTTACAATGTGCAAATGCTTTTCCTAGGTTCCTGACTAACACAAAAAGACACAATCCAGAATCGCCAATGACACCAATGGCGTAATAGAACTGCTGTATTGACGAGTATCTGTTTTCTCTATACGTGTTTAAAATTTTGTTACAATGTTAGTTTATTCTGGATCCGTTAGAATAAATAGCATATTAGTAATATTTTCCCGCACAGTTCGATGCTTCATCCAGTACTTTTTCGGAAAAAGTACTGGATAAAGCATCGTTTTTCAGGATGCTACATACTTAGTATGGCCTCACGGACAATTGTGTCAATACGAGAATAGCTCGTGTGGCTGTGCAAATTATTTGGCGCTTTCCTGCAACGATTTCTAAATTCAAACTCATGATCAAGCCATGATTTTCCGTACACCGCCTGCTCACTTGGCTCGCTGTTTCAGCTCCACAACAAGAAACTGTAAAAATGTCTCAATCATTGGACGGGAACCCATTGCGATTCCACCCTCAGTCATCATTTCACCATCATCAACAGAGGTCACCATAACGGGACCACTTGGTACCACCGCCGTTCCTCTCAAGGAGTACATGAAAATTGAATTTCCATTCCCTAATCGAGAACGAATGAAATTATCTGTTGAGAACTCAACGGAGAAACTTCAGAGGCAAATGTGGGGTACTACACGAACTCTCATTTCAAATGCAATCACTGGCATGACAGAAGGGTTCACTGTACCAGTCTATTTGGTCGGTGTGGGTTACAGAGTAGCACTTGAAGAAGACCCTAGGGGGACGACGGATGGTGGAAATGGTCGGCGGTTAAATATGAAGCTTGGATATTCACATTCTGTTTTTGTCCCAATACCCTCCCATATCAAAGCCGAAGTGCCTTCAGCGACAAAGATCGTTTTGTTTTGCACGGACAAACATCTTTTGGGATTGTTTGCTGCCAAGATACGGGGCTTCAGAAAGCCAGAACCTTACAAGGGTAAAGTAAGCATGATGAATTGACCCTCGTACCATTTCGTAACTAATGGTCTCAAAGGGCGTCTTTGTAGGAAACGAAAACATCAGAATCAAGAGTGTCAAAAAGAAATAGTGCTACGAATATCACCACTTCTTTTCGTAGTCTTACTATTGGGTCAATGCTTTTGGACGCGAGTTTAATTAGCCACATCCTCCGGTCTTGGTTAAGAGGGTCGCTTTCCTTTTTTTCATCTCAGCGCGCAATATCATCTAATGGTCAAATAAATTTGAGTCTATACTATAATAGTGCTAAGTATGGTAATGCATCATTGAAGTAGATGTCTTTCAATTAATGAGAGTATGCGAAGCCTGTTGGTTGGACATAGGTCAACATTCAGTTGCCCCGCATCCGATTTGCCTTGCTGTTGTTCTTAAGTGGACTTCCCTTCTTGACCATACCAGGTTTCTTCATCGAACTTTGTTCAATGACCTCGAAATCAGGTTCACCCATCTCGACATCGCTACTCCCTTCATCTTCTAAAATAGCGACACGGTTCTTCTTCCAATCGATAGACAAGTCCCGAATACGTTGTGAAAGATTTTCACGCATATCTGCGACCTTGTGATCGTGCCAGGCATCTTGCCGTTCCTTGTTCGTTGACTTCTTTGGGAACTGACAAAGACCAAAATTCAACACGAAGCTATAAGAATTTGGGAAGGCAAGGCTTACCAAGATACTTTGGGAGTACCTTTTTGGATCAGTCATGAAAGTTTGAGCAAAGTGTAACAGGTAAACTCCACAATCACAAAAATTCGGCTGGACAGGCACCTACGCATTCACTTGAGTTGTTTATTGCCCAAAATAAGAAGGCAGACATACCGAAGCGAATTTTCCCAGAGCCAAACTAGCGGTTTGTATCCTTTTTTTATCCATTGCCTCCTGTTTCAAATAAGTTGCAAGCCTTTTGATAGCTTGAGGATGCCTTGTTCCAAGAGAGTCCATGGTAAAGATGTAGGTTCTGTTTCGCATTTTATGATAAGGTAATACAATAAAGGTCACAAGGAGCTTACTTGGAATACCCCTCCGACACGCTAACTGGTCCAGCTCTATCATGTTGGTGTACATCAGAGTCGACGACAACCTTCTCCTTTCCTTTGCAATTCTTTGGGTGGGGTTGGTAGAAACTAGCTGAATCAACAACAACAGGTTGGTCCAGCCTCTTTTGGATGTCGACTTCCTCCTCGCTATCAACGATGACCTCGTTTGAGTAAGTAGAAGAGCTCGAGTTTCTAATCGGTAGCTCTGAGTGGGAAGTCGTTGGGGATTTTTGACGGAGATTGGATGTGGTCATGTTACCTTCCTCCGAAACGTAACTCAGAGCTGCTGACGAGCTAGCGTCGTCATCGTCAACAGTTTGCGGCCGTAAAAGTAGATCGTCGTCAGTATTTTCGATCGTACAAGAATTTTGGAAATTGTTGTAGAGGTTGCACTCCACTTCTGTTTCGCTGCTTGGGGTCATATTGGGGTCATATTTATCGTCTGATAGGTTGCTGATATTCTCCCTTGGCTCAGGATCTGCGGCTGCAGTTTTCGTGGAGGCTCGAGTTTGTTTCCGGATCGGGGGTGTCTCTGGTGCAGTGGGTAATAGGACGTGCTCAGGTTCATAAATGATGGCTAGATACCAATGGAGGCTATGGAACGTTAATGCTGGCATGAGAAAGAAGATGAACGGGCTCACTGCTCGTTTATGGGAACAATGATGTACTTCTTCCGAAAGATGTCAAACTTTGAAGTCCATTTCTTAACACTCTCATAGGCCAGTATTGGGCTAATAAAATCAACGAATCTTCTTCGGAAAGAAGTTCTGAAAAAACTCACTCCTTGTGATTCAATTTTTTGTAAAAAAATGAATTGAAGACATGAATTTGGCTAGCAAGCTCTGGATTAGTTTGTTCTAAGCCTTTGAGCCACAACCTTTGATGAACTCAGTAAATACCAGCTTATCATAATGAAAACATTTCCTACTTGAGGCCAAACTCTATGAGAGTGTCATTCAAAAATTCTCCAGGTTCTAAGCGACGAAGATCTCCATAGGTAATGTTTACGGCGCCAGGGGTGCCTTGTGGATATATCAACATCCTGAGAGACAGTTAGACACACCACGAAGGTAACATGCTGATGGACATACACTTCATCTAGATCTGCTGCTGGTACAACGCTGGTGACATTAGCGTTCCTAGTTGAACGGCGAAGGTTAGATGAACCGGCATCTTGGCCAGAGTTGCGTCTATCAGCTCATTAGGGTCATTACCATTACAAGCCTTGATGAACCGAACCTGGGCGTAGAATATGGCTTTGGCTCTTGCTGCCAGGAACTTTCACTTATTGGTTTTGAGAAATCGACTGGCGGAGGTCCTGAATGTGTACGATCAAAGGATGCCTTGCGTTTTACACTCTGAGGAACGGGTCGTAGATCATGAGACTTTCGGGCATGAATGGCTTGAAGTTCTTCTATTCTCGAAAGACCAGCGTCTTCCGACTTGGAAGAACTGGCGTAGGTTCTACTGGCTGCAAACTGGGCTGCATTTTGCCATAGAAAGTTGCCATTTCTGGTGAGACGAGTAGCAACGATCATCGGGTATAAAATCGAATCTTATGACTCACCCTACAAGTCCCTTGCTCATAGACGGAATAGTTTTTATCAGGCTTTCATATTTCCTCTGCTTCCAAGTCGGATCCTTTTCATTGAACCTGATTGTCAGTAACTCGTGTCCTGTAACGGGCTTTGTCCGGAGCTGGATGACGAATGCTCCTTCACTGTTGCCTGAAGAGTACTTCATGATGCGTTAAAGGGGGGGTGGAATGTATGTCTATAAGTTGGGCCTTACATCTATATGGCTGCATTGTTCCGGAGATAAAACGACGCCAAATACTTGTCTCTGGTTAGCCTTCATAATAACATTATTGTCCGGTGTCCAGAAAACCTCGAGTTTCTGCTCCGATGACTGTGTGTAGAAACTGGTATCGAGATAAGCTTCTTTAACAGGAAGACGGTCGGACCGCGGAGGTTCCTTTCGAGACAAAGAGGCGGAGGATACAATAGGGTCGAGATTTTTGCCACCGTTAAAGAAAAGTAGAGCGTCTCCCGTTTTGGCAGAAGTCTTTAAAAGTAAGGGTTAACCCTGCACTCCTGTACAAGATCTTCAAAACTTCACACCTTCTTGCCTTTCATGTTAGCAGCTTTCTTTTTCTGCATTTGTAATAGATCAACTCTCGGAGGTTTTCGATCGCCTTCAGGGTATGCCCGATTCGTTGGCTCGGGATACGCCTGACCAGTTGCCTCTATCTCTGCGATTGCTCGTTTGACTTTCCCTCGAGTAAGCGGCGCCTCCATCTCTGGATAAACCTCAATGGGATCGGAATCCGAGCTTCTATTTCCGTACTTCTGAGCAGCCCATTCAGTGTCGGGCCCGTCGATAGCGAGCAGTGGCCGGTTTCCTTTCCGTTCAATGCTGGTTGAGTCCGCTGGGGCTCCTGAGCGTTGATAGTTTGATGTTGAAAGATGCGATGCAATATTTAAGTCGTCTGAGGATTGTCCCTGCCATGGTGGATCGGTCTCCTGTGTGGTACTTCCGTTATCATTATCTACATCTATGATTTCGCGTTCTTCGGGGCCAAGGAGTGGGCGACGGTGATCGCCTAAACAGTTACATAGATGAATTAATTTTATTGATACGTGAACCATGTTGGCCTCACTCACTATTTCTTATGTCGCGCCGTGGCCCAAATGTTGTGGAGTTGTCTAGCCTCTGCTTCTTATGTGGTGGAGGGCCATCTTGCCGACTAGACCCACCCAACATCGTTCTGCTGGAGGTTTGATTGCCTACAGAAGGCTTTGCATTGGTCTTCGAGGCGCGTGATGGGTTACCAATGTCGTACGGGTTACTTGTTCGCAACATTGGCCAATTCTAGGATCAACCACAATATTGCTCTGAATAACAAACCACGTAAAAAGAAACAGAAGAAAGGTGCTTACAGTCGGGGTGGCTATTGTAGTAGGAGGTCTTTTCCATCTGTAATTAGACAAAAGTGAGAAAGCAGAGTTTTCGCCGATGAACGTTTAGTTTACGGAATGGCGTTCGATGCATTTCGGTAATTTGGGGGTTGGTTCATTCCGTTGAGTCGGGCTATGTCCTGCCTGTCCTTTGGGGTTGTCATGAGGAGACCGGCTTGCGATTGAGGGGCGAAGGATGCATGAACTTAGATGAGTGGGGATGTCGACAACGTCCCAAAAGGCAACTATTACGCTTTTGGTATATTATTACTTGTCCAAACACAACAAATCAAAATGCATATGCCTGGAGGTCCCGCTTCGTGCTGCAAAGCCTGCATTTAATTTCCAATTTAAACAGGTGGACAAGCACCAGAGACAAAAACCCCAAAAACAGGCGAACAACGGACTCTACATAATGCCATTAAACCCTGTCTGTATAAAAAGTAAGAAATAAATAGGTCAAAAATGTAGGTACCAATGCTATATAGAGGATGGTTGACTTTGGTTTGATGTAGTGATGTAAAAGGAGAACATGCCAACAAGGATAGTACAACTGCACAAAGTAAGTACAAAGTTCTGAAGAACTACCGATTAATTGAACATGATGATCATTTGTGGTCGTAATCATAGGTAATGTGTGGCTTGAAGCTTGGAACTCGACGATGAAGTCTAATAGAGCGTGGACGTGAATGCCATAAAGATGCCTCTCCCGCGTTTTCAGCAACCGTCATAGAGTGAGTTTCGTGGAAATGTTTGATTTGCCATCGCCCACGTAGTGAGATTGGCATTCATGTACGCATCGATATGCCTAAAGCGAGAGTGAGGACAGCAGGTAATGTGTAAACAAAGCAGCCCAAACCTTGTGATGTAATCAGCTGTCGGGCGATGGGGCGGGTTGCAGGTTAATCCGTTCTTGGTACCCCGTCGTTGGTAAATGCGAATATAGTCGAAATACATCGAAACAGGGAACACCATGTGTTTAAAATCCGGCTTTTGGAAATCCGGCGCCATTCCAAGGTTCATGATCACGTACTGTTCGCGAGCACAATTGATGACCATAACAGAGACCACAGATAGCTGGAATCACCTACCATTGGCTCTTCAGAAATCAGTCTTTGGGAGACCTGAGAACCCGAATTAGGCCCTATTGTAGCAGCAGTCGCTGTCCATGTTTTCTGACCATTGCTATACCATGTGATGTAACCGTCTTGGCGATTTTGAGGATCCGACCACCACTCGAAACCGTAAGGTGCGTATGCATTACCTGCGTAGAATTGATTATCGATGTATGTCAAGGATGACATAGCCTGTTGATATGGGCCGCCCATGTAAGTGTTGAGTTTCGTTTCTGAGGAGTCGTAAATTGTCACTGCTGGAGAGTTACTGTTCCAGTTGAAACCAAGATCATACGGCGCAACTTGGAAACTTTGAGAAGCTTGCCCTTGCATCCTGGTAGTATCGATTTGGGTTTCCAAAATATCAATTTCAGGCACGCCTCTGCCCACGTTTGTACTGGGTCCTGGATGGTCACTTCCAGGACAAGTACATGCTGAGAGTTTTTGCCCAGGTTGTGAACTAAGAGGGCCGCCGTCTGAACCACCAGTGGCTACAGCCGATGGCGTATTATCTTTATTTAATTGCCCAGGGAAAGTGCCGAGATCACAGCTGTCATAGCTATAAGGCCACATCCCTTCTGTTGTTGCGCCATATCCTGCTCGTCCCTACAGGTTTAATCAGCTCAACGGAAGAACGACCTAGACGAGATATTCACCAAATTTCCAAGAGTCCAAGCAGCTGAGGGGTTAAACCTTAATATAGTTGATAGCGATAAAAGCAAGTGGACTCACCTGGCCACAAGCCAGGAGCAGACGGACTTCCAGGCATGCTTACAGATACTTCGATGTAGCCGGTAGTAAAACATAACTTATTCCATGAAGTCAGCATTCCTGGGAGATAAATGATTAAGAAAACGCGTAGAAATATAGCAAAGGCGTGCGGACCGCTTTGGAAATTGAGATCGTGAGATCGTTGTTCTGTCATTGTGATTACTAGTTTCCCCCCCTTGGTTGTCACAGCCTGTGGAATAAGAGTTGAGACGAATTTGATTGAATTTAAGGTGTATTGACACTTACCGACGGGTCATACCATTCTTGGTCACCTGTGGGCCTACACCACGTTAACAAAATGCCTTAGTAAACGTGTTACTTTCAGGACATACCAATAATGTTGATCTGCTGCTTCCCAGAATGGATCATCCCCAGGATAGAATGTCCTGCCCTCTGTATTGAATTCATCGCTGAAGACAAGATCGTATAGTTTGCCGTCCGACCCTACTCGAGTCAGTACAGAATCAGGCGTGTCTGGGTCAATGAGACCTGGAAGATTGGGGAGATCAGGTATCTGTCCACTGGCGTTTATGCCACCGATGTTGTATCCAATGAACCTTTGAGGGAGATGGGTATAATAATAGGCCACAGGGTATCCAATGAAAAGGGTAACTAGTCCCAAAACGAGAAAAAATATTGCGCTGGCGTTCATCCATCCTCTACCGGAGAATAAGGTAAAACTGGAATCTCCTCGAGGATCAGGGTTATGGAGTGCATCGTCTAGGTCAGGATCTTTGTCCCACATGTACTGAGGTACTGTCGTTGTCGTTGGCATCACGGGCGGAGGGGCAGCCTTTTCCCTCGTAGGTGCTGTCGTTATTGAAGTCTCTGAAGGGGTAGTGCTGAATCGAGTATTTGTGTAAACGCCTGTTTCCCGGGCTTGTTCTGGTTGATACTGGTTGAAATTAACTCAATAATCAAACAGCGGCGGTGTGAAAGGGACAACACGAACGGAATAAGGTCCATACCCCGCACCAATGTTTCCAGTTGCCACTCCCATCGCTATAGCATTGCGCCCATGCTGCTGCTTACTGTGGCGATTGCTACTGCTGTTGGCAGAAGTAGATCTAACAGGTCGTGGGCCACCCACTTGGGAAACAGTGGGTTGTTGCTGGTAAATACGATGCGAATTCGCACTGGAATTGGCACGCGATGGACTCTGCGGCACCGCAGCGTATTGAGGAGTTGGTTGATGTACTTGCCTACGGCTAGGACGAGACATGCGAGGGGAGGTGAAGGGAAAAGCAAAATGCCGTCAGAGTCCTTGCCGCCTGGAGGACTCCAACTATGGAGGTTTATTCTGGGACCTTTACTTCTCACGCCTGACATCAACCCAAACATACACTACACGCGACTCCAACCTATAGCCTTCAAAGAGTCAGACTACTCCGTAATATACTCAGTGCTCCATTATTTTTTTATCCCTCGGAGCTCCTACAAAATGGCACGTCACCCACCCTTGATCAGCTGGCCTGCTGTAATCTGCTTTCAAGCGCCAGGTCATACTGTGATCTGATAATGCACAGGCCAGAGAAGCCCATCGCAATTTGTACGCCGCAACCGCAAAAGACGTTCCTCACACTGCCCAAGTTACCAGGACTAGTACGGGGGGTTTGAGGCCCCTCGGTGTAACCTGGCTCGACTGGTCAGTCCCACGCCGGGGAAGGATGCACGGCTTTGAAACTCGGTCATGTGCGACCATACCCATTAGACTAAGACTTCAAATGTTCAATATTCAATGCCCGACGCGTCGAAATAGCCCGCAACGTTTCTCACAACGGCCAGAGTCCTCAACGCATCGATCGATTACATAGCCAGACGCATTGAAAACGCGAGGCATCTCTCATGTGACCGGAAACAACACGGAAGTATCGGGACATCCAATTTGATCTCCGCGTGGGTCATCTCTGGGAATTCGTAGGGGATTTTGCCCGTCACATTCAACGTAAAGTATTACTGAGTAGTCTGAAGTTCTCTGAAAGGTTCCTCCAATGTGAGTAGTTGTTAAAACATGTACAGTAGAAAGTAAACAAGGAGAAAGCCATGAGAACTTGATATCTAAGCGCCCAACGAGATACGCCACCTTTAAATCCGATCGTGATCGAAAGCTGACAACGTTTCTCCTTACAGGAAAGGATCAAAATCTGAAATCTTAGTTGAAGGTCTTAGACTCTTAGGGATACATGGTTATATTAATTTAGATGGTCGAAGGATTAACAGCTGTGTATCCGCCATCGATGATGATTTCTTGACCATGAACATAGCCGCCTGCACGCGAAACGAGGTAAACGACCGTGCCTGCCATCTCTTGCCCACTAGAAAGTTTTTTCGTTCAGCGCTGTCTATATAAAACATAAGTGTAAGATTAGGCACTCACGTTCCAGCCCTCTTAGAGGGTACAGGCTGTACACCTTTCCCAACTTGGTCGACTTGCTCTGGTTTAATTTCGTCCAACGTCATTTCCGAGGCGTAAACACCGGGTGCAATCGAGTTCACGCGTACGGGTATATTTTTCAGCGCAAGTTCTGTTGAGAACATTTTGGTTAGATGAGTGGCCGCTGCTTTAGCGCTGTTGTAGCAAAACTAGTGCACAGTCATGGTCCATGTGAGCGTCACTCAAGAACCCATAAGCGCCAAGACATACATGTTCTTGAGCAAGTTTGATGACTCCGCTGATGCTCGTTATATTGATTACACTCGACCAGTACCCCGCCTCGTCTTCTGAGCCTCTTGCGAGTAGACCTAAGAAGGCATTGGTCACAAAAAATATGGATGCTGAGTTGATAGTATAGTGCTCCGCCCAGCCCTCGAAACTTTCGTTGCGAAATAGAGCCATCCCGACAGATTCAGCATTTCTATTTTCAGGTGCAGATGGATCGCTGAGGAATGGCGACCTTGGCCCAGTTTGTCCTGCGCTGACGAAGAGAAGAAGTGTGAACAGCGACAGTTTTGGTGGAATAGAGGCTTCTTACTTATTAACCAGGATATGTAATTTTCCCTCCTCCTCTTGGATAAACTTCTTTGCGGTTTCGATACTGGACTTGTCAGTCACGTCCATCTGCAATCTAATTACATCCACAACGAGATGATGTCATAGTACATTCATTATTGCGGGAGATCTAAAGGGCTCACGCTAAAATTTGGCCCCCAATTTGCTTATCCCACCCGGCAGCGACCTTCTCAAGAACTTCAAGACGTCGTCCAGTAATATAAACCTTTGCATTAGCGGCAGCCAACCCTTGTGCGATCATCAAACCGATACCCGTCCCGCCTCCGGTGACGAGGGCCACCCTTCCAGAGAGGTCGTTTGCGACATGAGGGCGATACGATTGTGGAGAAGACATTGTGATGAGAAAAGACAGAGTCGGATTTCCTTTTGGTAGCAAGGTATTTATTTCTCCGCATCCGGTGTAGAGTGTGTAGACCCGGGACACAAAACAGGTCAGCCATCGGTCCGAGCGGACCTATCTGTAGCCTCGGGCCAGGCTCAAAGCGTAAAAACATGGATTGAACATCGAGAGGCAGAAATGACTGGTAGTAAAGGACTGGTAGAAGCAATGAATGTATGATACATACGAGATCAAGAGAAATAGCGATATAGATACAGACGAAGAACAACGAGAGGAAGGGGGCAGACGGGCGTTACGCCTTACGACCACTTGGAAAATACTGTACATTAAGATGATCAATATGATAATGTCTGTGAGAAAGCTGTCCTTGCACACGGCTGATGGACCTCGCGATATAATCTCTCCCGATATAGTTGTTCACATTCAACACCTGCTCCGGTACACGGGACCTCTTGACCACAATTCTGGAGAGTTGTGGGAGAGAATGGATCATGGCGTGAATCATCCTGGGATCGTACCAGCCGTGTCCAATATAGACGTAGCGCAGATTGCGGGGGAGGGCATATACATAGAAAAATGACTTTAAACTGGGGAGGGAGTGGTTGGCGCGTCTCAGATCAATGAGGCGCAGAGAAGAAAGGAAGGGCGTTGACATGAGGGTGACGAGGTGTGCAAGTTCAAAAGGAATGTCGGATCCGTCAACCTTGAGCATAAATTGTCTCAGATGAGGGAGCGCTACGCGTTTGGGTCTGATGTCGGAACGTGGTGGAAGGCGGACGAGTTGCCCTCGAGGAAACAGGATTCGAAATTCAGTCAATCGGGCTGTCACTGTCAGAATGGAGATGACGTCGTGAACTGCTTGATGTCCGGTGGTAAATCCGTGGTGTGTATAGTCAAGGAATGTTAAATTGCCGAACAGCGATGGCATCCATGCCAATCTTAACCCGTCTACTGTCAATCGCCGCAAACGCGGGGAATAGGCAGAGAAGAGAAGAAATTCTTGGGTATCGTTATTGAATCGATACACAAGGGACAGCTCCTCCAGCTTGGGGGCCGGGACGACACAGCCAGCCAAGGCCGCCTTCCACAAGTAGGGAGAGACTTCTGCGAAGGATATATTCAGGGAGCGCCACTGGCGGATGTATGGGAGAGCCATCTGCATGTACCAATGTACCGAAAATGGGTTAAGATCTTGGGATCGTCGTGAACCTGATTGAGTTGTTCTCCAAGGGAGGAGTTGGATATCCAAAGAACAAGCTTGCGCACGACGAAGCCGTTCCCGCCACATGTGTTCTTGGGGGCTGAGGACAATACGGCGCCACAGAGCAGGCGTATGGAGAGCGATTTGCCGCCATGTGCCGCAGACGTGAGAGACGATTACCGGAAAGAATGTGTCCTGTTCAGAGGCGATGACGAAGATGAGGCACAAAATTTCAAGGGGGAGTCGATGGATGAAATGAATACGAGAAACATCTTCATGATGCAGTGGAATGCGTTGCAAATGGCGAGGTTGACTGATAACACGACGCCTTTGCGGGGGGACAATAGGACGGTCGGGAGAGGGATGGCTCCTGAAGACACTGGGGGACAATATTCCAGGAAACGGAATAGACGGACTGAGTGAGGGGGGTACTCACAAGGAACAGGATAGCTTGGACTTGAGGAAAGAGACGAAAGAACGAGTGAAGGCGAGCACGGAGGACGACATAGGCTACATGAGACGGGGACAAAAGAAGAGCAGGTCGGAGCAGGTTTTATGGGAGACTGTGGAATGGAGACATGACGCAGCGGGTCGGGGAAAGCAGCATCGGAGGAGACTCTCCAGGGTCCACCGAAATGTAAAGCGAGAGCTGTGCTGCCCCGTGCCATACCACACAAGAGAGACAAAAACAGACAACAGTCGCGTCCAAAACAGGAACGCGTATCCCTCCCCTTATGTCAGCATTCCTTCCCCGCTCACTCCCATGAATGAACCAGACTCCCTCGACGCCCTCGCCAACATTCTCGGCCTCGTGGCTGAAAAACCGTACGATGTCTCCGCACACGCCCAACACATTCGTTTGGCCCAATCCCTCCAGGCTGGCGCCCAGGACGCCATGGAGATGATGTCCCAGTTTATGGCTGCCGGGGACGAGGTCTGGTTGCCCCTGCTTCAGTCCAAGGAGCAGTCGGTGGATCTGGAAACGGAACAAGGCCTCGAGGAGTTGCTCGCTCTCTACAACCTTGCCGAGAATGATTATTTGTGTGAGTCAATGCCGCTCGAATTTTTGTGCCGCGCTCAATCTCATGCAGCGATTCCAATACTTCAGAAACATCTCCAGTTTCTCATTGAACGCCACGCCCTTTATACCTCTGAGGAACATCTGAGACCAGCGGCCCTTGGCAACCTCTTCTCATCTGCATGGACGCGAGAAGCTATCAATCGCGTGGTGAAGAAGGGAGAAGGACATCTGACTCTGGCAAGTCGTCCTTAATTCCTTCGGTGTAACTTTCTAATTTAAATTATAGAGCCATACACTTTGGGATATGCAGCGGGACTGGGAGATCGAGGTGCTTGAAGCGGCGCCCAAGTCTGAAAAGTGTGCCTCAATTCCTCTCCATAAATTTTGTTTGACGAAAGTCCTAGACAACTTTCAGTGGAATATGTGCAACAACTACATTTGGAGCGCCTTCGCCAACCACACTCCAGTGTGTAACCCGTGTCCTACTTGTACAACCCATGTTCTGACCTCCCATCTAGATATCGAACAAACTTTCCAATCATACTCGTCCTTCACTACTAATTACCTTCCGGCGCAGGATTACGAGGCTACTCTCGTTTCTGCCTCTAAAATCCGTACTCAAAGTATGCATAACTTTGACCGTCGAGAAAAGCTGGAGGCTGCCATTGTAAGTTTCCTGACTGTCATGCGAGTGGCTGTCTCTGACTCCTCCTTCCCGAAGACACAATCTGGTGGCGCGCTTGAAGCCTACAATCAGTACATTGGATACGAACGACGTGCAAAACGTCCCGACCTCATCGTTACCCGTGGAATTTACGAACGGGCCATTGCAGAAGCTGCCAAACGGAGGTTCGCTGGTGAGATTGGAGCCGAAGAGGCGCTTGGAATGTTTTGGGCAGGTTACTGCGATGCTATGGTGAGTGGAATAGTGACGCTTAAAGACTTTGTTCATCTATTCCCCAGCGGATACTGGTTCCTGGCCTCGACGTCGAATTGGAGACATGCAGACGAGCTGCAAGGAGTGTACCTGGCTCTGGAGAGGTCTGGGCAAGATATATCCGCCTTTTGGTAACTGTTATTTTTCCTTGGTTTTCCCCCTCCCTCTTGTTCTAAAGTGTTTGAAGGAAAGGTTATTCGCCTCCGAAGAGGCTCCAGAGGGACTGGAAACCGTTCCGGGTTCGTAGTATACTTATTTTCGTTATGAATTCTTGGAAGACTCATAGCGTACACAGAGATTTTTAACAAGGCTATTGATGCGAAAGTTGTACAAACCGACATCGAACAACTTGCCCCGCTCTTTCTTGCAAGAGCAGGATACGAGAAAAGGCTTTTAGAAGCCGGGGAAGAAGGTTTAAATTCAGTTTGCATTTTTCCAATGGACATCTGCCTGACGCCTTTATTCAGACGAAAACATTTTGCCGACACTCATCGGTGTCCTAGAGAGCGGCATCGAGATGGCTCATCCAGGTACGCTTCTTGTCACATTTTTCGACCCCTTCAATATAACCCACGAATAGCTTCAAAATCGATTGATCCTAAATTACGCCTGGAGAAATTCCTTGCTTCCACAGTAGGTTTTGCTTGATGAGTATCCATACATGTCTAAAAACGGGTCGTTTTCTGCAGTACGAAAATATTGGCATGCTTGATAGCGTGTTTGAAGTCTGGAAAGCAGCTGCTAAACATTCAAAGTCAAGCTATCAAGTTTGGCTGAATTATACCGATACCCTCATGTGAGTCCTTTTCCCAAAAGTGAAATTGCCCCATGTAATCGTTCAATCCCACAGTAAATATAAAAGAATTGATGAAGCTCGACAAGTCTTCACTGACGTTCACTCCAAGCAACTGGACTGGCCAGAAGCATTGTGGGAAGCATGGTTGTCATTCGAACATCTCCACGGATCCGTTGGTGACATCGAAACTGCTTTGGACAAAATTGAAAGTGCGCGTTATCAAACTAATATGAGGCGGGCCAAGGTCAGACTGCTTCAAATTCAGAGTCTTAAGAATATACTAACATCTGGGTTAGGACGCTGCAAAGGCTGCATATCAGAATATGCAAACAACCCAGGCCAATGTCGCGGTCGTCACAGCACCAATGCCAGATTTTGAGATGACTACGACCAACGTAGAAGCTTCAATGGAAGTTGATGAAATACAGCTAGAGAGAGGAACGAAACGCGGTGCGGAAGAGGAGTTTCCTTCGGAGTCTCATAAGAAAGCGCGAATCGGTAGGGTTGTGAACTTTTATTTATAAATTCATCTATTGATTTTGTGGTCTGGTATAGAGGAAAAGCGACCTCCACTCAAGCGGTCAGCCCTGATTTTCGTCTCTTGTTCATCTGTTTGCTGATAGTCTGATTACAGAGATCGGGAAAATTCAACTGTCTTTGTTGCCGATCTGCCGAAAGGTGTCACTGACGAAGACTTGAAAATGCTTTTCAAAGATGTATGCACCTACGCCCTCGTTGCTCTGTTAACTATAACAGCCTCTTCTGGCATTTAGTGTGGAAGCATTCGAGAAGTTAAAATCACACAGCTACCTCTGGCAATTGTCGCCACCGTGGAATTCTTTGAGTGGGTGAGTGCACAACCTCCCGATTTTGTGTCGTAATGCTGATTTGTTGACATTAGGACAATGTACCTGCAGCGTTGACCAAGGACAAGAAGCGAATACGTGACCAAGAAGTGTCTGTTCATATGGCTTGGAAATCGACCCTCTATGTCACCAATTTCCCCGAATCAGCCGACGATCCTTTTACACGAGACTTATTTGGCAAGGTATTACCGCCAATTTTCAATTCAACAGGTTTTTATTAATTGAATGTGGCCTTAGTATGGGACTATCTTCGATATACGGTGGCCAAGTAAGAAATTCAAGAACACGCGACGATTCTGTTACGTTCAGTACACATCTCCGGTTAGATCTCTTTTCTTGCTTTTATCTGTATCTTTACTAACATATTCCAGGATTCAGCGCAGAACGCTCTGGAATTGCATGGGCACGAACTTGAGCCAGGTCTTGCTTTGAACGTCTATATTTCAAACCCAGAGAGGAAAAAGGAAAGGACGGATCAAGATGCGAATGAGAAAGAGGTCTATATCGCTGGTCTGAGTAGATTCACCACCAAAGTCGATTTGGAAAAGCTTTTCTCTACAGTATGTTTGATCAACCTCCGTTGTATTGCTCTGCTGAGTTGTCATGGGTTATAGTATGGCCTTGTTAAGGATGTTAGAATAGCTCTTGAAGACAACGGGCATGCTAAAGGGTTTGCATTCGTGGAATTTGAAGAAGCTGTAGGTCGCCGAAATCTTTGACCTCTCGGCTTATTCTCATAGTTTTTGATCTAGAAAGATGCCCAGATGTCGTTGGCTGCTAATAATCACGAACTGAAAAAACGTAGGATCGCAGTGACGCTTGCTGACCCCCGTGTTCGTGCCCGACACAAGTAAGTGCTGTCATGCCCTATTTTCCATTAGAATTCGACTGAATTGTCACCAGGCCGGAAATTGGAATGAGCCGAGTCGCTGAGGCTCGAAACAGGTCTGTTCGTATTAAAAACCTTCCTCCAGCTACACAAGAGGGGCTATTGCAACAAGTCCTGGAAAAGATTGCGCCTGTTAAGCGCGTCGAAGTCTTCCTTGACAAACAGGAAGCTATTGTGGAGCTAGAGAACCCTGCGGTATGACAGATATTGCCATTGTTGTCAAATGGTCGCTCATGTAGTCATTCGAAAGGATGCTGGGAGGTTACTCCTAAGAACAGAACCTGTGATTTTTGCAGGAAATACATTGGAACTGAGTGAGAACATACCTATGACACGAGCATCAGGACCGTCTCCGCAGAACGAAGGGAATGCTTTCTTCAGCCAAGACGTCTTGGTCCCTCGAAACCGAAAGCAGGACTGGGTTTCAAAAAGTCAATGCCGGATTCTAAACCAGAGAACCTGGGGGCACCTGCAGCGTCTTCTTCCGGCGCTAAAGGTCAAGATGACTTCCGCAAGATGTTGAATAAGAGGTAGATAAAGGTCGTGTCATACACTGTATTTAGTCGAGTTAGTCAGGGCTCAATCACGTGACATTCTGTCATGATCCGTTAAACTCACTATAATTGATCCCGAAGTGGCGTCTACTCCTTAACATGTTACTGCATGGTCTATAACACTTACAACATTTGAAGTCAGTTGCATATTTTTTTCTTTTGCTATCTATCACATTGTATACATCAACATGGAAGTCGACTCTGAATATTCGGAGTCGTCAACAATAACCTTTGAATGGTCTCTCAAAGGTTTGAAGAATCTGTTTGACTCAACTAAAGGAGACAAGAAGTCAAAGGTCACCAAATCCGCTCATTTTGGAAACAATCGATGGCAGGTGAGTCTACCCTGACGTTATCGTCTTGCAGAGCTTATGATACATGGTCCAGATTCTGTTCTACGCCAACGCAGGTCAAACTAAAGATGGAGCAGAAGGTGGTGGTTATGTCAGCCTGTATCTTTCGTGCGAAGTGAGTGAATCCTCTACTCGTCAATCGATGTCTAATCGCCGATGTATAGCCTTCAGCGGAAGAAAAAGAGGTGTCGTTGGCGGATTCAGGAAGGTGCGTGTCTTGCTCGTTGTTGGGGCGGCAGCTTCAATGATGTTTACTGTCAGATGGGTTCGCGAAGGGATCTACAAATTCAGCTTCGAACTTCGCAGGTAACAATATTCTTGTCGATTTTTTTTGAAAGACCTTGTCAATTAATCCTTGTACAGTATCGGAAAGACTATCTTGTATAACTCGAAGGAAGCAAATAATCACATTCACATATAAGGTAAGCAGTTTTGCTGACAGACCTCGAAACAACTTAAACATTCCTCTAGACCGCCAACTGGGGATGGTGAAGAGATCCACCTATAGATCCAATATAAACTAACATGGGTGTTTTATAGGGCTCAATTTGCGCGAAGAGACAGTGTGTACTACGACTCACTATCTGTGAAGTCGCAAGATGCTTTTGTGATACTCTGCACAATATCGTCATCGCCATCAAAGCCGCCACCTTGGACTATTCCCCGGCAGCCGGTTCCTAAAGCGTTGCTTGACACGGTTGGAGAATTACTGGATAACCCAATTTATTCTGATGTACAATTTATCATCCCAAAAAGGGGGCGGAGTCTAAGCAACGGAAGAAAGATATGGGCATCGAAGAGACTTCTCCAAAGGACAGAGTACTTTCAAACCAGTTCGTCAGTCAATTTAAAGTGATTCCCATTGATCTAAACCCTTATCCCTTGCAGTGTTTAGTTCCAACTTTGCAGAAGGCTCTTCGGAAGGAGTGGACCTTTCGGAGACACCGCGTATAGCTATCCATGATGTTAATGCGCCCCTTCTCATTCGAATTTAATCTTGGACGAGTTTGAAGACTCGGACAACGAATACGACGACGAATCAAGTCGGCCATCGTCGGGTTCTATTAGGTCGGACGACTTTTCCATGCTTCTCCCCGATTCAAACTTGGAAGATTCAGACAGATTGGAGCCCGAAGGATTACAACCCACAGATTCTTGTGAGCATAGGGATAGCCCGCAGCCAAATCCCGTACCAGTCAACATAAGACAAGGAGAAGCCTTCTCGAACGCATCAAAGATGTTAATCGTGGTTCGAGATGCTGCTTATACCACATACCTTGCTATTCTGTATTACGTGAGTAAACTTCTGCCATTTACGGGTGGCAACGCTGAGACCTATGTAGATTTACACGGACAACATTGTTTTCGCACCTCTTTCTTCATCTTTTCTTACTGCGTCACACAGTACGACCATCACTCCCGCTGAGAGTGCTCCTTCCACTCCTTCGGAGGGATGTCAAATCCCTGGAGCAAGACGTTTCGCTCCTCGCGAACATTCGTCATCACGGGGGGAATGGATTAGAGATTGGATATCAAATAATCCCGGCAGACCTGCCCCATGCTCTGCCAAATCTGTCTACCGAATTGCAGACAGTTAGCTTTTTCCTTTTTTGTACGAGCATTCGCAAACAAACTCTGTGTTAGGGTTGGATCTACCTGAACTGAAGGAGCGCGCTGCTCAGGTATATAACCTCTTTTGTTTATATCCATTAAAGCATGTTGACCAGATTTATGACATTTAGCATATAATGAAATCCCTGACGGTAGAAAATATTGCATACGAAATTTTCTCCCCTTTTTCCTCTGCATTCGAGGCGATTCGCAAGGTTAGCAAGGTCTAATTCTTGGAAGATGGGACTGATATTTGACACAGCTGGAAGTGGACTTCTTCTTGACTCATTGGCATGAGATCCGTGCTTCAGAAACGATGAAGAATGTTTGGTTACAGATAAGAAACGGCAGACACCCTGGCTTTGAAGAAGGTTTAAAAGCTCTTAACCCCTTTATGATTAACTCACTGACTTTCTTAAATTAGTCTGGCCTATCATTGCGGGGAGTTTGGAGTTTCGGCCAAGCACATCAAGCGTATCTTCGACTCCAAAAAATGCTGATTTCCCGGCCTAATTTATCTGTTCTTCTTGTATAGTTGTCTGAATACTCTGATTCAAAATGTATAGGCTGTCCTCTTTTGATATGGTGCAGCCTCTGCTGGAATAAGTTCAGATCCAAGTCCAGTTTCAACTGCGGTCTTGGAACAGAAGAGTAGTATGTCTGGAATCCAGCTGCATCACCCATGGTTCCTTCATTGCAAGTTGTAGACTTAGTGTCGCAATCACCATCCTCAATAGCTTGGGTTTAGAAACTGTTGCAGATAATTTGTCTCAATAGAAAAATGAACTTTGTTGTTAATAATTATTGCTCAATTCAATGCCTGTGACTGAGGGATCTTCTGTTCCAGCAACACTGCTTCTTTTGCCCTTGCTGTCTTGCCAGAATCGGGCATGAAAGGACGCCAGAGGAGTGCCTGCTTTCACTGACTAATCAAGGGGTAATTAGGTGTCTGTAAACCACAGGTGTGGCTTTTGGAAAACGGCTGTGTACGTCCCAAGGCATGATTATGATTGCTTCGAGGATTCTCCGTTCGTCCAGGGTCCAAGAGGGCTCCGCGTACGCGATGGAATAGTAGTTGAAGATAGGTGAGTAGAGTATTGAAGCGCTGACGGAGTTTTCTCCAAAGCGCTCTCTAATCTGAAACTTGGATGGTCTCGGTCACCATATTTAGAACCTAATTTTTCACGGTTCCATTGTTTCTCCTGGTGCTGTTGCCATTCACTAAGTTGAGCGTAACTGTGTCGACTCTCCTCCACCGACACATCTGCTGGTACGAATAATTCCTGGCTTCCATATTCATCTCCCTGGTCTTGCAGTTCCGGTGGTGTTGTCCCTGGGATGCGATCTTCAGGTTGTGAGGGTATCCTATGCAAAAGGCCGAATCTTACAGGCGAAAGTCAATTATTCGCTCCGAATGCGAAGAAGGCACTCACCCAAAGACGCAACCCAAAAGGCCTTCGCCACCCCAATGCCTGTTAGGAATAAGAACGACTTCCCTCAGGGTGCTACACCAACATGAGCTACCTTGTAATGTCGGCTAGGGAAAACAACGTACTCGAAATCGTATGAATAAACATATACCCTAAGAGGTTTGTCGATGTGCTATTGAGATTGTTCATTGTAAGAAGGCACGGTAAGGAAGTGAACTCACGGCTTCGACTAGGTCATAAAAATCGTTCTCAGCGCTTAAAACACCTCCAGACCAACCTATGGACGATTAGCGAGAATGCTCGTTGAAAGCGCTAGACACCAACCTAGTATCCAATCACCCATCGGAACCAAACCCGCGCTCTCCGCAGGGCTGCCCTCAATCACGTCGAGTACGTGCCATACGTTGTCTGAAGCGGTCTCCGGCTGACACAGACGCATGCTCAGCCCGAGAAGTGAAGGTTGTAAGTTGGGTGAGGCCTTCTGCGATTCAGCTGGACTCAGTTGCTGCTGAGACCATATTCTTGAAGGCATTATAGGAACAACTATGGTCATGATGGTTTGGATTCATTTCAATAAAAATAGGCGCGATTTTACCTCTGGTTCGCTGGCTTTTGCTGTTCCACACCCACAGATTTAACGTGCGATTTTCATGACTTTCGACAATCTTCTCAAGTTCTGATGCATCGATAGCATTTTCGGATGACAATGACTCTCCTTCGAAGCCAACCACAAAGTCGAAAAATGGTTCAATGTTGGCCTGAAATGCGGGCGAGGATGGAGTAACTCGTAGAACATGTAGGCCTCGCGAAGGTGTTTGAGTATGAGAAGTCGACTGTCCAGCGCCCATGTGGACTTTCAAAGGCTGGATAGCAGGTAAGTTGAACAGTGTGGCCAATGGGCTGGAGACCTGCCTAGCCGAGGTTGGCCTTGTTGACTACCTTTCCTAAAGAGGAAAGTAAGCTTCCCAATTATGCTTGTTCCACTGATATTGGAGAGATGATGGTCTTCACATAAGTGATACTCGGAACATGTCCATGTAACCTATATATTCAATAGGGTAAGTGCCGTCTATTTTTTCGTTGTGAGGCGATCACCCATTCTTGGGAGTTTATCTACTTGTTCTAGATCTTGACTCGAAAATCATCTCCACTGGCATTCTTTTTGAAGACAGATACGCAACCGCTAAGCACCGTTCGCAACAAAATGTGGCTGCAGAAATTTACGAAACTAAAAACCCCAAAGGACCATACCTTTCTTCACTAGCCATCTTTCCGAAGAAAAAACGATAACAAGCCATTAGAGCTCTACCAAGTCTTGGGATACATTATGGTAATTCTCCGATTATATATCGGAGACTTCTTGTTCCTCGCACTCTAAAACTAAGCTTAAACGTTCATGTATGCAGGTCAGTTTTAATATCGATGTTTTACAGTTGTTAATTGCTGATTGAATTGACCCGTTCATTGAGTTCTGAGGTCCCGTCCATACCGCCAAGGCTTAATTTTATGAGCTGTTCCCCATTCCCAAAGGATATGTTTGTTAGTGCATCCTTACCTCTCGATCTGGAATCTCTTGGACATAGCCTGTTAATAGCTTCTTCCGGCTCGGCTACCCTCCGAGTCCCGTCGTTTTCAAACACATACCACAGATCTTGAAACGTTGTACAGTCACTTTCACCCGGTTGTCAGTGTTCAGAGTGTTAACCGATATCTTGCTTGTCCTCTATAATTGATGACTTTTAATGAACATTTTGCATCTTCCTGTGGCCGAATAAGTAAACGATTGTTTAGTATAGGACACTTTAATCTTTTCATGCAGGACGCTCCATCCTTGGCTCCATCAGTGATGGTCACTGGCAGAGAATTTCTAGGGCCAGAATCTGCACCAGTTTAGGTTAATTTATTGAGATCCTAGAGATGGAAATTGTTAACATCGTAGAGTGCTCGAGGTGAGCCTCCTATCCAGAAAAGGATTCCATAGAATATATACTACCTCAAGACTTCTTCCAACTGTCTGTTTCTGTTCCACAATTATATACAGTGTATTCTGTAAACACTCAACCAAAGTCTCTCCGTACATCAGCTTTACAGCGGTAGGCATTTCTATACTGTCCACGTACTTAAAAACCGTGTACCCGTGGCTTTCGATGCGGTATCAATAAATAAGCCTCGTCAGGCTCTCCGGAAAAGTCTTGCGTAGGTCCACCGTGCTCCACTTCAACGGGCTTGACGTGCATCGGACTTTGGGGTTTTATAATTAGCGTTTTCGAGGGTGATTTGGTTCACGTGGCACAAGGTGGAAAAGATGAAATGGAGGGAGAGGAGAGAGCCGCGGAACACTCCAAAACTACTCTCCATGGTTCTTTCCGGACTTGACAAAAAAAGCCGCTTACCGCTTAGAGTAGCATTCAGATGAGGTATTTGATCAGATCAAAAACAAAGTAAGAAGACGAAGGGAAAAGTGCGCCAGCAGGTTGGGTCCGGGATTTAACCGATTCAAGTCGTTGTAGTGTGAACTGACATGTTCTCGTGACGTCGGGCCATGTTGAGCAGCCATGCGCAAAGTCATCTCTCTCTAGTTTCTTCAAGAGTGTGGTTGTCCTGATGCAGCTGGATATAAATTATTGAAAGAAGTTTTTGAGTTTCGAAAGCGCCCGAATTGTAAACAACTTGCCACGGGACAACAAACAGACAATCAGCTCAAAACGACGGGGGTCGACAGAAATCCAAGCCTTCACTACCCCACATCTCCCTTGTATCTAAAATACGTTTTCCTCCACACGATCATGCCTGCAGCTCGACCAAAGAAAGAGAACATTTCAGCCACGCCCCCTTCCGACGATGGTCATCTCAAGGAATCTCTCTCCGAAAACAGCAAGAGCAAGAGAAAGTACGTCCTGTTTCTCCGAATTTTCTCCGCCCACCTTTCAACCGCGACTCGCCCTTCTTCGCCCCGCACTCCCCACATAGCTTCTCCCCCGCATTTCCCTTCTTCCTCCTCGTCTAAACTCTTATTCTCCATGTTATTTTCTTTCATTTTCAAGTAATCGCCAATGCTGACCTCTTTCTTTTTCATCTCCTAGGAGGCAATCACAAAGTCTGCCTTTTTTCGCTTTCTACCCCTTTCCGAAACTTATTTTTCACCTTAGGTTGCGATGCTTGCAGAGCACGCAAGGTTCGGTGCGCTAGGGAGAATCCAGACGACCCGAAGCAGTCATGCAAGCATTGCATAACTCTGGGCATTCCATGTACATACGATTATCAGCCCAAAAAGCGAGGGCCACCCAATCTGTACGTTGCACTCTCAAACTCTCTGGTTTACCTCTTGATAAAAATTTCAGGTATCTGAGACGGCTTCAGGAGGCGGCAGCAGCAGCAGCAGGTCAGCAACCTCAGTCAGACAGTCCGCCAGATTTGGACATCTCATCCTCACCTATCTCTACTATTGCGAGTCCACCTCAGAGCATGGTATCCCCAAGCATTGGATCTAAGAGTCCCCCATCCTTCCTTGAGCCTGCTCTTAACCAATTGCCTTCTGTTCCATCCGTTCCGATCCCTCCTTCCCGGTATCCAATTGCGGCAGACACCTACCATAGTCATTACTCCCAGCAAAACAGTGTGCCTTCCTCTTCCTACAATGGTTCAAGATCAGATACGGGCGCTAACGGACATAATCATATCCATTCACATTCACAACCGAAAGTCGAAGAACAGTCGTATTCGTCATCGCCATCAGACTCATTCAGCACCTACCCTCTCTATAACTGGTCATATAAGCAACACCAACTCCTTCCTGCCCCTGTACCTACAACTGTTCCTCCGCTTTCTTATTATTATCGGCCTCGACGACTGGAAGAGATTGCACCTAGGGACACCATCTCTTTGATTATTGCTCTTTTCTTTGACTTTGTATACCCACTTACTCCCTGCATCCACAAGCCATCGTTCATGTCCGATTTGCATGCTCGACGAGAGGAAAGAGATCCCCTTTTCTTCGCTCTTGTCATGTCTACCGTGGCTTCTACACTGGTCCAGGTTCCTCGGTCATATTTGCCCATGGAGCGACCAGTTGTCAGAAAATTGGCACAAGTACGTCCATCTTCTAGGACATTAATCCTCCTTCTTAACTGTCTTTTTAGACCGCTCACGAGGCCAGTCGGCATATTACGATTGCATCTTACGACCCCCCGACATCAATGCACGTCGTCATTCGATACTTGTTCGTATCTGTAACTTGACTTTATCACTCAATCTTACTTACCCCTCTAGTGACTGCATATATCATTTTTGCGAGGGACATGACGCTACACAACATGCTGCATTTGGAGAGGCAGCGCATATTGCAGTAACGCTTCGTATGCATGAAGAGCTTTCCTATGACGGACTAGATCCGGTTGAGTGCGAAGTCCGGCGGCGTATTTTCTGGCTTTTATTTGGAGGTAGTCTTCTACTCCACTCGCTGAAAAGCCTATTTTCTGATTTTTTTTGCCTCTTTAGCCGACAAATCTATGTCGATTCTTCTCGGTCGACCGATATGTCTGCGCGACGAAGATTGTACAGTTCACTTCCCGAAAGAGTTGGATGACGAGTAGTATGTCATTTTTATCCGATATTTCACCGTCTACATGATGTAACTCAAAATCTTTGATGATATCTAGTATCACTCCCAGTGCATATTTGCCGCAACCTCATGGAAAAACTGCCATTGTTTCGGGCCTCAACTATACATCAAGAATTTTCGCTCTGTTAGGCGAGATTCTCGTCCGTATCCGTGTTGATAAGCGATCGCCGCCTCAAGGACAATTTGCGACTGCCAGATTGGAAGAGGTTCAATCCCTTCAGGCTAGAATATTAACCGCCTTGAGTCACGCGCCAGAACCTTTGCGGTTGAAACAAACGCAAAGTCAACCTAATGTATCCCCGGAATACGGTGGTGCGGGCTTCCGTCAGGCCACTTTCGCTGAAGTCAAAGACTTCTTCGATAATCCCAATGCGTCTCGAGCAAATGCTCTGAATCCTTTCCTTGTGATGCAAGCCAACCTTTATGTCACTCAGGTGCATTCTTTCTTCCCCTTATAATGCATTTTCAGTTAACCTCTTCGCGTTATAACAGCAACTCGTCCGATTCGTCATCGAGCAATATCGAGATGAACTTCTCATGTCTCTCCAGGGTAACCTCGACGAACATCAAGTTGCCGAAGATCGAGAAGCTGTTGCCAGCGATCTTTTGAATATACTACATAGGTAGTCTTAAACTGCGATTCAAACGATTTGTCGATATTGACAATCCTGCTTACAGTATTCCGATCCAGTCCATCGCTACCAATGGCCCAAGCTTGGTGAGTCAATAGCATCTTTTGGTCAAGCCACGTAGTTAAATTTCTTCAAAGGTGCACAAAGTCAGATTTGTGGCATCAACACTACTAGACGCAGTGCGAAAAGCTGAAACCGCTCCTGCCTCCGCTGCTCGTGCACACGCTTTTCTCTGTAAGATAACTTTGCTACTTTGTTTTGGTTTCGGCCGGCTAAGCCGTCTTGACAGGGGACTTTCTTAGCATCCTTTCTGAAATCGAAAGGAATTACTTGTGAGTATTATTTCATTCTGGGGATGGTGATTTTCTCAACATTGTTGGTTTTATGAAAGATTGGACGATGACAGAGACGGCACTTCTAGCGGGGATGGCATGATGGTATGATACGACGAGGCTTGTTTCAGACACTGCGCCTATTTTTATTATTTGCACAATTGCCGCAAAACCTCATAGCCAAAGCCTAACTAATGTCGTCCTATTAGTATACCCGCTTCCCATTCTGTATTGCCGTCGTATACTGTTTCTCAACTGTAGCACCCAAGAAACAATCTTCTAGTATTTACTCATCATTATCATAAAACACTGTATCTCATAAATGTAACACGAACGACCGGCGGATGCCGACAAACCTAACAGAGCTCTTCAACTCTCTTTTTACTCTGTGAGTCTCTTGGACATCTAATTTTTGACCCAGAGCCTTTTAGTAGTATCCTTCCCTGTTGAACCCGAATCGAGGAAGTCTTTCAATGACCAACCAAAGCGACGTCAGTGCAGACGGCAAAGCAGCCATGGATCTCACAGAGGAAGAGGCGACACGATATGACAGGCAAATGAGACTTTGGGGTATAGAGGCCCAGCAAAGGTGCCGAAGATATCCTTACTCTTCATCATTGGTTCACAGTTCATTGTGTAGGATGAGAAATGCCACAATTTTGGTGGTACGCCTGAGAGGTGTCGCTACGGAGGCTATCAAAAACATGGTACTCGCCGGTATTGGCAAATTGGTGGTGGTGGACGAGGAAAACGTTCACGAGGAGGACCTTGGAGCGGGATTCTTCTTCAGAGATGCCGATGTGGGCCACAAAGTAAGCCATCTCAACATTATTCGGATATATAATGGTAATTTCTCGGTTGTCGTTTGAAACAGAGACTTGACACCGCTAAATCAAGAATCGAGAGCCTCAATCCCCTTGTGACCGTGGATACAATAACAGATATATCAACTTCGGACGCCCAACGGCTTGAACCCATTATCCAAGAAGTAGATCTCGTGTGTGTAACAGACGCTAGTCGAGACGAACTTGTGAGCGATCATATCACTCTGGTCGCTTGTTACTCATCGCAAAGAAAGATTAGCATTAATGAGATTTGTCGAAGACACCAAAAGCCATTTTATGCCGGAGGCACTTATGGATTGATTGGTTACATTTTTTGCGATCTTTTGAGTCACGAATACCTCGCCCCGTGAGATGATTATTTCCGCGTAATGTCAGAAATATCTAACCACCGTCTAATTTTTATTTTAGAGATCGAACTGCCTCAAAGGAACAGCCAAAGACAGTGAAAACAATTGCTGTCTACCCACCTCTGGCCTCGTCGCTCCGCCATCGATGGTCCGGCCTTACAAAGAGGCAGACAAAGGAAGTTAACCCAGCTCTTTATTTCGCTGTGATAGGTGAGTTAAGCCCTGTTTTTTTGGTGCAGTCTCACCTCTTTTGCAGCTATCTGGCAATTTCAGTCCCAGCGAGGACACTTACCAGATGACATCAACCAGGCTGACGACCTTGAGAAGATCTGTAACTCGCTGATTACGGAGGCAGACGTGAACAAACAAGTTCTTGCGGCTGAACCTCGACAATTCGTTGAGTATGAAAACCTTTGCTACGAGAAAAGAAAGGATTTGACATTCCCTTTTTCAGATCCTTATCGACAACTGCCAAGCATGAGTTCTCTCCTGTCTGTGCAATACTGGGTGGTATGCTGGCGCAGGACATCCTGAAAGCACTTGGTGGTCGCGAGCCTCCAATAGCCAATTTCTTTGTTTTCGACGGCAACACTGGAGGGGGAACCGTCTGTCGACTTAACATGCCATAAAATAACGCCACTTGCTTGCTGTAACACACTTTCTGCTAATCGCAAGCGTTTATTTGTCATTTTCGTGCTGTCTTTCAAATCGCCTGGAGCAAGGCATCTGGTTAACTTGCCGTAGGTAAGTGTTCCTTTTAGGCTTTGAGATTAGGTTGGTTTTAAAGACGGCCCGATTTAGCATCCCCTGAATCATCTTCCAAGCCGACCAGAAGTTTCTCCGATGAGACGGTCTAACCAGTGGGAACCTTTTGCAAGCTTGACATGGTTATCTCACGGGCAATTTCTCTCCTTTCCTGGGTCATGAGTGGAATATAGGACACGAAGCTTCACAGTCGGTTCTCCAGGTTACAGATTGAAAGATTTAGCTGTCTATCGTGCTGTTGGTCAGTACTGGTTCATAGCGAATTTTCTTGATATGTTCTGTGCAAGTGCGGATTGCTGCGATTTTTTCGGACCAAACAAGATAACCTATGGCAGTTGCCTCAAAGCCTCGCAAGTCCCATTCCTGCCTACGTCAAATTGTTTTCAACTTCTATGGATCTTCATCTACAGGCTTGTGAGCTCCGTATTTTATCCGGACGATTGCAGAGCAATGCTATATAGTTTGACTATTTTATGTCACGGGAATGCACCCCGATATGATTCCCCGACGCGCATTGACCTTTTTAGAATATAGGTCGGCTGGATCATGGAGATCGAAGCAGTAACAGAACCTTCCGACGTCGCTGGATTGGTTAGTGTCTTCGACTTTTCGAAGGCTCCGACCCAAGGAAGTTAAACGGAAAATGTTCAGATTGGATTTCCCCACACGGAGATAACAGATTCGGTTTCTATGCTATGTTAAGAATCGCCACCCCAGGGCCAAAGTCGAAGAGGCTTATTCCCCCGCAATCCCTGCATTGGTTCTATGTAGTTCATCCGGATATTTTCCTTAAATATTGTAATTACTTACCTCATCGTAAGTGATCATGCCTTTTACGGAATGCAATAACATGAATTAAATCCCCGAGTACAGGTGATACTATCATAATACTATGTGCCCGGCGTGGTTTGGAAGCACAAAATTGTTGTATCGTTCCGGGTAATAGTTCAAGCACGCACGCTTTTCACTCTTTGAACCAGAGTTTCAATGGTGGCTATCTTACATCCAACTGCATCGCACACGAATGATGACAGCACTGGTAAGCAAAAAGCCTGCGTTCCTCTCCTACCCGGCTACAGTAGGGCGGTCTGACCAGTTTTGTTAATCACCAGCGTCACTACCTGGAACTAGCCAAGTTATAGTTTGCTACGAATGCTACTTCAAGTTCCGATGTGATTTGTTAAGCATGGCTTCCATTTATGTCTCATCTACGTGGATAGCTACTCTGCTTTGGTCACAGAGTATAACTACGTCGCTTACCTGAATTTAGCACTTCTGAAAGGAAAAAGCTCGGGTGTAGCTAAGATTTTGTTTGTCGGCGTTTTTCGTTCCGGGAACTGGTACTGAAGAAGGATACAAGCTTCTTTTTAGGTCCCTTTTACCACTTTGGGAATATTCGGTCAGATCTTGGAGTGGATCTGGATGGACCACAAAACACAACTATCTGCCCATCTTTTGGCCAGCCGATAGAATGACAAGATGAAGAAGTCATTTGAACAGTTGTCCTGAACCTCAGAGTGATACTTTATGTGCACGATTTTCTAGACTAGGGGAAATTCCTGGGATGTTACCTAGGATTCAGTGCTACCGAAATTTCGCGTATACGAATTCAAAAGCTGATGACCACTTCCAATTTTCTGGATTCCAGTGTAATAAATAGCTACACGGTGACTCTTCAAATTAATGTATGATTTTCGAGTCCTCCATTCAAGTACAAACTCCGCGATACTCAGGCTGCGGAGAAGAGCTTTGGGCCATCCACTAAGGCTTCAAGGTATCTGACTTGAGTCAATGACTTCCGCAAAGATCTGAATGCAGTTCACTGTTTTTAACGGCGAAATTGCCATCGTGTTGAAACCTAAAGCCAAAGTGGTCTGGTCGGGATTTAGTCTCCCAGATAATCACGACATTTTGTGATTGTATTTGTTGCCAAAAAAAGAAATTATCACTCGCTTTGTAAGTTTTGATCTGGATGGCCAAGTTCCCATTTCAGCGACCTGTTGACCTTCAATCTTCAAATTCCAAGGCCTTGAGTCTGCGTTGAATTACGCCCATCTTCAGCTACATTCAGCAAGCCTCAGCAAACTCCTGGTGCGCATTGAGCGTTGGTTATTGATCGAGCGTTGATCTGTGAGTACTAACATAATGCGGAGAATTTAGACCAGCTCTCCGAGTCGTAGACTTGGGTAGATTGTTTCCCGTCCCCTCTGGATATCAAGGGAACGCAAACACACACACCGTTAAATTTGAGATCTGGTATACCATCTGCCCGCACTGCCTTGAAGTACTCTGTACTTCAAGCTTCAAGTCCTCTGTGGCGCACTATATCTGAACAAAGTCAATCAAGCCCGGACACCGTTTTATCTGACGCTGAAGCTCCCCGGCCCGCCCCCATTGACCGAAACTACAACCATCACTGGACTGGTAGGATAAGTGGAATCTCTTATGAGCACAACCAAAGGGCTAGAGTTTGACTGCGTTGTCATCGGCTCTGGGCACGCCGGGAGCTGTGCTGCTCTTGCTGCTGTTGATGCTGGGTGTAAACAAGGTTAGCCTTCACTGTCATACTTTTCTTTTCGAAGGTAAACACAGGCCTGACATCGGAGGATTGTGGATGGTCAGTCGATGTGCGGTGGATATAAGTTTCTTGCCTTTCGCCCATCGAGGTCACATCTGTCTCGGCACAACCTATCATCCATGCTCGATGCCCGATGTGTCCTCTTGAAAAATGCTTCAGCTGGATTCAAGTTGCAATTTGCGGTTGGACGGTCAGAATGGACGCAGTGTGAGATCGGAGGCTGTCAGAGTCGCGCCTGACCTTGTCATTGGTCTGCTTCATGCAGGGTACCCATCGCCCTGCTATACACTCCAAAACGAATGCCTCGGCAGTCGCGCGTGTTGTCGCGCTTGGTCTTAGTCTTGGTTCTCATGGTTGCAATGGGCGGGCCGGGCGGGCCGTAACTAAGGACACTCCTTTTTCATTTCCTGCTTTAAACTTTTCAAGGTCTAGAATGCTGAAAAAAATGTTTCCCTACCTATACCGCAACCGCGATGTTTGCCGGATTCGTCACGCTCTTCCAATCATCTCGGCTTTCCCGAACGGACCTCGAAACTCGTCAATTTCAATACATTCTGCTTCCAAATCGGCACTTTCATATTCACCTATACTTAACCAAAACTTACCCACCTCCTGGGGCCTGACCGGCTGTCCGCTGGAAAACTAACTTCTTCTGGTCTCCTTGGCCTCCTTTGGGCTTCCCCGCGTTGCATGGAATGATTTGCTTCCGTCAACGCTAAATATAACTTTCGCTTGGCTCATCGGTCGCGTGGCACAGTGCTCATGATCGACAAGTGCCCCGAAGCATGGTTGGGCGGGAATGGGTATTTCACCGCAGGCGCGCATCGCACGGTGCATGGAGGGCTAAACGACTTGCTGTCACTCCTCGCCACGCCACCTTCTGAGAGCGAGGTGGAAAGGATCGATGTGGACCCGTATACTGACGCAGAATTCGCTGCTGACATCCAAAGGCTGGGTTCGGGCCGAGCCAATGTTGATCTGGTGGAGGCGCTAGTGCACAACTCCAGGGATGCAATTGGATGGTTGAGAGAGAGGGTAGGGGTTGAATTTATGCTCTCATTTAACCGTCAGGCGTATGAGGTGGAAGGGAGAATAAAATTTTGGGGCGGGATGGCGCTGAGCGTGAAAGAAGGGGGGAAGGGACTGATGATGACCCATCAAAAAGCCTTGACAGAAGCAGGAGTAGAGGTCTGGTCTGAAGCGAGGGCGGTCGAGTTGACGATGGAGAGCGGATCCGCCAGCAAAGCGATCTCTGGTATCTATATAGAACGGAAAGGGCGAAAATCGCTGATCAAGACTCGCTCGGTAATACTTGCTGCTGGAGGATTCGAGGCAAGTCCAGAGAAGAGAATCAAGTACTTGGGAAAGGAATGGGGGAACGCGAAGGTAAACAATTATATTTACTGACGCGTTTGACACTAATGGTAGTCTGCCTAGGTACGGGGAACGCCGTATAACACGGGCGATGGGTTTGACCTCGCGAGTTCTGTGGGTGCAAGGATGGCGGGAGATTGGAAAGGCTGCCATAGTACGGCATGGGACGCGAATGCACCATCTGACGGTGGAGAAAGAGAATTGACGAATCAATACACTAAATCCGGGTATCCACTGGGCATTATGGTGAACATGGATGGTCGCCGTTTTGTGAATGAAGGAGAAGATTTCCGGAATTATACCTACGCGAAATTTGGAAGAGCGATCCTGCAACAGCCTGGTGGCCGTGCCTTCCAGGTGTGGGATAGAAAGGTGTTGAATCATCTGAGGAAAGAGGAATATGGCGATGACGTGGTGAAAAAGGCTTGGGCGGGTAGCATCGAGGAGCTGGCTGATAAACTTGGGTATCCAGAATGGGGCCTAGAAAATAAGGCACAGTTTGTGGAGACAATTCGAGAATTCAACGATGCGGTGAGGAAGGGCGTTGCCCCTGGGCGGGAGTGGAACCCAGCGACGAAGGATGGACTGTCGACTGAGGGGTTGGCGATACCAAAGACAAACTGGGCACTGACGATCGAGGAGCCAGAGTTGATGGCTGTGAAAGTGGGATGCGGAATCACGTTCACCTTTGGTGGGCTTGCCATCGACGCAGAGACGGCAGGAGTGGTGTCTGCTGCCACTGGGGAAGTGATCCCAGGGCTGTTCTGCACGGGAGAGATGGTCGGCGGGTTGTTCTACGGGAACTACCCAGGAGGCAGTGGTTTGACGGCTGGCGCGGTTTTCGGACGCAAGGCAGGAAGGGCGGCAGGCGAGCTGATGTCGTGACGTCATTCATATTGTATAATAGCCTTTCATCATCCTCCTCATCCACTCATTCGCACCATGACTTTGGAAGACGTCCTCACCCACCCCGACGTCCTCCGCCATGATTCTGAGAATACTGTGACCCAAGACCATCATGTCCACTACTCGGATCCTGTACAACCAGAACACAGCACACTGCGCCCGGAACACACGTCCAAATCCCTCTCACGAATCTCCGCTTTCAAAACCCCCCCAGATTCACCTTCAGCCAGAACCGGTCCACCCCGCTCCTTCTCTTTTGCCTATGGCCTCCAGGGTTCCCCTTCTGTTGCACAAGCCACTGGTTACTTTGACCAACAGATTGACACATCGCTCATAGACGACTCCGACCTTGATTTCTCTAAAAACGGCAGCGCCTTCCGTGGTGCCTTTGAGTATCCTATCGCTCCCGAACTGCAAGATCGCAAGGGGAAGCGCCGGCAGACTCAACGCAGTTCATCAGAGGATAGCTGGAATATCAACCCCATGAAATGGTTCCAGGAATCACCCAAGGAGGAAAAACCAACAATGGACTTCCAGATCTTGACCCCTGCCGCGCCAAACTCGCCGATGCTCGAAGCAGGACCATCCCATGACGAGCAACGGACTGAACGGCCTACCACATCTGGATCTGAGGATGCGGCAGACGAACAGCCCTTAACTTTTTTCCGTCGTCCCAGACGAGGTGATTCAGCGAAAGCATCCAATCCGCCCACAGCTGCCAGCAAGGCTGCCGCTCTGCGCCGCGCATTTTCTGTACCTCATCCTCGTGCGAATCCCGAGAGCAAGGATAAAGAAAAGACCGAAGAAAAGGACAAAGATAAAGAGCTCACAGCCGGGACTGTAAAATGGTCCAAGCTGCGTTCCCTACTCCCCCATATCGTGCACCAAAATGAAACTATTCTCCCAGGACCCTCCGCGGTGACCTCGCAGGCCGTCAATATAACCGACGAGCTAATTACTGGTGGGCTATCTACGCTCATGCTCCGGTTGTGGTTGGAGAGGGATGAAAAGGGACACCGGAGGGTTCCCATTCTATTCCATCGTCTGCGAATCCGTGTCAGCGATAGCTTGCATCCCATGCACCAGCAAAAGTCTGTATTTCGCGTTGAATGCGAATATGCGAACGGAGCGGCGCGGTGGGTCGTTTATCGTGAATTGAGGGACTTTGTTTCGCTGCATGCCCATTACACTGTCTCCAATGTGTATAACCGGAACGTGGATAAAATGCCCGAGTTTCCTACGACTAGCATCCCGTACTTCAAGTTTTTGTCGAGCGAAAAGGGCAGCAAAGTTGACAAAAGCGATTTTGCACGACTGCAGAGAGAATCTTTAGAAAACTATCTTATTAGTCTCATTCGTGCCGTCGTAAGTCTTGGTGTCTCGGGAAGGTTTTATGCAATCTACTGATAAACTTTTTGTTGTAGATGTTTCATCCATCGTCAAACCGACTTGCTGGTTTTCTTGAGATCAGCGCCTTGTCAATAGCCTTGGCTCGGTCAGGCGGTGCCCAATATAAAGGTGGTTTCCTAAGGATTGAGGCAAGTGGGACTGGAGGTGGTGGCTTCGGGCGCAAGTCTACTGGTTGGAAAGAGCGGAAAGACTCCAAGTGGTGTGCCGTTCGAGAGAGCTACCTCGTGGTAGTCGAAGAACCAGGGGAAGTGAGAGCTGCTCCACATCGCTTGCGGCGACAAGAGGAAACTGACTCAATCTTAGCTTGCCGTATGGGATGTTTTTCTCCTCGACACCGAGTTTGTCATTGAGCGACCAAAGCGGTATTATCGACAGGGCTTTGGAAATCTGCTGCACCACGAAAAGGCAGGGACGGAGCAACAACAGGAATTCGAAAGTAAGAAGCAGGAAAGTCATCACCGCCAGCAGCCTACCTCCCGGTCATTGCCTGCACCAAACCGTCTGTCCCGTGCAGACGCGGACCGACGGTCGGTAATCGGTTCAATCAAGTCAAGTGTGTCCAAGATATTTCACATGGACTCCGCTCATGCTGCCAACGGGAAGACCCAGACGCATGCAGGGTCGGAGAGCGACGGTGATGCTGATCTGAGCGACACAGCGTCGTCGATAAACTCGACAGCTCCGTCGCTGCCCACCACTCCTCCCATGCTTGACCCATCAACGAACACCAACCCTTTGCAAGTCTACAAGGGCAGTGACAGAGAACGTAAAGACGGGCTTGGTGAGGGACATAAGACAAAAAAGATAAAGGAAGGCATCAAGAAGGCCTCTGGCGACGTCTCGAAACACACGTTTTACATCGTGAATTCGCAGATGAGATTGAAGCTTTTCGCTCGAAACGAAGTATGTCGCATTGACTCTGTTTGCTACGTAATTGTTAAATCCTGTTTGGGTAGCGTCAAATGCTGCAATTTATAACTGCGCTGGAAAAGACGGCTGCTGCGTCCCCTTACGTGGGCAGCAATCGATTCGATAGCTTTGCTCCCATTCGACTGAACGTTGCGGCTCAATGGCTTGTTGACGGGGTCAGTACTCTATTTTATCCTACTTTCTTTGTTGAACCTTTCCGTATCCCAATAGCGCGATTATTTTTGGAACCTTTCTCGGGCCTTACTCCTTGCAAGGGAGAGCATTTACATCCACGATTGGTGGCTTTCTCCGGGTGAGCTTCATTTCTTACAGTTTCAGTCTCGTTTGACACTCCCTAACACGCTTTAATTTCTCAACCATTTCTCTTTCGTTGAATTGAATTGTTTTTATTACCAATACGCATGTGGAAGAACTACAAATGCGTCGCCCAAACAAGGATAAATACCGGCTAGACAACCTGCTGGAGAGAAAGGCGAAAGAAGGGGTCAAAGTCTATGTTATTCTCTAGTAAGACTTTTCTATGTCGTGTGGTTGGCGGCACTTTTTCATGTCTTCTTTTCTGTGTAGTCAAGAAGTCTCGAATCGTACCACTCCAACAGATAGCAAGTATGTGAATCTTAGTTGCTATCGATTGAAATTAGTACAACATAGGAAGAACACTGACAGACATTTCATTCTCTTCCTTCCATTTAGTTATGCGAAGCAGCGATTAATTGGATTGCATCCAAACGTTATGGTGCAGAGATCACCTTCGCACTTCCAGACGGGAACATTTTACTGGGCTCATGTGGGTTTTTATATTCTTTTAGCATATGCCGCACTCAGAATTGCAGCTGACCTATTCACACTTTTTTATCTTGTTTCCTCGGTTTCTGTAGCACGAGAAGATGTGTGTCATCGACCAGACAATTGCATTCATGGGTGGATTAGATCTTTGCTTCGGAAGGTGATTCGCAGGTCTTAACTGTTTTTGAAAGCCATCGGATTCTAATTGGGCAAATTAGGTGGGACACGCCGCAACATGTCCTAACAGACGATACCGCCGACACTGATAGATCAGAAATATGGCCTGGTACGTGAGACGATCTTGTGGCGGTGTGCAATGGATGATTTCCCCTTCCTTTCCATCCACAGGCAAGGACTACAGCAATCCTCGGTTGTCTGATTTCTACAACCTTAACAAACCCGAAGAGGACATGTACGACCGCACCAAGGTACCAAGGATGCCTTGGTACGTCGAATTTGGGCATATTTTCCTATACTCTATCTATACCTTACCTCTGACGGTCTTTAAAGGCATGATGTCTCAATGCAGATTGTTGGACAACCAGCGCGCGACTTGGCACGTCATTTCGTGCAGAGGCGAGTTGCAGTCACATGCTGCGCATTTCTCAAGGATGCATTTATACTGACACTATCTTCATTTCTTTCTTGCAACGGCTAAAGATGGAACTATCTGCTGAGAATAAAGGTCCGTTTTAATGTCGGGCTTGCCGCAACTATCGGGATGCCCTGGAGATGGTACTGATTCACGATCTTTTCATCTACCCAACAGAATCATTCGAGGGTCATGCCCTTCCTATTGCCCCCGCCTGAATTCAGGCCAGGAGAGCTGACACAGATGGGACTGACGGGGACCTGTGAGCTCCAAATCTGTCGCTCTGCAGGACCATGGTCGCTCGGCACCCCGGGCAGGATTGAACATTCAATCCAAAATGCATATCTTAAAGGTCCGTTCTCCCGCGAAACTCTTCCTTGGCACGTTTCTCACATCAACCCAATCGCATTGGTTATCGCTATTTTCTACCTTGCCTCGTAATTCCGTGGAGTGCAGCGATTCAAATGTCCGAGCACTTTGTTTACATCGAAAACCAGTTCTTCATCACATCGTAAGCTCTGGTTCCTGTGCTCTTGCCTTCGACGCGAAACTTGATACTTACATTATCAACCCCTATTTTTGTCATTGACTCAACAGCACTGTGGTTAATGATGTCAAGGTGGAGAATAATATTGGGGACGCCATCGTTCATCGAATCCTGCGGGCGCACCGAGATCGATCTCCGTGGAAATGCTGTATATTAATCCCCCTCTTACCCGGCTTCACCTTTCCCGTTGATCACAGTGACGCAAGTGCAGTGTGTTTTTCTTATACCTCCGATTCTCGCGCAGGAAGTGAAAATAGATTCGTTTTAGATTCGGATAATCCTAGAGTGTCAGAACAGGACCATTGCACGAGGGCCAAATTCTATATTCTCCCGACTCCGGAAGGAAGGCATAGATGTATGAAACTTTAACTCTCGAAGCCACGCACTGACCAAAGGCCTATTAGCCCGAAGAGTACATATCTGTGTTTTCTCTGCGCAATTGGGCAAAGATGAGAGGAGATGTTCTCACCACTGAACAAGTGGGTAGCCTGTTCCTGCATCTGCACAAAGTCAAAATATGACGCATACAGGTCTACATTCATGGCAAGGTCTGTATCGTGGATGACCGGCTGGCAATAATCGGTAGCGCGAATGTCAATGAAAGGTCACAGAGAGGAGATAGAGACTCGGAACTCGCAGCAGTGATAAGAGACACGGATATGATCGACAGGTAGGTTTATATACTTGAGGCGAACCGTGTGGCCAACTATGCCGAAGCCTTTCGTTTTGCTGATGTTGCATCTCTTCTCTAGTACGATGGCCGGTAAACCTTTCAAAGTCGGCCGCTTTGCACATACCCTGCGGGTGCGGTTAATGCGAGAGCACCTTGGCATAGATGTCGATGCTTTGGACGAAGAAGACCTTATGACCCACGAGCCAGTCAAACCGGAGTACGAGCAAGATTCTTGGGATCCTGATAAAGAACAGGCCTATGGAGATGAAGGTGGCGTGACATACATCAAGAAATCAAAGCAGAAGACAGCAAGTAGAGCCTTGGCTTCTGATGCGTTGGATAGTGCAACTCAAGGTTAAACATGTGTGTCATACCAACGTCATGCCATTGACATTTTTGCAACACAGCTGTGGATGCCGGCGTGGAAGCTTCCTCGGGCAAGGCTTCTAAAATTCTTCGGAAAACAGGTTTAGTTAATAGAGCACCTGGCGAGAATATTGGGGATGACGAATTAGAGGAGGAACGCAAGGATTACAATCAAAACGGTGAGAAGGTGACCGGATTTGCAAGTTCTGCCGTGCCAACCATGGAGGAGAGAACAACCTCAGAACATCGACCACCTCAGGAACAAAGTGATTGTGATCACGGGATGCAAACTATCGAGGAGACTCCTGAAATTGAAAGCGGATACGAACAAGATTGTCCTAACCCACCCAATGGCAATGCCCCAGAGCTTCATATCGACGATAGCACCCTATCGGGAGCCCCGGCAAGCGCGAAGTCCCCAAGTGACAGCGATAAACTACCAGCTAGGATCCTAAAGAACGAAGCTGATGAAGACGACCAAGTGACGCATGGGGCGAAAACAACGAGTAGAGATAACCCAAACAACAAATCCGGAAAAAGACATGCTTGGACAGTTCCAACTTTCAAGCCTCGCGTCGGACCACAGGACTTTGAAGACCCCATCTCGGATGCTTTTTGGAAGAATATATGGGTAGCCAGCGCTGTTCATAATGTAAGTGGTTAACGTCAACCTCTCCTGTCTCATTCTATTTTTGCCAAGGTCAGGTTGCACTGATCACACACTCTTTCTGCAGACGGAAATATACCGGAAGGTCTTCCACGCCGTCCCAGACGACCATACTACCACTTGGAAACAGTACAAGGAGTTTATAGCTCACCACGAACGCCTGAACAAGCCTGTAAGTACATTGAATTGGTTATACGATCAAGTTTGGATGCACTTCCTTTCATCAATTAGACTCGCGACAGCGCCATGATGGAGCCAGTTGCGCGTATCCCGTCGGAGTCGGGTGATGAGAGTACACACGACGTCCCAGCTTCTGATACTATTGACGTGGCCTCGGAGAAGAGTAGGGATGAAGGAGAGGACATTCCAATAACACCGTCGCATAGCACAACAACAGCACCTGAAGACACCAAACCTCGTCGACCCGCTAGGGGTTCGGAACCTTTCGAAAAATGGGAAAGAGAAGAAATGGAAAAGTTATTGGAACAACTCAATGGTCACCTTGGTATGAACGCGGTTTCGCGGTCACATGCTGATATTAATTGGCCATTCCAGTGGTTCATCCATATCGATTCTTGGAGGGTGAAGATATCGCCAACAATTTCCTGTTTAATGCCGATAGGTCAGTTGTCCTTCACCTTGCGTTGACTCTGTTTACGCTCCGTGTAACTAGGCTGCTTCCTTTGCCTATCTATGTATAATCACGGCGGACATTTTATGACGATGACTAGGAAACGCAGGACTCTCCGTACTAGAATATATTTCAGAAAAATATTGTAGTTTACCACCTGTTCGTTAAAATACAGTGAATTTTATTGGACTCTTGAGTCTAGATCTTAGTCTTCGTGACGCAAGGTTGTGTCGAAATTCTTCTTTATTTAATGAGTGCCAGTGACGAGAAAGAAAAGTCACAAGACGCTAAGTGCATTTTGCCAGCTGTTTCTCTTCATTCTCTGCACATCATTATCGGCTTTTACTTATTGCTCAACTCCTGCTCGGGGCTCGTGATACACGTCCGAATCGACCTCGGCCCAGCGCGGTCTTCACCGAAATGACGCCTCCGTTTACTGAAGCCAGCCTGAAGAAGCTCACGGTCCCTCAGTTGAAGGGTTTGTGCAAAGAAAAATGTCTGATCGGCTACTCGAAACTACCTAAAGACGCTATCATCACTAGGCTCTTGGAATGGCAAACTAAAATGGTCTTGTCTCCAGCCAGCTCCGGGAGGGACGGTCATGCATTGGAACAGTCATCAGGAACTGCTGCTGCTGGTCAGACTAACACTATCATTGTGCCCTGTGATCAACTACGGCCTCTTCAACTTATCGACGCGTGCCTGACTACTAGAATTATTGCTCCTGGCATTCCGCACGAGGCTTCCATTGGCCGTGCTACTAGAGCTACTGAATCCAGTCCAGCTGAAGGGACGCAGGATATTGCTGTTCTTCCGAAGCGACGTCGCCGCGAATCGGAAACCTTGCTAAGCTCTCACCCACAGAATGACAAGACAAGCACTCATGTGCCTCTGGTTTCTGACTACTCGACGATGGTCTCAGCACGCACCAGACCGCCTCAGGTTACTTTGGTCTTGCCAATTCAGTCTTTCCAATCACCTATTCCAGATATCAAACAAAAAAAACGTAAATTTACTAATGACGCTGGTCAGGAATTTAATTCTCAGACCCTGGTGCAACCAGCGAAGTTTATCCAGCGTAGCTTCAAACCCTTGATAATTGCGAAAAAAAGCGATTCAGGACCACCCTTGACTAGCGTTCCATCTGTGACTACGCAGGCCATGTCGGCTGCTCTAAAAAATGCACACCCCTTCGAGAAAAATTTGTTTCATCAAGGATACTTGGATTTTCCACCAGAGGAGCAGTTTTCCCTCAAAACCATTTCACTGCCACCGTCACTGGCTCAGCGAAAACACGTTTCCACTCTTTCCCTGATCCTCAGCGAAATTTCGCTGGAAGATCTAAAGGCTTGCGCCTTGGTTTCTCGTTCTTTTCGGTATTCTGGTGCGTAGTTACATCTCGTGAAGGCGCTACTCATCAATTATTTCGCAGCTTATCTTTCAGCCACCCACCAACTAGCAAGAAGGTATCCAGGAGCCAGATTACGAGACCTACTTCTAAGCTATCCTCAGAAAAGTATCAACCTGTGGCCTTATCTCCATTATCGTGACCGGGAAGTCCAAACGAGGAAGAGTTTCTACGAGGCATCTTTTCTTTTTAGGACGTGCAAAGGATTATTTGAGGTAGACGATCATCTGTGGAAGAGCCCAGACCACGAAAAACAAGCAAGCGTTGCAGTTCGGTAACTGGTTTCCAGTCGACCTTTTAAGAAAATTCTCAAATAAATTCGCAGATTTCTAATCACCAGACTATTCTTTTCAGTATCCGTTGGCGGAGATGTGCACAGACGGGCAAAGGAAACCGGGGTAGTCATCGGCGCAGAAGAGGTTGTGAGCGGCGAGGTCTGGAAGATACGATACCGTTCATCGTCGTCGATTCAAACTTTCTATGTCTTGGAATATACCTGCGAGGTCATCGGGACTGCAGACCTCCCTCTATATGCATCGACTCCCTCGCCGACTAATCTTCGAGCAGATTGGCGAGCCTATATTCAACACCGTATCAGCTCACAACACCAAACGAAAAGTGGTTCACACGGCGGACTATCAGAGTATGTTCAATGGTCAAACCATGAGGAGTACCATATGGGAATCAGCAGGCTCTGGTTAAAAAGAATCGAAAGGGAAGGCGAGTCTGGGGTGGCGAAATTAATGGCTGCACGCCGCTATGTTTTTGCCTCTGTTGTCAGCAATAGGTCGGGTTACATGTTCGTCTCGACACCTTTCGTCTCACCTCTTTACTTTTATCTAGCATTAGCGGATCCTGGCGCTCCTCGAATGAAATGGCGCAAGACTTCGACAGCCGATATTCAGCTTTCACATACGAATCCACAGCGAAAGCACAAAGAATTAACTTGTTTATACCAGCGTAAGCTATTCATCACTGCGTGTTATCGAATAATTGGGTACTATGCTTCGGTTACAGACATCACCACGTCGAGAGTGTTCATTTTACTTCTACTGATGGCCAATGTCTCCATCCTGCGATTGCGGTAGTGCAAACACCAGGCAGAGAATATTTCATTTTGCGGGACAATGGTATGCAGATAGGATGTGAAGAAGAAGGAATTGCGTCGGTGTGGATGGAGATTTTAAATTGTAATCAAGATGGCATTTTGAGTCAATGAAAATATCATGAATTTCCTCAAATTATTGAAGGGTAGATAGAGGAAGAGGAGGACTTGATCAGCCAAACAAGGACCGCTCAGAAAATCATTTCCCTCTGCCCTTTTGCCTCACTTTATTTCCGCCTTTCTTGCCGAGCTTCACAGTGTCCCCCTTCTTAGCCCTGATTCCTTCTCTGCTAGATTTTGAGTTCTGCCCCAGGTCGCTCTCGAAAAAACTACCAGTTCTGGGCGTTTTGGATGACAATTTTTGTTTTTTCTTTGAAGATTTGGAAACGTTTCTCTCAGGCTCTCCTATTTTTGGTGGACGGGCTGCCTTTTTCGCAGAACGGATAGCAGCATTGAGTAAATTTCTGTCTCCTGATTCTTTGTCTTCCGCCATTATCATTTTCCGTCTCTTGGCTTTACGGGATAGTCCTGAGAACTTGTCTCGTTTGGGCTGTTATAATTGCATTCAGCAGCATGCGCCAAGCAAAGAAGAATTTCCATACTTTGTTCTCTTCCAGGGCTGACGTTACTTTGCTCGGTTTTCCACCAGTCTGGTGAATGAACTTACTTATATCTGGAAGTCATAGATGCATTTGGTCAGATATATTCAGTGGACCTGTGAGCCCCATGACTCCAAACTAACCTTCAGCCTTTTGTTTTTCCTTGTTGCTCTGAAACCATGTTCGTGCAGGTCTTGAAAAGATCTCACTTTCATGTTCAATCATATTTTGGCCCTTTTTTAGCTCCATTTCGGCCTTTCTCATCTGGAAGTGTGAATTTAAGCTATATTGTTTTAAAAGTTGGAGAGCAGACATACCTGTTTTTCTTCCTTTTCCTCGTTTAGGATCTCCCTGATCTCCGCCGTCAGAGCAGCAAGTTTCTCGACCCAGCTTTGGATAGTCTCGATTGGAATGATACGGTGACGAACTTGATCATCTCCGGAATTGTGCTTGATTGCAGCCTTAAGCATTTTACGATCAGCTTCGCCAACAAGTGTCACCGATCTGCATGGTAAAAATGAAGATCTAATAACAACAGACAAGATGATAGTACTTGCCGGCCCTTTTTACCAGCTCGAGCTGTTCGACCGACACGGTGGAGGTATTGCGCAAGTTGAGAGGGCATGTCATAGTTGATAACAGTTTCAACACCCTTGATATCCAACCCGCGCGAAGCAAGGTCAGTTGCCATCAAGTAGTCGACATTACCCTCTCGGAAGGCGTGGAGAGCAGTCAGACGCTAGAGAGTTTTGTTTAACACAAAGTGACAATACTGCTTTTCTTGGAAGGGCACATACTTGCTCTTGGGTCAAGTCACCATGAAGTTCTTCACATTTTAGTCCTATTAGACCAAAAACGATGCGCATCTGATGGGCAAGCTTTTTGCTCCGAAGGAAGATTATAACTTTGCTCTTGAAACTTCGCTTGCAGAGTGCAGCAAGCAAAGCGGAACGTTCGTTTTCTTTCCCGGCCCTCACACGCACAAATTCTTGCACCAGCCCGCTTGCAACCGTCCGCTTTGGATCCACAAATAATCGGACCGGTTTGTTCAAGGACATTTTGACTAGTTCATCAACAGAGTCGGTCATAGTCGCAGAAAAAAGCAGGGTTTGACGAGAAGTAGGACACGATTTGATGATTTCTGACAGTTCGTCAGCAAAACCGTCAGATAACATTCTGTCGGCTTCATCAAGAACTAAAATATCGACGGCGTCGAGAGTAAATGACGGTGAATTGCGGATGTGGTCGATTAGACGCCCTGGTGTAGCAATCACGATATCTGGCCGAGTCCGTAATGCAACCTCCTGAGACTTGAGTGATAAACCGCCTAAAAAGATCGATGAGAAAACAACAACAACAATATAAGTGAGAGCGCACCGACTAGGAGTGCTAACTGCACGTCAGTATGTGTTGCCAACTTCTTGCCAACCTCAAAACATTGTACTCCAAGTTCTCTGGTAGGTACCAAGACCACACAACGTGTTGCAGCAGCTTTCTTCCCCTTTTCTCGGTAAAGGAGGCGCTCAAGCATGGGTATAATAAAAGCTGCCGTTTTTCCTGACCCAGTGACAGCATTTCCGACAACGTCTTTGCCTAGAAGAGCAACAGGAATTGTTGCGGCTTGGATGGGCGTGGGTTTGGTGAATCCAAGAGTGGTTATGGCCTTCAGCAATGGTCTGGAAAGGTTCATGGACAGGAAAGAGTCGTGGGTCTCCACTGGGCCAGATTCTGAATCAAAGAATGCGAGTTTACGGTCTTTTTCAGTTTGCGTTTCGTCCTCAGAGCCGTTGTCCTCAGAGCCGCTGTCATCGTGGTCAGAATCGTCAACCAAGCCTAGGTTCTCATCGTCTGATGCAGCTTCTGCTTCATCTGCCTCATTTCCATCTTCATCTGTCGCCAAAGGGTCTTCTTCATCTTCGGATTGTTCGTCGGATACATCGGAAGCAAGTTCATCGAAATTGTTCTCATCTTCGCTTTCGCTCTCCTCCTCGCGCTTCCGTTTTTTATTCAAACGTCTCCGGGAAATGATTTCGTCGACCGATATGGGTGCCTTTGCAATATGTTAGCTCATCTGTTAAGGTCAAATGGGATTCAAACATACTGGTTTACTCCCCGTTTTTACTAGATCATGCAATCCTGTAGGTTGTGTAAGGTCAATAAATGGGTCTCCAGAAAGGTCGAATACGAAATCTGGGTCAAGTTTCGCTTCATCCAATGGGTCGTATTTAGAATGTTTTATACTTGAGGGAATAGGTACTTCCTCAGAATCAGAGTCAATTGTCATGACGTAGTCCGACATGGCGAATATTGTAGAATCGAGTGCAGGCTCGAAAAAGCTGCTAGTGCTGAGGAGTTTTGGACCTTCGTCGTTTTGGAAAACAGAAAAATATTGCACGTGACTAGGTGAGCAGCGATTACCGGCCCGAGTAACCATTCATCTCACGCACTGGCAATGAAAGTGCGAAAGTGCCAAGTCTCGTTGTCAGTATCAAGCCGCGTTCATCCCTTTTCTTCGATTGCTCGGATTTCTTACAGGTTCTCTGCGGCCTCAACGAAGCTATAATTTAAGTTCTTGTGCTCTGTTGGGACACCTATGGCTATCTTAGAAGGCGGCAGCGGAAGTGAACATGACCTCATGCAGTTATGGGCTGTAATTACTGAGCTTGGGGAGCAACTCACCCAGAACCGAGCCATGTCAGTTTCGCTATATGGGCTAGCCGGAAAGATTAAGGTAACTAAATATTCCTTAGCTCAAAAATTCTTTAACGACACTTTCGCCAGAATCAAGCCGTAAACTCGCAAACGGGTTTTGTTCTTCGTCGGTACGTTACGCGAAGTTTTCTTATTGAAACGAGCTTATTTTTCGTATGCTAGGTTTAATTTGGACATGGCACAGGGTAAAATTATTCCATATTTCAAGCCTACTAGGACTGAACAGTTGTGGGGCAGAGGAATATGATTCCGAACTGGATAACATGAACGCTGCTATGACGTTAGAGAACCGGAGCTTACAACACGACAACAAGCAACTGAACGCCCTTATAAAGGAGTACGAGCAAACGCTGGAGACCCTTATGAGTTGAGGACCTTTGACCATTCCTAATTTACTGATTGTTGACCTCGTGTGACAGGTGCCTTCAGAAATCGTGCAGTGAGAGCATTCGAAAAATTCACATTGAATTTACAGTTTATCAGCCCTCTTCTCTAGCAAGATGTGCAGGAACGCGAGCTGTCTCTGATTCGTGATTATGAAGCGAAACTACTGGTTCGGGAAGAAGAGAATGCGCAGAAGGACCTTGACTCCAGTACCGCCATCTCCAACTCGCTTGTTCGCTTATCACATCTGGTTCGTCAAGTACTTCGGTCACAGAATGGTGAAGACTCGGAGTCGCCTGTAACACGGACAGATAACGAAGAAGACCGTGAGCCATGGATTGCCTCGGCACCATCAGACCATGCTTTGGAGAGAGATATAGAACTCGCGCGTCTTGAAAAGGAGAACGAGGAGTTGCGGAGACTGATGGGACTCCTTCCGCCAATTCCTAGGAAAGACAGCGGTTCCGATTTTCGACCAATATTTGAGGCTCCGCATCCTGTACGGCTTCCGAGTATGCAAAAAGTGGGACCGTCTGCCAATGGGAAACCGAGTCAATTGTGAGAAGCTTATACTATAAGCTGCGAGATCGTCGGGTTAACACCTTACGTGAACTTTTAGATATTGAAGCATACAGGAAGTCGCTTTATGAACCCAACGATGACTACAAGGCCAAACTATGAACCACCAACCTTCATTCAGTCACCTTGCTTTGACTGGGTTTGCAGAAACCTCTTTAACTGGCAAATATGACCAAGGTTTCGCCGTTTGCTGATGGATTGAAGGATCTGCCTTCGGCCCATCAATTGATGAACGATGGCGCAAGGACTTGTATTTTTACATATACCCACTCGGCTGGAAAATTTTTCCGTCGTTCATTCTCTCGAGCTCGCTGTTAGGTCGCGCATATGTAACAAACGTTGCTATTTCACCTAACCTACAGGCCATGGACTTGAGCAAAGGTGCAGGAAGACTGGCGGAGTTGACGGTCTGGACTCCGGGTTTAATGTGGATGCTCGCGCCTTAGAATATGCGACATTCGTGCGGCATGAACTGCGCCAGTGATCTACCCGTAGCCTAAGCGTTGGAGCACCTGGCGCCGCTGTGGATAAAGGTACAGAAAGTGCTTATTTTAATGAAGCTACTTGATGGTTGTCGAATTGATTACAACCGAAAGTAAGCGAAGTAATTGAGGCCAAATTGAGGCACACCAATGAAATGAACGGAGACTTTTCCTTATTGAATTTGAATCAGCGTTCTGTTGGATATCCCCTAGAGGGTGTTGTCTTTATACCACAACCAACGCTCAGCGGGCTACTCAGTATGTCGGACGGAGCAGCGACGGAGCACATACTGTTCAATGACGGGCATGGGGATATTTCAGTGAGTACCATATACTTCATCCGCAACGCGATCATACTTGAGCGTCCTACCACAACTGATGGATCCATTCTCCTACTGACATCCTCATCTCACAGCCCCTTACTCGTCTCCCAGATACACCTTCGACTTCTCCAACATCACCTTCGTTTTCGAGAGCTTCACTGGCGATAGATTTCTTTCCTCGCCGAGTTGGTCCTCCCGACGACCAGACCGTCCAGCGAGGCATGAACGTGAAGAACGCAGACCAGTCGTTTCTGTCCAGGAGTCGTTCTGATTCCAAGTCAAACGACAAGGGGAAGGAACCAATACGCGGGTCTAATGCAGAAAACGGTTCTAACTTCGGTGCGTTAGTCCTTTGCTTGAAAACGCAGCCAGGTCCTGACTGCACTCACAGGCAGGGAACATTATGTGCCTCGCTACAGCGGCGTCTCGTCATATCCGTCGCCCGACAAGACACGTCCCGCTACAACGGATGGCAATGTCAATGGCCGCAGTAAGTTCAGAGGCAGTCTCCTCATAGCCGCCTCCGATGCCCTGGGCTTCAAGTTTGGGCGACGGCGACCGTCCATCCGACAACCTCCTATGCCCATCATTCTCCCCGACGTTATTGAGATTAGTGCTCCACACCATGACGAGGAAGTCGAGGAGAGGAATCGCCTCAAACAGATGGCCGCGGAAGCTATTGGTTTAGGACCGTTCATGGTGTCACCGGATACGCAATCTCAAGAAGGTAATACAACAGAAGAAGACGAGGAGTCGAATCCTACACCTGAGAGCCCTGATATGCAAAGATTGGGGTATGGTCACAATTCCGGGTCAGTTCCAAACGTCCTAGGGAGATCTCCTCATGGATCAAGCCTGTCTGTTACTATGCCCTCTCAACAGCCAACTCCCGGAGGAAGATTTCGTTCAGGCTCTATGCTGACGCATAGACATTCAAATTCGATGACGCTTGCACCTATACCACACTTTCCTTCCACTGTAGCGGACCTCACTTCGTTTAAACATTCTGCCGGCGTCTTTCCTAAATATTACCCCCCCTCATCGCTACGTATATTCGCATTATCAAAGAACTGGAAAAATCGATACCTACTTCTGTCTTCACCCGCAACGCTAGTCACCCGAGGACAGGGCCCGGCCGTCTCCTATTTACATCTATTCAAGTCTTCGAATCGCGACGAGAAGGAGTTGGAGCGGCTGGAAATCAATGAAGACAGCGTTGTCTTTGTTTCGGAAGAGGAAGTTGGAGGACGCCGGCATGTTATCAAGGTTGGAGGTGCAGATGTCGGTGCCATGAAAAAGGAATATACCCGTGAAGAGGGCGGACACACTATGTGGCTTTTGCAAATACCTGACCAGGCGGAGGCTCAAAACTGGATCACTCATATCAAGAATGCTATTCTGGGACAGCGGTGCGTTTGTTTCTTACATTGCACCAAAAGGTCCACTAATCGTCCTCAATAGCACTGTCCGTGCTGGCTTGATCCCTGCGCATACACTAGGAAATAACGAACCTCGTGGAGACATGGATGTCATGCTTTCCATTCGAGCTCAGAGCCTGGTCACTATTCCTCCAAGTACGAGTGCGAGGTCATCACAAGCACTGAGTCAGATCAATATCTCTCCAGGCGACACAAATCCAAACTATGCATCCTCCGTATCCTCAAATTCCGGTCGTTCTCATTCCGCATCTCCCAAACCTCCGTCTTCCGCAGGCGCTGTCTCAACATTGAAAGGGCTTTTCAACAACACAGTTCGCCCTCGGTCTGCTTCACGAGCAGCATCTATCGATTCCGACAGACAACAGGACAGAGAGGGCAACGATGAATCCTTCACTAGCATGGGCAGCAATTTATTGAACATGTTGCGATCAAATACCCCGGATACCCAGTCTATTATTACCGTTCCCAGTTCACCTGTCATCCGCAATCTACCTTTCTCTGGTCCTGTGGGTCCTATTGATCGTCGAATAGACAGGAAGATTCTGGCGGAACGTCAACCCATCCAATGGGCGAGCACTGAACCAGCTCCCATGAACAAAGATAGGGTCAACAAGGGATTCTCTCTTGGAGCTATGTCATTACAACCCCCACCTCGCAAACGTTGGATGTCCGGTGCGCCTACAGCATCAATAAACCAAGATACAACTCCGACACAATCGAACGATCCATCACGTCGTACTAGTCTATCTGCATCTCTAATATCCACTGACAGAGCAGAGACAGAGTCGCCGTCTACTGGCGGGCTGCTGTCTGGTTTCCAATTCGGAACGCCAGAACAACGACCACGGGCACCATCTCTCCAATCCGTTTCGACATTCGCGTCAAACGAGAATGGGATAAGCATGGAAAGGTCAAGTTTAAGCACGAAGAGGAGTTCAGGAACTAGAAGCGCTCGACGTTGGTCCCGACAAGGAATCCTTCCTACTCGCCTGACCCCACCAAGTGAACCGCCACCAGCCATCCCAACGAGTCAATCTCCACCCATTTCAAATGCCGTAGATGTGTCAGAAAGGCCGCGAAGTCCGAATTCTTCTCAAAGCAGCCAGAAGAGCACCGTGTCTGGCCTGCCTACATTCAACAAGAGAGCGTCTGGCTCCTCTGTGCATTCTTTTGGTACTTCGCATTCCATGACGGGATCTACACATTCCAACGTCAATTCTGGCCCACTGACCGTTCGTACACAATCTGCCAACAGAATATCTATGCCACCTCCTCGACCAGCCCCGACATCTGCCCTCCCACCTGCTCCCACTGAAGCCAATCAGGACGTCTTAAAGCCTCTGGCAACAACACCTCCAGCCACTAAAACGTCCTTCCGTAACTCCGTATCTCATCGGACCTTCAGATTATCCATGATTGCCGCACCTAAGCCTCCTCCTTCAATGACCCTGCCCCCCCGACCCGATGAGCCTGAATACAAGAACCATCGTCGCTCTTCCAGCGGCAGCAGCTCCAATCCCAATTTATATCCCTCGAAACTGGAGACGATACCCGCATCGCCAATACCCCCTTCTAAACTAGTCAATCCATTCCCACCGCCTGTTGGACCCCTTCCGCCTACTCCACCCATTGCACCTATCCCAGGGCCATCCACTGAAGGTTTACCACCAAAGCGCGCGACCTCGATTAAACAACGTCTAAGGATACGTAGCGCACCTTCAGCTCCCGGAAGCCAACAACAAATAAAACCACGCCCACTCACGAACATGCCCTCAGCCGCTCCCCATTTGCTGACTACCGCTATGTCTCCTCCAGCTACCCCCATTGCCGAAAAAATCACCATGTTCCAGAACGACCCAAGTTTCCTGCATATGCACACACCCGTCATGCAATCCCTCCCTCCTCCACTGGGCCTTCTCCCAGCCCCTCCTGACGACACCATTACATCTCTGTCTCCACCTCCACGACGTGGCTCCAAACAGCTTCTAGAATCGGACTTGCTGGTGAGCCCACAGAGCATTGCTGTACCTCGAGAAGACAAAGTATCAATGGTGGAAGGTCCTCCTAGGCATCTTTCTCTTTCCCGCCCCGGTTCTGCTCTGTCAAATCACAGCCAACATTCTCTAGAACATCTAGACGCAAATTGCGAGAGTCCAAGGGACGAGACAATGCCGCAAGAATCACCAGAGGAGAAACTCCCTTCTCCTATTGAGGCTCGACATATGTCCCTTTCGCGGCCTGGTTCTGTGATTTCTTTAGGGATTATGAGCCTGTAGGTACTTAATGGTCATCATAACGACGCTGTAGGTTCTTTATATGTTAATAGTTATGATTCATGTACTTCATCATGTCTTTATTTTTATATTTTACCCACATCTCCAGCCAGGCTAAGTGTTCAACGTTCAACTTGGGAATTCTCAGATGTGTGCACAATCAAGGCAGAAACAACTATTTTAAGCATTATGTAGAGGCTGCAATCTTGAAGTAGATAATGTTACAACATTGGAAGTATAAAAGCAATTAAGAGAAACTGTTCTCCACATCTGCACTATCTTCTCCTTGTTCAAGGTTTGCAAACTAGAACGTCTTATTAACTTCAATAAATTACAAAAATACGGCGAAACTTACTGTCAAGAATGCCGCTGGACGGTGTTCCTCCGCCCAAAAGAGAAGAGGTGTATCGAGAGCCGTGGCATAGCTGATGTTCGGGGACCACATCTGGGTAAGACCAATTCCATAGTTCCAAACCCGTCCTTCTGGGACAAGAGTCATCCCCAGAATACGATCCGAGAGAAGAAGTTGCACGCGTTCCGACATGTTCGGATTAAATCCCTGAAAGCAAATTTAGTACGATAAGCTTTATCGAATTACATTGAACTCACAGGTGGGTTCATGGAGGTATCCTGATTTTTCCTTCCCCATTCAAAACCGGGGACAGTCAATGAATGTGCAGACAGAGAAACGGACCCCGGAGTGAAGGATGCCGTCATGCATACTGAAGAAGATCCCCATTCAGGGTGATCCGCCATTAACTTGGCCTGGGCAGTGACATCGGTTGGGGAAAGATGGGATATTTCGAGCGCCTGCGTTTTAATCCATCCCAGTGGTTCAAGGTCCTTGAGAAGGAAGTCGTCTTTTGGAAGCTGGGACGGAAGTTCTACACTGTTGTTGCTGCCTCGTTGAGGAGCCCAAGCGATCGCCTTTCCGAAAATCAATATCGATATAGGTATCATTGAAATGATAGGGAAAATGTACCTTGATTTCCTTCACCTGCTTGTTGTCTGACGGAGATGCCCCATACAGGAATGCAGCCACTTGTGTCCGTAAGTCTGCAGCGGTGATGAAAGCACGGAGAACATTTTTGGGTAAAACATATGTGAAGGAAGCAGCATCGTCTTTGACATCGTCGTTGGAAACGTAAATGTGCTGTAGTCGGAGTGGGAGATGAGTAGCAGATATAGCACGAACACGCCAGTCGGATTTGCTGCTGAACACTTGCTGTTCATAATTTGTCGCTGAAAGAGAGCTCAGGACATGACCCAAACATTGCGGAAAGTAAAACATACTAGTGACGGTTTGAATGGTGTCTCCATGAACATTGGTGGTTTTCCTATGAATAAAGTCATTAAATCCGGGAGCGATATATTAAAATATACGGAAAACTCACGTTTGAACGGCAGTAATCTGACTCTGCGCCTCAGTACTTTTCTCCAGTTCAGCCATTTGTTGACGTTGCACGGATGGCGCAGCAATTTCTTGACCGAGGATGATGTCGCGAACTTCACTGACTGTCAAAGAGGCTATGTTGACGCTGTTCCGCTTGCCAAAGTCCTGACAACAGATAGCAACCAAATAAGTCTACAGATCCGGAAGATAAAGAAAAAATGCGGACGGCAAGAATCAACTCCTTCATGGCAATTTCAACCTTGATCCACTCTTCATCGCTGAGACTTGGCCAAACAAAATGAGGTTCGGTGATGGTTGACTTGTCAGGGTGCAAGATGATTTTGGCCTTTTCATTATTGACGTGGAGACCACGAAGCAGTAGAATCAATCGAGAAAATGCAGTGTAACTCGAGATAGATTTCAACCAGTCATCTGCGTTGAAGATCTGTGTAAGAATCCATGATTTATCGATACATATAAAAACATACCGTATAGACTGAAAAGGACCATTTGGGGTTGCGTAGCTCTCTGGGATTAAAGAGTTAGACAAGATAAGCAAAAGGTGATACGAATTCACCAGAATCAGATCTCCAAATTTCTCCATCTTCTTCATGCTTGGAAGGGCAATTGAAGCTCGCTGCCTTTGATGACAATGTTTGGGAAATCGAGGAGATGGACCTCGAGGGGATCTAGAAGACATCAATGACAATATAACAGCAGACTATGACGCGTCCGTACCCAACATTCCTTTCTCGTGACAATGACCTGTTTGGGTTGCTCTTCAACAGGGAGTGATCGAACAAGAGCCGCAACTTCTTCTGCAGTCTTCCATTTTGCCAATTGACCAAGGCGTTTCTGCCCAGCCCAAACACTCGTGTGGATAATTTTCAAAAACAATTGCCCTGAGCGAGGGTTGAAGATAAAAATAGCACCATCTGAAGGGAAGGTGAGCAACTGAGAATTTAGAGATGAATGGACTCACTAATTGGTTTTGTTGTCAGATTTCCTTCGAATGTTTTGTGGCTGCCAAGAGTCTGTCAGATTTTAGGTGGCGGCCACAAAAACCATGCCTACATTGTCACCCGATACACATTAGTGTCGTCAACGAACCCTAATAAAATTATGAGAAACAATCAATACACGCAAGTTGGGCGAATGAACAAACAAATGATTTGATTAGAAAAGAGTTCCGAATAATTCTGTCACGTCGCAGAGTCAGCCTGTGTCCAAATTTCCAAGCAAATTGATTACCTGGCTGTTGAGGTAAGGTTCCGTAGGTTCAGATGAATATAACTGTAACCCCTTGCGAATACGCTCCCGCAAGACGTGGCAAGCAGGATTGGCTTTCATGATCTTGGCCATCGCTTGTTGAACGAGTGGCTTGAGGCCAGGGAACCAGTTGCCATAGGCAGACCATAAATTGTAAGCTAGGTCCATGCCAATCATTACTCCAGTTGGAGAGGGGTATATACTCATTGAATCGGAAACCTGAAAGCAAACTTAATGTAGCCGCGGCAATTAAAAATTTACCCACTCACATAATCCAAGAACTTCGCCCGCGTGTACCGTTCAATGTCATGAGTGTCAAAATCGCCCCACCTCAACTGAACATCGATCCAGAACTTATTGCTTGTGGTACCATCTAAAACATCTTTTACCTGTAAAATTGTGTGATTATAAATAGTAGCGAAGCCCAGTATTGTAATCAACTTACGTCTGTTACGAGGGACGGTCGTGATATATTCCACTGAATAAAAGCAGTCGTCAAGTCCTTGAACAAAAAAAAACACACATGACAGTACCTTATAGGCAGAGAAAAGCAGAATGTCTGCGCAGGAAGAATTCATTTTATAACTCTTGCGAGGATGAATTGTTTCTTTTTGAACGGTTTCAATTTGCAAGGGTTCTAGTTCTTGATCGAAGACTTGACACTGGTGTCATGTTTATGTTTAGAATACTGTGCACAATATGAAACTGGGATGATGCTGACCAGATCCATGACCACACTTTCATGAACTGTATCCGTGTCAAATTTGTAGAAAGTAAGAAAGGCAATGACTCACTTTTTTGCCATAAATGAGCTCGGAAGATTTGGATCAAACTGATTTTCAACGTAGGAATCTTTCCATGCCTATCGCGATTGAGATAAGCCAACATTACGTTGGTGTGCTGGAGATCACTCACATGAAGATGCCCGTCAAATCAAGCTGCACTTGGAAACCAACATAGACATTCGCACGATTTATGGTGGGACTCCACCAAAGAGTGAAGCGGCGATTAGGAATTTGATTAAGACCCGAACGTTGTGCATTGGTTAGCTTTTTGTACCGCATTGACTCCTCAAATCCAGAAGCTTTTTCCCAGAACAAACCTGGTCGAGAGAGTGAGTGAAGGCAACATATAAAGTACACTATTGCGTACCCTCCCAGGTTGGAAAATATGTCCCCTTGAACAAGGTATGCTCAAGAATTCCCTCTACACCACCCAGCGCTGCAATCACATCTACACGGTAATTGTTTAATTGCCACAATTTGCCGTCATGGCGTTGTGATGTCCACCAGAATGGATTGCTAAAACTGATCAGAAAAGAAAACATGGCGTACTGTCAGAACTCACTGCTTGAGCAATTGGTATTGCTTCCAATCTGTGCGAACACGCCATCCACGGTCGTACGCCAAACTAGACATCATATACATGAGCAACTCGACAGTTAAAAGATCCAAGGTTGTATTCACGTATGTCGATCCTTCTGGAACAAAGTGTTGATTCGAGGGATGCCACGATCCCAGCTATCTTCCAAGTCTTCCAAGGTGAGGCGACGGTTTTGGGCGTTTGCTTCTTTCCTCTTCATAGAGTATTCGGACCAGACGCGGGCAGAATCCAAGAATTCGGCTTCCCAAGGTTGAAGGTAGCGATACAAATTGGGTATAAGTTGGTCCTCTTCGTGTGTCATACCAGCACGGAAGTGGGTCACTATTATGGTAGTTCAGCATGGCAATAAGCGGGGAAAAAAGTCAAGAGAAAAACGAACCAGCAACATCAGTCTGTTTCGACCACCGAAGGTCACTCTGTGGGATTAAAACATGACCCATTGACAACATTCCGAGACCACCTAATTCCTGTAATAATATGTAAGCCAAATAGATTCAAGACTGAATTAGGGACCCTACCTTGGGAGTGTAAAAAACAACAGGAGGGAAGCGTGAAGGCATTTTACTGTTCAAGCCGATCTTCACACGCGTCTGAATTTTATTCTCGGCCTTGACCAACGAGTCCAGGAGTTCATTGGTGTGTATGACGGCTTCGCGGTAGTAGGTCATAAGACCGATAAGAGCGGTGTTCCACTTGTTTACTATTTTCGAGAAAGTAGTGGACCCAGAGCTCATCAGGACTTGTCTGATACGATTATTAAACTGCTGAACGCCATCGTCTGAAACCCTTAGGAATGCTTGTGCCGTCCTCTCTTTGGTTTGCTCGTTTGTCAGGTTCCAAACCGCATCCTTCAAAGAAAATTGTTCCCCAGACATCGTCCTTATCTTCGGCAAAATGCGAATTTCAAAGCCGCACATAGAGAACAATAGTTGAGGGTTTTCTGGGAGTAAACGCTGACGAATGTGTCCTCCCATTCAATTGTCGTCAAAGAACGGGGCAACCGTTGTTTGATATTCCAGAATACAGCGCGGCCGAGGTTGACGTCGTGCTTTATCAACCTCATGCGACAATCTCGAGGCCAGCACCGTTTGTTGTTATAGCCAATGACATTGTTATTGGTAGGGTCTGGATTTGCAGATAGGTATCGCTGGATCAAGTCGCGTGACTCATCGGCCGTAAATCTGAATAGAATGTGAAGGCGGTCGACATAGCGAGAGTACAAGCGGATGGGATGACGGGTCTCCGTAGCAGAATCGCGATATTGAAGGAAATTGTTGGGCATTTGTGGAGGGCCAGCCATTTCACTCGCACGCTGTAAGCCGAGGATGAGCAGGTCCAGCACCAATCCGTAATATTGGAAAACGAAGGCCGAGAACTGAAGACCACGGATAAGACCAAAATTCGTGTGTGCCATATCTAGATTGATCATCGTGATCAGACAAGTCAAAAAAATCAAATAGCAGCCAAAATTACCTTTGTAAGTCAAGGTCGTGTTGTTTTTCGCTGTAATATAATCGGCCAAGTTATGGTCGAGAATAAGACGTAGCAGACGATTGAGTAGAGTTAAATCAATCTTCTCGTATACTTTCGAAAGCACAGTCTCCATAAGAACATTACATTCTCCCTCGCTTGTTTCCCAGATATCTGTCAAGTTGTTGATACCCTGGCACCACTAAAAGACTATCATTAGTTGGCAGCAACTGGAACCATGCTAAAAGCATTACTTTGTAAACGAGTAAAGGGGGAGGTTCGGTATCCTATAAATCGATGTGAGAGGAGAATCGTGGATAACCAAAACAACCTACCGCCGGCTTGATCCAGGCGGGGAATAAGCCACGCTTGTCCGCTCTGTGAGATCAATCAGAGATTATAACCAACGTGTTAAAATCAACTCACTCAAAGAAGAGGAATTGATCAAGATACTATGAACAAGAGTCAGAAAGTTGCAAACAAGTTTTGTTTGACTGGACTCACGGCATCCGTGATCTTCTCAACAGGTTCAATGTCATAGCAGGGAATGAGTTTGTCGTACGTGTCGAAAAATTCAATGCCGGATTCCTTGAAAGCCCGTTGTGTAAGAAGCAGACGCTTAATTCGAGATAAACCTATTCGAAAAGTGAGTATTAACTATGGTGCTGTTTTCTGTTGCCTACATTCATGAGGATTGTCATAGGCCTGTTCAATTAGAGCAAGTTCCTCCCGCTGTGACTGATTCAGACGACCTTTCACGGAGTAGGCTTCCTTTAGCTTTTCTAAAGCCAGAACCAAAAGCTTGGTATCATGTTTGTAAGACAGCGGACTGCCGACGTGGACAAGTCAGATATAAACGGGACGTAGGGCAAGTGCCTGGCGTACGGGAAGGGTATGGGAGCAAATTTCCTACTCTCCAGCCAGTGAACCGTAGCAGTGTAGATTGCCACCGCTTCTTCGGCGCTGATGTAAGGACCATCTTTCAAATAACCATGTTGCCTTTCTTGTTCAGCCTTCAAGTACAGACCTATGAATGAAATGATGAAAAGACAACTAGTCAAAAGATATAAAAGCTTACGAGTTAGACGGCCGAGATTTTTCTTAACAACCGCTTTATCGACTGTTGCACCACGGCGGATACGTTCACGATTATAATGAGCAACTCTAGAGAAATTATCTGTCAGAACAATACTAGCATAGGTAGGAATGGTATACTTACGAGCACCACCAATCTGCCTTGCTTTTGATGTACCGAAGGATGATATTTTCGATTGCAGTGGGCATACCCGGCACCTTCCAAGGAACTATAAATGGGTAAGCGATAAGTCTCGCCACAAAGCCCAGGAACATACTATTTGCCTTCCAGCACCTCCATGCCTCTGAAAGATGTTGCAATATAGTCTTCGACTTATTTTGCTTTATCGACTCAGGCATCATGTCCAAAATATCATGCATCACAGCCGCCCTCAACTCGAGATCGTAATGGGATTCCACACGCTGTTTCGTTACCGTCTTTGCCACACCTTTGCTATTTCTGCCTTCAAACTGACGAGCAAGCAAATTGCCCAACCTATACAGACACCCATGAGGATTATTAAAAACATTAAGGACAAAATAATCATTGCCAACCATCTCTCGAGCAATGGAACAATTCCGCGCATGAAGAACAACCACACACGCCAACCTGGAGCCCAGAATCCACAACCGGGACCCTTACCAACAGGGCCTGTGTTGAAACGGTAGTAGATCAAGTGCTTCAAATCTTTGGTCATGCGGACTTGCCTCATGAGCTAGAGTAAGTCGTTTAGTTTGCATGAGAGAAAGTGACATAATCAAGAGACAAACTTTATATTTGTAACGATACATGCCCGTCAAGGCACCGATGTGCGCAAAAATATACTGGAGCGCATCGGCGAGTTGGAAGGCATCAACGTTCCCGAGCCGGAACTGAACGTGAGCATCCACGACAAGCTTAGTAAGCCGAAGGATTTCGCGACACAGATGGAAGGCATTTCCGAAGCGGGACTTCTTACGCTCCTTCGTAGTCAGGGTCCTGGAATGTTGGTCAGAAAGTCATCAGAGTCAATAAGGAGGAAACGCACTTGACTGGCTTCAAGTTCATGTTGTAATCCAGATGGAGATAATTTAAATTCTAGTCAAAAACGTCAAGGACATTCAAAGACTAAACATTAACAAGTCGCACCTTGCGATGGATCAGGAGGTTGAGCATGTTGTAACCCTGCCTACAAACTTGAAGACCAGCTTCAACCCAATCTAACTTCGTTGTCTGGAAAAATTTCGTGGCTTTGAGCTGCCGGAAAAGATTCTTTTTCGACATGGCCTTTTCAGGCCTTGTCCGGAGTTCATTGAGAACAAAGCATTTGAGCAGTTTCTGATACGAAACTCGGACTTTGACGGGCTGCCCAGGAGGACAGTGTTCAAGGTACCAGTTTTTAACGAGAGGTATATCCTGCGCTCTCCTCATGCGACCGGAACGTCTTCCATACGGTTCAGGTGCCCACCAAAGCGCGATACCATCAGCAGTTAAATCATTCTCAAGGTCTTCGTCCTCGAGGAAAGGTTCAACGGCGGCGGGTAACGTGAAATTGTCGTCATCAGCACCATTGGGCCCAAAGATACTATCCTCATGTGAAATAAGCCCTGCGTTCTTGGGCACATGTCCTCGCAGCGAAATCGGGTTGATAAGAGGATCAAAGTAGAAAGCAGGGAGGTCGGGATCGTCGGTTCGAATGTAGACATTCTTAGGATAGTGGTATGGAGAGATGCGAACAGACCGAGGCAGGGAATTGTATAAATGCGGGAAGGCAACCTTGTACTCAGTCCGGATCTGCTGGCGAATAATAACCTTGTTGATGTCATTAAACTCGTTCCAGTCCTCGTCAAAGGTCTCCATGTCACGGTAAAGAGGTTCGAATTTGGGTCCACCAGGAATGGCTAAGTTGAGCGCCTTCGCCGTGAAAAAAGCCTTCTTGTCAAAGAGATAGCTGGAGTTTTTATCGGCTTGGTCGGAGAGGAGGGTACGTCCAAGACGATATAGATTGGCCATGACTGGAAGCGATAATGACCAAAAGATGTAGGACGGTCCGTTGACCGAAGGCGTGTCAATGAGGGGCTTAGGGTCGTAAAACCAGTCAACAATGGCACTATCTTCCTCGGGGTCAAGGTCTAACTGAATGGCTTCCAAGGGGTCGACGTCCAATACGTTATCACCATAGTCCAAGGGAGGTTCTTCGTCGTCAAATGGAGGAAACCTCATGCGCTTGAAGTGCCTACGGTCCCTTTTCTCCCTCCGCATTGCCAACCACATCGTACTCCACTGCGCATGATAAACGGGCTCGATGACACGCGGAATCTCATTGACAAAGGTGATTGCACCTGTGATGTGATACAGAACTGGCACTTCGCGTACTTGTTCCCAAGGATATGGAATGTTCTCGAGAAGTTTCATCACGGCATGAGGGACGTACTTCAAAGCCCCAAGGTGAACGCGCTTGTCGTTTCTGAACTTCCTGTTGCTCATGTCTCCATGATCCTTAATAATTTTACGAACATGTTCGGGTGGAAGGTCCTTGATGACCGTCAGAGCAGATATCAGAAAAAAATAATGAAAAATGAGCAAACCTGTTTTCCCATATCGACATATCCCCCTTTTCTCTTTTCTCCATATCTTTTACGTTGCATCTGGATCCACTTTTGCGACTTCTGGGCAACGGCTGGGTGTACGTCAGAGGGATGTTTAGACATGTTATAGTAATGAGTAAAAAACTAACCTTCAGGCGGAAGACGCGAGCCCGACGCTCCATTGGAGGGAGGGGCCATGCCTGGCGGTGGTGGGCGAAACCCGGGGGGAGGTGGTGGAAAACTCATCCCGCACTGTTGGTGTTGAGGAAAGAGTTGTTTAGATGATGTAAGCAAATTCGGGTCGGTTATGGTTTGTGCACGGACCTGAAGACCGTCCTGACTGAATTAATTAATGACTCAAGAATTGAATCATTACTAGACAATACATATCCCATCATGCTATACTATTGAATTAAATGCCTAGGCTCTTTTCTTTTCGACGATCGCAATTCAAGTCTTAGTCTATCAAATTCATGAACTAGGAAACACGTTCTTACTCCCCGATAATTCGGCCCCTAGCTTGTATCCCATTACCTAGATATCATGATCAATGACAGATAAATAAACATGTAAACACGGTTGTGGTACCTTGTCCCAGTCCAGTTTCTGACGCGTGAGCGGTAGCGCGCGCCTCAGTCCCTTGAATGTCTTCTCGCCCATTTCTTGGTAAGTCTCGTTCAGTGAGACCTGGTATTTCCCTTCCTCATCTTCGATCAAGGCAGAATTTTAGAAGACGTGGTGTTAGAAGGACCTCCGATGATCCCAGAAGGAAGTTGGAATGAAACAGAGTGGCTTGTAGCCAATTGAACCTGAAACACCCCCTTAATAAACGCGTTGAGTTAAATTGAACCTAAGGACCTTACATTTCCTTGTTCATAATAGTGAACGTTGATAAGAATTTTCCCAGATACTTGATTGCTTGTGGGGTCGATTGTATATTCTGACCGCCACCGCCCAGACCTTAGTACAGCTCCAGATAATCAGCCCAATTTTTTGCCAATTATACCAGAAAAACTTGCCAGAAGTTGGTTGGGTTGTATTTATTAGCTACCACTTGTATTATATAGGAGCTTGAGCCTTCTTTCGGTGAGAAAACTGTAGTCACACCATCAGTAAAATGTGCTCTCAGGTAACTCAGAGCAGCTGCTTCGAGTGCAACCCTGAAAAATAATATAAACAGTGTAAATTTTGTAAGAGATTCGTATAACAGACCGAAAGGTTTCATATTCTTCTGCAGGTTGGAAGGGTTGAGGATCAGATGCTTCCTATCCGTTGTGAGGACTGTATTTTTGGACGAAACAATTAATTTATACACACCAGGCTCAGATGGTCAAAAATAAAAGATGTTTTCGACCTTGGATCCAAGAATCTCTCCTCCCCTTCAGATGATGGCCCCACTCGCGCGGCTTCACTGATGATGGACTGGTAATCAGCGCGTCAATGAGCGGGCATGTTTACTGCCGTATCAACACACCTGGTGCTCAGTGCCTGGGACATCAACAATTGTAAACTGCTCGATGTTATATTCTCTCAAGGCTGGCTGGATCCCCTGCTGAAGGAGATCATCGTCTGAGATGATGTTGCGGATATCTTCAAAAGTCGTTAACAATTTTCGTAGCGCAAGAACTGAAGAGTCCGACTACACCATTCAATACATCGTTAATCTCTCCCGGTGGAGACTGAAGCAGGAACTGGGAAGCAGCTTGAATACGTTCTGTCGCGTCCATCGGTAAATAATTTGGGGAAGATGCTCAACGAGGGCATATCAGTAACGGCAACTGCCGGCAGCATCAATAACAACCACAAGACACACTCGAAATTCGCGCGCTTCTCCCATGTACACCTTTCATGCGCTTGCTCTTACCGAGATCAACTTCAATAGTCTTCCAAACGTTTGAGATACATTACTACCCGTTGATGATAATGTATGTTCAATAAGCTTTGTCATCTCATTCTACGCTACAATCTCAACTACAGCTTCGCGGTGAACTGGGATTCAGTCACCCCAGCACCCATGGCAGACGTCGAGGATACACCACCAGTAACAGTCTTGATCAGGTTGTCCGCGTAATCGGCACCACTCCACTGTAACTCTTGTTTAGCATGAGGGAGACCATGCTCAAAACAGAGAAAACCTTTTGATGAGTGAGGACATCACATCCAAGTTCACGTTCTCTACGCTGCACAAGTTCGACGTATGCCTTCATTCCGGTCTTGGCAAAGTTTTGTGCGAACAAATCGGAGATATAAGCATTGGAATGCAAACCACCGAGCTATCCCGGAGTACAATCAGACGAGGCTTTCAAGACCTTGAAACAACTCACCGTGATGAACTGCCACACGAATCCAAGTTTCCCTAACTCCCACACGTAATCCTCCATGTCCTTATCTGTAAGGCCAGCGGCTTCCCAGTTGAAGGACGGGCTCAAATTGTAAGCCAACCAGTGACCTGGGCGAGCAGCATGGACACCATGGGCAAATTCGCGGGCTTGGGATAAAATCGGTTTCTTCGTTTCCATCCACAATAAATCAGCATACGGTGCGAAAGCAATGGCACGATGAATGGCGCATTGGGTTCCTCCCTGATAGCGATAGTAGCCCTCGCGAGTTCTAGGGCTGTCCCAATCCCAGTAAGGAACAGATTTCAGGCCAAATTCTTTTTGTGCAATGGCAATTGCATCAGAGTAGGAAGAGTTGGCGATACGGGCAACAAACTTGACGACTGTACTCTTGTTGACCCCTTGCTTGCTAAGCGCATCGGCGAGAGTGGTTGAAAAGAGTTGAAGGTTGGCAGAAGCAATCCACTGGTCTTCAATTACTTGAAGTTGGTTGCCATTTTTGCCTGAAGCTTCAGCTTCCACCATGATGTCATTCAGTGGCCGCAGAGAAGCATTGGTGGAACCCAAGATGAAGGCATGATCTCTGGCGTCGATGTTCGACGTTATAAGAGTCGCGGCTTCTGAATCGGTACGTGCAATAGCTAAGTTTTCGACACCCATAATATCGTACTGAAGACGGATGGCCACCAGACGATTGATGTGCTCTTGAATAGGCACAAGAACTTTCCCGGCCATGTGCCCGCACTTCTTCGTTCCAGGAGCTTGGTCCTCGACATGAATCCCGGCTGCTCCTTCTCAACAAACATCTTTGTCAACTTCATAACAGCGGTCAAACCGCCGTGGCCGGTATCGGCGTCTGCCACAATCGGCCGAAGATAATCGACAATCGGATTCTTTGCAAGCTCCGCCGCTGAAAGACGGGAGCGCGCTTCGCGTTGCTTTCGATCGTGGAAGAGTTGCGCCATAAACAAATGTTCGACCTTGTTCGGCACAGTGTTCGATGGATAATCTTTTTGTTTTGCGTTACAGGCGTTCATTCGTACTATGTGGAGTCAGCTCACCAGCGAGATCCGGGCCAGGTTCGTTTGTGCTGGACGCCGTGCTAGACGACTGCCATCCAGAAACATAGACAGTTTCGAGATATTTCGCCATCTGTGTCACCTGAACGGGGTCAAGACTGAAGAAAAATTTTCAAGCAAGATCTAGGACAGTCTTCTAAACAAGACCTACGCTCCGTATGTGTGCGAAGGTGTGCCGCGCTTCGCATGCTCGCTCAGTAGCGACCAGAGCTTTTTGCCTTGCACGTTGGAAGGGTACTGTATAGGAAGTGTTCCTCGCTTTGATACAACGTCGGCGGCGGTGTACGGACGGACGACTCGCGCAAAACGGGGGTTCTGTATCCATTCCGTCTGTCAATACGATAGGAGGTGAAGAGCTATCTGTTAATACCTTCCACCACTGTTCAACCTGAGCAACTTCTTCTGCAAAACGCGCTTGTTCGGTGGCCATTTTGACTAGCAAGATACAGAAAAGTAGTGGCGATGGTGATAGTTAGTATATAAGAGTAGTTTCATCCCAAGAGGGGCCTCTTGAAAGCCCAGTGAGGGGAACGGAACATGTGATTCCGTTCCAGTCATCGGCCCGTCCCGTGCGGGCGTCATGTACCCGTCGGCGTCGGCACTCCTACATCCCAGCACTCGTCATGCATATACTTTGGAGGGGAGTCTACTCCTAAGAATCTCTTTTCACCCAGAACTTGAAAGACGCTTTAACTCCGTTTGAGACACGGTGATGTTATTTTTCTTCCCCTGTTACCAGTTCAACACGGATGAGGGCGGATTTTCAGCGGGTTTACGACATGAACCCGGAAAGGACTTTCTCGTTCTTAAAATTGTGACTCTACTGGCGGGGTTGGGTCGAGTTACCCACTACTGATTATTACCGTTGGTCGATTTCAAAAGCGAACTTCCAGCATTATTCACGGGCATCGGTTATCGAGCAAAAACATGTTCATTCACCCCGAACTCTGCGATTAAATGGTCTCTTTCACCTTCGGTCCCCATCGTAAACCAACCATGCCAGACCATACCGAATGAAGAACGCAAAAATACTCCCAACGACCTGGAAGCAGCGGTCATAAGGATTTCGAGTTTAAAATAACTAGTGAAAAAACGTACCTGAGAGGCTATTAGAACCTGGACAAGGTGCTTCTCATTCATCGGCCCGAGACGTAGCAGGAAAAAATTGAGTATGGTGAGATTTGTTGTGTTCGTAATTACGCCAGTATTTGGGTCGGATGTCACTTCTGTGAGCCCCAGCGTGGATAGAACCTGCAGGACAAACGTCGTTAGCCTCGAAGGCGGCTTCGGAAATCTTTCCTCAGAGGCTGTTGATGGGTAGAGGAGGTTTGTCTCTGGCTCAAACCTAAAGGAAAGGTTTAATATTTGTACATTTTCAATGCCACAAAAATGTTTAGCCAACCTTGGTACTCTGTGCCGTGGGCAAGGAACCAATCCAAAGAGCTGTGGACAGGACAGAAGAAAATTGAATATTTGTGGCATAAAGAACAAGAGCAGAGTCTTCGAGAAATGCGCCTGAATCCCAACAACGGCAAATGCCATTCCTGTAACGTAACACATCGTGTCTCCAGGAAAGACGCGTGCAGGATACCTAAAGTCCATGTTATTGTATTCAAGGTGACTCACGACAAGAGTGAACGCTTACCAGTTGTGATAAAGGAATCCAAGACAAACCGCAACCAATGGCAGCATGAAGTATAGACTGAAAAGGTGTCTCTCGACCAACTCTCGGCTGCCATACGCCATTCCTGCCTTCCAGACTCCCCCAAAACCTAACTCGGCCTTATTCCCGAGTAAATAAAGCGGTATCCGAAAACCTATTGGCCATGGCAAATATAAAAGGTCATTGAGGATCACTGAGAATGCAATAATTAGCGCTTGGCTGGTCTCAGATCCGTTAATACCAGCGAGGATGTTGATACTATTTGTCGAAAATGTGGACAACAATGACATGTAGACATAGTAAAAGGGTCCTTCGCAAAATTCAGTTATGCAGTCTAAGAACATAAGATTCCAATGCTTACCGAGATTTATTAGCGCCCCGAAAATGAATCGCAAGGGTAGCGGTACGACAACATTTGTGTTGCCATGTTCAGCATAATACACCATTAACAGAGGGATTGATGCAATTATAGGAATGGGTAGTTTGTGTCTCCACCGAATATCAAACACATCATCGAGAAAACCCAATATTGTTGCCACTAATAAAGACAGCAGGGATGAAAGATAAACTGACAACTTTTTATCATTGAGTACCTTACAAAACCCATTACTTGAAGAGACGAACCTGATAATGCGGGAATTCAGCAACTGTAATCCCTTTGTGCGGGTTTTTCACGCTTGCTTGCTCTCGAATGGGTGTCGAAAAGGCAAAGGGGATGAAAAAATCAGGGAGAGGATATATATCGATGCACAGACAAGACCAAGGCTTTCAGGTCTAGAAATATGAAGAATGTAATTGTATTCGCTGTAGATGTAGGGGTATACAAACATGAGCGTCTCTTCCCTAGGAATTTTGCTGTCGTAGACCTTGAGTAAATCCCGACCATTTAGTTTGGCTTTGACAAAGGTCGGCCCAAGAGCTGGAACAAGGTAAATAGTCGCCAGAAAGGCGAAAACAGAGAATCCGATCGACGAGTATAGGGCGGGAATGGATGGCATTGGCTCCAAGAGAGGTCGTACAATGAACCATGACGCGAAAGGTACCAAACCAAAGAGCAGGACCGGGGGTAGTGGTCGAGGTCGTATTATTGGCATGATGAAAGTGCGAGGACGTCTGGATAAACTTTGAGGGGTAGGTAATACTTGAATTTTTGAGACTATGCTTTACAAGTCGCCATTGAGGGGGACCTTTGGATCGAGTAAGTGGTTGTTCAGGCTAAAAAGTTAGTAGCCAACGTGTCCGTACCCGCGGCAGCTTCAACACGTTGGCGGGCCGTTGATTCCGCGGCTCATCGGAGCTCGCGTGGTTTAGCTATCCCGAACTTAACCAGCAATGTTCGCGATGGAATCAATACAGACACCCGACGACCTCAACACCTTGGGATGTGTCACCGAGTACACTACTGGTAAAGGGAGAGGCGTATATGGTCAGTCCTATGCCAAAGTTTAGTCAAAAATCTACAGAAGATATCTCATCCTCAGCATCTCGTCCTATACCCAGAAATACCATCATAGAGAGCAGTCCAGTCCAGCTGTTCTCTGAAGAAGAGTACGATAAGCGTGGTAAGGTCTTGTGCTCTTGTTGTGAATCTCATATCATTTTTGTCCAGGAAAGTATATCGCGGTCGACCATTACACTTTTAAATGGGCAGATGGCCGTATTGCTCTGGCTATTGGGCTAGGTGAGTCAAATATTGTCAGATTCTTTCAAGTTCCTGTTATAAAGGTCAAGGCAGGGTCGCTGTTTAGCCGCTCCAAACTTCCAAATGTAATATTCTCTACTGACCCAACAATTCAATCCATCCAATATGCAACTCTACGGGACGTTACTGCTGGAGAAGAGCTTTGCATATCTGACGATTTCGAGCTCTGGTCCCCGCCCTTGCAAAAATTTCTCGTGTTCGAAAATGCAGACGTGGATTGCGGTGGTTTGACAGCTGTAGCAGAGGAGAACCGTTCTGAGATCACGAATCCATATGAAGGTGGTGACCAGGAAGAAGTAATTCCAGAGCAAGATCTCCCTTTTATAAGAATCAAACCTTCACCGGAAGAAGAAGATGTAGAATCAATAAAAACTGGTGAGTACGGATGAGGCATTTCCTAGTATCCTCTCACTATTTCCTTGCTGGTAGTGGATGCATGGGTCGTAGATATTCCGGAAGTTCGTCACATTACAACCCTTCTAAAGCGCGTATTTTTACATCTGTAACCAAAAGTAATCTGATCCAAACCTAAGATGGCTCAAGCAGGTGGGACTCGAAGGTCCTGAGCTTGGACATCTCAAGCGTATTCGAAAAAAAGAAGGAAATACGAGCCTTCTCTTAAGCACCACGTTGGAACCTCCGCAATTACCTCAAGAATTGAACCTTCCTGCTCCGTACTTACAACCCGTCCCGTTTTCCCCCGCGCTTACGCTCCCATCTTTGAGGCTAAAATCGGCTCTATGGCCTTCCATGTATACTCCACGCCGTCAGGAGGAACCAGAACCTTGGACACGAAGCAAAACTCGGTGGGCATGGAATGCCATGAAAAGGACTGTTGATATGGCTATTGAAGCCCAGTCACAGAGTGAAGAGGTTCGTGTATATTCTCGGCATCAGCTTTATTTGCCCTCCTGATCAGGACCAATAGCTTCCTATTGCCGCTCACATCCCTACGCCCTATTGTCCGGCGAATGATAAAGAAACTCAGCCATCGTCATCGACTTTCATAGCTGCTGACAGTCGTCATTCCACTCGGCACCCCCTCCGACACGCCGCAATCAATGTGATTCGGAAGATGGCAGACTATCGGACAGAGTCGGAGATCCCAGGAAGTGCCTCTTCCACTGTGCCGACTCAGAATAGTGCCAATTACCTTCTCACTGACCGAATTTTCTTTATTACCCACGAGCCGTGCATCATGTGCAGTATGGCACTGCTCCATTCACGTGTAAAGGAGGTATTTTTCCTCTATCCAATGCGGAAGACGGGAGGCTGTGGAGGGTCTGCATGTCTACCGAGATTGAAAGGTGTTAACCACCGTTTCGTAATCTCAAAGTGGAAGAGGGAAACAAGTTGTGGGCATTTCTCCGACCAGGATATCACGATTGATGCTGCAATTGATGTATAACCGAGTGCCGCGAAGGACCTGATTATCTTGATATCTTGTATAAAGCCAAGGGCAGAAAAAAGTATGATACATTTTACGATAGCAATGAAAAAGCGACATTTCAGATGGTAAGAGCTACAAACGAGGGATAGAGTGGACATTGGTTGGCTGCCATTGCTTTGCCTTGATATATTCAAGCAGAGCATCGTCAGAAAGGTTCCGGAAAAGAGAATTTTCGTCAACGTTCTAAGAAAGATGAACTCAGCATGGTCCACAGGCCCTTTTTCAAAGACTTACGTCTTTTTGGGCAGCGCGAATGACGGCCAGCGCAATCTGTGAACTAATATCCCGGATACGGGTCAGGCGAGGATACACCAATTCCGTGGATGTTTCGTCGATAGTAAGGGATCCTGCTAGGGCAATGGATGCTTGTTCAACCATTGAGTCTGTGATATGCTTAGCCTTGGATAGGATGGCGCCCATTCCAATGCCAGGGAAGATATACATATTATTTCCCTGGCCAGGCTCGTATACCTGTCCTTGGAACTCTATTGGTTTGTATGGGCTGCCGGAGGCAAATACAACAGATCCATTTGTCCTGAAATGAAGCTTGAGAAACTGAGAGAATAGGTGTCAAAAAAAATCTTACCAATGGACGGCGTCTGAGTAATCGACTTCGCAGAGAGAGACGGGGTTCGACAGAGGGAAGATGATAGGTCGGCTATTAAGAGAAGCCATCAATCGGACAATTTCTTCAGTGAAAGCGTTCTACATCGGGAAGGTTAGTAAATACTGTCGTGTTGCGGAGGACTGAGGTACGCACACGAATCGTGCTGAGGCCGAGGAGGGCGGTGGGTTTGACATAATCAATGATGTCAACGAGAGCCGTTAATGGTGGACCTTCATAATCTGTTCGAGCGAAATCTAGAACCAGATGGTCAGCGGTGCTTTTGGACAAAAAAAAAAGTTGAATACATTTCTTGTGTTCTTGTAGGCCCTTCCTGTCTGCGGTGATTAAACCCTTGGAATCAACGGTCTAGATCGAGCATGATTAGACTGTTTGTCCTTGGTTTGAATAATCAATAAGATAAAACCAACATAAATTCGGCTTCTAGCTTCTTCTTCACTTAACCCAAGGAGAGTAAAGAAGGACATGAGCTGCTTCGCTACACCAATACCGGCAGAACCAGCTCCGAAAAAGAGAATTCTCTGGTCAGAGAGTGAGGTTCCGGCAGCGGATGAAGCAATGCGGGCAGCATTCAGAAAGCCAGAGAGCACAACAGCGCCTTCGGGTCCGTGATCAGCGCGCCATGTCGCGGAGTGGATCACGGTGATGCCTAAAAACTAAAACTTACCGGTGCCCTGAATCTGTGAGAGAAAGCTGTGAGAAAAGGAAGGCAAGAAACGCGCCAAATATGGCACCCACATCATCATTAAAGCACCTATATTTTGTTCTAAACATCTCCAAATATCGGAAGGCATTGTCGGTCGAAAAATCCTCGAACTGCACCACGAGCTGGGGAAACACCTCCTTCATAGCTTCCATGAACTCATTCATGAAGTCGTCCATCTGACATATTTGTTTGAGGATCATATTGTGGACATCACGTCAATATGACGAACGTACCTCGGCAGTGTCAGGTCTCTTCCGGCGCACACCGAGGTACAAAGGGTCCTCTAAAAATTTCTCTGTGTTTGTACCCAAGTCAAGGCAAATGGGCACCGTGGTGGTGGGCTTGATGCCAGCGCCGCCAATATAGAGATCCCTAGTGTTTCCATAGAAGTCAGAAAACGAGGCGACATGGATAAACATCAACACCGTACAGTTTGCCGATTGCAATAGGAAGCCCATTCGCACCAAGGTCCCCTAAACCAAGAATACGAGAGCCTAGGACGAGGTCGGATGAATCAACCCCAGCGAGGTGGCAACCCAGACGCAGAAGCTCACCGTCAGTGACGACAGCAATCCTGGCTCCGTGTCCAGAGTGCCATGTCCGAAGCACTTCCGGATGTGACCTTTGTTTTCAATGGTGACATAAAGACCCTCTGGACGACGCCAGATGTGCGAATAGTTCGAGCAGGCATCTCCAACCTATTAGGCGGTTGACATGAATCAGGACGGCGTGGAAATTAAGAGCGAGGCAAAATAAAAGTCGTACGGTCGGAGTATAGAGAATGGGGATGATTTCGAGCATATTTCCGAGGAGGACCTCGTAGAAAAGGTTGGGGTCGCGTTCCTTCAGCCCGTTGAGGTAGATGTATTTTTCGAGACCATTGTGCTTGCTACGGAGCTGAGTGAGGCAGCGTTGGCGATGATCCGTGTTCAAGAAATAGGGAGGAATCCGAGGAGCAGACAAGTGAAAAGCGGACATGGACATGGTGGTAGTTGCAGAACAAAATTGAAATGACTCCTGTCAGTATTTATACATGCAGGGTGGGCTAAGAAATAGAATTTATAACAAATTAAGGAGAATTGATATAAGCTGTGCGAATGGTCTTATTCTGGTGCATGTGAATGTGGGGAGGTGCACGAACCGGAGATACTGGAGAGATTTGTCTAGGACAGAGTCAGAAAGGAACGGAACGAAGAGGAACACTGGCATGCTCGAATTCCCATTCTAGTAACGGCCTTCCGCCGATCAATCGGGACCCCAGTCAGCGGCCGCTGCTTTCAACACTCCTCTAGACCCAATTCCCAGTGAAGATTGCCTTCTTTTCGCACCGACGGCGACACAAAATCCAGATGCTCTGCACAAAAAAAGGGTTTCAGCATAAATAACATCAGAATAGGTGAGATCGAACCATACCAATGTCACCCGACATCACCCCCAAAAAAAACAAAGAACAACCCCACAATCACCACAACTCGCGTCGTTTCTTGCTGATTGCCTTGACAATGGAATGTTTTTCGCTCCACTTCTGTCTCGCTTGTTCGTGCTTTTCATCCCGGGTTCTAAGTATGGATTTTCGTAGGGGCTTCTTCAGCGGCGCCACCTGGCCGACAAACGACTGAGTGCAGTTGAACATCTGCGCCAACTTCCCTCGAGAATATGTCGCAGGATCTGAATATCGTAACTGGCGTAATTTTTCCATGTCTTCATCCGACATACGAGGAGGTGGGGGAGCTGGAGGAGAACGACTGAGAGGAGGCAGGGGACCGCCAGAAAATGCTGTCGGTGGACGGAGTAAAGGTGAAACCGGTGCCGTGGTGAGAGAGAACGGTGAAGGCGCAGTAGGTGGTGGTCGGTGAATGAATGTCAGGTCCTCGTCTTCCAACTTCGTTACAACAGCGTTTGGGTTGTTGACGAGAGGATCTTTTGCGTGATACGCTGGCCGTTCTGATGTCCCAGGTCGCGGACGGGGGTACTTGGGGGCATATTGGCGTACAATATTCGAAGTAAACGCGAGCGTTCGTGTCGAGTGCATGAAAAATAATGAAAGTGTGCTCGACGTTCGATACCAAGCGAAAACCTTTGTCGACGTTTCGCACGGTCTGTACCAACTGCCAAAAACGGATTCCGATCATTTCTTAGCTTCCGACATTTTTAATCAAAAGAAATAAGACAGTCATAAATTTCCCGTAGACTTTGCACTAATCTCCTGAAGAATGATAGCTCGTGATTGTACTTTTCGAACACCTAAATTCCAAGAGCGGAGGTATCCGACAGGCCCACTGAACCACTCACGGAGACGGAACCTCCATACCTTTCTGGACTTGTTCACGTCCATAAATACGTTGGAACCATGCCTAAACCACACCGTTAGAATAATCAGCCGCTAGCACCAATGGGTGAACTCGGAGCATGTCAAAAGAACCAAGTAAGAGGAAAAGAAGGTATGGGGAAAGGCCTCACATTCAGTCCAGGCCATCTCTCTAAGCTCTCAACACCGGCAAACGCATGACCAGCAATCCTGAATATTGGAATGACACCCACGGATATAAGCACCATATTTCTGGAAGTAGGAAGATCCGCAATCTCACTCACCATGGAAAGGCATTGATATCAGCGAGTGTGTACCGGCCTCTGCCTTGTCCGGCAAGGAAGTCGCGTTCTGCGAGTCGCAGCTGCAAAACGCCGAATAGACGTTCAGTTTCGTCTAGATAACCTATGAGAAGGTCAAACAAAGCGTTCAGCGGCGGATATTAAGCGGTAAAAGGGGGGGCTAAGTATCAGCCGGAGAGAAAAACCTACGTTTCTTTGCATAGGGAATGTCTTCGGGTGCAAATCTCTGGAAATGGTTTGCTAAAATAGAGAGAGAAGTATGTCAAATAAAAATCAATCACTACATGATGAACCAAGGACTTACACTGTCCTTGCATAGGACCAAGACCACCGTGCTATATAACAAAAATAACAATGAGGGTCGACCAAAAGAAGATCCAATTCGAATAAACCCCTCACAGCCCAAAACATCCACTGCAGCATGACACTATACTCCTCCTGCTCTCTCACAGGATCGAACCAGAATTTTTCCTCGCGATCGCACCGCTGCGCAAGGTACAGCAAGATCGCCGCCGTCTCGAACACGGCAAAGCCTTGGCGCGTGCGGTCGACGAGCACGGGGATGCGCCCATTGGGGTTCGTCGCAAGGAACCATGGCTCCTTCTGTGTGCCTTGTGAGATGTCGATTTTGTGCACGCTGAAATTGGGTAGGAACGCGTCGGGTGATAATCGATAGACGCCATACCGTCAGCAATCCAGAGGTTTTGAAGTCAAATATAAACCGCACTCGTAGTCAATCCCATACGCCGCTTTGAGCTCCTCCAAGTAAATAGATGCCTTGCGTCCGTTCGGTGTCCTGCCAGTATAAAGCAGAAACGGCCTCGTGCCTCGCCTCTCGCCTCTGGTGTCTGCTGAACCAATGCGGTCGGTACTGTAAGCGGCAGCGGTATATCTGGGCATCCTCAGAGAAAAACGCGTTATTGAAAGGAGCGCCGTCATCTTCTAAGCAGTCTGGTCGACACCCGAAGGTGTATCTTTCCAAGTTACAACATGATGGGTAAGCTAGAGGCGAGCTTAGTCGGTGCTATCGTCATCGGCAACACTAATGACCGGAAATGGCGGACCGCAAAGCTCAGGCTCTATTCGAGGAAAAATAAATTTGAGAACAGCGAAGCAGGGGTATTGAGTTGTATGTATGGTATTCAAGGTTCATGGGGGTTTGATGGGGGAGCCAAAGCAAAAATCACGAAGGGCGAAAACTAAGAAGTAAAATAACGAACAGCATTCGCCGAGTCTGAAAAGAAGGGATGGAACGTGCATGCAGGAAACTCGTCTAACCTCGTAAAAATTTGATATCAAGTACATGTGAAGAACAGGAGAAAGTTAGGCGCGACAGAACGAACGTGGTCAAGTTATAAACAACTCGAAAGAGACGATGGCACAGCAAGTGTCCATTTGACAGAGACTCAGAAAAACGAATGGAAGGGACTTGTCCGCTTGTAAGTAGCTTGTTCGCAAGTCAAAAAGAAGATCAACGAGCGACGGATGGATGAAACCAAAAAGATCATATTCAGAGACACGAAGGAATAAAGGAGGGACCGATTCAAAAAAAAAAAAAAAAAGAAAAGAAATCGGGCTTGGATTCGCATGAGCAGAGAGCGTTGGGTGTTTCATTAAATGTACAAGGGAGACCAAGAGTATCACTACGTAAATAAAAAAAGAAAAAAAAAGCAGATGACCGTGTCTGAAAGATAAAGGACGGGGGGCAGTTCGAAGGGGGGGATGATGGATTTTTTCGAGACGGCAACGTATCGTACATCGTCCAAGATGTCATCATCCGAGTCGATCAAGCAAGGCGTCAAGAAAGAATTTGGATTTAAGCGGATGGGATTGTTGTACATGAGCTTTGAAAGGCGGGTATCAATGAAGACAAAAAGCAGCGGAAGCGATTCGACATTCTTGGAGAGATCTAACTCTCCACCTCTGGAGGAGACATGACGACAGAGTTGCGCCTACTGCCCGCGCGTCTCGTTGTCGCCGCCGTCGATTGGCCGTCTCGCTCTCTCTCGCTGCCTCTTTCTCGTTCTCTGTCGCCGCTGATCATGACCATCGGCACCCCCGTTGAATGCGACGAGCCCTGCCTTGTCAAAGGTGGGGGCTGCGGCCGACCCTCTCCCCCAGCGCGGGGCTGTGTGGGCGGCGTGATGTGCTTTGGCCCATCCCGGTACGCCTGGGGTGGGGACTGCTTTGGCCGCGACGTCGACGGAACGGGCGGCGGTTCGTGACGAGTGGCACTCGTGGACACCCGTCGCGAGTCAAACGGGACAGGCGAGTCGCTCCCGTTGTTATTATTCTCAGAGCCCGACGCGTGCCTATCCTGGCCCCACCCTGGGGAAGAAAGCCTCCGTGTGGGCTCAGGTCGAGCTGTCAAACGCGCAGAAGACGAAGAGGACCCACTCGCAGCCGCGTCTTGTGCCGAAACAGGGGGGAAAGAGTAGGATTCCGGCGCGACGGAGCCGGAAGGGACACCGTTTTGCAACCCCTTGTTGTTGTTGTGAATGGCAGGCACACTGCCGCCTAGATCCATACTGGCGCGCCTGTGTCCAGATCGGAGAGCTTCCTCGAGATCCTCGACGCGACGCCGCAAGGCCGTCATCTCTGACTTGATGCCAGACACTCGTTTTTCCACGAGGCTTTCCACGGTTTCATTGATACGTTCTTGTTGTTGTGCGAGGTTCTGCATGAGGGTCTGTGACTTGTGCAGCTGATCGCCGAGCCAGTTCTTGAGCTGCTTGGAGTCATTGAGGGCTTCGTAAAAAATTTCAAAGGGTTGGAGAAAGGCGGCCTTGTCGCCTTGATACATACCAGGGCGAGTGAAGGATGTGGGAGTGGGTGGGACAAGGGAGGACGAAATGGGAACGGAAGGAGCCGGAGGTGATCGGTTCTGAACAAGAGGAGGGTTTTGCAAGAGAGAGAGCCTCGTGGGGGTGGGTGGTACGTTGCCTGGCACGCGGCGGACAGAGTCGGTGGTGGGAGTGAGATTTGGGAGACGGGGGAGGGCCATCTGGAAACGACCCGAGTAGAACTGATTCTGACCGGCAGCTTGGGGGACTGGAGGAGCGCTCTGAATGGATGGTTGGAACTGGTCGCGGGTGTGGGCTTCTCTTGGACTGATGACGATATCTGCGGGCTTCTTTTTGCCCCCCAAGAGAGCGGCGCGGCGCCGGGCGAAGCTGATCGGAGGCGGAGGCAGAGAGTTTTGTGGTTGAGGTGGTGGTGGTTGGGGCTGGTGCTGCTGCTGCTGCTGATGTTGCTGCTGGAGGATGGCCTGCTGCTGCTGGAGCTGCATGGGTGTGGGCTGAGGGCTGGCGGCGGGTTGTCGGCGTGAGGCCGGGTTCATGTTCGGACTGCGACGAGCTGTGCGGGTGGTGTTCGCCTGAGGGGGTTGTGGTGGCTGGGGTGGGATCTGACGCTGGTGGTCGTCTGGGACGGTGGGGGACATGATGCCGGCAGCGCTGCCCCTGCGCTGCTCGATGAGGGCCTGCTGCTTCTGCTTTATGGAGAAGGTGGAGCGGACCTGCTCGATGGCGCCCGGATTGTCGCGCTGGACGGTGAAGCCCATGACGACGGGGGAGATGGGGGTGGAGACGGAGTGATCTGGTGGGGGACGGACGTCGATGTGGAGGGGATGGGGCGCGGCGGAGCCGGAGACGGTGACACGGCGTTTTTTGAGGGGGGAGGCGGCGAGGGTGGAGGGGGGCGGAGTGGCATCGTCATCGGGGGCAGGAGACTCGTCTTTGACGCGAACACTGGGGATACGGTGAGGATATGAGTGGGATTCAAAATTGAGCAAGGGACATACTGGTCGTCGTCGTTGGAGCGTTTCCTTCCCTGTTGCATGATGGGGGGAAGGGCATTGTTGCCTGGGATGTTGCTGAGGGAGTGGTTGCTAAATGCCTGTGCGAAAGAGGGCAGCGAGTTGACAGACATGGCGGGGGATGGCAACAAACAGCGCTGCTTAATTAAAAACTCTCGATCATTAGCTAATAAAAGTACAATGAAACACCCCTGACTACTTGTTGCGCCTGCGAACTTTGAGCACCCTCACAGCCGCCTCTTTCTGCCCTGCCTCCCCAACAACCGCGTTTCGAGTCGCGACTGCCCCGTACACATCCGACACATATGTCTCCAGCGACCCCACCGGCTCCGGGAACGGGTTCGGCGACACCTCCGCTACTCCCCGTCGTCCTCGCGGCGGTGTCTTCGGCGGCTCCAGCAGCCCTCCCCGTCGTCCCTCCCGAGGCTCCGGCGTCCTTCTTCCGCTCTTGGGAATGCCCTCGCACAACCCTCTGATCGCGCCCTCCACCGTCTCCGTCCCTTTTATCGCCCGCTCCGCCGTCGAGAACTCCACTCCCGTCAGAAGCGTCGTCATCACCCGCTTGTGCACCTGTCCCGCCACCTGTCCCGTCTGCGGTGCCAACGGCGACTCCCCACCCGATCCCTGCTCCCGCTCGCACGACACCATCACCGTGAAAAACCCCGTGACCGCGCCCGCCACACACTCCTGCCGGAACGACATCCGCTCCCAGAACTCGTCCACCGTCACCTTCCCCAGCTCCCCCAGCGCCTTGTCGTCTTCCGTCGTGTTCACAACCCCCTCCCTCTGCTCGCTCCCCTCTCCGTTCAGCGTCCGTGCCCGCTTCCGCTGAGGCGACCGGACCTCCCCGTCCGTCGTGTACGCAATCTCGTCCATGAACCGCGACTTGGGGTCGTCCTCGAACGTCGGTATAAAGTGTCCCAGGTTCTTGATCTTCTCCCCGCTCACGTCCACCGGACACGGCAGCGGGATCTCCGTCTGCGAGTATGGGTGGCCATACTCCCATCTCAGCCCAGTCTCAGGCAGTCCACCTGCCGCCGACGACGACGCGATCCGTAGTGTATCTTCTGCCTCCGACTCGTTGTAGCCAGGCAATATATAATACATTTTGATTTTCATCTCCTTCCCCTTCTTCTTCCCAGCCTCCTCTACATCCACCGCAACCCGAGTCAGCGCCCTCTTCCACCACGCACACAACTTGGTGTCGCTCAACGGCTTCTTTCCCTCCCACTCGTTCGAGTTGGGGAACAGGTACTGCGCCTGCGCCCTCGCGAACAGCTGCACCCACACGTGCTTCGCCTGCACCGGCCGCGTCGCCGGGTCCACATAGAATCTGATCAGCGCCCGAACCAGCACCGCCGTCGGCGCCGGCAGCCCCTTCGCCCCATGCCCCGTCGAGTCCACCTTGGACACATAGAACACCGCGCAATGCGTCGTCGGATTCGTGTACACGCACGCCTCCACCGCCGCGACGATCACCCGTGGCGCATCGGGGGTGGCTTCCTCTGATAACACGAGAAGGATGTCCTGCAGATACACCCGCGGAGGACGCGGCTTCGCAAACGGAAAGAGGGCATTCGACTTGCGCGGCGCAGTGACCAGGGTGTGCAGATGAAAGGTGCGAGTGCCAGGCACAGTGGCGAGCGCCGCAAGCAGGTGGTCTCGCAAATTCGTGTTGATCCTGGTGTCGGTGCTGCTCGTATCCGTCTTCACTATCGTCGATGTTGATGGCGATGACGATGGCGACATCGCGTTCGTCGTCGTCGGTCAACTAATCGTGAGAACTTTCGCTTGCCCGTTCTATTCTTATCGCCACTGCCATGACCATTACCCACCGCACACCGCCATTGCCAGATTCTTTCATCCTGGAACACAAACGAAAGTGTTACACCCCCGAATCGAAGCTCTCCCGAGGCCAGTGCTCCTGATGCATTTCTTTTGTCTTTGATTCGAGAACCGAACCAGGCTGTTTCCTACCCGGACCCTCCCCCAAAAACAAAGGACCTCCACGCCTATCCATCTGACTGTGGAGCAACAAACGATCAGACAGCTCTTATCTTCCAGGGCTATGGCACGCCGATCCCACCCAGTGCTGCCTATCAATGCCCGCCCATACATGCTACAGCATACCTCGGCTTTTGTTTAATTAACATCTAATGATATGAAGATACAGCGCAAATTGACACAGTGCCAAGGGGAAACTAGTTCGCCGGGACCAAATTGAAAGATTGTTCTGTCGATGCCAGTGGTGTTTGCTTGGGAATTCGATGTAAACCAGACTTGCCTCGTGCCCCCGTATGCATCCGCCAAAATAGACATGGTCCGACTCCAATCCACCCGTCTCCGCGTACAAAGTTTTCGACAGGTCGGTCAAGGTCCAAGGTACCGCAGCACATGCACGCTAGCGAATTTGCGTCCAAGCTTCGCTTCAAACTTGAACAAAGACGCCCTTGTTCTTGTCCTTGTTTTTAGTCCTTGTTCTTTGTTCGATGACTCATTTTTCGAACAACATGCATATGGACAGGGGCACCACTTCAAAGGTTTGTGCTCTTGTTGCTTGTTCGTCCGTTTGACCGCATAACGCGTTCTATGCTTTTTATGTCCTCGTGGACTTGGTTCTTCCTCCCCAAACTCCAAAGCGGCACCCACCATGCTGGGCCCTCGATCATGGAAGATGGTTAGGACTTTGCACTTAAGAAAACATATCGCACGGTCGCACAAGGAGCAAGGCTAGCATACGCAGGCTCCAAGTCAAATATGACGTATTTCCCACCGCAACACGCCTCCGCTGCCGCTGAACGATTTGACATGCCCATTGATCGTCTAGCGGTTCAAGCCCTAGGTACCTACAGCCAGCCAGCCAGCCATGTGAAGCTGCGTATACCCATGCCCGTCTCATGGCACACCTGGTGACCCAGCAGACTTCACGCGTACACCTACCACCTGCCACCTCCACTCCGAACCCGGCCTTCTCTCTGTGGCAGGCAGTCGCACTAAAAGTCTAATAGGCGACTATCGTTTTCCTGGTTCTAATTCACACTCACCGCTGTGACTGTCAAGTCATTGTTCCTCTTTAATTTTATCAGGACCAATCTATTAAATCCACGGTGCAATTCCAACTTGCTCGCTTGTCTACAAAACACTGATTTTAAACAAAGGCCACAGGTTCGGCCACAGTCTTGACCGCGGACTCGCTTGTCAAGACCCTTTGCCTTTTCGCGGTTGGCGGATTTATCGGGATTTCCTTTTCTAGCAGATCGTCGTCCCTGCAAATCTCATTAAGCGCTCTCATTCAGTTTCTTTTGGCCATCACAAAAGTCGATAGCGGATCCAACAAGTGCTCGTTAGTGTTGATCGTAGCCGCTGCTTGCTGTACCTGCTTTCCGAACCAATATTATTGGGCGAGTGATGAAAACGTCATCACCTTCAATTTCATTCCTAATATTATTGCGTTTAACAGCGCAGCCAATAGATTGTTTTTCTGACCCGACATTATACAGTGCCACAGGAATCTCTGTGTCAATTTGACTTTAATTCCGTCATGGACACGATTGAGACATTTGCGATATGTGCCGATGTTTTCGCAGTGTGTATTTCCCGCGTCTTTCTTGCACATCGCTCACGCCACTATCATACACGAGGCATCATCAGCCATTGGAGTGAGATAAACGCGTTTATTAAATGAACCCCCGGTTGACTCGATGAATTAGATTCGACAAGTCAGTCGTCTGGTTTCTGACCAAGGCGTTTGTGGGCATTACGGACCCAATCTTTTTGCTGCGAAGATTACATGTTCGGTCATGCAATATGCACGTTTTCCTTTATTCATGCGCTTTCACAGTCATGGACTGTCGAACTCTTCATCTCGATAAGAATTCCTTTACTGGTCCTGTTTTCTGTGCATACGCATAGTCTGCTAGCTCGCGGTATTTTTGCTTTTTTTCCCTAATTAATGAACGACATTTCAAACTCAACAAGTCAAGCAAACAGCCGGCCCTCTCCTGTGGTTTCTCTTTTATTCGTCAGTGCACTCAGCCTGTTTTATCCTGCAGGATTGTCCGGGGAACGGCAAGGAATGCGATCAACAGGATACGGGACATCTCTTTTCATTGAATGGCATTGTGTCTGCCACTGGACAAGCCTACTCTCCCGATACTTTATATTTGACTGGAAAGAGATGAGATGGACAAGGACTGGCCACATGACATTCTCAATGAGTCAACTTCACCACATGTGAGTCCTCGTTAATTTACCATTCGCCAACGAAATGAACCTCGATACCTAGGATTTCTGATCAAGGCTACGATACGGTGACATTTCCGCCTCACAGAGTCTTTTGGCTCTTCGAACCAAATGGGCCTACTATGACCGATGTTGTTCAGTTCGTTATTCCCCAAAATGCTATTGTCTTGCTTCAAAGCTGCTCTTTCTCACTTTGATTCCTGTTCTGAATATTGAAGCGATGAATGCCGCCGCTCCACCGTGTACGCAATTCATATGCTCCTTGAAGCATTCAGACAGTTGCTAAACTATTCAGTGCTACTGTACGTCTGCCTTCAGACACTTTATTTTGTTGTAAAAAGCGCCAAAGTACAGTATCGAATATTAATCAATTTTCTGGTCGTTCGAAGACTTGCCAGTGACCGGCTCTCGGGCCGTTCGGGCACGTGGCGCAATTTGGGCGCAATGAAACTGGTTCCAACTCCTTGTCAAGGGCTTTCTCAAATGTGCTCAAATTAATCTCTACTCCTTTTGCACGATCTGAAACTGCGATTTTCAAAGGCTCCCAGAGTTTCATTCTAAAACCTGGAACGAGAGGCGAAAGAATTCAAGACAAAATTAGGGGCCCCTTATTTTGCCGAGTTGGATGTTTTACTTCCTCAAACCCAATGTGATACAATGGACTCAGCCCTCTCGCTACAGTCATGGGGATATTTTTCCTGCCGCCCTATCACGTCAACCTTGGGTGAGTGGCCAAGTAAACAACCCCACCTCTTTCGTTGATATTCGACTTCAAGGGCACAGCTTATTGGATGCTTCGTCAACTTGGTGTTATACACCTCAGAATTAACAGCAAGCTGGAAATACTTCCACAGCGAAAGAAGAAAACGAGATCGCAAGATTTTTGTGGGCATTGTGACTCATAATCTGGTGATGGATACCATTGGAACCTTAGCGATATGTGCCGACACCTTCACTGTGAGCGATATTAAATTTTCAGCTGGGACAATATTTAACCTACCTGCACACAAGGTTTTCGTCCTTTGTTGGGGTAACAATAAGCATGTGTTACACAACCTGCCAACTGACCCAATAGATCAGGCAACATCGGTCGAGTGATGTCAAGAAACCCGTGGGCTTTGGTCGTCTGGCTGCTGACGAATTCACTGGTGGAAGCAGTGGTTCAATTTTTTATGGTTTATAGGTACTGGAAATTGTGGGTCTATTGTTACTACTCATATCCGATTTTGCTTACTCGCCAACAGAACATCAAACTACTATGTGTCGATAACGATTATGGTCATGATTCTGTTCACCGTAAGTCAAAATGGCGTATTCATTTTGCACCTCGACCTCTTGTCGCTGACATTTTGACCTACAACTGTAGCTGGCGGTTTTCCTGAATTTGTGCGCGCAGTCGGCGGCTAATGTTGATCCGCATCATTTACTCAGTCTTCCACATATCGCGTACTTGCACACCACTTCCAGGTTGGTATTGGATTGCTCATCTAGCTCTCAGGATCGCTCTAGGCGCAGCAGTTGTCACAAATCTCTCGATCAACTTGGCACTCATCTCCTACCTGCATAAAGTACGAACGCCTTACATTGCCACACGGCAGTATGTGTTTTTGCTTCTCATTTAACTATTTGCTTATCTCTTCTATATCGCTCATTGCAGCATCATACAAAAAGTCACAACACTTGGGATCATTACGGGCTGCGTAACATCCCTCGTTATTGTTGCTCTGATACTTACTGTCTTCATTCATCCTCTGTCCTCGGGTGCGCCAATCCCTTCTGCCTTGTGCATTATGCTTATCTTTATTCTCATTCAGTTTCAACTGCTTTCGGATTTATCGTGGGACGCACCTACTCTTTAACGCTGTTGTACACGTTACTGAATAGAGATGAGATGGGACGGGATCCATGGCTCTATGTCATCTTCGATACCCAGTTAACACCATCTCTGACCTCTCAAACAGCTACAGCTTGTAAGTTTTCGTCTCCACGTACTTCTTCAATCACCGGTAAACCTTTCTAGCCCTTCCGACGACGCAAGAGAGAACAAGCACGGTTTCTGACCTGATGGTATTTGCCCCTTCCCAAGATGTAAGCTTTTCCTGTTTGTATGCCTGTGACTTGTAGAGCAACAGTCTCGGGTAGAGGGGACGAGAATAATCCCTTTCACTTTCACTGTCATGTTGCTCGAATTGTATTCACATTGAAGCTTCGTAGGGGTAAATATGCTATGAACCAGATGCTGTGCTGAGGCATCGAAAAACCACCATGATTATCCAATACGAATTTAGACTTCTGGAGGATCATAATTCGCGTTGATGGTCCATACACTACACTGCAGACAAGAGAATAGACTTTTTGAAGAACTCGACTACTGCACGGATGAAATGGCACTGACGATTGTCTTCAAGTACCCAGAACCAACCGGTTTTCTTATCTGCATTTGCTCTCGTTCAAGAATGCATCTCCGATCACAGTCACCAGCATAAAGCGTTTAGAAGTTGGTTCGAAGAGATTCTTTTTCAGTTTTACTGGGCAGATGAAGGATCCGGAAGACGCACTATCGTCCAGAAGCTTGCACGGCTGGCAGAACACTATCATGAAGAGGTTTTTGAATGCCAGTTTACAGTCGCCTCACTCAAAAGCACCGCCCGTCCGTTCATAGGAGATAAAATAATTTGATGGCCTACTCTTCTTCAAATAGCACCCTTAATGTGCAGCAGAAGGTTTTGGACACCAGCCATAAATCGAGGTCATCGGCGAAATGCATTCACAGGCACTAACGAACGACATCTTGGCCATCGTTCGAGTTTTTATTTTATAGCAGGGTCAAGAATGTTATGTTGTCAAATTGGAAACAATCATCGAAGCCCCGGGCTACAATAGGGAATTAAATCTCATTTGGCAGGGTTGTGAGACGTACCTTGAAGGTCAAGGAACGTGCTCCATGCTCAGGTCGTTCCACCTTCATCGCCGTCTCAAACCTTTTAGCCCTTGACACCTTGTTGGTTATGCCCCGCTCGCACCTGTAGAAGCAACTATTACCTCTGAAGCGACCGTACAGGAACTACCCATTGCAGGTTCCAAGAGTCAACAGTTGGAATTTTTGGAACTTGGAGCAAACTTGGAGCTTGGAGGACCAAAACTAACAGTGTATTTCGGACTGCAGGTCCTTCAGCGACGCTGCGTTGTAGTTGTCTGATATCGACTCTGCTTAATCGTTGCTTAATCGTGTACTATACTCGAGTACTAGACAGTACTCCAGGAGTCTTTAGGAAATTCTTCCCAATTGAAATTCCGTACTTCTTTATGTCCCACGCCCTACCTGCCTTCTTAGCTCCTAAGATCAGCGAGTTCTGACAAGCCTGACCTCCCCGGTAAGCCCGAGGTTTTGAAGTGAGCTCCCACTGCTGCCAGTGTCATCTGCCTGACATACGCAGTAGATTCGAGGTTTGTCTCCACCTCTATTTCGAACAACACCACTTTTCCCTTTGTCGGTGGCTATCGACCTAAAATTGCCATCTTCTCTTCTTTCGCTCGGCTTTTTCCTCTCGACAATCTTGTACTTCTAATGTGTCAGGAAGGACCCGACAGCTAACTCATGAACACTTGATCGTGTAAACGTAAATTGGCGTTTGCATTCGTTTAGAATTCCGGGGATTGGCGACTGTACAAATACAGGTAGTTCAGAGCCAAGTCCAGTCCATCAGTCTATAAGTCGGATTAAACTTGCTGTTGGGTATATACTAGACGGGATGCATTGAAGCGATTATCGATCCCTGTTGGGCGGGGTACAGTGGGAGGGAAGTTCCACCAATGACATGCCAAGACAAGAGAACCTCGGGTATAGGCTGCCTTACTGAAAGAGTTGACAACAAACATTATTTCCTTGTCGTGGTCGTTCAGAACCTTGTCCCTGTCCCAGTCGGTGGCTGTGGGAGATGTGGGGTAAGAAATCGACCAGCACGTAGTTTTGGTTCCCATCACACTTTTGTAGAAAAAATAGGACGCACCGGTGAGATGACATACTCATAATCTGTTTTTGAGACCGTCTGTGTTTGTACATTCACTGCGAGTGGCTGACCCTCAGCGAATCGGTGCTCTTTGATTTCTGCCGGACTTGGGGGTTCTAAGACACACTGACACTGGTTGTGGTGGTGATCACCGGTGCTTGATATCAATGTGACAGCACGGAATGGCGTTAGCTGGAAAAAGGAACCCTGTTGTGGTGCAGCTTGTTCTCGGAGTGACTCTCGGCTATTCAACCTATCCAGAGCGTCAGTTCTTTCTCTGAGTACTTAATAGAAGCGAAATTTCCACTCAACGCAGCCAATAGGGAGTTCACATAACCTAGGACGGGAAAATACATTAGCCGCCCGTGCTATTTATATCATAGAGGTGAAAGTAAATCCAAAAATAAATAACGTACACTTCCCAATGAGCCAGAAGAAGCCCAGCCAAACATAGTTATTGGGCATCGTGGCGAACTGGAAAAAAAGTTCATCCGTCTGAGAGGAATCTAACATATTCCCGAGGAGCGTTCCACTCACTGTGACCACAATTATAAATGCGATGAAACTGAAAGTGTGAGATGATGACCTTTTAAGTGCAAACCAAATGGCGTACCTTGTGATCAGCCCAGTCGTCAGACTGTAGATGATGAGCGTGGCAATAAGGGAGTCAGTTCTAAAGCAATCTTGTCAGTAAAAGAGCATTATGGGGCTATAGTGCAACTAACCGTGCAAATCCCGTACGACTTTTTGTCAGGTAATAGCAGAGCGAAGCAGCAATGATGATGTCTGCCGCTGCTGCGCTTCCCAGCCCGGTACTCGTCACCCACTAGATAACCGGCGTCCATTAACATCGCTTCTACCATTGGCGGCACCGAAGGCGAAAGAAACATACTATGAGGCTCGGAAACCTGCTTGTATTGACCAAGATAAATCTAGAAACAGATCAGCTGTGCATGGATGGTCCGAGCAAAAACCGACGGACCCCTCGACCGTGAAAACTGGAGCAACTCTAAGCGTCAACAGAGCCTCCTAACCCAAAGAGAGTATTAAAAAGACACCCACAGACTCCCAGACCTGTCAACATTATGAGTAAACTTTGATCCAATAGTCAACAATCGCTTACCAAAGTGGATACAAGCGAGAATAACCTGCGAAGTATGAGGGGTAGCACGGCATAAGGACGATATACTTACAATAATACCAGTAATGAAATGATTCCCAGACACTGAAGTATATTCAATAGATGCAACAACTAAGAAACCGAGAAAAACGACATACTTATCCAGAGTCTTCGAGCAAAGAAGCTGCATCCCGCGCTCAATCAGCCACACATAATAACAGCATAATAAAGAGCATCACCACTCGACGATGAGGCCAATCAGCCCCTTTACACTAGACATTAGTTGTCATCTCATCGCAAGAGCTTGGCTTACATTGCAATCTGTTTGAAGCTGAAGTGTACACATCAGAAGTCATTCTCAATCATGCGAATAGCGCTTACGTTCATACTCCTGACAACGCGCATTGATGGATTGAGCAAGTAGTGGATCACTCTGGAGCTTACCACGTTGACCGATGAAGAGCTTCCGGATTTGAAAAATTGGTCACCAGATATCTGCATGATCAACTCGCAGTGAGTTGTATTTCCCAATGATTGGCAAAAAACTGACGTGTAAAGCGCAATTGTGCATAGGAATAAGTGTGCTGTGTCCAATATCCAGAGAAAGAAAACCTGGACGGCGAGTGTCAAGGAGGTGCAACAGAAACCATAAAGTTGAGATCACTTACAATGAATTTCGTCAACCATGAATCATTTGGATATTGTCTTTTTCACGTTTCAGTGTATGTGGGCGGATCGAGGGGGTTACTCACCTGTAGTAAAGGAATCTTCTCGTAAAATCAGCCAGATGATTCGGTGGGGGTGAGGTTTAATGGAACCCACGTTTGCAGTAGTGTGACGCCGTAAAGGCTGTTAAAACCATTACAATGAGCATACCGCACACGTGCACAGAACTTCGCAACCTACACCGCGCTGGCGATTAAACCAATGAAGGCGGCGCCGTATGTGGCGTCCAGGCTATCCATGTTTGAAGGTCGGGGGAGGTGCCCCTTTCGCGGGGTGCAAGGGGAAAGTACGGCGCGATCATCTATAGTCTACAATCGAAATATAAGTCAACACATGGTCCTTACACGCCCCTGGGACTGGTAAGTTTGGGGGGAAAGAAGACGAAAGGTTTTCCAGAGTAGGCAACTGTCAATTCTGGAGACATCGCGGGGGCTATACTTCTGGAGACTCTCACAACAGTCAAAACCTTCCGGCAATTCCCTGGTCGTAGCGAATGGCAGGTGCAGAGAACAGAGGGTGCGCTGCACAGAGGTCATCTTCTCATAAAAATAAGGATCTACACAGTTCATTCAGGTGAAACCGTGGCTGCCTCATATCCGGCGGAAGTTAGGAATTCAAGTCTCTCAATAACACCGTGTACTGCAGCCAAAGCGTGGAGTGCAAGTTGATAGTGTGAAAGAGGACCATACCACCTTGGGCACAGTCAGAATCCCTCATATAGAATTCTAAATGAGGCCAGTTCCCGGGTGAAAGGTATAACAGGTTACTTTAGGATTACGAAAAGGAAGGGGAAAAAATGACTTACAACACTAATAAATACAGCATGCAGTGGAAAACAATGATACGCTACAGTGACCAAGAAGTAAGAAGAGAAAGAAATCACGCAACATAGGCGAAGGTATCTCTCGTGCCATCGACTCGTTCGATGTATTCTTTCTCTAGAAGAGTGTCAACCGCCTTGAAAGATGCCGAAGTATGAGCAAATAAGTCTGTATTAACGAAGACTAAAGCCGAACCTTCTTGATGTCAGGAATTTTGGGTGCGAATCTCTGAGAGATCTGAGAGATCACTTCCTGGATGAGAGGTTGGTTTTTCATGGTTTTCCGTGCTTTCATGATCCTGTCAAGAAGTTAACGAGAAGGGGAACGAGAACCAGTGGTAAAGACATACCGAACAATGGTTGCCTGGATGACGTATTTCCTGTCTTCATCAACTGTCTTCAACACATCAGTCGATTCTGCCTTCGTTTCTGCCTTGATAGGGAGGTTGAGGTTGACACGGATCTTTTTCGACTTGAAATCTATTGGCCAACAGTCAAAATAGTGCTTAAGTGAAATAGACATGAACGAATCGACGAACTGGGATTCAGATCGTACTGGTCAGTCTCTTCGTTGATGAGAATTTTGGCTTTAACCAGAAGCGCCAATACTTGAGAGAGCAATTCTTTTGGAATAGAAGTGGCGGTTACGAGCTCAGACAGGGAGAGAGTATCATTGTCGTTGTATTGAAGAAGCACAGCCATCTGAAAAGAGCTGGTCATCAAGATATACTTCTGGTTCAAGTAGTTCGTTCGCAGTTCATTTTTGGAGTAGTTCCAGAGCCAAGTGAGTTTGCGACCCGAATGTTTCATTTGGTAGTACTTCTGAAATCGGTCATAAGTTGGAAGAATTTCGGCCGGTATCACAAATTCGTGGCCTGGAGGGTTTAATGGCCAGAAGTTGGTCCCTAGGACCATGATGCTGAAACTAATATCCATATCGTCGTGGTTTTGCTCCATTCTGCTCTTGAAGGAGTCTGTAAGATCCTTGCTCAGACTCATGTCTGGGTTGTCTTGATCAGTTTCTTAATTAAGGACAATAGGAATACCGGGAATTACCTGTGAACATGCGTTGCAGCTTATTCGTGTACTCGAAACCACACGCCTCCTTCAACTTCGAAATCATGCTCGCTTCGCTTTCATCTGACGCAGAAACACCATGGATAAGACGCTTGGACAACTTCGTTGTATAGAAAGTTTGGAAAACATCCTTATCTTCAATGTATTTGAAAAGGATCATCTGTACGAGTGCGTTGAGAAAACAATTGAGATAGGCGTGCCAATTCAATACATACAACACGATTAAGAGCGACCTCTAGGTCATCCTCTTCTGCCAATTTGTTACTCTTGCGAAGGAGCAGATCAGCATGCTTGGCGAGCAATTCTGGGGATTTCGAATTCGATTGTCCAGTTGCAGCATTTCGGTTGACAAACTCTCGACACGCCTTGTCCAAGCTGGCTACAAACCCTGCTTCTCCTCTGAAACTCCTGGTAACGGTTTCCGAGTTCTTTTGATGGACTTCAAGCAAAGCATCCACATAAGCTTTTGGGTCCAACGCATCTGTACTCGAGCCTGTATCTCCAACCAGCTTAGAAACAGCCGCCAAACCAGCTTTCTTAACATGCTCTTCAAATTTCTTTCTCAGAGGCTCTAAACCTTCAGGGATCCGAGAGAGGAGTGCATACATTCGTTGAAGGTCCTCGTCTTTGTCGAAGTCGAGAAGTTTTTGGAAGCTTTCCCACATCAATTCCGAGTGCTCTCGAATGAGGACATGCTCGCACTTGCTGATGAGGGGTTTCCTTGTCTGTGTATTCAGATATCGCTCCACACGGTCTTCTTCCTCGCGTAGGCGTTCTTCAGCTTTCTTCAAGTAGTCTGAAATGCTATTGGCCGCGAGGAAAGACTCTGATTCCTGCTTGTAGTATTTTTCTGTCGCATCGATGAAAGGAAGTTCGAAGTGCTCCTTGTATACGTCAAGACATGCTTTGTTTGTATCGGTATCGTCAAGGCCAAGAGAGACAAACGAGTCGACGACTTTCTTCACGAGGCCTTGATCAATCACCTCTCCATTCCGTTGGTCTTCGATCAGTCGCAGGATAGCGCTGGCAAGTTTCGTCTTCTTTTGCTGAATGGGAATAAAAAGGTTGTTTTTCCATTGTACCAAAGCGAGCTATGGGCAGCGTCGATCGAGTCAGTTCCTTGCACTTTGCATAACGAAAAGCACTTACCGTATAAACAGGATAGACACCCTTTCGACCTTCGTCTCGTTCTCTCTTCACCCAGTGGCGATTCAGATATGTAAAAAGGCGATTGATGTAGTTGGCACCCGTTGTATATCGTGACCATTCGGTGGCGTAATAGCGCAAGAGAGCTTCGTCTTGCAGCGCTTCGGTTTCCTAAAATTATCTTATGATTGAGACGCAACCTGTGTGACGGGACACGACCAACCTCCCGTAGGCCTTTTAGGTGCATGACGAAATATCGAATGAGGTTATTGTATAGATCTGAGCCCATCAGATTTGCCCCGGCTGTGGTCGCGTCAAGATCTGGCAGGGATGCAGGATATTCGCCAACTTACATCTGCCCCCCATCCCGATTGCTTCTGTGGCAGTTCCATGCATCTTCGAGGAAGTGCAGTAGTTGTATGCCACGGTATAAAGCGACATATACTGCGATCCCGCATTAGAAACTGAAGACTGACTAGATTACACAGATTAGGATACCTTGGAGTACGACACGCCTGTCTGCAGCTTCGTCATGATGTGGTCAACACCCTCCTCAAGATATGCCCATGTTGTGGCTAGATCTGCTGAAGCGGGGGGCATCGGGAAGGGGGCATTGGCAGTAGACATGGTAGTTGCAGATCAGAAAGTCACATACACGGACAGCGCGACTAGCGCACACAAGACCGGAGCAAATAAACTGAGACTATTTTGGGACGGCGCGAACTTTGCGCGAAATACGCGCCATATTATACTTGTATCTCTAATAATTACGACAACTTGACACCAGTGTGAATGCAGGCAATGCCACCCCATTGGTCTGACCAGGCGCCTCCGTCGACGTCTTTGCCTGTCGAAAATCCTGCATCTCGAATCATTTGGGCAAATTCCAGCTGTGGTGGAAATTTGCGAATCGATTCCACGAGATACTGGTACGAATCACGGTCGCCCGCCAAAATCGTACCAAGCAGTGGTATCACTGTGAATGAATACTGATCATAGAGCCTGAAAACCGACGAATCAGACGCTATAGAAATGTGGCGAGCGGAAAACACAAACATATTCAACAAAGGATTGTTCACGCGACTGAATTCTAAGCAAGCGAACGTTCCTCCTGGCTTCAAGACGCGGTGTGCTTCCTTCAACACATCAGGAATAGACGTGCAATTCCGAATACCGAAGGCAATGGTGTAAAGATCATACGAGTTGTCCTTAAACCTTTCTATCCCCAGGTCTTGTGCATTCGCCTCATGAAATGAGATTTGGGGGGCTGAACTAGTTAAACGGTGGGCGACACATTGTATCTAAAAGGGCTTACTGTTGTGATACATAGTCTGCTTGAAGCGACGGAAACCTTCTTTCAACATTTGTGCGTTGATGTCCACGACTTCAACCGTGGTTTCTCGGTCGTAGTAGTTTTCTCTCGCATAATCTAGAATGCGAAGTGCAATGTCGCCAGTGCCTCCCGCCACGTCTATACATCTCAAAGCACCCTTTCTACCTGGTCGGAGGGATGACACAAACGCGTCTTTCCAGAGGCGATGCACTCCTAATGAACTTGCATCGTTCATAAGGTCATATTTTGAAGCCACAGAGTCGAATACATCTTTAACTAGAGATTCTTTGAGTTCTTCGGGGACTGTCTTGAAGCCAAATGATGTCGTCTTGGACTGAGCGTCAGTATTTTGGGGGTTTGAGCCAAGAGAATGGTTCCGTCGGACAAACGAGGTCGTTGGTGAGAGCTTGAGTCGAGTAATAGTTCGACTTAAAGCTTGCATGGCGAAGAGGCAACCAAGTTTCCTGACCCTGGCCAAATTCGATCAGTCCGTCTTTATTACTTCTTTGGGAAGGTGCACCTTTCACCATGTCCGTTACAGGCAAAAGAAAGGAAAAGGCTATTGGTGTGTTTTTGGCAATCTATAGCGTCTACTTTGCACTACTAATACAAGTTCTAGATCTTACCCAAGATGAAAGTCTGTCTGAAGATTCTGATTCTGATACCTCTTCGTCCTCAGTGTCGGACTCTGAGTCGGACTCCCAGTCCTCTGAAGATCACACTGAAAAAAAAATCTCCGAGGAATATCTCAATTCTTTACTAGAAAAAGCTAGAAAAAATGCAGAAGCTGCAGAAAAACTGTTTCAGACCGAGCATGATGGCCAGGACAAGGAGGCAGAAGTTATAACCCTTGATGGCGAAACCCAAATGTAATTATCTTCATCATGAGGTAGCTCAAGGACCTTTCTCAGTCATTTTGCAGTCCTTTGCCACGACTGGATCCTGGAAAACTTCCCCTTCCTTACATAAAATTAGGGGAGACACGTCTCGACGGACCCTCATCTATCCGAGACCCGGAGGTCGAATTTGTAGAACAGGCAACAGCATCCAGTTCAGCTCCAGCTCCTCCGGTCCCACCACCAGAGCTTACGAAGTCTGGCAAGCCTTTAACTAAGAAGCAAAGGAAAGAGGTAAAATGAATCGCTATTTGATCTGGAATGAGGCGTGTTGACAAACCCTGGTAGCGAGAACATAAGACAACTGGTCCCGATTGGTTTGACCTTCCTGCTCCATCAGAGGCGGAACTTCCCCGCCTCTACCGTGAAGTAGAAGCATTACGATTGCGAAATCAGCTCGATCCCAAGCGCTTCTATAAAAAAGATGAAGGGGAGGGTAAAGGGATCAAGGGATTGCCTAAATATTTTGCTGTATGTTACTTTTTTCAAAGTGTTTCCTTCCAAGTTCTTACTATGACCCTCTAGGTTGGCACAATTTTACCCTCAACGACGCCGTTTGGGACGGCAAGTGGAGACAATCTTACTAGAGCACATCGGAAAAGAACACTGGTGGATGAATTGGTGGATGACGCAGAAGCTAAACGCTATGCGAAAAAGAAGTTTGAGGACCTGCAGTCTGTCCGAGGCGCAAAAGGTAGGAACACTTTGCGAGCCAAGCAGGCATTGCGTAAGTCAAAATGGTAGTAGTACCGATCATATCAAATCTGCTATCTCTACCCCCGGTTCCGTGTTGCCTGTTGCAGCTATAGTCACACATTTGGATTTCCTAAACACCCATCTCTCAACACAATTGCATATGTTTTTGGAATAGTAATCTTGATCTGGGGCTTCAAAAAGCTAAATGTAAGGCCGGTGTCCACCTACTTATATAGTGCTCGAAGGTCTGGACAGCCAGACGTAAAAGCCACCTTTGGCTGGAGCGGTTGAGCGCTTCCTTGACCTTCTTCCACTAAAACATTCAGCTTATATGCCACTGATTATGGTCAAGCACAAACAACAATGGGCAAGGTGCTCTCGAGGTAAGTATCAAAAAGCTAACAATAAATCTAGCCCAGCTTAACACTCTTGACTACTTTAGTGATGCCAGACTTCTCTCCACCATACTTCCCACCTGTTTCCGAAAGCCCGCCTTTGTAAATAGCCTTCTGTGATGCGACTTTTTTCTTTGCTTTTTCATATTTCTCCCTCTTTTTAACACGAGGGTTGCGCACACTTTTTGGCCGATGAGGAGTGAGACCCTTGTTGGTTAAAATTGCTCGAGTCAGTGAACGTGGCCCTGTTGCTTCGCCACCATTCAGCGGAACTCTAAACGAAGGTAAGTTTATAAGCAATTCAACAGGAAGAGCGTCATACCGCGCCAGACTATGAGTGCCCTCGTACTCGGCCTTCTTTTTTGCCTTTTCTTCAATTGATCGTTTTTTCACAAGTTCATAATATTCATCTGGGCTCTCTCCACCTTCATCGTCATCTTCTCTTGACCTTTTTCTACTAGCCTGAGGCTCTGGATCGTCATCATTCAGTGCTTCACCGACTTGGTTTCGAGCTCTAATCGCAGCCTCCTTCACCAATCTTGCATCCTTCTCCTTCTTTCGCTCCCGGTACGGTATATCATCATCTCCGCCAGCAGCTTGATTTCTGGCACTTTGCCTTCGAGCACTGGCAGTTTCAATCTTGGACGTATGGAAACGGAGAGATTTCTTCCTTGCAGTCTTATCTGCGGCATCCACTGAATGGAGGACCGTAGCCTCGCCATAGGCGTCCGCAAAGTTTTGGTCAACTTTTTGGCGATAAGATGTGGATTTGGAGGACGTAAAATCCGGCTCAACCAAGTCAAATACAGGCGCAACCGGTTTTCTTTGTCGATCTTCCACTGTCTTCCGTTTCTTGTTAGGCGGGCTTAGGACCTTAGGTTCAGATGCTTCGGTTGGTTGGTTTGCGTCTTTCAGAAGGTCGGCTAGTTCTCCGGGATCTATGTCTTCATGGTCGGGGCTCCAAACAAATTCTCCATCTGCCAGAATATCATCCATTCCAATGTAATCGTCCTCGTCATCTTCGTCTTCGGAGTCAGACAGGGCGAAGTCAAGGTCTTCTAAAGTTTGGAGGGATTGCTTCAATGTGACAAGTCGTTGCAGAATCGGATGCGATTGAAGCAAAGCAGGACGTTGAGCATATTTTAGTGAGGACCTCAAGTGGAGATAAAAAGCCAGAGTCGTGCTATATGATAACAAAGACTCTTCTTTCGAAGTCAAAATGTAAATAACCTTGCGCAGAAGGGGGCTGACTCACGGTAGTGCAAATGAATCATCCCAAGGCTTAGAGCATCTGGATCTTCTGACTCAAGCCTGTAAAATTCGATTAGTAAAAATTAAACGCGATCCGTGATCTACACACTTTGCAATCCTTTCCTGCGTTCTCCGGAGATTGTGAACTGTATCGTCCCAGTCTCGAGCCAGGGCCAAAGCTTCTGGGCTAGTTTTCTCCAAATGTCGAAGAAGACTTTTTTTGTCCGTCCCTGCCAAAAGACTTGATGATGGAACGTTGGACACGACTTCACTGACATAGAAGGTCATTGGAGTTTGGAATAAGCTATCATTGTCACGTACTCGGAGTTTGGCCTGTTCTCTAAGTCAAGGCTATCATTCAAGCCGAAATCGTCGTCTTTCAATTCCTCGCGTGCCTTGCTCTGCAATCGTCTTGCTTCTTGTTCCTCCAGATCATTCCCCTCTTCATCGTCCGAATCCAGCAGGTCAGCGTTCGAGGAATAATAGGCAGCTCTCCCTCGACCCCAACTTTCGTCTTCGTTTTCCTCCGATTGGGCGGCAGTGTCGCCGACAACCTTTCCCTTAGTTTTCTTATTCTTCGCAGACTTTTTCTTTTTGACGACAGTAACTTCTTTCGTAGCGTCATTGTCGTCTTCCTGGTATTCATGTGGACTTTCATCGTCCGAGCTTTCGTTTATGCCCCTCAGAGCAAAGACCTCATCGTCGTCTCCGTCATCTTCATATTCCACTGCATTGTCTCCGTCAAGAAGGATTTTATCCCTCGAGTCATGAACTAAAATACCAATAGATCTTATAATTATGTAGTGAAATCTAGGAGTCATATTGGACTCACATTGGTCCTCTTCCTCCAAAGGGATGTCGTTTCTCGTATTCCATTTTTTCAATTTGCTGTCTCCCCGTTTTAAAGGTTTGGGCTTGGATCCTGTTTCACGACCCTTGGTGGAATGTCGTCGTGGCATGCAAGTAATAAGTTAATAAATCTCGACGAACCTATTACGACAGTAACAGAGTAAGTGAGCAGGAAAATGATAGAATTGTCACGTGGACAACGACCCAGGCGATGGCATTTGCGACACTGCAGCGACAGTGTGTACAAAGGCTCTCAATTGCAAATCGTGCTTCATGTTAACGCACACAAATAGTTGTATCTAACGGGATTGTGTTCAGTCGACGCCCATTTTTTTTCTGAGTTCTATTTTTGCATTCCACTGTCTCAGTACCCATCCACTTCGTGGATAGCTGAACGATTAAGGTTTACAACTTGGAGGTGTCTGCTGCCAGTGAGGTTTGGGACTACAAGTTCAATGGACTTACTGAAATTTGGTTTGGGAAATTCCCCAACGTTGAACCTACAGTCCCTGGTCTATACCTATAAGTTTCGAAATAGGGGATGAGATTAAGGAGCAGCTCCGAACACGGAAGTTTCTTTTCATGACTCAAAAACATAGAGGAGTCAGGACGACAGCAATTTTTAGTAATTGAAATACATTAATAGTCACATAGCCGGGTTGTTGCCTCTTCACGAGTCAGTTACACTGGCGATCGATATGACCAAGGATGCCATTCAAGCGCTGCGAGGTCTTCGGACCATAGGATATAGGTGAGAAGGTGGCGTACGTTATAAATCTAATTTCCGATAAAAGATGGACCTAAAGTAAGCCACAGAAACCTAGAAACCAGTAATACGGAGGCTATCCGTGGCTATCCTGTCGTTCTTTCCCTAACAAATTCCGGTTGACTCTCGGAATGGAAGTTATGAACAGGGCATCAACCACGCTGCATTAATCTGAGGGTGAAGCGGTAGCAGCGTAGCGTTGGACAGAGGTGTCATTAGGTAAATGAACACAAATCGTATAGCCTGGATATTGAATCTGTATTGAGATGAGATAAGAAATACGTGGAAAATGAAACGAATCATATTTAACCCAGACCCACATGTTGGTATCGAGAAATTAAACGCCGCTGGGTCACACAACCTTATTTCCCTGGTCAACTTTTCGTGCTCGAAGAGCTACACAAATTAAAAAGAAATAAGCGTCTGACAGTTGCTACGGAAGTCCCGACTTACTCAGGAAGTGTATTTTTCATGATAGTCAGCTTTCCTGAAGATGCTGCTGACACCATTTGTTGTTCGATGGACTTGTTGATCTTCGCAGTCAAATCCTATGTAACAGAACGATATGATAATCAGAATTTAAAAAGTTTACAACCTTGTGCATTCGCGAACTTTTTGCATGGCTGCTTGTTTCATGAGGATTGGTTTCTTGGGAGCAATAGCACGTCTCCCCTTTTTCATGTTTGCGGCGGCTTTTGCAGCGTGTCGACTGCTTCCAGCCTTTGCTTGGAGTCCCTTTGTCTTTCCTTGAACCATCTTTGTGAGAAGAACTGAAGAGCAAAGGTCTAGAAATTGTTTGGTAAAGTCAGGATGAATAGAAGGTGGAAGGAGTCCTCAGAGTCAATGCAAAGAATCATGAACATCACGTGAACACATGTGAACTGAACACCCGCCCTTGACCGAACCAATTTCAGAACAGAAAGACTTCGAAGAGTATCACCACAGTGCCCGACGGATGATTACCACGGCGCCGAAGATGTTGCAGCGCACCATCTTGGTTGGAAAGGTACTTATGAAGTATGTCTCTTGTCGCACTATTCTTAACCTGTTTTACAGCGGGCATACCATGATCTGGTTACTTTGCCAGGCAACAAACCTGTGGTGTCCTACGGGCCACCTGGTTACAGCGCCGTCTCTGGTCATCGAGTCACAGTCTTTGGATGCACTGGATTTTTGGGAAGATACCTTGTATCCAAACTTGGTATGTTCCAGGCTTGGCGAATGTGGCGACCGCTACTTAACCGTTGTTTTTGGGAAGGGAAAACTGGTACTCAGGTCATTGTTCCCTATCGTGATGCGGATGAAGCGCGACTTTTCAAGCCCATGGGAGATCTTGGACAAATTGTTCGAATGGTATCTTCTCATTTACTGGTCGAATATATCTGGACACTGAGAAGCGCGGTAGGAATGGGATATGAGGGACGACCAAACAATAGCAGAGTGCCTACGGCATTCTGATACTGTTTATAATCTTGTAGGGAGGGACTACGAGACAAAGTACGCTCCTATCTGTCTCGTTCTTGTATCTTGTCAGACTGAAATATCATCCATTCAGAAATTTTGATTATCGCTCAGCCAATGCTTCTGGAGCTGGAAGAATCGCCAAGATAGCTGCGGAATGTGGAGTGTCCCAGTTCATCCAGGTTTCTCATTTAGATGCCTCCGAGACGTCTCCGTCCAAGTTCTATCGAACGAAGGCCGAAGGCGAAAAGCTTGTAAAAGCCGTGTTCCCCACAGCGACAATTATTCGACCCGGTCCTATGTTTGGGTATGAAGACAAGCTGTTGACAAATATTGCAGGTCTGCAGTCTGCTCATTTGACAGTACTGGTCCTTGAACGACTAAAATTTCAGTGTGGCCAATCTTGTGGAAGTTAAACCATGCCGAGACTAAAATAAGGCCTGTTCATGTGAGTTATGTCATGTCACTATGCATATATGCCATTTCATCACTTCCGATCTCAGGTATTAGATGTCGCACAGGCATTGGTGAATGTGTTGACGCGACCTCAACAATCGAAAACCATCAGTCTTCCTGGACCGTCTACTTTGACCTATCAATATCTCCTTGACCTTGTGTCTTCTGTAACACTTCAGCCACCCTCTCGAGCCCCCGTCCTGCCGAAGACCGTCGCCACTCTTCTTGCTAAATTGGGACAGAATGTGTGGTGGCCGACACTCAGCCCTGATGAAGTGACGAGAAGGTATATCGACGATGCGGATGTCCCCGGAGATTGGGATGCCGTTGGCGTTCAGCCATCCGAAATAGAGACTCATGCAATCACGTACCTTCGCCGTTATCGTTCTGCGTGAGTGGAATTAGCACGCCTTAGTTTCATTCGGCGACTGATTTTCTCGTGTATTAGGGAGAATTTCGTGCGACCCGTTATCTTCCCAGCTCGGCCGTCACCCCTCGTTGTAAGTTCCGCTTACGAGAAGCTTTTGACGCCAAATTAACGTGGTGATTCCCGTAGGCTGAGGAATATTAGCGTAGAACGAGGCTGGTTTTTATTATTAGAATAATGAGGTTCAAATTTTGAAAGTTGTGCCTGGGAGAGGGACTGTTACAGATATTGAGGCTTGCGCAGCAGATGATACGTCGTGGCAGCTGAGATCCCACACACGGAGTGAAGGCACACATGGGTGTCAGAAAAAAAGGGACGAGTGGAGGTTGCAGCTTGCGGCCAAGGGCCAGCCATGAGAACTGAATACAGATGCTGGTCGATAAAGTAAGGTAATATAATAGTCATATGTCGTTGCCCTGTAAACGTTCCAACTTCAGAAGCCAGGTGGGATGAGGGCTTTTGGTTGACTGGAATCCAAGCCAGGTGGGCCCAGCATCTGAGAAAAAAATAATGGTTCAGTGAACAAGTAATGAAATTGATGCAGAGAACTGGCCTGTTGAGTCCCTTGATGCTGTTCATACAACTCCTTCTCCTGGGCGACAGCTTTAGCTTCGTCTTCGACAACGAGTGCTAGTGGGAGGCCCACGAGCAGGGCAGATGTGGTAATAACCCAGACAATGTTGCCAATTATTTTTGAGCCCTTCCTAACGAACGAGGCTGTCTTGGAAATGCGAGTGACGATGTTGTGGCGCGTAGTCGGTGGGACGATGTCCTTGAGGGCGACGACGCGGTCGATAAAGGACTCTTCTATGGAGGCATCCGACTCAACGGACGAGAGGGAGGCAGAGCTAGAGGTCCGTGACGAGGAGGAGGAGGCATAGGGAGACGCGTGCACATCCTTTTCCTCGACAATTTCAACTTTAACCATGATGATGTGTGAGGTGTGAACGAGTGTGACCGAAAATGGACAGTGACTTTCCGTGTGACTGTGAGGCGAACTCGGTACCGGTGTGCAGGGTCGTCACGCATCGGATCCGGAGATAAACTGCTGACGTAATAAATGTAACAGATTGTGTTGTCCCTGCAGCTGCTTGCTTGTGCTTGGCTCTGTCCATTCATCGAATCATCCTATATATACCTGACCGTTCTGACTGACTATTAAAGCTAATCCTCCCCCGAGTCTGTCATGCAGCACGACATCCACTACTCAAATCATGGTCCTTCCCCTCAGCAACAAGGTCCTTTTTTTTATTCCCTCATCTTATGCCGGTCGTTAAACCTTCTTAGGCCTTGTTTTGCCCACACCATCAATGCAAAACCAGATGCACGAGCTCGCAAAAACACTGCCACCTCCACGAAAACAGAACACTGCATGCGATGCCTGCAGGTCCGTTTATCAGATCGGAACAACGGAATGTTTTACAGATTCCCATCTAGGTCGCGAAAGGTGAAGTGCAATCGAATGCCTGGCCAGGACAAGGTGTGATTCTTCTCCCTCTGCTTGTTTTAAATCTTATTTATCACTTTCTCCGACTCTAGTGTCAGGTACTTATTCTCAAAAACTCACTCTTGCATACGTCCACTTACGGGGGACTGCAGCACTGTCTATCCAAGAACTATCCCTGCACGTACGACTCCTTTCCGAATATTCATCGGCATTCCACTCAATTTCCTGTAGGCACTTCGTCCAACAAGCCACTAGCGAAAAAAAACGCAGTAATGCTGTAAGCCGGCGACCAAGACATCTAAATTCTGCTAGTTCAAAGTATGTTGGACTCTCTTCTTTGGCCTTGTCAACGGAACCGTCTCAGTGGCGGTGACAACTTTGTGGACACTCCAAGAAGGTTGTACTCTATATTGACTAATTCTTCCCAGTCCTCCATCCCCTGCTCCGCCGACAAAATAGTATGCTTCTTACTTCATTTGTTCACAATTCGGTCGTACATACTCATTGTCTGGCAATATGGTCCCAGCGTGTCACCCATTTCGGAAATTCCATCTTCTCCATCCATTGGAGGCCATTCTAATGTACCCGTTATGGTACGGTACGGCCCACAAATCACATTGACCACCCCGACGCGAGAAGTGTTGCGCTTTGTTTTTGCACCACCAGACCAACCGAGGTATGAATACCACGAATATGTTTTACAAGAACTCAAATTAGTATCCATGTACCAGCGAGCCAGTGGCATTTTCTGCGAGTCATACCAGCTCTCCTTATGATGCCTGGGGCGAGCTAGCATCGAAATTAGAGGATGAGAAATTTAGATCAGAGTACGTTCATCTTTCTCACAGTTAAAGTTTTTCGCTACGATTGTGCCCCTCCGAGGCTTTACTCGATTAACCACTCTGGCTTATATCCAAGCTTGACTTCTAGCTTTTCAGACCTAGTTTCGGCTTCCAGTGTAATCTTTTCATCTGACATAATTTTTTGATACTTATCTCAGGTTCGCGCTGGACCTCGTGGAGGTCTTTTTTCAGATAGTGCATACGCGGCTTCCCCTCCTTAATCCCGAACAATTCCGGGCACGTCTGCAGTTATCAACCTCATCGATACAAAACACACCGCCGTTGCATCCCGCTCTAGTGGCAACCGTTCTTGCATGGGGTACTAAATTTTCTGAACATCCACTTCTCGTAGCAGACCGACGGCGCCCAGGTGGACAAAGCTTGTTAGCCAAAACTCTCATTGATCGGGCGCGAGACCTTGCGGAAGCTTTGAAAGTACACCGCATTCCCTCATCCGATCATGTGGTCATTGCACTGTTAATTGAACCACTCCAAAATCGTGAGTTTTTGGTATCATATTAATCGCTATTTTTATTAATCTCTTCCACGTTGCAGAAAATCCGGATGACCCCAATGGTAAATCATTATCAAAGAATAAACCATGTGTATACCTAATGGGTGATTAGGATTCCACGGATTCTGGTTGACCTCAGCCACGCGTCATTTGCTTGATCTTGGGGTATGTATTTATCGTCCACCCTTCACTCCTTGCTTCCCAATAACTGTCTTGTCGGTCAATGCAGATCAATCACAAATCCGTGATGGCGAATATTCAAGACCCAGAAAGTCGTGGGACTATGATTTTTGCCTGGTGGATGACCTGCATCAGTGACGCGTATGCCTCGGCTTATTACCGAAGAAAACCTGTTCTTGATGATGATGACTACGACATCGATTTTTACACCGTCGACCCGGTTAATTCTGACATGCTGGACGGACAAGGCCCGACGCCGTCTCCCAGGGAACAATTAGAGGTGCGGCCTTCCTTTAAACTCGACCAGAAAGGACATATGACAGATTTTTTGTTGCAGTTTCTGGTATGTTGCTTAAATCTACGCCGGGCTCGGCAATCTTTCAAATTAACTCTTTGACTAGGGATACTACCGCGCAGCACACTCTCTCGCACGAACAGCGCGCCAGATGTCAAGACAGTTATGGAGACCAGCCACCGATTCAGAGGGCATTTCCTTTGATAATCTGTGCACTTTTGCGAAAGCGCTGACCGATTGGAGAGATGAATACCTCAACATGGTTGGCGTTCCCAGTAATTTTGAAGGCGAATGGGATTTCGTTTCTGTGGGTTACATAACATTCAAGCTGTCAAGTCGCGCTTAATTTGCGTCTAGGCCGTCTCTTCTTGTTCCAGCGATGCCACCTATCACGTCATGTGGATTATCCTATTTAATGCTTTGGACGATTTTGGCGTCAAGGAGTTAAATACGGTTACGAACCTTCCTCATAATCACGAGATTGATGCGGTCAAGCGTAAAGTAGCGGACGAAGCTCTACATGGAGCACTACGCATCGCGGGTCTTGCAGGTGTCCTGACATCGAATGGATATCTTGTAAGTGGTCATTTAGAAGTTCATTTCTACATTATTTAACATTTCATAGCGATTGGATCCGGCGGTCATGCACATTAGCTGCATACTCGCGGGCACGTTACTCGCCAGACTTGGGCGACCGGAAGTGTCAAATTGCATTGCTGGTCTGAAGCAGTACAGCTACGCATACGAAGAGGCTGGGGACCAAGCGAACGAGATGAGCCGCCTTTTCAGCAGGGTACGTTTGGGTGAGCAGGAGCTTAACCATATGGCGTCAGTTGCTCCACGCGTCGCGGGTTCCTCATCATCAGCATCACCACGTACTCAGCACTCGCATCACGGACATGCGATGGTTGTGGACGACCCGATGCAAAGTAGAACAAATGGATCACCACACGTACGTTCAAGCTCTAGGTTTCGATTATCACGACCGTTTTCGCCATCACGCTGACTTTGTTATTTAGACAGGCTTTTCTTCGACAACAGGCAATTTTTCGAAACCATCCATTTACGGACAATAGACCCAGATGGACCACCTCTTGACCAGATTGAGGTTCTCTAAAGCTGCTATAATTTATCGACGTCTTGGTACCTTTGTTGTCTGACATTGCTTCTTCCTTTCTGCGGCATTTGTATCCTCTTTTTGTTATATTTCCTTCCTGTCTTGTTCGTGCTCTGTCTTGGCATATTTTTCTGGCCTTCCTCTTCTGGCCTTCGTCATTCCATGTAATTCTCGACATTCATTTGTTCTTTCATTCCATCCTATTGGTTATTCACTTCATTGCTTTCATCTTTCCCACCACTATTTGCCTGTTCTCGGGCAGGACGGACGGTACCTGTAGTTTTTACGTAGATGAGAAAAACAAAATTCTAAGTAGTGCGCCATGGATCGGTAGACTCTTGCTCTACCACTTCCTTGATTAGCAGTAGCAACCTGTAATGTAGTACCCTCTGCTTAGTTAGCGCCAAAGAAACCGAGCATCTAGAATACAAAGCCTATCGCTGGTTTGAATTCCTGGAATCTATTGAGCCAAGTGTTTTCTACCTATGACTTCTTTTTAATCTTGATACACTACCTAAGAGTTGATAGTCGCGACTACATTTCAGATATTTCATGTTGACGCATTCGTCAACGCTCCGAAGTCTTACGTAATTCACACAAAAACGCAAAAGGAGATAACCAGCGCCTCACCAAACTTCAAAAGCCACTCTGCATTGTGATCATATGTCAATACTTCATATTGTCCAAGCTCGCTCCCCAAAAAGATCATCAGCTGAAAACATTACAGTATGTTTGACCTCTTTTCGCAAAAGTGGAACCCCGATGGAAAGGTGAGCAATGTATTCATCGTGGCAGAGAAACCAAACGAACTTGAGGTTTTTGAGCCCAGCACGTTTACATCACAGGTGGCAGTTCTGGACTAGGGTTGTCACTGGCACAAATTCTGGCAAGAAAGGGTGCTCACATCTCTATCGTGGCACGGAACCAGGAGAAATTGGACAATGCACTCGCGTCACTTGGGGTAGGCATTCGACTTGGCTTGAGTTTTGTTGAATGGTGATGTCTTAAGATCTCACCGTTGCGGCAGAAACTCCGTGTCAGTCCTTCTCAAATCTTCAAAGCTTATTCCCATGCGTTGAATTCTGGTCCCGCTGCAATCAAAGCACTTGAATTGGTCTGCGAGGCTCACGGAGGAGAGTCTCCTGATGCGGTGTTTGCTTGTGCTGGAAGCTCGAAACCGATGTTCTTCGTGGAGATGGCGGAAAGCGACTTAATAGACGGGATGACAAATGGTTATTGGATTCAGGCGTGGACAGCATGGGTGATTTACCCTTTGCTTCGTTTAATTTCATCGTGCTTATGAAAACAGGCTACGGCACGGAAGATGGTCAGAGAACACAAAAAGGGGACGAAAATTGTTCTGGTTTCCTCCACGCTCGGGTATATGTCTTTCCTTGGTTGGGCCTCTTACTCCCCTGCAAAACATGCCCTACGAGGTATTTTGCACGCCGATACTGTCCTTCTGTCTGGACCTGACTGAAGCTTATTGCAGGACTAGCTGACACTCTTCATTCCGAGTTGATGTTATACGGCATTGGTGTACACATTTATTTTCCAGCTACGATGTACACCCCAGGATACGACGAAGAGAACAAAACAAAGCCAGAGATTGTGAAGAAAATCGAGAGCACTGATGAAGGTGTGACAGCCGATCAGGCAGCACAGGCTCTTTACAACGGTCAGTCAATTTCCTCCTATAATGCCTTTTTTTTTTTGTCTCAGTTCTTAGGCGTCGTAAATGGGCATGCTCACATTACTGGTGATCTTATAACCGGCTTCTTCAGTGCTTCTACTAGAGGTGCTGCTCCTAGGCGCAACTGGCTTCTGGAAGGGCTATATGACATGGTCGCTTTTGTGCGTTTCTCAAGAGTCCTTATTCAAGCTTGCCTGATTTGTGGTTTCAGATTGCAATTCCTATTTGGCGGTCGTCTGTAGACAAGCAGGTACTCGCCCATGTCCAGGAGCATCAACAGTACCTCACCAGCAAGGGGTTCTTCTCCTAAGAATCATCCGTTGAGGTGTTTGTTGCGACGCTTTATACCTAGATACCGTCGTATTCATCGTAAGAATGCATTGCATCCACGAAGGAATGACTTGTCTTGCTAAAAATCAATACTAGATGACTGGTTCTCGAGTTACACTCCCTACATCAGCCTCTCGAAATTACACTGCCATATAGTTCCGTGACCCAACCCAACGTCCGCACTTTATTCTTGCCTCGAACACGGGGCTTTCATCTGCGGCCCGCTCGATCTGTCATTTGAGCGTCTTGAGGATCACATATTACTCGGTGACTCTAACTCCAATCTTCGTTTCTGAAAGAACGACTCTCCAGTCTGTACTCTTTTCCTAGACCTTTGATCTGTTTTAAGGGTCTCAGCCTGCTTTATTAAATAGAAACCGAATTTCTGCAACTCGGCTACCACAATTTGCCACACCATTGTGTGGTGAGGATTGCTTGGCATCTTTGGCACATCCAGGATATCGCACTTTACTCGATAGATATATCCGCTGACCTGGCTCTAAACCTGGCGTTTACATCTCTGCATCTTGAGGTATCCTCACTTGTCCATGCAAAGGAACTGGGAAGAGACAACCGTTTACAGATGTATCGAGAGGGAGAGGATCCTCCCTCCAGGAAAGAGCCGTGGAGGATGAAGTTCCAGCCCATGGAAGTTGCCTATATAAGCTCACCCATGGTGTCTTATGATTCTAAGGACCTGGTGTCATTTTCACTTACGACCCAGTGTATTCCAGTGGCTTAGCCACCGATCTAGCCCAGAGAACTGAACGGAAAGACAACCGCGTGTGCCCTGTAAAGTTTGGAGTACGAGGAGAGTAGACCCCCGTCCCGAAAGCAGGCGATGTTACTGGCACTCAAGGCAGGGCCAACGGACCAGTTAGCTTTCAGGCTTGTCGATTGAGAGAAAAGGAGCATTGTGCGTCGAGCGCCATACTTCTGGCCACTGGGGAAGAAACATTGATGTGAAAGACAAATATCTCATTCATACGGCGAGTGCGTTGGAGGATCGAGGGATGGTTTTGAAAGGAACGACGACTTATGAGACGTCCGGGTTTTATCGTGTCTTTGGTTTTTTTTTTTTTAGGTCTCGCAGTGGTCCTACGTCCTTGTTTCTGGTCCCTGGAACATATGGGCGACACATGGAAGAACATGATCTCCCACCTCATTAACAGCACATATTCTGAAATGGCAACTCCCAGCCTTAAATTCCTCATTAACTCGTCATCTCCGGGCATTGCTTATAGGGGAAGAGACCTCATCATCATTCACCGCCTCGGCGTAGCCCACGGCGATCTCCAACCGCGCCCCGCGCAGTGGGATGTGAATCTGCACTTCGCCCGCGCATGATGATGTCTCTGCACTCGTGCGACGGCCCTGGGCTGTGCGAAGAGCCTATTTACACACGCAGGTTCCTGCGTTGGGAAAAGGACAGAGAACGAGAATGAGTCCTGATCTATGTAGGAAGAAGCTTTCTCGCAGCTCGGAGATGATTCGGTCCTGTGGCCCTCGGATCTGGCGCAGTGACTTTGCCGCAGGGGGGCGGTTTCATGGACCTGGAACCTTTTCTTTGGAATGTTGTATAATTATTCCGTCCATGTTGTCTGTGAGGGTACCAACTTCTTTTTGCCCTTGAGGACGGCGCTAGACTGCTTGATCAAGTTACAGCTTGCTTTTTTCGATCACTCGAAATTTTACCGACAGAGTTCCTTCTATCTTGCTCGTGTTTTGAACCCCCCCTTGTCATTTTACATACGTTTTATTCTGCTATTTTTGTCTTTGTTAATTTGAGCAAGGCTATTCATCAAAACAATTGATCTTTCTCTGAGTTTGCTTGCTTGTAGAGTATTAAGACACCCCCGAGCAATCAATAAGAGGAAGAGGATTTGTTTCATCACGTAGCAGTCGGACATGTCGTTGAATTTTATGCAAATCAACTATGCTACTGCAATAATTACTACCTAAAGGCGGGTGCTGTAAACTACAACTCGGAGGGAACGAAAAAAATGGAGGTGACAGAGACGATGAAGTATGCAGCGAAAAGACATTGAAGGGTCCGCCCAAGGCTAGGCAAGGACAAGACAACGACCTGTAAATTAAATTATTGTGGAAGGCTTGAATTCGAAATGGTATGAGGGATGACATGCTGGTGGTGAAATTGGAGTTGAAATGCATGAGAAAAGAAAATTGCGATGCAAGTGTCTGTGAACTGGCAGGACATGGATGCTCGTACGCGAACGAACCGAAGGATGAGAAGTATGGTTATGGCACAGGAAAGTGGAGGTGGTATGCAACGTGGGTATCGGCAATGGCGTCGGCGTCGGTATCGTGTGTGATCATCGGATTCGTATCGAGCAGTGGGACGTGGCGGGGACGTGAAGGGACGGACGAAAGTCTATGGCTACTACATAATCCGTTCGAAAGGACACGCCTTTTTTGGGAAAAGGAAGAAAGGAAATGCATAAGACGAGACGCGTCAGAACATGAAACGGGGGCAGGAACAAGCACATCACAAATCGCGAAGCGACAACAAAGCACACAGACACACAGACAAGGGCACGTATGTTCGCGACGATGCTTTGTTTTTTTTTTTTTTTGGTTTTGTTGAGTAACCGAATGACGAAAACGAAACGCGAGAGAAAAGAAGCGACGGTCCAAAAGCGTCCAACTCGGGGGCAGGGACGCAGCAGTGGGCAGTGGACAATCTGACAGTTCAACGAGGCGAGGCGATCAATGTGTCGGACGTTCGTACGGCACGCCGCTGCCGTACTGGAACAAGGCATTCTTGATCTGGCCAAGCAAGATGCGCTCGTCGTCCTTGAGGATGCCCCGGCCGTCGGTATCGATGAACACGATGAGGGTGTTGAGGGCCTCCTCCGCCTCCTGGAGCGATGGGCGCAGGGGGGCGGGCTGGGATGTGGAGGGGATGATGCCCGGGCCGTAGAGCTGGGAGTAGTCGTATGGCTGGTCGGGGGAATGCTGGATCGCCGTGTGGGAGTTGTGCAGATTGTGGGTGGACACGGGGGCCGGGGTGGAGAGGGTCGTGTCTTGGAGAGCGGGGTCGAGGATCATGCCTTGTTGCTGCTGAGGTGTCTGGGGCGACCAGTGGTGTGGTAGTTGATGCTGTTCTTGGGGTAGCTCTGGACCATGCGCAGGATCGTCCTGGGAGCTGTGAGAGGACGAGCTAGAGCTTGCGGAGGCGTCGATGCGGTGGTCGTAGGGGACGAGGACGGGAGTAGGGGGCGGGTTGTGGTTGTGCACGTGGGCCGCGGGTAGATTGAAGGAGTGGATCTGTGGGGGGTTGCGTTCAGCCCTGAGCCATTCGCCGCGACGGATATCGTGGCGGTGCTTGAAGTTCTCGACCCAGCCGGAGCTGCCTTTGAATCTTTCGAGTGAGATGGAGAAGTCCTTTGCGATCTCGAGGGCGCGCTGACGGATGAGCTGGTCGGTGATGTTGGTGCCGGTATCGGACCAGTTCTGGAGGGATTTGAGCATAGCTTCCTCGACCTCGGGGAATTTTGAAGGTCTTTTGGGGATAGAGGATGAGTTGAGTACCGACAGGATGGAGCAGGAAGGGAAGGGAAAGATATATAAATACGGACCTGTGCTTTGCGGTCTGCTCGTTTGACTCGTCCTCGGAAGATATGTTGAGCCATTTCTCCTTGTCCTTGAGGATCTTGCTGATGGTGCTGCGCTCGACGCCGAAATGGTGACCGATGTCCTCCTGGCGTGCATTGGGGTGGTGGAGATGGTGGAGACAGATGTTCTTGCGATCGATGTCGCGGAGACGGTGCTTGGTGTGCTTTTCCTTGGAGGTGCGGATGGGGCCAGAGGAGGGTGCTGCACCTGCACGGCTGGACTCTGGGGGATGGGGGGACGTGCGGGCGGAGGAGTCGCTGTGGGCGGGCGAGGGGGCGCGTGGGTCAAAATGGCTGGCGGAGCGGGTGCGCGAGCGACGGGCGTAGTCGTAGGGCGAATAGGGCGACGCCATCGATGACGGAGTGCCGGGGCGGTAGAGACTGGGGCGATCGGGAAAGCGGTCCGGATGGACGACGGGACTGAGCTGGAGGGGGGACTGGGGGAGAGTGAGTGAGGAGCGAGGAAAGACAGAGAGAGAGACGCGTACTTGGGCGTAGCAGGCAGAGAAAGAGGCGCGCGGAGGCTGTTTGCGGCGGATGACGCGAGTCGGGCCGATGGAGGAGTCGAGTTGGAGGTCGATGGGGGGTGGGTCTGAGGGAGCTGGAGATGGATAGTCGTCGCGGTACAAGGGCAGGTACCATTGGTACTCTTGCTGGGGCTCCATCGGGGCACGGATATTGTCCTTTCCTCCCTCAAAATGACGCTGGTTTATAAACCTTCTCTTTTCCTTCAACGCGGCTCATTTCCTTTTTCGGCTCTCCGTTTGCTCTATTCTTTGTACTCTCCCTCTCTCTCTTATATTCCGTTGCCATCCACTGTCCCTGTGTCCCGCCTCCTTGCGACCACTGCTATCAGTCGTCGTTGTTCCTCTGTTTCAACTGTCCGCCCCTCTGTCTCTCTCTGTCTCTCTCTCCCTCCAGTGTACGGCATCAACACGCGACTCACCTTCCACTCCCTTCTTTCTCTCCATTGGCTCCTCAAAAAAATCTCAGGGATCATCAAAACATGCCAATCTACTTTGTTCTATCCTGCCTCAACTAATTATTTCCTCCACCGTCCTTCTTAATTCGACCTCTCCTTCCCGTCCGGCATATCTCAACTCCTCCTTCCCCGGCTGTCTCCTGCCCCTCCAGGTTTACCTCTCCGGTCGCTGGGAATTCTTCTATGAATCTACCCTATCAGCCCTCGGAAATGAATGTCTCATGTTACTGCTCCTGGAACAAACACGCCTATCATCCATTTTGCCGTCCCTCTCCTCTACCTCATCGTCACGGGTCTTTTTCTCCTCAGCTTATCCTCCTTGATATCTCCATTCGACAACGTACTATTCTCTCTCTCTCTCTTTCTCTTTTTTTAATTCAAAACCCACCACAGCATCGATAAGCTGCCATGTCTCTTGACACCCATTATATATTTGGACCATCCCCAAAATGTGACCCATCTCTTGCTTTTCCTTTTCATTTGTTCGGCTCCGTCCTCAAACCCACACATTCCAACAACCTAATACAACACATACTGTGCACCAACCTTTCGTTCTCATTCTGCGCCTTTTCATAAAGGTTATTCGACTCGTCTCTCCCATCCTGCATCACTCTAGAAATACCTCCTCTTCTATTGGCCCTCTCCATCTTATTGCTTCAACCTAAATGATCGGGAAAAGAACCATTCAAAACCCGTGTCGTATTTCTGTCTTCCTCAGCTCGAAACCGTTATTCTCTCTCCCTCCATGCGTCATTTTGGTGTCTGATTCGCCGTGATACCTCCCACTCGCCCTTTCGGCAGGTTTCGAAAGAGAACGTTCACTCTTGGATCTCTTAATGAACTCGCATCTTCGGTCTCGCTGTTTGAACGGCCTCGTGCTTTCATATTCTATTCCACTACACAGAATAATTTCCTCTAAAAAGTCCAACTGATCGCTCCAGCCTTCGCGGAGTAGTAATTCGTACCAGCCCACCGCGTCAGGAGCGGTCCACCTGGTCCCGGTCCTCACACAGATTTCTTTCATCGAACCTTCTCTTTTTCGTTTCTTTTCTGATATCGGAGGCAGGGATATACCAAGCCCCTTATCCTCCCCCCATCTCTGCCATTTGGAGCCCTGGCATCGATTACTATCGTCTCTTTAATTCCGGAAGTAACATGCAGATTCAGATGTCAATTTCCTCGCCGTACCATTCGAACAACCGCCCAACGAGAAATGTATTCCATCTCCCAAGAACAAGCAGACGATGCTCCCTCCCCCAACACGTGCTCCAGACAAGAAAAAGGCAAAAGCAATGCGCGGCCTCGTTTCTGCCTGCGCACCAGCCAGACGCTTTACGCTATGCGTTGAACCTTGCTCAGTCAGTCAGGGAACCGCATCCGATCGTCCACCCCCCCACGTGAGTTCATAAATCATACCCACTCTCACGGAAACGCCTCGAGCAAGGTTCACTGGTTTGCTCCTGCCAAATCCGAGCACTAATCGATGGGGCTGGGATCTCTCGGCGGAATACCATGGGGCTGAACGTTATCTACGTGGTGCAACGATCGATCTGGCACGAGAGTTAAGCGGATGGGTACACTTGTTTTTCGAGGGTGAATAAAGCTGGGAAGCTCTTGCTTTTGGGTTCAGGAGTGCATAACCAAAGGTCGGACAAGAAGAAGAAGCCGAGAGGCTTTTTGGACGAAGAGGTCTTCGACCGCGTTTTTTTGTTCTTTTTGGGAAATATGCTGGATGACCCACTTGACATCGGTCAGAAAACACGTACTGGAATAAAGGGTCTCAAGTTGTCTTGAGTGCTACTTCCTAACCAAACGGCCGCCGGAAACGACTACTTATGATACACGATAAGGGTCATGGCTCTCTCTCAACGATGCCAGTGGCAGCGGGAGTTCGCGGACTTGGGTTTCTGCGAGGCCGGGTGGTCATTGGTGGGTTCCTGTACGGTCGATTGTGTGGGGGCTTCGGACTTCCCCAACTCGGTCTGCTCTCGATTGGAAATTGTCCGATGGAATAAATGCAGTCAGTGATCATCATATGTTGGTTGATAGAGAATCGACTCTACGTGGTAGGTATTGACGCATGATGTATGTATCAACTCCCATCTTAGCTCATAGCTTCGATCTTCGTCTTCTGTCCTATTGATTCCGACAGAAGGATGAATATTAGATTCTGTCATCGTTGAGTTGCGTCCTCGTGCTGGCACAACATAGCTCAGCCACTGGAAAGTGGCATAGAAAAAAAAAAGGGACCCCTCATGTCGCGTCTGGCATCCAGGAGGTCATTCTTCTGCGTGGTTTCGGGTTTCGAATGTTTGCGATATCGATCTGCCGCGCACTGCTATCCACGGTGGGCAAATAAAAATAAAAATAACCGGCACCCTAGAATTTAATCTGCACAGTTGACCGGTCGGTGACCTTTCGATCTTCGATACCAAGCCTTGGTCCAGGCAAGTACATAGTTTCAGTTGACATGTCCCAGTGTTTTTAAAAAAGACCTGGCCAGCGTTTTACTTGGATACTTTACAATTCGAGAACAAATTAGACCAGGATGAGGTAAAGCAGCGTGTATCAGAGCCTTCCTTCCACAGCGCATTTCCCGACGTGTTTTGACCAAAAGGAGGCAGCCCCGACGGGATGTCGACTCCACTCTCTCAGGCACCACCTGGTCCACAACCAGTTACAGCCTGATGTAGCCGCCGGTACGAATATCGCGGAACTTGAAAGAGTACCATAAATAGTCTTTCAGGTTCGCAGGAGGGCGGGGTAAATGCACGTGAGCGGAAGCACTTTTGACGAGAATGGAAAGAGTCGACGGCCCGCGGTTCGCTCGTTCCGTGATTCTTTTCGCTCGTCGACGAATGACACTGTTTGCCCGCACGGGGCTGGACAGCCTCCTGTGATATTGGGCACTGAGTACTGAGTATGTACCGACCTGCACGAAATACGACGCTGTCGGGTCAAGGCAGCCCCGTCTTCCTTGGCTCTTCCAATCCGAATCGTTCCGCAAAAATGGAGTCATAGAATCCGGTCCAGACCGAGAGGCATAAATAAAGGCGGCTTTTGATGACGGACGCGATCATATTGCTGATTTGACTTGAACCGACATACGACACACCACACCCATCGAGCATGATTAGGACGTCGTTGCTCAAGACCGCGTCTGTGGCTCCAGCGATGAGTCTCAGGCTCGTAGCGCCAAAAATGGCTGGATCGCCTTCGTGTGGCGCGTTTCTGCTTTCTGGGACCCTTCCCCTTTCCGCGAGGCACCTATCGACTTCCTCTGCTCTCCGCAACGAGTCTTTGAGTTCGAAGAAGATGCACCAGGAAGCGACGGAAGGGCATAGGCGTACGTCTATCTTTACCCAATCACGTTGTCGGGAGTTTTTTTTTGTGTTCTGACCAACGTTCTTAGAGGAGTTGCCTGGTTCTTCCTCGTCGGAAACCTCCCCTTTAACGAAACCCAGTGCTATTAGCACCGTGCCGGACATGGTCCGCGGCGACTGGGTGCTGTTCCATCCAGTGTATTCCCCAGAAGAGCTGAAAGCGGTCGAGGTATGTCTTGCACCTTATCTTATCTGACTGCCGTCATCGGACATCTGATGCACTCGACAGGTTCTGCATAGGGAGAGAAAGACATTAACAGACAAGTTGGCTTATGGATTGGTCAAGTTCGCCCGAACGATGTTTGACTGGGTTGTACGGTACAAGCACATTGAAAAGCCTCCCGCTCCTGGGATGACTATCGACGAGCTGCGTAAGGGCGGTTATCTATTATCCGAGAAGCAATGGCTTGATGTATGGTCCTATGATATTTCGCCTGTGTCGGCCATGGTGTTGACTTGTTTGTTTAGCGTATTCTATTCTTGGAGAGTATAGCAGGTGTGCCTGGTATGGTCGCCGCTACTCTTCGCCACCTTACGAGTCTTCGTCTCATGGTGAGAACTTTGATCAACACGGATGTTTTGTTTGACTGACAATTTATTCTAGCGTCGCGATAGTGGATGGTCAGTAGGAACACAGCTTTCATTTCTTCTCCTGTTTATCAATATGATTTTTGCAGGATTCACACATGCCTAGAGGAGGCGGAGAATGAGAGAATGCATCTTATGTAAAGAAATTTGACCAAATCGACTTTTTTTTTGGTTGTTGACATCTTTGCTTTTAGGACTTTCATGACTCTCCGCCAGCCATCGATGTTTTTCCGACTCGTAGTCCTGGGAGCTCAAGGGGTTTTCTACAATCTTTTCTGTATGTTCTACCACTGCGCAATGCTTCCTGGAATCTAATTGCAGGTCGTTTAGTTTTATCATATCTGTTATCGCCAAGGGCGAGCCATCGTTTTGTCGCTTATTTGGAAGAGGAGGCTGTTCTCACCTAGTCAGTGATATTTGACTGGTCCTTACAAAGTTCCCATGGGGTAATCATTTAATTTTAGCACCCGTTGCATTGCCGACCTCGAAGCGGGCAAAATTCCTGAATGGTGCGTGAAATTCAAGCAGTATGTTAAATTATACAACTTACAAGACAAATCACATCTAGGACCAATCTCCCGGCACCCGAAATATCCATCGACTACTGGCGGCTGCACCCCGATGCGAAGCTCCTGGATGTACTTTACGCAGTCAGGTCTGACGAGACTACCCACCGATTCGTTAACCATAGTCTTGCAAATCTGAATCCCGCCACGGATGTCAACCCTTTTGCTCTTCGCGAGCCTGACATGCATGTCAAGGGAACAAAGATCGAGTAAGTTTCCCCCCCCTGCCGATGACCATTGACTTTTTTTCCTGATGGTTGAATAATGTTTCACAGGTTCGAACGCTCAGAATCTGAAGAGTATGTGAGACAATCCCATGAGATAATGCAGCAGAACACACGACAAGCTTTGGCTCAACAGCCCCAAAACCCAGGTCTTTGAACTCGTTCGAAACCCCTCTGATGAAGTTTATTGGACATCTCGCTCTGCGACTCGCGTCTTTATTTTACCCACCACTCATATAGATCAATTTCAAGTATCTTTGGATCGCACATTAATGGCTGTAAAAATAGACCGTCCCTAGTTGTTCTCCTCAAAATACTTATCCATTTGATTGGGATATTGCAAGGCCTTCTCGGTGTTTTCGGGTAAATGACTTGCGGTCTATTTATATATACGGCAGACGTCGATCGTTGACGGTTGCTGTACATGTACATCATACATAGCTCCTCTCCACATTGACTTCATCTCACATCCGTCAAGGCCTCCCTGTTGAATGGCCTCCAGCTCGCTGAACAGAGGAGGCCCATCTACATCCAATGTTAACTTGCCTGCCGAAACATCAAATCAGACGACACAACCCAGTGTTAGCCATGTTCGGCGCATGTTCGTTGGTCCAATGCCCGAGAAGGTTATTTCTCGCAGCGAGTCGCAAGGGAAGAAGCCCAAGTTGACCCTCGGAAGTGTCCTCTCACTTGGAACGGGGGTACACACCGTGGCCGACGACACCAGTGACAAGAGTGAGGAAGTCGAGCGAGTCCTCAAAGAACATGCCCTCCGGTTTTTCCTCCACCATGGTGGGAAGGCTGAAGATTGGGGAGATGAGGAAGAGCAAAACGTGGTCGACGACTTGAAAAGCAGATGGAAAGAGAGCGAATGGGGAAAACTCTGGGATCGTCGACACCACCGTCGTAAAAATGAACCCCAAGCCACTGCCAATTGGTTTGGAACAAGCTTTGAAGTTGGAAGTCTATTGGGCATGAATATGATGAATGGTCAGGAGCATAGTCAAGACAAGACAGCCTCTTCAGCTCAAATTTTTGAGTCGTCTAAAGTTCCTGTCGATGACCATGACGCATCCATTTCACTTGCTCCGAATGGTCCAGAAACCTATGTTACTCCTCGATCTAGTTTTACTGTTTCTAGATCTGAACAAGTCGCCCTAAATTCTGGACAAGCTACAGAGCCCTCTTTGGAAAACCAGGGAACTATCGATAGTCCTTCTTCTGCTGCATCTTCGAGAATTGGACTCCTTCGTTCAGCAACTGTTGGGGATGTCGCTCAACGAAGTGGTCTGTCCGCCACAGCTAAAGGGAAAGCCAGGATGGTACATTACGCCGACTTGGCGAACGGGGCGTCTGCACCAGTTTCTCCAGAAGCGGTTTTGGACAGGACGGTGAGTACTGTGGACCAAAATACCAGCTTGGCGGCGACTGCTCCCGATGAACTATCCAAGGATCTAGCTAGCGAATTTCAATGGGCCGACGTGGTCTTGCGAGGTGAATAATATATATTACTTCCACACGAATAACTGTATTAACTTCTTGGAGAGACAGAATGCTCGTCAGAGTGAGTTCCACGAAATCCGAATCTCTGCCCCAGTTCAACGACGCCGTGAACCGTACAACAAGGGATCTTCACTATGAAAGCTGGGGCGAGTTTCTTGTGGCTTGGCGTCGCGATAACATTGAAATATACAGAGACCATGTTTGTCTATTGCCTCGATCTTCGTTATGGTTTCGATGACTGACACTTTCTGTCGACAGGGCGCACCTTACAAAGAATGGGTGGTTGGCCATAAGCACCTGTCTTACGTCATTCCCCTAAGAGCATCACGGACGCGTTTATCTTTGTATTCTTTCGTCGATTTGACCTTTTGTATAACCTGTGCCCCAGCAACCACAAAGTTAAATGCATCGGCTTCCAGATGGATATTTAGCGGGGAAAAGGAGGGGACTAATATTTTTGTCTTCAAATTGAAGAGTCGGTCGAGGGCATATGATTGGTGTTGGCAACTTTGGTATGCAACGTCGTTCCGCTTTTGTGAAGTCGTCTGTTTATACCAACTCTAATTCCACCTTTAGGCGACAAATGGGCGGCCAAATTCCGCGGACGATCGACGTTCACAACCCGCGCTTAAGCACAAAGGTCACCATCGAGGTATCTGAGGAGGACCAAATGAATAGCACGTCTCTATACCAGCTATTTAAGCGTCAGAACATCCTCAACTTATGTATGGAGGCGCTGCGCAAAGTACCACACTATGAATATTTGGTAGAGGGCGAAGTAAAGAAAGGAAAGTCGTTACAGCTTGCATGGCGCCTCGATGCAACCTTGGACTGGTTGTGGCTGGAGACTGACGTTTCTGGAAAGCCTCGAGATTGGTCTGTCTTGTGCGGTTTGGTATTCAAACAGGTCAGTGGTGCTTAAACGTGGCCTTGAATGGTCCTAATTGTTCTGTCATTAAGGCCTCAAGGCCTCCAGTCCTCGAGATTCGTCTGGCAGGTCATACTCCTACCCATATCCATCTCAAGGACGGAAAGCGTCTCAACGAACCACCGTCCGTGGAGGGGTACCTGGACCGTATTAAACCCAATACACAGACAAAGCAACAGATCTATCTTTCGACTCATAATGGATATTTGTTCACTCTAAGCACCATCTCTGCATTCCCACCGATGCCACCAGGCCTGACCCCGATCTCCTCTGCATATATGGATCCTCAGACTCTTCGACAGGCGGAGATTCGTCGCGGAACAAACCAAATAATGTCAGCAACAGGCGTGTGCGACTTGAGGACGATTGTCGCAGTCAGGAGGGCATCGCATCCGAGTTCTGCGCATATGCACGACCAGAAGGAGTCCACCAATGAAGAGACATCGCGGTTCAGCGCATGGGAAAATTCTGACGATAGAAACGCAGAGGACGAAATGGATGAAGGGGGAGACGCTGGCCTAACCAAACATGGCGATCGGACACGGTTGAGAGTCAGAAGGTCTTTCGAATTGTTGCTCAACACAGGGCATATTGTACGATTCGAGGTACATGTCTTTCAGGCAACTTTTTTTCATGTTGATTGCTCACGGTCGTTTTATTTGCCAGGCACACTCCGCCGGGGTGGCACTTGAGTGGACCGAACGACTGCGAGCTCTGATCTTCTACTGGAAAAACCGGCACCAGAATGATGCCAAGGGAGAGATAGAACTAGCACAGGCTCAACGCCCTCGATTGACACCGCTAACTCGAGTTTACCAAGACGAGGAGTGTGCCCCAGAGGCCCCAGCAGACCCAGCGGCCCCATATCCGGTACTTGATACGTTATACAATTGGTGTGTTTTAGACGGTTGTAGACCAATAATTCGGGGTGGCCGTCTATACATGAAAAAGGGCCTCCATGGTCAATATCAGTATGTTGGCAAATGAAAAATAATTTTGAAAGGTTGCTGATGTTCGATTAGGCTTGTACAACTTTTTTTAGTTGCTGGACATTTGATCCTATTCCGTGTCGGTCCTCATTCATCACTATATCCATCCATTCGGAAGAAGATAAACTTACTCAATGCCTATGTCTGCTCGGGTTATTTTGCTGCTCAAACACTGCCGAAAGGGCAATACATGCCCAACACCGCCCCACCTCCAAGGCGGTACCAGGATGGCCTTGAAACAGATGATCGAGAGGAAGACATGCTGTTCATGATTTGGTATCGGCCCCAACGTCAGATGGCCAACGCTGATGAGGACCCGACGACAACACCTCTTCATATGAAATCGTTTCCCAGTCTTTCTGCCAAAAACAAGACATTGGTCTTCAGGACCAGAAGCCTTCTGGAAAAGGACAGTTGGTGTTGGGCCTTAAACTCGGAAATCGAGAAAATTGTCCGTGCACAGAGAAGCAGAGAAGAAAAGCTCAGGGAGATGGGAAATATGGTCAAACTAAGGTAATAAATACGAGACAGAGTGAACAGCAGAACACGATACATCTTTGCATAGCAGCCGGGACATTTAGAAATATCTCATGAATTAGAGTGGAATATGGAATTAGTTATGTATAATTTACTTCCGTTTGGGTTTTTTGACACTAGAAATTTGGTTAGTGAAGTATTACTGAGTTTCTTAATTCCACTTACCCATATCTACTACGAGACGTAGCACGGTTTACAACTCCAGCAAAGTCGAGCGCACCACGAACGAGTTTATAACTGGATTTGCATAAATATCTGGTGCCTAAAACGTTGCATAGAAAACTCACCCAACACCTGGAAGATCCTTCGTACGACCCCCACGAACCAATACTACGCTATGCTCTTGAAGATTGTGGCCCTCTCCTTGAATGTACGCCATTAAAGATTTTCCTGTCGAAAGTTTTATACGAGCAACTTTTCGTTTAGCCGAGTTGGGCTTCTTGGGCTTCGCAATTATGAGACTAGTAACAACACCCTTGCGCTGTGGGGAATTCATAAGCAGAGGAGATTTGGATTTTTCTTGCTTCTTGGGGACCCTCTTTGCGCGCATGGACTGATTTATTGTGCGGAAGGTGGTTGGAGTTGCATGGAATGACCGGGAATACAAAGAAGAGGGTCCGAAGGAGCGCTGTAGCGAGGTCCGGGCTAGAAAGAGTGCCCAAGTTTCTGAACCCCGAGAGAAAGCCCGGAAAGCAGCAGACAACATTTCAAATAGTGAGAAGACCTGGCACAGTGGCACCCAACTGGCAACAGATACTTGGACGCATTATTTGGGGTAGACACCATTGCCAAACAAACACACCGCGTCAGTCACGGTGTGACCAGATCGAAATGGTCCTCGCGCTCTTCTCCAACCACAACATGCCCGTGGCAACCTCTTCGCGTCGTAAGCCTTTGCGCCGCCAGAACTCGGAAGACATTGAAGATACTCATAATACTCAACTCCATGGAAACGATGACGAAGTCAGCGACGAAGATCGTTCTCGCGTTCCGCGAAAAGTTAAGAAGGAAAAAAAAGGAAAGCAAAGGGCTGAGCCTGAAGACAACGACGACGACGTTGCTGCAGCTGAAGATGACGATCCTGACGAAGATGACCGCATTGATGTCGCAAATTTCCCCGACCAAGCTTTGCAAAGGTCGGATTTGCATAAGTTGAAAGGTATTGCTGATGATTGGCGCAATATGCAAACCCAAATCGGTCAGAGATGGGACATATATAAGGAAGTTGCTGGTGCCATGGCTGAAGCTGGAGAACAAGACATCAAAATATCCAAGGTGGAAATTTGACGCGTATTGTTCCCTATAGCGCGCTCATCATTTCCTTTCAGGATTTGCGAGAGTTGGATTGCGCTATGAAAGAATTCCTCGACATCGATGCCGAAATGACGGCGCATGCTGGGTCTTTGGATGCCCTCTATCAACAATTAGCGCGAAATGAGCAAATTGTGAGTATCATTCCATCGAATAAACACGTTTAGTTCAAACATGGTGCAACTAGTTTAATGCTGCAACGAGATATGAGGACGGCTTGCAGGAACGGCAGGAAGAATATTTGGGCAAAACAACGCGCCAAAAATACGCTCGCAACCCGAAATATATTGACTTCCACTCAAATATTTGGGTACGCACATACTGACTTTTTTCAACCATTTTCCAATTACGTGACCATAGGATGTGCACCACCCTATGGAACCCATGCCACCTCTCACCGACCTCATAGATAGAGGTTTGATTTGAACTTTTATCGTGTATATCCTTACCACTGAACTCGATACAGAGGTAGGAGACGACGATGATGACGATGACGATCTTGAAATGGGGGGGGCTACTCAAAATTATGACTGTCCTCTCACGTTGACCCTTTTAGTTAAACCTGTTACATCGTGAGTCCTATTATATGGCTACAACAGTCGTTCTGAGTCACCTTTTAGGAAAGTCTGCAAACACAGTTTTTCTGCAGATGCCATCAAAGAGCACTGTGGAAACGGACTTGCCAAGTGTCCTGCTGCTGGATGCAACAAGTCCTTCAGAGCGTCCGATTGCGTCCCTGATGTTGCCCTTGCTAAGAAGGTCAAAGCTTACGCTCGCCGTATGGCAGCGGCCGCAGAGGAGAGCGATGCTGAGGAAGTCGTTGATTGATCAAACCTCACGTTATTTATTTGCGCTCAAGCCCGTAAGCGGCTTGGTTTGTTCTACTTTATGTCCTTACTTCTTGTAAATACTCACTCATCGCCATATCGTCTGTCTACTCGGGCGTGCCTGCATCGTGGCTTTAATGTAATGTACAAATCAGGTTTCAACACCAAGCTATAAGTATATTGCATTATGTCCCTTACTTCGCAATATGTGGCATTGACATATTGTAGGCATGTCCAAACAGAAGAATAAACATATATTGCACGTTTAGCTGCCACGTTCGAGGGAACAAAACTGTAACTACCTAATTTGCCCCATTTTCTCAATGCCAAAAACCTTATCTAACTGCGGACATGGTCGACAAAGACATCGTCGTTTCAATCCTTCAGCTATTTTGCAATGTGTTAGGATCGAGTTTGCGGGCAAGTAACCCAGAAATGAGAAGCATTCTTTTTGAAAAAACTGGTCGTGAGTCCAGCATCGTAGATTAGAAAGTGTATCCTCTCAGTCCAAAAGATGTAGAGAAAACGAATATTGATTGGGCAATCAATCTGTATCCATATTGTTGTTTCTCTCTCTATCCGCTTGCTCCTGAATGGCCCTTAGGAAGGGACCGATTCCAGTCCCAGCTTCTTCAGGGAGGCCAAGAGTTCGAACCAGGCCACCTAGCAAACCAGTCCGCAATGCTTGATCGAAATTCGCGACGGCAGCCCGAAATTGGGGTGAACTGGACGAAAAAATAGAGAATTTAGAACATATTCTAGGCCGTCGATAAGCTTACTGTATAACGCGTTGAAGAACCTCGGCTGACGGTGGGACAGGCAGATCGGGGGGAAGATGAGGGAAAAGAGTCGGAATTAGCTCCGGATGGTTGTTAAACACTGGTGCCAGATTGGCAGGCGTTAAGATATCCGTGAGAGATACATCTATAAATAAAGTATACCAGTTTAAATAGCTGTGAGTTGAAACAGCCGAGGAGCGTACCAGGGACGGACTGGGCAACGCCTGGTTGGGTTGAGATAGATGTCAGCATCTGTGAGAGTGTCGCAAGCTGTTCTGGTGTCGCCTCAAAGCCTCTTTGAGCAGTTGATCTGCCACAAGGTGTAAGAAAAGCATATGGGCTAGGATAATGGGGCGTACGACGAAGCAGAGGGTTGGGTGGCTGCGGTCGAAGTAGATGGTTCTGGACCACTGCTGGAAATGGGAATATTCCACCTCAGGTCGAAATCAGGATCTTGGAGAAGACCGTTGACATTCTCCGTAAATTCAGCGTCCCGAATCGACGATGCATCCTAAGTCATGGTGTTAACAGGGATCCGAGGGATTTCGGAGAACGACAAAGTTACCTGCATCCAGAACTGAAGAAAAAGTCAATTCTCGCTCAGTGCAACAAATGGAAACAATTGCTCACAAAGTGTCGCTGGTTTGATGAAGAAAACTTGAGAACGTAAACTCGACCTTCTGTCTGAGCAACTTTCACGAAAGAGGCATCAAAGGGAAACAGGATGAGATCCTAGGCAGAATATATGAGGAAGAATTGAAATGAATAAAACGGATAAATGAGCACAACCTCTTCGATTGTGTCCGTCGTGCGATTCTTCCAAATGAAATGCAATAATCCGTCATCCCCGTTCGTGAGGTAGACAGCGCCTTTAGTTGGACTGGGTTCAACCAGGTTGGTACCTTCTCTTCTAAAGGCTCTTCCGGCCTTGAAGGCAAGTAGCACTTCGGAATTGGCGATGGACATAGCCTGAGTCGTTGTAACCTGCAAGTGTCCAAGTTTCTCAATAGTCCCCGCGACGCGTCAGTGCTTGTGCGTGACTTTAAAAGTCCGCTCAGTCAACCTGTCGAATTTGCGTTCAACGCTCCTCACAACTTTGGAGATTGGAATCCCCATTCATTCAGCTTGTGGACAAATTCCTTCCTACATGCAATACGATGATTATTCTCTCGAAGAACGTCCACCGTGGGGCGTTATTTCGCCCAAAGATGGAGGGGACCTTGGACTTGTCAGGGATACATTGAGGAAGGAGCAAGTCATAAAGTCAGTCATTCTTTCGAAATCATCATGTCTTGCACTGAGGTCTTCTCGTGTCTCAGAGACATAGTAGCTGCCCAAGATGACCTCAAAGGTATAAATTAATTCCAATTGAGTAAGAGCAGAAGAATGAATTTCTTCGTAGTTATGTTAGCAAAAGTACAAACGGTGCAAAAAGAAGTGGAAAAACTGGCTTCGGGAAACGAAACTCTACAAATGTACATCGATAATCTGACGGTTCAAATGGCAAAACGAAGATAAATCTGTCCTGTCGTTTTCTTGCATACTTCACAAAGGGTTTTATGTGGTATGGTCAACTTTAGTCTTCTAAAGTGTACATACAAAGTATAACATGACATTATTATTACAATTCCTTTCGTGTATTCTACAAATATTTAAATGAATGTAGGCCGATAGGAAAAAACCCTAACTGTAGTCCGATCCCTCTATTACTTAGGAACCTTGTCCTGAATGCCAACCCGACAGACGCTAGACAGATGGTACCTAATGACTCCGACTTGCTAGCCATTGCAATACAATATCGCTACGAATCCAACATGAGAAATGGCAGTACTGCCACGAACAGGTGGAACGTACAGATTGTGTTGGCTTTTCATCGAACACTATGTGTCTGTGAGGATGTGAGTACGTCAACAGTTGAATTTTCTCCATACCGAATAACACTAGGAGGTGAATCAGACGAGGTAAAGCAAAAAAATTCGCCACTCACAGAAACAGGTCGGTCTGAAATCTTATCTAGTTGTCTTTGAGGAAGTCAGTCGTACAGCAATACCTTCTTATTGCAAGCTTACAGATTTTTAATTAGTTCTTTAACTGCGGCATGACCGGTCAGATCATTTTTGTTTCCAAGCTAGTATATAAGTAATTGAGAAGGAAACAGTAACTTAACGATGTCACACGTACCACTAGCAAAGGTACTCCAGTGAGAGTCGGTTGAGACAAGAGCTGGTGCAGTTCAAAGCGGGCTGTGTTGAACTTGTCGTGCTGGAAGGGTTTCAGGTCACATAGGAATAGAGGAATAGACAGAAACTCACATCCACCGAATCTACAACAAAACTAAAGGCCATCAGACTAGGAATTATTTGTAAATAAGAGAGTGAAAAGAGCTGCTTACACAATGGCGTCTACCCCGTTGCAGTATCGCTCCCACATTGAACGGAATTTGGGTTGACCTACATATCTTTGAGTAAGCGCCCGAGAAAAAACGCAACCTAGAAAGTACCTGCAACATCCCATATCTTCATGGTAACATTTCCTTTCCTGATCTTGCGGAAATTAAAGGCAACGGTTGGTACGACGTCTTCGCTCCACTTGCACTTTATGGTCATTACCCTGCGTATACCCATCTACACTTGAGCTCACTTGTCCGGAGGTGATAACATTGACAAAGGATGTCTTCCCAGAAGCCTTTTATGCTGTTCAATGCCATTCATCTCAGAATTAAGGCGCTTTCCGCGTACCTGTAACCCAACTACAGCGATTTCTGCTTGTTTCGAGAAGAAGAAACTGTTAAAGGGTCCGTCAAAAAGACTCGGTTTAATTGTGTAAAATTGCGGGAAGTACCCGCTAATCCATTGAAATATTGAGGCAAAAAACCCTGGCATTTGTGAAAAGCTAATAATGGGCCGAAGTGGTAGCAAGGAAGTGACCGAGATGATGTCCAGACCCTGTTATGATATTCGGTCCGCCAATGGCTTCACGTGATCGCACCTCATCCACAAGTCATTTTTTGGTTCAAACAAAAGTCAAACGCCACCATTCAACACGACGGTGGGCAAAGCTCAGCAAACTCTGTCGAACTACGCGCAAGTCGGTCTGTTGTATATTTTTTTGCAACTAATCTTGTCATATAATGAGCATATGGACATCCACAACCAGGCTGTTTACTTCATCACAATGCTTTCATTTCACAAGAACACTAGTTGTGGAGGGTTCTTTGAGCGGGGCAGCGAGGCATCTCCTGTCTCGAAAATATGGCGCCCTTTACTCGACAAATCAGGTTGGGGATGTGGCACCACCTCAATCTTTGCCTACAAATCTCCCCAAATCGCCAAGTGATGACTCTCAGCCAGGCCCGTCTGTTGTTGTTCCTCCACAGCCCCAGTGTTATCCCTCAGACAATAAGCCAGGCCACGAGACAGGAAAATCAGAAGATTCACAAACATTTACCGACCACTTGGTTGGTCTTCTGAAAAAGAAAGAGAGAGAACGAAAAAGGCGGCGGAAACCACACCGTGGTCTGAAGGTACTAGACAAGAAATCTCAGAAGCACCATGAAAGAAAAGACGGCCTGCCCAAAGATTTGAATTCATCAACAACGGCGAGTACTCTATCATTTCTCGAAGATGTTCTCATCTCATTCAGTTGCAGAACATGCCAACTTTTGACTCTAACATCGTCCGTGAGACTTGGGGAGGGGACCAGTGGAGCAGTATGTGTACTTACCTGCATTAACTTCAAAGGCTTGATTCTCATGGAACAGCCGTCGACAACCCAAAAATTGTCGATCAGCCTCCAGATGCCTCGCGTTCCACTCCACCGCATGCCAGCCCCAAAGAACTTTTTATGGAGGGTTCCATTGGGCCTACTAGCGAGAGTGTGCTAATTGGTGAGCACTGAGGATATGGGTCTTGTCATATCCTTGATTGCATGCATTTTAGATGTCGTTCCGAAGTCGGAACATCTCCCAGTGGCCACACTTGCTCATGGGCTAGATCGTGTTTTATTCAAGTATGGACCCTGACTTCATTTTCTTTTGTCAACTAAGTTGCGCATTTCGTAGCCCCGGCGTGCATTGGCTTCGAGACCCTCGATCTCACGTTTATAACTTTACACCTTGGCTGGAAAAAATACCGAAAGTCAACGATTTTGCCTTTGAACGCCTTACAGGGTTTATCAAAAGCTCCCGCGATGAGGTTTGCTGGGAATCTTGACTGTATTGGCCTTTACTTATCACTGCTACCATGGCTCAGGATTTACGCGCGCTTGCCAAGCAGGAAGACAAACGCTTTGCAGGATCAACATCATCTCTATCTGGGATGTTGAGTCACATATATTTCCTATTATCTGAACACAAAGAAGTGGACTGCACCATCTTAAGTCAACACTTCAGAAACGAAGTAAACTCGATTTTTCCCTTCTCGAGGTCTATTTATCTTGCTTTCAGTCTACGGGGTTCACAGCAGGGCAACGGATGCCTGCAATGGTCATGCTTAACTACAAAGACGGGATCTATGCAATCGATTCACACACTGCAGAATGGGATGATCCAGACAAGAACGTCCTGACATGGATGGTACAGTTTCTTGAGACAACGTACCCAAAACCCGTCTTATTGATAGATTTCTAGGGTACTCTCCTTGAGAATTTCTTGACCAAACCACCAGAAGAGTTTAGGAATTTTATGAGGATAGAATCTGCGCCAATTCAACAAGATGAAAAGCCCATGCGAGAGGCATTTCGATTTGCCAAGGTACAGAACTCCACATATGATCTGAATGAAAGAGTGACCTTCTTGTCTAGTCTGATAAATTTGTAATGCGCTCACAACTGGATTGCCAAGATGATAGACTTCCTGGTACTGGAGTCTTTGATATCAAAACTCGTGCCTGTGTGTCAATTAGGATGGATATTCTGAATTACGAAGTCAGTCGCACAAGTTCTGTTCCATGTTTGTTATTCTCACCTTACTTGACCAGGAAAATTCAGGTTATTTTATCAAGTCGCAATACGGCATATTTGAAAGCTTTGAGAGGGAGTATTACGATTTAATCCGTTCGGCGTTTTTGAAGTATATGTAAGTCAATTTCTCCACCCAGTCGTGAATTATGTGCTGACATTTCAGCTAAGCTTCCAAGTAAGAATTGGGAACATGGATGGGGTAATGGTGGCATACCATAATACGGAACGGATCTTCGGTTTCCAGTACATTTCTCGTGACGAAATGGACGAGCGGCTTTTTGGGACTACTCCTGGGATTGGGGACAAGATTTTTAGTCATTCCATAAAACTCCTGGAAGCCGTCCTTGAAGAAGCCACTAAATGTTATCCAGAGCAAGTCAGTAGTTGTGCTGGATCTGTCACCTTTGAATTGACTTACGGCGTCTAGTCCGTCATATGTGGTTTCGAAACTCGCCTGCCAGGTAAAGTGCTTGATGTCTTTGTTCAACCCGCAGATTGGACAGGCGACGAGGACCAGAGACCTATTATGAAGTTAGCCGTCACTCTCGATCACGAATTAAATGGCACAGTTGTTCGGGCAAGCACTGCATTGAAATCGACAAACGAAGAATGTAAGTCCTCTACTGTCTAGTGTCCCAATTTTGGCTAATTGCGACACAGGGAAAATTAATTACCAGATCTCTCGTGTCAAGTTATCAGAAGACGAGATAAGGTCTGACTACAAAATGTTCTTGCAGCACAAGAAACGAACGCTCGTCTTACCATCGGATATTCCTCTCGAAAAGGCTGAGGAATTCTGGGCTGGCCTCAACTTTGCTAACAAAGTACCTGAAGGGCAGGCTAAGCTGTTCAGACCAGAGGCCTTCTCGCTGGCAACCTCTTCTGTTGAGAAGTACCGTGAATTGGCAAGAGAGGGTCGGCTCTTTTCGAGCCAACTAGAGGAGTCTTTGGCTGGTCGAGCAAAGGTAGTTCTTGGCCATAGCACCTATGAAGAAGAACCTCTGGGTATTGACGGAGCGCCAGCTCCGCTTTCGGAAAATGTTCCGTTGTCCACTCCTGAGTCAACTCCTTCTGAGCCTCGTATTATTGACCCTGACACCGTGTAGATGGGCAATATGTAAAGGATGACTTGAAGAAACCATCGGGTTAATGGTATTGTTTCAATTCCGTGGTTTTGTTCTGGTATCTTATTTTTTCAGATAGACACGAGTTTCTCAAGGTTGTCTGCTTGACGACATGTCTTAGAGCACACCAAGAAAACTTACGACTGAGTTGTCTGGCCAACTTGTGCCCTCACCACTTCCTGCATTCAACACTTCGACCTCCCAAAAATATTTATAACAGGGAACTAATTGTATCACTTAACGTATACTCAACTAGTCAACGCAATCGGATAATAACAGTCAGCGCTCATTACCTCATGCCCATTCATTAGAGTTCTGCAGTCCATCCATCGTGAATAGCCCCCTGTGGGTCAATGTACTGCGATAGTTGTAGTGGGTGTTGTTGCCGTTGATTCACAGTCACTGCCAAGCGCATGTGAAACAAAGACCGAACTCTCCAGGTCCGGAAGCCAATTAGGAAGAGAATTTTGAAATCGTAGCTACCACCTTTCTTTCGCATCCAACACCCCATCTACGTACATTTTTTATCGCAGTCTCGTTGAAAAATAAGAGCCCCACAAGGCCAGCCCTTGTTTGTCATTATGAATGTACGTACGCTTTGTGTGCCAAGACATACATGAGCACTGATTTGTTGTGATCCTTCAACAGCCGTCCGGGGAACCCTCAAAGTCCTCCCAGGTAAGCTTTTCTTTTTATTTTTAACGCCGGGGTCCCTTTTCCTGTGTCCGAGCGACAATATGAGCGCGGACCACCAACATGTTCCCAACAAGCGCAGTTGGCCCTTCATACCCAGGCCAGGCAGTAGCAGCTCTACGAGATCCAGCCTCAATGGGATCAGGCCCAAGGAGGTGGTCGTTCCAGAGGGCAAAGAATTGGTCCTCACCGATTCTCCTGCATCACCTACTCCCGAGAATTCTTCAGTCTCTGTTCCTTCCCCAACGTCAGCTTCTGAGGCTGGATTATCGCGCTCTACGACTTTAGAACCGACCCCAGGCTCACGGCCTTCTACACCAAAGAGGTGGTCTGCCAAATCCTTACTGACCTCTTCTCCAAAGACATCTCCACAGCCTCTCGATCAGCAAGCTTCTCAGGTCAACCCCAATGCCCTCGAGCGTAGCACCTCCCCGCAGCAAAGTTTGCCTATTGCCAAGTCACCCGACGCCACTAAGAATGGCGGGGCGTTTGGCAAATCATTTTCCTCTATGATGGGTGGCCTATCATCTCTCTCTCTCTCCAGGACAAGTACTAGAGATAGTGCCAACGAGGATAAAGACCGGGGTCGATCTATGCTCAAAATGAAGCGTATTAAGTCTGCATCTCAAGCCCCGGCAGATGATGAACGGGAGCGCAGCCTCTCGCGTGCCAGGTCCCAATCCCCATTCTCCTTGCGTCGTTTCCGCGCCCGCGAGGTTTCTCCCACACCGGAGCCTGTTCGTATGAGCCAGTCGGATGTCGAGCTGTCAGATACTGCTTCTTCAGTTGCTCCGCGTAGCACAGCTTACACAGATGACGATTCGGGTGATGAAGGTATAACCGATGCAGAGACGGACGAAGCATCTTCCAGCGGGGAAGATGATACCTTTGATCCAATCACTGAACGCAACACTGAACGCAATGCCCTCATCCCTCCGGTGCCGTCTGACGCCTTGAGTGCTGCTCATGAGATCGAAGATCCCGACCCTGTTGGCGAAGGGGTAAACATTGTCGTTGCCCCGGAACCGTACTTTCCAAGTTCGCTCAACGCCTTGGGTACAAATTCCAGAGGAAAAAGAAATCCTCGGAGACGCAAATCCGTCAAAACACACGAGCCTCTTCCATTCAACACCTCGAGACCTATATTTCAGAGAGACAGGTGTACAATCACGCTAATTCAAGGTGATCCTCAGGCAAAACTCGGCGAGCGGAGAAAGAGGCAATATGTCGTTGCAAGCGATCTCAGTGAAGAGAGCAGATATGCAGTCGAATGGGGTATCGGCACTGTCCTCCGCGATGGCGACGAGATGTTGATCGTTACAGTTGTTGAAAACGAGTCGAAAGGTTGGTTAATTCCTTCCTTCGTTATCTTTTTGAGGTTCACAAAGATTTTATCAGTCGATCCCGCTATACCTAATGCCGCTGATCGGGCTGTAAAACTCAGAAGTCAGCAAGAGGTCCGCAATTCTATAAACCCACTGTCTTTACTTATTGACCTTCCCCATATTTCAGAGACAAGGTTTAGCATATATTCTTGTCCGTCAAGTGACAGGTTTGTTGCAGCGTACGAAATTAAATGTCACAATTTCTTGTCAAGCATGGCATGCCAAGAATTCCAGACATATGTTGCTCGGTAAGATCAGTGAATCACTCAAAAGAACTCATTCTAATGTGACTCTCAAGACATTGTGGATCATATTGATCCTACGATGTTAATCGTCGGGTCTCGTGGTTTAGGCCAATTAAATGGGTAAACCCACCTGCCTTCGACGTGAAGCTAGTTAGTAACCACTCATGTAGAATCTTGCTCGGTTCAACTTCCCACTATCTCATACAAGTACGTGAGTGATCTCTTCCCAATGGATTTACTGACCAACATTTGCGATAGAAATGTTCTGTGCCAGTTATGGTCTGTGATCTTGTCGTCTGCTTGCTGATGATTTTTCCGTCCTTGACTGTTAATCTTTCAGGTTGCTCGCCGTCGTCTGAAGCGGCCACCCAAGAAATCGGCTCACCTCTCTACGCATCGCGTTCATATCTCACTAGCGGAGGCTGGAATTGACCGTGTCGCTGCCAAAGTCGACCAGGACGTGCAAATCATGCGCGATGAAATACAGAAGGACGATAACCGTCGTGATGGAGGTCCAGGAAGCAGGAAAGACAGGGCTTTTGAGAATGTTGTTGAAGGTGATGCAGCTGAAGAAGGAGAAGACGAGGATGATAACGAAGATGAGCCTATAGGTGTAAAGGTCGCTGGCTGATCCTAGAATTTCGGCTGCGATCTAGCGATGCTACTTGTCCTGGCGATTTTCTCCGTGCTCCTACCGACTTCAGTTTCATAACTTTATTTCCCCTTGCACTAGTGCTTTCAGCATTCAATCCTACCATAAATTATTTTGTTCTCTATTTCTGGGTAATTACATTGGATCAATCTGGGACAAGGCTGTTAACTTGAAGAATTCCTTCGTTCTCCACAGATGGGAGGCGAAGATCGACGGAATGACAGAATTTCGCCACCAATTTGCGCCAGAAAATGCTGACTGCAGGTACTCAGTAACGAGGAGGCGTAAAAGTTGCTAATTCGGAGGTGCTAACATATGTAGCTTCAAGCCCAGATGCGAGCACATTCAGTATGACCCCGCCTGCAAATTTGACCCACACTAAAAAAGATCAAAAGACATTATATTCCAAAGGTGTGTCTGAAGTCTCATCAAAATTTTTAGGTAATTTATGGTTTGGTTTATAAATTAGAGCTCTTGGAAGCGGGAACCGTTCCGAAGAGTTCTTCCAAAAATGCCTCGCTGTTGGGAGGCCGTCCAAGGAAGTCCTATCAGAGAAGTTTACTTCAGTATCAATACAATTGATACAACTTTTTTCAGGTCACCTGCAGGGTATCGAGTTCTTCACGACTTCCGCCTGCTTTGAGTATTTTTTCGCGATACAGTTTACCACTGCTGGGATCAAGAGGGTCTGCTTTGAAGACAGTAGCTAAGAGTATATTAGATGAGTGTAGTGAGAATGCATAATCCGGCATATACAACTAACCATACATGTCTGCTGCAAAGACGAGGGAGTATGTGTATCTTGGAAGGTCAGCCTAATGATTGCAGAGAACAGAAAACCTCATACCCATAGTAACCTGCATCATAACCACCTGTTATGTGTCCGAAAGTACCTTGACCTGGGCATTCCTTGTCATGTTCTACTAGAGAAATTTTGTTCCGAAGAGAACACCAAAGGTGGGTGTAGTCCTCGCCAGCTGTACGGATACCATCAGTCCCCAGTGAATTGGCCATTTCAGTTTAACATACTTTGGTCAGTATGCACTTTCAAATCGAATTTGGCAAAGAAAAGTTGTCGCAGGTAAAACAAACCAATGTTCACGTAGCGGCTATGTCAAATTGATGTTAATAATGGAGAAAGGGTGTTTCATTTACGGTCACCTCTTGATGAGTTTTTCAATGAGATCTGGGGAGAGTGGTTTCTTGTTCTCATAATGACTGGACATCTGCTCAAGAACTTTCGGCTCCCAGCACCTAGGTAAAACAGAAAGTAAATCAAGGGGTCGGGAATCAGATCAGAGAAGAGAATACCAATTCTCCAACATCTGAGAGGGTGCCTCGACGAAGTCGCGAGCAACACTGTCAATGAAGTGAGAAGATGATAGAATTAGAGGCCAAGTGCGGCGCACCTTGTACCATGGAACCTGGCAAACTTGGTTTTGCTCAAAAGTCCATGGAAAACGTGGCCCATTTCGTGGAAAAAAGTAACAACATCGTCGTGTCGCATGAGAGCAGGTTTTTCGGGGGTAGGCTTGGCCAGATTTGCCACCATTGCAGTCAAGGGATAACTGCGTTTGTGATTGGGAAGATCATAACCAGCGAGAATCGGCCATACAGCCGCGTGTGAATATTTACCAGCTAAAACAATTCAAGATCGCGAAACCTAAGGCGAACAATGATACTCACGACGAGGGAACAAGTCGAGGTAGCAATAACCGACAAATCCAGATTCGTCCTTAGCTTCTTTTTCCCAGACAGCGAAAGCCTGAACCTCTAACAACAGAATCAAACTGTGCCCTGCTTTGGAGCCGTGGCGAACGAGTCACGTACCTGGATGCCAGATCGACGGGTTTTTTATTTCCTCAAATCTCACTCCAAGAAGGTTTTGGTAGATGGTCAGTATAGCTGGAACGACAACGGACACAGGGAAGTACTCTTTGACAAGCATGTCGTCAAGGTCAAGGGATTCTTCGATATACTTGCGGTCGTAGTAGCGATAATCCCAGAGGTAAAATTTGCCATCGAACGGGAAGCCTTTCTCCTCGTGTTCTTTTTTTTTCATTGCAAGCAGAATTTCTCGGTCTTTGATACCAACTGGGAGTAATTTCTCTTCCAGATCATTGAGGAACTTGGTGAATAAAGATGAGAACGACGACATTTCCCATTTATCAATGGCCTACATCATCGACGCCTTTGCCTGTCTTTATCATTTTCACTTCCGTTATATAGTCAGCCCTTGGGTCTGTAATCAGCGATGAACAATAAAAGCAAGGCAAATCTATACCAAGTTTTATATCCTAGGAGGCTAGCGATCTTTCGGCGTATTTCTAGAACCTTGTCGAGCAAGGGAGTGTTGATAGCCAGTCGTGATTCGTGGCCTTCTTGTGCTCTTTTTCGAGTATTCGGGTTTTCAGCAAATTTAAACTAAGCATGCAGTCTGAGCACGCGGCGTCAGTTAGAGGCGACACGTCCTCACAATAGGAAAGATGTCAGGTGTCTTATATGTCACTTCGTACACCTCTTTGCCGTCCTCAGTGCTTTTCGTGTATCCAGATACCACATCTTTGGGAACGCCTTTGAGTTCCTCGGCAGTAAAAGTTATGCGACCCTAGAAGTATATCATTAATCGGTTTGATTTAAACAACAATTATTCTCACATCCTCTTCATTGAAGTTTTTCTATCAGATATATATTACTGACGGCCTTATCAATCCAAAATCAGAGTCGACAAACCTGGAACTCCAAGCATACTTGGGACAATTCCTTCTTCAATGTTGTTAACTCTTCCCTCTTCTCTATTGGAAGAGCAAGTCCGGCTCTTGTTCCGTCCAAAACCTGGTTTGGTGATGAGAAAATAAAAATAAAGACCAGGATTTCAACACCTACTAGTTTCTCAACAAGGCGTTGTTCTTCCGGAGAAAGCTTATCCCATTGGCCAGATTCCTTGATATTCTTTTCTGCAGCAACCTTGGCATTGAAAACGTCGAGACGCATTGAAGACTCGACGCCGAAGTCGCGAACAAGAGATTCAGCCTCGTTGGAAGCATCTCGAAGCTCCTTGGACGGAGATACGTTTTGGTAAAATGCCAGGGGTTCAGCTTCGGCATCGAATTGCGTATCCGCCTCAGCAAGCGTCGCCTTGATTTTGAATTCACGGTCATCTATAGGTCGAGAATGCTTGAAGAATTTCACTTACGAACACCTGTGCTCATAAGGTGAGATACTTCCTAAATACATGAGCAATTGGACTCACCGACTCGAAATTACAATCTTTTGGGTCGAGAGTTCCGACCTTGTCCAGAACCGCACGATACTTCTCGATAGATGCCTTCGTTAGTCTCGAGATATCCTCCGTAGAATGTTCCCATGTTGGGGGAGGTTGCGGAGGATCAATGGCCATGGTGTTGGTATTCGATAGAGCAGAGAAAAAGAAGTGGGAAGTAGAAGATGAGAAAGATCTCAATGCAGTACCATAGCGTCCATTAATCGAATACCTCCCTCGGATATCTCCACTGACGACGTGACTTGAAATTGATCGCCAGCCCACTGCAACAAGACCTAAGAACCCTAAGCGAAGTACTTTGCGGGGAATCACACTTTCGGGCTGTGAATCCTCGATTGAATCACAGAGAAAGTGTGACTTCAATTAGGGTCCGGAAAACAGCAGGCGAAGTCGACGTGTGACGGCTAGGGGGTTATATGTAACTCTTAGACAAATTATTGGTACCAGTTCAACTTGTCATGCTCACTCGTCGTCGTCAAGCGTAGTGCTCATGGACGCGCCAACATTTCGTTTTCCAGACCCACCCCCTCTCACGGACGACAGCAACATTGATCCTGTGCTCCTTGCGGCGTCGGCATGTCAAATTTCGGCATCTCGGTGTCCACCTTCCCAAAATGTCGCGTTGTTTACTGGCCCCGAGGCAGGTGCGTGCTGTCAACAGAACTCTCACCTCTTCCATGCTTACTCTCAGCCATGCGAACCCTCAGCGCCGTTATTGCCAGCAACAGACCCAGCCAGTGGTCCTCAACGGACAAAGAAGCCTAGAGGTATGTATTTTAATGCTCTCCAAGTACGTGTTACTCAACTTCAACTATTATCCTGCAGGTCCTCGAGTTAACAAGCCATTGAATGGCAAAAGCGCCTAGTACGTGTTTATTTTATGTGCTAAATAGCCTTATCACTGACTTTACCTATGAAGCAATGGCATGAATGTCCCAGACCTCAAGGCACTCTGCCGTGCACGACAAATCAAGGTTGGGGGTACGAAATGCGAAATCATTGCCCGCCTCCAAGACCACGATAAAGCGGGATCAGCAGAAATTGTCACCCGATCGAGGCCTGGAACGGACTTGGATGACCCAACCAAACTCGTTGAAGACATGCAGAATTCATTCAAACGGGGCTTCGAGAACTTGGACGACGTAGAGGAGGATAGTGATGACGAGGGTGATGAAGGAGATGATATTGATGGTGGTGCTTCAGGTGAATTGGAAGATTTTATGGGTATTGATACAACGGGTGAGTTATATTCCTCTCTTATGTAGCTGTAATTGATTTCTCATTCATACAGGTGCAAGCAGTTCAAAGGCGTGGGCAAGTATTCATGATACAAAGATGTGGCTTGGATTAATTAATATTGACAGATTGATGGGTATATTATGGAGAGGCGACGCAAAAGTGGGAGGCAGACCGAGAAGAGTGTATTGACACTCTGGCGGGTAGGAGCTTCCGTTTGTCATGGATGAATCACCACTAACATGTTTTGTGCAGTCCTGGGTTCCAAAGGCTGTCGCTTCTGGGACTATTCCCGACCACATCGTCGACTCCAACCACACGATGGAATACCTCAAGTTCGCGGCAACAAGAAATCTGCTGACGTCGCGAGGTCGGCCGAAAGATGGCCCAGCGCGGTTGTCATCCGTGAGATACTTTCAATTGTCTTACCGGTCCCTTGTTACTTACCATACTTTCTCATTATTTAGTCGTCGCTAAAGAAAATAATGACAATGCTTGGAAGAGTACGCCGACGGCAGGCTGACGACGACCCGGCCATTGAAGTCCATCGCCCAGCAGCGACAACCAGGAGTCAAGATTTCTACAAGGCTCTGATGATTGAGGCGCAACGCTTACGTCTTGAGTATGTTACTTTAATTAATGATACCTGACGTTATTCTTACTGACTATTAAATGCAGAGACGAGTTCTTTGATGTCACAGAGAACACGATCTTGGATTCGCAGCTCTATCCTGAGCATTTTGTGCAGATCACGACGGCTATTTTCTCAAAGCTTGATCAACGTGAGTCCTTTTCTTTTCTTTTAAATCATTCATACTTATGAGATTCAAGTTCCATCGATAATTAAGGCGCACTTCAGCTGGACCTGGCAATGCACCACTCTCAATCGTGGTGACGAGCTCGTCAATTTACTGCTAGGTTGCCTCCAACCCCATTCCATCCTGCTACCTCATTATACAACTTCGGATGGAAGGCACTGCGGTATGGGCAAGTACCACTTTGGAGTACTCTCAATGTACCATGAAACTAAAGTCTCAAAACCTGGAGTACGTACTCTTTCTTTCCTTTTATGATTTCAATCTAACATTTGTATATTAGAAGCTAGAACCCGACTACAACTTTGTTTTACCACATCGAGACCCGCTTCGCTGCCCTGTCGGGGCCCTCGCTATTCTTTTACACTTCATATTTGATCAGGAAAAGATATGCGGTCGGGTGTCTGGTTGGGATTGGAATAGCCCCTCGACGTGGCGGAAGGTAATTGAAAATATTTCTAACCAAAGACGACTATGTGTCCTCACATTTCTTTCTGTAGGTCCGACTTATGTTCGGTCGAACGGTTGGGAAGCCGTGTGGGGATGACGCCCTCCGAAAGATGTACACGACCTTTCTTGAAACCACAACTATCAAGTCAAAAAAAAAGCTGCATCTTGCTCGCAAGACAATTCCAACCCAGATGGAAGAAATGGGGTAAGTTTTTTTACTGTTCTTTATTTCAGTGTTGTATGCTCTTACTCATGTCTGTCATTCAACAGTGTTCCTGCAGATCAAATTGACGCGACTGGTCACTGGACAGGGAACACGCGGCGTGAGATTTATGGTGCAAAAATCCCAAAGTCGGTATGTGACTTATTCTGCAATCATTTCTGCTGTCACTGCTCACTTTGTTCCCAAGGCGGTTTCAGCACTGGCAGGTTTCTTTGTCGGCGAAGGCTACCATGTGCCTTGGACAACGGTTGCCGTTCCAGATGACCTGCAACTGCAGCTCTTTCCATTTGCAGAGAAGGTTCTCGTTGAGCTCAAAGGACAGGCCCGAGTCAATCAAGGCACTGTCAACTTTGTGGAGCTCCTTCAACAACTCCGGCCCTTCTTTTGGCAGGTGTGTATTGAAATATGCTCCAACCATTTTGTCTTCTTACTCAATCCCTTGTCTGCAGGTCAGCGCAGCTATTCACGAGAAGTATCCGGATTCAGCAATATTCAGTCGCATGCCCATCTTCAAGTCCTCTGAAGCTTCCGACTTCATTTCCAACTGGCGAGATGCTCGACAAACAGCTGAAGCCCAGTTTCAGCAGGATGAAGTCGTTGCAAAGAACTTCCGAGAGGTCGCTACTCAAAGCGCTTTTCTTTCACTTTCGGCCACACAAAGAGAGCTTTGCAATATGATGAAATTACATTCCACAAAGCTCGAGACCCTTGAACGTCGAACGGAGCCGCTTTCTCCGGCTCGTTTACGTTGTACCAAATCTCTGGGTCGTCAGTTGGATCTACCTACCACCTCTCTCTCATCATTTTCATCACCTCTAAATGCTATATTGCCACCGCCATCGTTGCCTTCGACAAGCTCTCCTTTGCTGCTCCCATCTACACCTCCACGCCAACCTTCGTTGCCAATGGAAATAGATACTGATCCTTTGCCACAGCTGTCTCAACCACTAATGCAGCCTCCGCTTTTTAGACATGTGGTAAGGGTTCAACATCAGAGCTCTGAGTATCACGTTTTGCGCCTCTCGCCTGGACCCTCAGCTCCAGCTACTGCATATGATATCATCCTTCCTCCTTGTCTAGCATTTACACCATCTTCTGAGGTTCCGAACTCAGAATACCCAGTTTTCCTAGCAACATCATGTGGGTGGCAGGTACTTCTGACTCTTGTTGTTCAGCCACAGTATTTGTGGGACAGCTGGGGTCCTAGCAGTCTTGGTGAGTATACTGATGTCCACTCACTATGGAGGTGCTGGGACGAGGGAGCCGTTATTGAGGGAGTGGGTCAAAAGCCACCTTTGAGGATGGTTGAAGCAGAATGGGGAGCACGTAAGGACAAGCGGTCAAACAAAGGCCACCTTGCTGTGTGGCGTGCTCGACAAAGCACCAATGTAAGTTTATATTATTATTTTCTGCAATGCATTCTTTTGGTTGATCTGTTTGCGTAAGGCCCGTAAAAGGTGGTCCCAGTTTTATTTCTTCGTCAGTCGTATCAATACCGCCATTTCAACTGGTCTCACGGCCTCAGAGGCAATTCAGGCGCTCGAAGATCAGCGCGGAAGTCGGTCGCTTCCACAGCTTCACCGCGAACTGCAGCCGAAAGGACGTAAGCGAAACACCCCGCCAGCTCCTTTGCGAGATGCTCCACCGCCTGCTTCGTCGTCGTCGCCGGCCTCCGACCAGGATTCTTTGATCGACGACAGCAATGACTAGAAATAGTCAAGACCGTGTGTCCGTGGATGCATGTATCCCGACTTCGTTGATACGTTTTCGAGCCTCTTCTCTATTCCTACCCTCTCTCTGTGTAATTCTAACCTACGTCCTCCTCTCTAAACCTAATCTACACCCCCTCTAATTTACATTATGTATGTCTATTTGAGTTTAAATATCAATTTTTCATTGAACTCGTCCTACTATGCTTTGAATGAAATCCATTTATTTTAACTTTATTTCTAAATTACAAATCAAAGCCGGCTAGCTAGCTGTGACCAGAGAGAGAGGGAGCAATACGAGGGGCAGGAGAAGTCTTGAGGGAGACCGCTCGAAAGCCTGTGAATTGCTGTGAATTTGGGAGAAGTCGGACTCTCCCATCCGCCAAAAGCTGTGAATTTTAGTGTGAATCGAGGGCCCCAGACTGTGACTTGTCCCGCCGAAAGGTGTGAATCGCACCAAGGAAAGTGTGAATCGGGCGAGCGAGGGCGCTCGACCCCAGGAGAAGTCCTGGCGGAGGTGGCTGTGCCAGCACTGTGAATCGACGTGAGCGGTTCACAGGACTTCGCTTGAGACCAACAGTAAATGCACCGCCCCACCCAAGCGTTGCTCTCCGACAAGATATACGAGGCGCGCACTGCGTAGCAGCGCGAAGGGCCATTAGATGGCCTTTTGAGAGTCAGAGTCCGTTCGAAACAAACTCGGTAACTTGGTTTGCTGTCACTGTGTCAGGGTCGAGTCTGAACATCATCATCTTATCTTATCATGCTCCCTCAGTTTAGCACACTTTCCACCTGCAAAGTAATTTCCACCTTCAGAGTTTATCCAGTGCGACCATGGCCGAGTAATTTCGAATGTGCTACAAACTCAGAAAGGCGATCTACTTTACGTAGTCGAGGCCTAATACTCTTACGCGGCATAGCGGTTGGACTGGCTGGTCAACTCCGCCTGGCGTTTCAACGCCTCAGGGGCATCCAGAGGCTGCATAATTACTTCAACTAGTTGAATCTTGCTGGCATCAGCAAACGAGGGTTTGTCGAGAAGGTCGTTGAGCTCCTGTTTATTGTTGACCGTGTAGCTGGCCGTTTCGAATTTGTCGCCATCGTTCAGAGTGTGCAGCAGAGAGGTCCAATTCCAGGCCGCAATGTCGTTGTACTTCCTGGATGACAATTGACATATAGACTGGAAAGTAATTTCGAGTTCCACACCTGTTTTTCCCGTGGATGAGCTTCTCGACCGTATATCCTTTGTTGTTCAGGACGAATAAAATCGGCTTCAATCCTTTCTTGATCATCGGCGATATTTCTTGTACAGTTAGTTGGCTGTAGTCACTATAAACCACTGCAGCGCAAAAAAGAAGAAGTGACAGCACTCACAGACTACCATCTCCGACAAATAGAATGACCCTGCCCAGTCCAACGTCTCGCGCTGCCAGTGCTACACCAAGGCAACTGCCTGTATGCAAAGATATCAATGTAAGCGAGTAGGCATCCGAGTTTCCAGTGCGCACTGACCAACAGACCAACCGATACTTCCCCAGAGGACCTGATTGACAAGCACAGAATTGGACGGGAGAGGAACACCTAAAATTCCGAAACCAGATGTGCCTACAAAACCATCGCATTGGAAAATTGCAAACTAGAACATCACTCAGGTGGGCGTTCTCACCAGTTTCGACGACGATAACGTCTTTTGGTTTGAAGAACGATGCAACGCGTGGCCAGAAATATGAATGTAAGATTTCTGAACCTTGTTCATTCGGAAGTTCAATAACAAACGGTGGGACCTCGATTTTGCTTGAAACGGGATAAAAAGATTTGAGTCTTTCAGTGAGGCCTGGGAGCAAATGTTTCATTCCTATTTCCTCGAAGCGAGCATATTGGACTTGAGTATGAGTAGAGTGGAGCTACCGGCAATGTGAGTATTGAGGATAACTGGGTGTTTCAAAAAAAACAAAAACAAACCTCAATGTGACGACTGACAGGGATATTGTATGAAAAGTTTCCAGTGTTGAAGTCGCTTCCAAGAGAACCAATGGATATGATGAGTTTCGCGTTTTCGACCCTTTCTTTGATGTGAGGAGGAGTAAGTGATCCAACATATATCTGCTTATATATTGAGCATATTTTAGTTGATTTTGAATTTGTCTTACCCCTCCATATCGATTATAATTCTCGTCAACTGCGGTCTTTCCCATAGGTGCGGCATACACAGGAAAGCCTGTTTCCTTCAAGAATTGTTTCACTTCCTCGCGTACGCTATGTCGCATGACACAGGCGTCGACAAGAACAACGACGTCGCCGTTTGCCTCTGTTACACGTTGATGAATGATGTCAATGACAAAGTCCTCCTTGAGGGAAGGATTGGGTGGTGGTGTGGGCGATAAATGAATCTTAAGTGACTCAGAAGATATTTCTTGATAAACCAAATCAGTTGGAAGAGTGAGGTAGACAGGTCGAGCCTAGACAAGGACTGAACAACCAACGCTTGAAGATAAATTTTCCACTTACTTGAGTGATGCACGCTGTTATTGCCTGGTCAATCTTGCGAGCGGCATCGATTTTGCTTGTAATATAAGCGTTTAACACGGTAAACTGAGCAGCAGCCAGTCCATATGCGTCGAATCTAAATGCGCGTGAGAATATGCTGAACAAATGATACAGGTGTCCATACCTTCCATCACCAAGAGTATGGTGCAAAAGAGGTTTTGCCTTTTGTTGAACTGTGCTTGGTACACCGACGATGTGAAGAACAGGTACCATTTCTGAGAAAGCTAGAAAAAAATTTAAGAATAGACAGAAAGACCGAGATTCACAGAGAATACATACCACCCGCGATACCGTTGATTGCAGATAATTCACCTACTCCAAATCTGGAAAACAGGTCAGAACGACAAAACCGTTGTAGAACAAAGTGTTCACGTTGTTGTTACGACTCCCAGTGACCCCTCTTTAATTCGAGCATAACCATCAGCAGCGTAGGCTGCATTTAGCTCGTTGCTGTGAATGGATTCAAAATATGCGCAGAGATCAGGATATACTACATACCAGTTACCGACCCAATCAATCTGGGCATGGTCTTCAACCAAATCCTATGGATGGCACATTAGTGTCCGAGGCAGAAACTTGACGGCCATGACCTCACCAAGAAACCCAAGTTGAAATCTCCTGGCAGCCCGAACATAGACTGACATACGGGTACGGAAAATGAGAGACTTAGGACGAAGACAAGCTAGGCAGGGGAGGCTCACCGTGACACCCAGTTGGGTCAGTCGAGTGAGCAAGTAGTTTCCGATAGAGATAGCCTTGACACCTTCTTTTGCTTGAAGAGACTGCAACTCCAAGCGCAGACGGTCGACTTCGGCCTTGAGGGTCGCAGGTTCGTTCGACATGGTAGTGCAGACAATTGGTGGGGGATTGGTAAAAGTAGATTGGAGGGCCTAAATAGATCCCCGTTATGTACACGATTATATTTAATCATGACTGTCTCGGTTGACCTAGGCTGCATCCGAACGCGACGCAAATATGACGGAGTTGGACGGAGTGTCTCTATTTTTGTCCGCCAGCAATACACGTGCTGTAATAAGATCACGGGGTCCGACGCGTTTTGAACACACCTTTTGCAGTGATCATTTCATCCACTGCTTTCTTTGACGCTCTTTTAGACCTTGGAACCAATCGAATACTATCCGCTCGTACCCCGTGCCGACTACTTGCTTTACTGAGCTTTACAGGCGCCTACATTCGCTCTCATAAACTTGATTATTCGACGCGTCAATCAGCATCATTTACCTGGCAAATTTGTCTTCTTGGGCTAGTCACCGTCTCTTCAGATTGCTGCTTTCTAATGGCCGATTCCCATCTATCTAATTCAGAAGACTTTTCAGATGACTCCTCTGGTACTGATTCCGAAGCCAGTGTAGAAATGCCACCCCCAGTAATCCCCGCCGTGATAGCCAATTGGTGGTTGAATGAGAATCTCGGATCAGGTTATTCAGGCATGTGGACTATTTTAAATTTGTTCATATCCGTCTTTACCGTTCCATTTGGTATAGGCTCCATTTTTCGCGCAACACACCTTCACACGAGACAGGAAGTTGCGTTGAAGGTCCAGTACGTCAACCACGAATGTCCCACCAATCGATACGAACGACATCTCTATCCACTACTGCAAGGCGGTATAGGAATGCCTAGGCTTTTTGCGTCCGGTGTTGAAGGAGCATGGGACTACCTTGCGATAGACTTACTTGGGTCTAGTCTTGACAGTCTTTACCGGAAAAGTGGTAAGGATACGATGGATTTGAGAAGCGTATGCTCTATTGCCATTCAAGTCGTGAGTTTTTGCTCCTTTTGACTCGCTCAATGCGTACCAGTCTAAAATTTGAGCTCTTAGATAGCCAGGCTACAGTTTATGCACCATCGTGGGGTTCTGCATCGGGATATACAGTTAGGAAACTGCGTGGTTGGCCTACCGCCCAATGAAAAGATTATCTACATGATCGATTTCGGTTTCTCTAAGCGTTATATCGATCCATACACTGGGCGACACATTCCTGACAGTAAGGTCAAGCGAGATTTCATTGGAAACTATTGGTTCAGGTATTCATTCAGTATCTAATTAAATAAACAGGACTCAACACTTTGGCAGTTCGGTCAATGTGCATTGTCGTGGAAAAGGTATGTTTTTCATTCCGTAATCGTCGTCGATTCCCCGTTAATGCCCATTTGTGCAGTTCCGTCACGGCGAGATGACCTAGAAGCTGCGGGGCTCATGTTTATTCATCTTCTAACACCGCGAGGACTGAGCTGGACAAGAAATGGCGTCCCAAAAACAAACGAAGCACACGATCGCCTAAAGGCCGAAAAACGTAAAGCAACCCCAGAAGGACTTTGTCGAGGACTTCCTTCAGAATTCGAAGAATTTCTGGCGTATACTCGCAGACTGGCATTCAAAGAATGCCCGGACTATGCCTTGTGGATGGAAAAATTCCGGGATCTGGCTAAAGAAGAGGGTTTTAAAAACGTCGAGGACTTTATTTGGCCCCCGCCTGTGCCCGTCGTGAGTCTATTTTCAATTTTATCCTGGTATCTTGGTTAAGTTGGTAACTCCAGACCGTCCCTATGAAATCTATGAATACCCCCCTGAGAGCTCGCACTCCTGCAGTTCCACGTGACGAAATGGAAGGCATTCTCAATGACCTGACGAATCTCAACCTTGGAGCACAGCCTATCCTTGGGGATCGAACGAACGTGCAAGAAACCATAAGGAAGGCCAAAGAGGATGCCAAAGTCGATTCGAAGAAGGAGGCTGGTAATTCGGGTTTTAGTGAACCAATCGTCATTAGCAGCGATTCGGAAAACGGGAACGTTGCCCCTATGCGGTTTCAAGCTCCGAAGGCAGCCCGTCTTAACCAATTAGCAGACAAGGGATCCAATGCGACGGATAACGCGGCTTTGGCGCAACTCGTCAGAGAGTTTGTCGAGGTGCTGCAGATGAATAGCTCAAGGACCCTGACAAAGGAGGCATTTTACTTTTTGGACGTCCTGTACAAGCAGCTCGACGATCCATCCGTTTTTGTTAAACCTAAGAGGCAATATACTTTTCAATTGCCACGGTACAAATTGCTGATTAATAAGACCTATTAGAACCTCGAGACAGCATTCTTTCAACGACCAAGTTCCACAGAAAGAGCCTACATATGTTAAACTGGGTGTTGTTGCTCGTCTGAGACGAGAGGTAGCCCAGGCTCGAAGCAACAAAGCACTGGCTGCTTTGGTGTCTGACTTCGCCAAAGTCACAAATAAAAGTACAGGGAGAACAGTTACCAAGGTATGTCCTTCTTTTGGTTGCCTCCTTTTCATCTCTGTCTTATTTTTCTTTGTAACTGCAGGATGGATTCGCTTTTTTGGAAGGACTGTCAGAACGGCTCAAAGTACTGCAATAAATTACCCATTTCCTTTTTAGCTGATACTCCCAGTGTATCCAAGGTGTAGGTGGTATACTGATGATTTTTGGGAATCTTGTTTCCTTGCATATAACACGGACCTCAAATATACAGTGTGCATTAGTTTGTAAAAATGTAAATACTACAAGGACAGCCTACAGATTTTATGTAGTGATTCAAGTTCATAGGACCGATTGCATGGCGATCCTCTTCACAGGCTTCAGTGCATGCAGCTAAGCTCTAGGCCTCAAATACCTAAACGTTGAACATTAAACGTTGAAACAAGTCCGAGGTGCAAAAGAGCACTCAAAAATTCGAGATGATTGAAAATACCACGATGATATTCTGCCAGTGAATACCCTGTTTGGATTCTATATACATGTGAGTGGAAAACAATCAGATTCTTAAAGCATCTCTTTATCGGTTCCCAACATTAAATTTTGGGCCAATTCCAAGGCCTGGGTGTTGTACAACGTACACACCCTCTTCTTGACTCGGAGTCTGGGAATAGATAAGAAAAATTCTGATATTAGGTTCAAATATGCGGCTCCGTTGAAGGTGCATCCATTTAGAGTTTTAGATGCCATGGTTTATGTACAAAAAAGCGAAACACCCTCCAGAGGGCTCTCGATATTGTAGCATAAAGGCTCTGACAGGGAAATGGAAAGTCCAGACGATGGAGTAGAATATTCTGGCAACATTTTCGCCAGCAGAGGAGATTGGCTTGGGCTCTAGGCACGTCCAGAATCCGGCTTCATAGCTTTTTGACAAGGCTGTCCATGCGCAAGACTCTTCTCTAGATCCCATGGTTCAGACAAAGGTACAATTAGTTGAAGCAGAGAACGACAGTTAGAGAGCAATCACAGGTAAATTTTCAAAATAACCCCAAAACGCGGGAAAGTCCGATCAGGGACAGCGCTCCCCCATAAAACTAAGTGGACATTCATCACTCCGGTCTTCTTCAGCTTCCTTCCCCCCTTCATCCACTTAGACACAATGGGACGCAAGGACGACGACCAAAAAGTCACCGTCGTTGAGCAAACTGTATACCCCGTCCCGGATATTCCTATCAAAGACTTGCTGGACTCAATTCCGTGAGCTGTCCTCTCTTTCTTTCTAAACTGATGCCTGACATTCTATTCCTATTCTAGTCCCCACTGCTTCGAGCGATCTGCTTTCAAGTCTTCCCTCTACATGTGAGTTTCGTAATGCAACCTGATAGCGAGTATTTGGGCTCAAATTTCTTTTCAAGCATTTGGGATTTGTTTGTGATTGGCTGTTTCTACAAGGCTACCATCTTCCTAGACGCTCTCATAGACCCGGCAACACTTTCGTTGCCTAACCCTCACTTATATACCGCCGCGCGTGTTTCCCTGTGGGCGTTGTACGGATTTTGGGCTGGTTTATTCGCCACGGGACTCTGGGTCATTGGACACGAGTGTGGACATCAGGCATTCTCCGAGTCAAAGACTATTAACAACTCCGTTGGCTGGGTTTTACACTCTGCGTATGTTATTTCTTTTAGGAACATCTTCACTTTGTTGACCAACCGACTCGTCAAATATCTAGTCTTGGTGTGCCCTACCACTCCTGGCGTATCACTCACGCTAAACACCATGCATCCACTGGGCATATGACTCAAGACCAGGTTTTCGTGCCACCAACACGTTCCGGACGTGGTTTGCTTCCCTTTGATGCTTCCCGAGAAGACATACTTGGTTCCCGTGTCACCGAGGAAGTCAAGAAAGAGCTGTGGGAGGCACTCGGTGATTCTCCTATCGGCGCAATTTTGACTCCGGCTTCCTACCTTGTAAGTAGTAGTACTCAAAAAGACAGTCTAAGTATCACCCCTTATTGACTTTTTAGCTTGGTGGATGGCCCATGTACATTTTGACTAACGCTTCAGGCCAAGTCAGGTACCCCAAGGGAACTAGCCGTAAGTCTTCATGGAGAGATCATAGTCGACATATCTGATTATAATTTTATCTAGATTTTAAGCCAAGCGCTCCCATGTTTGCACCTCATCACTACAGCCAAATCATTATGTCCATTGTTGGTATTATGATATGGCTCGCGGGAATCGGTGCTGCCATTTACTATAAGGGCTTCCTCACGGTCTTTAGGGTTTACTTGGTACCTTACCTTTGGTGAGTTGCTAAGCCTGTTTTGGGTTTTGGTTTCCTCAAACTAATCCATTTGAAAAGGGTCAACCACTGGCTTGTTCTGATCACTTTCTTGCAACACACAGACCCTCTTCTTCCTCATTACCGTGCACCCCAGTTCACCTTTGCTCGTGGGGCCCTTGCAACTTTGGATCGCAACCTCTTGGGGGACCTCGGCGGGATAATGGCTTGGATTGGCGCTCATGCTACAAATGGCATTTCTGAGACTCATGTTTTGCATCACGTTTCTAGCAAGATCCCTCACTACAATGCGTAAGTTACTGCGGTCGACAATTGAACCGCATACTTCTGACTTATTTTATTTTGTCTTTGTAGTTGGGAAGCAAGCACTGCCTTGAAAAAGAAGCTAGCCTCGACTGGTATTCCAATCCAAGGTGCACCTGGTGGCTGGTCTGAGGTCTATCGAGTGTACAAGGAGTGCAAGTTTGTCGAGGATGAGGGTGACGTTGTGTTCTTCAAAAATGCCTACGGTCTTGCCAAGATGAGACCTGTTCTTCCTGACTCCTCAGCCAGCGATTCAGGTATTGAGGTAGAAAAGTAGTGCCTGAGATTCATTGTCTATGCAAATATTATCCCTTGTCGTACGTATTAGTTTACGTACCATATACATAGAGAGCTTCTGCACAGCTCAACCTTCTGGCCCTAGCAGAACACTTAATATACGAAGGCTTCGCAAACACTATTGGGTATTGATCTCTATTCTGGATCCCCGTCTTGTGCGCTTGCTTTAAGGGTCTCCTTCCAGAGCTCTGCAAATTCCTCTATGTCTCTCCCGCTGCTCATAGCGACAGCCTCAAATGGAATCATATTATGCTGATGAGCAGGAGCAGTGGTGTTTGCAGTTGGATGAGAGGCTGAATCAATAACTTTCAGAAGTGGAACTTGCCCCTCTAGTGTCTGTTCATGAAGGCACTGCAGTTCCTCGTAAGAGAAAAGGAGCGCATCGGTTTTTGGAGAATATGAGTTGAAATCGATGATATGGCCCCGTGCCAGATCGCGCGTCAGAAGGAAATCGAAAACATCTATGATGGCACATTGAGAATGGAAGTGATAGGAAAGCAGGTCAATTTATCCGACTGACAATTTGGCTGAGCCATCCATTTGGGTTTTATGTTCGTTTCCCAGAACTCTTGAACAGTTGAAATAACTTTGTGCTGTGTGCTGGGGTCATTCCAAAACTCATAGTAATTGATGTCTCTTTGCGACATTCCTGATACAAAGTTTGAGTTTACGGAAGCAAAGAAGAAAGATTATTGCATACCCAGTAACTTGTTTTCCCTTACAAAACAGCGAAGCTCCCGTCCCCGATTGACAGGATACCATTTTCTGAGGACCAGTTCAAGATCGTAGGTTGGAGGTTGGTCCGGCTGCCATTCACAGCCTTCGAATACAGTTTCGCTGCTCAGGTCGTGCGTGATAAAATCTGAGGATTTCAGCAGGAGGTAGATCTCAGCAGGCGACGTGCATTTGAGGGGAGACGAGGAGGGCAGAAGCCATGCTGCGTCCTGACGTTGTAGAGATTAATACTGCAAAGATTAGCAATACTCCTAGCTTACTTTGGGCGACGAGAAATTGAGCTTTGGGAAGACGGCTTCGTATTCTCTTACGCATTCACGAATACGGTGGTCGAGCTCAGGAAAGGCATAGTGTTTTTGTCTGGGATCGTCGTCGTCTTCTGAACCATCGTCAGATTCCTGGTTATCTTCGTCGTCCGAGAGTGTGCTCTGACCAGGTCTGGGATAAATTATTTCAGAAATCGAGCGGCTTGTAGCATAAGTTGGCAGAAGTAACCGACACGTTTTCGGAACCCTCAGGCACGAACACCCCATCCGCGTCCAAGTATTCGCAAAAATCATCAGGAAGGGGACGAATAATGGTGCTTTTTATGCTGTGATCTGCAAATGTAGGGTACCATGACGAAAACTGGAAGGCCGTGATATAAGAGACTGTTAGACGTGGAAAAATCTGTCCTGACATCATGGACGTGCAACGGTAAGATTTACGATCAATTACGAAATGGGAAGGTATCCAAGAATATGCTAGTAAGAGTATGATACAGAGGATATGAATGAGATAAAAACATTCCTAAACTGCGCTACTGTTACTGGGGCACTCGTAACAGAAAAGAGGCTAGTTCAGGGATTTTTTCTGGTTGGCAAGGTAGTCTGCATACCACCACTGCCGGCGACTTCAATTAGCTTCATAGTACTGCAGGCAGAAGACAATCACAAACCTCGACCATCCGTTTTACACCTTCTTCAATGCCAACCTCGGGTTCGTATCCAAGGATCCTTCGGGCCTTTTCGATGTTGTGCCATCGCGTCGCACAACTAAAGGTCACCTTAAACTTCGTGAAGGTGACATCCCTACCAGTTAACCAGCCAAACCACTCTGAGCCTGTTGCAGCAGCCAGACCAACAGACTTCGGCAACTTGATGAGACCACGCGGTGACCGTTTTCCAGGAAAATATTTGTCCAGCTCGTTCCAGATCAACCGCGGAAAGTCCCAGAAATAGGTTGGCTCGCCGTTTGTGATGAAGAACACTTGTCCAGCCACTTGAAGAGGGTTTATATCGGGGCGAATTAATTTTGAACGCTTGAGAGCATGTTCTGATAGCTGGTCGAAACGAGTCCTGATGACTGGGCGCGGGGTTCCCTCGAAATTGGGGTCCTCAAAGGCAGCAGCAACCTTTTCGGCATTTGGAGGGGGACTGACATATGGCCCCAAGGGTCTGGCTTCGCATGTAGGTATCCGGTGTCGGCCAGTGGTGATGTCGACGGGGAGAATGGGAAAGTCGAGTAGCTGGTCCTCTGCCTGAGAAAGAGGAGCAACCTCGTCAGCGGTTGCGGGCATTTTTTCCAAGGCGGACAAAGGGGGGGCCGGTGGTGGGCTATCGAGTCTGTCTGCGGCTAGAAGATGAGCACGAGCAACATTTCCGACGTATGTCCAATCGAAGAGATTAGTGTTGTCACCGATTTGGAAATGGGTTTGCCCTCGCTCATATACCTGATACATTCCACTCATAGCTTGTCGATCACCGGGACTAGGTTTCAGTGAGAATTGGAGGACAGCGATAAGAATATTTTGACACACCCAAAAATCCCAGCTGGTCGTAAAGCAACTGTCAGCAAGCCTCCTTTTCCATTAGCTTCGAGAACCGCCACCTCTGCTTGTCCCTTAGTGTCATTATACGCATCCATAGGGACCTTGGGGAAAGGCACACGTTCATCTGCATCGATGACATCTCCGCCATTGAAAATAACACCAGCTGAGCTGGTGAAAACAAGTTTACGGACTCCTGTCTCGACGGCAGCTGCAATGACGGCTTTGGTTCCTTCGACATTGACTTTGTGGAAAATAGCAGGGTTATTGAGGGTGGCATGCGGTGATGCAGTGTGGATGATGCATGTTGTTCCGCTCTAAGTAAAGAAATAAATTCAGGGAACTATCTGCATAGATTAACACACCTTGCGCAGAGCAGATGCGACCGAGTTTTGGTCGCTAATATCTCCAGAGTAAAACGTGACATCGTTATAGCGCTCGACAATGTCAAATACAGACACAATGTCTCCTCGGTCCAACAGTTGCTGAACAATGTGTCGGCCAAGGAAGCCATTCCCACCAATCACCATGTAGACTTCTCGCGACTTTGCTGATGACATGGTGGGAGATAGTCTATTCTTCCTGATTCAAAGGGCAAAAATATGGGGCCCGAATGAATACCTCGTCGTGGAAAATATAAGAGGGCCGTCGCTGGCTTTGCAACAAATTGAAGATCGAACGACATGGCATGTATTTTTCGACATTCCTTAGAACGCGTCGCACGTGACTTTCCACGTGAGGTATGCCCTTGTCGCGCATTACCGCTATCCTCTGGAGGGTTTGTTTATTGCCAGGACGTAACCGAACACCATCGAGATAATGGACTTCCAGAGTGCCAAACGACAGTACAGCAACGAAGAGAAGAGACAGCTGATAGCAAATCTTGATATTGAAGGTTTGTGCAAGCCCTGTAACCTTGTTTTTTCTGACATTTTCATGCAGTCGCGCATCGTACCCGACAATTCGAGGCATGGCTGGCAGACCGACTCGAAAACTTTACCATTCATCAGGAAGGACAAGTTTCTCGCATTCCAAAGCAAGTTCGGAGCATGACTTTGAGGGAATTTGGGACGAAGTACGAAGGAAACATTCAGCTGGCCTTGAGAGGATTCCAGAAGGAAAGGTTGGCTGCTGCGGGTGCTGATGCCACGCTCGGGGAAATTGACAAGAGTATGCGGAAGCGCAAATGGGTAGCTAGTCAGGAGACTGATGCCGAGGTATCTGGTTCAAGTCAGCTTAAAGAGACGGATTCACAGCGGACCTTCAAGAATGGTTAGTCGCTTTCTTTTCTTCTGACTGAGCTTCCCTGGTATACTGATTCAATTTAATTCAGCACGAACGCTGCCTCCATCCCCCCAGAAAGTGGCTGGATCTTCCACAGGTCCCGGGACTGCACAACGCTCGCGATTGCTCAACAACACGAACAAAATCCCTGGCGCTGTATGTATAGCTTTCTGTCAATACTTTCTTAATTGCTCATCCTTTAATCAGGTGCGGACAACAGTCCGGGCACCAAGTCCGCAAAAGCCGAGACAGGCCATTAACACCACTACCTCAACTCACAATCCTCGACCACCGTCTCGCCTCGCCTCGCCTCTAAAGCATGCGGCATCTAACCCAAATATCGGCACACAAGCATCGCAGAGCCGCCTTCCTTCAAGCTCGAGCTTCAACCCATCTCTACCCCCAAAGACTCCTATCTTACTCCCCCACCGCGCGGACCAGCACAACACTACCATGCGATTACCCAGAAAGGACGAGAATATGCTCAGTGTCAATGGTTCGCCTCTAGCCAATCCATATGAGTTTGGATTAGGATGGTTCAAAGGTGTTGAAATGGCTCAAGAGGACAGCGAGGTTGAAGAAAGCTCAGAAGAACGTGACGCCCAAAATGGTGGTTTGAACGGAGGGCATACATTAAAACGGTCGAAGAGCAGTATCATCATTCGAAGAGATCCTTCTGTGGCCTTTTCTGCAACCCATAATGGTCTCCATTCGCGCACCGACTCACAGGCCAGCTTTTATACAGCATCTTCGCAAACAACATCGTCATCGCATTCAAGAGAAAATTCACAAACTATTGCACCTGTTGTTCCTCAGCCTCAATCAATTTTGGAATCTTTCCGCTTTCCAACGCGGTACAACAACAATGAAACTACACCGAGGCCACTATTCAAACATACAAGATCGTTCTCTGCCTTGGTTGCTATTCCTACGAAAGATGGACATCTTCTTGAGTTCGATCCATTACAGACATCACCAGGGGCTCTGGATGCTTTAGAAGGGATAACGGACAGCGCGAAGAAACAAGCCAAAGTCGAGATGGGACGGTTAATCCAAGCAACCGTGGACAAGTGGAAGGTCCGATAGCCATTCTTTGCAAATTGTTTTCTAGTTTCTTCTGTTGTTTACTGGACATCCTCGCGTCTATTTATTTATTTATTTCATAAATTTTACTGTCTTGACCTGATCAAAAACAAACCATCGTAAATATAAACAGACAGATGAAACATTGTAATTACTAATTTTTGCAATCACAGCCCATGATGCCCTGAAACCTTTAGACATCTAGCAAGACTTCCAAGCGAGCAACTCGGCATTGCTGACCATCGGCGTTCCTGACAACTACAAGCATGAGTGGCGCCTTCGTTCTCTGCAATCTATTCAATCAATAAATTAGTGCATGAATACCAATAATGTATGTGGGTGGATTTGCCTGATGCTCTGTTGTTCCAGCTCAATAAGGTGGGTAACAGAAATTGCGCCAAGGGCAAAACCATGTCCTCGCGCAAGGGAGTAATGTCCAGTAGTTACACGACCGATGATAACAGCATTCTCGGGAACAAGATTTGCTAACTATTGCAATGTTAACTAGGCCATCGAATTTATGAGTGAAAATACGAACCTCAAACTCCTCCGGCGTTTCTCCACTTACCATTCCCAAATTTCGAGTATGAAGCACTTTCCCCCACCGTCTAATCAAATCATCCGAAAGAGAATAAATTACAGCCAGATCCTGAGGGGCGCCTCGCAGGCACAGAGTAATTTTCACATTAATTAGAGAACCACGAAGGAGGTCTTCGGCTTTGATGTCCTTAGGTAAATGTTCAAGGCCACGTTTGAGCCGCCGACGATTGATTTCTGAAAGAAGACAGGCACCAGTGCTGAACATCGTGGACATCGTCGAGAGGATTTCTGGCACTTCCGAGCCACGCAACAACCATGGGCGGATGATTCGTTGTGCAACATCAGCACTCTCCCTCTGAGTAGGTAAAAAAGAAATCCCAGCTTCGCTGTCTCGTCTTTTTTCATCTGCGATACCGAGAACGTCCTCCCAATCTGCTCGCCATGGGTTTAAGTTGCCAATCTTCTCGTAATTGACTCGTTTCGCCGGGGGTTTCCTCGCCCATGCCTTCCTGTCTCTTTCCTCACGATCCCGCGCATAATTATCGTAGGACTCGGTGAAGGGGAAGTCTCGCGGAAAGTACGCAGTTGCAGCTTCATAGGCCTGGGTCTGCCGCTCGAGTTGACCAGCCACACGGGTGCCTGTGTAAAGAAGGGAATTTAAAAACGCCATCGACCAGCCTGCTGGAACCACAAGCGTCCATCCATGGATTGCTTGATCGTTGGAGGATGTTGATGATTCAACGGACCGTTGGATAAGAAGAACGGGAACTCGATCATCCTGCCGCAAAGCACTGAGTGAAGTCCCAGGCATTTCACTCTGGTAATCGTGTTGTAAGAGCTCGAAAATTGGTGAAATCTGATACATACCTTGGAACGTCGGTCGTCGATATCCTTCTTCTTGAAGCGTGGTTTTAACAGGCCTTTACGAGTCGTATCGTCCCATATTTCACTTTTGGCAAGCTGAACGGATGGCAGGATGATATTCGTCTGTGGAGTCTTGCCCGAACATAAGGCAGAGACCTTAGCGTTCCTTGGTGGAAACCTATAGCCGGTTAGCAACACCTTAAATATAACGTGAAGAGAAGTCACTTTAACCGTGGATCGTTGACCTTGAAACCAATCACCATTCCGCGCGGAATCGAACCAGTGCTTTGAAAATTCGTCAATGACGACCAGAACTACAGTTCATCAGAGATCAAACTTTGTGTCGTCTCACAGGGGAAGGCTTTACCTGAAAGAAATCGTCGCGGATTTCTGTAGAAACTGGCGACAATGCTCCTTTAATCACCTGACTGGATTTCGGACCCATGATTTCAAAAACATTTATCTGCCCAGTAAGGTCCGCGATTTCAAGAATGGCCTCTTTCCCGTCTTCGGAAGCAACCTTGTAGTTCGCCAGCGTATTTGAAGCGGCCTGCTTCAGAACGTCAAACACGGCTATTTTCGCTGATGGATGAAACCGCAACCAAACAGACCGAATGCTCGACTGGGTTGAATCATCTGTACACAAATGTTGTGTTTCTTTGCCTTTCCCTTTATTTCCAGCAGAACTCCGGTTGTGGACCCCCGGATCAGATGGACAAGGCTTCCAAATGACAGTCACAGGTGCTACCAAGTCGTAAGGATAGGAAGCCACTTTGTAGATACATGTTTCAAGAACGCGAGAGCCACTCGAATAACTGGTCAAATCAGCAAAGAATTCTAACAAGAAATTTCAAAAACGCACCGTTTTGAGCCAGGGGCTGGCCCTTGAGGGTCACAGAACAGGTTCAGCATTGCGATCAAAAGACTTTCCTGACAGGAGATTTCGACAAGAGAATAATACGATGCATCATGTAAGATTGAGCCATGTATTGAAGCTCTGTGGGATGGACGATATGATTTTTCTGTCGGAGACATGGCCTGGAGAATGTAGGTGATCAGATGGATGGCTGTTGATAGTGCTTCACTAACCAAGCGGTAACCCCACATATTATCCATATGCATACGCTTTGCGTGCCACAAATGTGTCTCAAGCCATATTTTGTCAGCTGTCATCCATGTTAGCGAGCGAGATTCTCTGGCTGACACTTACGTACTTTGTCGTTTCAAAAAAGATTCAGTCCGGCCAATGTGCTTGTCCTTACCGCGTTTTGGCATAGAGCGCCCTAAAGCCTTCTTTCGAACGGGATCCATCTAGAAAAAAACTTTTTTGACATAGATCCGAAGGGAGGAAGATACGGTTGAAAAATACCTCTGCACGAGCCCTGTCACGTAGTCTTAGAGGAACCCGTCGAACATCATGACTAGCAGCCCTTCTTCGTAGATGACGCGGTAGAGTTTGCCATATACGATGCGTTGAACTAGCACTACAGATTGCAAGCCAATGTGAGATTCACTTTCGAGAGTCGCTCCTTGTGCTACCTAGCTGTCGTCATTGCAGTGTGCATGGCATCGATCTCAAAAGCTCGAGCCTGTTAAATTTCAAGACGTTTGAACAAGATTGTTTGGTCTGCCCAAGATGTTACATCCCACCTCGATAAATTTCTCCACATCTATGGCGGATGGCAAGCTGGTCAAGCCTTCTCCACTTTCAGTTCAATTCATGTTAATAAATGTAGAATATACTACTTACCAGTAGTTACAGAATTTGAACCTCCAGCTACAGGAGCTTCTGCATCTCTGGAGCTGGACTGGATAGGGATGGTCCTAGCAGCAGAAATCTTGAGTTTCTTCTTTTCTCGTCCTGTCATCTGATCTCCCTCATCTCTATTTCTACGCTTCAGAGACATGGAACTATGAGATCACGTTGGTTCGACAGATAATGGTACAAAGTAAGCTCCAGAGTCCAGTGATGAAGGTTTGCAGGAAGTCGTTACTCAGGAGCGCGTTGAGTGACCTTGATCACGTGTACTCCAGAAACCGACAGCCAACCACCTTCACATTTGCATTGCAACAAGCTTGGACAGAATGACTTCCATCTTACGTCTGACAAGCTTTACGAGGGTTTCGCCACGCGTACTCCATAGCCGTAGCGTGGCTTCTACCAGCGTAGTACGCAATGAGGCGCCTGCAAATCTTGGCACCACTCAAGAACAAAAGAAACCCATTGGTGGATTCCGAGGGGGGTATGTGACACTGGCCTCTATGTATAAGTAACGACTTATTCTAAAGTAATATGTTCTAGGGTTGTTGGCTTTTTGTTTGGCTTTTCCTTGGCTTCATCTTTTGCTGCATACCACCTCTTAGAAGAATACCAAAAGGCCTCGGCTACCCTACAGGCCAGTGTCGAAGAGCTGAAACTTAGCACAGAAAAAGTGAGGGTCGTATTCCTTTGCGAACAATTTGTTGATTCAGCCCTGATAATTAATAGGTTTCCGCACATGTCAGGCGAATAGAGGCTGTCGAAAAGGACTTGAAGGCGCTGTCTGACGCTTCTGTAACAAAGGACGACATATCCAGGGTTAGAACCGAAGTGAAGAGGCTTTATGATGGATTGCATGTTGGTGAGCCTTATCTCAGGACCCCCCGATTTAAAAAATTAACATTATTCAATAATTGAATCAGAATTTCTGGACCTACGGGCACATGTTTGGGGCATCCGTACGTCAACTTCTTTTCCGCGAAGCGTTTGATTCTGAATTTTACGATACAGAACAAGATCTGCAGAAACTTTCCAAAAAGGAGTCAACAGAAGTACGTATCTGAATTAGACTATAGATCCTTATTATTTCCTTGTGTTTCTCCCATGAATGCCTTTCGTCCGGGGCAAGAAATGTCCAAATCCTCCATTTGCTCGAAACCTTCGTAATTCGTGAACTTCGTAGCTCGGACTCGGGTCAAACTTTCACGTCTAGCACAACTCCGCTCTAGAACATAGATGCGCACTCTCGAAGGTTCATGTTTGTCGCAGTACCTCAAAGTAGGTTCCACACAATATAGGAGGCTGTCGTGGTGAGTCTGCACTTGCTAGCGCTCCTCGCGCTACTTTCTCTCCCAATTTTGTGGCATGAAATTGGATTATGTATGTAGCTGCCTTGAGCGGTGCTTGTTTGCAATGATGTCTTCCTGCCCCACAAAATGGAGGTAACCAGCCGCAACCAGGGTCCCGAGACTCATTGCTTGGGCGGGTCCTTTAGACTGCAAACTCGGTCGTTGACAGAAATTCTTGGCGCACTTCAGGCGCCATCGGGTGGCTGTTGACGACGCGCGACCCGACCGCGAGGTCATTTGATTTTGTCCATCAAAAAAGCCTGGGAAAGAACCACACGACTATCGCCACTCTTTCCTGATGGAGTCAAATGGACAACACTCAGCCAGATTAATGCTCTCAAGTGCAAAAGCTTCTCATGTAGGGGCCATTACCACTGGTGACATTTTTGGCTCTCATTACCACTATCTCGTCTATAAAAAAAAAAATAACGTGGTCAACGTTTTCTATCATTTCCACTCTCCTCCCATTATCTTTGAGTGGGACATTTCCCTTAACAACGTTGATGTCGGTTCCTGTATTCAGGTTCCGATTCGAAGGTCCACCTGCAGTCTGGCTTAACCGGCTATCGCTAGAAATAATTGTCTTGGTTACTTGCTCAATGGTCCGACTATCAAAACCCTTGTGGACGATTCAGCGGCCATATATAGAGCCCATTCGAGCCAGTGTTTTTTCTTCATTCCACTACCTTCTTTTGCCACCCAAGACAGGTTCTTGTTCGAATTTTCTTGTTTCTCGTTTCTCGGTATATTCTCACTTTACTCCTTTGACTTGGACGATCTTTACTCACAAGTCATTCAGTCGCAGGCGTTCTTTTCTTCAGCTTTGTTATATTCAGCGAAACGTTCCTACACTCTCTTTTTCAATAATCGAGTTATTGGCCAAAATGTTTTCAAAGCTTGTCGCTGTCCTTACCCTCGCTTGCACGTTTTCTTCCGCTCTTGCCGTCCCCGTACGACGTGAAGTGCCCCAAGGTGCGTTTATCATTGACAGTTCCCTTCAATGGCTGATTTGATGATGACATTTAGAGCATTCACATGAACAATTTTTGACGACCGTGCGCGCCAGTCTCAACAAGAACAACCCGAACCAGATTCAAGATCCCGTCTTCGGTCTCCTTGGCAATGCAGCAGCTATTGGCGGCGCTGGAAAGATCAAGGTACGCCAGAGGACAGGTCCTATGTCGCACAGTGTATGTTAACTGTTCTCCAGGATGCTACCTGTCTCCAACAAGCGACAGCTGATCAGGCATTCACCAATGCCAAAGCTGCGAAAGACGTTAAAGGCATGGTGGCCGCTTTGATTTACCGCGCTTTGGAGCGGAACTCTCAAAAAGTTGGTCTTGTCACTGCTCCATGCACGAGCATCAAGGCTGTCAACCCCCAAATTGCTGCTATTCAGCAGCATCAAGTACGTATTCCGCTTACCGTTTCTGAGGCTCCTTACTCAAGTATCTATTTACCAAAGGACCCAGCTTCGGCCAATGCTGCCTCGGTCAACAAGGCGATCGTCCTTGAGCTGGCGAAGCAGATCGCTGCCGTCGGCGGTAACCCACAAGACGCTCTCAAGTCTGGAACATTCAAACCAGGAAATCTTAACGATAACACCGGCAAAGGAAACACCTGTGACGTGCAGAACGACCCGCAAGGTTGCATTTTCTCTCAAAACCTTTTGGTTCCCGATGCTACTGCTGCAGAGATCGACGCTGCAGTCAAAGGGGTTAAAGCAGGTGGAGTTGCTGGGTCAGTCAAGGTTTGCCTCAGCCAGATTGCTAGTGCTTACTTGCAATTTATAGCACCCCTGCTGCCGGTACTGGTGGTGGTAAGGCTGGCGGAAAAGCTGGTGGAGCTGCAAAGTTAGTGGCTGTCTTCCCCTTATTTTGGAACTTCGGATCTAATTCCTTGCCATAGCCAAGCAACCGATACCTCTGGAGCGTGCCCCGCTGGTAAGCGTCTATCATCCTAGGATTAGAACGCTCCTTAATAAGTTTTATTCAGCTGTTACTAAAACTGTAACTGTAACTGTCCCAGCCGCCCAGGGAACCCCCGCTGCCTCGTGAGCGCTCTTGTGCCCTCCTTTCCAGGTGTCATCTGATATCAGTTCATTTAGAACTCCTGCTGCTGGCAACCTCCAAAAATTCACTGGTGCTCGTGAGTATTCTTGACGTGTCTGACTTTGGAACGTCTTGCTGACAATGGTTAGTGGGTGGTGCATCTGCTCCCGCTGTCACCGCTGGAGGTCGTGGATTCTTGGTTGATGGTTCAGACTCTTTCCTCAACGAGGCCGCTGCTCTTGGACGTTCATGTGACATCCAACACAACAAGTGCGCGAACATTGCCAACTCCGCTGCAGGCAGGGCGTCAGGCCTTTCTGTTAGCCAATGCGATCAACAAAATACCCAATGCCGTGCCACTGCTTGAGTTATTCCCCCGTATACCATGGACTCAGCAAGGACTTTTGTAGCGTTAGCTTTTCACAGGATGCTCAGACAGCTCTAATTCCAGGTTCTGCACGCTTTGACTCTTTTATTCAGTGTAGAAATCCGCTGCTTATATCAACTGTATTAATACCTTGTTTTGTGTGGCAATATTCAATCAAGAGTAGTGTTTTCATTTAAATGTGTGCTGCGAAGTGATCAAGATACCAAAGCTGCCTGTGTAACTCTCCGTCATTTGGATGCTATGCCCCTCGTATATAATACACTTTCTTCCCCTCAAATTTGAATCTGATGCTCTCCGACTGTTTTGGCATATGTAGCACACAGGCTAGGTTTAATAATCACCTGCAATTGCTACCAAAAGTCTTTTCCGCGCAGTTAATTACATGGTACGAGTTACACATCTACTTTCATCACTCATTCTAGAAGGTCAGCTTCCCACACTCAATCTCGATATGAAAGTGTTTATAAATAAAGGGACGACTTCGTCGTCATGGCCTTGCTGTAGTTCTCCGTTTTATCGTTCAAATTGTATCATGTGTAAATAGATTGTATGACAATATTAGATGTAATTAAAATGTCCACAAAAAAAACTTAGAATTAAGTACATTGAAGATAGACTATAGATAGAGCTCTTTACTGACCATCTAACCTGGGCATCTTTACAACGGCACCATCTGAGTCCAAAGTGGAGTCTGAAGCAGAAGAACGACCGCCCGCTACATCGTCTACCTCATTGAACCTGCGCTTCTCACCCAATGTGACACTAGACTCTTTCAGATAGACCGTGCGCCACGGTAGTTTGAGCGGCAGAGGACGAGGCGGAAAGGCCATAGTCGAGTGGCGGTACGAAGGCCGAGGCAGCATTAAGTTGTTCACCTCTTGATGGAACTTGCGGTTTATGATGGGGTCTTCTGGTCAGTCGTTTGTAAGGACTACAAACAAATGAAGGCGGGTTCTTCAAGATCGCAATAGACTCAACGTGAGCAGAGAAAGTGTCGGAGCTCTCTGCTTCTCCTTTGCCAGGGACAAAATAATGACGAAGGGTGAATGTTATCTCGCAGGTGGCTCCGATGAGCTTCTCCTCAAACCTAGAGGGTGATATGGGCTGATCATTGACGTCGAAGACTGGTATGACAGAACAGAAGTTGTCCTCCTTGGCTTGCCTCCAGAAAACGTTGTACTGGGCACCAATGGCATAGTCTTGTGTTTCCTTTTCCCGGTCGGAATCTGCAATCACGGCTGAGTACCAGATAGCCATAGACAGACAAATGAAAGGCTTACCTATCGTGCCATTCTAGATGTAGAAAAAACAAGGGACCATCAGTTCATGAGACTACCGAACACTGTCCTCCTAAATCTCGCGACAGAAGCCGATGTAGCAAACAGGGCGGTAGGAGTAATCGTCGACGTGGTCTTTGACAGCAGAGAAGAAATATTAATACCTGATGAAGGAGCCGTACAGTTGAAATACTCACCAGCGAAGATACTCTTCATGCCAGAGAAAGGAAGCAACATCAATTTCGACAGCCTTCCTGAGGCAATGATTCCACTGACACCGACGACTGCAACCTTCACCGCTACTGGTCAATCGAAGGAAGATTTTAAGATCAGACGTCGGCAATATGCCATGACGGCAGGCTACGCATTTACAGACTACAAGTCTCAAGGTCAGACAATTGAATACATTATTATTGACATAAGAAAGCCCCCTACCGGTTCGCTGACGCCATTTGCTGTATACGTCGCACTCTCGCGAAGCAGAGGAAGAGACACAATCCGTTTACTTGGCGATTTCGACGATGACTTGTTCCAAAACTATCCTTCGGAGGAATTGCGCAGGGAAATGGAGAGGCTAGAGCAGTTGAACGAAAAGACCAAACAGGACTGGGAGAAACGGAGCAGGAATATGGAAAACTAGAACTCAAAGTACTTAGACGTAGCGGTAATGCAAGATTTGGATGAGCTTGAGGTAAAAGGCTAGACCCTCAGATACAAATAAACAAGTTGCAGAAAACTCGAGGGAGAGGTCATGGAAAACCTTGTGTTTGCCAAACAGGCTCTTGCCAAACAAGTTGCAGAAAACTCGAGCAAGAGGTCGGTGTAAACCTTGTGTTTGGCTAGGCTTGACCTAAGCGGTGCTGACAAAGCTGATGCACAAAACAATTTCGACACCGGGGAACCTTTCTGTTTCACAGCAAGGCCATTTGATGGACATGCGCAGAAACACAAGCGTTCCTTGCAACGTCTACACGCGCCTCACTGAGGTACTGACATATTGTACTGGTCCCAACCGCGATAATGGCAAAATTATCCTTGTTTCTTACCATAAAACTCTACCTATGCCTTGTGTCGTCAGTTTCGGTCAGGAACATTCAAGGTCCAGCTTACTTGACCCCTCTCGTTGGTCAGACGGTTCAGAACTTAACAGGCTTAGTGACTGCGAAGGTAAGTTAAGTCGATGGCTCCAGGTACCTTGCTCATATTGCCGTTCAAAGTCGTCCAATGGATTTTATATTGCAGCAGAAAAGTCTGATGATATACGAGAGTCAAATGGCCTATTCATCTTCTCAAGTTCCAACACCGTGCTGGAGGCTGTGAACGTTGGGGATTTCATTATGCTGGATGGGCGTGTATCGGAATATCGACCAGTGACGTCGCCGAATAATCTTTTTATGACTGAACTCCAGTTGCCAAACAACATCTTGGTCTTATCCTCGAATAACACAGTCACATCTTTGATCCTTGGACAGGATAGAAGTCCACCCACTCAACTGTTTAACGCTCTCGACGCCGGCCCTGATGGATTCCTCTCCGCTCCAAACAACAACAGCCTCGTATCTTCCGTCAACGCCACTTTGCAGCCTGAAAAATATGGCATGGATTTCTGGGAGAGCCTTGAGGGCCAACTAGTCACAATCAGGAAACCTATTACTACAGGTTTTCAGAATAACTTCGGTGAATTTTGGGTATATGGTGACTGGAAGATCACAGGAAAGAACAGCCGTGGGGGTATAACTCTTACCTTTGGTGGAGTACTTTGGCACAATCGATGTTTTTTTTTGTCTGATTGCCCTTGTCTTGTCTTAGGTCCTGACGGCATACCAGACGGGAACCCAGAGACTGTAATTATCGGCTCTCCGCTAGACAAAACTAAAAATCCCAAAACATCTATGGGAATGGGTCTAACGGACATAACTGGTGTTGTCGTTTACCAGTACGTGCACTCCAATGGCTTGCTCAAATATCACGAACCCGGGTTGTAGATTTGGTTTTTTCTACGTCCTCCCTCTTTCGGCACCTCAAGTCATCTCCACCCCAAGTTCAACAATCCCTTCTGCCTCATTCACATCTCTACCTGATAATGTCTGTTCTATAACCTTTGGCGATTATAATGTTGGTGTCGTTCATTCTGCAACGCCATGTTGACCAACTTTTTTGACGCAGGTCGAAAATATGGCACCAATGTCCAGCCATCTTCCTATTGTTGCCGAACACATCAGTAATCTACTCAACACTCCTGATATCATGTTCCTCCAAGAAATTCAGGACAATTCTGGGCCAAGAGATGACGGTACCGTCGCTGCAAACGTTACACTTGCAACATTGGTCAACGCTATTGCCAAACTCAGTAATGTCACATATGAGTTTACTGCAATTGATCCTGTTGACGGTCAAGATGGCGGCCAGCCAGGGGGAAACATTAGACCGGCATTTCTGTGAGTTCTAGGTTTCAACTGAACCTATCCAATCTGATGAGTTCTTAAGTTATCGACCTGAAAAGGTCAAACTTGTTGGCAATTCCCCTGCTGGTGGCTCTCTCGATGTCACTGAAGTCACTGGAAAATTTTTGAGGCCGGAGCTGAGGTATGCCATGGGCTACTTCTTGAATATAGATCCATAACTGAAAGACATACCAACAGCGTCAATCCAGGTCGCATAGATCCCCTGAATCCTGCATGGACTTCAACTAGAAAACCTCTTATCGCTCATTGGAGCACCAAGCTAGGGATTGAACTCTTCACAATCAATGTACACCTCAGCTCTAAGAGCGGCAGCAGCTCCACCCAGGGAGATGCGAGGGTCCCTGTTAATTCTGCTCTCGAAGCACGCACAGCTCAAGTTATTTCCGTTGCCGTATGTAAATTCATTGTGCATCGCGAATCGCGAAATTTACTCGCTTATTCCACTTTCCTCCATGCCATCAGGCATTCGTCAAGAGGTTGTTATCCAAGAACCCATTTGCTAACATCGTCGTTGCTGGAGACTTCAACGAGCACATCCAGACAAGATCTGCATATAAGCCGCTCACCTCTCTCCTCACAGATATTGACGAGGTTGCTAAAATACCCCTGGAGGAAAGATACAGTTACGTTTTTGACCAGAACTCCCAACAACTCGACCACGCACTGGTATCAGATTCCATCAGATTCCGCGGAGCACAGTTCGAGCATATACATGTGAACAATTGGTCGCCTTCCCTTGACGGTCGTGTCAGTGACCACGATCCTTCTGTAGGACGCATTCATATTTGTTAAATTTGGCACCGAGGAACCAGCCACTTGGACTGACTTACCTTGCGCAAAAGAGAGAAAGGATGGGAAGGGTAAATATAACCTAGCTCGAATATGGATCGGTTGAGGATGGATTTTTCTGCGTGGCAACGACATCTAATGGTTCTAATTTTGGAAAATCATAGGCTGCCTTTTCAGAGGTCAGCTATCATCACCCAGCCAGGGAAAACAGGTTTATTTTCACATTCGGATGCGTTATTTTCGACTTGACTTCGCAACAGAAGGCAAAGTGATGTGGTGTGGTATTTTTCTATCAGGGTCATTCAGCGATCTTCCTTGAATCAGCCAAGTGAGCTGATGCCCTCGAGATACTCGTATAATAACACGTTTTCTTATAAACCTCTAGGTCCCTTCCGTGTGGGTTATTCCAGAAAAAAACTTGTCCGCGTACCTTGTTCTCATTCGGCCATTATATATAGCCCTTCGCGCTGTCAACATTTGTGTCGGTCATCGACGCAGATTCTTGCATTTTTCGTGGCCCTTTCAAACATTTTTTTAGAGCACAAGCTTCACGCGGTCAACTTCACACTGCGATGCGATGCCCAGTTTAGATTTCAATACCACACCTACATGTGCTCAATCTATGAACGTGTCTCGTTCCTACAATAACTCGATTAAATTTCTCAGCGACCCGCCTATAAAATGCTCTATTGGTAGTCTACCTGGGGGGAAGGTTGTCTGTGGTGTCAGAGGCGCTCGAAGCACCCATGGCAAGACTATACCTGATTAGTATATTTCTAGCATCCTACCTCTCTGTCGTTTCATCCGTCTTGATCACCGACATCCAGGGTCCAGCTTTCTTGAGCCCTCTTGCGGGTCAAACGGTGCAGAAGTTATCCGGCTTGGTAACCGCTAAGGTGGGACTTCGCCATTAACCTTGACCCTTCTAATAAGGTGTCAAAGGCATCGAATGGCTTTTATATCCAAGGGAACAAGTCCGCTGACATACGAGAGTCAAGCGGCCTGTTCGTCTTTTCAACCTCAACAACTGTATTGAAGTCAGTGAATGTGGGGGATTTGATCACTCTAAACGGAAAAGTAACAGAATTCCGATCATCTTCATCCCCGGACAACTTGTTTGGCACTGAACTTGATTCGCCGACCAGCATCAAGGTCTTGTCTTCCGGCAACAAGCTTACACCGGTGATCCTTGGAAAAGATAGAAGTCCACCGACTCAACAGTTTAGCGCCCAGGATGCAGGTCCTGATGGATTCCTTTCCGTTCCAAATAATAGCAGCCTTATTTCCGTCGTCAACGCGACTTTACAGCCTGATAAATTTGGCATGGACTTCTGGGAGAGTCTCGAAGGACAACTCGTCACGATTCCGAAACCTATTTCCACGGAATTCCCGAACAGCTTTGGCGAGTTCTGGGTCTACGGGGCTTGGAACGTCACGGGGAAAAATAGTCGCGGGGGTCTTACCATAAATTTTGGTAAAGTTCCCTGGTACTTTCTTTAACTGACTCCTAACTCGTTTATCTGCAGGTCCCGATAGCATACCTGACGGTAACCCTGAAACCGTGATTATTGGCTCTCCGCTCGATGGCACTACAAACCCTCAGACCGCCGTTGGAGTGGGATTGACCGATATTACTGGTGTTGTCCTTTACCAGTACGCTGCCAATATGCCGTACTACTCGATTGACCGCAAACCTTGTTTTGCAGATTTGGGTTTTTCTATGTCCTCCCTCTCACTGCACCTTCCATCATTTCCACACCAAGTTCAACAGTCTCCCCTGCTTCGATCAAGCCAGAACCAACCAATTCTTGTGTTATAACATTCGGCGATTATAATGTGGGTACCCTGATTTTTAAATTGGTATTTCACAGTGTAGTGAGGGATTCGACGCAGGTTGACAACATGGCGCCGACATCAACTCAAATTCCACTTGTTGCCAGTCATATCAGCAGTTTTCTCAACATCCCGGACATAGTGTTTCTTCAAGAAATACAAGACGATTCCGGGCCAACAGATGATGGTACAGTAGACGCAAACGTCACACTTACGACATTGGTCAATGCTATTGCCAAAGTCAGTGGTGTTACATACCAGTTCGCTTCAATCAACCCTGTTGACGGTCAAGATGGCGGAGAGGCTGGAGGGAACATCAGAACTGCATATCTGTGAGGTCAACGGCGCTGGTGGTGAAGGTGTTCGGTCTGACAAGCGCTACAGGTATAACTCCGCAAAGGTTAAGCTCGTTGGCGGCTCTCCGCCCGGTGGTCCTCTCGATGTCACCAAGATCACTGGCCCTTCTGGTCAACCTGGGCTGAGGTGTGCTATCTATCCTCTTTTCTTAAGGATTTGAGGATTGATGAAATACCGATAGCTTCAATCCAGGTCGCATAGACCCTCTGAACACTGCTTGGGCCTCGACTAGGAAGCCTCTCGCTGCTCATTGGACGACCAGTCAAGGACAAGACTTATTCACGATCAACGTACACCTCAGTGCTAAACTTGACAGCGGCAGTACGCAGAGCGACGCGAGACCTCCCGTCAACTCTCCTGTTGCGGCACGCACGGCTCAAGTTAGTTCTGTTGCGGTATGTACTGGTATCGTTCGTCCAGATAGTCAGCCAAGTTAACTTCCTTTTCTACGCCAGACTTTTGTAAAGGCCTTATTGGCCAGTAACCCGAACGCGAACATCGTCGTTGCTGGAGACTTCAACGAGTACCTGCAAACACGATCCGTCTTTCAGCCCCTCGTTGCTCTCCTCACTGACATCGACGAGGTCGCCAACATACCTGCGGTAGAGAGATACACGTTTGTTTTCGACCAGAACTCCGAACAGCTCGATCACGCACTAGTTTCCAGCTCAATCTCAACTCGCGGGGCAAAGGTCGAACATGTCCATGTTAACAATTGGTCTCCTCAGATAAGTGCCCGTGCTAGCGACCACGACCCAACTGTCGGGCAAATCAGCATCTGTTGAACTCTCCCGTGTCTTATGTAACAAAGAAATAAACTGGGCAGTCGTGACTACGTGGTCCAAATGTTCTAGTTTCTAGTTTCGGGGCGAGACAGAATATGTGCTTAGAGTAACGGTCAAAGAAAAGGGTTACATAAACCAACTCCTATTAAAAAAAGCTCACATTAGGGCTTATCTAATGACAGACGGTCCTGAGATGCGCGGTGTAGGTAGGTATAAATCGTGTGGATTGCGGTATGAACACCATCCTCCTAGAAGTTGGTCAGCACAAGCAATTCTTTAGCTGAGAGCAATCACCTTTCTAATTTGCCTGCCTATGGCAGCGGCTTTGGATTTCATAGAACTATAACCGTAGTCAAGTGGTGTTCTTGGGAAACAAGGGAATAACAGACCTGGTTTGTGTTGCCTTGGTCAAAGCCTCGACTAAATCATCCACGCGTAGGGAAGGAACCTTCAACCCCACCTGGCGGCGGTTAAGTTCACGATATTACGCAGGACAAATTATCCTTACCCCAATGAGTTGAACCCTCGATGCCCAGAAGTATTGGTCACCAAACCAAGGCTTTATGAGGGTGGGTATACCAGCTCTCAGACTGGCACCAGTTGTACCAGCTCCTCCGTGATGTAAAGCTGCGTCAATACGCGGGAAAAGCCAGTCATGAGGCACTTTGTCAATGAAGTAGCATTCTGGTGGTATTCCGACTGGAGGATCTTTATCACTAGGCTTACTCATTCGAGTTGACCATCCCTTGGAAATAATAGCCCTGACATCACCTTCATGATAAAAGTAAGGCCGCCACCAGTAGCAAAAGACAAAGAAAAGGTCGCGTACTTCGAGTGACAGCCTCCACTATTGCAGCTGTTATTTTATTGGGGCGAGGAACGATGATACTTCCGAAACCGATGTAAACAATGGGTTTTTTGTCTGCCCGAGCTTTGGCCATCCAGTCCAGGAGGTCTTTAGGAGGCGCCCAGTTGAGCTCTGGATTATCAAGGAACCAGCTGCAGGTTGAATGTTGTCAATCAGCTCGAAATTAGCATTTTTTTTCACCCACTATCCAGATATAATGGTGGTATCCGGCCAGTCCATTGGTTTTGGGACCACCGCCTACAAGACGTGTCAATAGAGACTTGCAACAGTGATATTAAAAAAAATTACTTGTGAAAAGTTATAGATGAATGTGATCTTCGATTGTGCCAAGTGACCCATGTCGGTTTTAGCCAATCCCAACGAAAGTCGCCTCCATTTATCAATTTGCGCGGAGGTCGCAGCCCACATGACATTGCTGGGAGTCGTTGAACAAGGCAGCAGCAACATAAAACCAGGGGACTTGCCTGAATAAGATATATCTTACAACGCCAGTGAGCACAAACATATGGTTCAAGAAAATGGCTCCTACGATGCACTGTTGAATGTCGGAGATTCGACTGGTGGGCTTAGAAAGGCGTGCGGAAATGCAGTTGTTCTGAATAAAAAATCAGTCCCAATGCCGTCACATTTATGGGCCAACATACTTGGTCCAAGGCATGGTAAACGTCCGAAAATAAGGGATGTCTGCGAAAGGTTATTTACTGATCGCAATTACTGCAAAATGCACTGACTCAGAGCTTCTGCGATATGAACACCAGCCATTGCAGAGGGACTTTCGAGCAGAACGTCTGCATCTCGACACGCCGCCCACGATTCCAATAGGACTACAGATATTTCATTTAGGTTTTTGTTCCAGTCTGATGGCCATTCTCAAGTACGAACGTTGTTCAAGCCATGGGCGAAACTAAGACAATCCATGATGAGTGAAAGTCCCAGTAGCGTGGTGAAGAATGTTACATTTGTTAAGCTCTTCCTAAAAAACTCAGGGGAAAACATCTGGTGGTATGCCGACAAAACCCATCACTTATATAATCAAACAACGCAGGATCAAACTCACCTTGTTTTCTACACTGAGTTTCATCAAGGATCCTGGGTCGCCCCCAGCTGTTCGATGCCCTAAACCAAAACCAGTGATCCAATCTCTGTATTCCTCGTGTGTAACATAGTGACTGAATGACCCTCTCTCTTCAACCCCAGACCTAGGGCGATATATGGTTGAACGTCTCCGCGTGAACCGATGGTGAGACATATGAAGTGAAGAGATTTTCCAGTAATCAAAGTGTTGGACGGGAAGTTGATGACTTTTGGGAGTCGCGTGCGGACAGATTGTGGGAGGTCGCCACTAGCGGCCACAGCAGCAGCCAGAGAACGAGAGAGCGGAGCAAAAACACTGACAGGATCTAGGCTTGTGCAATGTGTAGGCATTCCGTTGGACAGGAGCATATCATGGCTTCCTGGAGGTAGCAGATCTTCTGACGGCTGCAGCCGTTTTGGAGGTTCACTAGACAGTTTATGGGAGCCGAGGATTGCATTGATACGCTCGATGGCCTGATCTCTGGTCGAGGCGGATCTGAAAGCAAAATTGGCGCTCGATTTCCCCGAAATCCGGATTTTTATGCCTTCAACATTTAACCAGCAGAGATTAAACGGTTTTGCATCTTGAATCATAGAAAATGGGAGCCGGTAGCGGATGTCGTTTTGGGTGATGCTCTTGCCCCAGAAGCCTAGGTAATCATGAGATATGACGAAGTGTCCTGATGAAGCGACGCTGCGATATATGCGAGCTGTGGAGACTAGTAGGAGAAATATGAGCAAAAAAGGCGATCATTGCTGAGGGAATGTTCGCTCACTCCAGAGTTCTGTGTCTGAGGTGAAACCTAACGCGTTACGTATTGCCTCTTCGTTTGGGCCCGCGAGAGGCGACAACGGGATATTTGTTGCATTGTCAACGGCAAAAAAGTCATAGGGTCCGAAATCGATAAATACAGGTGACACGATATCTTGCTTGCCTTGCCGTTGTTTGGCATCTACAATCAATTCACCGAGCCGTTCCCAAATAGGGATGGAAAAGATTGGTCCAATTTCAAATATATGGGGATTCAAAGGATCTTCATTGTCGAATTGGAAGTCGGATTCCGATGACTGGACGGTCAAACTTATGACAGACGAAAAATCAAGACTTTCGCTTGGTTGAAGTTTGATGATTTGAGCCAAGGGGCAGTTCAATCTGATACCTTTAGATTCCGGAGCCGAAGAAGTGAAAACCTCCCTCCTGAGATGACGGTAATTGAAAAGAGCCCCTTCATGCATGATGTAAGGCGCAAGTTAACAAAAGATACTTAAAAGAGCGGTCATCACCAGTTATTTCTCTTCTCCACTCATGAGCTGACTCTTCCGTGTCGAATTCGACGTAATCGTGAGCAGATTCTAAGATGGGCTCGATGGAGAGCCGCATGATCCTCGGTTGCTTCGGATCCAACGGGAGAACACCTTTAACGAAAGACACTGAAAATCATTCACTACATCAACAAATCAGAAGCCACTGAAAAACAGATACTCACGTAGAAGCGTGGACAGAGGTCTCGTTTTATCTTCATCTTTGCTGGAAACGTAGGTGCAAATAAGATCATACGAAAGCTCGAACCAGACGCGTCGCTTTGTTCGCCACCCCTTCCGGTGCATGACTGCAGCCCCAGATTTTATCACTGTCTGAGAAGACGCTAGATCTGGCCTGGTCGCGAGCAACGACGCATGAAAAGTTAGTCGATGAGTCGTTAAGTGAATGACGCCCTGCAAGGTTGTTAGCTCAAGGATAGAGCAAAACGAATCGTAGTGTACTTACAACAATAGCAACGTCACGAAGAAGACAACCATCTACTTCAAGCAGCAATTTTTCCTCCTCGCCAGAGGCAATGAGGGGACCAAATTCTCTGACAAGGATGTCGACGATGTCTTTGGGTTCCAAGCGACTTAAACACTCGCTATCAGATGTTGCCGCTCGACGAATGGTCGGAATCGAAATATCGAGATCCTCGGAAGCTCGTGAAGTCGTTGCCGAGGTTGGCGGCGGTGTGGTCGAAGACTCTTCTGATTCTTCATCACCATCGGATAGAGCACTATGATCTAGCTCCAAGGGCATCCATGATTTATTTGTCGCGCCAACTTTGGCGTCGCGTTCGACGCAAGCGCGCTCATTATCGTTGAGGTCGTGGCCAACGAGGTCGGCGAAGCCAGTAGAACCATTGGGACATACTCCTTGTGAACTGACGCATCCAGACTGTAGAAGGACCTTTTCAAACTTCCTGGCGTCGGTGAAGAGCCTCGAAACGAGAGGGAATTTCGTTTTGAGTGAGTTTTCTACAGAATCTTCTGACGATCGTGATAACGTGGTCGATGTGTGGATTGGCCTGGCGAAAGGATCAGGAGTGTCGATGTCGGATCCTCCTGGGCTCGTCGCTGGTTTCCTGCGAGAGAAGATACGAGAAAGCTTCGGAGACATTGTACGCGTATACGACGTTCGGAGGAAAGCAATTTAAATCCATTGCCTCTGCTTTCAACATCCATCTCCATCCAGTATGTTTGAGGGACGACGCAAGCTTTCGATCATGGTCGATGACGAAGAATTACATTACGTAAGCGGAACGGGATCTTCGGCTCCGGTTCTCCATTACTTTTATCCTTCCCGCTGACAGGCTCATGTTACGCACTGGCAAGCTCTACCATTTCTCTGTGAATTGTGCGACACACGGCCACTCTGAGGTGGAACGAATGAACTTTCGGCTTGGTATCAGGTTGAAAATGCATTTTTGAATGCTGCCGTTTCGATGTCTCAGTTCTTATCATCGACCAGGCCAACTGTCTAATGATAGCAACCTTAAGCTTAGTCTCTGTCGAAGTCACACCGGGTGCTGGACTGTATATAAGGAACACTCTATTGCTCATACCCACATCCCACGTCAGTCTGTCGCTTTGGCAGTACCCTCAACGAGCGCACAGTGCACGATGTCTCTTCCCAACCCATCTGCCGACCAAGCTTTTTGTAACGTATCGGCACTCGAAGCGGGCCTTATTCACTTACCAGACGTCATGTTCATTACCAATGCCGAAGAAGGACACATCACCGTCGCACCATCATTATCTTTCCTTCTTCGTCACTCTCAAAACGGTTCCCACCTCGTATTTGATCTAGGAATCCGTAAAGATTGGAAAAACTATCCACCTGCAATTGTTGACTGGATAAAGTCCACATATCCTGTTCAAGTCAAACAAGATGTTGTGGAATCCCTTGAAAAGGGTGGGACCTCTCCAGCCAACATCGATTATGTCTGTTTATCGCATTGCCACTGGGATCATACCGGTAACACCCATCCATTCACAAACAGTACCTTCTTGGTTGGAGATGCGTGTCAATCCCTTTTCAAGGCTCCGTATCCTCAAGAACCCACAGGACGCTTTTCGTCAGATCTTCTTCCTCCAGGCCGTACAAGATTCCTTGACTCAAGTGGTTGGAATCCAATCGGCCCGTTTCCTCGTTCCCTTGATTTTTTCGGAGACGGTAGCCTTTACATTGTCGACGCCCCTGGTCACCTTTCCGGCCACGTTAATATCCTGGCGCGCACTTCCAGCGATGGAGGGTGGATATACTTAGCCGGCGACAGCGCTCACCACTGGAACCTCATCACTCTTCAATCACAAGTTGCTGTGGGACATCCGAAACATGTGCACAGCTGCGCACACGAAGATAAGGAAGCTGCTGAGAGACATATTCGCCACATTCATGAACTCTGGAAGCTTCCTCGAGTTCAAGTTCTATTGGCCCATGATGAGCCGTGGTATAAGAAAAATAAGGATGGCAAATCGTTTTGGCCGGGAAGCATAGAATCCTTGTAGCAACTCATGAAGCAATCGGCTTCCGAAATACTTGATTTTTCTGGCTGGTGAAGAAACCCATTACATTTTCCATGGTTTAGCCTTCAGGTGACCAATGTTATAGCTATTTGCGGAAATGTTGGCGAAACGGGATATTGATCCCAAATCAAAAAATTGGGAAATTCTGACATGGCACGCCGTGCGCGCCATAACATGACGAAATTTTAAGCTACGCGTACGAAATTGAGTGCATTGGAATCGTAAGAAGCTACGCTACCAGAATATCCAAAAAAATCCGGGAAATGTGAGAATAAAATGAAAGTGGTCAAACCTTGACCTTGAACAGAACTCTCTTCGTATTTAGCTTAAAATATGACATTTCAATAAATTTTTTTCATTTCCGTAATCGTACAAGCGTTCCGGATGCGTTGAAAAAATAATTGAAGCGAACGGATGATTTTTGGCGAAGATAGGGAATGCCGGTTCGGATGCCCGATGACCTGGCATTGATTTCGGCAGTGTCGAGCATCACTTTCGATCCAAACACAATCAGTCACTCTTTTTATCATTCTTCCGCCTCAATAGTGACTTTCTAAGACCTTAGACACGCTGCCAATGCAGGAATGCTATGAATACAGGCCAAAGAGTTCACCATACTTGCAGGCATTCACAGAAGATGCATTCCTTATATTTAAGAGCAAAAATGTTCAATACAATAGTGCTAGACAGGCTTTTGAGGAAACTGACAGAATTTACGAGACAAAACAACCTTCAGGGTGCCGAAATCAGTGCCCAGGTCATCGAGCATCCGAACCGGCATTCCATATCTTCGCCAAAAATCATCCGTTCGCTTCAATTATTTTTTCAACGCATCCGGAACGCTTGTACGATTACGGAAATGAAAAAAATTTATTGAAATGTCATATTTTAAGCTAAATACGAAGAGAGTTCTGTTCAAGGTCAAGGTTTGACCACTTTCATTTTATTCTCACATTTCCCGGATTTTTTTGGATATTCTGGTAGCGTAGCTTCTTACGATTCCAATGCACTCAATTTCGTACGCGTAGCTTAAAATTTCGTCATGTTATGGCGCGCACGGCGTGCCATGTCAGAATTTCCCGATTTTTTGATTTGGGATCAATATCCCGTTTCGCCAACATTTCCGCAAATAGCAATAATTATAAAATTAGTAATAAGTCTCTACTTGACAAGCCTCCGTCGTTGACCGTGTCCGCGAATTTGTATGCCGAATTTTCAGGCACGCTGTCAAGTTCCACAACTTCGGCTTGGAGCAAGCTTGGAGTTCCCGGCACATGAGAAGGAATTACATTATGGATTCGACTCTTCTCTGGCTTGCATGAAGTGAGTAATATTACTTGACGAAATACGGACGCCTCATGAGCATAAAAGTCAACTCCACTGTGGTTTGAATGATATTTGTCGGAGTGTTTTGTGATATAGCGCGGTGCCAGAGTTCAGTGAGAATTTATCAAGACAGTGACTTGCTTCACCCCGGTTCGCCAGCGGTGTATCATATTGTGGCTGCGCAGAACAACATGTGAAGGGAATATCGAACGTTCAACGTTATCCGGTATCATAACATTTCGATACACATATCCTAGAGCACTGGCACGTTCGTTCGCTGTCGGATATGAACGTCGCAGCTCAAGCAATTCGCCTTGAAGGTTTCCTGCGAATACTCCGCTTTGCTCATACTGTTTAAATTAATGATGATCGTCGTTGCTCCCAGGTATCATCGGGGTATGAAGGTTGTTCCTTGCTCGTTCCTTTCCGACGTCGCAAGAGCGAGCGCCAAACAAGTCCGCCCCGCTTGAGGGAAATACCCTCTATGTCAAGGGCGCGGTTTTATAGCAGAGCGATAACACAAGTCGCCAGATATTGTAACAGTGCTCAAACAACATAGGACAGGGACCCTCAGTAAAGCAATGCAAAAAATCCATATATGTTTGAAGATGCGAGTACATTGTCTGAGATTCAGCATAGCTACCTCTATTTTTTTCATTTCTCGTTCAAGATGGACAGCGACTGCCCTACCGTGCAAAGGTTAACCTTGCATTTTACCCCATTTTACCTGGTTCCCAAAGAGAGAGTCAGGTGGTTGGCCGGTGAATCGGTGGGGCAGCGTACAAATAGATCAGTAGCTTCTTGCCCTCGTTTTCACGCCTTCTCTGCGGGCGCGAACGCCTTCTCGAAGACGGTCAAGAACGGGAATTGTAGTCTCCCATGAAATGCAAGCATCCGTGACGGATTGCCCGTACCTAAGTCCAGCAGGGCCAGAACTAGGGATATCCTGGCGTCCTTCAACGAGATTGCTCTCCAGCATGACGCCCATGATATAGGAAGCTGTGTCCTCTGATTCAAGCTGCCGAGCCTAAAATTCGACGAGTAAGGGCATAATTCTGGGCGATGAGGACGGACTTACGATGTCATCAGCTACTTCAACCTGTTTTTTATGCTGCTTTGAACTATTCCCGTGACTGCAATCAATCTGATGGAGGTGCTCAATTAAATACCATTCCGCGATAATAGCGGTAACGTACCATAATTTTTTGGGGCAAGACAGCTTTTGCCAGCTTAATGCCAGCATCACGTACGAATTCTGTGCCATAGTTGGGCCCAGATGCACCACCCCGTAAAATAACATGAACGTCGGAGTTACCCTGTCGATAAGTTCAATGAGGGAGGCAGATTGGGTTAAATACCGCTTACCGTAGTTTCGACAATACTGCTCAAACCTTCTTTTCCGACACTGAGGAAAACGTGTCCGCTTCGCGCGGCACGGCAAGCGTCAATGGCAATACCAATACTTCCATCGGTGGAGTTTTTGAAACCGGTTGGCATGGACAATGCAGACACAAGTTCGCGGTGAACTTGTGATTCAGTTGTACGGGCGCCAATCGCGCCCCAAGACACCAAGTCCGCAGTGTACTGTGGTGTGATCGTATCCAAAAATTCACAACCGGCGGGAAGACCAAGCTTCGCTATTTCAAGAAGCAGAGTACGTGCGATTCGCAAGCCCTTGTTGATTTGGAAGCTGCCGTTCAAGTCAGGGTCATTTATGAGACCTTTCCATCCGACAGTTGTTCGAGGTTTCTCGAAGTAAACACGCATGACAATGAGCAAGTCGTCTTTTGAGGTATCGGCATATTCTTTTAATAGTCTGGCATATTCGATAGCAGCCTCGATATTGTGAACAGAGCATGGTCTGGGATATAGGTATTAGGCAGATCGGTTTATTGGAGGGAACTCAAACCTACCCAACAACTACCAAGAGTCTGTCATCATCTCCTCGGAGGATATTTTCTACTGCAAGACGTCCTTGTAAGACGGTCTGGGCGGCTAATAGAGTCCTGCAATAGGATAATAAGTGGACCTTCACAAGGGTGGACATCGGTTACACACAAAGGTAAGTCTTCTTGGAGGATTTGAGGCGGGATTAAGGGCCTCGTCGATTTTACACGACTATTTTCGAGGCGAGACAGAGCGTCCTTGAAAGACATAGCCATGTTAAGGTCACTCACTGGAGGTAGGTTCTTATAAGCGATTTCCGTGGGAGGGATAAATTTAGACTCAGGCTGACTGGTGAATAGGATACGGCTACTTGAGATCGTGCACGTTGCTTTGTCCGAGGTAAATAGCTTGATTGACAATAAGTCCTCAGCTTTGCGGTGTCCTTGATGCGCCGTGCTCGCCGATGATATTGTGGTTCTCGACAAGGATATCCGATAATAGATTGACTCCGTCATCGGGCGAAGGCACGGAAAACTCGGGCACGTGACTATGGTAATAAGCAAATCCGAGTCCATCGCATTCGAACGCGCTTCAACTTGACAAGACTCTCCACATACTCCATTTTCTCGTCCTTTAGTCGAAATATAATCTCACAATGGACTTTTCAAACTTCAATGGCGCCGAACAAGCCCACATGACCAAGGTCATTGAAAAAAGACAGGTAAGCGTCACCTCAGCTTGCCACGAGTATGGGTTCTGACTTGTAAACAGATGCAAGACTTTCTCCGAATGTACTCAAATCTTGTCGAAAAGTGTTTTAACACATGTTGTAATGACTTCACGAGCAAGGCTCTATCATCTAAAGAGGTTTTTGGGACTTATACTACTTTCTAAGCGATGATGCAAACATTATTTAGGAAACATGTATCATGAACTGCACGGAGAAGTTTATCAAACATTCCGAAAGGGTTGGGGCTCGTTTTGCTGAACAGAATGCAGGTGCGAAATTAATAATTTCACTTTTGAAAATTTTTTCATCTCGAGCAATTTTCAGAGGCCATGAACGCACAAAACCATTGACGGCTCAAACATTTACTCCGATACATCTACTCATCCCCACTCAAAACGGCTCATACTCTACCTACTCTTAATGCATGCTCGACGATAGAGTGCTTCTAGGCTTTGATTAGAATTCGTCATTTGGGCGACTGACAGCAGAATCGTTCATGGCTCCTAACCGATAAGTGATCCTTCAGGAGACACCCCCCATCCAGTTGAGTCAAGTGCTACCCCTCCCTGTCGGTCTTTCTCGATCAAGTCCGAAGGCTTTGAAAGGCAATGTTGAATCACCTCTAGTTCGACGCGCACCTGCCACACCTTACATACGCAAAGCGTGGCGCCGGCCTAATTACATCACGAACCGTATTCCTTTATTTAAAGAAGATGTGACCCTGCTAAAATATTCTGTCTAAGTCTGACCGATTTGAAGAAGCACGCGACTGACCAGGAAAGATTGCAGGAAGAAGTCTATGGACTATGCAAGCCCCCATCACTGGCGAACGAGGGGAATATCGTCAAACTCATTTCGGCATTCGTGTGTATATTTCTCCCATTCTCACTCTTCAAAGGTTCTTTCCCCGCGGCCCTGCTATGTTTTGTGTCGTTGTCAGCGGTGCTGGAGAGTCTCCATGGGAATTTTTGAATCAGTCTCCGAGCAACTTGGACGATGACTATGAATAAAAAAAATTAGCTTGCCTCCATCAAACGCGTGGGGTTTCATACACTCAGCTCACAAGCGTCGTTCGAGTGAGCTTTGTTTATACAGGATCTAAGCAAATAGAAGTTTGTCACGCCGGCAGGACGTCCCTTATCGCTGGTATGGCCCATTCCTGTCTTTTCCAACAGTGCACTTAACCACCAGCCTAACAGGAGCAGCGTAAACCGTCTCGTCATTATTTTGGCTAAAATATCATTAGATCAGTGTCCTTAATCTTGGTATCTCAACACTAAGTTGTCGATCACCAAGTAAGCTGAAAGCACTCCTAGAGTATCACGACTAGGGCTCATTTCATCTAGGCAAATGAAAGGGGGCGGATTTTTCGAATGCTATCCCTCACTTTAAATGAAGGGCTCATGATCAATTGGCGCGTCATTTTCAACAGATTCTCGATTAGGCGTACTTTCGTAACAGGTATATCGAAGGTGCAGCGATTTACCGCCACCAAATTTGGGGCTAATTTATTAGGAAAAGTGTAAGATCAAACGAGCGCTATTCGAGGTCGACTTGGATCATCAAGCGAGCGCCGTTGACTCATGCTAGCTCAGACGTTCTTCGCGGTGTCAACAATACCGAAGCCAGGACTCAGAAGAACGGTCTGCCACTTAAAAACAAAGCTCTCTGGACTATCTGCACGACTCGTACTTCTAATTTTTGAGAGTTTGCGACCTGGAACACCATGAAAAGCGTCGACCTTTCCGTAACGCAAATTGCAGTGGTGCTTTCTGGCTCCAATTTTAAATCACTCTACGCCCATCCTTGCAGTCGCCTGTTGCTTGGAGCCAACAACATAATAGACGTGAATATTCTGTGACCAAATGTGGACCAGAGGCAAGCAAGTCAGCCATTCGGTCTTCACTTGTCATGGTCCGTCGTACCAGCAAGTAATTCTGAACATGCCTCGACGAAGATGGTGCTGACGAAGACATAATGCAAAATTTTGAATTCTCCGCTCTTGAAAGCGTGTCCAGTCATTCAAAAAATGTGTCAATTGTGTTGGAATATTGCGAGCATGCGCAATGTGCTGATGGACCCCGGAATTTTTATCAGGTGATCACTCCGTAGTCTACGTACATAAGTAGTCTACTTTTGTTTTTAGTCCTTATCCGTTTGTCCTCTTTACCGTCAAGAGGACAACCGAAATTCATATTTTCTTGCTTTCCTCTGTCTGATCTCGAGATGATCACGAGCTTGCAGATTTGATTCCAACACAAACGGATGCCTGTCCTCTCGGGTGGGTCAGTCTCATATACACCCCGTTGCGACGCTTTCTGGTTCGTTCCCGCTGCTGCCGCCGCCGTAACTCGTTCCCTCGACCTCTCGGATCTTGCTGGAGTCGAAGACTCGCGATTTGACGTCCCCGCCGGGCTGATTTCGTTTCCGATGCCCGAAGACAAGCCGCTTGCTCGAAGCGCACCCGTTGAAGCCCTCGCGTATCGATGCTGAGGCAAAGAAGAAGGCTGCAGAGCCGCTAAACCTGCAGAAGACGGTCCCGGAGCCGCTATTCCGTGGAGAAGGAAAGCCGCCATCGAAGATTGGCGCACATTTGGTTCGAGAGCCGCCGTCGACGACCGACGCACGTTCACGACGACAAGTCGCTGTCGAGATCAGCGCATGCCGAAGAAGAAAAGTCGCTGTTGTTATCAGCGCAGTGTTAAAGAAGAAAAGCCGCCGTTGAGACCGGCGCATATTTACGAAGACCAGTTGCTGTTGAGATGTCGAAGAAGAAAAGTCGCTGTGAAGATAGGCGCACGCTTAAGTCCTCAGGCTTGGAGGCACGATTTTTAGCTGGGCTACGATTTTGAAGATTTCGCCTTATTTTGCTGGATGAGACGATTTTTGAGGATCGTGAAGGATTTTTTTGTTGGATGGAGCCCCCGTTTCGAGACGCCGAAGAATGCCGCCCCACGTGCGTGCCTATTCATCGTGGCCGACGCCTACTCGCTGCTTCGCTGGACCGTCAAGATTTTTATTTGCAGATTATTTTGCCCGACGCCGCCTGCTTCCCTGCTGGACTGGATTTTACCCGCTTTCCACTTTCTGCTTTTGTTTTCCCCACTGATGCAGATATCGACGCCAACTCCTTTTTGTGTTTTACCCCTGCTGTGCCGCAAACTCCACGAGCTCGCCCTTTTGTTGAAACCACATTCACGAGAACCGCCGTCTCGCCGTCTGCCGTTTTATTTTTGATTCGCATTTTTATTTCTATTTCCCGCCAGATTCAGATTCGCTTTCCCTTTGGATCTTCACCTCGCCGATCGCCTTTCCTATCGCCTAAAATTCGCTTGTCGGAGCCCTCAGAGGCATGGATCATCGTCTGAATGTCGGAGATCAGGACTTTGCATGGTTTGAGGGAGTGCACTTATTTTTTTTGCTGTTTCTCTCAGCTCTGGTGTTGGGGATTTTTTAATGTTTTCTTATCTCATTTTTTGGAGACCCTTTCGTTTCAGGGAGTGCTCTGTGCACATCGCTTTGCTCGAGGGAGTGTGTTGGAATATTGCGAGCATGCGCAATGTGCTGATGGACCCCGGAATTTTTATCAGGTGATCACTCCGTAGTCTACGTACATAAGTAGTCTACTTTTGTTTTTGGTCCTTATCCGTTTGTCCTCTTTACCGTCAAGAGGACAACCGAAATTCATATTTTCTTGCTTTCCTCTGTCTGATCTCGAGATGATCACGAGCTTGCAGATTTGATTCCAACAAATTGCATGGTCAACTCCTTCTGGGACTTTCTCATTTCCAATTCCTTGCCCTGATACTAGTTGGACCAGTGCATAGGTTAATCTTTAACTCGATATTTCGTCCCTGACGCTTCTAAGTCTCGGTTGTTGATGTTTTGGTACCCAATCCTCAGTGTTGGAGCAAGGAACCGCCGCCGGGCACCGAGTCAGAGGCAGTCGGATTTGATAGGTATTCAAATTCGACATCCCAGGCCGTTGCTTTGCTTGGGTAACGATGAATGACTGCTTTTCTGGCACTCTGAGTTGCCGTCAGTTCGAGGCGGTGACCGGTGACTACTGCAAAGGCCCTGCTTGCGCATTTGCATGATCTGACGCAGACTCACAGCGCTAGCGCTGGATGTTGATTCTTGACGTCGACGTCTATCGCATCACTTGCTTGGCTTTCCTCATATACGGTATCTGACTCCTCATGTTTAGTCTTGAGATTCGTGGGTAGCTGGCGAAGACCTCTCTCTCCAGATCCTCCAGGTGATGCTATCAACATCGGCCGCCCCAAGACGTTGGTTTGTTTAACACAAAGTGAGCTTCTGTGAGCCCTCTTAACTACTTTGTAATTCAGCCCACAAAAATAGAACAAGTCTTGGCAAGGTGCCAGAAAGAAGTTGTCAGCCGTTCCAGCCTCCTTTCAATGTATCGAGCAGTTGGCATCACAGCCCAGACAGCTGAGCGTTGACTTGCCCAGGTGGCTTCTTCATTAATTCGACAATGTTTTTTCACCAAATTCGAGCGCTCTAAGAAGAACCAGTGGTTTGGTACAGGAGCGCTTTTGATGCTGGCATTTTGTTATAAAATGGTGAATAACTTGCGAATTAGCCTTCATTCCACCTTCGTTCTTTTTCTTTCGGTTTCCTTCAGACGCCTGGCCAGGTCGCCTTTTTATCTTCCTTGTCCATCAGCCTTCTTTTCCTTGCCTCTTTGAGCAGGTTAGTCACAACTATCTACTACTCTCAATTTCGGTATACGACCTTGACTTCTGCTTTAGTTTGCATATTTTTCGACAAAACCTAAGCACTCCTTTGATATAAAATGTTTGCCAAAATCTTCAAGATCGCAGTTGTCGCCGCTGCTCTGGTCGCAGGTGTCGCCGCTAAGCCAGTCCCTAGAAGTTTGATACGTAAGGAGTCTATCCTTCAAGTGTCTTCACAACTCATAGCTTCTTGCTTCCACAGCCCGTGGTCATGGCTTTACATCATTTGACAACTGGGGTGGATTCTCCTCTCTTTCTGGCTTCGATAACTTTTACGGTTCTGATAACTTCGTGGGTACGGTCTCAAGCCAGACCATCGTCGAGCACGATCAAGAGCTAGTTTGCCATTCTCAATCCATCGAAATCATCCAGCAGCGCCTCCTTGTTATCCAAGAGATGGCCAAGAGGTTCGAGATTTCATTTCCTGAAAGTTTCGCTGACCAACCAATGTTTCTTACATCCAGAATCATCACCGAGCAGGTGTGCGAAGTCGAGACCCAGACCATCGTCTTCCAGCAGTTCCACGCAAGCGTTGGTCTCTTCAGCCACGACCTCCGACGCACCTCTGGCCACCACGTTGGATTCGACGCCGGCATTGTTAGCCACTTTGGCGACTTTTTCGAAGAAGACGGCTCGCTCAGCACGCACGACTTTGGTTTCTCTGGCCACGACCTCGGCAGCCAGACCGTCGTCGTTGGCGGCTCAAACTGGAATGACGTAACGTCGCCCGCCTCGGTCGGCTTTGCGTACAGCTCCGCCCGTGGTGCTTTCTACGATTCGTATTTCTAAACGGATTCATGGGATATAATGGTTTGTGAGTATTCGATAGTTCCAGCTGTTTGAACTGGCCCTTATTGTTTGTTTTCAAAATAGCGTAATTTATACCCCATCTTTCTCTTTTTCTATACTACTCCTAGGAGGTAGAATTTTGGTATTTTTACAGCCTTTTTATTCTTTCGTGAGTTCTTTGTTCTGAGAAATCGTCGTCTTTGGTTGCCTGGAACTGCTGTTGGTCGCAAGCAGTTGCTGCTCTTTTTTGTACTTTTCAATAATTACTCATTGAAATTTGAGAGGCAGACTCTAAAGAACTATTTTGGAGAAAACAAACGGAATATAGATTAGCTTTCTGTTTGGTGCAGTGTCGGCGCAGTGTATTAGTAGTCAATAAGTAGCTCAGAGGACCTTGTCACTCAATCATCGGTATTAAGAAACCCCACTCGAGCATGTCTTCTGCGTCGTCTCTTACCATTCTACGGATGACCTATGCGAATTGTTCAGGAGGTATATTTAGGGGCATCACAACGATCAACGATCGAGTAACTAGCAAACCCGTATATGGAATATTCTGCTGTATATAGGTAGAGGAAGTGCATTTGCCCATATGGTCGTAAATTGGTCAGTAACTTGGCACTGGTGGCTCCTCCTGGCACTCCGGAGCTTGAGAATATGAAAAGTTCGTGGAACGTGATAAAATAAAAAGCATCGGCCTTCCGTTCATCCGCGAGGAGGCTTTCCTTATTCTATGGAAATTTTGTTACTTTTAAAATTTTTGTTCCGAAACCGAAGGGGCACAGACCTATGGTAGCATAGGCTGAACACCTTTGGTTTTTTTTTGCGGACTTTTGCTTGTGGAGGCAAGCTTTATAATTTGGGGCGAGTGAAGTGACAGTTATTGCAAAATGCGCAAAGGTGGTTCACGGTAGCCCAACTTTGCCCCAACCAACTTTCAACATGGATGAAATTGAACAAGCAAAGTGGGGCAGACCCGGCAGAGTTGGGCCGATATCGCAAGTTGGGATGCAAATCGGGCTCCGAAGCACGATTTGCATCCAAACTTGGTGCTCAACTTCGCTTCCAACTTCCGCACCTTCCGCACCCTCCATAAAAGAGGAAGAGTCTTGTGTAATACAGGGGTTTTATTTTGTTTACGGAATCACGTACTGGCCGTCTATAGATTCCAGAGCCATCAGGTCGATTTAGAGTCAGTAAGTAGTAGGGACAAGTAAGGAACAATAGTGTTAGTTACGAAGGAGTGTACCGTTACATAGTTAAACAAAACACGAGCTAGATAGATATTTTATATAACATTTCCGCTGCTCTGTTGCTCAAGTGAAAGGCACAGATGCAAATTCAGAACACGCCCACCTAAGGCTGGGTCCAGGACTCTATCCAACAACTCATTTCCTGTATCTCTCATTCTCATCATATCCAATCTCCCTGTCAATAGTAATTTTCACACCAACACCGCCATTAGAGTCAGACCTGTGGACACCAGATTTGATGCCGTCCTCAGCAAGATGGACACTGCTCTTCGTGTCCGCGTCGGTGGTATGCCATTCGCCCTCAGGCTTGGAGCGCAGCTCGTCCAGGGTATAGGTGTGGGGGGTATGTGTGCTGATGTTCGTGGGGTGGTTCCCGGAGCGACCGGAGATGACATGGGTTGTGCGGGAAGAGGTGCCGCCGGTGGAGGCGGAGAGGGCGAAGGACCCACCATGATCGAGAGTACCGCGTACGGAGAGAACGATGCGAAGGGTCATGGAAGTTGTAAGGACGGCTGCCATGGAGGTGACAATGGTCTTGATGGGGTCCGATTCGTCCGTCGGGGTGATAACGAACCAGAAGATCACGTTGGCCATGTTGACGATCCAGATTGCCTGTCAAATCAAATGAAGATGAGTCCGGAGTTTGACGGTTGGAATACAAAGACGTACGCCATAGAGGTTGAGCCCATCACGGAGCATGAGCTTCCATGGGCTGAGTGGGCGTTGAGAGAGAGATTGGACGGAACGCAAAAGTGCGAGGCCAAGCTGACAGAGCCGAATGAATAGAAGACAGTCAGGGGTTGAATTCGATGCAGTGCTGATGTGGCGAGATGCTTACAGAAACGGTATATAGGAGAGTGGGGGCAACCCAGTAGATACCGACCCAGTTGTGCTTGGGGCCAGCAATGCACCCCTGGCCTTGGAGAAGAGGGACAGCTGAGAGGACGAACAGTGAGTGGGGAGACAGGAGTGCAAGGAATAAAAGACATACATCGGTAGAAGCCAGCGGAGACACCTGTTACCACAACCTGGAGACCGAAGAGGGCGGTCATAGCAGCAAGGACAGCTCGGTTCTTGTCCCAGATGGCGTGGATGCGAATAACATGGACAGCTATTGAGAGTCAGGGGTCAAAATTTTTTTTCTTTTTTTCAAAAAAAAAAACTAAACTAACCAGAGGCAGCAGCGAGAAGAATAGCAGTGCAGATGGGTTCAAAGAGGAAGAACTTTTCGCAAGTCTAGAGAAAGAAAAGGATGAGAAAGGGAGAGAAAGCAGGTAGTGGAGCGGTACTTGCACTGATCGACCATTTGGTGTCAAAGAAGGCAACGGCTGATCGAGTTGGTTGTATTGAGAAAAAAGAGGCAATCGAGACACTAGCAACGGTTACTGACCGACCACGATAAACTCGATGGGCATGAAGACGCGCAAAAAGTGGAAGAGGATCTTGAGGGTGGGCCAGCCTGAGGTTTTGAGGAGACGCCATGTGCGGGGGGAGAGAACCAAGGTGTCCCAGGCGGCAACGGTGAGGGTGCAGACGAGGAAGTACTTGTGAGCGCTGAGATGGGGGGAGAGGTTGAGCTCGTTGGGGAGCTGGAGAGACATGGTGGGCGAGGGAAAGGGTAGCGAGGGGAATCTGGCGGTATATATATCAAATCCCTCTAACAGGCACCGGTCTTGATATATTCCCATCACCAACGCCCCTTTCTTTTTTCATCCCCCCCTCATGTCCTCCGACGCCCCTCCCGCCCCCTCACAGTCCTCCCCCGCCCCCCAGGTCCCCGACAATCGCAGCCCCTCCGCCTCCAGCAATCTTTATCTGTACGCTCCTCTTTTTTCCGTTTTTTCCCCGCTCACACAGCCCACAGCGTCACCTTTCTCGCCACCCTCTTTCTCCTCCTCTTCGTGTCATGCGCCATCGTGCTCAGGTCCTACATTCTCAGGAGGCGCTACCAGCGTCGTCTCGACGAGGCCATGGCTGCAGGCATGCTGCTCGCCCCCCGCGCACAGGGCTCAAAACGCAAGCGCTTTGGGGCCAAGCCCAAGCTCTTCGATGCATGGCTTGCAGGCGGTGGGGACACCTGGCACCAGATCACGGTCCGTTCTTCTTTCCTTGATTATCTTTCATTCATCAGTATCATGTCATTTCTTTACAAACTATTCACTCTACATCTTTTTCGATGTCCTATACTTATACACGCACACAGCCTCTCTCCGCCCAACCCGTGTTCGTCAAACGCAAATACAAAGATGGTCTACCCAAACACATCTCTGTCGTTCCGGATTCATACCGTCCGACAGATGTCGATGATCTCATCACCAACACCATCAGACCACCATCGCCTTCTGGTTCGCAGAGTTCGCCTGCTATCGAGCATCACCCAACTGCCCTCCGTTCGCGCGTCAGAAGCCTGTGGTCTCGCTCCCGCAGAAATGGCACCTCTTCTCAGAACACTGATCCAGCTGATACGGATGCTGAGGGTGGTCTAACAGACACAGAAATCGTGCCCGCTGTCGACGGACCTCCAGCTGGTGCTTCTGAACCAGCCAGTACAGCAGAAACTAAGACGACCACTGGTTACAAAGTCCGCGTCGAGATGCTGCAGGTCTCCGTGCTCATCGCCATGCCCTCTCAAAACCGGACTATCCGCAAAAATGCCGTACTCGACCGAGTCGGCAGGACTGATATTGAGGAAGAAGACGACGAAGATGATGATGCCGAAAATATTCTGCCAGAGCTCGTGTTCGGCATCACCAGGGTTCACTACCGACAGCCAAAGGCCGGGAAGAGCGCTGTCAATTCCCCTCCAACGCCAACGTCGCCCTCACCGCAGCGGAAACCGCACACCATGTCGGTAGTCCCAGAGGAGGAAGAAGGGCTATAACTAGCATCCTTTTTGCGCATCTGTTATCTTCATCTATTCACGGCTCATAGAGGCTCCTCGATATAAATCACGCGTCCGAACGCGCATACACAGCGCCAACAATATCTAAATCGCTGTCCACTGCCTCTATACCTAACATCTGCTGATTCCATTGTCAACGCCTCACTCGTTTCCCGTCGATCCAAACCCGCGATCGCTGTACTTCTGATTTTACCCGCCCTCTAACATTCTTTTACCACATACCGCATCCCACTTTCTTCCCTTGCTCATGCCTTCTCACTTGATCTATCTTCCAGTCAGCGGATCGGTTCTGTCGGTTCAGACTACCTTGCCATTGCGGTGGCAACCTACCTCACACCGCACCCACGCCACACCACGAACTACAGGATCTGCCTGTCAAAGCATGGCTTCCATCGATAAATGAAGTTTTAATGCTGTCCCCACCACCCGTGGTTGCCACTAGCACTTTGGCTTCCTGCCGTGCTTTTCGACTCATAGACTATCTTATCTGCTTTCCATTCAGCTCGCAAGCACTGCATGCACCTTAGGCTTTCTACCCTCAGCTCGAGAATTGTAATTGGAGCCCCTTCCGATTTGGAAAACTCTCGGACCCTTTCGATAACTGCTCCGATACCCTGGGATACGCCCTTGTTTATCCCAATCACGAGGCCAAGTACTCTTGACGACCATTCGAACAACCCATATGAATTGTTCGCTGGGGGTGTTCTGGGAATGGCACCCTCGAGAACTCAATAGGCAATATACCAAACCCACTTTCGGAGCCGTCCTTAATTGCCGCCCATTCAGTTTCATTCAGTGTGACATCCAGCCCTGCTCGACAGCCCCGCCGCCTCTGCCAACTGATGATTGAGCTGTCATGTGCAATTGAAATGCTAGAACGGGGAGTAGTCCCTCTGCCCGCTCGCTTCCGAGTCTGGAAAACCGACTAGGGGGTTCCAAGACACTCTAATGAACTCCCACACCGCGTAGAAGAGGTCCGCATACACATATGGACTATACGATCAGCTGGCCAGCCGAGACGATTCGTCCTCTCTTGCAACGATATCTTACTACCATACTTCTTGCTCGCATCATACCACCCACCAGACATATCACATACCTATTCTGCGTGCACACCGCCCCTCGCCTGCCTCTAATATTCGTATCTTTCTTGCTCCATTTTCTTCTCTAGGCCGGTCGCTGATGCCAGTGGACTTGTATATTTATAACTATCCCGTTTTCTTTATTCGACTTGTATCCTTGTATCATCAGTATTTACATTGGGGTATGGTATATCCTAGTACTACATTACCTCTCGGCTTTTGCATATTATTATTTGTTCCTTGTCTGTCTTTTATCCTCACGCAAACAATGAAGCCGAACGGCCTTGAAAAGATTTATGGTGGAGGGCATCTCAACAACTTGCTCAATACCGTTAGCTCGGGGCACGATCCAGTAAGTGTTCTGTTTCTCATGTTACTCATTCGCTTCCGTCAACGTCTCAGCAGCTCAGTTCTTTGCACAGAACCATGACTGCAAATTTTGGTTGGACATACTTCGCCCTACTGGAGTGGGAACACTCTTCCTCAGAATAACAGCAGCTGCTACTTGACAAATATTGAATACAATTGCAAGTTGTTCAATCTTTGGATACAAAGGCAAATCTGTTTGCAAGTCTGCCCAGGCACCACTCCACCAATTCCTCCCATTTCAATTTTTACATTTAACAATGAAGAATGACTGAGTTATATCTAAAATTTATGTTCAATCCAGGGAAAATAAGACCCCAACATTCAAGAGCAGGATACTTTGAGGATCCCTTTCAAATGCACTCTCCTAGACCGCTCAAGCCTAGTCAAGATCTGCGCTACCAACAGCTCGTCTACCTCTTCCTCTCCTCATATGGCGTGCAAGTGGGCTTATTAGCGGCTCCCCGTTCTCGTCCCTCGGAGGTTCTTCGTCATCGTCCTCACTCTCACTTCCGCTGTTGTCCTCGCTTCCTTCCGAGCCATCTTCGTCACCGATGACCACTTCAATATCTTCCTCTGAATCTGATGGCTCAAAAAATTCCAGCTCTTCCACATTTGCGCGAAGCCATTTTTCCTCCTTTTTTGTGATGGGGTCGAGCTGCGACATTATCACGCGCTTTAAAGGCACACCAAACTTTTGTCTTGCGGCGACGAGGTCTCTGAGTTGAGAGCCTGTTACTTGATTCGTCGTGATCGCCTCAAGCCGGGGACAGAAAAAATCAGGAAGACTGCCCGTCAGGCTTCCTGTTGGAGCAGGGACCGCTCCAGAAGATGGGGCGGCGACCAGAGGTGTTAACGGAGCGTCAGTGGAGGTCGGCGACGGCCGACCCGCATACGGACTGATGAGTTTCTGGAAAATAATGGCCTCTTCATCACCCATCACCTTCAAATTCAAACTCTTCAAATTTCCTAGCTGACCAAGCAACGCTTCAACGCTCGCAATATCGCAAGGAAGACCTGCGATCTTCAGGTTCTGGATGCGCAGCAGCATGCTTTCTGTGCGGTCCTTCAGGGGTTTCACCAATACCCTCACGAAGGGCGAATAATCCTCTTCATCAAAATTGAGCAGCAGACTCGTCAGGCCTGGGACGTCAAGGTGCTGAGCTAGTGCAATTGCGTACTTGGTTTCGTGGAATTCAAGGCCGAGTTCGCGCAACGACGGGATGATCAGTGGCTCCGGACCCCATGCCCCTTCCTGTACCTCGGGATCCGCGTCAAATGCAACGCCTTCCGGGAGAATGGGACCGGAAAGGGATAAAGTGAGCGACTTCAAGTCCGGTGAGCCTTTGATTATATCTACAAATGCTTTGTACGAGGGCCGGACGTCTTTTGCATGGTACGACAATTCCAAGTGATGCAAGCTGCGGAGTAATGGACCTTCCCAGTCAATATGTACGCCCCATAGCGCAACGTCTTTCAGCAAGGGTGCAATGCCATGGAATGGGAGAAAACTGGTTTTGTCATCACCACTGAAAAATTCGTAATCCTCGCAATCCTCGTAATGACAAATCTGCAATGACTCAAGCAGCGGGGCGCTTGGAAGTGTGTGAAGCCGCGACACTAGCAGATGAACGTATCCATAGGTGCTGGCACGAAAATCTAGCGATTGCCAGCGCGATACCTCTGGTTCGATGAGGTCCAAAATTTGCGTGCACTCTTTTTGGGAAAGGAACTGTACATCGTCTTCACTATTGTAGGTACAATCGTCGTCGTCGCAAACGTGCGCCTTCCGTCTGACTTCGTTGTCGTGGTAGAGAGGGTGGTCCGGATGGTCTTCTTCGTCAATATCCTCGGGGAAAGTACAGTCGATATACAGATTCAATGGGAGGCCATGCGAACGCGAGATGTACACCTTCGCCTTTTGAAGCTGTGGGCGGTTGGCGAAGTTGAGGGTGGTCCAGAGGATATGCGAGTCGAGTGCCACTTCGCGCCACCGACGACATACGTGCGAGGCAAGCACCTGAAATGGAATATTAATTTCGTCTTCATCTTCTGAATCACTGAGCGACTCTTTCCCCTCCAAATTGCTGACACCGACAAGGGCTTCATCAACAGAGCTGTCATCATCGTCGGAGTCGTCCGTGTCTTCGTCAGAGTCAACATCCTCCCATTCTTCATCAGATTCATCACCTTCCAACTCCTCCTCCTCCTGCTCTTTCACCCCCACAAGGAAGATGTGGCCGAGAATCTCATTGGGAAGGTCGTTGATCGGACACTTGCCGTCCTTGGGCGGTTGATATGGGTTGTTCGACAGCATCTGGTTTGTAACGGACCACATAGCTTCCTCTGGAGTCATCTTCGGGTTCGTACGGAGAACGGACGCAAGAGATGTGGATATTTCACTTTGCATACGGCGCTCATGCTTTGCATTATGGGCGACGACGCGTAACTTGGGAGGCATCCTAAGAAGGTTGTTTAGCTTTTCGTCGTTATCTCTTCCCAGAGAATTCGGAAATCTACCTTTGTCGTCACGATTGGGAGCAGGACGTGGTGGTGGTATGGAGTCAACCAGAAACAAATCAAAGGCAGTGCAACATTTTATTTCGTACAAATCTTATCTCCCATGTGATCGAAGTGATCGGTTGATTATCGATCGAAGCTATTCAAAGCCCAAGTGCTGAAATACTCTAAGTATAAAAACAGCTAGTATGTCGGTACATAACTTGTCTGTTTGACGTGAAGACCGTAACACAGCGAAAGCAGACTTGTTAGCCTGATTCGCCTCCATGATCCGCTTGCTTGTGCCTTTTCTTTTTCTTCTGCTGCCCGCATTCCTGAACGGGTGGCATTTCCAGTGGTTCTGATTTTCCGGATGTCGATTTTTTCTTTCGAGGTTCCGAGCGCCGAGCGCCTTCCTCCTTCATACCCGTGACTGCCTCATGCTCCAGTAAGCAATCGTCTCCAAACGTACCCTCACGTTGGCGCATGGCATCTAACCTCTTCTTTTCCTCTTTTCTTTGCTTGCGCTCGGATATAGCTTTCTTTTCCGCCGTTTTGTCGCCGCTTTCGTGGTGTTGCCTCTTTGACGATGATGGTAGTTGTTTGAAGGTTTCCAGTGTTGCCGAGCTGGCCTCGTCCTTTGCCTTTTTCCCCCGTCGACGCTTAATTCTGATGTCTCCCTGCTTCTGTTTCTCTTCCTTTTTGGACCTCTTTATTTCTTTTCTGGTAGCCTCATTTTTCTCATCTGTGGTTTCATCTGCGCCTCTAGACTTCCTCTTTTTCTGCGATGTAGTCACCTTTAGGTCAATTGTTACCCCTTTGTTCATCATTTCAACCTCGATATGTTCTGTTAGTGTGCTACATTGGACATTGGAGTGTTGTGCGGCGAATGACTGTGGGATTGAAGAAACTAATCGTTTGTCCTCCTCTGCCGTCGTCTCGGGACCGAGGACTGGACCACGAAAGAACATAGAATATAAACCGCGTTTTGCAGCATCTCGTTTGGCTTGCGCCATCAAAGAAAGTTGAGGGGTATGAGAACCAGATTCCACATCACGAGTTGCAGTACCAGAGTGCGCTGAAGCTCCGTTGATAGGACGTCGAGTGGAAAGTATCCCAGTGGAGGTTCGCTTAAGGGAAACATCATCTAAGGACTGTAGAACACGTTAAAAAGCCGCGAGCGTTTAGGTAGTGGTGACATACTGATGCGCCAATGTCTTCTTGTTCTTCATCGCTGACACACTTAATTTGAATCGACTTCGCAGCTGCAGTAAACAAGCTACAGGCAAGAATTCACACATCAGAGGACTCTGCTAGGCTGAATTATCATGGAAAAGATCACTGACTGGTCCCAGAAGGGAAAGGCCTCATCGCGGTCCTTTCCTAACCCTGCCAGTTTTCTTCTGAGGAATTGCCAGTGGTCTGGAAATGGCTCCATGCCGCAGTCCAGTTCCTTTACCTGTCCAGCCTTGGGCGACAAGGAAAGAATGACCGTCCAAAGGCATCAATCACCTTCTCTGCTGTAGCTTGCTACCCTGCTGTTGAGTAAAGCCCCCACCCAGCTTTGGGCGTTTCAAAGGCTTGAAGCTTGAAGCTTGATCGCTATTGAAAGTTAAAACGAATGATGGAAACCAGCGATTTTTTGCTGTTATGGTCACATGTTTCAATCGGCGACTCGGGCCGCTCGAGTAATATTCAGTACGACTCTTCCAGTGCGACTCTTCCAAGTTCCACAACAAAGCAACTCTGCTGCTTCCTCTATTTCACATCAATTGCCGACAGATTCTACCCAGCCCTAATATTAAACCTCCAGAGGTTCAGCACTTCGAGCATGATGAACATCTTGAAAAGCGAAATTGAAGAATTACTTTGGTCGAGATTGCTCCAACTATGATTCTGCTGAATCTTGGGCGACCATGGACGACATCGAAAGGAGAATTCTTCGCGTTTTGGGGGAATCGCGAATATTCAAGCAGGCCTCATGGGGTGAGATTCTTACAATTCTCCTCTTAGTTCAACTAACAAGTTCTTTTTAGGAACTTCAACAATGGTTGAACAATGTTTGTCGACGCCAAATTTTTTTGATGCTGGACCCGGATAACCCTTCTCATCGACGATCACCGCCAGTTATTGTCTAATGTTCATCATGAAAGTTGACCATGTCCTTATATCAGTGGCGAATCTGAAGTAAGATTCACTGCAACCAGATCAACATCGCATAAGGTCCTTTGTTTGTCATTAGTTTTCTCCTGACCCGGATGGGTCGCAAAAACTCTATACCATCACCTGTCCGAAGGCGGTCACGACAAACCCAGGAACTGGTTCTTAGTCCTCTCTGGGGAAATATGCCCCACGTCAAGGGTATCGTGCACTCTCCGCAAAAACCATCACTATGGCTGCAAGTTTCACTCGTCAGTCACCGATCACCACTCTTTAAAGCACTGAAATTGACTGTAGCTCCATTTTATAATGTTCCTTATGTTGCCAAAGATATGTTCGTTGCAAAGATTTTCCCGATTTCTACTGTTCTCGATGACGCTCTCTTGAGCCAACTTTGCTTTATCGCTAGAAATCCTCAACGACAGGATGGAGCGCAGGAAAATGGTCTCTAATGTGTGTCCGCACTCGGACATCTTTTATTTGTCGAGCTTCTACTCACCTGTGACAAATTTCAGCATTATAGATTTCTCGCAATACCCAATCACGACTACCATGATCGTTCCACTGATGTTCTAACTCTTATCAGAACGACATGACCTCAAAAATACAGAGTACGTCGTATGGTTGTGAAATACCAATGCGTCAAGACAGGACCCACCCCCTCCAGTTGACGGAATTTGCCTTGTCGAAACAACTCTCGTCTGCTGAAAGATTCCAACTCCCAATGGAACAAGTGCTGTTCAATCACCGTTGCATTACCGCTAATATATCTCCATCGGTGTGTCAAATCCAAGGACACTGCCTTCGAGTCGTTTCTGGATGTGATGGGCTCGTGAATTACCAAAACATCCCAGTTCTGACGCACCCTCCCACTGAACCACATCCACAAGAAACTATCGTCGGCCTTATCTGAATTCCATTTTGACCTCATCTTCGATTTTAGCTGCCCATGACATTTTTTTACTTCTATCCCCCTTACGAAAGTATCTAACGTCCGCTTCGTGACAACCTGCGACGTTTATCCTAAAAGGGGGGCAAAGTCAGGGCACCTTATTCCATGTGACCAATTCTGAACCTGTGCCCAACCCACTGGACTGTTCAGAACAGTACTCGGTTGTATTCAGCTTTTTATGCCATCAAAAATATTTCAGTCTATTCCCCGCGTCAAATCGCACACGGCATCGTGACAATCAAGCACGTTTACCCATATCCATTGCAAGGGCTCTTAGCTCCCTTTTTGTGTATTTCATTGCTTTGACAGGTCGTGTGTCCCAAGCACATCTTCTACCAGCACTGTGTCAGACAAATCCAGTTTCCATCGCTCACGGTTGTTGCTGTCACGGCTACAGAGGGTATAAAATCCTATCTCAACATGGTAGTCAGGAAATGATCTTTCCTGAACTTATCTCACTGCCATGGTCTCCCCAACTCTTTGCTACGATCCTTCTCGCAAGCATAATTCTTATCTTATGCTGGATTTACTTTCGACTTGAAACGCCTTCGCACCGATTGCCTTATCCTCCTGGCCCTCCTGCCAAAGGATTTCTGTCCGGTAACACAAGTGACATGCCCACCACAAATTCTTGGGAGACCTATGCTGAGTGGGGAAAGCAATACGGTAGATCTTCGTCTTTGCCTTTCCTTCAGATAGCTCAGGATTTGTTTCAGGGGAAATCGTACACCTTAGGTTATATAGCCAACATATAGTTATTTTAAACTCCTTCGAGGTCGCAAAGGATCTTCTAGAAAAGCGATCAAATGTATATTCTGATCGACCCCAGCTCGCTATGATCAAATTGTGAGTGTGGATACTCACGACATTAACTCTGTTGCTGACGATCACTGGAATGCGCTACTGCAGAATGAGCTGGGATTTTAATATGGGACTGAAGCCCTATGGCGATGAATGGCGACTTCACCGACGACTACTTCAGCAATCACTCCGACCCGTGGCTTCGCTGACATATATTCCTATTCAAACTCGGAAGGTCAACGACATGCTTTATGGAATTCTTACAGACCCGGAGGATCTCAGCGAGCATTACAAAACGTCAGTACGTATAGTAAGTAGATTCTCCTGCAACTAACAGCGTCTTCAGTTTTGCTGCAGCAACCATCATGTCCATCGTCTATGGGCATGACATCACGCCGAAGAACGACTATTTTGTTACACTTTCAGAAGCAGCGGTCAAAAAACTCTCTGAAGGCATTTTCCCTGGGGCTAAGGCAGTGAATGCCCTCCCTATCCTGCGATATCTTCCTGCCTGGTTTCCCGGTACAGGATTCAAGAGATATGGACGCGAAACCACTGAATTGACTCGTCAGATGCAAGATGTCCCATTTGACTTTGTGCAGAAAGCGATGGTTTGCTCTTTTTCTTTCCTTATACACGTTGGTTATGTCGCGCAAACTTATCGTGGTACAGGCTATCGGGAATGATTCGACGTCTATAGTAGCCAAGCTCGTTACTAGTCAGTCCGACGAGGCTAAACAAGCGATAAAAGAAGCTGCTGCAACTAGCTATGCTGGTTCGTTGCTTTAGCCGAGTAGATTATCGAACCAAATAGCTGACTGCTCCAATAGCTGGTGCTGACACTGTGAGTTGCATGCCTTGCAGGTCCATCTCTGGCAAGTTCTCAGTCATACCTAACTTAGACTGTATCTGCATTGGGCACTTTCTTCTATGCGATGGCCATGTTTCCCGAGGTCCAACAGAAAGCGCAACATGAAATTGACGCAATAACGGGCTCTGACCGACTTGTGAACTACGATGACCGACCTTCATTGCCTTACGTTGAAGCTCTCTTCAGAGAGGTATTACGGTGGAGGCCAGTGCTTCCACTTGGTGTAGCACACAGCACAACGGTGGAGGACATCTACAAAGGGTATTATATCCCTAAAGGTGGGCCACATAGATGATTTTAACAAGTGCAGGCTCCTCAATCTGTCTTAGGTGCTACAGTGGTAGCTAACATATGGGCTATTTCTCACGACCCTGAAAAGTTCAAAAAGCCAGAGTCATTCGACCCGGAGCGATACTTTGACGACAAGGGAAATCTAATCGCCGAGGAAATCTATGCCTTTGGATTTGGCAGACGGTCTGTCAGCTTGTTCTGTCACTTCTTGCATCGTTTACACGTGCTTCCACAGAGTTTGTGTCGGTCGACACTTGGCTGCATCAACAGTAAATTATTATCAGTCACGGTTTTGGCTCTACTTTACTGAGAATTATCAACCTCCGATCTTAGGTTTGGTTGGCTATAGCCGCCACCCTTTCCACCTTCAATATCCGAAAGAAAAAAGATGATCTTGGGAATGAGATCCCTCTCAACGGCAAGTACACTAACGCGCTGATCAGGTAGGCTCAAAGACTGTTTGCGTATCAATACTCAAGTATTTTGGATCTGTCTAGTCACCCTCTTCCTTTCGAATGTTCAGTCACCCCCAGGTCCGAGGAAGCGGCGCGACTTATCAGGAAGGCAGTTGGCTGAAAATCTGGACGCCAAGACAACGTAACTTGACGATACTGTATCATCATCCTATCAATCTATTCGACTCTGCTACATATTCTACATGTATTTGGACGTATCAAAATCCCATGTTCAATTGCTCTCTTCTTCTGTTATGATGGTTTACTTCAGTCGGTCTATTTACTCGGAATTCTTTTCATCCCTATGACTGTCCAACTCACAATTACTCTCTCGTAGGCGGCATTTGTATCATATGCCGGCGCAGCTTGACGGGCTTCTAAAGCACGACGGACGACGGTCATATGTCCAAGTTTTTTTAATGGAGGTATCACATTGAGGCTATTACCTCTTGTCAAGGTTAGCGATATACAGGGATTATTCGAGTAAGTGGAAAAGTTCATTTGATAAAACCGGGGTACAGCACTTGACCTACTTTTTCCGAATAGCACAATAGAACTGGGAGGAGAATCTGATCAATCAGAAAAGCTTTTTGGAACCGGGGAATGGTTTGCAGCTTTTTATTGGGCGTTGGCCTAGTAAGGTTCTCAAAGAATTTGCTTTGGACAGCATATTTGGCTTCGGCGACGGTATGCAACGTTCCCATTTAAAAATAAATGTTCGGTGACTATCCGCCTTGACAATTCCATCTGGTGGAGCACGATTCTAAGCCTTTGACCTTGATGAACACGCTACATTTTGCGTTTTGTTACGACAAATGTCCTCGCCAGCAGGTCAGATGAGTAGATCACCACCACTGGGTGGGACGCTTTGCGTCTTATCAGATGATTTCCGGAGGACAAAGGAAAGAGGCATTGGACCTATACTATTGCATTAATCAAGAAATAATTATTTCTGCTGGACATTCAATAAGTCTTTGGCGTCATTTCCGGCAACTAGATCAGAGAGCTCAGCATTCTGAATACATATTGCTGTAAAGAATAGTGCAACTGACCATTCAACAAAAGACTCTGCGAGTCGAGCATGACCTTGTTTTGTGAGCCGGATAGAAGCGCAGCAATGTCACGAGCAGCTTCCAGACGACGGAGTTCAAGGAATCCCTTATTTTTACGGAGGGCCTCGCCCACTAGCTCGGCACTCTTGGCTTCTCCTTGTGCACGAACAATGATAGACTGCAGGTTATATATCAGAAAATACAAAGCGATATGTATGACAACGCCGACCTGCTTCTCTTGGATAGCTTGGTCAACTAGATAGGCTGCGCGAAGGGCCGTTTGTTGGGCAACCTGCTTAGCTTCAACAGCGTGGGTAAACTCAGTAGAAAAAGCGACATGTGTAATGGATACATCCTCTAACACAAGGTTGAATCGAGAAGCACGGGAGGTTAGTTGTTCGCGGACGAGGCGAGACACCTATTCCGAGATAAGGGTGATTGCAGAATGGACTTGGTAGAAAAAACGCACATGTTCACGTTGGGTTATAAGTTGACTAGCATTGAACTGCGCTACGACACTTTTCAAAACCTCGTTGACAATTGAAGGCAATACCCTTTCATCGTAATCCTTGCCTAACTCGCGGTAAATAACGGGCAGCCCTCGAATTTCCGGTCTTGAAAGCACACGGCACGTAATATTGACCATCTGCAAGTCTGAAAATATTGAAATTAGATTGTTGTTGCGTCTACAACTTATGTAGAACCTTTTGTTCCAGTCAGACTGGCGATATTCCGAGGTTTTGCTCGGACGTCAAATATGATTGGGGTTTCAAACCAAGGAATCTTTAAGCTTTGGTTTGATACAGAAAATTATGTGACAAAGGAAAATTGACCCACCAGTAAGTGTGTCCCTTCATTGAAAACCTCATCCTTGACACCGTGTAACCTAGAGGTCGTGTATTTGAGCAACAGCATTCAGAGCAATTTAAGGCACTCCCTTACCTGGTGTACTTAATGGCTCGATGACCACCGTCAACTGTAAGCAACCAACGTTCAGCATCATCACAAGCAAGAACCAAATGCCTCATACCATTGAATAAACTCGCGTTCAAAGCAAAACCCCCAGCGACGAGTGCAATGAGAAGTCCGCTGCCGGCAAAGAATCCTTTGGCTCCTGGAGGACCTCCACTACTTCCACCCACAGTTCTCAGTTGTTTTGCGAATCGGCGGAATGCTTCCTGACCGTCGTTCATGTTGATCGGCGAAGGAAATACAGGTTCGGCAAAGGGAGTGTGGTACGCGCCAACGTGTGACACCGTCACTCGAAACGACCACTTTCGATGCCGAGTTGCCGCGGAAAAAGGCTTCAGACCCACCTTCTGTTCTGTTTGCAGCCTCTATTTGCAGAAAAATAGGAGACTATATTTTTGAAAGACCATTTCTCTCAAAAACAGTGTAACTAAGTACATAAGATCTGTTTGTTCAATGATGGAAGTGTAATCTATTTTTGCTGCAGAAACACCTGATTTAGAGAAAAAATAGTGAAAAACAGAAGACATGCTGGCTGAGCCAACGTGAGCAGTGTTTCGTACACGCCTATGATACTATGCTCGGCGGGGACAGCTTGAGCAGCATCGTATGTAAATTTATACTCTTTATCATGAAGGATATTTAAACATTTGTATTTAGCTTGGATGGATTTCCATTGCTTGCTGGTAAGCGCGTCATGTAATGCGCCAAATGCCGCGGACTGAACCTGGTTTTCAGGATCGTTGTCTATTCCCCACAGGTCTTTGAAAATTATTCGCTGCAATCCGGAGAAGGCCTCAGCATATCATTTGTGATAATATGGCTTCTCGGAGACTTAACCAACTTAACTGGAGCGTTACTAGCTGGGCTCTTGCCAACTGTTATCTTGCTAGCAGTTTATGTGAGATTCTTCCACTTCATATTTGCCCCCAAGCAGCTACTAATAAATGTACACTTGGCTCTTCGATAGTACACCACATGCGACAGTATTTTGTTGTTCCAGATCTATTATTACCGTTGGAAGAGGAATCGTCTGTCAAGTTACAATTCAAATGACTCGGATAGGCATGCAGAAACTTCTCCCCTGTTAGGAGACGGAGATTCTCGTGCTGAAGAAACTGTGACGGCGAAGGTAATTGCCATACGGTATTTAGCTGCACTCCTGTTCGTTGTTGCTGTTGGCGTCACTGCGTGGTGGATCACCAAAGACGATGAAACAGACTTCGTTGATCATCCGACCTTTGAGCGAAAATGGTGGCATATTCAGGTGCTTGGATGGTCAAGCGCCTCGCTGTTCGTACGTATGCATAGCCTACAATTTTTTCTGTTATCTGATTAATCTCCGTGTCTAGCTCGGTGCACGCGTTCCGCAAATATGTCAGAGCTGCCTCGCTGCGCCTCATTTTGCCTCGACTGACCTCCAATTTCCGATGCAGTGAAAAATTTCAAGACACGATGCGAGGGTTTGTCGCCGGCGTTATTTTTTTTTGCAATATTCGGTAACACCACATATGCTTTGTCGATCTGCGCAAAAAGTATGGACAAGAACTACTTGATTACAAATGGTGGATGGTTGGCAGGTGGGCAGCACCTGGGTGTATCTACGTGCCAATAGCTGATTTGCTTTTCAAGGGAGTATACTGACTGTTTTTCTGGATATTTTCGTGAGTAGAATTTGGCAGTCGTCATGCAATCGGCTCACTCCACACTTGTCTAGGTATTGTGCCAATTTTCCTATTATCGATACACAGATGAAGAACAGTCCCGAACAGAGTAGCGGTTGATTTAGAGATCGAGTGACATTCTCAGTATTATATGTTTTGGAACCGATGACACAGAAAAGTCGGACTAATAGACGGCCTTTGAGATAACCAAGTGTAGAAACGGAAGCCATGTATCTCTGACAATCAGCCAAATGGGAATGGAGGACATATATGTTCGGATTGGCCCGAGAAAACGGTCTGAGAGGAGATTGGAAGACCGAAGTAGACATTTGGTCATCCAAATAATGGTGAAGCGTTGTGCTCAGTTTGCCTCGTTCCTCTCCTCGTGCCCTCGATGTTCATTACAAAATCCCACGTTGCAGGTCACCCATCAGGTTTTCTTGAGCCCCTTGTCCAGCTGCGAGAAAGCCATAGGCATGCTTTTCGCCTCGTGCTTATGCGGAACACAGGGGAGCTCTTTGGGCAGGTACGTCTTTATCAGTACGCGATCGCTCAAATCGTTATAAACCAGCGCATGTCCTTATAGATGTCGCTTTTTGCCCTCGCTTGCCGTTACCATTTTTCTTGATCCCAGAGCTCACGGTGCGCGATGTCCTCCGTTAAACCATAATAGCCCGCTTATATACAGGAATGGACACCGTGAAACAGACTATCCGAGCGGTGGTCGTCTTGTCCGTGCATACTGGATCCGGTTAGCCTGGCACCATACCACAGTATCTTGTGTGCCCCAAAACCCTTCTTGTATATATAAGGTATAAAACGGAACTGGACCGGTAATTCGAACGGGGACCGTTACCGTTCTCTGCCCCCTCCGACCTCATCCCGACACTCATCCCCTCCATGTCGACGTCAAGCTACCCAGCTCGGATACCTGAAAGCGTATTTACAAACCCAAGACGAAGGAAACCCTCCCTCAAAAACTATCCTCCCCTGCCCCCCTTGAAAACTCGATGTAGCAATGTAGACGACGTCTATATTCCACGATCACCAGCCTTCATGTCGATTGCGTACCTCCGGGAAGCTCTTTCCACAATCGATACCAAAATGGCTGCCCTCATAAAGGAACGCGGCGAGCTAGAAACGAAATTAGAAACTGCTGTCCGGCTTCAGTCCCCCGTCCTCCGACTGCCTAGCGAGCTTCTTTCGAGCATATTTATTATTGGCGTTCTGGAAATGGGCGATGAGGATCCTATAATGGTGCCCACGTTAATGCTAGTGTGGTGAGTGGTAACTCTCTCCGTCAAGCCCGGTCTTACATGCGCAAGTAGTCGGTATTGGGCGGAAGTGGCGTTGAACACACCAGTGCTATGGGCCAAAATCTCAGTCAGCCCACACGATTCTCTGGAGAAGGCTCGACGGCGACTTATGAGATCAAAATCGTGTCCTTTGGACATCACGGTTAATTTTGGCCCACGAATAGAATATGTCCAAAGTGTCAGCGAACACATCGTACACGCCATGGATTTATTCCGACCAGCACTGTGGCGCATAAAGTCCTTCAGCCTCACGGTGCCCAATCGACCTCATGCCTATACAGCCCTCCTCCGATGTCAAGAAGATGCACCCTTGCTTGAGAACCTGAGCATTCAGGTGTACCACTCCATGCAAGACGATCATTACTCGACGCCAAATGTTCCCTTATTCAACGGGTGCACACCCAAGCTCCGTTCATGCTCTCTTACGTCTTTCAATTTCGGCTGGGACTTGAAATTGATGAAGGGTCTGCGTGTGCTGAAACTAGGAGGCTACTTCAACTCATCTACACCCTCTGCCGCCACCCTAGTAGATATATTACGACAATGTCCGGAACTTGAAGAACTCGCCCTGCGGAATATGTCGGATGTCGATTCACATCCACTGTGCTCGCCTGCAAGGATCGAGGACATCGATTACCCTGTCTCGAATAAAATCCATCTTCCTCGATTGAAAAAGGTATCGTTCTACTATTCGGGAATCGCCCACACACGAGAGATTATGAACCATATCTCTTTTCCAAACTTGGAGTCCCTCGAGTTGGCCTATCTGGAAAACGTCACCCACCTACTGCAGCTTCTATACGCCCAAGCATTGACCAGACTTCCTTTGAAATACTTGCGTATTGAAACCTGCTTATTTAGTGAGATGAAATTTGTAGGCCTGCTTCGCAAACTACCGTCGCTAGTCACCCTGGAACTTGTGGATATCGAGGACATTTCTCATCATTCGCTAAAGGTGGGCAATGGTTCATATTTTTTTCAAGTGCGTCCTGACCTTCCTATTATTTTCGAGGCGCTAACGTTATGTCAACCATGGGCATGCCCACGCCTCGAATATGTGACGTTCGATGGATGTTCATCCTTCGACTGGGATTCGCTTCGCGCTTTTGTTGAATCCCGGCTTCCAGCCGACCCCCACGCGTATAAACGCTATCATACTAGCTCCGCGTCCATCATGTCGTCAGCTTCCGCAGCAGCAGCGGACTACGCGCGCATGAAGAGCCGACAGGACCGTTCCGGTCATGCCGCACTGCTCGCCGGCCCTCAACGCATCCAGATGATAGATGTAACAAGGTGCAACCAAATAAGCAAGGAGATGGTCCAGTGGTTGCGCATGTACGTCGCTTCTGTCAAGTGCGAGTCAATAAAAGGTGTGTGGGGCGAACCCACGAAGTCGTGATTAATACCGTACACCTCGCTTTCAAATTGTTCTCCTTTTTGCTTTCTTCCTTGCCATGCATCGTCATGGATGATCTAGACCTTTTTGCTTGTTACAATAAATTGACACGCATTTTTGTTTATTTTCCATTGGATATTTTTTTGCTTCTTCAAACATTTTGCTTTCGGTCATGTCCCCAAATCCTGTCGCAATTACTTATTAATTAAGTGTAACCGTACTTCCACGATGTTTAAAGCATCGCATTGTATTCATCTCTTTATGGAATTACAAATATGGGGAGTGAGTTAACACGAACCATTTAGGTAGGCCAACAAGGCCTTCCTGTTCTCCTCTTCCCTTTTGTGTTGTTTCTCAAACCCTCTGCGACCACGGCCAAAGTGTTTCCTGCGTAACCGACTATCCTCCGCCGCCTTGACGTGTGCGGCCAATGCCGCTGCGTTATGGGTAACACGTTTCAGCGAGGCCTTGTACGGACCCGCGGTTTTGGCCTTTAAACCGATGCCTAATCTATCAGATTTGAGAACGGTGGCAATAGGAGTGAGAAGAGCTTTCCGCCCATAGGCGCAGGAAGATGTATCAGCGTGCGGTATATTCGGCGGTGGTGAGCTGTTTTCTCTACCAGCGGGATCTTCATCGTCCTCGTGTTTGACCGCGTCATCTTCGTCATATTGTATTAATGAGAACACATCGTCACCGTCTGACTCCGATTCTGATAGGGTGAGGTCTATCACATCAACACTCCGGAGCTCACTCACGTCGAAATTTTCCATTTTTACTTCCACCGTCTGTCGCCGGGAAGCGACCTTATGGTGCTCGGTAATGATTGGGCGAGATTTGCCTTTTGCATGTCTCTTTGACACAGAGATCAACTCCTCATCTGCATCTGGAAGCAGGTGTTTGATGGGTTTTTTACGGATAACATCAGGGCCAAGGGCTTCGCCTTCGTTCCAGCCCGACCGCTGGAGCATCCCGAAGCCTTTATTGGATGGTCCTATTTCGAGAAAAACTGGAGGGATAAATTTGGACTGTGATGGTAGTGGAGGAGGATCTCGGGCGATAATATCTGCGAGGCTTGGAGCGGGGTTGGGTGAGGACGATGACGGTTCAGGCTGCATTGCTTTCATGATGAACCAGTCGTTCTTGTTCTTTAATTCCAACATTTTAGGAGAATGAGTAACATGAAGTTCAGACTGCAAAGAAGAAGCAAGAGTAGTAGAATTGTTGCAGTGGGTTGGAGTAGAGGACGAAACATGGATCTTGGATGCTGTGAGGGATCTATACCACGCAGACAAGCTATTTCCCATAGAGTTGGGACGAGAGTCTCGACAGTCTGAAGCTAGTTGATTGGAACCCCATTCATCGTAGGCAATGGTCGCCGCCACGAATTGTGGTGGAGGTTTTCGTGAAGGGTGAAAAGGTAAGCGTGATGCTTCCCTTCGCCATTCCGCCTCCGGGTCAACTGGCAATGTGGGGACTTTATCTTTGATAACTTGACCCGTCTCTCTTTCTAGTACCTCGCGTTCCTCTGGGTTGTAATATGAGCGGATATAGTGGGTAACAGTGGCCATCTGTTGGATGAAAGAAAGAAAGTAACAATCCGGGACTTGTCCTAAACATAACGTAAGCAATTACATGACACATGAGTCGATTTCCAACTTGGTGCACAAACCCGCACCAACCAACCAACATCAGAGTCTTTTACGCTTTCAGGTTGCCTGCCATGGTCAAAGGTAATCAGCTGAGCCCGATTTTTATCTGTCCCGACAAGAAATAATTATCAACTGTCATTCTCAACCTGACTTCTCGGACACTTGCCTTTTTGTATGATACACCTCTTAGCTCTTTGCTGGTGGTATCCTCGACTGACTGTGGTAACCTTCATATTTTGTGGACTGCAACAAGCATGGCTACACTTTATTCAACTGGGTATGTGGTAATTCTGAGTCGGTTTTGGTCATTGACACACTGCTTTTCTTTAGTACTTTCAATGCAAAACCCTAGGCATCTTTTTAGATATTCCTATGATCTGAGATGTAAAGCAGATAAACTCGATTTCACACACGTGTACACTCTTTACAACCTGGAATTGCGTTTAGTTCTAGGAACGCCCGAAAAGAGGAATGCGTCATTTGCATTGATGACCAGTACCGAGGGCCAACAATGGTCAATCTCCCGTCCTACCTTGTCCACCTGCCCTCTTGCCGGTTAGGCAAAATTACTCAGATACTTATACGGACCCGCATTTTCTGGTCAGGAAAACAAAAAAAAATAATGGAAGGTTGTAAAAACCTTGCTTTCCAGTAGGTTTTATTTTTTATAACGACTAGATTCTGGGCCATCCTTATAATTTCCCACTACTTAACTCGGTCCAAAGACTACTACATACTCTTGTTGATGATTTTGCGGCCCCATCAACTCTCGGTCTATGCAAGCGGCGTATCGAATGGCGCTCACTCATTGGTCTGTATGTGGACGAACTTACGAGAACTTCGTCAGGATTGACGTTTGCCCAGGAGACTAGACAAAATGACCAATCTAAGGCTCCAACCGTACAGTATAGTATACTGTATATATACGGTATAAACCGTATCCATATTGGTATACGTATAGGCCTGGCCAGGACTTCTATACTGTACGGTAAATATATGTATACGGTTACCCTATATGGTTTCTTCAAAATAGATGTTTCCCCTTGGATTTTGACTCTCAACTTCAGATTTTCACCTCAAAACACCTACCCTGGTGGTACACATTAACCCAAATGATTTTTTTGGACAACGTTTTGGTATTTTCAGCTGCCTCGAACAAATCTCGAAGTCCGGATCATTAGCAAAGCGGGCGAGGTAGCCATCCTCTGGCTCACCTTAGCCTCGCTAAAGGACAAAGTAAGGAGTATTGAACGCATTTTTCGATGTTCTTGGGTCTTGGGTGTACTTAGTTATGTTGTAAGATGTAGAATGGAGTTTTCGAAGGGAATAATTATGGGTCCCTAGAGATACCGTATATAAAAACCGTCTAACTGTATATATAGGGTATATACCATATCACTACTACGAAAGACGCTAGATGCCTATGATCTTCCCACGTTTTGCTGGGTGGAATGCGGGCGCGATGTCGCCGCCGAGTGAGATCCCTCTTCGCAGGAGTTAGATGGTAGCAATTTCATTTTCTCGGTTTCTGAGCTCCTCGCTATCGGGCTCGAAGTCGCCTTGCCAGTGCGTTTATCGTGTTTGTTGGGGGGGCCCCACCTGTTTGTGCACTTCGGCATCGTCACACTTTTCAATGGTCACCCGTACACATTTTGGGAAGTTGTTTCCCAATCGGTCATTCAGTGGGGCTTTCGCTATTTTATCTTATCAGCTCTTGCTATCTTATCACACAGCTTTTTTCATTCCTTTTTTTTCTCTGCAGGTCGGGGGCTCAACCACTAAGAAAAAGTGATTATCTAGATCGATTCAGTTGTAATTTAGGGATATTTTCATGCCAAAAAATTGAGCACAACGTATCAGATTCAGTATGAATTGTTGAAGGAAGAATAGCCCGCTTGCTGATGAGAAAAAGTTGTGATCATGTGATAAGCAGTTCATGTCTGAGGGCCCGCATTCGAAAACGGGCCTCACTGACAGACCACTCATCGCCTAACTTTCTGTACACTTCAGTGCCTTCCATATTTTTGGGCCATTTTTCCTCAGATATTTTGCACAATCTGGCGTCCGTACTTGGAATAACGGTAACATGCAGGGGACTTGATGTATTGAGTAACACAGATCTTTCTTGAAAATTCTATCAATGTTATCCAGGTACAGGTGCATGAGAATCGTAGTTTGAACCAAGAGAGGTGCAGCCTGTGCAGCAAAACCCGTTGAAATGATTTTTGCAAAGCGTGCCAAAGCCTGATGCCATTCCTGAATGTTGGACATTAAATTCAATAGCTCAGAAAAAAATAGTTTCGAAGTGATTTCAAGCAAATGAACATCCAAGCCACGCGAATACACCACTATCTAGGCTTAAATATATCTGGATCGGACACAGTAGTTTCAAAGCTGGAAACAGAGCATGCACAGCACAGGTAGTAGATTATTTGAAGTCTTTCATGCCTCACGGGTTGATAAGACTCATAAAAAAATGTTGAACGAGAAGAAGTCCAGCCAAAGCCTGCTGGTTTCTTGCTTTAGGATTTTCTTACTAGGAATTGAGCTGTAAAGGTGGCATTGTTTACAAATGCGCGCGGAGCGCGCCCAATGTTAGACATGGGATATAAGACCCACAAAAGTAGAATCAGATACAATGGTTTCAAAGTCTTTTCCATCAATTAAAATCCAGCAATGCGAACACTCTATCTTTCGGCAAGTACCCGTGCTCCGCACGGGTACTACTGTATCCGTATATATAGACCCTCGGCCCTATACGTATACTATATGGTTGGAGCCTTAGACCAATCACTGTGACAATGTTCAGTGCCACTTTTACTTACTTAATTGACCACAAGCCATCTTTACAGCCTGTTGAGCCAGTACAGAGGGACAAATGCCTGACGCAGAAAGGACGCAATCTATTTTATTCCGCACAACCGCCAATATTGCCCAAGTAACAACATCAAATCTATTGTGTATGAAGCTTAACTCGCAAGTTAGGCAAACTGAGAATCAGACACCTGCGAAACGAAATATTAAATGTCTCTAAAATATCAAGAAAGGCCACGCCGTGTGCTGAGGGGGTATTATTTGCAAGGCAGGTTCGGCCCACTTCAAGAGGAGACTCTAGTAAATGAAAAAGTTACAATGAACATTACACTGTGGATAGAAGCACAATGGCAGTGTACATACTTTACTTGTTATCATTCATCTAGAACGATTTGTAGAAAGCACCCCTGGCAGCGCTGAAAGCAGCACCAACCGAGGCAGGTGAAGTGGATTCAACCCAGTTTGAGCCGCCAACAACAACGGTGTGAGAGCCCACGTCGTGGCCGGAGAATCCAAAGTCGTCTGTAGAGAGTGAGCCGTCAACAGCGACAATATCACTAAAGTGGTCGGTGATGGAGGAATCGAATCCGACGTGGTGGCCAGAGGTGCGGCGAAGGTCGTGGCTGAACAATCCGAGGCTCGCGTGGAACTGTTCAAAGACGACGGTCTGGGTCTCGACCTCGCAAACTTGCTCGGTTATTATCCTGGAAAAATATGTCAATTTTCATAAAATTTGGTGTCCTTGTGCATATTTACCTTTTAGCCATTTCTTGAAGGACGAGCAGGCGTTGTTGGATGATCTCAACGGATTCACTGTGGCAGACAAGCTCTTGATCTTGCTCAACAACTGTCTGCGATGATATTTCACCAATGAAATTGTCGGAGCCATAAAAGTTGTCGAAGCCCGAGAAGGAAGAGATACCTCCCCAGTTGTCAAATGAGATATCACCACGAGCGGCTGAAAAAGAAACGTAGTAAGAGAGCCCCCGACTTGTACAATAGTGCACTGACTCAGTCTGTTAAGGGAATGCGGTCTGGAAGCGACCCCTGCGACCAGAGCGGAGGCAACGACGACGGTCTTGAGCAGCTTGGCGAACATCTTGATATTAAAGAGGGTTAGTGATTGAGAAAATGGATGCTATCGAATATAATAAACACGCTAATTAGCACGGGTTTGTTAACAAGAGCTAATTTCTAAAATGTACCTGATCCAAGAGCAAACGATTGTCGGTGTGAAGAGAATAAAATTTGCGACCTGGCGCGACTTGAAGAGAACGAAAAAAGGAAGGTAAAAGAAGAAAGGTTAATGAAAAACGAGCCCACTTTAGCAGCCATTTTATAGGCAAGTCATGATGTCTGTAGTACTCGTCATCCCAACTCTTGACCCAGCCGGCAGGCAGGCAAATGTCAATTTGCAGACCGCCCAAAACGGACACCGCGCGCTTGTCGATGTCAATTAGCTAATTTGATACCAGTCCGTCAGCATCAACGAATTTTCTATTTTTGTCGGGCTTTCATCCCGTTTACACAGTATGCATCAACTGCAAGGTAAGTGCACCTTTGAAATCGTTGTCAAGAAATACAGAGCTGGGCCTACCAGTTTCGTGAATCCACCAATTTCCTTCGTCGCGAATTCTTTTGACTGCCAAGGAGCTTCACGGGAAATAACACCTCAATGAGCCATAAGTCCAACTAACTGATAGACCTCCTGAAAGGCGCTGTTGCCATCGCATCCGAGTAATAGATCGCCAAATAATTAACCACTGCACGTCGATTTATTGATCGCCTTCAGCTGCAGGGTATGCTCATCTGGCGTTGGGCGTCGACGCACCTATTCATTGAGAAATGATGCAACCGTGTGCCAAGAGCCACATCCCGAGGCCAATTATGGCGGGCAGTGCTAGTCTGACATGCTGACATGTATAGATCGTCAGTGAGGAAAAACAGTTATCATACGCCCGACGTACTCTTCGAAATGGGCAGTGTAATCATCCGATGCAGACGCATCGCTCTGACCTTGACGTCGACAAAGATGTTTGCACTATCAGTACCGTTGCTTGCAACCAGGCACTAATTCGGTGCCAACATTGTCGAAGATAACATCTGAAGCCGGAGGTTCCATCCAGTCCATTGGGATGGAGGTGGGGGCATAAATAGATTGTATTCAATCAGGTTGGCACGAGATACACAAACATTAATATATAATCGGCCCTCAAACAGATGTCAACTTGAAAGGAAAGGAAGGTGTAAATAGGAAAAAAATGATGGATTGAGAAGGTGTATATGTACAAGGGAGGGAACATCAGAGAGGCAGTACTTTTAGAAGAGTTGAAGGGTTGGCGTGCAGAGGACATGTAGGAGGGGAATGGTTCGGCAATTCCCAACACAAGATAGAGAAAGATACAGGAAGATGCCAGAGAGGAAAAAACAGAGTTTCGAATGCTGAAATGCTGGGAAAGGAACGGGGAGATTTGCAGGTTGCAGAGAAAAGAGTAACCAAAGGAGAGGCAGAAATGATAGAGATGAACAGTCGTGCATATCATAGAGCGTAAAGACTGAGAGACAATGTTAGAATGGGAAGGATGCAGAAATTCATACAAATGATTGGTTGTACAAAGCACATACACAACAGCCGTGGGGTCCTCCCGAAAAGTGACGATGGGTGGCTGCAAGATATGACATAGCAATGAGAAGATGAAAGACGACTGTCCGATATTGGAAATTCTAATGATATAAACGACGAACATGAGCTGATGAATATTTGCTTTTGTCTGAACTTGAGAATGGGTGCAAGAACCCAGTTTCAAGATTGACTTTGTTGAATGGCTTTGAGCTCTTGCACGAGGCGCTATTTATGAGATAAGCCAGTGGTCGTTAAAACAGTGCCCGTTTATCCATACCTCTGCCTCTTTCAGTAGCATGTCAGAATCCATTGCACCTGCACTGGAAAGTTTGACGCCATATTCCAACAGTTGGCGCATATAGTAAGGATTTATGATTGTTTCGTTTTCTTGTAGAAAGTCCTTCACAGATGGTGCTGCAGCTAACAGACAATCAAGGTAAGCATTACCAGAAACGTCCACATGGAAAAACGTACGCTCTTGGTTGGCCAACCAACTATGGGTCAAGAGATCGGGTATATTCGCCCTCTCCTTCGGATTCCGGCACAAACAGCTCTTCATGCTCATAATTACATCCTTCCTCACTCTCTGCTTGAGGTGATCAAGCTTTTTCGGTGGGTCGACTTCGCCGTTACCAGAGGTTGAGCTCCGAGGCGAAGGGACGGTGGGTGTTGCGTATTCCGCAAAGTCGATGACATGCGCCAGGTCGGGTATGGCCTTCATCTTCTGGTACACTGACAGGTGCTGGAATGGAGGATGTCCATAGACCATCTGATATAGGATGCAACCTAATGACCAGACATCGGATGGTCGACCAACTTTGAGCCGTCGCATACCATCTGGGAGCTCGATGGCTTCCGGACTCATGTAATTAACTGTGCCAATCTTGAATAAAATAGCGAGAATAAGCAAATAGATACGATGCTATTGAAAGAGTTGCCCACCTGGTGGTCTCGTTGAATGTTTGTCGTGTCATTTGCGATAGCATTAGCAATGCCAAAGTCGATCAGCTTAAGCTGACCGCGGACCAACACAAAGTTCGCGGGTTTCAAATCAGAGTGTACAATTTTCTCTTCGTGAATCACATGCACCGCTTGTAGCATCTGTAAATAAAATGGTCAAGATACAGGCAACAGAAAAATGAAAAGTGTCCGAACCTGTTGCCAATAATAGGCTACCCAGACCATATTGACAGGCTCCTTCATCTGCTCCTGCAGCAACCGCGCCAAGTCGATCTCGCCGCACTCCATGACGAGTAACAAATGGCCCTTACTTCCCCCAGGACCCGGCTTGACCTCGCTATCAATAAGTCGAATAATCCGACTATTTCCTTCGAGGCGCTTCAAAAGGGCAATCTCGTTCATATAGCCGCTCATCGTCTCCGCGTCCGTCTTGTCCAAGGATACGCGTTTAATAGCGTACAGCTCGTTCGCATGGTTAAGCACCCGGAAAACGCGTGATGAACCACCTTTGCCGATCATGTCTAAACGAGCATAGGCTTTCTTGTTGACCTACAGACGCAAGACTTAGATAATGCAGGTCATCGCAAGAGAAGACGACTCACGACAATGTGACGGTTGAGTTGCGCAGGTGCTGGCTGTGCTTGTGCAGTGGCTGGTATCGCTGGTGCGGACTGCGAATACTGCTGCTGCGATGATGAATGCTGTAATGACATGTGAGGCTGATGCCCCCTCCTCTCTCGTTCCCTTTCCTTGTCTCGCTCGCGTTCTCTTTCCCTCTCACGTTCCCTGTCTCTCTCGCGTTCACGGTCTCGCTCTCCAGAACTCGCCACACCCCCATAATCGTAGTCCTCTTCCCTGTCACCCATTTCCGCGCCAGCCCACGTCTTCCCGAGGTGTTGAGAAGCACTGTTCGCCTCTCTCATCATACCACTTGTCGTAGGCGGTTCGGGAGCCGTCGGACTCCGCCGGTGCTTTGCTACTTCTTTACCAACTTTACTATTAGGGGGTGAAAGACGCCCCTTCGCAGCTGGGGGCGAAACGCGTCCCTTGGACGTGGGAGGAGATACACGGCCTTTAGATGCACCTGGAGGTGAATATCGTACTTGCAAACGAGTGGCTAGGGGAGGCGAGACCCTGTGGGATTCTATCACTGTCGGTGAACCGGATAAAGTTGCTGAAGTTGGCGGTACTAGACCGCGTAACGTGTCTGAATCTCGTCGTCGGTGGGAATATGCTGGCCTGGACGATTGCACTTGTTGGTGAGTTGGTGATGGAGATTGTCGCGACTGTTGAAAGTGATCCGGTTCGCGACCTGATAAATGAACAGAAAAGATGAATAATTATACAATGGGAGGCCGGAATTACGACTTACGGTCACCTTCGTCTTGGGATAGATATTCTGACGACGAGGTATTGAGAATAATCTCTGGTTGGATTGAAGAAAAACGTACTCTTGTATTCAGCCCTCATTTCCATATCCTGCCTTTCTCGTTGTTGAGTCGTAATCCTACGAGCACCAGCAGTATTTGTATCGATATTTAAACCTAGAAAATCATTAGGTTTAGAAGAAAAAAATTAAGGGGAAAGTTATACCAAGGCTAGTTCCAGGTCGCGAGCTTGGGTTCTGGTACTGTTGCTGTAGTTGTAGCTGATACTCGTCATTATCTACAACAATGATGAGTATTGGACAACACGGATGTGAAATGACTGACTCAAAGCATCGCTTAGGCTGGCCGATCTTCTTGGACGCGTACTACCAGACTGAGCCATAGCAGTAGAGCCAGATGTCGCAGCATTGATGTTGATGCTCAACGCTGTCTGCGTTCTAGTGCGTGTGGCGGCCATGTGCGAGCCCGAGGGAATAGAGGACGGCAAAGGAACCATAGCAGGCTCAACGACGGCGGCATGTTCATCTTCTGGGTCGGTGTCGTCACCACCAATTGGAGCAGTTATTGGCGAGTACCGGCCACCATGCTCGTTCTCACTGCTCTCGACTTCAGAAATACGGTCAAAGTTGGCCGAAGCTGCTGAGCTGATATATTTCGGAGCAGAGGTCGACTTCATGATGCGTCCTGCGCGGTTTGGACCAGGCAAAATCTGGCGGGAGTGGGACGACCGTTGAGGAACAGGAACGTCAGCAAGTGGTCTGCTGCTCGCACTGCTGCTCCCTGAAATATAACCTGACCGCGAGGCAGGTTGCCGTGTCGAAGCAGCAGCAGAAACTGAACGCGTCACAAGGGGAGGGGAGCTTCTCTGCTTTGTCGCAATTGCAGCAGTTTGAATGACATAAGGGTTTTCATCGGTTTCGCTGATGTTTTCCTTTTCCTCTTGCAGAGTGTAAGGGTGGGAACTAGAGTCGAGTGTCTGCCGTGTTCGAGACAAGCCGCCAGAGTCTTGCCGCTCACGATTCTCTTCCATGGTAATTCGCCGTGCAGCCACACGCGGCTTTGACATGGACGAAGCTGTGGGTGCAAGATATGATGGGGTCATTGAGATTGCAGGGCCAGACGCGACCCGTTGAAATGATCTAACTGGTTTATCATTCTGTGCCTGTGCCGACGCGGAGGTGAGTGCAGACGCGCTCTCTGAGCGAGAGAGCGAGATCCTTGAGACAGGTGACGCGAGTAGGTCCGGAGAGGGTGGCTTGAGCGCCCCAGGAGGGTCTGGTTGAAGTGGAGCTTCCTGCGGCGTGGGGGGTGACGAGTGGTTGGATTTTGAGGATGAGCCTTTGGAAAGGCGCACAAAGTTGCCATCCTGGTCAAAGATGTAGTCGAAGGAAAGGTCGTCGATAATCGAGGAGTCGTCCGAGTTGGGGGTTGTTGACTTTGAGGATGAGTGGGACGAGAGACGGTTTTCGCCAGGGGTGCGTGGTGGGGAAGTGGAGGGACTTGCGGACATGGTGGTTGAGAACGAAGAGAGACAGCGACGAAAGCAAAGAGGAAAGCGTGCAGACAAAGCAAATGAAAAAAGAAATATCAACGAATATCAACTCGTGCATGAAACCAACACCACGATGCACTCAGACCCCGATCACCAGTCCAAATATGGCCGCCGCTCAAGTTCGCCTCCCTCAGCTGCAATCGGGGTCCTGCCTCATGTCCCTCAACACGATCACGGGACACAGACACGCTCATCCTCGCGTCAATGAATTTCCACGACTTTCAACCTTATGCCCAAACGTTATCTAAATACCTTGGTCTACCATTCTATCGTATTCCAGATCTGATACAGACTCGCTAAATTCCGCTTCAGCTCGTAAACTAAGATACAATCGATACAAACCAGAGATTAAGTATCGTCTATAGCTTAGCCTTCTCGCTTAACACGACCTTATTCAGCCCGCCAACAATCTCTTCAACTTCCCTTTCGAACCTCTTTATTAGCTCGTCACATGTGGGTATGTCGTCAATCAGCCCCATCGCTATCCCCGCAGACCAAATACCCAGATCAGGATCGCCTTTTTCGTACACCAGTCGACCACGAGCACCAGAGACAAGGTCCCTGACATCCTCAAATTTCGCATTGCCCCGTTTTTCAATGGAGACCACTTCCATAGACACCTTGTTTTTGAAAACACGCGCAGTGTTGTGCAGGGTCCGGAAAATGTGGACTGTGTCACGCTCAGTGGATGCAACGATCTTCTCCTTAATATTTTGGTGAATAGGTCTAGTTGGCAAGGTCAGGGAAAGAGTTGAAATGATGAGTTCAAGAATTACTCACGATTCAACGGTGCACATGAACCGCGTGCCCATGTTCACTCCCTAACGATAGATGTTCAACTCTGATCTGAGACTTCAAAAGCCTGCATAGAACTTACTGCAGCACCTAAAGCCAGAGAAGCGACAATGCCCCTAGAGTCAGCAATACCACCAGACGCAATAAAAGGAACTTTGAGCTCCTTGGCAGCACGCGCCAGCTGCGAATAAGTTACGTCAGGGCTCGACTTTCAGTTTCCAAAGAAAATTCAAACTTACCAGTACCAGACCGCCAATATCATCCTCCCCGGGATGTCCAGCACCTTTACAGAACATGAGCATGAACAACCGAAACTAAGGCAATGGGAAGTGACCCACATTCGAAACCGTCAATGCTCAAGAAATCGACGCCAAGTTTTTCTGCACTCTAGTTAGGGAATCAGTAACAATACCATTTTGTAGGCAGCTCATATATATACTTTCGCATGCCTGATTGTTGTACATTTGTGCAAAACAAGGCATCCTTGACTCTTGAAGTACTTGATCAGGGGTCCAGCTGTACAAAAAATACAACTTCAATTCTATTTAATGCGTTGGCAGAGAATAAAAACACACGATTATTCCCCGCCGTCTCAAAGATCTTGACGCCTTCCTCGACAGCTGCCCTAGCATAGCCTTCATAGTCAGGGGGATTAATGCTCGGCAAGAGGGTGATATTGACACCAAAAGGCTTTGACGTAAGTTTTCGTGTTTCCTGAATGGCAGTTCGCAAAGCGGCGGGAGACGGTTGGGTGAGTGCAGTCAAGATGCCTTAGGTGCAAGTCAAAAGAGTGAGTGAGAGATGTGCGTATTCTTGTGCGCAGGAGACACATACCAAGTCCTCCCGCTTCAGAGACGGCAGCTGCGAGCGCCGGAACACCAACCCTATACGTCCGAGGCAATTCAGTGAGGTGAACACGGCGGAGCCTGAAGACCCATTACCATTGCATCCCTCCCTGGATAACAGGACTGCAAGCGGCCACAACGATGTTAGATCACAAGGAACACCTGCAAGCCCAATCCAAAAATTACCTACACTCGGATCCCAAGCATCTTTGTTATGGGCGTAACAATCGGCATTTTGTGCAGTGCAGTGGCAGAAAATGACCTGGAGGGTATGGAAATGGGGTATGGAAATGAGAGTTTGGAAGAGACGGGCGAGGTGGCCTTCAGTAATCCGGGACAACGAATATCAGAAAATTGGGACCGGCTAAATTGAGCAACAGACCCGGAGATAGTTTCAGTGCTTTTTACAAAGTGCCGCCGTTGGAGGTATGTGGTATTGAGCGTCGATCTGATTCCCGCTGAGAGTTGAGAAACTGTTGTGGCGGAACGAAAAAGAGTCTTGTTTAATCCCGGACGATGCAGAGGGTTATATCCAAACAGATAGGTAGTGGACGCAGGAAGCATACGCCTGCCCAGCGTGTCCGTAGCACATATCCGGCGCGGTCGAAAAGCGGAAAACAATTGGAGCATGATTTCGACATAGCGGGCACGTGACGCATTCGGGCAACCAAGGTCGGTGCAGCTCATGATCAGTGCTCATGAATTCGGCAGTTTCTTAGTTGACTATGTACCATAAGCCATACTCTTCGAACTTTTCAATGATTAAATAGACCCTTCCACAATATAGCCACTGACTATTCTCTGTCTCTAGATCTGCTTATCCTTCAGCAAGCCGCGAATTTCCAAAGTCCATATCTGAAAGTCTTCAACTTGCAGATTCCTCTCTCAAGAACTGGCAGCTGGGGTAGGCTCTTCGGCTGTTGCAGTTTCAGTCGGCGCTGGAGCTGGAGCTGGAGCCTCTGCCGCTGCTGCCTCTTCCTCCTTCTCAAGCTTATCGAGCCACTTCTCAACAAATTTCGAATGCGCTCCGTAATTTATAGTCGCATCCAAAGCATCTCTACGCCCCGAAAAGAGGTCAACTGCCAAGCCGATCTGAATGATCTCATCCCACAAGCACTCACCTCACGACGCCTTTCTTGTCAATGACAAAGGTAACACGCGCAACTGGGCTCAGGCCCATAATACCTTTTCCTATCCCGTATGCCTTGAACGTCGCCTTGTCAATGTCGCTCAGAACGGGATACTGCAATATCGAGGTTTTTAAAAAATAACAAAATCACATAGAAGCACAAATACCGTCAGCTTCTGCTTCTCGACGAAGTCCTTCTGTTTCTCAACGGGATCTGGGCTGATACCTATGATCTGTACTTTGCCTGGTTTGAACGTATCCTTCTCTAAGTATAACCACCGATGCTCATCAGTTTGGCTCTCATGCAAGTCACGACTATATCACCTGCGATGGCGTCACGGAATTGACAAGCCTCCTTCGTGCAACCATACGTGCCTGTTGAAATATCCATTAGAATGTCTTCTCAAAATCCATGAAAACTGGGGACTGACCCGATTGTGGATAGAAAAACAAAGCGGTAGGAATGCCTATCACTCCTGGAGTGAATGTGAATGACTCTCCATCATAGTTTTTCAAAGTAATGGAAGGAGCCGTCTTTCCAATGAGAGTTTGATAAGACATAGAACAGTCCCTCGAGCTGGTTAGGATTGAAGACTGCGAATGTGGTCTGATGTTGGGTCTGAGACAACTTGCTAAAACATCTGAGGTGTTTATTTATGGCTAAGCTCACCATGTTTTTCCCAAAGGCTTATGGCCCTGGGAGGCTGAAATGTGATTCGAGGCCTGTGGAGAAAGAACCAAGTCGAACTCAACAAATCTCTAGAAGGACGGAAATACGATGGCTTGAAATCAAAGATATATATATCTTACTTATTATAAGTAAGCATCGCCAAAATCAAAGTAGGATAGCCTAGCATATGCGTTACTTTTTGCAATTTGTATGTACTTTCGGTGGAATAGCTCACAGAGAAAGGAATGTAAGTGATGTTCGAGAGCAGTTCAACTCATAAGAAATGTAGGAAGGAAAGATGAACGGACTGCTAGTCTGGTGTCTGACAGTCTGACTTCAAGTTGTGGATATGCTGTGCAACTCCAGGAGGGAAGCGTTGAAAAGACATTTTTTAGCTAACGCATGCTGCATACAAGGAAAAGATAAAAAGATGCAAGATCATACGTGAAGGTCATAGGCGTCACGAGGCTGGCCGCTTACTCCTCCTCCTCCTCTTCTTCCTCCTCCTCCTCCTCCTCTTCGTCCTCCTCCTTGGCCTTCAGCTCCTCAACTACAGCAGTAGCAATTCGGTCCAAGTCCCGCTGGCCGTCCTGAGAAATTCTCCGTCCACCGTTGCCTGTTTGTTCTAGCACACCGATCTTCTCCAGCGATTGACAGACTTTGCGTTGAACTGAGGCTGATGAACTGGCGTGGTGCGAGGGTCGGTTGCCACGTCTGTTGCGTCCACCGTGAAGTTTTGTCAGGGCACCGATGCCGACATCTTTGCGGAGGTATATGTGGCGGGCGACAGCAGCTACCAAGATAATTGGCCAATACTCAAATGAGCATAGATTATAGATACGAACCTGCGCGGACGTAGTACCAATCGGGATCATATGGTGCGAGTTCTTTGAAAGAGCCGGTTTTGACGAGGTCAACCCAACCTGGGACCTCCAGTTTGCCTGAACGCTTCAGATGTGAAGCATAGGCGGCGATAAATTCATCTGCACTAAAAGTCAAGTGAGTATTCAAATCGATCGTGCAGCATAATAAGCGGGATTCAACCTGACGTCTCGTACTCCCGGCATGTTTTAGTAGTTTTCTTGAGGAAAGGAACGCGGGGGGCGGGCGTGCACGACGGTGACGGGCTTTGTGTGTATGGTGCTCAACTAGGAAGGTGATGGGGGCTTCGGCAAGTCCCGCAGAACTGTACAGCAGAAGGAAGGGGTATTAGTCAGCAAATATTGTTGGCGATTTCTTGGTGCCAAAAAGCGATGTCGAGGAGGACACAACCGCCATGGAATACAATTCCCAGTTCGCTTTCTATTCGTCTTCAAGCCAAGATGGTCACTGAATCGTCGGATGTATGTCGGTAATGTTATTCTTATTCAATTGTATGCTCTCAACTGCGGCACTCAGCGATGCAGGCGTGCTGGCACCTGCTATATAAATTGCGTGTTATACACGCAGTATCTACTTGCACTTTTGTCTTCCTGCTGAGCGAGTTTTCTGCTCCTTCTTTCTTCTCTGTTTATCATTGTGCACAGCATAGTTCCCACGGCTCCCATACCTGCTCCAGCGCTTCACCCTTTTCCCGACAACATGTCGATGTTTCTCCATAACCACCAACATCCGTCGTCAATCATGCTAGAGACGCCCAAAGCATTGTCCTTTGGCTCCCTTCAAAGTTTCAGAGTCGAACTCTACATCCAGGACGACCTCCGTTTCTCAGCTTCAACGATCAGCGTCCTTCCGGCTGAGCTCCTGATAGAAATATTCGCATATTGCGTCGTGAATGAGCCTCTTTCTACCATTAACCTCCGCAGGGTATCGTGGTGGTGGCGAGAACTCGTTGACACCTCGCCTCGTCTTTGGCAGATGATCGCCTTGGATGAAGGAGATGGAACGGCCTTCTCCGAAATGCAGGCCGCAATCTGGATCCAGAAGTCCAAACCACTCAAATACGATATAGAACTCAACGTCGAAGACCCAGATTACATCCTTCCTCTCCTATCTCCACTGTTGCCTTCCGTCGACCGTTGGCGGTCGTTTCGGCTTAGTGGCAAGCGAGATGAAGAGATTATGACAGAGGGATTAGAAATTACACCCGACTCGCTCACCCATCTCCATCTTTGCCTCCATGATTACGAGCAGGACGACTTTGACGACGATGAACCCAGGATCACCTTCTCCCCCATCAGCCCAGGGCAAAACGTCAGCTTTGCGCTAAACCTATGGGTTTCCAGGGTCCCATGTCTGACCCTTCTCCCTCCGCTACACTTCGTCCATGTGACGATCGCGGAAGGCGGTTCAATAGGACTGCATACACAGCCAAAGTATATCCTTGAATTTCTGACCGCCTGTCCAGAACTAGAATCTTTCTTTTTGTCTGGCTGGCCTCACGACGGCCCCATCCTTGAACCTCTTCCTATTGTCAATCTCCCAAATCTCGTAACCCTGCACCTCAAGAGCACATGTTTTGCCCGAGCCTTCCTCTCATCCTTCCACACACCCAGACTCCAAAATCTTTATCTCTCCCATCTCAACGTCGACTTCCAGCTGTATGGCGAATACCACGAAAATGGCGACAGCGAGGATGAAGCACACGATTACTCCCAGTCCCCATGGAGCGACCAAGCAACTGGCATGGGCCTACGGAAACTCATCAATCGGTGTAATCCTCCCATCCGCATCCTCGAAATGGACTTCTGCGACATGCGTACCAAAGACTTCCGGTACGTCTTCGACAGGCTGCCCCTGCTCGAGGACTTCCACATCGTCGCGTCAGATATGTCGGACAAGGTGATCCGCCTGCTACGCCCGATAGAAGCACGGGAGTGGGAAGGCGGAGACGGAGATACACTCGTTAGATTACGGCTGCCCCGACTCCGGAGGCTGCGATTGACGAATTGTCAACGGCTGAATGGGAAGGCAATCGTTGAGTCCGTTCTGGCGCGTGTGAAGTGGACGGATAAGCAATATCCTGCCTACACTCTGGCGGAGGTGACCATTGCTGGGTGTGAGCGGTTTTCGCAGTGGGATCGTCATGTCCTATCGACGGAAATTGGAAGTAGGCTTCGGCCATAGGAGCCGTTGAGGCCTTTCTTCGTGATTATGCTTCGACCCTCACATATCTTTGTCTTTATGGATTTAGCATGCAATGTACCATACTCATTAACATCCGCCTGTTGTACTCATCATCTGTCGCATTTTATCATCATCTTTTCTATAGAATGTATTTTTTTTTCTACTTTGTAGTTAGGATTGAACCATTCCACCAAATACGTGGATATTGGGACCATAATGGGGCAGGTTACACTCGTTCGAAACCCCGACAGTGGTTCATCCGAAAACTTGTGTTGTGAATTACTATTATAATCCATGTTCACCACCAGAAGACTGCGTCTCCGAGGGTCCAAACCAAGTGACGCAGATAACCTTCTTGCGCTCTATAACGAGGAATCCGTCGCACCTTGGATCACAGAGGGCTACATCGTCCCGAAACATGCTACTCACATCGAGACCATCAACGCGTTTATCGCTTCGTGCATTCTATCCTGTGTTGTGGAAGAGATCGACACCGGAGCGTTTGTTGGATTGAGCGGTTTCGTCGGACAGGGAGAGGGACAGGCAAAGAACAGGAATGCGGTCATCTGCATCGCGCTGATGCCGCAACACTGGAGCAAGGGGTATGGATATGAGGTTATGAGCTTCCTCATCGACTATGCGTTCCACGACATGAATATGCACCGGGTGTCGCTCACGGTCTTTGAAGGCAACGAACGCGCGATGGCGCTGTACCGCCGCTTGTGAGTAGACTTTCCTGCTAATGGACTGATTCATTGATAAATTTACTTAGAGGGTTTGTCGAAGAGGGAAGGCACAGAAAGATCGTCTGGTTGAAGGGTTCGTGGCGAGATACATATTACATGGGTATTCTGGAAGATGAATGGGCGGAAGGGCAGAAACTGAAACTGACCATGCTGGACGGAAAGGAACGTTGAAAGTCAGCGCTCGTCAAGAATTTTGAGTCATCTCTTCTCACTTGACTCCCATCATCGTCCTCGAATAAACCACGCATTACCCAAAGCAACTGGAGTTCTCTCCTCGTCTCAAAGTAAAACATGTATATCGTCAAGTAATCGTATATGCATGTAAATTTCGCAGATATGGCGTCTACTCTACCGTCAAATATTCAAGTGTCATATGCACCTCCAGATCTTCCCAATCTTCTTTCTCTCGCAGGATACTTGTACCTGCTTTCTTCCAGTTCATCCCTCGCTGATTCAGTCATCCATGCACCGCTACTCGGCCCTCTTCTGAGCGGCATTCTCCTTGGTCCAAACCTCGCAGGTCTCCTCACACCGGCAGTCCAACAAGTCTTCATCGTAATCGGCTACATTGGCCTTATCCTCATCGTCTTCGAAGCAGGCCTAACAACCGACCTCCCCCTTCTTTTCGGCAATGCAGGTCTGAGCTGCACCGCGGCACTATCAGGGATCTTGCTGCCCATCGCGCTAAGCATGGCCCTGTTCAGAGGCGCTTGGGGTTATACGAGCCTACAGGCTTTTGCAGCTGGCGCGGCCCTGTCCTCTACCTCACTGGGAACAACGTTGGTTCTACTGACTTCAAACCTGCGCAAGACAAGGGTGGGCAGCGTCCTGATGTGCGCTGCATTGTTGGACGACGTGGTCGGTCTGGTGATTGCAGGAATTGTCCCGGGGCTCACTAGAGCCGAGTCTGGGGTCGACTGGGTTACGATTGTAAGACCAGTGCTGGTTTCGATTGCGTTTGGTTTAGGTACACCCTGTTCAGCATGGTTCATCAGGAAACTGTTACAATTTGATTGGATCCGTAAACGGAAGGCCTCGCAAACGGTCACGAACAAGGACGGCCTACGAAGAAGTATATGGTCAAATATCTTATATGATTCCCGAACTCAGCTGTTTATCATCTTATTGACTCTCTCTGCCTTCGTAGCAGGCACAAAGTACGCCGGCACCAGCGAGCTCTTCGGCGCATACCTGGCCGGTGCTCTCCTAACTTACGTTACAAGTGGACCTGATAACAGCCATCCTTCTGCTTCCGGATCTTCTTCCGCAATTTCTACTCCCACCAGCTCTTCATCACTTACACCTGAGTGCATTCTGTCTGAATCTCTTGATTCACCCATGAACACATTCGCTACCTACATCCAACCTACCCTTACCTCGCTCCTTGGCCCAATCTTTTTCGCCTCCATCGGATCGGCTCTGCCAGTTGGAGCATTATTCACTACCTATCCCAACTTTACGTTCAATGGAACAGATTTCGATAGAGGACCAGCATCCCACAGGGTTGTCTGGCGCGGCATCGTATACGGGATTTTGATGATACTCGCCAAGATGGCAGTGGGATTGTGGATATTGGTATGGCCCGATCCTGCGCGAAGACGTGGTATTTCTGCCATGTCCTGTTCGTGGGTAAGCCGGCTTCAAAGTTTTTTAAAACTTGGAGAAAGACGAATTTGGCTAGCCCCCGCTTCACGGCCGCGAAAGGACCTTCCCTTGGACTCAGCTGTCGGTATATCAGCAGCAACACCTGGGCTACTTGAGATTGGAAGAGGACCCACGAGCGCTTCTGCTTCTTCCCTGCCAGTGCTTCCTTCTGCTCTCGCAGCGGCATTGCCCTCCGATTCTACGGATCCAGGGCATGGAACGCCTCCCATTTCGAAGGAGCATGAAAAGCAAGGTCCACAAAACTCCGAGTCTCCCGCACGAGAGGATAACCCTAGCGAACCGAGACACACCCGCGCTGCTGCCCTCCTCGGACTCGCCATGGTCGCGCGGGGCGAGATTGCACTCATCGTGGCTCAGCTAGCTCGGCCATTGCTGCTCGGAGCCGCTAGCAGTACTTCCCAAGTTCGAACCACGGATGAGGAGCCATTCGCCATTGTTATCTGGGCAATACTTGTCAGCACCATCGGGGGTGCGTTGGGTGTTGGACTCTTATTGGGTTCGTGGAGAAAAAAGGATGAGAAGGCGCGTCGAACATAAGGTTCCTAGATTAGGTATCGTTAAGCAGGACTGTAAATCGCCCCTCCCCCCTGAACTGCTAGATAGCCACTTTGCCTTTAACCTCTCGCGCCCTGAATTGCACGTTATTCATTCCACGCGACGCCCGAGCAGGCTAACTAGAGGCATCCAGTGCCTTTCGCTATTCGCCTCGGGATGGCCATGCATGTTGATGACGACAGCGATCGAGAAAGTGATCGAACGCTGATCGTGATCGTTGTGCGCCACACTTTCCACCTACGTTAGCATTGTGGAGTGAGAGAAACCCACTGGCGCTCAACAACCCCCAGTCCACAGCGTGTATCTTCACCGCCGTCCCATTCCCGAAAGAGCGCGTGTGTCCCTGAGAAATCTCAAACCCAAATTTAGCGCCGACCGCTCCGATATTCTGTGTTATATTTACAAGGTGTGTGAGAGGACTTTTCGCCAAATTGTCCCGCGTCAACAGGGTTCCGGATATTCGGTGAGGGTGTGAGTGAATCAACAGAAATATCCGAGCATAAACTGTGCACAGATCAGTAAACACAGAAGAATTCCGTCTGTAGTCGTTCAAACTTCATGCAGCCGTTTTGGGAAGCGAATAAATTACACCTTGTGTAAGTTTCCAAGATTTGCGATGGAAAATAGAATACCCTTTACCTCGTTCAATGCAGACCACCCTTAAATGTAACCTTCCAGCGGTGTGCACTCGTGGTATGGATTGATAATGAAACTGCGCACTTAAGACTTTTCTCATGACATTTGTCACTGTTATGTTAAAGGCGAAAGCATGTTATGAAACGGTGTCTCCAGCCTGGCCGAGGTGACTCAAGAAAAAGCGATTAGGGGCGACTGTGGTCATTCTTTTTGTAAAGCCAAGTCGACGCCTTGGTGATACTCATGAAGGGAAACTGTTCGAACTAGGCCAAGCTACAGTTTTGGACTACCTCGGTGTAAAAAACCGTTGGATCGTCAAACATATGACCCCCATCGTGTTGAAATTTCCGTGTTTCTAAGATACTATTACTATCATACTCAATATCGCAGGCCCAGCTTTTTATTCGCGGACACAATGCTGTCTCTCAACGACGTTCATTCGTCTCGTCCAACGAGATCACATTTCAAATCCCGCGACGCCATTGGCTCAAGACAACGATTTGCCCCCATGTCCAATGACCCTGCCTGTCGATGTCACTCTAACTCTCCCAGCCAATCGGTCGCGTGAAGATCGTGGTGCGTATGTGCAGAGCAGATGGCGTCACAAAATGCTTAAATAAACACGGTCGGTGGAGTTCAGGAAGCGAATAACGGTTCGGAATATCAGAAGTGAGCTGCAGGAATAGCCGGCTCGAATCCCGTCGCAGGGTACTTAAGATTGATGTCATCCATGATTCAAGGAAATAAACTGGCATTTGAATTGGCGACTTCTTGTGATATATCAAACCCCAAGGAAGAGGAATCGAGCTCTTATTTGTTCCAAATTCCGAAACCTAAAGTGTCTCGAGTATGTTAGAGATAAGATAAGAAAACAACATAGAATTGACACGGTGCGGACGGCTTCATGTTCCGCTAGGAGCAACTTTGAGCCGTGAGCGTCTTCCAATACTACTGTCGAAATGTCACTGTCATCGATTCACCGCTGTTTAATGTGCCAATAACCCGGGTTATGTAGGGGTCATTTTGGGAGGCTTATGGTCTGTTTCTTTTGTTTATGTTTTCACATGAGGGTATATCCAACTTGAAGGCGCTTCTGATAGCGCACCGACGCAACAAACAGCAACAGATCGTGGCAGACAATCTGGGGACGATGCCAAGGTGATAACGGTTGATCTTGTCCAAGGACTCAACCAGTGTTGCGGTAGGAGTTGCAGCAACAAAGAGCCAAAGAACGGTGGCGTCTTCGAAACTGGAGGGTTGCGGTGATAAGGTTTTGGTTTCATGAATTTCCAGTGATTTTTCGAGGCTTTGATTGGACGCCGAGGTGGATCGGCTGACATGTTTTGATGTCTGCATGTTCTCCGACAAAAGCATTACGGAATGGGAGTTAAGAGAAGTCGATACATATTCCGACAGCTAACGTATAGGCATGTGCCAGAGGGTGGAAGAATTTTGAAGAAGGGTAGGGAGTGAACATGAATATGAAAGTTAACATGACCAGACAGGGTATATGGAAGAAAACAATACTTTCAACGAAGAGTCCATTAGGAGCATAGGAAGAACGTCTTCTTGAAGGAGCAATCGAATACTTCAACTTGAATGAAAGTCAAAGAAATGGAGAGGCGGACCGCGGAAGCATTGGGATAAGTGATACCGACGATTATGACGGTCGACGCTGGTTGCCAAGGACCATGGAAGCGCGACATGATTAAAATAATTTACATATGTTTCTTCTTTTCATTCTGAACAGTCGGTGGCTTTTCTCTTGGAAGAGACGCGATCAAATTATTCTCAACAAGTCGCCATGTTGCCGAGAGTTACTGTAGATGCATGAACAGAGAAATGTTTGGAATTTTAACTCAGTTTCAAGAACAATGACCGAAGCGCGGTGTTCAGATATCCGAGGGGGATTGGGAAATGAAGGCGAGCAAACTGGGAAGGCCGATTCGATGAAATCCTTTGAGATTGACAGCGTTCTGGATGGTGATAAATTTGGACACACCGTGCCATAATTAGATTTTAGCGAGCTCGCAGGCTTGGGGTCGATAGCTGGGCTACAAACTGGTTGTAAGTACTACTCAGAGGGGTGGGTGTGGATGGGATGGGTGTCGAAGCGGAAGGTGTGAGGGAAATCAGGGATCCGTTTGCGGTCAGGGATGGAAAGAGGGATCTGAGCGGCTAAAAATGACTAGTTCGGTTCGGTGTCAAAACGTTACGGAAAAGGGCAGACTACTTATTACGACCTGCACTCTATCCACCCATGCGCTTTCGGCCACCTTCCTCCCCTCCTCTCCTTTCCAATGTCGTCGCGTCAGCCAAAAAAGTTTACTCCAACCCAGCCCAGGACATACCAGGTCTCCATGAAGGCCGTCCTGTCCTTACCCGTGTGTCCTTTTCAATATCTCCTTATCTGCTCTTTGACCGACAGATACCAGGCTCGACTATGTAAACCACCTCCTGCTGTGGGCAAGGTCCGATCCTGCACCGGTGAGCACCCTTTTTCTCTACCACACACCTTCATCTCATATGCCTCTCAATCAAAGTTACTCCTCTCTACAGCGTTCGCCTGGACGACGTCTTGGATAGGAATCATCTACCCCCTCTGGGTGAGTTCGTCGAGTGCCTCGTTTCTCGTCCAATTTAAAAATACGACTCCCCTTGTTTCAGGCCTCAAAGACTTTGAGGTAATGATATTTTATTGTCCTGAAATGCATGCGTTGCAGAGCTTGATCGAAATTAATAGGAATGGCTTCTCTTCGTCGAAATGAGCCCAGAAAATCTGTAAACCCTATATCCTCATCTTTTCACATCCCCTCCGTTAACGCCTCTATTTTCAGATACTTTATCCTCTGGCTTCGAGACTATAAGCAAAGATACAATCAATGGAAGTCCCAGTCCGCCTTCCAGAACAGGAACGCCTCAGATGGTAACTGGTCCACCCAGCATTCCTCTCAGCTTGCCATGTTCTACGCCCGTGCCAAGCAAACCTTCTTCACTCCAGGCTCTGAATATGAGCTTAATCTAACTTCCAGTCTTTTGGCTCCATTTCATAAACCCAATGCATCGCCCCATCCAGATCCCTCTCTCTTTCGAGAAGTCAAGCTGGAGACTTACCGCACCCTAGATGCTAGCCTGAAGAGATTCGTGCATGCGCAATTCAATAACGTCGGCAATAGCCGTATAATGTGTGGCATTATCGCTGGAATCATCTTCACGCTGGCAGGCTTCATCCCCCCCTTAGCGTTGAATTTTCTCCATGGTGGTTCGCGCTGGGCAAGGTTATTGGCACTACCTGGTCTTTGGGTTGGAATCACCGTTCTACTGACATCATTCAATGGCGTCTGCATGGGCATTTACATTTTCGGCGACCTACGGCAGTTACGCAAATTTGAGCTCTCGCGCCCTCCTATATCCAAACCTCAACCACTCCCTCCGTTCAGTGGCCATTACCCAGTTCCCCGACCTGCCTCGCCAACAGACTCCATTTTGCCTACGCAGCAACCAAGAATACAAGGGGCGCCTAATTCTGGATCTGCAAAGGACCGCCCTCCGTCAATAGCGTCAGAGGCTAGCGTAGAGAGTTCCCAAACAATTTCCTCAGATGATCACATCCAAATATCCCCAGCATACTACGATGCAGATACCGACGTGCTAGCGGCGTCCTCGCTCTACCAGAACGATCTAGAGAAGCAGGACAACGATGAAAAGGCTGGTGAAAATTCACAGGACTCGTTCTTGGCTACTGCAGGGTTCATCCGCCCCTTCGATCCAATGTCGGACGACGAAGAAGATCTGCAGCGATCCATGGAGCTACCACAACGTCACCAGCTGATAACACCCTTCGACTTCGACTCTCTGCCCAGCCGTCCGAAATTTATCTCATCGAGCAACGAGAAATCCGCCCACACCATACCCGTGCCGACTGGCAAGCAGCACAACCTACTACCGATCCACATTCCTCGCCCACCCGAGCCCGTTGCACCGAATGGAACATTAGAGCGCATGCAGGAAAAGTGCAACATCGCGCCGTGGCGACTCCAGACGGGCTATCTCGAGCCTGACACCCCGAGTACCACCTCATGGGGCCCGGGCAGCCCTCAGGCGCCGCACCCGAGCAGCCCTTTCTGGTCTGAGCATCCGAACTTCTCCTCGTCGTCTGCGACGGCGACGGCTCGCTCAAACCCAGAAAAGACCATGCGCAAAAGGCTAAAGAGCATGCTAGCCGTGCCTGCCTTTGCGGTGCCGCTGACGCGCGTGCTGAACCCGGTCATCGTGCGCGGCCAGTGGGAGATTGTGATACGCTGCATGATCCTGGCGTTCTTGCTTGCGTGGACTATTGTGGGGGGTTTGTTGGCAATTCCGCCACGGCGGTGATGCGCCTTCGTTTTTCTTGTTTTCTTTTCATTAGACCCTCTTATTTTCTTGCCGCCTGTCGGTCTTCGTTCTTTATTTTTCTCCTTGCATATGCTCATTTGTATCATCAACCACGAATTAGTTATATCATCACGAGTCTCCTGTCGTTGTATGTAGTCCACCCTGCATTTTTTGCCTATTCCCAGCACCCTCCTGTACGCTCACGCACGCGGTCCACAAAGCTTCACTCCACCTTACCACTATCTTTATTATTTCTCCCTTGACCGACAGCATACATTCCTTATCTAATTAACTTCAGTTCTGACTGACCGCCATCATCCGTTGAATTCATTCTCTCCCCTGGACGCTCTCCACACCGAATCCATGGTTCCAGATTTAGCACCATCTTACAAACCTCCAGTAGATATCGGGGCTGCGAAATAGAAATTCATGCAAATCACCAGCTGAGCCCCGGAACATCTCAAACGATTGACAGGCATAATGAAATCGATAAGAGCTCTGGGCACCAAGACAATGGCGCATTTGAAAGACAAAATAATCACCGGTACCGTTGGCGACTGGGCTCAGGTCTATATCTTCGTCAGGATGATGGATTCTCGACGTGATGGGGTCCTCACAATATTATTAATCCATGTGACGTTGATCAAAGCTATGTGTGACCCAGTCCCGGCACTGAATTTTGGCGTAATTTATGTCAGTTCCAAGGGATATGATATATATAATATCTATGCCCACCAAAAAATGGTTTGAGGAACTGTCCCCGGCCGAGTCTGCTGTCTTTGTTTCCTCAAGTTGTCCTCAAGTGGCTTTCGGTGCCAGCATACCACTCGATTACACGCTGCAAGAAACTAGAGCATAATGTTAACGTCAGTTGCCAAAGAGTTAAGTCGCTCGCCTCGACTTGAAGCAAATTCGTATCATATGGGTCGTACACCATCATAAATTAGAGTCATATCCCCGAGGTCCGAATCTGATAACAGAGTCACTGTTCAGCTTCGACAATTATTAACGGTCTGAGGGTTTACCAGAGGGCCAGAGGCGCATACCGTTATATCTTATCAAGGAGCAATAAATTATGATTCAACAAGTCCAGGTCCGAGAACTACCTTGTGCTTCCAGTAATTTTAATTTCTGTTCATTGGCCTGAAGGTCGTTAATTCAACAACTGAACCGTGAATTTTCTTGGGCGCCTAACTCCAGAAAGTCAGAGACTTGCCACACTGTGTTTGCCTTCTCCCATCACAATTAAGTTTAACGGCTTCAATTCTATGGGTAACACTCTTGTTCAATGGTGTTTCAGCTCAGCTCAGTTCATTATCAAGGATGGTGACTCCTTACCGTATTACACTGCCCATGACCAAGAATTCTCAAGGGACTTAATGTCCAAGCGGTGTTGAATTGAGCTGCCGTGAATAAATGTCATAAGTGACGAATAGTGAAAACCAAATGTCCACGGAGAGACAGGACGTACTGGCAGGAATATGGTATTATTGAATGGCAGAATTTGCGGCAGCCGCATATATGGCGGCCATTGCGCTTGGAATGCCTGGTAGTTCTTGCTGTATTCTAAGACAAATATTTTTCATGATTTATTGACAAATTACCTCAAAGAATCAAAGCTTCGGGCCATTCAGAATACGGCAATGATGGAGGCAAGGTTGTCAGAGATGTCAAGCCTGGTATAAGTGAACCGGGCACAAGAAAATTACCGTGCACTACCGAGCACAACCGTGCAGCTACCGTGCAAGATTTCACGGTATCTGCACGGTTTCAGCAATAGTTGCACGGTAGTTGTCTGCGCAGCACGGTACATTCACGCCAGTTAACAAAGAGTTCCCGCCAAGACGTACTGTATTCTTTTTTGTTGTCTCCTGGTGGGTCTGTGACGGAGTGGTGAAGGATCGACACCAGAGTTGCTAGATGCGACGTTCAATTTATCCTGGATTATATGGTATTCTGACGGTTTTGATGTCGAGTATTATAGCAGGTTCAGTATATTTGTAGGGTAGATGTATTTAAGTTTTCTATGAAGCCTTAAGACCGTCGTACTCCATCGAAGATACTATTACCAGGTACCTTTCTGGTTAGTCCTCGACTCAAGAATGGCCAACAAAAATAAAGCATCTCATTTTGGAAGTGGTTCTCGACCTACAAGGACGATTTCTGACTCGTCTGAACGGTTTAAAATGAAGTATACATTTAATTTATAATGAGAAACGTCTAATTCTCTGGTATTAAAGGTATATTACATGGCAGCTACAGTAAGTGCACGGTAACAGCACGGTACTGATTGAGAGGGGCACGGTAGCGCACGGTAGCGCACGGTAGCGCACGGGACCCGCACGGAGCTTGCACGGTAGCGCTCGTTAACGCGCGGCAGTGCTCGTTAATGCACTGTACAAGACTCCATGCACGGTAATCCGATCCCAATAAAGGCGATCTCGCATCGCAGGAGCTTCTTGTTTGGGCTCGGAAGGTTTAATTTTGAGAAACGATGGGTCTATGTTGATGTCAAGTGCGAATGCCTGTACCGTTTGAAGAAGAAATGTTCGAGGTTTCAGCACAGGGTGGAGTTGCATGTTTTTTCACTTGAATTTGGATGACGGTTATGACCAACATAACGGGGACTCTGCTTCTAATACCTCATTTGATGGGAGGATGAGCCGTTATTCTTTTGAAAACAATAACTTTCGGGTAAATTTTCGCTTACATGGTCCAAGAAATAAGATACTAGTCGCAAGTACCAACTTAACGGGCACATCCAAATCCATGCCGAATTCCCGCCCACTCGCTAGGGAAAGACCTGTTAAGGACTCGAATGACAATAGACCGTTTATCTATCCTTACACAATGAAACGCACGGTAACCCAAATTAAGTGCACGGTAGGTGCACGGTAGTGAATGTAGCACGGTACGCAGTGCACGGCTACGCTCGGTAGTGCACGGTAATTTCCATTTGCCCTAAGTGAACCGTATCTAGCCGCCAAGTCAGAAACACATCAGTTTAAGTACGTGGGTGTCATACACTCACTCTGATTCTCTGAGTTTAAACGGAGATGACATGCTCTAAGCCTTAACACAACGGTTGATGTCTGCGGGTGTTAGGATATAGAAAATATAACATAGAAAATATAAGAAATAACGACAAACATAACACATACGTCTTACACACCACGATGGCGGCGGACCATCCTCGTCACGCTTCCACGAGGCCTGGAGAAGCGGTGCCAAAATACCCCGAACACCGCTCAGAAATTGACTTCTCTTACCAAATACAGACCTGAGCCCAGTCGCAAACGGTACACCGGAGAGTTCGCATACATTTTCCCTGGATCTGTGCATAACATAAATAGTCATCGCACCGGTCATTACGGGCAATCCGACTTCTTGGGCAAGTTCTTCAAATTAGGCACGAGGATCAAGGCAGTAGCTTTACCTAGAACTAACTCTCATGTAGAGTACCCGACGAGAACCATTTTACACTGCGCCTAGAAGCGACAGTTTTACCTGATTTGATCGTCGTCCTGTCGAAGCAAGGATTTAGGACCGCGCTTTGAAGTGACTGATTCCCGTGGAGGATAACGAAGTCGGCAGGATCGTCGGTGTTTGGGGCGAGATCGAGAGGAATCCGAGTCTGGCCAATTGCCCGTTTGGAGGTCAACGACACAGAGCGCTGAGAAGCATTGAAGTTAGCACGAAGGACTGTATGTCAATACTAAGCGGGATGACAAGGCTCTAGACTCGGCAAGCCCAATGATAGGACAATAAAAGAGACAAGAGGCGAAGTGGGATAGAATATGGGACGTACCGCAAGCGTACGGATATCTTCTGGGGTAGCTGTTTGGAATATTCCGACACCGAAGGCGCAGAGGGATAAGGGATCAAGAGACCCTTGTGGGGTGAACGCATTTTCGACGTTATTAACCGACATGGCTACCTCAATTCCATAATTTTGCGCGATGTATGGCACGCGGAGCGTACCCCGTGGCGCTCCGAGTGGCTCATCCTTACTCCCTCTTCCTTGCATGTACATATCTGACTGAGGAAGGCCTACGAAGTTGATGGGAAGGTCAGAGATAGCAGCAGAAAGCTCACGCCACTGCTCTGCAGAGAATAGCTGCAGGCGGGTCGCGTGCCCTATTGTGATGCGCGGACAAAGCCTTTTGAAGTGCCTCATCGAGACTACGTCGTCGGTGGCGCCTCTTTCGGCATGAGGTTCTGTTGGTGAAGGCCCGCGTTGATACCGAGCTGTGGCTTGCGCTATGACTTCGTAGATGAGCGGCTCGGAATTCGGGTCAAGGTTATAGTCAAGATGGAAGTCAACATGATTTATACGTTGAGCATCTGCGACATCGAAGATGAGACCGATATTTTTTTTGGAGTGCTCGATGCTAGGTTCTACGTAAGGCGCGGAGCCGACAACATCAACGCCCTGAAGCTGTGCTGCCTCCTTGAGAAGAATAAAATTTTGTCCAGCTTCTTGATGATCCAGAGAATCAAAGAGCGGTTCTTGAGCGAAAACTGTGTAAAAGGTACTGTAATCAGTTCAATTATGATCCGAGCATCTGCAAAGAAGCGTGAGGAATTCAAAGAACGTACTGGCGATTTGCACCTCACAGTGTCCACGATAGTCGTTTTGAAGTTTTACGGCTGCATCAAGGCAGGCGAATCCGACGGAGGTGTCTACCTCGATGTGAGCCCTCATGGCAGTTACTCCATTTTCTACGCTTTCTCGAATAATTCGTGCCCCTCGGTTATAAAGGTCGTCCGTGCGTTTAGAAAATTCTGATTTTGCAGCTTTCGTCACCTCCATCGCTTCTGCAAAATTACTGCGTGATAGATCAGTGGGTTAGTACATGTATGGCAAGTAGTTTTGATGTCCTACCCTTTCACCAGCTCTCCGCATCTATCGAGAATGAAGCATTTGTCAAGATGAATATGGGAATGACAGAGCCTGAACAACGAGTTCGGCGTTGAGTTATATTTACAAGGATAAAGGACTCACGAGGGCAGCATTAAGCCACCTTGCGCGTCCAAAACCGAACTCGTAGTAGGATCTTCGAGTGAGACAGATTCGGAGACTTCTGTGGATCGAGAATCCTCGCCTGAGGGTGATATCTTGAAAACTCGACCGCCGTGGCATTGTACTGACCATATCTTCGCGGCCCGATCTTTGTCGAGGTATGCTAGACGAACGTTCTTGACCACGACGTCTCCGCCAGGCAGCGATGTTTGAACGTCATTCATATCGATATAGACCAATTCTTTCTCCAGAGTAGGAGAAATTGTAGAAAGGGCCCAAAGCTTAAGACGAGGTGGCCGTCATGCCACAATCGTGTGATCTTTCCGGTCCGTTCAGCAAGGTGAAGCGTTCAGAACACCTTTGTTGCAGTAATATCGGCTGATGGCTGTCTGGCAAGAAGAGCTGGACTCACCCCGATCCAGCTCAACGTTCGCCTAATGCCTTTTCTGTTAAGCGAGGTGAAAAACGCGTCCGCGGCGACCAGGCCAGTGTTAGAGGAAAGACATCCGATTCCAGTTGTAAGCATGGATGAGAACAAGCATGGTCGGAGTCCTTTTTTGATGGCGGACCCAAGCATTCCGCGTGTTCTCCCTTTTCGAACAGAACTACCACCACCACCTCACCGGCCTCACCATGACCAGTCGATACTCCATTCTGCATTCTAGGATCCGACGCCCGTGCAGACGACAGCGTGCATCGTGTTAAAAATCTCCACCATTTCACGGACCTCCAAAGACAACATGAGGCAATGCCGATTACCGCCATACATACCATGCATTCCGACAGATCACTATGAAAAACCAGGTTTAGGTGGCCCTTTGTCGTCTTCCTCTCGGAAAGCACTTGGAATCTGTGGCGGAAGGTGCGAGGCGCTGGGGCTCTGCCATGCCACAACCACGACTATTGCCCCAAGAACTTAGTTTCTTTCTGGATCCCTCGACTTTGCAACCCTTGCTCCATTCTGACAATATATTCAACATGCGGTCCCGGACGTTAGGTGAAATCATCGTCAAGGTGAGCGTGACTTGTCAATTTATACTCCATGATATCCGTTGGGCAACAATACAATCACTAAGGCTGTCAGTTAAATATAGAGAAATAAATGGTTCGCGGGAGGATGAACGTGCCCACTGGCAATTATTCGGACTGCACCAGCCACGAGAACCGGGGAACGTCCTCGAGGCAAGGATAAGAGTGGTCAGGGCTCGATATAGAGATCTTTCCATATGGACGAATGCCCAAGAACGATTTGACAGGATTTGACCCAAACTATCAACACGTAGGTAATTAAGCCGCCTTTTGATCCATTCCGGTAATTATTCTGAACAGTGAAGTTCTGGCATGGCTAAGAGAATCTCCGACATATCTTCAACTCATCTAAGCTAGGTTACGCCCAAACAGTTGTACTTACTTGGGAATGCTCTAAAATTTTGTCAATGCTCTACCAGACGTGCTTATGTGAATTTCGTACCGTTTACCCGACCGGGGTAAGTACATGAAAAACTCGTTACAACTCCCCTATGTGCTATGACAACATCTTTCAAACCCCAACAGTAATGTCTTCGTCATTGTTCCCCTTTGCCCGGAACTGGACAACACGTTCGGGGGTGACTTACGACTTCCCAAAGCCGTTTTCGTCCTCGGCCACGGAAGCGACCCTCAAAAGGTGTCGTAAACCAGGCTTTGCGTTACTTATCTTCACCTATCAGTAAAGTTCGTACTGATTGCAAAGAAAGTTGACTATACCCTCAAGCTTGACATGTCACATCTAGTTTCATCTCGCCTCCTCCCGGATTCTCATGCATTCGAGCAGTGGTGGTATTCTGCCGTTGTCTCCGGAACGCACTATTTACAAATTATTTTTCTTGCCACTGGTATCCGCGCGTCAACGCACACGCAGCCTAGTCGCTTTCTCTCTGTCACTATGGATGGACCCGCGACCATTGGCGTTCCGCAGCCAACACATGATTATAAGCACCGAGTCTTTCATCTCCCAGAACTTTATTTTTTTTAATCTCGTTTCGCCCATTTTCAGGCAATATCATGGGCCGAAGAGATATTTGACCCATGGCAGGGCGACGCCCTAATATCAGGACCACCCGTCTTCTAATCGTTCGAAGTTCCTTGCATGATACACGAGGGGGTTCTACCACTTTTCTAGAGTGCAATCATGTGTTCATGCTATACAGACTCAGTCAGACCGACAGAGGGAACTTTTCTAATGTAACGAATTATCGGGAAGCTTTACCCAGATCGAACAGTTTGTCCGCTGTCATTTGAACGAAGTAAATAAGTCTCTGAGAAACTTGGATGCATTCGGGTTTGTGCATATGCCTTTATGACCTGCAGTCCAACGAAAAGACCTCTTTTGGGACGAACTGGAGTGGCTGTTGTACCTTTTCTTGATCCCCACTACTTCCCGTGTCAATGTCACCGAACAGACAAATAGTAGAGCTTCGGGGTTCCTCATTTATGAATACTCTGGAACCGTTGATGTAGATAAGCAGCCCTTTTGTCGGACGAGATCGGCTTTACAGTGCGTATCATTGCTGTGGACAGTGGGTATATATGTGATATGATAGATGGGAGAGGGATGCGTGCTGGCATGGAGAATACAAGATATTATAACATATAAGGAATTCATTCAGTTGATAAGTCAAGTAAGTTGTAGTGTAAGGGAGTCAAAAAAGAGAGACATGTGTCAACGGCGTGTCCATGTCGGGGTATCTAAAATTTCAGGGAAATTTAAATGCTGGGAGAAAGCGCAGGTAATAGTAATGTAGGCCGTGTGGGTGCATGCAAAAAATGGGTGTCGCGTGCATTTGGGTTGTTGTGGGTGCGTGGGTGAAGGTGATTGCGAAGAGCACAAGCAAGCGCAAGAGAAAAACGAAGAATGTAAAAAAAAAAAGAAATGAGTCACGCGCGCGAGAGCCGATTCAGGCCAACCGATTTGAGAAAAAGCCCTCTGACTCGTAGAGCGGCAGATGCGTGTTCAGATGGATGAGCGCTAGACGCGCGATTTTCTCTGCCAGGCGACGGATCTCGTCCGTGAGCGACTCCATTCCAGCCGCCTGCGTGGGGCTCACATGTGTCTCGGACATATTGCCACTTGCAGCCAAGTCCACGCTGAGCGATTTCCCCGCACTCGCGGCAGCGTCGCGTCCGGGGTAGGCCAGACACACGACCGCGTCGAACACGGCGTCGCGCATGCGGTTGTGGAGGAATACGCTCAGCGATGAGCCGGGCTGCATGTTCGCGTCCGCCCACCGTTGCGCCACGCTCAGAATGGCCGGGTCAGGTGCGTCTCCGACACCGAGGCTGAACGACGGTGCAGCTTCCGCACAAGGCGAGACCGGGGCACGCACCCGGATATCATACGCCCGCTTTGCGATCTGCAGCACGAGATCCTGCTTGACGTTCCGGCGTTGTTCCAGATCTTTGCATTCTTTGGGGGACGGCGGCGCTGCTTCCACTGCAGAGGCAGGCAAAAAACACGTTCCCAGGCACGCAGGTCCGATATCCCGAATTTCGCGCTTGAGTCTCATCATATCGTTTTGATCGACCTTGGTCCCCAGAGCTGAGGAATCAGAAAGGTCCGAGAAGACGAGCTGACGGAAAAGGAGCATGAACATGTAGAGCGCGGTGGTGTCAACTGCGTCGGAACTGAGGTGTGAAAGCCGTGACTTGTCGAGATATAGAGTTTCAGGGACCATGGCGGTCGGTGAGGCAGGTGGCGTTGTTGCTGTAGGGCTGATGGGAGAGGAGGGCGGAGAATTGGGAGACAATGGCGACGACGATAGGTTCGAGGGGTCAAAGATAAAGTCGACGATTCCTTTTAGAGAGGAAAGGAAAATCTGCTGGTTCCGTGTCAGGTCGGGATACCTGAGAGAACCACCAGGATATGAGGGATGCAGGATAGGTTGTGCTCTGTTCAGCAGAGCATCGTGGGCGGAGTGAAGCCACTCTCGGGTGTTGTGCAAAGACGCCTCTGCGCCAAAGCGAATTTTAAAAGCCTTGACTTCAAAAATACCCGTGTTGCGCAATAGCCACGGACGAAGTTGCGTGAGTTGGTGGTTTGCAATATCCTGAAGACAGTTTTATAAGTTGGACTTAAAAAATTCACGCCATGATTCGCAAGTTCTCACCAGTTTCATTAACTCTAGTAATTCGAGACACGTTCTGACGGCCTTAAAGGCTTCAGGACCAGGCTGCTGAGCAATCTGGACCATCTCTTCGACTGTACGATCTCTCATAGGCGCGCAGTGGTGTTTCAGAGTCTCGCCGATCTGGAAGAAGAGGCCAGACGGGTCGAACACTTTATGTCTCAGCTCTTGCTCAATCAGTGCAGGGTCGAAGATGGAACGCAGGTATGCGGCGTGGGCAGAGTGCTCCTGCGCTTGCTCCTTGATAGCATTTGGGTCTGTGTATACAGCGGTGTTGGAGAGCGGTTGGATGACCCAAACCATGACTTCGAGGAATTCTGTGAGGAGGGCTGGGATGCGTGAAGGCAGTCGTACGGTATACAGGCCGGAACCAGCAGTGGTCTGTACGACAGGTCGTGACACCATGGACATTGGCCAGCGCGAACAGATGCAGACCGTCGGTCGGAGCTCTCCGTCCCCGTTGAGAGTGACACAAGTGCAACCCGTCTGTACTTCCTCCCAGACGGCATTCCAGTATTTTTCGAATTGTTCGCGCTTCCGCCGCGGTCGGAACTGAAGACCCGGGTCGAATAAAAGGTCGTGGCCTGGAAGAAAAAGGAGTGAGACAGCACACAAGGCGAGAGGGCACACCACGCACGTATGACTGGATTTCGCAGAATTATGTCCAGATCCAATTCTCTCAGCGTCGAGCGGTTGATCAGGGGTTTAGTGGGGGGGATGTGAGGCGAGTTGAAGTCGATGGGGGATTGGGTGATGTTGAGCAGCTTCACGACCATTGCGGGTTCGACGCCCTCCGAGTAGGGCTCGGGTTCATGGCGCTCACGAAGCAGGGAGCCGGACGACGGGCCCGGGTCGGCTGTGGAGACGATACCGATGTCTTCAATGTCGCTGCCTTGTCGAATGGCGGTGAGTGGCGACGGAATAATTTTATGGGGTGACCTGCGGGGCTGGCGCCTGGTATGGGCACTGCGGAGTGTTTTGTCATGGGTGTCGATGCGGGGCCGCTTGGAGGCGCTGGAACTGGAAATGGGGTGAGACGTGAGGGGGCTGGATACCTGCGGCGAGGTAGGCGAAGAGCGCCAGAGGTTGTCGTCAGTGGCGGCTAGCCATGGACGGCGGGGGGCATTTGAAGAGGGGCCGGCGACATTTGCGGGGTCTCTGTCGGCGGCAGCGACGGTGTCTGCGGCTACGGGATCCTGACAGTCATCTGAATCCTGCTTGCGCTTTGTGGGACAGTGGTGTGCGAGGTCATCCATGGGCGAGAAGAGAAGAGAAAAGGGGCCTGGGGAGGGGTATATAAAAGCCAGGACACATGGTGGGATCCCAAGAATGGACTACAAGACAAGGCGTGTGGGCATCAGCTAAATTGCATGCAATCGCTCTGCCACACGGTCCACCACAAGTCGCATGCCGTGACATGCCTGCAGAACAGAAGAAAAGGACAACCGAGATTATCCCAACGGCCCAATTATGTCCATATACAATGCCTTGAGGTCAACACACCCGCCAAGGGTCCCTCTATGCGGAGATGAGCGTGGTACCTCCGAGTCTCTGCTTTTTCTCAATTATCACCCGCACTTGCGGTCCAACATCGCTTAATTTTCGCACATCTCTCTTTTTACCACAATGTCCTCTTTCGGCCTCTTCAGCACCCTCTCCTCGTATATCTTCCGTGTCCGAGATTAAGCATCAATCTATATCGTAACCTACCCAGGCTTGTGGCTATCAAGGCCACCTATCCATGCACCAGAAGCGGCGCATCTCATTTCTACTGTGATAAATACATCCACTACTTCCGACCCTTCAATCCCCGGCTATCCACATGCGCCTCCTTTTGTGCATGCTCAGGCTCATGCTTCCCGCCATAGACACCTTTTCACCCACTTCCACCTCTCACACTAGCGTAACAACTAGCCACCCATCCTAATAGCCGGTAAGTGCGTCACATATCCCGTTCAGCCGGAAAAATAAATAGGCTTGCATATCCTCTTTTTTTTTTCGCTACCGAACGACCTCTCCTTTCATGTCGGAGGAATGCAGAGAAACATCACGAGAAATGATAGCCTCCCACGTTTTATGACAGATAACTGCTATTTATGAATCCTGAAATGAAAAACCACGCCACGGTCGTTGATAGCAAGTCTCCAGAAATTAAGGACTTGACAGAAAAGAATCGCCATTTGCTCTTCAAAAGCTAAAGGGGCTAGCAAAATGAGACTAGTTCACATTTTTTCCTACAAACAGCTGCTAAAAAGTCTGCTTTCCGGATGTCGTCACTGTCATTAACTCATATCTGGATCAACTTCTCTTCCTCGTCTTGGGTTTCAGCTTCGGCACCGGTTGGCACTTTCTTTGTTGCCTTTCGGCCGTAAAACTCTGCTATGATCTTGGGATTGATCCGATTGAGCTGTTCCTTGGGGAAGATACGCAAGAGAGACCAGGCCAGATCGAGAGACTCAAATATTGTCCGTGATTCATATGCCCCTGGGGTAGTTTGGTTAAATCAAACCGACGATAATGAAAGGAACAATAATCTACCTTGACCGACGAATTGGTGTTCAAACTTGTCAAGGAACTCCAAAGCCAGTTTATCTTCTGACGAGAGTGCTTCCTCGCCAACTACAGCTTTCATTGCCGCTGCATCACGTCCAATGGCATACTTGGCATACTGTAGGTATGGAAGCAAGAAATTAATCGAACATTTCTGCTTCATCGCGCCAGAATAGCAATCCAGAGTACGAGACGCACCAATTGATTAGAGACATCACCGTGGTCCTTCCTAGTCAACTTCTCTCCGATAGCGCTCTTCATGAGACGCGACAATGACGGGAGAACATTAATAGGCGGGTATATCTGTCTGTTGTGCAATTGTCTGTCAACAAAAATCTGTCCCTCGGTAATGTACCCAGTCAAATCAGGGATAGGATGGGTGATATCTGAAGTATTAAGTAGAATGGAAGAGAAAATGTGAGTAAGGCTCAATGAACTTCATCTAGCGTCGTAACTTGCCGTCGTTGGGCATGGTCAGAATGGGAATCTGGGTAATAGAACCATTTCTGCCTTGGACACGTCCGGCACGTTCATAGATCGTCGATAGATCTGTGTACATGTAACCGGGATATCCACGACGTCCTGGGACTTCTTCACGGGCGGCAGAAACCTAATACAGATCCGGTCTCAGCGGGACGGTGGAGGGGCAAAGGAAAATCATGAAGGAACGTACTTCACGCAAGGCGTCCGCATACGAGGACATATCTGTCAAAATGACCAAGACGTGTTTCTCCAGTTGATATGCGTAATACTCCGCAGTCGTCAGCGCAAGACGAGGCGTGATGATACGTTCAATGGTGGGATCATTGGCTAGATTCAGGAATAGCGTAACTCGATCTAAACTTCCATTTGACTCAAAGTCCTCCTTGAAGAAGCGCGCAGTCTCCATGTTAACACCCATAGCAGCAAACACGACCGAGAAATTGTCTTCGTGCCCATCATGCACGTCCTTGGTGGGTCTCTTCACGAGACCAGCTTGTCGCACGATTTGCGCAGCAATCTGACACATGAGTTTATATGAGAAACTCCAGACTTTTTCAAGGTGCTTGTTACTTACCTCGTTGTGGGGTAGACCAGCTGCCGAGAAGATGGGGATCTTCTGTCCGCGAGCGATCGAGTTCATGGTGTCGATGGTAGAAATACCCGTTTGGATCATTTCTTCAGGGTAAATTCGAGAATAAGGATTAATCGGGGAGCCTATTTACAGAGGCGACCGTTAGGCAGGAAAGAGGGCACATATAGCAAGGTGTACACTCGCCATTAATGTCGAGATAGTCCTCTGCAAATACTTTAGGTCCGTTGTCAATAGGATTGCCTGAACCGTTGAAGATACGGCCCAACATGTCCTCCGCTACAGGAAGCTTCATGCTGCTTCCTGTGAACTCGACATGCGTCGACTTCACATCTACACCAGAGGTACCTTCGAACACCTGCACAATTGCCTTCTTGCCTTGAACCTCGAGGACTTGACCGCCGCGTTTCGAGCCGTCTGGCAGAGTAAGCTGGACAATTTCATTATACGATGGAAACTTGTGGAACAAGGTTTAGTTCGATGGCTATATAAAACACGAATATGATGACCCTACGCACCTTTACGTTGTCCAATACTACTAGAGGACTTGAAAACAATCGTAAGCCAAGGGAATCTGCAGTCAAACAAATACCATTGCCATTCACCCGTTGATGGCCGATACAGTTCGATAGTCTAGGAGGGCGTAAGATACGTGTTCCTACATAGGCAGAACCTTATTACACACCTAAATGAGGCTTTATACGATACTCCTTCGTTACTGCGGCAGCGTTGATGTTGGCCAATTCCCTATCACTGAGCCGAGCGTCCGTCATTACAAAATATCTCAGATAACAATATTTCAATTCTGATACTCCGTCTCACGACTCTCAAAAGGAGACTTGGCGGACGAATTCGTGGGTGCTTTAGATCAGAGCCTTCTGCAATGCAACAGGCAGAGACGAGAGGTGGATGTGCAGAATGGCTCATCATCATCATAGCCCCGATTTGTGCTCTTCTCGTTTTCCCACGCAGTACCCTGAAAACGCATTTCAAATTTTCTAGGGGTAATATGGTACTGTAATTCAAAATATATATCCCAGTCTATATGGTCAAGCTATCTCTGCCTTGAAAAGTTGAACGACTTCGATTGCTGCTTCCTTGGACACCCCTATGTCACCTGTTGACCTTAAAAATTTTGAGTTCAGTGAAATGGAGACAAATTACGAAGACGAGCAAACCATTCCGTTTCGAGCAAGATGTCCTCAATCGAATCGGTTTCGAAACCGAGGTCCACGCTTTGAAGCAACACGTAAAGGTATTCAGCCGTTTCTGACCTTACTTTGGGGAAAGGATGCCCTAGGAAGTCGATCAGAACCGACACTTTTTCGGTCCTAATCTGCTGAAAGGTGAGGAGGTTGACAACTCTACCGAGAGGTGGTTGGACATTAATCTGTAGAGGTTAGACCAAAATCTCACATCTTCATTGACTCGTGAATCCTTTGTACACTCTTCAGTTTGTCAACATTCTTGGAAGCCATATGCAGTAGCACCTTTAGGCTAAGACTGGTATGAGAATGGGTCTGAACGATGAAATGAAGGGTGATCTAATTGCCTCTGCAGTCCTGAGCGTTCATTTGGGAGTTGCCGGAGGGCGTCCGCCTCGAGTAAGATCGTAAATGTCTGAAAAACGGGAATGACTAGTGAATTAAGATTCATATTAGATTTTGCATGATTGATCAAGTCTTCAACGAGTTCAAGAAGGCAGTATGCAGCCGTCGACCCTCTGGCCAGCGAAAGGCTCTGGGTAAACTTAACAAGGCTGTTGGCCACAGGTTTTTGCTATACAGTGGTAATTAACACGATTAATACAGGTAAGGCAAAAAATAAACCTCACGGTGCTGTCCGTCTTACTGCCTACGCTAATCACAATTCCTGAGAGGACACGCTTGCGGTACTCAGGTACCTCCAGCAAACGCATAGCGCGAGGGAAAAGCCAATTCCCATCATTCCAACCCGCTTGATTACTTGAACTAGAAATGAATCTAATTCAATTGCGCTCTTGGGGGCTCTGCGGGAAGGCTTACTTTCCGAATAGCTCGTTTAGTAAGAATAATGCGGGCAAACGCCACCGATCTGCTCCATCGACAGAAGGGGAGGGAGCGTTCAGAAGTTTCATAAAGCATACACCTGCTGTCTGTCGGACATTGTCAAGCCTCTCGACTCCTTGTTTGAGTATACCAGCGGCAACGGAACAATACTTCTGGGGCGAAAAGTAACTTTCGAAGTCGGGAATGGATTCAGCGACGCCGAAGAAGATTTCAGAAACTGTTGTAAGTCCTTGAATACAAGCAATTCTGACCCAGGAGCCCACATCCCCGCGTTCATCAATGGTATAGTCGTCCAATCCTTCCAACAAGGCATCTACAAGGGCATTTGACACATTACTTGACACGACTTGAAAATGATGAGATGGTTCGCCATTTGGAATGAATATGAACCTACATTCAGTGAGCCGAGGCGAGACGAGATTTAATATTCGAGGAATTGCTTGAAAGCAACCACGCCGGGTCTCAACATTTGCTTTGGACTGTGTCGGTACCGTTGAAAAGTATTGCACGATATTCCAGAGATGGGATCACTCACAGTTGGCTTCACAGTATCCAGCAAGTAAGCAATGGCTTCAGGAAAACTCTTCGAGTGCGTATTGTAATTTATCTGGCTCAACATTCGAGCAAGACTTTGTTGCATAACGGCCGAGCCGTGCTTCAACTCTATGATCAGCTTGCAGAGAGAAGAAAGCTTAATTTTCTGATCATGATTAAAATTACTAGAAGGGACTTATCTTGTGATGTCAGAAGTACAGTCTGTGAGGTTGCTTATCGTCGACATGGCTTCTGCGGCAGCCTCCTGTACAGGAGTCATACGGTGCTTGAGACCGATTTCGACCATCTTCTTCCAATTTGGAACAGAGGAGCGTGTGCCAAGGTTAATCTCGGTAGCGGTAATGGAGTTAGATATCAAGCGGCACGCTGCAGAAGCAATGAGCTCGTTGCGAGTTGTTGTCAAGGTAGCCTCATGAATCTGCTTTAGCTGCTTGAAAATCTAGAAAGTATCCGGAGTGGAAGCGCAATTATAGTGTTGTGCGATATCAACCACAATTCTACTCACATTGCGTAGGCTGTCTTCAAGTATAGCGGGATCTCCATTTTCCTTGTATGCGATCGCAATTTCACTGAGGGCCGAAAGGCCACCATGCACATCACTTGTGTCGGGAGATCCAAGAAGCAGAGTCTAGGGTAAGTTCAGATAAGCAACTGACCGAAAACAATAAGGCATAAACTCACAGATTTCTCGATAGTACGAGGGGCGAGGACTTGGAGGTCATGGGCACATATCAATCGTAAAGACTGGGCCCCAACTTCCCTCATTGAAGTATCCCAGTGTCGAAGGACGACATCTAATAAATGTTCATAGAGGAAAGTCCGATATTCAGCGTGCCTAAGGACAAGGAACGTAATAAGGAACAACAGGTACTGCGATAATCGTATTGAGAACTTGCTCGGCAACCTGCGGTGCAGCTACTAGAAATGCATGCTTTCGAATGCTGACTGCATAGAAATCTGTTTTGCCCAACACATCTATGCCATGAGGAAACAAGCTCTGTATTGCCCATTTCCGTTAATGAACGCCACATAAAATGCAGGAATATAGGAAACGCCTTACAGTTCTTCCAACATGCTCTTGAAATGCTGCGCTGGCCGCGCGACGTATGTGAATTTCTCGATCATAAAGAGCGACGGCAGTCAGCCTTTGGGCTAAATTAGTTGCGTGCGGTATCAATGCTGATTGGTCTTGGGTTCTTGCAAGCGCCCACAACACATAGGCGGCAGCATCACGGACATTGGAACCAATAGAGTGAGCACCTTTACGGAGATCAAAATATATAGCCTAGCGGTTGATTTTCTTTTTTAAAAACAATTTCCTGTGAAAGCGATTTGGGCGCACCTTTGAAAGCCACTGAATTAATTGAGGAAGATGGTCAAGTCCAACCAGACTCCTGCGAGCCATCTCGGCGCACGCGAGGCACGCACCATGCCACGTGCCCTCTGCAACTGCAGGGAGATCATATAGGCTTGCAGCCGCAACTGAATGAACCTCGAATAAGCCCATAACAGTCTCTAGAACCTGATTGGAGAAATCTTTTGGCAGCCTTTGAGCAATTCTTGCGACCCCTTTCGCAGCAGACCAGCGGACGACAGTATCCTGGCCGGCATCAATGAGCTCAATGGAAACAGAGATAATTATATGAAATCACCCTATCTTGCAGGGCTTCGAACATTTGCTCCAGGATATTCTCTATTTCCGAAGGGACTTCTATCTCGTCGATGATTTCTTCGCGCTCCGTAGGCGCTTCGTCAGAGACCAAAGCACGAGCTATCAGTCTCTCAGCATAAAGGAGAGGCGAAAAATAAAGAAAAAAATACCCTGCCGCTTCATATTGCTGGAATTGGTTGGAAGAAGCCTCAGACCGATTCTCGACACTAGCTTGGTTCTGAATTTACGGACGACCGTGTTGTTTGAGTACAATGTGGACTGCTGAATAATTTGGGATATAGAGAGCAAAGTATTAAGTTCATTTCTAACTTGTTCGACTGAACCAGATTTGATAACTTCACAAAGTACATGGAGGACGCCTATAGCCTTGGAGAGGGTCGTCTGAATACCACCCATAAATCAATGTATTACCGGCGGCACGTACCTTGAAAACGTCAAAGCTGTCATCCCGAAGAAATGATTGTGTCGATTCAACGAAATCATGAAACCCCAGGCCTGTGTCCTTTCTGCACAAGTCAGTCAATTGTAACATAAAAAGATTGAATTATCGTTCCTACCTTATATACAATCGAGAGAGCAGTAGAGCGGCAGCCTCACGTTCTACGCCAGCTGCTCCGAGATAACCTTTTGCAATGGACTCGAGCGAACGAGCAGTATGGCCAACTTTGTCTTGTTCATCGAATTGTGCAAAGTCAAATGGAATCAAGCAGACGATATAGAGCCATAGCAACATCACATATCGTACAGGCCAGTGCCAACGGCTTTCTACAATACCATTCGGGATTTGCATGAACTCAAGAGCGATGGATAGATCGGCGATCTCATGAGGGAAGAACCTGACTATAGATTCTCAATGAATGTCCCACCAAGACAACTTTGTTGGAGGAACTGACTGATAGTTTTGTATCCTCGAAACTTGACATAGCCATATAGCATATGCGCGTGGTAATGCGCACGCCAAACGTTGCCCTTCTCTGTGGGGTTTGCGATGCAAACATTGACGTAACCTTTCAAAGCTTCAACAACTGGTACGACGAGTTTCTCCAGGTAGGGATCGAGTAAGTAAGATTGTTCTTGATATTCGTCAAGCTGCGTTAGTTTTAAAGGTGATATATGGCCACGAATAGTGTAAATAAGGCGTACTGTAGTACAAAATTGCTGAAATTTTGATGACTCCTGTGAGCGTTCCTCTTCTGAAGATTGTTGGTGCAAATTGGGGTTCAGAAGGGTCTGCTGTAACTTCATCAATTCAGTGAAGCCCTCGAAGCCTCCGTAGACCTTTTCCACTGGGACATCGTCGTTCATGGCCGTTGGGGCGGCCTAGGGTTGTGGGTAAAAGTCCCGGGGGTGCTATTAAGTAAGTAATTTACATTTTCGGAAAATCGGTTTGGTAACTAATGTAAATTACCGGGTAAATTACCAAATATCCAAAATCACGTGATACCGCCAAATTTGCCTGGTCCTGCCGCTGGAGTTCGGCCGGAGCGCTTGCTAGTTGTCGTTTTGGTGTTTGCCTGCGCTGCACACTGACAGGTTTTAACTCCTGGCTTATAGGCTTGGTCCGTAGGGTTCCTCGACAATGAAGTGCTTGCTATGCACCTCTGGGGTGGGAATACTTTTTTACATTTTATACCTCGCCGATCCTGAGATATGTAAATAATTGGTAATTTACTGTAAATTACCTATGTAAATTACACTTGGTAAAAAAGTACCTACTTTTACCCACAACCCTAGGGCGGCCTCAACAGGTAGCAAAGGGCCAAAGGCTGCTTGGTCCAGTGACCGCGCTGCGATCTTCTTTGTTTGGTCCCAACGAAACTCGTCAACAATCCAGCAAGCAGTGAACTACGAATTCTTCTTGATTGTAACTTCATCCTTTTTTACCTTACTTTGGAGCACCCTGCTCAAAATGAACACTGATTCAAGCCGTGGCGTGAAAAGGAAAAGGTACGAACCCCCAGTAGAGGTACATCTTCCACCACTTCTCTTCCTCAGTTTTTTCATATGATGTGCACAACCTAGGCCTTGAGAATTGGTGGAAAGCTTGTGCGTGTGTTAATTCTGTGGATGTCCCTCCAGCTTTGAAATCCCCCTGCATTCAGCATCACCAAGTGAAAGAGATTCACAAAGCATCTAAAAGAGCAAAAGTCTTTGAAACCCAAAAGGTTGTGAAGAGACTGAAAGATATACGGTATTCATGCCTTATGGTGCTTTGGCTCGCATTGTCTGATCTTTACATGTAAGCAAAAAGGACGACACGGACGACGCTATCGAAGAGTTTGAGGCAGAACTGAAGTCCCTGAAGGTTGCTTCCTTTATGACCTGCTTCATTCAATCTTATATTTATTTCCATGAGTAGGATATAGACTATGATGCCATTGGGAACTCAGCCTTAAGATCTAAAATACTCAAAGATCACATCTTGCGCGACAATCAGGACATCAAAACGTCGATGAAGACAGAGATAGAAAGCCACCTACTCACCCCAGCAGAACCGGGAACGGCCCTCGCCAAGGTTCAAAGCCGGCTCCTGAGCTCCAAAATATTAGCAAACCAAGTCGCTGCGTCCTTAAATACTCTGAAAATCCTTCTTAATCCGGCGCTAAGGCAACACGACAATGACATGGAGTCCGACGTTCACGCAAACCCTATTAATTTGGCTTCATCCATCGCCGAACCGCCTCTCAAAGTACGAAAAGGACCTGTCTCTAATGATCTTGACCCCAAGAATAAGCCTGGGAATTCTACGCCCCTACCACCAGCTGACCGCCTCGAAAGTCAATATGAATCGGACATAGACGATGCTGGCTTGGTGTCTGGTACCGCAGTCGGAGCTCCAGGAGGAGATGACGAGTTGGAATCAGGGTCAGTCGAAGGAATTTACGAAGAAAGCAATCTGGACTGGCAATCGGACCGTGATCCTGACAGCGACATTGACGACTTGAAAGTTCAATCATTTAACCCACATACCAGAGCGCCATCGAAATTGGAGTCTACTTTTTTGCCCTCGCTTTCCGTGGGGTTTGTTCGAGGTTCAGACGATTCGGATTGGAGTGAGGGAGAGGGTCATGAAGGGTATGCGCCAAAGAAAAATAGACGAGGTCAACGAGCACGACGGGCGTGAGTGAAGACGCCCTCTGTTCTATAATGTGCCTTGAGTTGACTTATACCTATGTTTGCTATTCGTTTTAGGATATGGGAAAAGAAATTTGGCCGAAATGCAAACCACAAGAAGAAGGAAGCTGAAGCGGACGCTGCAGCTCAGTTACGACGGAGTAGAGGTCACACGAGCACCATTAACACAGGGTCTAACGCTATTCATACTTTACCCGCGACCCAAACCCCGGACAGCTGGAACAAAAGCTTGCCAAGGAGCAAGTTTAGGTCACAACAACCCCAACCCGTTGATTCAGGCTGGGGTGGTCGTACTGGAGGTGTGTCAGGTGGCAACTCTTCCAGACCCTCGGCCTTGAATCCCGACAAGAAGGCCGACAAACCTTTGCATCCTTCCTGGGAAGCCAAAAGAAGGATGAAGGAGAAAGAGAGTGTGGCCATTGCCCCAAGCAAAGGCTCAAAGATCAAGTTCTCATAGTCGTGTGGGGCATTGGTTAACAATAGGAACGTCAACTGCTGACGAGTTCGACGTGGCCATGAGTTTATTCAAGATACAGTAAACTACTTACTCAAATGGATTCAAGATTCTCTGATTCAAGAAAGCAATGTACAGCGTAAATAAACAGCGAAGAGCGACACAAGGAATGGAGAAAACGACGATTATATGTAATGCAATGACAGAGAATAGATTGAAGGCTATTGGGCTTTAGTTGTCGAGCATACGTGCCGCTTTCCACCCACTAAGCGACAAGGTCTTGAACACCACATGACACCACATTTGGCACAGCGAGGGAAATCGCTGCCTGCCTTCCCGCAGGTCGAACATTCGTTAACTTGTGTGCACAGCCTAGAATTTCGTTCCAGACTTGCTAGAACGGGATGGAGATTTGACGGAATATAGTGCGTCGTATGAATCGATGACGATGACGAGGTTGGGGAGGGCGGGCAGCTTGAGCCAAGGGATGAACGCGTGATGCACGGAATTTCTGAAGGTGATGGTGGCTTGTGTGAATCACTCTCGTATGAAAAGGATGCATGAATGTTGTCGAATGCGAATGTCACTGTCCTACGTCTCTTGGGTCGAACAGTGGTAAATGAAGGATATAGGGATGCGACATCTTTCAGAGTAGATTTAGCTGAGCGAAGTGGTATGAAAGACCCATATGCTTCATGCGCCTCCGGAATGTGGCTGACTCCCGAAGTGGAGTTGGCTTTTGATATCTCGAATATTGAACCAAGCGAGGCAGCAGACGAGACGGATAATAGGGACAATGTGCGTGTACGAGTCCTTGGGCGAACAGGTTGAATTGTATTGCATGCTCCCTACATGTCAAAGGAGTTTTAGCCTTTGCTGGGACGGCGACACCTTGGAAACTTGCCTGCATTGTAGTGGGAAGAGAAGGGTTGTCCAGAACCTTTCCGGGAGGGTTTATATAAGGCTCGGAAACAAGGTTTCCTACTTATTATCTACTGGTAAATGCTTTAAGGTTTAACGTACTTTCTTTACCAAATGGATCCTGTTGCTCACGGAAACGGTTTGAAAGAACTGTTGACTATGCCGCGGTGATTCCGATGAAATAAAAACCCCTGCTCAAGGAGTAGAAGGTCACACGACAAGATTCTTAGGAGATGACAAGACAAAAACCGGAAAGAAGGACCCAACAGATAAAAAAAAAACACCAAGAGGAGACGGACTCAGGTCCAAGGAAAGGCGGAAAAATGTCAGATTGACCCTTTTTCATGAGATTTCAAGCCCAAGCCGTCATCCTGACAGGGCCCATACACGCGATCAAGCGATCCCGATCACACCTCGATCACTCAAATTGGGAGATAGCAGCTCGGCATCCATATGCCGCGGTATCTGGCATCGATAACTTCATTTCTAGTCGTGTGCCCCTTCTTTCAGCTACTTATCTCATCTACAATCTCAGTCATCTTGGTCTGTTTTCTACTTGAAGCTATCTCACCGTCATCCTCCATACGATGAATCGTGAAAAATGTTTTTGCGCGCCACTGGTAAATATTGTTTTGAGAAACTGACGGTGGCAAAAGCAGTTGTGAATATGGTACTAATTTAAACTCCCTTTACTATTGGAAAGTGTTACTCAAATTTGAGCCGAGAGGAAGGCTGAGTGGTCCTATACAATGTGAGTAGCATCACAGTAGACTAGCAGGCTCAAAAATTGCCATAAGCAGGATGCTCACAAGCAGAGAAAAGGACAACAACATCGACTGAAGTCAGAGATAGCGCCTAATATGATTCATCCGGACCACGGAATGGGTGGCTACTCTAACTCGGAACAAATTGCGCATTAGATATCGGCGGCAGTGAATCGGAGGCATAGATTTTTCAGATGTGTCCAATGAAGATGGATAAGTAGATTCGGCCATCTCTGGATATTTTTTCGCAACACAGACCCAGTCCGTAAGTTTCCATGCACGTTTGTAAAACGACGGCACGGTCATCAGGAGAGCCGCAGCGTTGTTGAGTCGCTCGAATCTCTGTCACTCGATACCCAGCCTCGTTGCAGTCAACGTGCGCACATTTTCAGAGGTCTGTCACCGGATCGCTTCTTGTGAGGCAGCCGGTATTTCTGTCATTATAGTATTCTGTTATCCCAGGTTGTTATCTCCTTGTTTTACGTACTTAAGTATACATACACCGAAGGGCAAAAAGGACTGGCCCTCTGAGGCGGCCCGGAGAAATTCTGACATGAGAATGGCGTACAAATATACAGTTTCTCACATTTCAGTCATGCAGTTCAAGGAAACCACCAAATCTTTCTTTCTCTAACAACTTCATGACAAGGATGGGCGCTTATTATGTCGTCATAGGATCACAGCAACTTTATCTGGTTTTCCACCCATAAGCTCAGATTTAATTTCGACATGTAATCGATTTGAATGACGAAAATCTCTTACAGCAAGCCGTTGATGGAGACTTGGGCTTCGCTTCGGTCTGATCCCACGTTTTCTTTGGCTCCTCTTTAGGCTTCCTTTTTCATCACCTGACGCCGCATTTCCTAAAAATAGTCACTCCACACTTTCAGAAGCGCGCCGATGGCTACCTCCCGTGGCTCATTCTCCATTTTTTCAACGTGAGTACATCAGTACTAGGGCAAACAGGCTATAATCAAACCAAGCTCATGGAGCTTTCAATGTAGAAGAAGGAATCTATTCAGCAGTATCGCCGATTGGGCTTCTCTTTAGATACCCTTTGGGAATGGACGTGAGGGTCAAGTTGATAAGGTCGCCTTTGACGAGCGTGGAGAAAGAGTCTGTTTCTTCTCGTTCATAATCATCGATCAAGTTCATGGCGAGCAGCACGCGCGATACTCCTTCCAAGTCCTCTATCGAACGAGACCTTAATGAGAAGCACAGCGCAGAGCACCTCGAAGTCGTCCTCCAGACACCGATGGAGAAACAAATTGCTCTCCACGCGGCACTGAAAATCGATCCTGGAGTTAAGAGATTCAGTTGGGCTGCGATCCAGGTGCGCTGACGTCCGCTTTTGCCGTGATCTCTTGGTTTTTGCGCTAACGTAGACGTGACCTGTAGATGTATCTCATCACCTTCGTAATTTGCTGCTGTTCGGGAGATAGTGGCTTTGATGGTACAGTGCGTTGGGTATAGCGGACAATATACTTTGAACTTCACGCTGAAATTTTACCTTCTCCAGGTCATGGGTGGTATCAACAGCATGAAGCAATACCAGGATTATTTTGGGATGACTGGCGTCGGGAGCAAGACAAGGTGAATGCTTGACGTTGTGGGACAATATTGTCTTTGATTTTTAATGAGACTAGTATTGTTTTTGGAATTTTCACCGTGTATAATTTTTTATTCCTTTGAGCCACTTAATCCCAGTCATTGACAACTCGCAGCGGTTCCATCTGGTATGTAACTCTTTCCCTTTTTCTTAACCTTGCAGGGTTACTCACCTCTTCTTTAAGTGGCACAATTCCGGCTTGTAAGCGGTCGTTGCGCCAGACATCTCGAATTTACAACTGACCAATTATAAACAAGCCTATTTTCCAGACAAATTCGGGCGCAGGTTTTCAATGTTCTTTGGCAACGCGGTCTTGGTGTAGGTTTTTTTGCCTCTATTCATATGAAGATGCTTAGGATACACCAGCATTGGCGCCTTGATCACGGCCAACGCTACGGATAAGGGAATGTTTCTCGGGGGTCGATTTTTGACTGGTATGTTTTTAATTAAGCCCCTGCTCTATACGCAGTCGATTGATATTGAAATAAAGGACTTGGTTCGTCCTGCGCCGGAGCTTCAGCGAAATCCTATCTAGCAGAGATTGCTCCGGCACACTCGCGTGGGGCGTACCTGGGCTTTCTCAACTCATTGTAAGTGATCCACGTCCTTTCTGGCAGATGGAAGTAAGCGTTTGGCTTACATATGAACTGACCAACTCCGCAGCTATTATATCGGCCAAATGACTGCTACCGGTATGATGGTCTCGACTGGGAAATTCCCAAGCAATTTGTCCTGGCGCTTGCCGCTGTACATCCAAGCGAGTCCTTCTAAATCGCAGCCGTATGGCAATCATAAATTAACCGTCTTTAGGTTGTACCTGCTGTCATTAACGTAGCTTTCGTCTTTCTCTGTCCGGAGTCGTGAGTCAGAACACTACTCAATCCGGATGAGGGGGTGGGCCTGACTACAAGTTTACAGTCCTCGTTGGTTGTATAGCATCGGGAGGGCAGACCAGGCACGCCAAATTCTTGCTAGGTTCCACAGCAGTAACAATAACATCAAGTCTCCTCTTGTGGAATTGGAAATGCGGGAAATCGAGGAGAAAATTCAGATAGACGGCGTTGATAGTACGTTGTAAAATTTCTCTTGCAGGGTGGTAGTGCTCAACTTTGATGACACGAATTCTAGAGAGATGGTGGGACTTTAGGCCTTTATTCACGACTCGCGCCGATAGATATAGGGCTTACATGGTGATCCTTATTGGTGGGTCTTTTCCTTTTTATCCCAGCTTATGGAAAGTATCTCAGTTTTCTCAATTCAGGAACTTTCGGTATGATAGATCAAAGGAAGTTGGAGCTAGGAGATAATTGACATCAAATAGGTCAACTCAGCGGCAATGGACTTATCACGTACTTCCTCCCCATTCTCCTGAAAAACGCCGGTATTATATCGCAAGAACGCCAACTTACGCTCAACTTTGTGAACAGTGTGACCTCGTAGTAAGTCGGTTATTTACATGTTTTCTTTCTCCAATTGCTCACACATGTTAGCATCGGAGGTAAGGTTTTTTTATTGACGAGATGTTAAATCATAACATGAGTCGATTGCCATCATGGATTTCAAATAGCCTTGACGGCGAGTATAGCGTTCTTCATTCCATCTAACTAGGTGCCAATGACTAGTACCTATTACAGGGATCAGCTACCGTTGACCGATACGGACGGCGGAAAATTTTACTACTCGCCACCTCCGTAATGGTAATTATATTGGCTGCAGTGACTGGGTTATTGAGCAGCTTCGGAAACGCCGCGAGGGCGAATGCGGGGATCACCTTTATTTACTTGTTCATGGTCGTCTTTTCGTTTGGATGGACACCAATGTGAGTCCTTCGTTGTCTTCTCGCCAAACAGAAAATGAACTCCATTGTTCCGTAGGCAAGCACTCTATCCAGCTGAAGTACTGAGCTACCAGGCCCGCGCGAAGGGCCTTGGATTCCTCGTTCTAGTTTCGCAAGCCGCGACCTTGATTAACACATTTGGGTACGTTGATTGCAGCTGGCAAGGTAGTGATTATTCTGATTCAGTGCTCCGATAGTCTCCCGGTGGCCCTCCAAAAGCTCGGGTGGAAAGGTAAGAGCCCTCCACTTATCTCATGTTTCCTGTCGATCAGATTAGGAGCCGCTAAGAATGATTCGGTTTGGCAGTTTACCTGATCTTCTTAATCTGGGATGTATTTGAGGTTATCGTGATCTACCTTTTCGTTGTGGAGACGAAGGGATTAACCCTGGAGGAAATCAATGAGGTATTCGAAGATCAAACCCCCAGGAAGTATAGCGAGCAGCTCCAGAAGGAGACCCAGGAAGCACGAAAGAGGCAAGGAATCGATGTCTAGTAATTCCTCAGTGATGTACATAGTAGTTAAACGTTTTCATGAAGAGTTTGCCCGTAAACAGCTGCAAATAGTGGATAATGATGAAATCTTGCTGTGCATCTTACCCGGGCATAGGGCACCACTTTCCACCAACACACGACCTCCATTTTCTTCCTTCCTTTCTTTTTTGGCCGCCGTGGCCATCGTCCTGCTCGACACATACAGGCGTTTAGCACTCTCGGTGTCATTATACCACTTGAGAGCACTGCAGATTTACGATGGTCCGATATGTCTTTCTTTCTAAGCATAATACAGTGCTCTTGACATCTTTTATAGGGTCAAACGCTCTCTCATCCCGGTATGTTATTGTCGACTCTATTTCTTTTTGCTTTTCATGAAGCATATACCAGCCACGCGGAAAACCACTGACACTGGTTCAAATGACCGGTTTTTCTTTGCCCTATCTGAAATGCAAGGATGGAGAATCAGTAAGTCTTGCGCTTCAGCTTCTTTCAGTCAACACCACATATGCATGAAAGATCTTGATTTCCTGCGTTTCCCATTTAGCTATGGAGGATGCGCACACTGCCATTCTGGATCTGGATGAGAAAGGCGACCAAAGTAATATTTTCTTTGCGGTATATGATGGCCATGGTGGTGCGTTTTCTTGGTCTCACTTACCTAGATGCCTCCCTTATTGTCTTATTCAGGATCTACCGTCGCTAGATTTGCCGGTCAGAATGTCCATAAACGCTTGACATCCGAGGAGAGCTACAGGGAGGGGAACTATGAAACTGCTCTTAAAAGGGCATTTTTAGGCACAGATGAAGACCTTCTAGCCAGTGGGTATCTGAATTGCAATTTTCGGTACATTTTACTCATTTCAACAGATCCAGCGCATACAAGGGATCCTTCAGGTTGCACCGCCGTCGCAGCCTTAGTCACTCGTGATAATAAGATATACGTTGTATGTCTTCCACTCACCCTTACCCCACTCCGTTCTCACGATATTGCAGGCGAATGCAGGCGATTCGCGATCCGTAATAGGGATTAAGGGGGAAGTCAAACCCCTTAGTTTCGATCATAAGCCAACAAGCGATAGTATGTCCTTTGTGTGCTACTTCCAAGTAAATTGTTGAACACATCTCAGCGGAAAGAGCACGCATTTCCGGAGCTGGTGGTTATATTGAGTATGGAAGGGTGAATGGTCCGCAATTTCCCCCAATCTACATCTATGCTTTGCTTATTAGGATATCCATTCCAGGTAATCTAGCCCTATCACGAGCATTAGGAGATTTCGAGTTCAAGAAGAACTATTCGCTGGGACCAGAGGCTCAAATCATCACGGCTGACCCCGATGTAACATGCCACCAGATAACTGAGGATGACGAATTCTTTGTCTTGGCCTGCGATGGTACCGATCTCATCCAGTCTCCATATAAACATATTTTAATTCAATCGTGTTAGGAATTTGGGATTGTCTTAGCTCCCAACAGGTTGTCAACTTCATTCGTTACAAAATTTCCGAAGGCAAAGAGTTACCAGAAATCTGCGAATTGATGATTGATTACTGTCTTGCCCCGGATACCACTTCTGGGGCTGGGATTGGCTGTGACAATATGACAATTCTAATTGTTGCAATCACGCATGGGCGTACGAAGGAGGAATGGTATCAATGGGTGTCCGAACGAGTGAAGACTGGTTATGGATACAAAACACCCAGCACAGTTCCACAACTATATGCCCAGAGTCGATTGCTGTCTTACCATGCCAGGAGAGAAGCAAGAGAAGCAAGAGAAGCGCAAGAAGTACGCGAGCGAATGCGATTGCAGGCGTCTAACGAACCGCAGCCCTCAAGCGTATTTGATAATGACGATTTCCTGCGCAAATATGGCCTAACGGTAACGACCATCACCGGAAGCGGGATCTCTCACCGACCAGGCGGAAACATCGTCAGCGATAGTGGGCAATTGATGTTTGGAAATGACGACAGTGATGAAGACGATAGCGAGGAGGAGGAGCTCACTGGCGGGCGGTCATTTTTCAGCGAATCATTGGGGCTTGGGAGGTCCGAGTCCGAGTCACCAGACCCCACCAAGAACCTCAAGGCCCAATTGGATGAATATGAGAAGGATATACAAAAGGAGACAGAGAACGCCGACGCCGACGGAGACTCACCGATGCATGACGACAAACCAACTAAAGGTAAGATATTCGATCATCAGACGTTCACCTCGAGTTCTGATACCTACTTTGTGACCCTTTCAGATGCCTCGCCACCACCTCCTGTGAAATTGCCCAATGGCGACACGAAGGGCTCTCCAGATTCAGTGGAAGTGCACAATGCGACCCCTCTAGCCGAGGTACCTGAGCCTTTGAAAGCATAATAGGTGGGGTATGGGACCTAATATCGCGATGAAATATTATTGCGATAAAAGAATTGCGAACTATTATGATTCCAGGATTGTAAATTCGCTCCACGGTCTCCCCTCCTTATTCCTCTCTCCGTTTCCCTCTCGGTTTGGGTTGCTTACGTCCTAACTCGTCTATTGGTAGTTCTTCTGTCAATGTCTCCTTTCCTTGTTCTGTCCCGCTCTCACCTTTGGTATTTATAACTTCGGCCCTTCTCGATGTCAAATTTCCGACATTTGTACATCAGCACAAGTCCAATAATCCATTTGCATCCACATACCGCCATGAACCAACGACCAGCATCTGCACATGCTTGTATAGTTACATACTACGTCCCACCTTTACAGTGTCGCTTATGGTCGCCCTTGTTCTCTTTCTCTCTCTGCAAGCAATGCATACACCTTAATTACCTAACGTCAATGTACTATGATGTAGCTGAGCTTAGTCCAACGATCGATCCGTTTTCTGTCCCTTCATCCACTTAGACTCAAAGCCGGCATGGCGTCTCAAACCAGTTGGTGACACCTAGTCGAATTCTTTGTACAGCTATTTTCATAACGATAGATCCCTCTGACTTTCCTGTGTTTATGTCGTGTTTGGTCGTATCTTCAAATCTGACAATATATTCATCAGGAAAATCGCACGTCGCTAGAATCCCTAGACCTAGCTTTTCTAGGAACTCTAACCTTCTATCACACGCGCTAGAGCTATCAATATATGTCCAATTCTAGGACAGTGTGCTAGAGCTATGCTGAAGCTAGAGCAGCTAGGAATAAAACATTTAGAGAGGACCAGTAGGCATTCGTAGTATTGAAAACCGATAATATTGATGGAAAATGACAAAATTACAATACAACTTCGTATACTATGCTCTGGGCCAATAACACGATGGGGTACGACGCTACCAATTCTCCAACCAGATCCAATCTCTATCGAGGGTGGCCGGATGTTCACAGCTCTGACCGTTCATCCTACAAACAACCACTGAGAGGTCATTGCAAAATGGCATCGTGTGCTCACCTGGCACCTATTGCTTTAACAAGCGCACCGAGCACGCAACCGCACTCGCACTCAAAGCGCACGACAGAAGCGGCGTTGACCTTTGAAATGTTTGCGAGTCTCTAGAAACGTGATTAGCGCTGCAGAGACAGAAATCGTGATCGATGAAATACCAGTGAAATACTCTGCGACGAATTGTATTTCCTCGATTCATAGGATGCCTTGGTAAGAATGAATATAAGCCCCAAATAATTAAGATAGATGACCGTCTTTACCTTTTCTCGAGGGTTGGGGCAGTGGAGTGGAGGAGGTCGACGAGACTGTTTGCACCATTTCTGAAAAGAAATGAGTGGAAAGGAAATGACCGTAATGCAGTGGAGCAGACCCATTAGTCGCCAATCTCTAGTTGGCTCCTCGTGAACCATTGTGACGAGAAGGGAGGGGAGGCCATGCAGCGACAGATTGTGTTTGCTCGAGTCTGAGTCGTTGAATATCCAAGGTGTAAGTTGATATTAGTTGTAAAATAACCAACCAGGCGAGGATGAGAGTGTTTAAATACCTTATCTTAGTTGTTGAGGCAATTGACAAAGTGCGAGAGGGCGAAGATGACAATGATTAAGGAAGTCACGGATTGCGGTCTATGCCGCTTTCAGAAAGGGAGTGTCAGTGCTGCGGTGACGGGTGACGCACCATGAAGACTATAAATTGGAAGAAGATAGAAGAAAGTGCTGCCCAAAGCTGAAAGGGAACAGACATCGTGGTGGTTGAAGAAAGAAGAACGAGCCATGAAATTGCCGTTCATGGAAGTTGAACTTGGTCATGTGCGCGTCGGGGCTTGGCGCAGCGCGCGCATACTAAAATTCACGCGCAAACAGAATAAAGCTACCGTATTGCAACGCACATAAATTGCCCGTGTGGCGAAGCGGTTTGAGACTGATGTCGGTGATTTTTGACTCTGAGTTCGAGTCCTGTGAAGGACAAAAATCAGCTAAGTCCCTCCGGCTTGGAGAAGCGCGACGCTACTGTGGGTACTACCTCTAGCTCGTCTGCTGGGAGACCTAGAAACGATAATCAATAAATCAGCAGCTGGCCCCAGGAGTGCTACCGTTTCTAGCGGATACTATGTGTTCTATGTATTCTATCGGCGTGCTATTTTCCTGATGTTGAGGTCGGCTACCTCGAAAACGTCGACGGCAACAGTGGCTGGAGTTCGTTGCACTGTTTTGTGGTGGTGCTATCGAAAGGGACCCTATGCGCGAAAAAGCTATTGTTATGAAAGTAGGTGTAAGCAAACCCCATGTTAGTTTCATACGATGGTGCCCAAATTTAGACCGTTTCCTTCCTTTTATGGAACTTACTCAGCAACCCTCGCCAATTGGCTCTGGGATACTTGCAAAGTCTATTGCCTCATTCCCTAATGCATGCTTTTTGGGGAGGGCTACCTTATTGTTTAAATATATTTACCTACACAGAAAATCAAATCTCAAACCGCGGACTCAGTCGGACTGGCTTTAAGTACTCTGACACCAGATCCTGATTCAGACAAGAGAAATTTACGTTTGATCATTGCAAGGCCATCATTGACAATTCCGACTCCCTGAAGAACATCACAACTTCTTGGATAATAATCCTTCTACCACCATCCCGTTCCTAGATTCTTAGACTGAACTTCGGTCTAAGAATGTAGGATTGTCATAATATTAAGAATTGAAACTAACATATCTATGATGGGTGAGGAAAATATGAGGGCATATCAAGACATGTGCTTATCATCACAACAAAAGCAGCAACCTTAGATTCCCGTAATTAGAACCAGCTCGCTCTCCATCAAGCAAATTAATACCGCCTCCCCTTCTTTACCGCCCTTCACCTTGACGCACCCTACACCCAGCAATGCACCACCACTTCCGTTGTCTATTTGAAGCACCGACTGCCTGGCCCATAAATCCTTCGTCTTGAGAGGTGGACGATAAATATACACATTGGCACCGCGATCGCGCATGCTCCCACCTTCAAACGCAAGAACGCCATGATCCGGTAGGTGGTACGTGAACCTGGTGTCTTGCTTTGAAGCCAGAACAAAGGCAAGGGCACAGTAGGTCGATGTGTGCTTCCAAATTAGTTTTGGGTGATTTGAAGGAACCAAGGAGAATACTGCCCCATCAAGGTCTCGCTTTGAAATAAATTGAACAGTGTTGATACCTGATATTGACCCTGGCATAGGTGTCGACAGAATCCTTAGGCTTTCTTCATTCCCAATCTCGTCATTTCCGTTCTTAATCCAAGTTGGGACTTGACCCTCCATTTCTATCCAAGTAAGCCTTGCCGCCCTTCCAACGGCTGCGTCTGCTTCTTCGTCGATCTCACCGCTAGCAAAGCTGGGTACGCCACTACCCAATCCAAGTCCAAAAGTGTCCTCTCTAGTATATAGCGCAGCGGTGTATTTTTCCAAAGACTCGCGGATATGCCAAAGTTCAGAGGGATCCAGTGTCTCAGGCACTTCCACATCTTCGCCATTTGACGGATAGGTAGAGGCTGCGAAGACTTGCATCCATCGCGTTCCTTCGTTTTTCTTTTCCATATGTAGTGTCAGTAATCCGTAAGTGCTCTCTGCTTCCCGGTCCCAAGTCCAGAAACACGACGGCGTGTTCACGTAATCCCACAGTCCCTTTGCCGAGTAGTGTGGCAATGACAAAGGTAAAGAGTCTCCGCTCTCGAGAGGATCGGAGTCGACAGTTAGTGTGAGAGTTTGTGTTGTGAATATAACTTTGATTTTGTTCTTTTGGGTGTTGGACGGGAGAGGGAGCGCGACGGTAACTGTATCAGGGGTCTGAGTCCAGGAGTAAGGAGGAGGCTTGGGCGGCCTTCCTGAGTCATTGGAACCAGTAGAGGAATCTAAGTTCTCGTTTGCGCGTGGTATGGGTGCGAATTCGTCCGGGCTCGGTTCATAGGCTTTGGTTGGGGAGGTATCCACATTCGGATCTGAGTAGAGGGATTCACCGATGAGGAGGAAAGAATTGACTTGTTCAATGAAATGTGTGTAAATGGGTACATCCTGGCCTCGTCGATGCCACAAAACTTCGAACTCCCGAGGCTCGCTGCCAGGACGTAGGGAAAGGAGTTCGATTTTTACAGCCCAGATGTCAAATTCAATCAAGACGTGGCTAGTTCCTGGAATTTCTCTCTTTCCTTCGGAAGGATAGAATCTTGACGACAAAAGTAAGACTGCTCTTGTTGGAGAGGCTCTGTGAACGTAATGCAACCTGAATGGGGCGTCGACTGGTCCACCTGTTCTGAGAGTAAATATCCCAATAGGATCTGAGGCATCATTATCTCTAATGGGAAGGATATAAAGTAGCCCTTTTCCGTCCGTCGCAGCAATAGCTATCGGACTTAGGAACACAGACGATGGGTATTCAGGTTGGACTGTGAATTTCGAAGACGTATCCATAGGAGTGGGCATTTCATATATGACCCGGAACGAAGGCTTTGGTACGTCCTACTTGGGGCATAGGGTTGATGTATTAGTACTGTATGTGAGATCCATATGCAAGGATGAGAGAACTTACCCCAACCATTGAAACTCCAATCAGGCACACGTTGAAGTCCTCGTCGACATAGGTGGCACTGGCAGATTCGCTATCAACAGATAGGTGGTTGTGCGTGATCCTACTGCGCATCTCCTGAAACGAGAGTGGCGCTTTCCCCGAGGATGTAGATTGAGTAGGTTTTCGGCTGAGTCTGTACCGTGATACATTGTCTTGTGGAATTACTTCAAGTTTATATCCTTCAAACTTGGGGTTCAAAAGGGATTTGTCGATCTTAAAAGTGTCCATTTCATAGACGAAAATGTTATGGCCAACAAAATGCAAGATGTTTGAACTCAAGTTGAACAGAAAAGGACAGGATGTCCAGTTATGACGTACTCATCTGTTCCATTCACGTGACCTCCTCAACGAACCTGCCACCGACTGTTTTGACGGGGATGCAAAATCCCAGCAAAATCCATGGTAGATTTATGTTGGATTTATGTAGTAAAATTCTAACCAATATCGTGGAATTTGCCCTTGACCAACCCTTGACAAAATTCAAGCAAAAAGTAACTTAGACGGACACATTTGGGACACAATTTTCTCAAAAAATGTATTCTGTAACAAAAGTTCAGCACATCATTGCAAGCTTCGTATTATATGTCCCAATTCTTGGCCGACTCACATTAATATTGCAAAGGTGAGCTCGTGAAGGAGAATAATTCATTCCTGGCACGTGCCGAAAACAGATGATGTAATCAACTCTATCCACGTAACACAGCCACCTAATATCCAAGTTAGCGCAGTGCCACCACGGTGAGAGGGAATGTCGACCATGAATCCATCCGCCATGTTAGCCGAGTCCCTCTCAGAATTCTCCAAGGCCGCCTACCAAGCAGTAAGTTTAAGTCGTCGCGTCGCGGTCTTCGAACTGAACAGGGTGTGTGATAGTTCTCTGAAGTCGAGTCGCAATCGCGTTTGGAGGTGGCTCGCGCTGCCGCCGAAACACGTGAGGCGAAGGGGGAACGGGATAAAGTACTAAAAGAGCTTCATTCCTGCCAATTGGAAGCGCAGTCATGGAAGCAGGAGGCTGTCTCCTCTAAATCTGCGGTATGCGTTGGTTGCCTGTTCTATATTTGGCTAATTTACCCTTTTCTTGGTCCTACTCTAGCTAGCTCAAGCTGAACTGACGGTATGCTTTTCAGCCCAGCCTTCGAAAAGTCGAACTGGTCTCTCACAAGTCTCTTGATGCCCAAACAGATTGCCCATCAGGCGGATACCCTTGCCGTTCAATTAGAGACGATTTCCCAACTCCGGCGCGAGGTGACGCAATGGAAAGACCAATCACGGAATTGGCAGGAACATTTTCTACGGGTTGAGCAGGAGCGCTGTGCACAGTCCTCGAGGATCGATGAGCTTGTAGTAGAGAGACTTCAGGCACGCGATTGATTCCGTATATCGTACCATTTTCTAATCAATGACGCACAGTACCCTTCCTCGAGAGTGAACTCAACAACGCTCTTCACGCCAAAAGCATCGAAATATACCAGCGGCGTCAACTCTGCGCCTTCGTCCACAACGAAGCGCCAGTCTATTCCCTCGCCCACACAACCTCCTGAATACAAGTCAACTGCTCCTCCGAGTCCATTGGACTCCGAACGATTCCTCGATGCTCAGTCTGCCCAAACCATCTCCGCTACGCAGAAGCGAAGTAAGGGCATTACAAAGCCCCAAAAACAAAAATCTCAACAAGAACAAGAGGTATCAATTCTGCATTCAAATGGAAAGCTGGAAGACAGCAGCTCTACCTCCGTGAAGCGTCCTCATAACACCTGCTTACAGAACGCACAAAAGGCCGACTTACAACCATCCTCCGTACGGTCAACGGTGATTCGTCGCGTCCAAGCTGTCGTACAGGTCAAACGGGAGGACGACTCAGAAGAAGATGAATCGCCTGAAACGTCAACCATCACGACCTCGCTCCCACGGAAGAAAAAAGAAGAGTCCATCGACCAGAAGAGGTATCTACGAACACCGCGCCCGGAAGTTATTCATGATGACGCTGATGGTGGGGTGTCAGACGGGTCTGCTGTGTCAGGATCTGGTTCGGATGACGGCCATGGCCAAAGGGATAGGCGACGTGCTCAGGAAAAGGGTCGTTTCAGACAGCGGAGTCGTGTCAACTACAGAGAAGATGACGACGATGAGGAGGACGAACTCATGATGGGCGCTGAGGTTCGGTTTTCTGTACATTTCTTAGTGCTTGCTAACGGCAGAGCAGGAAAACCACGACGAAGTATATGGCACACAAAAAGTCGAGATACACGACAGCAAAGGTTCGAAAAAGCAGTCAATGGGCCCGCCGACGAAGAAAAGAAAGCTAGTGGCTCGATGATCTCAACACCCCGTTTTTTGATCCCCAGCGACCCCCTTCATACATCTATCTCCTATTTCTTGGTTTAGGCTATCCATATTCTAAATTTCTGACGCTAACGATGTTGTACTTCTACTTTCCGATCAATTGTACTCCTACCATATGATATGTGTACGATTTTAACTGTACCTTTGGTAAAACAACGGTCTCAACAACCTGAATTAAGGCTCAATTAAGACAACATGAAAATACACGGCAGTCGTACAATCTTTAACATCCATTGACAGGATAATATCCAGCCAGCGTTAGTGAATATATATGATACATCGCGTATAGGATACCGTATGGATTTACATGAGCTTTCCACTAAACCCACTGGCCGCGGCCGTGCCTCCCTTTTTCAGTGCCCTCCCAGTGGCGAAAAGAATGCTGTCAATTAGAGAAGCAACTGTGAGAACTCCTCCAACAATCGCGCATGTTCTGTTGGTAAAAGTGAATTATTTAGAAGACGGCAAGCAAATGGAGGTATATTTGCAACTCACGATGTGAGGAAGTGCGCGAACGATTGACGCGTTTCAGCGTGCACAACAAGGATGGGTGAAATCTCGAAGTTGAAGAAGGCACCTGACGAAAGTCGATTAGTGGTTGCTCTATCCTACAGGCAACATGTATGCTTACCAGGCAGTCCGGTAACACCATGTTGGACATGTATACCTCCAGGAGAGTCGCCGTTGACGCCTTCTGAAAGATCACGTTCGAAATGGGTCGTGCTGTATTGATGGGTATTGATCTTACATAGCAAGAGTCAGTTTCGCTTGGCTGACAACAGGTAGAGAGTGGATACAATTTGTGCATTATTTAGAGTGCGGAACTGGGTGGAGACGACTTTGAGGAAATATTGGAACATGTACTGAGCCTTGCTGGTTCGCCCGTTAACACCATCTAGCGGGTTTATGGACAAACCCATACGCTTCTTCATCTCTTTGCTAGCCTCGGCCTTCCAGTAGTCATATTCATCATCCCCTAAAGTGAACATGTGATTTCAATTTCAAATCAATTCGATGAAATCGTACCCTCAAAAGCAAAATGGTGTATCGTATGTGAGAAGTCGTGGCGGTTTTGGTCGTCCCGCAGATAAGGGACAAGTTCGTACAGATTACGAGTGTTGGTCTGGAAAGACCGGCCTGGCGAAAAGTGGATGTTGCCAATGACTTTGTTCACGCGAATGCGTCCAGAGACATTGCATCCTTCGTCAGCTTGTTCCTTCAGCTTATCTGCCCACCCTTCGTTCTTGCACTAATCCAAGCAGAGTCAGAGAATTTACGAAACGGCGTGCACGGGAATTTGGCAAACCTGTTCGATAGCGTCTGGGTTTGCGAAACTCCATCCTCGGTTCACATATGATTGTCGGACTTCCTCGCAAGTATTACAGCAACCGCTCTCGGGCTCCAGCCCACCATAGCAGGAACCGCAATAATTATCTTTCTTGACGTCGTTAATCTTGTCTAGGTCGTTTCGGAGTTCAGCGCTGAAAGAGTTGGGGACTGCGACACCGGAGTTGTCAAGCCGAGTTTTCAAGACGTTGTGAGAGATGTCCCTTTGGGTTTCCCCACTGATATCCATAACGTCAACACTGACGACTACATATTTTGTAACAAAGTTAGGAAATTAATATCTTCGATGATGGTCAATTACGCACGGTAACAGGGTACTCTTGGGAAGGTGATGTTCAAGTTGACAGTCAATTTCTCCCCCCTACTCTTGTCCACGACAATGGAGGTGTCAACGTTGACTCTCCGATAGTCGAGAAATTCGATCATTGTCACGGAGAGAATTATCGCGGCCGAAATTAAAGTTACTAAACAGATTTTGTTCTGGTTGGAAAACCCAATATTCCCGATAAGAGGCTGAACATACAGAGTGCTCCAGTCCGGGTTTTGACTTTTACATCTTCAGTGGTCTAGTTCAAGCAAAGAATTGCCACGTTCTAAATGTAAAGTTATGATAATTTAGTTTGTCAACGCACCTTGCCAAAGGCGTCCACTCCCTTGAGGCTGCCAAAGAGACCTTTTGCCATTATAATGGATACCTGTTCCGGGCGTGCGGCCTATGGGAGGTTTAGAAAGAAAAAGGCGAGAAAGAAGGAGAGTGGATAGCGACCTGTGCTTATGACAGCGGGAAATGAGAATGAGATTTCCTCGAGTCGCGTGACTAAATCGACGTGTCACCGCGTCCTGCGCACGTGGAACACGCTGATGACCAGCAAACACCAGCGACCTCCCGAACTTTAGCCAGAGATTGTCTCCAAAATAAATTACTAGTAGTGTGCTCTGCTACATCGAAAAAGAAGCTCAAGGTATAGCTATACGGTCGACACCTTGCTTCACCTTTCCGAAAAGGTTCATCACCCCGTCTCGGATGCCATCAGCTTGGAGGCCAACACCTTCTCCACTTGATCTGTACACTCCAGTGCCAGCGGGTCCGCCTAAACTTACATTCACTCCTCCGAGATTGAGATTCAATATCGGTGCATTGGTAGCAGACTCTGGTGGGGGGTCATACACAGACACCGGGAAGTTGAGGGCCGCCGACCTCAACATTTCGATATACCTGAAGTAAATGGAATGACAATCAATACGAAATTAGAAGTAGGATACATACGTCGATGAATTGTGAACACAAGTGCCACCGAGGAGGAGACGGATCCCTGCTGGATTCACAATACCACCATTGGACGCGGCAACAGGGTCTTGGTTGTAGAGGGTGACCGTCCTTGCTTCTTCGTATGTCGTACCTCCAACCATGAAGATAATGACGTCCTGCGGTCTGGTAAAATGGCATAAGTATCGTGAGCAACCCCGTTGAAGAACGGGAAACCTTTGCAATCCAGCATTTACTCCTGCACCTTCTAGGAAGGGATAGTTCGTTTCGCGAAGCTTTCCTTTAAAAAGATTCTCAAGAGTTTGTGATAGATGAGGTGTATGTTGCGTGTAGACATTTTCCACACCCTATATCAGGAGTGTAAGCAATACGAATTAATAAGAGTACTTATAGCAACCTTAAGGCCTTTCAAAGCAGAACGTCCCTTGGCCAAGAGAGATTCCATTGAAAAAAGGTCGTCTTGACGTTGGTCTGCACCGGCTATGTTGAGCAGGACGTATACCAACTACGTACCAAGGCGTTAATATAGTCTAAAAAGAAAAGTTCTTCGGAGGACCCACTTTTGCATCTTCACGAGAAACACCATTTGCCAATATAAGATTGATCAGGGAGGCGATATTGGCAGTCTGTGTCTTCTGATACCGCAGAGCATAAAGCATGACGACGCGAAGCTTATTCCAAGGTGGAACCCCTGGGTTAGTGATGATCTCCTGAACTGTCTGAGGTAGAAAAACCATTCAGAAGTGCAATAAGAGTAATTTGGTTATAACGTACCTTAAAATCGGCACCTGAACTGGTTGCCAATCCCTGCTCCACTTCACCAACTTCAAGCAGTTTATCTCGCCCAACGAGCCTGCTCAGCTCGCCGACCAATGCAACGTGTTTACTAACATTGCCACCCAACTTACGGAATTCAGGGTATTCCTCGACAAAACGCTTCATATCAGCAATGGAGTTGATGGAAGAAGGCGACTGAGCCAAAGAGCGGGTTTGATATTCCTGAACATAATCTTTCAAGGAAGAGCCCAAATCTCCAAACGTTGAAAGAGAATTGGACTGGAAGAAGGGATCTGTACTCGTCGTTAGTGTAATTTCCTAACAGAAAGCGGCGTGTAATCATGAGAATCAACAAGTCCGCAGCGGAGAATAACCCAACATACAGACAATTCCGAGCGAATTTCAGGAACTTTGCTCAAGTCTACTCTACCGTTATGAATTCCGAGTAGTTCGTGTACCATGGCCTGGTATGTCCACTGAGAAAGCAGCGGAGTCACAGGGTCGTTACGCCGGTCGAGGATCAGCAATAACGGGGGTACTTGTGTCAAACGGAAATCGAAGAGGGATGACTCTGATTGAATGCGATGCTGGAACCAAGGTCCTTCAAAATTAAAGATGCTGACGAATATCAATAAGACAAACCTGTACTTCCAAGCCTAGCTTTTTGGCCATAGGGCTCATTTTCTCGTAACGGATAATAGGTTTCTTTTTCAAGCTAAGCAAGACGGCTGTGATGCCTTGCATGGCCGATTCGAGAGCTCTAGGGTCCCAGGAATTGACCGTTGAGCCGTACAGTGGTTTTGAGCCTGAAGGTACGTGGTTTAGAGAAAATAAACAAGGCGATATCGGGGCATAGTCCGCGAAATACTCCTAGACGTCATATGATAGTGAGCACGCAAATCCAGTCGGACACAGCAAGCAAATGTCGCACCTGTACTTCACGGACAACCTCAAATTCATCGACCTGTGCCAGTCGCTCAATAGCAGATTTAGTCAGAATATTACTGAAGTCTGGAACATTGACGTGAGCATGAAGGTATGGTAGCGACGCACAGCCAACAGATTCACCGACTGACACAGATAATACTCTCCATACTTTGGCTCCTTCAGTTCCTCCTCTAGAGCTTCTAGGCTGTCTTCGCTGTTCTGCAAGAAACATATGCATTTCATGTGAAGCATGCGGTCTCTCTTTTTGTTGTCTATTCGGTCCGTAAGGTAGACTTGGTGCGAGAGAAGAGTGGACTGGGTTGTCGCGAGGGACACAATAGGCGTCTAATTATTCCACTTATGCGTTAGATGACAGAGAGAAGAGACAGCACCGAAACGTACTGTATGGCTATCCAGAAGTAACACCTTCATTGCAGACGGTGTTGCCACTAACTTCTCGACATAGGTCTCGACAGCCTTCACGACGTCCATGGAGAAGACGATACCAATAAGCAATTTGATTATATTACCAGGAAGGTGATAAGAATTTAGGTCTGTTCAACACAGATATGGTGGCTTGGGTGTAAGAACAACGTAACTTCAGACCTTGACCGCGCATTCTCGAGATTGCTGTTCCCAAGTTGGGCACTGTATAGCCACCACGTGATTAATGTTTCTATTTCATACTCCGCCTCGGCCGCTCGGCGCTTCTCGGATTTACGCCTTGACTCTCCTTCGTTCGGTAACTTTTGCGAAATGCCTCTAGCTATAGGTTGAAATGCTCGTTCCCAAAGCCTGACGCGCTTTCTCTTCCTCTCCTCCCGATTTTTTGAACATCATGGAATACTAAAAAATGCAGAATGCTTCACGGCTTCAAGTTCATTGTCATCTCAGTCGACGGGCTCCTATCCAGCCCGCATGCAGGCCTCATGTATAATCTAGAAGTCCTCGTCACACAGTGTCTAATTGCTGACACTGCGATATATTCCACACTTCATGGGTGCTAGCAATCTGATTCCTCGATGTTGATGAGAATCTCTGGAAGTAGCTTTGACTGGCTCTGGAGCCAGTCCAAAACGTTTCACGGAGATGACCATACAGAGGGTCCCGACCAAGTGTAGATCTCGTGGACTTTCGTTTGACTGCGATTGAGACCGATGCGCATCTTGATCCTACAGGGTGTGGCGCATCACGATAACCAGTCAACGGTGGGAGGCTGATGATGAGTTCCCCATTTTTTTGCTCACCCGCCACACTCACAAAGGTCGTGTGCGATGGTCAATAGGTTCAGGGAGGTTGGCGTCTGCGAGTAGCACCAAGGAACAACCCAAGAAATATCGCTGCCGAACCGTTTATCTGTGTCCGAACAAACATTTTCTCCCAGCCAGATTTAATCTGTCAATGCATCGACTACAGTGCAACTCGGATATGATGTTTTCGTCTTCTCCATGAAGGTCTTACCGAGAACTAACGGAACGCAAAAGGCATTTCATTGGGTGACTTACGTTCGAATTCTACAGAAGATGATGTCCTAAAGAGTATCTGGCTCTGTCATTGCAGTTCAACATCATATCTGGGTATTCATGGCTGGGCGAGGCTGCTTTTGCCTGTGTCTGGGCCTCGTTCCAACATACGAGTCTTAGGCCTGTGCTCCCTCCATCATCCGATGATTATGTGAAAACCCTTCCAAAAAAATTCCCAACAGCCCGTCGCCGTTGGTATTCCAATATCAGACAGGACGGTGGAAGTCATCTTCACTCCCTTCTAGCCCAGGATAAATCACTGATCTGTAGTTGCGGTTGAACCGCCGATTTTGGGCTGGCTTCCGCAACGTAACTTTGACGATATCATTGGGTCGTTAAACAGGTCCTCCGTCGTGTCTTTTCCTTCTTACACCTCAAGAACAATACGTCGCCTTCGCTTTATTTACCCAAAAACTGCCGCTGTTTTTGACCTGGAGCCTAGCAAATTTTCAAGTGGACGTGTTGGTCCGATAAACATTCAGTGACATCGAAAGCGACAAGTCTTTTTTTGGGCTATGAGCACGCTGCATAGTCGGATTAAATTACAGAATTAGAAAAGGCCCATAGTTAGACTGTAAGCTATTGCTAGAGATATAACCAGCGGGATTTGCGACACTGAATAGGACTTTCGTGCATGGGAAGGACTTATTCGGCGAAATAAGTTGTACCTGTTCACTCCACCCGACTGTCGGTGAAGCTTTGGAAACTGCCTCAGAAGCTCCGAACTCACGAAGAATCTTCCAAATAAGGATAGGATTTAGAATTGGGGGATTGACCCTCTTGACGATTTGTCAAACCCCAAAGATAGTCATACCCATGCCTTGTAAAATTGGTCTCGGCGCAAGCGCAAGAACTATTTTAGAGGGGACGTGGGTGCGCTGCATAGATCGAGAATTTATCACCCTCATCTGACAATATTTAATGGAGATGACCTGTGAAAATATTGGAAATAAGACGGTTGCTTATTTCGAAATAGAACTAGAGGTCGACGACATTAATAAGTCATTTTTAACGAGAAAAAGTCCGTCCCAAATTTTGGTGAACATCAGCCGAGATTCCACGAGACCAGAGATCGACATAAGGGTACGATGGCAGAGAGAGACCAAGAAATTACCCGAGTGCAGTGGCTCCCATGCCCAGCGACCAAATATAAACTGCATCGACTATACTTCATTCCCCCGTCAAAGAAGCATTGTGAATACCAATACTGTCAACAGTCGGATAGCATATTCCTCTTTGCGGGACAATTTCCATGAGCTTGTGGCTGAACATCGTTGGTTACTGCTAAATGTCGCTCTCGGGGGTCTGATGGCCAAAGATAAAATTTATTTCGGTGGTTCTGCTATCCAGTTGTGGGCAGATATATTCTGGTCCAAAACCCGTATTAAGCGCGCCGAACTCGAAAACCTGTCAAAGAGACAGTACCTCGTGGGCTGAACACGGCGATCACGATCATGAGCCCTCCGACGTTCAACCGCTAGGGGGGCGAGAGTCACCTTCAGATTTTAGACCCAGGAGTTAGAAGAGAAACAGATGATTTTTTTCTTGGAGTTCGAGACCCCAAAGTGCTCTAGATATCACAAACTGTATTACCGCAAATGACAGGATGGACTTTCAGCCTGGAGATAAGCTTTGTCGCCTCGATCAAGGCAGATAGCCTGTCTGACACAAGACCTCAAACAAGAGGCCAGTAATATGCAAAGTTGATTGGCTTCAGGAGACCTGCAGCAATGAGATGGTGTTGGTCGGCGATATGGTGACGTCGGGATGCCAATCCTCAACGAAATGCAATGGTCTTAGATGTGCCTCATGGTGTCTCTAGCAATGCAAAGTCAACCGAGGAACCCATGGGCCGAGCACGTAGAAGTCTGTAGACTTTTACTAGAGACAGTTGGGAACGGTCGTTGACGATGGACAGTTGACGATCATATTCGACCTTAAGAGTTCAAATACACAGAAAATAGACATAAGATTATATTTTTTTAAAATGTGGCTCACCGATACACCAGCCCGGAAGATGCAACCATAATGCTACAGTGTGTTTGAGAGATACCGAATTGAATCCATAACCCAGTGCTGGGACTACATGTTGCCAAATTATTTCTTGAGCCATTCGTGCAATTTCGCGTGTTCCGCAGTCACGAAGGCCATCTCTAACGAAGTTAAACTTCGGCCAAATTCCGAGGTTAGTCTCTCCTACCCAGGGACTACTACTATTTGTGATGTGCCATTTGAATCACGGTAAACCCATGGGTACAGGAGTCAGGAGTGCCACCAAGCATTTGACCTCACAGCAAGGATATGCGAACAAAACCCAAGGCTTCGAACGTCGTCTTGACGTTAAAGCGGACATTAATCAAGCTGGCTCTATGATCTTGTGTCAAACATCGACTTATGCAAATTGAAGGCGAAGGAGATTGAGACGCACTGAACAACAAATTGAATTTTCAGTGGTACCCCATCGAGGGTTCCTATTTCTGTGATGAACCCCCCAAATCAGCATCAAAGGAGTAGCCAAGCTCCAAGCTCCAAGCCCAGAGGTACTGTATGACGCCGTTTGCATCTCACAGGAGGATACTGTGCATATCACAGCCAGCAGAGACCCGAGACACAGACCTCAGATATCATTTCGGAAATAGCCATTGGTCAAATAAATTTTCACTGCATAGAAATTGTCATTGTAGGAATTTGTACGCATGGGATAAATCATGCATACCGAATACTCAACCCTGCAATTTCACCCTCAGGACCAAGGCCAGGTGAGATGCGGTTCCTTTCAAATGTTCGAATTCTGTGTTTTTCTCTTTTCGATGTATTCGTGGAGGGTGGCGAGCCGCGAGTCTCGTCGTCGCTGGCTTTCAAAGCTCACTGAGCCTCTTGTGGCGACGCCCGGCGGCTCGCCTTGAACGGACATTCCACGTTTAGTGGTGACAAAGTGCGCCAGGGACTGTCCAGGGCTTCCCGTCACCCCTGCATATCAACCCTGCATAAAGCAGTGGCATCTTGTCGAATGGAGGAATGGGGAACGGACCGAAATCCTATCAGTGTCAACATCAACAAAGTCAAATGTATTACTATTTATTTGCGCCCTGCATCACGCGAACATCACGTTTTCCCCGCAATGACTGAATAAATTTCTATCGGGTTGCCGTACAACTCCTCCCTGCAACATTGCTACAACGGCATCCCCTGTCTTTATCCTTTGTTGCGATGGTTCCCCGGCGGCTAGTTTCCCCTATCAGTTATCATTGTATGCATCTCACCTCCTTTGGAATGGCGAACTTGAAGATAGAATTGTTATCCTGGATTGGCTCCCTCGAAATTCTTTGCGATAGAGGAATTCAAATTTCAGGAACCCGCTCTAAGGAATACATTTTGATTGGTTTTTAAATGCAAGATCTTAGACTTAGAGCATGGCAATGGCGCTATCAATCATGGTACTGTGCGACGCCTCAGGAGTCAGCTTGTAGCTTTTACAATGGCGGCGACATGGCCTTTGAACTTGACACTAAAGAATCACGTCAATTCTCCGTTATTTGATGCGGTGCCCGACCCACAGCGGACCATAGGGACTAGGGACATGCCTTAACCTTTCACATAATCAAAAAATCCAGCCGATTGACCGTGGGCTGCTCATTGTTGACTGCGCCTGGAAAATAAGGTTTACCCAGGTAAAGGATAGTTTATTATAAAATATCTGCGGGTTCAGGTAATGAGTCTACGGTTCGCCGTCAGATTCCGCAGTATACGCTGGACGTGTAAACAGGAAACAAAACAAGACGACAGAAAACTTTATTAAAAGGTTGTTACCGACGGACATAGCTAGCGGTTCGACAATCAACTCTCTGGTACGTACTTCTATACAAAAGGCTACATGACAAGATAAAGAGAATTGGTTAATCGAAAGATTGACGGCCAGGCTCAGGTTCCAGTAAGTAAATTACTTCAAACTTGATTTATATAAATCCTCAACAAAGTGTCGATCCAGTTTCGGAAAGCTATGCTTTTACAGGATGAACCTTTGACCGACTTGACGTTAAAGGGCGTGTTGTCTGTCCCTTTCGCCCGGGCGCCTTTATCATTCCTTAAAAATTCTAGGGTTTCCTGCGGCAATTACATGTTAGTTTCCAAAAAATATCGCATGCAATGGAAGTCAGATAAGCATATGACGGTATGCGCTGGTTCAGTGAAATTTACTTTGCTGCATACCCGGCGTACCGAAGTACCCATGGCCATCTGAAAGTGAATTCACGATACCAATAATACTTGTTATCGATTTCCGGTCAAAGATTCACGCACTCGAGCGCTGTGCAATGCCTGCTTCAACTCCGAATGCAATGCAACCTAATGCAACGCACACAACGTATGGGCTAGTATCATATGCACCCACAGGAATCAACTGACAAGCATTTACCCAGCCTAACCCTCGAGACCGGGAACGTCGGCTTCGGAGAAACCGATAGAGCACACAGTGACATAGCTATCGATATCATTCCGTATCCCCAAATTCATTGCTGCGTCGATATTTGGCACCAAGAAGCTTAAAATGTACGGCCGCAGTGCCAGGCGCGCCTCGCGCAGCTTTGAGTCGCACTGCCTGGCGGTGCGCACATGATGACAGGAAGTTCCGGAGCGGACGCTGTTCAGTACCTCATGTTTGTTTGGCCTACATTCCTGGTTCCCTTACTCGTTGAATAAAGTAGATCGATATCTCGATTGTCAAAGGGAGGTCTTCTCTCAGATGTCGATCTTCCGTTTAAATTTGTGATGAACAAGTTGGCCGGCGGCTCTATTGTGTAGGCTGCTGTGGGCGACGATCTTGGCTTGCCGTTAATTGCAAGCCGTCGACATTGTTGAATTGAATTAGGGAAAACAATGATAATGCATGGTCCTCCTCGGGCAACACCAAGGAAATGCTCTGTTATGGCCTAGGACCTCGACTACAAAGGATAGACCTACAATCTGGTGCATATGCCCTCCGGCGTATCGGCCTCTCTCGGTCACCGTTCCCAGCCAAAGTGAGCGCAAAGTTAGTCGATGTGATCAAGGAATGAATGCACGCAGGCTCGGATATTAAAAATTGCTAAAAGCAAGTTACTTCCGCCATCTGCTTGTGCCAGAGGAGCTCATATGATGCGATAACGATAAAGACAAACGATTAGCTTGAAAAGAACAAAGGTGATAGAAGTTGAATTGTGGGCGTGCTGGTGATCTATATTGTCCACTGATAAACATATCATGTGGTGCGACGTTGACGAGCGCTAATGAAAAACAATAGAAGATTAAACGAATTGGGAGTCGGACTCGAAAGGCACCATCGAGTCAGAAATACTTCATGGCGGTGCACCCGATATCCGATCCGTGTGCTGTGTGCTGCGAGTGTGATTACCAGTGATTACCGTGTTTGAGAGACGAAAGTGGACAAAAGCAACGCTATTAACCACAGACCAGTAAACGCACCATATGCATATGCGGCCTTAGAAGTTTAAACAAGCCCAACGGCATGTCCATGCCTCGCGCGCCGCGTCACTTGCAAAGTCCTGCTCCGAGGAGGTACGTATCCGTGTCCGATACACGATCGGATGCTAGCATGCCAGAACCAGAAAACTAGTAGAATGCGGGGTAAACAAGCTAACGCCAACTAACGCCCCGCTGCCCGCACGGCCGCTGCGTCAACACATCACTGGCGCGAAGGCACTTGCATATCGCTATCGCCACTCGCCACTGATACGTACATGCGTAGGCGGCCCAGAACAAGTCGGGAATAAGGCAATCGAACAAGTTCTCGTCCTGAATTGTCTGTGAATGAAACAGAGATGTGCATCTGCATTGTGAATCACCTATGACATGGGGGTGACGCTAGTTTAATGCGGGGTATTAGCCTTTATCTTCACCTTAGTTGCCTGCGGGGTAGCGTGTTTTGTTATGTTAATAGTGATGTTAGCAGCATGGCAGAAGAGTCATGCCGGTCCAATTTCGTTGTGATCGGAAGCTGCACTAGCTGACAGAGACGCAGAGGAGTGCTTGCGGGGTAATTCCACTCCGAGCACAGAAATAGGCAGTTTATCCCAGTGGGGCCGGACTATAGACGCGGAGTTGAGCTCTCTCTGCGTATGACTTCAACTGACTCCCCCCTGTCATCCGGCGAGCGCATCTGCGATAATGAATCAGCTTTTGCATCATGCAGGAGCTTCTACCTCCGACTTTGAGTTTCATGACGCACCCGTCATTGACGAGTCAGCAGCTTTTCTCATTAACGTCAATGTAACATTAATTTTCAAGTCCAAACTATTCGCGTCGACAGTCGGAGTGAGTGCGGTGCTAGCACATGCAGAATTGGGGCCAAGGGCTCTGCGTGAGTGCGTCATGGAAAAGGCGCGACCAGTAATACTCACGAAAAGTCGTCCAATGGCAGGGGGTGGGCCCACACCCAGACCCAGCCAGTGATGTTGAGTGCGATCCTCGTCGTAATGGCCCCACGGTGAACTTCGAGGTGGGCCATTGGCTACGAGCGTGGACGTGTCTTGGAGCGGAGATCTAGAAGACGGAAAGAGAGTCTACGAAAAGTCTAAACGAACCTTAAATCACGGTATGCTTGCGTTTAGTGCTAGGCTCTCGTAGTTGGTGTAGGCAATTCGATCCGAATCCGAATCCAAAGAAAGGGTTCGTTTCTTTACAGGAGACAGTTTCCCTTGCTTCGGATTGCACGAACCATATCCAGTCTAACCCTCGAACGAGTGGGTGATCATGAAAGGAAGGAGGAGGGTTGAAGATTGTGTCAGAGAGCGGAGATGAAGGAGCCAATCATTGAATCGCAAAGGAAAGACAGAACTCGGAACATACATGGCGGAAGTTCTGAAAAAGGCGGCGGAGAGCGGACAAAGAAGCGTTTGTCTTGCCTTTACAGGCGTCAACGAGGCGTCGGCGCGTTCCAGGCTGCGGTATTGCGCTCCGCATACCGCAGAGCGTGGGGCGTTTAAATTGATTGGCTGTCCAAGCGCGTCTCTCAATCTGCGTGAACACATTTAGCGAATAGCATCACGAATTCGAAGGCGCTCATTCTGTCAAAGAACGAAGAGCGGGGGACGAATGAACATTTGGGGTGCGGATTGTTGAATACCGAAGAAAGAAAAGAATTTAGGATCCCATGACGCATGTGTCGAAAAGTCTGAAAGGACTTGGAATATAAATTTGGAATCATTCAAACTGGGGACCCTCCCTCCCGACTAGAACATCGCGGCCTAGAATCCCGCCCCAATTTCCTGGCGAACTTCCGCCACAGGCGCACTAGACCAGACGCGTCCTGAAATGAACTGAACTGGCGCGCCCATTATTCGCCATTTATTAAGTAGATGAAATAAAATCATATGCATAAACGCAGTAGCGATCGAGTTTTACATATGAATGAATGACTTGCAACCGCTGGCATGGCACGGCAGAATTGAAGCTGCGTCCGACCGAGTAGCTGCGTTCATTTCCATGCAATTACCCAAAATGAACAGACGGGGTGCAGTCATGGGTTAATAATGTTGTCAGTCAATCGTCAACACGGTGAATGTGAAGTCGTAAAAACAAAGGGGCATCCCCCAACGTGCTGGCAGTCAAGCAAATGATTGACATTCAATGAACGCCGTCGTCCCTTAATCTTTTATCGATGTTACTCGCTCAAGTTATCACATTTCCTTCTGCACAAGTAACAAGCTCGCAATTTCCACAAGGTTCAATTTTCAATTCCATTCATTCCAAGCTAAAAGCCCAAAATACACAGTAGAATGCCGCCAAGAGTGCGTAAAGTAGGGTAGTAGTTGCGTATTGTACGGTATCGAGGTTCGAGGTAAAGTAAAAGTGAAAAGTATGGCACAGTGAAAAAAAAAGGTAAAGTGATTATTAGGTACAGTGGGTAAGAAAAGGGGTAGGGTGGAGATGGTACAGAATGGAATAACTTGAAGGAATAAAAGTACATACAACACCGAAAACCGGAGAGAGGGAGGTATTACACGTGCGATGGAGCCCAAAAGGAACAAACAGGAGTCGGATGACCGTCGCGCGGACGGACAGAGGAAAGAGGCGACGCGGCTGCTTTTGGGGTTGTGGGATGGGACGATGACATAATCGTAGGCGCAGATAAAGATAAGAACAGGAGATATCGATCGATGGGTATCGTCGTACTGATGAAGGGTATGCCAAATTGCTGATTGCTGATGCGTGGTATGCATGAAAAAAAAAGTTCGTTATCATTATCGTCGCCGCCGCTGTCCGGTCCGCTGACGCCATCCGCGTCCCTGTGAAAAAAAAAGGAAAACCAAGAGAGGAAGAAACCAGAGCGAGAATCATGAGGGTATGTCGATGCCATGCGGGTAACAATGCGCGATGCGATGCGATGCAGAGAGGCAAGTCGATGTCGATGTGGGGATGATGTGGTTGTTGTGCGAGAACAGGAAAGCGCGAGAGCAGTGCGAAACAGAAATAATGAATAAGAAACCGTGTCGTGATGCAAAAGAAATCCAGATGAAAATGCCCAAATGCCGATGTGAATGAGAATGCCGATGGAGAGATGCCGATGATGAGGGGGATGGATGCCTATGCGATGCGATGCAAAAGAGAAAAGAAACAGAGAAAGAGACAGAGACAGGAAGCAGGCCGATCACGGTGATATCCTCGATGGCGCAAACAAAAACAGGCGCTTCCGCTCCTCGAACACCTCGACCTCGACCTCGACCTCCTTCTCCTGGCCATTGACCACTTGCTTCTCCATCTTCTTCACCTTCTTCGGTGGGACGGGCATGATTTCGTAGGTCTTGACATTGTCATAAGACCATGATCGTGCTGATGACCGGATTGGGTCAGTGCAAGGAACAATAAAAGACAAAGGAAAGACGCACTGCTCTCCACGATCGGGCGTTTGGGCCGCGAGAGGGCACTGTCGCATCGCTCAGTGTCGTCGTCGCTGTCACTTGTGACTGAAAGGGGGCTGCGCACGCTCCGTCGTGAGCTTGCTGTGGTGGGGCCGCTCCAACCGCTGGAGAGAGAGCCGCTAGACTCGCTGCACTCGCTGTGAACCTTGAGCTTGACATCGGGGACCAGGAGCTTGCCCTTGGCGCCGGGATGCACCAGCGATCGCTCGCGCTTGGGCGAGAGCGGGAGGGAGTGGACAGATGAGGGGGATGCTGGAGCGGCGGGAACATGAGAGTTGTAGAGCGACACACGGGACTCTGAGCGACGGATGAAGCTCTGGGAGAACTTGTTGATCATCTCGTCGGATGCAGAGCGCATGGCTGCTGGTGCGGAGGCAAGGGCCGAGGTGGAGGCGTAGGCCTTGCGGGATGAAGCGCGGTGGGAGGACGCGGTGAAAGAGCCGTAGGCCTTTGTTGAAGTGTCGCGGTGAAAGGGATCAGTGGGTGATTTTGGAGCGGTGAAGCCATAGACGGTGGAGCGCCATGCGTTGGAGCCGTCGGTCCATCCTGGGATGGGCTTGCGGGGTTCCTGTGCGGGGCGGTACTTTCCGACCTGGGGCTTTGCTGGGGGTGGGCAGAGGGAGGAGATGAGACGGCCAGCCATCATGATGCCGCTGTTGTATTCGAGAGGAGGCTCTGGAGCGGGCTCTTCGAAAGTGGGCGGGGGCGGGGGCAGTGGAGGGAAGTTGTACATGGCGATGAGCTTGTCGAGGGACGACAAGGCTGTGGGGGGGGACTGGGAGGCGGATGAGCGATCGCTGTCGGTCTCGCTACTGCTGCTGAAGGAGGGCTTCTTTGAGGCATTGATGGGTGCATCGGGATGAGGCTCCTCCTGAGCGGGATCAAGGGGCGCCTGACGGCGGTGTGTGTTGAGATCCGCGAACTGACACTCGTCTGAGCAGTAGAGGGGTATGGGACCCTGGTCGATGACTGTGCGCTGCTTTGTGAGGACGGGGGGCGCGGGTGCTTTGAGGGTGCCATTGAGGCGGAGACGGCCTGTGCCATTGACGAGACCGCCGGTCTTGCCCTTTGTGCGACGAGGGGACGAAGGCGGGGGTGGGGGAATGGGCTGATTGGCGAGGGGAACGGTGATGGTATAGCGCTTGGGGACGATCTGCCTGTCGCAGGCGGGACACCAAGCTACGTCAAAGTCCATTGTGGAGAATCGAGGGAAGAAAAGAGAGAGGGAAGTGTGGTTGGTTATAAACACAACAACGGGGCACCACGCCCTGGATCTGAGATCTGGCCATATCGGGGTGGCCCCTCCAGGCTCCCATTTCCGTCCAATATGCGCCACATTCAATTCCAACCGTTCGTCCCGGGTCCCGGCTCTATTCCCCAACTAGTAACCGAGGGCCCCGCGGTTTCCAGCTAGTCTTTATGCCCGCCCCCGCCTTTCCGTCCCTGCCCTCCCTCTCTGTCCGAATCAAGTCCGAGCTTATTACCTCTCCGGCACTTGCCGTGTTTATCCGCCAACTCTCCGTTCCTTGTCTCATCTCCCACCTACCCCGTGTCTATACATATACCCTCTCTCCACTCATCACGGCCGTCTTCAACAATCCCGATATCATCGTTCACCAACAGTCCACTCCCATCATGTCAACCCCCACTGGTCTCAACAGAATCAACAGCCAATCCACACAGCTCTCTCGTGAAAATCAAGAATTCAACAGCATGCATCTATCCTTACATTATCGTCTACGAAATCCACAGGTAAATCCCCTACGTCTGTCTGTCCAAAGCGCTGATGTCGCTCCCATATCTCCACATGCCCTCTCATTACATCTACATCAACGTGGCTATTTACCTATTATGTTCATTTGCCATGCACACCCACGATTTGGGTCTCGGGTTTCGTCACTAACCGCTCGTCCACCATCCGACTCTCTCTGCTATCCATTTATCATCCTCTCCGGCCGGGCCTCCTTTTTTTTCCCTTTTCCCAGCCACCCATTCCCCCATGCCCACCTGCTCTGCTGTCGGGCACGCGTCATGACGTCCATGTGCCCACCTTGCTCCCCCCGTCCTGCTTTATGCGCCACGAAATCCTTTGCCTTTTCAGGCTATTCCAAGCCTATCCTTAGCTCTCCGATGACAAGTCTCGGGGCCTGAGCCTTTCTTTAATCTACCACCGCCCATAGAGCGCGCAGCACCGTTACGGCTCCTTTCTTTTATTTTTTCCCTCCGGGCCTCTTGTCTCTCTACCCCATCTCGCTGTCTGTTTCACTGGCTTCGCGGTGGCTTAAATTAATAATACTATCGAGTCCGGCTCGAACTCTGTATCATTGCGGAGCCGGTGCATGCCCTTTCAATGTATCTGGAACCAATAGCTGCCCCCCCCTCTGCGGGCGGCGTATTAATATCACTTCATTTTTGCCGGCGTGAGTATTCGAGACTGCTACGTAACACCTTCCCCGCGTCCACCCCAGGTCGCGTGGCCTACTTCCCCCGCCGTGTCCGTACGCGTCGCTCAGAAGCGCCTCGAAACCCGCAATCGCTAGGGCCCTGTCGCACTCTCGACTGCTGGCCCCAATATTCATCGCGATCGTTATTGTCGAGGCATTTACCTCCCTTGGTATCTATGGACCCCTACTTACCCGACGCGGGTCGTTGTCGCAACGGCGGAGGCAAAAGCGGAAGCTAGTGCCCCTCGGCCTCGGTTGTCCATTGTCCTTTCATGGCCCCCTCTCCGGTGATCATGAAGGGCCATTCAAAACTATGGCTTCGCTTCTCTGGCCCATCGAAGCTCGGATTTTCTCAATTCTCTTCTCCCTCGTTTTCTATTCCAAATTTCGTTCCGTCTGGATTACTACCATCTGACCTGTTATGTATGGACAATAAATACACCGTTGCCATCTTGTTCTCAGCTTCCCCTGGCTTCCCGACACGGTCTCGTCCTGGGGGCGACTCGGGTTGGCCAGTAAAAATACTACACGGACTAGATTACTCCGAACCCCTAATGCCCAAGTATGGATGCGGGTTCTAAATGTAGGTCTATCTGCATATGTCAGCGATGAACTGTGTAGGGCCATATCATTTTCAATTTGACGAAACCGAAACGCTTTGGTTTTGATGTAGACGACATCGAGCGAGGGGTTGATTGTAGGTAGCTGATAGCTCAACGTTTGGCTAGCGCGCAGCTGTCGCGTTCCGAATATAATACACTGTTACGCATCACTTTTGCGGGGTAGTACTCCAGCGCCTTGGGACGAGAACGATGGTGTATTGCGTGTGATGAGCACTATTCGATGGATGGTTGCGCTGGTAGCTGTTAGCTTACGAGCGGCTGTTCGTGCCATTAAAATATAAATAACATGCAGAGATATTCCTGTTGCGGCAATTCTCAAGTAACAGCGGCACGTAGCCTGGTCAACGCCAGCGCCTTGGTTCGTAGGGCAGAAGTTTATTTGGTGGACGAATGAGAGGGAGCCGCTAAGCGAGTATCATAGCACCTAACTCACCAACTCTGCGCTAGTGGTATATTTTTGGGTGCGTCCTTTCGTCCTTTCGCCTTGGACTTGGAGCAGGACGGTATTCCCGCAAATAGTTTAGCCGAAGCTTATGCTCAATTGAACTGTGAGCTAGCTATATGAATAATCGCAGTGCTTGGGGGTTAATACCAAGGAGTAGCTCGGTAATCTTGACTGAGTGCCCCATGGACAGTGGCTCTGAGTATGAACGCCACTCGACATCACCCCCGCCGGAGGTGGAGGGGAAGGACCCAATCGGAAGTGAGAGCGTTATCTGACGTCCGTACGGCAGACGGCATCAACAAAGGTATAACTATACGAAGGAGGCATGGGCATGGCACGGACACGGCGTGGCATGGTAACGCGCGGGGAAGTTCAAGGGGGGAAGGGGTAGGAAAAGTCAGGACCTGTAACAGTTCGCGAGGGGGTCGTAAACGTTATGACGATGTGCCATGGACGTCGGATACCCACGCACATTGACATCGGTCGCCCACGCCCACGCGCCCTAGGAGGCGAAGAAGAAGCAGACGACATCTGTTAAATTTGAGAGGGGCAGAGAGGGGCAGGATATGGGGAAAGGGCACGTCAGGACGACTTGATTGGACCGTTTTCGTAAGATTAAAAGAATTTAGAGTTATTTTTGAGAAAGGCCGCGGGGTTTGCGTCGACGTCGACAGTGTGCGCCATGGGAAGGTGTTCTGTTCTGCACTTTATGTGCGACGTGCGTGGGGGAGGAAATTGTACGCGAGTAATATTGACAGGGGTCTGAGCAGTCGGTTATCACTACCGGTGAGCAAGCTGGGGTTGTTCAAACAAGATAAGATTCAGACAATCAAATTGAACCATATCATGCATTAATTTCACCGTCGGTCTCTAGGAGCAGGCGAGATCTATAAGCAGGCCTTTTATTTTAATACTGGCAAAAAGAAGGCAATTAAAATAGACCGACCTTGCAGAATGAAGGACGGGATCATATTTCCTGACATATCGGAGCAGGTTGCGCTACTGAATGATACATGACGGAGCCAGCGCATGGACGGCGATCTCAACTTTTGGCAGCGTCAATCCTCGCTGTATCTGTGAGCATCGTGGACGAGGACGACCTCCGAGGATTGCGACGGGTCGGCGGAACGGTCGGACCGCTGCCACGGGCGAGTGCGAGCGCGCGCGCGAGCGTTGCTCGTCGATCCTGCAATTGAACAGGGTGTGGCGTGCGCCGGCGGCCTGCAGAATAAGTTCATCAATCTAGGTCCTTTTGACAACCTTACCTGCTGAGAGCGCACCAGTATTTGGACGAATAGGTTCCTTTGCAGGCGCGTCGGAGGCAAATTTTTAAAAAGGCAAGGTCGTTGATCATCAATTACATGGTTCAGGTTAGCATCAGTCCCTATCACTCCGCCACGCGACGAACCACGATATCCTCTTGGGGCTTTTGTTTTTTTTTTCTTGTGGTTATAATAGCTGAACGCTGTACGCAGCGTTCCTTCGCGTACTTTATTCGGAGACATCGTTATTTCCATGTTTTTCTGTCCGTTTCCGGAGGTAGCGAAGGGAAAATATCCAACTGAAAGTTTGTTGGCGGGGAATTCTCGCCACCAATGACCACATCCACGCGATCAAAAGGTAAAAATTCGAATACTTATCGCAAGAGGTCAGCTTAGCCGAAGTAAGCCGGAAAGCACTCCAACCACAAGGGTCGCTATCTAAGCTGTCGGGTCCGAATGTACTTACGCGTCTGTAGGAAGCGAAATTTCAGGCTCAAATACCGGCGTGGAATTTCTTGGGAGCTTGGGAATGTTGGAGAAGAGGACCAAGGGCAACTACCGAGGGCGCCAAATGCGGGACCGTGAATATAAATAGCACCTCCTTGTAGTTTTCTTAATGCCCGTTGTCTTCGTATTTTCTGCTAATAAGACTAAGAATAAAGTGAAGATCATCGAGAATATGACTGGACTCGAAGTATGGCGCTGGTAAAATTTCGCCGCCGTGGACTTTGGCAGCCGTGGTATTCGTGACTTGCTCGGCTGTCCAATTATTGCGTCGAGACCTCGCAAGCATCATCGAGCGCTCTGGGAAATCATCGTCATCCTTTGAAATTCTCCAGAAACAGAGCTGTCTCAAATGACCCATGCATATACTATTCAACCCACAGTGGCACTTAACATCAGGAGCTCCGTCGTGGACCCGTGGGTGTCGCGTAAATAATAAGCAAACGAGGGATTCGGCTTTCGCCTCCAGATACACTCGTACTGCTGAAGCGACATGGCATTTTCCGAAGGTCAAGTCAGCAAGGCGGCGTATGTCTGTGAAAAGTAAATTTAAAGCAAGTAATCCCGGTCATAGATCCATAGATGATACGAATCAGGATATTTATCCTGTGCTGGGTCTCACCCTTCCAGTGCCGGACTAATAGTAGCGATTTTCGAGTACGTATTACAGTTCGTATTATGGGGTAAGTATAACCGACTGCGCATGCGTCGCGTGTACAAATTACATCTATGATATGCGAGTCTGGCGTTCACATTTTTATACGAAGTTTCGCCGTGCTGACCTCTGGTGGGACTTAGGTAGCCCTGGGTTATAAAATGGATCATTTAGTTCAAGTGCCCAATTGCCACCGCACTTATGGCTGTGGTGGGATAAGTATGCCAATTATGCCACTCGCTTGGCACAGGACCAGGCGTTCTATTATTAGTTTCACCTCTTTCGTTCAGCACGGCAAGACGAGGTAAATACAGTATCTGTTATTCAAAATACATAGAAGAGGTGCTTTTTTTTTTTTGCAAAATTTCGACGGCACGCAATGAAATCGGATACTTGCTCGGAGGAAGGCGTCGGATCAGCGGATCGGACGCTTGTGTGAACGGATCAACTCATTGAAATTTGAAAATAGGAGGGTAGTAGATTCGGAAATACCTCGATGCGCCTGGTTTGTGCACTTTTCAAATCCCCTGGTTATTCGTCACTTTAATCACGGGGGATCCTTACGCGCCGGAACTTGGTGATTATCCAGTTCATTCCAACTGGGCTTCCATGCACAGTCAATAATCCTAGTTACCCCATACTTCTGTGGCATTGTAGCCGGATCCATGCAACATGTGGATGCGCGTGAGGCTCTGTACTCCCTCTTATCTCGGGCCATTAATGGTTTCCCCAAACTGGTTAGTACTGTGATAAGCGCCCGTTACTTAGCGATCAGCAACCTTGGATGATCAACGCACTTCGCTAAGATCTTGCCCAATTGCAATGCCGACCATGCAAGGACTTCTAAAAACTAGGACAGGAGGACACACAATGGCTATGTCACGAGGTGTGTCCACCAGATCCACCATTAATCGGGACAAGGGCTTTCTGTCACGGAGAACAGCATTGAAACAACAAAAAATGACAGATTATTGTAATTATAGTTTGGATTGAAGTACTCCTCATGCGCCCACAGCTTTCGACATTTAGATATCCCAACATCCCAACGCCGACTCTGTCTATTCATTTGTAAGCTCTGTCATATGTTTCTATGGGCATAAAAGACTCGGCCTCGGGATTGATCCACTTTAACGTAGCCCCGCAGATCTGCTATTGCTGCCAACGCCGAATACCACCTGTCTGGATTTGGGACATAGTGGGAATCGCCACCCCGCATTGAGGCACCCTTCTTGAGCTCTAATTCCCCAGATCAGCGCCTATAGACGCACACAACAATACCCACTCCGCGGAGATGATTTGTTCCTGAAATATAACAGGTCTTGCTGTCGTTGGCCTCCGTGGATTACAGGATCTGAGAATAGTCTGCGTAGACCTGCAAGCTAGAGTGCTTAATCCGTAGGACCCAAATGCGAGGGGTCATGAATGATTCGGCAAGAGGCAAAACAAATGCCCGTTAGATCATCCGGGTTAACGAGGACCGGATTCAAATCTCTCCGGATGTATAGCTTCACGCGGATTAAGCAGGAATCAAGCGTGCTGTTAGGCTGCTCCAAAAAATGCCAAATCTTCAAGTCGTTAGCATTTCGGTACGCTCCCTTCCTCCTTTCACAAATGTACAATGAACAACTCGGGATTCAACTACGCCGTTCTGAAAATATGCGAGGTGGGCACGGTGAATGCTATATACGATGTCAGCTGGTTCAAGCGAAATAGAAGAAAATAAAAAAATCATGGCTTGTCTCAAAGATGTCCTTCTGCTGTCCCAATGCAAGGTACAATCAAGTCCGACCATTCAGCCGATATCTCTGTCTGGGGTATGCTTAGCACAAATAATTGTCGGCCGACTGGAATAGGGAGAAGTAACCAGAAGATTCTTCAACTGAAATCGTCGAGAGCCAGCCGCTCAAGTCGGCGCGCAATTTTTACCTAGGAATTTTTGTAGGTGTGTCCGATGCCTCAGGGCACCTAACTACGGGAATTTCCTCGTGCTTGTTCCCTCTGATAAAAAAGTGTTCCTTGGTGAGATTTAAATTGGTGAATGATTAACCAATGAAACGTGCAAACAGCGCACCATGTCCGTTTTTTACACTTCATTTTATCGTTCAGTTTGGCATGAGAGAGCTTACTGCTCATATCCGTCGGAGAACGGCGGGCACTGGATAGGCACAGATAAGATTGATACCGCTGGAATGGGTGGGAAACGAATCCTTGGGAAAGAGACTGGACAAAGTATTGGTGAGAATTAGGTGAGAATCGGAGATTCTGGTACAAAACCGGACCCGTATTAGTGAGCCATCGCTGTTCCCGGTCACAAATAAATAAGAAGAATTTTCTCTCGTCGCTGTGGCACTTGGCTAGGCGGTCGATTTCCTTCGTGGTTGTGTAAACACATCATCTGTGAAATCGATAGAGTGCGAAGAACACAGTTCTCCTCTCGGAAGGCCACGCATGCTCGTAGGCTGTGCGTGGGGCCTTTGGCGAATTTCTCGTACCAAATTAGACGATACGAAACAACCGACGCTTTGGTTTGCACATGGATGACGCGTTCTCTTGGAAAATTATCAAGGGAATGCCAGTCCCGTATTCTTGTTACGCCCAGGCACTGCCTCCCCGAGGTCCTACAGCACTTAACTTCTGCAGGATAACACTAGAAATTATGAGGCCGTCTAACCCTTTTTATTTTTATGATCGATACACGAAGAACGTCATTGGCTCTTGATACTTTAATTTCCCTGCGCCCGCCAGATATAATCTTGTAGTCACACTTCCAGTTCATAATCTATTTATCTATTCTACGATAACGTTGGGCCCAATTCGACAAACATTTCAATTATAGGAACTTGAATTGCAACCAGGTTATTTAAGTAGGCAAAGCAAATGTGGAAACGGAAATGAAATCCATGCCTCGTTGGAACTGTACATGTAGTTAAATGGAAAGTGTTTCTCCTTTCAACGTTGGCCCGTAACAGTCAGGCTTTACTCTGCAGATCTGTAGATCCAGTGTTGTTATTAATTTTGACTTGCGGCTTTGATTTCAAGTTGAAATCGTCCTCAGACCATTTGCCTTAAGCAGCTCGGACAGTCTCAAACGCGGTACTTTTATAATCTAGAGGGCTAGTAAAACTAGGTAAAGGCCGCATTTTCAAGGCCCCAGAAGCTAGTCGTTTTCGTAATATTACTGTAGAACACCATGCGTTCTACTATATGCCAAGGAGTCGAAATTCATTACGCTTCTGATCGTCGAAGTTGTATGTCGTGATTGCGGCGCTGAGACCACGTCGGGGGAGCGAATGCGGTAGGAGGTGTGCTCTTGATTCTTGAAAATAAGCCCAGACTTTGCCTTTCTTAACATCTTTGGCCCTCGGAGAAGATAAGATAGCAGTGATGATCCGTGGGAGTTATTAATTTTGAACCAACAATGATGGCACGATGCAACTTTTACAACCCGACGTTCGATGCATCATTATCTTTGTGCCAGTCCGGTTTCTTTTCAGCCAGAGAACTCTCCTTAGGCGTGCGGTTGAACTCAATCTGTCGACTTACGTCAAGAGTATACGAAGAAGATTTCTGGGGTACCACCCTACCTTTGTTAGAATTCGAAGGTCAATGTTTGTGGTCACTGTTCTTCGCCACCACCTTTCTTACATGATGGTTTTCAAAGGACAAGCCGACGCCGATAGTAATGAGCGGAAGTTGAAGTCACATACGTATCTTCCACGGGTCTCCTTCTAAGGCTTTGCTGCACTGGCGTATTCCGCTGTGAACCACTTCTCATCTCGGTGAATCTGAAATGTTACTCCACGGTTATATTCTGTCTTCATTACCTTTATGGCCTTCGTTGATTCGAACTGCCAGATCTCCAGTATAAATATCGCCAATCAAGCCAACTTTCCATTCCATTTTGTCTGGACTCTCATTTTCGGCCGAATCATCATAACTCGCGGAGGTATCTGTCAAAGAAAACCTATAGTAGACGTCCTACCAAGTCATGCGCTACGTTGGCACAACCTTGGACAGCCCTTCATAAATTGTAAACGTCGAAATTGCCTCTCCCTGCATTTTCATCGCCGCCGGTTTCTCTTTCCCTGCCCAGCGAAAACCATGTTTTTGGCGGATTCGGTTAGTTCAGAAACGTTTTGACATTTGCGGTCAAGTCGTCGTGTATGCACATACCTGCTAAAAGGATGAGGCTGACATGAAAGCCATCCGATTGGTCGGCTAGATGCTACTGGAAGATGAGAAGCAATGCCTGGAATAGACTGCTCCCTTCAACGGGAAAAGGCTCACTATTCATTGGTTGGACCCTAATCCATGGTAATGGGTTTATTACCGACGAGACGTGGAGTGCGTCTTCGCTAAACCAGTTGAATGGTTGTGGATGACGCCTCTTTCCGTGGAACAGACTGTTCTCGCTTAAAACGCTCTCAAAGGTTGACCAAATGTTGTGAAAAAATTCCAAGAGGCCGGTCCCGAAGAAATCTGACCATTAATATCAACCCGAGCTCCAAAGTCAAACGTTCTTGCCCAGGAAGGCTTCTACAAATGGCTCTCAGAACTTTGATCACTCGGGCAACATAAACAATTTTTATAACCACGGTCGTGAGCAATGATTGACTTGATCCAGCACTCAGAACCGAGCCAGAGGATCCTGTCGATCGCGGAGTCAGTTCGAGAATCTAACGGTAGTGTTGTCGCCGGAGCGAGGTGACCTCGAGGTGAACTCCGCCTCGCCTCGAAAATGACGCAACTCGGATGACCTCGTCGAGAACGAGCTAGCTCGAGTTAACTCGACGAGGTGACAACGAGTTGCATCAAAATAAGCACATGATCGAATCGCGTGTCCATTTTTAGTTGCGGCTTCGTTTGCTCTTATACTTTGCCACCTAACTTGCCTCTCTCTCTTGATTTGGGCCCACATTTATTTGTGCTAATGTTAGTAAGAGCTTCTTCGACTTTGACCAGTTTTTTCCCTTCTTTTCCCCGTCTATTTCGTTAAATATACAGAGTCTCACGAATTCTGCCTTGAGTATTTTGCGGTTTTCTGTCTGTAACGGTTTTTGACTCAGAAATTAGTTTAAAGGCAAGACGTTTTCAATTACTCCGGTTTCTTGACAAGAAACAATTCTTGTTACTTAAAAGACGCTCGAGCATTCAGAAATCTAAGAGCACCTGTCTGTCCCTGTCTTATCATATCTTATCAATGGTGTACCTGACCGTGATGGGTTTGATCAGTTCATTTTGAACCACGTCCTGGTTTGGATTTTCTGATCATCTCATTGGCTAAAGCCTTGACGGCGGGAATCACCGAGCACCTCGCGAGGTGGCTCGAGGTGACAACTCGAATCAACTCGAAATTTCGAGCTGATTCGAGTTGTCCACTCCGCCTCGCCTCGCCTCACCTCGGCGGCAACACTATCTAACGGGGCCTTTCGAACTCATTCAGATGACAAAAGCATCCAAGCGATTCAATGGCTGCTAACATGACTTTCCAACCCGAAAATAGGTCGATCGTACCCCATGCTACCCCGCACTTCGCTCTCGTGCAACTCTCGTGGCCTGATCTTCGTCAATTGAGAATCTGGTCGGCTGTATTAATATGTGGCGCACACCTACAGACTACATATAACAGAATCGTAGTTTAAACAACTTCAATACAAATAGGGAGGCTATCGTGGGATTAACATCACCTCTAAGTTCGGGTACATATTGAGGTCTACTTCCACCCCACGTCGAAGCCATTGCAACGTTTTCCGTGGTTTCAACCACTTGCTGCAACGAGAAACGGCAGGATGGTGTTACATTACTTTTGGTCCACCACGCCATATACCTATATGCTACAATCATACCCGTCGGTCCGTCTGATTGAAAACAAATAAGCCCCGCCGCCAGGGAACAAAGTAACGAACCTTTATTGGCAACATCCTCATTTACCAATGACCCTTTCCACTTTGCGTTTCAGCAGCATTTTAGTGGATGAGGCGTTGACAGGTGCCGTAGGCAACGTCAACACCAGGTCTACATCTGACCCACTTCGCCGAAGGTAAATTATATTGTTGATTCTACCCTGCACAACGAAAGGCGCTTTTAAGAAATCAACCCCAGTCCGCTTACGACTGAACTGGTACAGATAGATAAAGGCTCATCGGCGTTGCGCCTCAGCAAAATTGGGGATCGAAATATACGGACGCAATCTCCCGCCCGAAAGGAGGTCGTCAGGGCACCAACAGGTACTTGGGTATAGTGCAAGCTTCGGTAACACCATAAATAAATCCATTTCAATTGGTTGCAATGAAATTTGCTGCAGCATAGAGAAAATCGACAAAGTAGAGAAGATCGAAGGTTATACTTTTTTCGCTACAGCCGGTGTCCGAAAGGTGAACGATATGAGACTTCCTGCTTGCGTAAAAACCATGTAAAAAGTGACTTTTCTTGGCTATACATCATGCGTCAATGTGATGTCAATGTTGCAGAGTTACGAGAGGATACTTAAAAGGCGTTGACATGATGAGGACACCATTCAATGTGATTGGACCTTTGGGCCAATTCGGACCGTGATGCGGTATTCAGAAGACATGGTAAATGTCGACCAGAACGACTGACAATCGGCAGAATTAAAACATGATGAATGTTAGCAGTTAGGATATTTGAAGGGAGTAATCAACACTTGCTATCCGTAAGACAGAAACGTCACCTGGAATTAGAATACTCATCTGCGGTACGAATGAGCCGGACATGAATGAATTGCCAATATTTGTGAATCTGTCCAATCTGTCGCAAAATGGAGAGCATAAGTATGGCAGAATAAGAAAGATGTAAGCATGACTGACGGCAAATCTGATTCTCTTTCTTTCCCTGAGAAGATCCTGGAACGAATTGCCCAGACGGTGTTCAGGTATAATTGCTGTGAATAGAAGCCTATTTGGAAGGCTGGCGTAATAGTGATGGACTACCAATGTTTGGAAGAGTGAGCAACAATATGAAATTATACTCTTGCTCAGATGCTGTTCGAAATGTTCGCAGGCTTTTGTAGTGCTGGCTGCTAGGTCGGCTAGGCGCCTGAAGGTGACCAAGAGTGTTGCAAGGAACTAAATGTCCCAGTATTCTCAGTTCCTTCAAGCGGTCAAAGCTTTGAGGTATCCGGCATTAAACCCAAGGATCTTGGTCGTGAACTTCGAGATGTCCCCGGACAATAGGCGGGGTTCTCCCGATAAGAATAGCCTTCGATTAGACACATTTGTAGAGCCTTAATCCCGTCACTGAACAGGCAAAGAGAGTTGCTGGGTACGTTCCTTCTCGCAGTGGGGAACCAAGGGAGTAGCGGCGGCCCGGATGAAATTTATCGGTCACGTGACTGTTCAGACCCTTCAGAGTCACACCGTGTCTTATTTTTCTGGCGCTTCAAAGCCTTTTTCATCCTCATTTTCCGACAACCATCCGCCCAAGACTTCTTCAGAGTTCTTGTCGTCCTGAGGCTTTTCTTTAATTCTACGCCACAATTCTGGTTTCATACCCATCTGGGCCAGCTGTATACAGTTTGTCCTCCGATTCGCGGCGAATTCAGAGTTAACATGTCAGTTCCGAGAGATGTCCAGGAATTTCTGGATGGATATCCTGGCGTTAAGGATAACCCTTCTAGCAAAGCGAACCTCGAGTTTTACTCGAATAACCGCCGCTGTAGGCCGGACAATCGCACGATCGATGATATTCACGAAAAGTACACCGTATTCCATGTGGATCAGGCACTTTGGTCTTAATATTTTCAACCGTAGATGGTTCGGGGACTATGGAAAATTGGAAGCTAAGCACGGATACATACAGTGGCTGTAGGTTGAAATATTTTTTTCTCCTCTGGGTGGGAGGGAGGGGCATCAAAATGATTTACATCTTTCACATCGTTTTCGTCATTCTAGATTCCCTATACGAGAATACGGCATGAATTATGAATCTCAACCTCTTCAAACTCATGAAATTCAAGAGATGCAGGCCGATCCTATCGTTATAGAGCGTGTTATCAAATCTTATAGACTTATGCTTGACTTCTATGGAATGCACCTTGTCTCTGAAGAAACAGGCCTTGTGGACCGCGCACTTCCTCCCCGGAATTATGCCCCGCGTTATCATAACCTCGTTCGTGAGTATCCTACTCCCTTCCGTGCTGTGATAGATCCGATAATTTACCGTCTCCCGCCATCCGTTCTAGGATCGTCCCACAACAATCTTCGTATTTCCCGCATTTTGAAATGTCTATCAGAATTGGGGCTCGAACGTCTCAACGCCGGGTTCTTGTTACATGTTTTGAACGAGCAAAGTGAATCGAATGAATTAAATTCGTGGGGGATTCGGAGCAGTATGGATCGATGGTGGGCTAATTGCTTGCGGAATGAAGAAGAAAGAACGTGGATTAGGAATCTCCTTCGACGAGTCCGGTCGGCCGAGGAGGATAGTTATATCTTTACACGGGAGGAATACGAGAAGGCGCTTCGGCGTAGAGCTGAGACAGGTAAACTGGGAACCCAGGACGAAATCCAGGATGAAATTTCTCAGAACAGCAACGAGGGGGACAACACGTAAAGTCGAAGAATCGGATTTTGATGTATTTTACATATATTTTGAGCGCAGCAGTTTCACATCTAATTCTAGGCATAGAACCATGTTATCTGAACGAATAAATAGGAGCCATACGGGAGCTGTTGTAAGGTTTCAGCATAAGAACAATGTTCTTCTGATAGAAATGCTATTTTACCATTTATGAAATCCCAGACAGAGTCAAGAAAGTCTTGCTAGTTTTGCCATGAGAACTTCATGGCGCTTTTTAGCGTAAAGCGGACTCGTCGATTGTAACAGGTCTTCTATGGTTTCATGAATTCTGCTGGTTGCTCCAGCACTGACGACCTACGTAGAAGTTGAGCGGACCAAAAATTAGAAGGGAGGCTCAATCACTCACGCAATATCCTTGGGTTGTAAGGTGAATGATAACCTTGGGCCCATCGAGTAATATAACGGACGCAGAGGCTTGTTCGAGGGAGGAGGGCAAGACCGTAAAACTTTTGATTCCAAAAGCTTGCTCTTTAAGTGCTCGGTGTAATTCCGTCTGGCAAAAGGAGGACGAGGACGACGAGACGGTCATCGATGCTTTCCCTTTTGAATGGAAAAAGGGTTCCAATTTCTTGGGTGCATTGCCAGAGACACACCAGAGGTTATATAGGTCGGCTAGTGTCATCATGATCGAGACTTTTTGAATTAGTGTTTACTGTCACGCTGCGCCACTGTAGCCTCCCAGGGTGTATGTGAACACAATAAATGTCGGGGAAGCGAGAAGAGCTCTTGGATGCGATAGCAAAGGACTGAGAGAACAAGGTGATGGCATGGTTTAAAACATGTTGCACCTGCGGCGTGCGGACGGATAATGAAATCCTGAAGAAGGTCACTACTGATCGGGATCTACCGCAATCCTCGAGTCTTCGTCATGATGTTCGCCGTTTTCACAAGAGTCGGTGGGATGGCGGTATCTCAGATGCGCGGTTGTCCCAGCGCACTCATGAAGAAAAGGCAGACGATTATCCGAATCTTAGCGCTCAATATGCCCCGAGTTCAGGGTTGCAAGCTTGTTGGGTTCGTGTTTGTCTTATCACGGTGTAATGAAGACTCGTCTATATTAGGTCATTCGCCATGATTTCGACGCTTCTTGTAAATGAATTCCCACTTTGCCCCTCGCCACTGCGAGTATAGAAGGTTCGATGGATCAAAAACAGCGACAGTGTGTGTAGAAAAATCCATTCCTACCAGTATCGCCTTCTCTACGTGACGAAACACTGGTATGTCCGAGGACAGACAACGAGGATGTGCTCGTTTTTGGAAACAAAATTTCTTGATAGTCAAGCTGGTCTGGGTACACGGATAGACACGTTCATCAGCGAGAATAGATCCGTCCAAGGATCAGGGAAAACCAATCTCCGTCAAATAAAAACACAAGTCCGTGATATTGATCCACCCATGCACAGGGGTCGACTGGGAAATTGAACTGGCATTCATCCTGACTCCCTTGCAGGTTGGGAGCCGATCAATGCTGGCCATTCCCTGTATTTGCAGAGACTAAAAGTTTACTGGGCTTATGGTGGAGGCGAATTGAGTAAATAAAGCCCGGAATGGACAAGTTAGGCGGTATTTGGTCGTGTTATGTTTGGGTTGGATTGTCGGCGTGCCTGCAGTGCTTGCGGAAAGCAAGATTGGTTCTCGTCGCACTCGCGGCTCATTGAGCAACGGATATCTGGCCTCGTTTTTCTTTCTTTTTCGCGCTTATACCACAGTTGTATCCACTGTAACAGTTCCCTGTTCTTTTCAGCTCTTCAACGCCCACCTTCTCGCGCCGAAGTCTCCTGTATACCTCACAGTAATCCTTAATTCACAATCTCAGTACAATCAGTCTACGTTACTCGCCCTTTCGCCAGGCCCACAATCGAACATATAATACTGTCGATCTTTGTTGTATTTGGCTGGTCTCCGTGGCATACCCTCTCGCGGACAGTTTATCCTAATCGAACGAATTGGGTCACCTACCTTTTGTGGCATTTCGGTCACTTTCTGGATGGTAGCAGACGATTAAAATTCCTGGTGCGTGTGCTAGACTTCTTGTTCAACTCTTAGCTTGGCTCTAACGCGTCAATGGTAGCAACTTCGCAAAACGATTACACGCCCTATATCATGCATTCTCGTCTCGCCATTGATACGACCACCGGAGTGACTGCAGGCCCATCATCCGCCAAAACACACCTCCGCCAGCGGAGTCTTTCACCGTCATCTAATCCGGCAGGACCAAGCTATGGTTTTCAGCAACGGGGCCGGAGTATATCCAATGCATCTACATCTTCATCACTTTCTATTGTTTCTCCTACCTCCTCCTCAACGAACAACTCCACGACATCTCTTTCACTGCCCAATTCAAGGCAGAGCTCTCGCTCACGCTCTGCTAGTCCCGCCATTGACGAAACTGTTCGACTTGGCCCGGAATATGTTCTCGCCTTGCACGATTATTTTCCTTCACCCCAAAATCCGACATGCCTTTCCTTTCGCACTGGTCAGGTTATCCATGTCTTGAATAGGGACTCGAGCGGCTGGTGGGACGGGGAATTGGAAGGTCGCCGAGGGTGGTTTCCAAGTAATTATGTCAACACCGAAATAACTTCCCTGACGGAGGAAGAACCGTTAGGGATGCGACCTGTAAGTTCCTCTCTTCCTTGGTCTAGCGATCAGTGACCCATTTTATTATAGACTCGTGGACATACATATAGTCAATCTGCATCTTCTGCAACATCATGGGCAACTGTTGCTTCAAGGAGTCATTCCTCACGGAACGAACGCGAAAGCGAACCATCAATATCTGACTCTTCGGAACAGGATACGGATGGTCCTTATTGTCCGCCCCTTATGGTTCCTCTATTACACGGCCTTTCACTTTTGCAGACGGCTGTGCGCGCTAATCGTGTCGCTCATTTCCAACCTTCAACAGCTTGTATCATTTCGTGTGTTCGCTCCATCTTGGCTTCTACAGAGACCTTGCAACGCGATGCTGATATTCTTCAACGCTTTCCTGTACTTTCGGACCAACGCAAACAAATTTTGACCGTACTCGCGGCTCTGGTTTCTCAGGCTAAGAAAGCTTCCGACGTCAGCCTGACAGGGAACGCTCAAGACTTAGAAGTAGAAAACATGTTGCGACTTGGAGCTCAAGTATTCTCCCATATGCGATCATTTCTAGCGATCGCTATAAAGTGTGGGGTGGAGCTTCCTGAAGAACAGGACAGCGTTCCAACAGCGACGCCTTCTTCAGCAGGTGGTCTAGCATACACCCAACAGGAAGACGAAAACGGAGACTCCCCCACGCGGACACCCACGCAGCATAGAGGGCGTAATCCCAATGCCCTCGTACTTCGACCTGGTATGCGCATCGCAGGACCTCGTTCAAGAGAACGTCCTCCGGATCCGGCTAATAGTCCTGGATTAAACAAGTCTCTAGCCCGTGCCAGACAAGAACAATATTTGCTTCGAGATCGTGCCCATATGCGACACAAATCCGGACCCTCTGTCGATAGTATCTCTTCGACATCTTCGTTTTCGTCACAAGAGTCAATACCAAGTTCTCCCCCTCCATTTCCTCGTGGGCCTTCAACAGCAACACAGGTTTTAGAGGCCCTCAGATTCACTCACGACCACTATCTTTCGACTATCGCGGCTTTTATTGGGCACGCACACTCTCATTCTCGGAGTTCTTATGCTTCCAGTACAGGGGTTTTATACGACCTAGTCAGGGAAATTGTGGATATGGTCTGCAAACTTCTTACGATTGTTGAAGCTGTTATGCAGCATCCAGAAATTCCTCCAAATCGTGTCGGAAACCTGAGGTCCGCAAAGGAGGGCTTATACAGTGTCACAAGTTCCTTGGCAGAGTCTGTACGGCTTCTTACCCTATCGCTCCCTCCTACGATATCAGAAGAGGCCGAAAAACAGATTCTTCTTCGATCGGCTACCGGTGCTTTGAAAGCTGGGGCAGACTGCGTCGCAGCCGTCAAGGTTTGTCTGAATAGGTCTGTGGGTGATAAACCATTCATTGTCAGCCTGCCCGACTCCGATAATGTGATCACCGACCCATTCACACCCATCAAACCTTTCGCGCAAGCAGCCGCAAGGTCACATCTGGACACTCCTAACGGATATCGCTTAAAAGGCATGGAGGACGAAGACCTCACAATTCAGGCTCAGACGCCGTCCCCAGTTCTTCGATCACGGGAAATTTCCTCCGGGTCTGATATTAGCAATATCTCCAAGTCGTCCTACATCCAGTCGGACGATACACGCGCCACCTCACCAGATGAAAGCAGGTTGGTGCAAGTGGTCGTATCATCTGCCCCTGTAGAACCGGACCTTGCTTCTCCTACATCCTTGGCTCACACAGACGATGACGGCACGACTTGGGAAGGAAGCGCCAGGGGACACCACCATGACCTGGAAGAGAAGATCATCAACGGTGATTTGCCAAGCGTCCCCCTGGAGTCGATACCTGAATTTGTGCAGGATCCTTCGGCGTGGATGTTCGGTCATGATTACTCTATTGACGATGTTGCATATAATAGCGAAGGTCATCTTGTTGGTGCTACAATGGATGTCCTAGTTGAAAAGATGACCCCTCACGACAGCATCGTCGACCCAGCGTTCGCAGCTATCTTCTTCTTGACCTTTAGGTTATTTTCATCTCCTTCTGAACTCGTCGACGCCATCATCTCGCGATATAACCTTCTCCCTCCTCCTAGGATCTCAAATGAGGACCTCCATTTGTGGCAACAACGGAAAGGTATTCCAGTACGGCTGCGAGTATCCAACTTCATAAAGATGTGGGTCGAGCTATATTGGCGTCCTGGAGTCGATGACGTCGCCCTGCCTGCTTTAACAACGTTTACTCGTGAAGGACTGGCCATCTTGTTCCAAGGACCAGCCAATCGCATCTTGGACCTGCTGGATATGCGTCGCCAATCCACAGACCTCAGTATCAGCCCCAAAGCTGATCGTACTCGCGATCCTGGGATGTCTATCAACCCCCCATCTGCTGTCACTCCGACTACAAGCGAAATTCCGCGACCCACTATGACTAAAACTCTGCTCGTTGCGCTGAGGAAAAAGGATTTCAGCAGTATTTCCATTACCGACTTTGACGCCCTGGAACTTGGTCGTCAGCTGACAATTATGGAGTGCAATCTCTACTGCGCGATTCAGCCGGAAGAAATTCTAGAGAGCGGCCAGGAGGGTGCTAATCGGCCAGTGAATGTAAGAGCAGTCAGCTCTTTGAGTACTGTCATCACGGGATGGGTTGCGGAAAGCATCCTCAACGAGCCTGACGTCAAGAAGCGCACGCTACTCGTCAAATTCTTTGTCAAAGTTGCAGATGTACGTTTAACTTCTCTTCCATGACGTATCGGGCTCATCGACTACGCCTCTCCTCAGCGGTGCACGGGATTAAATAACTTTAGTACCTCGCGGTCGATATTGGCAGCTCTGGACTCGTCCGTCATCTCGCGTTTGCATCAAACGTGGTCTGTGAGTAACCATCTTACTCTTTCGCTTTCTGCCGACAAACCTGCTCCTCAGGGTCTGCCCCAAAAGTACAAGGCCCAGCTGGAATCATTAAGAAGGCTAGCTGATCATGGTCGGAATTACCACGAATATCGTAGCAAACTACGTAATACAGCGCCGCCTGCTGTGCCGTTTTTGGGTAAGTGTTATCGACGACAATTTCAAATTTTTGTTGCTAAAGTTGTATTCTAGGCTTGTATCTGACTGATGTTACGTTTTGTCGAGAAGGCAATCCCTCGCACCGCGCCTCGCCCACCGATCCGAGTAAGAAACTGCTCAATTTCAACAAGTACCACAAACTTGCCAGAATCGTGCAAGGTATGTTGCGGTGACATCTAGACCGTCAGCGTGGTCTCATTTTATTTGTCTAGATATGCAGCGGTTTCAGATTCCTTACAACCTCAAGGCCATTCCAGAGGTACAGGAGTACCTTAACGTTGCTTTCGAAAAATCGAAGCATCATGGAGACCTCCAGGATCTTTACCGACGCAGGTATGTAAAACTGGACCTTGATTCATTTCATCGCTCATTGGTACTCGAAGTCTTCTGGTTGAGCCGAAGCAGCCCGCCGATAACCCCCCAACCAGCGATATGCGTCAGCTGTTTAATTGGGCCACACGTTCCCAATCTCAGGCCACATCGTCCTCATAAGCGTGGACATTAGTCGCTTGGAACATTTTATATATTATTTATTCCCTTCTTTTTCCTTCGGGTGATTTTTTGGAATCAATTTCCTCTATCATTTCTTTCGATTTCTCCTGGGTCTGTCTTCAATGTTCTCTAACACATTTGCTTTGTTTTCAGTCTCTTATTGCATCTACTACTACAGCCACATCTGCTCGTGTATATACCATGTAACCCCTAGCGTTGAGTATTAACAAATTCATACCTAATGAAACAAGGGTCAAATTCAATCCATTTCACTCAGATGCAGTCCGCAAGTGCCTAGAGCTGCATTGTATTAATTACGACACTGTAGGTCAAGGGCAAACTAGCACCAGATTGTGGGTGCCCCCTTAATGGTCATTGCACAAGCCCGAACCATTATGAGTGTATCGCAAGACGTGATAGGTAGCTCGATTAGAGCCTTTCTTCTGCTTGAGATTATCTATCCCTCGGACATGAGGAATCGACGGGTATGTGTCCATCGAAACTCCCGGTCCCTAAATCAATGGAACATATTCAAGATCAGAGGATATCGTAGCCGCCAGATAAGATGCTTACGAAGTCATACACGAATGGCCGACTCTGGGTGGCGCCGAAGAAGCGCGAGCTTTCGAGGATGACGGAATAGACGGGTGACGGGTCGTTGCCCGGTGCGTGGACGCTCCAGCCTGTTTTGGGTGAACGAACGTCCCAGAAGGAGACGACGCTGTGCCTTGCAGTACCTGCCGCTATGTGTGCGGCGGAACCACCACCGCATGAGACGGAGTAAATCGCTTCGTACGACCATCTGTCTGCTAGAGAGAGAACTGGACGGAGAGGTGCGGGGTCTTGGCTGTTATTTTGGGCTGAGGAACCGGTGGAAAAGGCGCGTGACGACGACCGGAGGTCGTAGCATCGCACTTGGCCGTCAAACCACCCCGAGACTAGGATCTGCGGGGATGCGCCCCACGGGGAATTCAGCGGTCCCCGAGAAAGGCCGTACACGGCGGACGATGGGAGTTTGTCAAGAGGCAAGTCTCCGTTTTTTCTAGTGTGCAAAATGGCTGTTGGTCGTTGAGATAACTGGCCTCCGTCGGTGATGGCGTGGACGTTCAGTGGAGTTGTGGATGCGACGCCAAAAGCGGCGAAGGGGGTGGATGATTGAAAGCTCAGGTAAGAAACCCAGCTGCGAGATTTAAGTTCGATGGTAGAGGAAGGACATAATGAGGAATAAGAAGCGGCTTGGTTTGAGGTTAATCTAGCGCAACCATTGGCGGATAGAGAAAGGACGGCATTATGTTCTGAGGACAGATTCTCTAAAAAGTCGCCATTTGAAATGGAGTAAAGTTTACTCCGAGTGAAGGAAAGTAGATGTTGTTCACTGAGCTTATGCGACAAAATCAAATGAACGCGTTCGATGGCACCGTCGTGAAAGCCAACCTCAAGGGTTTGGTCGAGGTCTCCGTCCTTGACGAAGGTAAGAGCGGTGATATTTCGGACACGTTCTGGGTGTTCTAAAAGTGACACTACCCCTTCAAATAAAACGGGTGGAGCGCCAGATGGGGAAGGGGATAACCCGAATTTATAGGAGTACAAGTTACTTCCTGCACCGACGACTAACCTGGACGGGCTAATCGCCATGCAGGGTGCTTGCTTGCCGGCCCACATTCGCGAGAGAGGGCGGGCGATAAATTCTGATCGTGTCCAAGCAGAGTCTGTCACCGCATCATACTGAGCGCGTACTCGTGGAGACCACTGAGCTCGAGCATTGGCAAGGCTGAGTGAAGGACGAGGGTTGGATCGTAGATATATTGGCCAACCGTATTCCGTTACCTAACCTCAGCAAGGAAGACCAGGGTAAGTTCCTGTATTACATATTACCGGTAGACGAGTGAGCTCACGATTTCGTATAAGGCATGGCATGTTAAGGAGAGTATGGCATATTCTTCTAGTCCGAGCGTGTCAAGGACGAGAATGAGAATGTCCACAGGCAAAGATATGAGAGTGAGCATGGTGGTGGTGGTGGGCTGTAAGTTAGGCCAGACAGAGAGGTTAAATAAGTAGAGCTCTTATATAGTTGAGGCTGTTTGAGTTGCTCACGCGTGTTGACGGGACAGTCAATTCAAGCATATGCTTTTCAGTCGGTCCGAAGGTTTGACCGTTTGGTTAAACGAATTTCAGTTGTAAGTTGGTTGAAAGAGCTTTGGAAATTGTGATAAAGGATAAAATAATTGTGGAGCGCTGGAATTTATATGTTGCAAGACTCGGAACCGCTAGTAGTGACTGTTTGGGAGGCTATACAAGATAACGCGATGAGGAGAGCAACCGATCGACGTTGACACTCATTGATGGGCTCTCATCACGTGCTGCCGCATCCCTGCCCGGAATTGAGAGAAGCTGCCAGTTGACCACCATTCCGAAAGACTAAAGTTCCTTTTCATTTCTCATTGAACGTTTTACTCACCCTACGCGAAGCACTTCTTGTGAAGCAAAAAGGCAGGACAGAACACGAAGCAGTATAGCATGCGACGGGATGTCCGCATCCTTCTAGTCGGAGACGGTATGTCGGAAGGCCTCAACCTGCCTGGAGTTCGTATTCAATTACTTTTGGTTACTGATATCCTCATTCTTTTGCAGAGGGTGTGGGTAAGAGTACCATAGTCACCTCTCTTATCAAAGAGTCCTTCGTCGCCCATGTGAGTTCTTTAACCTGTCGACACGACGGAAACGAGGCATATTCATCAATACCCCTCATTCCTAGGTCCAACACATCGTTCCGGAGGTAACGATCCCGCCTGAAGTTACCCCGGAAAATGTGACAACCTACATTGTCGACTCTGGAGGTGCGTTCCAGCCGTTGACGCGTCATTCGGCACGCATACAGACTTGCTGTTGTTGCTGACTACGGCCTCTCTTTTGCACTCAATAAACCCAGCCGGACCCCAAGATCGAACCCACCTTGAATCTGAAATTCGGAAGGCGCATGTCATCTGTATAGTTTACTCCATCGATAACCCAGGTTCTTTCGACCGGATACCTACATACTGGCTGCCGCATTTCCGTCAACTCGGTGTCAACGTGCTTACATTTCTTGGTTGTGTTGATAGATGGTCAGAGACGTGCTAATGACTTTCAATTAGGTCCCTGTTATTCTTGTGGGCAACAAAATTGATCTCCGTGGAGGCGAAGTGACAAATGAGGCTTTGGAAGATGAAATTGTGCCCATTATGAACGAGTTCAAAGTATGTAATTTGATTGTCAATTCCGTTTTTTTGGGAAGTTTACTCAATCCTATAAACATAGGAAGTTGAGACCTGTGTAGAGTGCTCTGCCAAACTTCCGTTGAACGTGTCAGAAGTGTTCTACTTCGCCCAAAAGGCTGTCCTACACCCGACAGCGCCACTGTACGATTCGCGTGACCATGTACGCCGGTTAGATCCATATTTCACCAATGTTGGCTGACTATTTTGCCAAGGTGCTGAAACCTGCATGTATCGCGGCTCTAAAGAGAATCTTTAAGTTATGCGACGCAAATAAGGACGGTATTCTAGACGCATCGGAACTCAATGAATTTCAAGTGAGTAAATTGTCCACTCCATCTAACCTGAATTGGACTGATCTACACTATTTTCTTCAGCGAAAATGTTTTGACGCGCCATTGCAATTACAAGAACTAGAGGGCATCAGGGCCATGGTACAAGAGCACGCTCAAGGTGGTGTACGGGACGGCGGGCTCACAGAAGCCGGGTTCCTATACCTGCATACGATATTTATTCAACGCGGACGGCTGGAGACGACCTGGACTGTTCTTAGAAAGTTTGGTTATGCCGAGGATCTCAAGTTGACCGAGTCATTCTTACTTCCAAAGTAAGCTGCTCTCGGTTTCACCACTTCAGAAAGGATTCAGTGACACTCCCTGCTTTCTTTCGTTCAGGTTCGATGTTCCTCCAGATTGTTCGGTCGAACTCAGCCCACTGGGCTATCAGTTTTTTACTGATATATTCGAGATATTCGACAAAGTAAAACATTTTTATATTCAACTCTGCTTTTACTCAATACCTTTCACAGGACCAAGACGGTGCGTTGAAGACATCCGAGCTTGAGGAAGTGTTCAGCACATCTCCTGGTAATCCATGGGAGGCTCAAAAGTTCCCCGACACTACACTATCAGACGACACTGGTGCAGTCACTCTGCAGGGCTGGCTAGCACAATGGAGGTGAGTGGACACCAACCCATCGCGAGTTCGATTTTGTGAGCCTGTTTGTCCAGCATGACCAGCTTGCTCGACCATAAAACGACACTGGCATACCTTGCCTACCTTGGATACCCCGATGAATCGAGGACAAGCGCTTTACAAGTTACCCGAGCGAGGAAAATAGATCGACGGAAGGGGAAGGTGATGAGGAATGTGTTTTTATGTTTTGTGTTGGGTGCTGCTGGATCTGGGAAGACATCTTTGTTGAGAAATTTTGCGGGAAAGACATTCAACCCGTTGTACGAACCCACTAGCAAGATGATCAGCGTGGTGAACTCGGTGGACATCAATGGGTCGGAGAAGTACTTAGTGGTAGGTGTTCTTGTTGCGTTAGTATCTTTGTGTTGGATTATGCCAAATATGTTGTTATGATAGCTTCAGGAATTTGGATCGCGATACGAGGCGGAAACGCTACGAAATTCGAAGAAGACAGATATTGCGGATGTGATAGCTTACGTTCATGATTCGAGCGATACGAATTCCTTCTCTTACATCAGCAACCTACGAGTAAGCTGGACTTCATACTATCTGAGACCGTGATAACTCATTTTCTGTCCAGCAACAATATAGCTTAGACCATATACCTACTCTCTTCGTTGCCACAAAATCGGACCTCGACCTCGCTCTCCAGGTGGCGTCTTTTCGTTTTATGTGTATATCGCCACGAGTCACCTCATGCTGTTTTTTTCAGCGTCACGAGGTGCAACCTGATGTGTACTGCAGAAGGTTAGGTCTCCAGGTGCCTGTGGCTGTCAGCGTAAAGACGGGACAAACGGCGGATGTTTTCCATGCAATATGCAGTATTGCGATGAACCCGTGAGTGCTGCCGGACTTGCGTCTCGATTATCAGACACGTTGCTGACCTGGGCTTGCTTTAGGACGTCCGCAATTCCTGGCGGCGCTGATCGGGCGATGTCAGCTGCAAGGAGGCTTCGGATGTATGTCACGGTGACGGCGATTTTAGGTGGGTGCACGGCTGGACTTGTGATGCTAGTACGAGCATTGCTGAAACCAGGAGGTGCTGGACTACCTGGATGGAGTACTCCTTGGGCGACGTGGCTACTTGGGGGCAAGAAATAAATATGTGTAGATTCAATGTTTTTAAGGATAGAGAGGGTTGACCTAAAAAGGCAAGGGATATCCGAAAGGCGACGTGTAAGATCCGAGATTGACTCGTTGTTCATTGTTGGCTTGGACTGGCACAGCTGCTCTGAGCGTGTCCATCGATATCACTGAGTTTTCACGTTTCTTTCCACTACCACCATTTGCCGTGTTTTCAGACTAACGCCATCATGGATGAAGATATGAGTATGGATGCAGGATCGGGCTACGGATTGCAGCCAGCTTTCGAGGAACAGCCCCATACCATCCAGAGCGTGACAAGCGACCCAGGGCGCAAGCAATTGCAAGTTTTCTCTTCAAAAACAACGCTATGGTTTACGTTCTAATCACTGACTCTTTCTAATCGTCGCGTAATACAGAGATCTCGTGTTCGTTCAAGATTGCACCGGAAGTCAGGGAACGTACATCTCATCAGCCACGAAGAACATCGAATCTATCTGTGCCCACATTTTTGAGTCTGGAAAACTACAAAGTCCAGAAGACCTCCGCGTTGGACTCGTTGCCTTTCGTGATCACCCTCCACAAGACCACACATACATCACCAAGAACTTTGGTTTTTCGTCGGACATCAGTCAAGTTCATAAACATCTGTCAACCCTGTATGCTTCGGGTGGTGGAGATGGGCCTGAGGCCGTCACAGCAGCTCTAGCGGAAGCCTTGAACATGGACTGGAGGGATTACTCCAGTAAAATGGTCGTTCTCATTGCTGACGCACCACCCCACGGTATTGGAGAGTATGGAGACGGTACGTCAACCTTTTGTTGCCTCTGCTGATTTGTCACATCCCCGAACCTTATTTTTCTGTTGGCCGCGTTTTATTTTAGGTTTTGACGAAGGTTCGCCTGATGGTCATGACCCATTGCAACTGGCACGGCTAATGGCCCAACGAGGGATTACGTTGGTACGTCTAAACCCCGTTCAGGGAAGTTATCAATGGGGATCTTAAAGTTTCATCCAGTTCTTCGTCGCTTGCGAGCCAGCGTTGAGCGGATATTCTGTGAGTTTTTATACTTTTTATTTAGACAACTTCCCGACTGACAATCACTTCTTTTCTAACATCAGTACGCGACCGATTTTTACCAGGCCATTACTAGCATCACCTCGGGGCTTATGCTTCCTCTTTTAACTGCTGACCTGCTGACACATGCCATAGTTGGAAGCGTGCTGGAGAACCTCGATATGGAGCGGCTTGTACGCGAAGTTGGACACGCTGTTGCGCAGCGAATTCTAGGTAACAACGAGAGTGTGGACGATGTCGCTCGTGAACTCCATGAAAAGCTCCTACTGCGAAACGAGAGCACGAAAAAAGTTGTCATTGAGAGCATATACAAGGAGTCTGAGGAGGCAAAACATAATGTGGCCGTTTTCACCCAAGCACCTTCATTGGCAGATGCACGACCGTTACTCAAGAGAGTAAGCCGACTCCATTTCGCCTCTGAATAGAAATTATTGCTGATGTATTCTTAGGTACATGGGACGCGCTTCACAGATAAATACCTTCAGGCACGACATAGTCTTGGGCGGTCTGCCTATGCCTCTCCATACAGCACAATGTCTCCGCATACCTCACCACGGACCGTGCCCTCTTCGCCCGCCAAAACCACCACACCTTCATCGCCACCCCGCAAAGTTGTCCAGGATTTCGCCGCATTTGGTGCACCCAAGACCGCGAGTGTATTTGGTACTGCCGTCGCCTCAACGCCATTTTCACTTGCCGGAGGACAGGCGGCGTTTGGTGGAATGCGTGTCAGCGCTGCGAAACCCGCGTTTGAAGATGAAGAGGAAGAAGAAGACGACGGGAGGCAGAAAGTTGAGTTGAGGGAAGACTCGATATCCCTAGACCAGGTATGGAATTAGGAGTTTCTGATACAATTTTCGATACTAAAAATATCAAAAGGCCCGAAGAATCGCCATGCAGAGTGCATGGAGGAGTGCACGAGCTTGAAGATCTCCCTTTTTCGGCGCACCCACACGATTTGTTGTACACGAACCGCTTAATCCGCAAGAATTCGCCACCAGGCACCCTGTCACATCATGCAACACCCGTCGTAGACTCTTCCGTTCGTGCGTCGATCCTTTCTGTAATACACAACATACTATCGATTACCACATCACCGACATTCACAACCACCCCTCACCCGACATCCATCTCAGCGTTGCACGCCATGTCTTGTGTTATTTCTTGTCGCTCAGCTTTTGAAAGTACTCTCTTTTTCACTTCTTTCTCTACTCTCTTTTTTTGGATCACCCAACCTGCAATCCATCGTGTTGTACTATAGCTTAACTACCCAACCATCGTCAAATTTAATATAGAACTTCAGACAAGAAGCATGGCTATGCAGCATTACCCACTCATTGTAAAAGATCTTTGAGCCGTAACAGCCATCTTTAACTTACTACAGTGCATAACAGGTTTAGACTCCGGGACAACATAATGTGGATACACAATTTGCGGTTGTCTTTTTATCGATTCCTATGTTGCTTGTGGCTCTGAATTTATCCTCAAGTCCTGCCAAGTCTTTCTTTCAGAGACTTGAATTAAGGAGGCCTTCCTGACGGCAGGAAGGGTATATGCTACCCAGAAAACGTAAACGTTTTCCCTACAGTATTCGGATAGTGCTCCAACACCCCAAAACAAGCAAAATACATGAGCAACTACAATTACTCGACATCGACGTTAATGATCTTGATATCTTCGTATGGCTTGTCCAACTTGTTTGTTTTTACATTTTCGATCGTATGTACGACTTCCAAGCCAGAGAGAGCACGGCCGAAGATGGTGTGCTTTTTGTCTAGCCATGGCGTGGCGTTGGTCGTGATGAAGAACTGCGATCCGTTGGTCCCTGGACCGGCGTTGGCCATGCTTACGGTGTAGGGTCTAAGAATATGGAGATAAAAGATTAGCAAGGAAATTTCGAAGCCCAAGAAGTCAATGGAAAGCCTACCTGTCGTGTTTCAATTCGTCTGAAAATTCATCCTCGAACTCCTTGCCCCAAATCGACATTCCTCCCGTACCATCGCCCAGAGGGTCGCCAGTTTGGATCATGAACTTAGGGATGACGCGGTGGAAGATGACGCCCTCAAAGTACCCAGAACGTGCGTGGCCCACAAAGTTCTCCACCGCTTTCGGCGCTTGCTGAGGGAAGAGACGCATATGAATGTCGCCGACAGTTGTATGGATCGTCGCTGAATTAGCAAGTGGCGACGGTCCCGAGCGCTGGTTGACAGCAGCAGATGCAACCGATTGTTCTTCCCGTGTTGGTCGCTCGTTGAAGACATCTCGTTCACCAGACTTGTTATCTCTGTAAACAGGGGTGAGTAAAATGAATGATGAAATCAAATAGGAACATACTCAGGTTCTGAGCGAGTGAACAGATAAAACCGGGGCCTCTTGTAGCCTGTGCAGACCAGCGTTGGATCACGTTGGCCCTTGTCCGCGAGGATCGGATTGGCCGATGCAGCCATCGCCATTGTAGTGATCGTCTTCTTCGCTGGTGCGCCTTGGTAAAGCGTGACATTCAAGAACCTCACAACCTCGTCCTTGCCCAGCAGACTGACAACCCGATTCGTGACGATGTTCACAACTGTTGAGAACGAAAAGCTTAGTAAACTTTTAGTACAAGTAAATGAAAGCGAACCTTTTATGCCTAGTAGTGATGGATAAATCACAAAGGCTCCGCTTTCATCCCATACCGCATTACTCCAACGTCCTGGAATAATTCCATCTGGCCCAGGTAATTCCAACTCCCTCTCGGCCGCTAGTCTTCTTCCAAATTCCATGTCCTCGACGCGGTATACTGCCGTTCCAGCTTGTTGCATCTCTTGAATAGCTTCCAGGGACTCGTCGTACTTCCGCGACATCTTTCCACTGAGGAAGGAGAATACCCGAATTTGTCGATCCGGTAGGGAGAAAGTTACGAAGGAGGAAGAGTCTGGTGACAAGGTTATACACGTTGGGGTCGATTGGCTCTGTTTGAAATATCAAACCGCGTGTATGAAAAATAGAGGACGTTACAAACTTTCTTGAACTCGTACAGGTCTGTTTCGCTCTTGAACTGCCACAATCTCGGTATATTTTTGGGCAGGACGAAGGGTTCTATGGGTTGCCAAAACTCGACGAAACCACCCTCATCCGCAGATATCACAGTATCATACCTGTCACTATACTGGAAATAAAACGACGAAAATTAGTCTAAAATCCATAATTTGAGAAAGTTTTACAAATAGGCATACTGTCATGACATGAACTGGAAAACGGTGGACTGACTCGATGGTCTCTAACGGTTTATCGTCTCCTCGACCGTCATATAGACGAATTGTACCTGATGAAGAATCTGCACTGAGCTCAAATTATTAAGTCGCGAATAATATACTGATAGAAGGCACGTACACAGCTAATAGTCCTCGGGCTTGGCCTCGTTTATGCACCCAACAACATGAATGGGGCTTGAAGCCGAGTTTGATGATGTTGATCATATCTATAACATATAGTGAGGATGGACAAGAAAAAAAAATCGGAGTGGCGGAACACGAACCAAAATTAACGACATCAAATACCTTTGCCGTCATATCCTCTGATACTGTAGCAAAAAGTTGACCATCCGCGCTCGCAGAGACTGCAGTTACTGGCGAAAGGTGTGCACGGTAGACTTTTACGAACTCGATCCCAGTTTCTTGCTTCTTCCATAGCTTGACAACTCCATCGACTGAAGTCGTAATAAGGAATTCTGTTCTATTCCAGATAAATCCGGGTCAGAAAAGTGCTGTATTACCGTGAATGAATAATGGGCCAAGAAAGAAACCCACTTCGTCATTACGCAAAAGTTGACCACGTCGCGGTGCATAAACGATTTATAGTACTGGTTAGTATTCGGGAGATGCTCGAGGTAGAGTCGTTCATGGGGAAGAACTAAATAGTCATCAGCTAAACAGTCAAATAAGAAATGTGTGTGGTGCAGGACGTGCCTTTCTTCTTCTTCTTCGTGGCAGCAGGAGCATCGGCTGGTAGTGGCATAGGCCCGACATCGTCGTCGTCGGAGCCTTCCTCGACAGCTGGTTTCTTGGACGCCGGCGCTGGGGTTTCTGGGCCATTTTCTTCATTTCCGTTATTCCATGACCTTTTCCCTAATACTGACGCGTCTGGGTGGTCTGTCGGTGATTCTGACATGGAAGGGACAACGAGTGAGTTATTGAGTGGTTTGAAGATTACATTTACATACGTGGGAAATAGTTTGTAGCCTGTGGTCCTCGCCGTGCAACACATCTTAGAGTGATTTTGTAAACCCTTCTCAGTTGAAGCTCTGTGCTTAATGTGGGCCATGCATACTCTGTTACTGCTATTCTGAATCCTTGAGCCTGGAGGAAAGTCACTGCTACAATTTGTAGGGGTACGAAACTTTCGAGGAAAAAAACTTTTGAAATCTCAAAGTATGTATGTGTGCATCTCATCAAACCAGTACTTTTTGTTCTCAAGGACACCACCTTTGATTGCTGCTGAAGAGCGATATCTTCAGAGGAATTTTAATTGTGGTCTAACACTGAATTACAAGATCAACATACTTTTTGGATCAAAGGCAAATGTCCTTCTTTCCATTAAAAGGTTGGATTGGGGAGGTTATATATAACATTCGTGGTCTGCAGACTGCAAAAGCATGCATATATGATCCAATGACTTGGAAAACAGGTCAAACACCATTACCAGCTTTGTCCGTGCTCCAGTAGGCGCTCCATTCAATGGCTTAACTGGTGTGATGGTCAGGATGGCATCTCACTTTTGAAATGGTCGGCTCCTCCTGGTCGGTGCTGTATACAAAGTAGAAGTGCGTTGGGGTCAATGGCCATGGTTCCAGTTGAACCTAAGGACGAGCCATTGAGAACATTTCGTGCCCACTCCATAGCAATCGAAGGAATCAGGAGAATATCATGCTCCAGGGGCTTTATACTTCATAGTCTCCAAGTCTGCAATTCCTTGATTACTTTGCTGTATAGCGTCCATAACTGCATGGACGACAAAAACAACCAACGGTGTTGTACACCACCAAAGAGTGACCTGCCAGGGTTTTCGAAGGAAAAGACAGAGAGTTGGAGCCACCGCAGCCAACAGATATTGGAGTTGATAGGAGAGTGGGTCAAAGTGGTTGGAAAACTGGAACCGAAAGCGAAAGCGGACCAAGAGCTCGTTGGCGAAGAAAATGGCGATGAGGTTTATGTGAATGTATACAGCCAGGAAGGTGAAGACCGCCGGAAGAGGGATCGAAGACTCAATTCCTTGTATTGGAAAAACAGTAAGCAGTGGATTTTGGTTGAATGTCATGAGCTGACTGCAATATCAAATAAGCACAAAAAGAGGATTCCCTTTTTTAAAAAAAAGCCTACAGGATGCACGACAATCCAACAACCAGCTTTAGTGCGGTTGAATATCTTTGGTTGACGATTTCATTCTCTTTGCGCAACTCTTCGATTAATTCTTCTTGCTCTGCCATAGCAATTGTCGTTAGTTTCCAAATGCAAATTTATTCAAGCCTACGTTGTTCATCCAAGACCTCGCTGTCGGCATATGCGTCGTTATCTTCCCCAAGTCTAAAAGGTATCCGCCTTCGTAGGGTATCCATGGAAGTGAAGCACAAATTGAAAGTAGCCAGAGCAAAGCCAGTGCGTAGACCTCATTGATCAACGTCATTCTCTGCACGTGATGTCAATTTTTAGATTATAGCATAACTTCAATTGAAGCAATTGCAACTTTCTTTTTCCAAAACAACCATGACATCGGCAACAGAATCCGTCGTCGTCGGACAGTTTGATGATGCAAATGAAGCCGGCCTTGATCATGAAATCAATCGAGAAGGACACGCGTACATCGATACTTACGACCCTACAAAGGATGGAGAAGATCTTGACTGGTTAGAGCCGGAAGATGACGATTTGGACGAAAGCGACCTTGATGAATTAGATGATGATAACAGGGTAGAAGATGAGGATTGGGAAAACGCAGAACGGGGTACGTGCAATGAACTATTATGATTCGATAATTCCTTCAAAGGTTCACTCTCAGATTTCACAAAACAGTATAATCGTCTTCGCCAGCATGTCGCTGTGCGCACCGGAAACGCTCAGGGAACGACTTCTGCGCTTAATCGATCCGCAAATGTTGCGCCATTGCCTGCAGTGAATCATCCCAAGAGTGCTTCAACACTTTTGTCCCATCCAGTGTCGAAATCGTCTGGTGCTGAGGCTGGAAAGGATCGGACCACTGATCAACTAGCCGCTCTCGCAAAATATAATTCAAGATTGGCTAAAATCGACGTTCCGTATGTCATGGGGGTGGGCGTGAACAGGAAAGGACCTAGCGCACATGCAAACCTCAAGGATAAAAGTGATCGCGCTACGAACGAACAGGTCCTTGATCCACGCACGCGATTGATCTTGTTCAAAATGATTGGAAGGGGCTTAATTGAGGAAGTGAACGGATGCGTCAGCACTGGAAAAGAGGCGCGTTAATTCCCTTGTCGTTATTATGATTTCTCATTTAACAAAAACTACAGGCCAATGTTTATCATGCCCTCACACCAGAAGGATCACATCTTGCACTGAAGATCTATAAAACATCGATCTTAGTTTTCAAGGACAGAGATAAATATGTTACCGGCGAATACCGTTTCCGCCGTGGATACAGTCGCAATCCGCGAAAAATGGTACGCCTATGGGCAGAGAAGGAGATGCGTAACCTAAAGCGTTTAGTCGCTGCCAGTATTCGTGCTCCAGATCCAGTTGAAGTTCGTGAAAATGTTCTTGTCATGACCTTTGTTGGTGATAAAGACGGTTGGTTCGTCAGCTGTATTTTCTACTCTCATGGCTCGTACCCAACACTTTGCGTCCAGGGCTTCTCCACGTCTCAAAGACGCATCTCTTCCTCCATCCGACATAACCTCTCTTTACTCAGAGCTAGTACTCATTGTCCGACAGATGTTTCACGTTTGCAAACTCGTCCATGCTGATCTCTCCGAGTATAACATTATGTATCACGATGGGCACCTCTGGATTATCGATGTATCCCAGAGTGTAGAGCACGACCACCCATCTGCGTTCGATTTTCTACGAAACGACATCAAGAACGTCGAGGATTTCTTTGGCAGACTTGGTGTTACTTGCCTAGGTCTGAGAAGGTGCTTCGAGTTCGTGACGAAAGAGAAATTGACGGAAGAAACGGGTGTCAGCGATGATGATGTTCTTCAAAGGTTGCTGGCGGAGAACGCTGAAGATGGTGACGGACAACCTGGCGAAAAATTGTTGGAGAAAGGAGTTTCAGTATCCAGAAACACTGCGGTCTCTCAAATTACAAGCTCGGAAGATGCAGCACACGAAGACTCAGTTTTCCTCCATTCTTTCATTCCACGAACCTTAAACGAGGTTTATGACCCTGAACGCGACGTCGAAAAACACAAGTTGGGTGACGACCTCATATACGCTGACACAATCGGTCTCGTACCCACGTTAGACAAGCGAGATGGGAGTGGAATGGCTGAGGACATAACAGGGGAGCCAAAAAATGCATCAGCGTCTACCGCTGGTATTGTTGCCTCTGCCGCCAATGCAGGACTGAAGCACAGATCTCAAGACCCAGAGGAAACGGAAGGATCTCAAAACGGAGAGCGAGAGAGCAGCGAGGAAGAGGAATCTGAGGACGAAGATGAAGGAGAAGGGAAGGATGGATTTGTCGAGAAGAAGCCAAGAGGGCATCGGCACGAGGATAAAGAAGCCAAGAAGGTCAGTTGCTCTGCGATTCGTCGCATTCATTGACGATAGATTTTTTACAACAAATAACACAGGAGCGCAAGAAGCAAGCAAAGGCTGAGGCTAAGGAGAAGCGAAAGCACAAGATGCCAAAGGCTGAAAAGAAGCGCATTATGAAGAAAACAAAAGGGTGATACATACTGCCGTGGTCATTGTTAGTGACCAGCTAGTAAGTATGCGCGCCACACAATTACTGAATGTGCATGTATCGAGAAGCCACATGGGGCGAAACATTTGTAAAAACCTCAAAGGTGCTCGTCGACTTGTGGTAAACAGTCTGATGGCATTCTAAATTCCTGCCCAAGAGGTGGTAAGGTGCACTCTTTTCCTCCAACCAATCGCGAAAACGATCATGGTCATTCGCCCGATTATTGCCCGATATGTATTCCGGCTCCTCTTGGGGAAAGGTGATATTGCCGAATTTGAAATAAAGAGCGGATCAGGCCGCTTTTGGACTTCATCAGGTCCCGCCTATCATACTATCGACGCCTAACTGAGCCCGTCTCCGCCCAGGTTCTTAGCAATGGTTTAGAATGCACCGCTGCCTCTCTGTTATCTGTCTGATTCAGGTTGCTTTGGGCCTTGAGGCATGTGCCGCGCCCCCGCATGGCTCGTTGAACTATCGTAAAATGCAGCAAATCTACCATGGTCGTGGTGATAATTCTCAAGGAACAATGGCGTAGTACTCTCCATTTACCATATTGTCTCGCCGACGCCGACATACAGTTACCCGCTTTTTCATTGTTCCGTAGTACTCTCGGTTGCCTTCACATCTCCCCTAACCGCGCATTTGTCCACATCCATGATTTTTAATCGTCCTGCTGATAAATTCATGCTTAAACGATTTTTCAGCAGTGTATTTTCTTCGGTAGGTGCTAGTGACTCAGCTCGAGTTCCATTCTTTCTCTAGCTTCTCGAAGTTTCTGATCCGCACAACAGGGATCATGCAGCACCCCAACCTTGTTCAAACAGGTAGTCAAAGCCACCGACGGACAATAAATCTATAAGCGATGAGATCGACAACAATTTATTCACGAGACAGCTGAGAACTGGAGATATATTCAGGAAACTCTGACTATGTACTTTTGGTTTCGACATTTGCAGGGAGAAGATACGTTTGACCATAAATATTTTTATCGCCTGGGTGCGATTCCGTGCATGGCAACACGGGAGCAAGGCCCAACAGGACCTCAACGGGCTCAAATAAAAAATCCGCCCCATCGATCGTTCCGCGGGTGAAAAATAAAGGAATCAAGGAATAAGAATATTAATGGTTAGATATTAATCACCCGTGCGGACGGAGCCAAAACCCCAAGACCGGGCAGTCCGGAAGCACACTGCTCAGGCGTCGGTGACACACACCCGTGGCTGGCGTCGGTGACAACTTTTGTGTATTTATACAGTGTGCCCTGGCTGACCTTGAGCGGGGGCGCCTTCCACTCATTGCGGCGCCGCGTGAGCTCCTCGTCCGATACGCGAAGCTCAATGGTGTTGCTGATCGCGTCGACAGCTATGATGTCGCCGTCCTTCACGAGCGCAATGGGGCCGCCTACCTGCGCTTCTGGGACGACGTGACCTATGCAGAAGCCGTGCGACCTGTGAGGTGATTGTGATGTGAGCTGTGTGATATCCAGATAATGAACGGAAATAAAAGGGTTAATGAAAGAAAGCTTGATTCAACGTGTCGTGCGTCAAGCAAAGTGAAGGTAAAAATCAGATCAACTTAGGCCAAGTGCGGGTAAACAAAAGAGCAGGAAGGAAAAAAGAAAGGCGACCTGCAGGTCCAGTTGATGCTTTGTTGCGATGCGATGGGTGGGTCAATTGAGGATTAATCAAGCCCGAAAAGGCGAGAGAGAGAGGTGAAGATCCCGAATTGGACAAAGTTGAAAGAACAAAGCCGGTATTCATCCGTTGGTTGCCATCCAACGACGAGAAAAAAGGAGAAAACAACAGCTTCTGAACTCGCAGGACAAGGCTAGAAGGAGAAGAAGACGCGGCGACATACTGAGGTACGACGCCAGCGTGAAAGGTGGAATGTGAACAGCAAAAAGCGAAGCGCGGAAAAACAAACCCTGATCCGTGTCATGCATATAGCGCGTGTCATCGGCCAGGTTAACCATATTGGCAGGCAGGGTTACGTCAAGACGGCACGATAAGTAAGGGACGGGAAATGTGAACAGTGAAGAACATTGAAGAATTAAAAACACAGTGATAGTGCGGCAAAGATGCAGGGAGAGAAAGACAGAAAGACAGAAAGACGGCAAACTCACCCTCCGCTGAATCGCCCATCAGTGAGACAAGCAACGTCCAGGCCGAGACCAGCGCCCATGATCAGACTTGTGGGCTTGAGCATCTCAGGCATGCCTATCAAATGAAATCAGTTCAGTTGCAAAGAAAGAAGAAAAAAAGCAATGAGTCAGTAAGATCCAGAAAGCAGTGACATAACTAGGAAACGATGGGAAAAGAGCAGGAAAACGCGGTGGCTAGAACAGTAGCCAACACTAGGACGCTCCGAGAGATGACAATGCGATGCCAGACTGAGGTGAAGACTCAGCCCCGTAGAGGAAGATGAGAATCTGAAAACGCGAAAGGACACCCATCATTCCGTCATCGAGTGCCGTGTCGTAGTTTACGACAAGACACAGAAGGTGGAGTAGCGGCGCTGCCAGCAGCGCCGGGAGGTAGACGTGGAAAAACCTCAACATCAAAAAGAAGACACGCCGAGTCCAGAGGAGAAAGATGTGAATCAAAAGACCCACTCACCTGGCCCACCCTGTGGCCCCAGATACCTGAGAATGACAACCGTCTTCTCGCCCTTCTTAATTGACCCGCTCTCGACGGCCTTGACGAAGTCGTCCTCGCTGTCAAAGGTGCGCGCGGCCCCAACGAAGCCTAGTCCTTCCTTGCCTGTGATCTTTGCGACAGCGCCGCCGGGTGCGAGGTTGCCTTTCAGATTCTGTAATTTACAAAAATATGTTAGATTTGAAGGGAGAGAAAGAAAAAAGACGGCATGGAACATAATGATCCGAGCATGTAGACAGACCGACACGTCAGGTCATGGTCTGGTCCGGTCTGTCCGCTGTGTGCCCGGTGCGCAAAGCAAGCACGCAATCGACGCCACACACGACATCGCACCCCGCCAACAGAGGCGACGCGATGCCCCGCACCGCGGAGAAGAAGGCGGGGCGGGGTTCGTAACGACTCCAAGGTCCAAGGTCCCATTTCCCATCGCCAGTCGCATTCCACACCCGAGAACAGAGGAACCAACATAAAGATGCGAACCCGAAAACCCAGGACTCGCACAGAATGACACGGACGGCGCGACCAGACACGGATTCGAACGTACCTGATGTGCCCCGTCGCCTTGATGGGGTTATCGAGTGGCCGGATGACGTCCTGTCGAGAATCTAGCTCGCCGTACGTGTGCGTCCAGCGCTCCAGGTTCTCGCCGAGCGTAAGGCCCGTGACGGTGAGGTTGTTGCCGTCAATGAGTTTGTGCTTGAGGAGGTAGGCGAGGATCTCTGTCGCGTGTTTGGTTAGAGAAGCGCGAGATGGAAGGTAAGATAAGAGATAAGTAACGAATAGTGAACAAGCGAAATAAACATGAGAAGAACGAAAAAAAAAAAAAGAAGTCGAGAAAACAAAATAAAATATGATTAGAAAACACGCACTTGGAATACCACCGAGCTTGTAGACGTCTTCCATGACATACTTCCCGCTTGGTTTAATATCCGCAAGGAAGGGCACGCGGTCGGACACGCTCTGGAAGTCGTCTATGGTGAGCTTGATGCCGACAGAGTGCGCCATGGCAATGAGGTGGAGAACGGCATTCGTCGAGCCGCCGAGGATCATAGTCAGGACCTGTACACGAGCAATCCAAGTGGCAATAGGAAATCAATACGGATTCAAATCCAGTGGCGAGTTAGTTTGATTTGCGAATGGGATGGGAAGAGATGGATAATTGGATGAGGACACCGAGCCCGAGCATCAATCAACACGAGGAGAGGAGATGAACGTCAAAGACGTGGACGTGAAAGATGCAGGATGTTTAGAACGCGAAGCGGAGAACGGAAAGCAGAAAGGGGCCAGCCCAACCCGAAAGGAGCAGCGGAAGCAGACACGGAAACAGAAAAACATAAGCGTAAACCGCAAGGACAGAAGGAAACAAACGGGAACGAGGACCGGAACCAAAACAGACGCGAAGGGAAAAGAGAAAAGAACATCCGTCAGTCAGCGTACGCCTATATTCGTATGACACGACCGAATAGAAAAGAATTCGCACCATCGCGTTCTCAAAAGCGGACCGAGTCATGATATGTCGAGGTAGAATGTTCTTCGCAAGAAGGTCATGCATGACTGGTCCCACTGATGCACACTCGTCGTGCTTCTCCTTGGACTCTGCAGGGAATGAGGAGGAGCCGGGTAGAGCCATGCCTAGGGCTTCGATGGCGGATGCCATAGTGTTTGCAGTGTACATCTATTTTTTTGTTTTGCGTGAATCAGTGTCGGTGTCAGACTTAAAATAACATTGAATAGGACGTGTATGTGGCAGATAGGGAGAGCGAAGAGTTAATTGAAAGAGGCACTCACACCTCCACACGCGCCTGGTCCGGGGCAGGCATGGCGGACAGTATTATAGCGTTCGCGCTCTGCAGCGGGTGTCTTGCCGTCCTGAAGGTATTTGCCGTAGGACTGGAAGGCGGACACGATGTCGAGCTGTGGCGCACCTTCGCATGAGCCCGCGCGGATGGTGCCGCCGTAGACCATGAGGCCGGGACGATTCAGGCGACCCACTGAATGTGTTTAAGTGACAGCGATGTCGACATATCAGAGATGCAGATTCGGGGTGCGGATGCGCATGTCCATATGGTGAGGAGATAAAGATAAGGTGAATTGGAAGATACGACATGGGTAAGTCACGGAAGGGAAAAGGTAAAAAAGTCGGACTGACGAGCGATGAGAACGCCAGGCATATTCTTGTCGCAGCCAGGCACGACAACCATTCCGTCGAGGTGGTGGCCGCCTGCGGCTGTCTCTACCTGGTCGGCGATGAGGTCGCGAGATTGGAGGGAGTAGGACATTCCACTGGTGCCCATGCTGATTCCGTCGCTGACACCGACGGTGCCAAACTGATAGGCAATGATGTCAGATTTGATGAGAGAGGATTTGATCTCCTGTCCGAGGCCCAGCAGGTGCTTGTTGCATCTATTTTGGAGGAATGAGAAGGGACGTATGGCAGGGAAAGTGAATATATGCGCACGGATTGCCTTCGTACCTGTGATTGGTCAATAGCGGAAGCAAATTTTGGAAAAGGGCCTTACCACACGCTCGCTACGCCGACCATGGCCTTGTTGAAGTCGTCGTCGGTCTTGATGCCGTCTGTAGCGTAGAGCATTGCCTGGAAGTGTCGGCGAGGACGCGACGGGTTGGGAGGGAGTACACACCTGACTAGCGCCCTGGTCCTTGGGCTTTGTGACGGCCCTGCTGTACCTGTTCATGATGGGGGCTTTGTCGCGACATGGTGGTGCGGAGGAGAAGGCGCGGGCAGCGACGAGGAAGGGCGATTTTGGTGGCATTGGGGAGAGCGACGGTGGCAGAGAAAATTGAGGACGGCCGGGATGTTGCTAAATTGGGTGCCGGAAAGAAGGGCCGACGTTTAATGCCAAATAGAGTTCGGACAGGGGTTACCGTTAGTTTGGTTGAGACTAACCTAATTGGGGGAGCGGGACGGTTTTTGTGGTCAAACATGTCTTTCGAGTGATCGCAATGCGGAAGAGATGAAAGCGTCGAGACCAGCGCCAATAAATTTCGCAAATTTCCTGGTGGATGCGCCCCGATGGACAGACAGCACAACAACAGACAGTCGTCCCTCCCCAGCTCCCTCATTCCCCACCTCTACTCCGCCCCCAGGAACTCCTCCACCCGCACCACCCTCGACCACCACCAAGACCCACACTACCCCGACTACCACCCCGTCTCCCCCGTCTTTCCCCAGCTCTCCCTCTTCCCCTCCCAGTGGAGAGACGACGACCCCGGGCCCTCTCATCTCCGTCGCCGCTCCAGCCAGCCTCCCCCACGCCCACCCGATTCCTACAACAGACACGATTTCCACCGTGAATCAGAGCGAGACACGTATTATTGGCCCCCCCTCCAGCACCAGCCATGTGCGTGGTCTTCTTTTTGCTTCTCAAGCGTGCTCAATTCCCAAATATAGCTCTGCCGTACAACATCCCCCAACACTCCTCCTCCTCGCATACTTTCCAGGCCCTACCCCCGCCCCAGCAGCTCCTCATCCCCCCAAACGAGGGTCCTTCCTCCTCATTCACCTTTGACAGACACGATGCATACACCTATCCCCCTGTTGGCTCCCTTTCCATCTCTGCACCCACCTCGGCCCATCCTCTTCTCAGGAGCCCAGACAGTCCAGAGCTCTATTATCACTACCGTTCAGATTCGCGTTCCGCCGAACGCGCCAGCACAGACGACGCCGACTCCCAGCGAAGCAAGCGACGACGCGCAGAGTCCCTCGAACCAGACAACACCACAAGAAAGTCCAGAAACCCCCGTAAGACTGCTGTCGCTTGCAACTTCTGCCGGGGTGCGTTTATTTAATCCTATCTATAGCTCCTTCGTCGTATCTTATCTTCTCTTCGGTTTAGGTCGAAAGCTTCGCTGCAACGGGGCCAAACCCTCGTGCTACAACTGCACCGTTCGCAAGTTCGAATGTGAATATGTTCCGATCCAACGCCGGCGTGGGCCTGGCAAAGCTCCCAAGGGAAGCCGCTCAAAAAAAGCTGTCTCCTCACGCGCCGATGCCCCGTCCTCTAAAAATCCCTCTGATCGCCCGCCTAGCGCCGTCCCCGATTACGAACTCGACGCTCTCGCCCCGGAGCTGCGTCCCTACACTTCCGTTCTCTCACTCGACACCTTCGGCTTCCAGGCCCCCGACCTATCCCCACACTATCCGTCGCCCCAAGACCCGCGTTTGATGCGGGATTATTACATGCGCGCACGGACACCCCGGAGTCGGGAAACAAGCTCAGATGATCGTTCGGATGCAGATGAATTGTACAGAACGATGCCTTGATCAGTACGGATCACAAGTTACCTCCGGGCTATACTTGCACTCCTTGTCCTCCCCTCCTCTCTCCATCCCAACCAGTCACCGGTATCCCACCATTGCTGTGTTGTTCTCGTCGCCTATGGTCAAGGCTGCCATCATAACTGCTATCAGGGTGTGTGATTCGGTGCCTTCCCAAACATTGCCTTCCCCCACATTCATTTTTTTTCCTGCCACCGATGACAGATCCTCCTGGGGCTTCTACTTACGTATGCTGTTGCTATCCACTCTTTTCTTAGCGTGTTTACATGCGCACTCCGGGCGCATACCTACCGCTCCCACGATATTCGTACCCTATTTGCTTGCCCAAACCTCAGCTTAATTTTCGACCTTTTAGCCACTGGTATAATACGTATATTCTGCTTGTATATAGCACCTAGTCTACACTCGAACGATACCGCTCTGGCTAATTTCCAGACGGATGTATAATTTTCTGTGCAAGGAGCCGCGCCGTTGAACGCATTTGGACCTTGATTTGTTCCGATTGGCTCGGTGGGAATTAGCGAGATTCGATTTCTCGCATCAGAGTTTTCGAAATCACCGCGCTTGCCTTTGCGTGCGGGCAATCCTGCTTTCCCCGTTCTGGCTTCCGTTCAGCCATGAACTCTTCAGACCACCGGATCCGCCACGACGACCCAGACCGCCCACCTCACCAGGGCGTCGCCGCGCAGTACCCAACCCCCGCTGGTCAGCCGTCTCACAAAGCCCCAGGTAAGCACAACCCCACCACACCACAGCCCGGTATGCCTCATCATCATCGTCCTGCCCACAGATGCATCCCGGCCAGAGTTCAACCTGCTCGTCGCTGGCTGTCGAGGAGGTAAGTCTCGCTCAGCCCTGCTCGCGGTCGTCTTTCATGCCTTTGGGTCCGTCTGCTCACCGCTGCGCTCGGATCAGGCAAAACATCCTTTCTCCGTCTCATGCTCGACACCAGCATTATCTCTCCGCGGACAACAAAGGACCAGCTGGCGTCCGTCGCAAAGTTCGTGCAGGGCTGCAGCGGACACACGTCCTACATTCGGGGTGCATCTGTAGACATCAATGTCGACCTCGACGGAACCGGGCAGCAGCAGGTGCTGGGCCTGACGCTTATCGACACCCCGTCTTTGGACTTTCGCGACGAGGCTGCTGCTGACCGGCTCCTCGGCGAGACCATCCGCCACATTGACTCACGGTTCGCAGAGGGCATGGAAGATGTAAGGCGCCTATTCATCACCCTCTCAACCCCGGAACCTGACCATCCCACTCTGCCACAGGACTGGAAAGCGCAGAGCGGCGACCGCTATGTGCATTTGTACGTGTCACCTCATATCCTATCCAGTCTCTTTGACCGCCCGCTCATGTGTCATTTTTGTGATTCATCCAGGTGCATCTACTTCCTTGACCCGGACCAAATTGTCCCGCCCTCGGTTCCGGGGCCGCCTGCCCCGCTCATATCCCGAGCCCGAGGCAGCAGCTTTTCCCAGCCAGACCACGAGCCCGTCATCCTCGAGCCTCCCGTAACCACAAACCCTTTGCTCTCCCGGCCGACACTCCCTCAGGCCGACATCGCGGCCATTCGCCGTCTGTCAGGGCGTGTCAACGTGCTCCCAGTAATCGCCACTGCTGATATCTTATCGAACGATCGATTGGCCGCTGTCAAGCTCGCCATTCGCAGGGACCTCGCGGAGGCGGGCATTGGGTTCGGCATTTTCGACACGGATCCGCCGATCCCCCATGCGCAGGACGACCGCCCACTCTCGGCTAACAGGCCGGATTCTTCCAACGGCTATGGCGGGCATGGTGGGCCAAACGGCGTGGGGTCGTCTAATCCTAATGGTACCCCACCGACGTCGCCTACGTCGCCGCCGATTCTCCGTCTACCTTATGCTCTTATTTCTCCAGACTTGTACTCTCACAGCGACGGCGTCTCTAGAAGGCTGCCGTCCCGTCATGAGCTGGTGCAACAGTACACTCCTTCTACACACTATTCCATGCCTTCGCAGTTTCCCAGAGGGAAATTCGTGCGGTCGTACCGGTGGGGCACCCTTGACGTGCTGGACCCTTCCCACAGCGATTTCGTCTCGCTCCGCACCGCCATATTTCATCACATGGAAGTAAGTAAAACGAATCTCGCCTGTGCAATAGCCATTCAAAGTCCCCAACCGCTGATTATCTTTTTTTATCTTTGACGCTTCCCTGATAGACTCTACAACGCTATACCCAGGTATACCTGTTCGAAAAATTCAGGCAGGACTACAACAGCCATCACCAACCACAGCAACAGCCCTCGTCCCGTCATTCCATCCCCCACCTCTCGCACATGCCTATGTCTAGACCCATCCTTGCCATCGACACTGCCCCTCCTCCTCCGCCCCCTCACCGTCATCCTATCCCTGTACAGCAGCGACATGATGTATATCCTGGTGATGTCCGCAATGCTTCTCGTATGCCGGATCCGACCCCTGTTAGTGGCACCAGTAGAGCCGCTCAACCGAGTAAGTGGCCACTTCGACTTCCATCTATTGGAATCGTTGGCTTATTTCTTGCCTTAGGGCCTAACAAGCCACGGAGCAAAAAGATAACGGTTGCATGCAACTTTTGTCGTTGTAAGTCATCAAACCCTATCAGCACAAATTTATCTCATATTTCCTTATTTAGCGAGGAAACTCAAATGTGACGGCGGTCGCCCGACCTGTAGCCAATGCTTGAAACGCAGCAATCCTTGTGACTATATGCCCCAGAATAAACGACGTGGGACACAGCGACCAAGGAAGGGCGATGATAGCGGCAGCGAAAGTGGAGATGAGCGGTCTGCCGAAGCAGACGAACCGTCGCTCTCTCCTGAAATACCATCTCAACCTCCCTCGCGCAGGAGCTCCAATGTTGGACGCCACCCGCACGAGGGATACCCACCCTCCTTACCTTCCATGTCTGCTCTCAATGAACGCCGAGAAGAATCCTCGGCTGCTTCTTCGTCTCGCCCCAAACTCGAATCGGCCTCTGCTATGATCACCTCGCGCAGTTACTTCCCTGATAACGAGGTCCCTCATATCGCCACACTGCCCCTGACAGAACCTTCACCCCCGACACCAGCACCCATGTCGGCTCCCAACCTGGCTCCCATACGCCCAGCCTCGGATTTGCAAGCCGCACAGCGAAAGCGTGCATCCACCATCCCTGGAAAAACCAGTCGGCAAACTACTAGCTCCGGTCCAAAAGTCGTGGCCTGTAACTTTTGTCGAGGTATGTGTTTGCACTCTCAGATTTTTTTTGTTCATTTGTAAATTTTTTGTGCAGCCCGTAAAACAAAGTGCGATGGCGCTCATCCTGCGTGTGCGAGCTGCGCGCGTCGGCAGCTGGACTGCAACTACGTACACGATTCTGGTGGCTCCAACGGCTCTGGTCAGAAGAAGCCCCGTCGACCGTCAACATCGAAAGCCCTCACCGCCGATTCTCCGCGGTCGGTCTCCCCACCCTCCTCTAGAATGGTCCCTACACCGTTGACTGGAAACGACATACATCTCGACGTGCGCGTCCACGACGAGGCCGACCTAAAAAGGCCTCTGGACTTTCCGGACATGCGTGCACCCAAGAAAATGAGAATGGAAAACAGTCCAGCACATGCTGGTATACCCTAAATGCTTTTGATCAAATCGTCAACTTGTCGTCTGTAGATTAGTATCCCACCTCCCTACCCCATGTTTTGATTATTTTCAAGGGTTTACTTTTGGGTCCTATAGGCAGTATCTAGCTATCCTCTCTCCGTTTCTCGATAGCAGTGGATCTGTATGTGTATTTGTGAAATATAGCTAACTATTTGTTTCATGTTTTGTTTTCGGACCCTTTATTATGGGGTCGTGATCCAATCATGGTGCCTTGACCAAATGGCGCGAAAGTGACTTTCCGTGGTTTTCTTTGTCTCCCGCAACCCTGTCTCGTTTGCGGGCAAGCCAGTTTCCTAAATTTGCTGTTGCTAACGTTTTCTTTGCTCACCTAGGCCCATCAGCTATCGTACACTCTTTTGACCTGTTTTCTTTATCCTTCTTCCCGTTCCCTCCTTGACGACGCAGTCCTGAGAAAACAGGAAGCTCGTTATGTTCTCCTTCCGACGTAAACCCAAGAAGGAGCCAGACAGCCCGCGCATACGAACCTCGCCGTCGCTGCCTGAGCTCAACAGTCAAGGAATACCATGGCCCGAAGAGCTAGTGGACATAGCTGCCATCCGTCAAGAGCCGCCTCCCGATGCAGTTCCTCCCCAAGGTGCGGCGAAAGTCTCTTTCCAAGGCGATGCCCCAATACCGTTCCATAAACCATTTCGGCCCTCCACAGGAAAAGTTTCAACCGATGGAGGGCCAATATCCTCTATTTACATGTCGGGACCGCCAACCACCTTCGACAAAAGGGTGCCACCTCCCTCGGCTGGCAGGTACAGCCAGCGACGGGCTCGCATTCCGCCCACATTTAACCTTATGGTGAGCTGGTGCCACCTTTTCGTTTTTTCGATTCACTCACATTCTCATTTCAGGTCGTCGGCGGCAAAGGAACTGGTAAAACTTCTCTCCTCCGGCTATTGCTTGAAACCGCGGATATCTCCCCTAGTGCCACGGTTGACCAGAAGGCTGCCGTAGAACGCTTCTTGAAGGGCTCGGCAAAGGCAACCGAAGATATTCAGACCGCCTGTGTTGAAATCTGCGAGTCGCGTTTCGACAGAGTCCTCTTTTCAGTCATCGATACCCCTGGACTGGACTTTTTGGAGGGCCGTGAGTTGAAGCTTGAGCGTCAGGTTAACACGGTTATAAAGTACGTGGACGCACAATACGCGGATACTATGAGCGAAGTACGCACCCAATCCTAAAATCTCTCCTGTGTATTTCCTGATGTGATTTCAGGAATCGAAAGTGGTTCGACAGAGCAAAGGAGACCAACATATACACCTGTAAGTCTGTTTGCGATGTCGCCTCAAGGTTTGGACTCAGCCCTGGGCACAGCTGTATTTACATGGTTGACCCATCTTCCATCATGACCGTATCTGCTCGACGCGCCATGTCCTCTTTGCCGCCGCCTAAAGCGCGGTCCGAAACCACGGTTTCAATGTCACGCTCCGAGACAACCGTCTCTCTGCAAACACCACCAGACCTCGTACCGGATACGTCAGATGGCGACGAGTCGGAAGATGAAGAGGAGGAGGGCACGTTGACAATGTCACCTACTGAAATTCGGGTTATCAGGAGGTTGTCCGCGCGTACCAATGTTTTGCCAGTCATCGCTCGCGCAGATTCACTGACGGATGAAAAATTGACTGCCGTGAAGGAGGCTGGTGAGTTTGAAAAGTTCGTGGACGTAAGGTACAAGAAGTTGAAAACCTTGTTACAGTACGCACGGGTCTCGGAGAAGCAGGCATTGATTTTGGCGTGTTTGGACCGACAAAGAAGGTTGATGCCAGTGCCACTCCCAAGAGGCAAACCAAATTTGCCCTTCCCAATGGTGACAGCAATGGGCATGGAAATGGAGACGCAATTCCTGAGCTCCCGGAGGAAGGTGAGAGCGAAGGAGAGGAAGACGAGGAAAGGAAGTCGCGTCCAGTTATCAAGCTTCGCCCGTCGCGACATAGGGCGCTGTCTCGCTCAAGATCACGTCGTGATCTCAGCCAGGCCGCTGAAGACAACCACCGACCAGTTTCTCCTGACGCCAATGACAGGGACAGCGTCGCAAATGTCCGTTTTTCTGCGCACATCGTCACCAAAACTGATCTCACCGCCCTCCTCCCATTCGCGCTTATTGCTCCCGAACCAAATAAGCGCCGCCCAAGACCCGATTCAGCCACTGGCTCTGTTACAACTCTGCCTTCATCTGCCAACCATCAGCCCTCTGAAGATGGTCACACTCCTGTCGAAGCCCCGCCTCCTCAGACCCCTGCTTCTACTCATAGCCGAAATTATGGTTTCTTGCAAGGGCCTCCCGATGACTTGAAAGGCGTCTTCATCCGGAAATTCCGATGGGGCACAGTTGATGTTCTTGACCCCAATCATTGTGATTTTGCTGCTTTACGAACTGCTGTTTTGTCCACTCATTTGAAAGTGTGTTTTGATCTCTTCCGGCTATTTGACCTATTTTCAATTTTTTTTGTGCAGCTCTTGAAAACTCATACTAAGGAAGTCTTGTACGAAAAGTACAGGACTGAGAAACTTCTAGCGCGGCGCGCAACAAGCCATATTTCTGATGAAGAACGACTGCGTCTATTGGAAGGTAGACTTTGACAACATTGTAAGCTGCCTCAACCTATACTGATGTCCTGCTTTCCCAGATCTTGGATTGTGATATCTACTTATTTTATGGCTATTTTGCAGTCGATATCTCTTTTGCTACATTTATTTTTACCTATGATCATACCCAGCCTACCACCATTTCCTACGAAACTTTGCATTATCTTATTTCCTTCTTGCGTCGTTCAGCTATTCTCTTTATGTCATTACTACAATCTAACCTCTTATATTCTTACTAGGAGAATTGACAATGGATCTGGGTTCTCTTTCTCACTTCTATAGTTGTACGTACATCAGGCAGTTACAGATATCACTATACATTCCCTTGTGATAACCCTTTGTGACTAAGATACAGCAAACTTGGAATCATGAACTATTCGATTTAGATAACTCGTCAATCTCCTCTTGGGACAACCCTTCCAGCCTGTTTAGTAGATAATCAACCTAGAATAAAGAGCATGAGATTCTAAATTGAAACCTGGCACTGACTTTCTTACCTCAACCTCTTTTGTCAACGGGATAATGTAGCTTTCATAGAGATCAACCACGCCGTCCACATCAATTTTGCTGTTATTATTTTTGGTATCAACCCCGTCAGCTGGGGCATCGCCATCAACAACAATATCTTGTGCGTAGGTTGAAGCTTTTATACGTAACCTAACAAGAAGTTTTCGTTCAACTTCAGGTTTGGTTATCAAAGCTTCTAAAGCTTCACGGTTTGGCTTTTGGATGTGAGGGATGAAGGCACCAGGATTCTCTAAGAATTTAGATTCCGAGACGAACTTGCCTAAGAACGATTATCGAAATTAATTAAATTAACAAAGAACAGGCTGTGCGGCCTCACCATAGTGCACACGCTTGCTTATTGACTGCAGCACCTCAACGTCTAAGGTTGCAGCACTTCCATAATTTCCGTCGTCCTCAAACTCTTCACTTCCTGCTATCCCCTGCGCCCGCTTCTTGGCTGCGAGGGCCAATGTTGCACGCCGAGTAATCCGTGGGACAATGGAGCAGGTGTAGAAAGAGAGTATCGAGGGATTGGTATTGATCTTATTCGGGTATAATATCTTGGGGAAGTCTAAAGGAGGGAGGACAGGCTGGGGCAGATCAGAAGAGAAAGGATACTCGTCAGGGCTGCGAAAAGCTTGTTATCGATGGGGTGCGGGGAGAAATGTAGCATTGAGGTCTCTTACCTGGTGTACCGTCTAGCTTTTGCTATCACAACACAGAACCCTTGTCAGAATCCGATTCAACTTCATAAAATAAGGCCCGATACCGTGAAAGGATTCTATTTCCTTGAGAAACCACTCAAGCCAGCTTCCTTGGAATCCGAGATTCGTAAGCTCTTTGAAACCACCTCGCTGGTACATCAGCGGGTTGTGTGCAAATTGTGCACGCTCGATGAGCGAGAAAATGATTGTATCTTCAAGCCTGGTGAGAACCGAACGAATACGATCCAGGGATAGAGGGTCCTCTCCGCTCAGTAAGTTTAAAGAGGGCATTCTAGGTGGAAACAGCAAAGAAAGATGTGGAGAGAGCAGAGTTAGGGGAAGTCCGTTACCCCGGTAAGTTACCGAATAAAGCCGGACCGACCTTGCCCTTGGGACTGAGAATATGTTTCCCAGTCCTTCGTCCTGGACACTGAGGCGCGTCAGTTTGAACTCTTGAAATCGAAAGCGATGTTAAAAAATGGATAGGGACAAAACCGATATGAAATGCGAAACAAAATGGGAGTTTTAAATAAGTTCGAGCTGCCTGAAATTACTGACTAGTCTGAAATCGGTGGTAAGCGTGATCAAGTTTCATACATTGCAAGACCGGGGTCTGGTTGTACAATGAAAGTCTCCGAAAAGCGCGCACAAATTGTGCATGGACAATTAGTTTATAGGCCGACATACATGCATATTTTCATATACGAAGACTATACCGACAGTGAAGGATATTAAGAGTCTTGGATTGTTGTAAGCGACTCTAGCACGAAAGCGAGAAGCCGTAGGCGGCAGCAGCATTCAGACGTTAATGTGTAAACAGCGTCCATTCAACCTCGAAACCAAAACGAAACGTTCAAGAGCAAGTGGCGGATGTAGGCAGGAACATTAAAATCCCGAGAATTGCGCGCTGACATCATCGGTTATTGAGCCATGAGATCCAAGACCAGCGGTCTCAGTGAACCCAGAATCATCCAGTTCCAAGGGTTAGGCGGTCCGACGAGAAGAAGGAATAATCCCCACCCCTCAAGGTAATAAACGATGAGATGCTATCTAAGAATACGTACGGGAGTCGGCTTCAAGTGAACCAGAGGGGCAAAGAAGTCAAGCCTGGGGAACATTAACCATTTCCAGAGTCTGTTATCAACGTGCGTTTGCTTTTTGCATCAGAGCTGACCACATACCGAGACATTTCACGGCCGCTATTCAGATAGACCGCGAAACTCCCATGGCTGGAGTATAAAAGTCCTAATGGAGTGGCACAGCCGTACCACGATACGATCATGGCTCCCGTCGCCACCTCAGAGAGGAAGCTCGCACCCAACGTTGATGTCCAGAAGTATGACGTCCTCGAAGACTACAAGGGCGAATATCGCTTTGCGCCAATAACGGAGGCGCAGGTGTCAAGGGCAATGATTAAAAGGTGTCTTCTTATTATCTAGCCCGAACTAGCATGCTGAAACCAGAGAAGGTACTTCAACACCATGTATGATAGAGCAATATCGGATGTGGTGATTGTTGGAGCTGGGAGTGCTGGATTATCATGCGCATACCGCCTCGCAAGTGATCGTCCTGATGTTAGTTACATCAGTGCTATATTTAAAAATGCGACAAAAATACTAACCACATACAAACGATAGCTCAAAATCACCATTATCGAAGCCAGTGTCGCACCTGGAGGTGGAGCCTGGCTTGGAGGCCAGCTGATGACTCCTATGGTAAAAATTAAGCAACATCCAGACCTGCATGCCATTCTGACAACTTTCAAGGTCATCCGCAAGCCAGCCGACCGCTTCCTTCGCGAGATTGGGGTAGAGTACGAAGACGAAGGACCGTTTGTCGTTGTCAAGCACGCCGCCTTATTCACGTCAACTCTGCTATCCAAGGTGTTGGCGATGCCAAATGTCGTACTGATGAATGCGACGGCGGTCGAAGATCTAATTACGCATAAGGACTTTGAAGGCAATCAACGTGTAGCGGGTGTGGTCACCAATTGGACTTTGGTTGCCTTGAACCACGATACTCAATCGTGCATGGATCCTAACACGATCACCGCGCCAATAATTATATCAGCTACGGGACATGATGGTCCAATGGGAGCATTTTCTGCTAAGCGCCTTGTGAGTACTGGCTTGCTGAAGGAGCTGGGCAACATGCGCGGCCTCGACATGAACCGGGCTGAGCCTGCAATTGTGAATGGCACTCGTGAAGTGACTCCAGGTCTGATTTTGACTGGTGAGTTTTTTTAAGGGATCTAAAGAAGAATTCAAACGCTCACCACTGTTCTTAAAGGCATGGAACTGTCTGAACATGATGGCTCCAATCGCATGGGTCCGACATTTGGGGCCATGATTGCTAGTGGCATCAAGGCCGCCAAGGAGGCAGCGCGCATTTTAGACACATCGGAAATTGAGGCTGGAAAAGTTGTGGGCAAAATTTCGACGTGATATGAGGATCCGTTTTATACTTGTTTAAGAAAAGATGAATTCAGAGCGAAGATACACGGTTTGCTTGTTTAGGGCTTGCCTTTCCTCTATAAATACAAACCATTTCGATGGTCCGTCCTATTCAGTGGATAGTCAAAAAAAAGAAAGAAAAAACTCTGCGAGCAACGTTTCGTGGTAGATTGGTGGTAGAAGTAAAACCTCTGCAGCAAAATCCTTTCACATGTTTGGCAATTCTTTCCATTTCAAATACGATTACGTCAATTCGATGCACTCGAATCAATCTCTAACTTCATAAACATCCACGCAACGTGCCGTCCTACATGGGCTTACAACTTCCAAATCCTGACAGTCCAATGGAACAAGCACGGGCATTGATGTCCCAGAAGGACAATATCGAAGCCGAGCTAGAAACCCACATCTCCATCCTCAAAGCCAATAATGTCACGATGCAGACACCTCTCGTGGACGCTGAGGGATTTCCCCGGGCAGACATTGATATTTACGCTGTGCGCGGTGCTCGAGTGCGGATCATTGAGTTGAGGAACGACCTAAAGGCTATTATGGAGGCTATTGGGAAAGCACTGGAAGGTGTTTACGACCCGGCTTTGGCGGTTACACCGATTGCTACAGAGTCAAATGCGAAAGCTTCCGGAAGTGAAACCCTCAAACCATTTGCAAAGGTGGATGATGTTGCCCCTGGAAGTCCCGCCGCTGAAGCCGTGCGTAATACTCACATTACAAGTCGACACGACCGTTGCTGACGGAGTAATCTACCATCCAGTCGTTACAGAGGGGAGATCTTGTCGTGAAATTTGGACGCCTGGATCAGAATTCTTTCAGTTGGGGCTCGCTCCAACAACTGGCAGATGTTGTGAAGGAGAATGAGAATGTAAGTATACATCTCCCTAATGAGTTGTAGGAGCTTGATATCAACAAATACTTTGGCAGCATGCCATACCAATACGAGTTATTCGCTCCGACCAAATTTTATTGCTAACCCTCACGCCTCGAAACGATTGGGGAGGTCGAGGAATGCTAGGGTATGCTAACTGATTAACCCAACATTTTCTCGAAGCTGATTTTCGATTTCCGCAGATGCCATATTGTCTCTTATAATTATCCACGGTCGTAACAGACTGTAAACCTGAATAATAAAACAATAAGCGAGATGCAAGATATTCAGGATGTAATACTCACTGAGAATATACGCAGTTAAGTTTCCCACTTTGCCGCGTCCAGATTAAACCGCTCAAGCACTAAGGTAGGATGTAATTCAAAACTGGGAGAAAATTTGCGGCATGGAAACAAAAAATCCTAATGGGCGCCTATTTCCTATCATTGTTCCCAATATCCTAATTACATATACACAGCATGTCGATGAACAATCTCAGCCTTAGCTACGCTTCTGGAAGGTATGGACCATGTCATCGGGTGATTTGTGCCAGTGCAAGGGATGACACGAGTCACTTACCTTTATCACTTTTCCCATCTTTCAATTTGCCGCTTCTCACATTCTCTTCATACCAACATCATGGCTACGACGATCGACCCATCGTGGATGACAGAAAGATGTCAGTGCCAAAACACCTAACTTTCTGAAACCATAAGTTCGCGGCTATCTATTATAACAATTGAACTAGGTGTTTCCCACGGGGGCTATGTGAGCATTCTGATTGGCTAGGGCCTTGCCAAGGGTTCATGGGAATAACGGATCATGTGCATGTCGCCTCTGACTGTGCCCGAGTCAACCCTTCATCCCGCCGGACGGTCACCCGCCCACAATGTTCCTCCTCCCATGCTGCTTGCCATCACACCATTCTTTTCATTTCTGTCTCGCCGAACATGTTTAGTGAAAGGATGTATGTATCATGGTTGAACTTGAGTATAGATTCCTGTTTTCCCCCTTCTGCACCTTTTCTTTGTGTGATTTGGTTGCAAAAACAACTATGTCCAGTCAGCTTGCTATGTCCTCCCAGCGATCGGTAATGGGAACTGGGGAACGGGGATATCTTCCGCTTTACCATCCTGGAATTTTCGGAGCCTTGCAACGGCTGCAAACATCACGATCACGAAGTGCGGCACATCATTTCGCAGACACGAACTGTGGTCACAGCCGTAAGTATTGGCTCACTTTTCCACTTGCAGAACTTATGTCTTTCAATAGGTCTGAAGAATCTCTCAATACCTGTCAGCAACAACAGCGGGCCTGTGAAGCATCTCGACAGCTGAATAAAAATAGGGATGAAGGCCCCAGCCGCCATCGAACTCCTGCCCCACTGGGACCTGAAACCCGAACACCCAATATTGAGCTTTCGAACGTACAAGGGCTGCCTCACAACGCTCTCGGCGTGAAATTCAAGAGAATGAACTTCAGCACAGCCCAAGGAGACGATGTACGTTCACGACGCAAGATGAAAACTGTCCAAATATGTCTGGGGATACAGGATCTCAAGAACAGGTCGTTCATATGAACAGAATGCGTAAATTTAAGTCATCCTGTAACATGTTGGACCTCACCGACTGCCAATAGCGTCCCCTCGCCCCCATTCCGAATAGTTTACTACCAACCCCCCCTTTCCTTCGACACAAATGGCCCTAAGCGCCAACCAGCAACTCAACTCTCCATGGCAGAAAGTGCAACTACCTCCAAGCAGGAGAGTCGCAGCTGAGAAACGAAGGCAGATGAAGCCCGTGGACTCTGGAGGTGACTGCCGTGCTGGATGTGCAAGTACCAAGTCAGACTTCAGCTGAACATTCAGTCATCTTACCACCACCACCAACCACCTGGGAAGCTTCCTCAACGCAAGGTCAGCTAGAACACTGTTCGAGTTAATGATTTTTACGTTTGTTTTCCTTAAACAGATCAACATAGGTTGGTCAACAACCTAGGGTTTATCTACCTCCCCGAGCCACTGTCTCTACGCCGGTGAGCCATGGTGCACGTACAGTGAGTGTATTCAATCAGCTTCATTTCTTTCTTCAAGCTCAACGTGAGAGTTCTCAATGCTCGCACAGCCGGTGAAACAGTGACTACTCTTTGGTTGGCGACATTGTTTCGGTAATTAATTGCGTGTCTTTTGTTTGACTGAACGTAGCTCATGCTGTCCTACAGCTTATTCCTGCTCATGTAGCACACACCCGCAACTATAAGTTTGTTGTTCACACCTCTGGCTATCTCACCGCCGTCCATTCTGATGCACAGTCTGGTGAGCTTACATTTGACCTCTCTCCAGAGCAATACACCCGCGCCTCAACGACTATAACAAGAACTTGAAAGCCGGCCTCCGAAAATCGTCACTACCTCTTTGTTGTGTCATCAAACCATCTCCGAGATGGTCAACAACACCAAAGCCATAAGTTAGACACATTATCAGTGTTTCAGGGGCTCCTTTCACACACCCTTCTGACAGATGAAGGAAGGGTATACTTTTTCGAGGTTGAGCAGGTCAATATCTTGGGAAGGACAAATGTCTCTGTCAATGCTGCTCACTTTGCCGATACTGGTAAGCCTGTTCTTTTCTTCTTTGAGCACTTCTAACCTATTTTTTTAACTGTATAGCTACCACTACTCCATTGAAGCGTAGGGGCTTCAATTTGATTTCAGTCAGGCGACTCCCAGCCCATTTAAGAAGGCGCATGGGTCAGACTCGGAAAGAATATGTCTTCACCTTCTCCGCAAAATCAAGCTGGATTTTATGGCCCATCTCTTTTGTAAATAGATGACTTTATTATTGCAATACATTTTTTCGAATGAATATCCAAGCTTGACTGCAGCGTCGCGGAATGGCCCCGTGCGAATGCACGGGTATCGGCTAGTCTCCTTCAAGTGCTCTTCGACTTTCTATACCCCAAGAGACACTCGGACCTCGAAGATAAGGACTTCGAATTCGTGGCCGCTCTAGCAGAAGCTGTTGAAAAATACGAAGTGTATTCTCTCATGCCCCTTTGTAATGCGCGTCTGAGGTACATTTTTTCGCGAATGTTTTCAATGGGTTTCAAGGATATTGACACTGACATCGTAAGGCCTTTTTGCCTCGACATGCTGAAAGTATTTTTGCCCATGCAGTCAAACACGATTACCCAAAAATAATTAATGAGATCCTTCCGTATCTGCCTCGTTCTTCCTTTGTATCAACTTTAGAGGGCTTGCCTCCTTGCTCTATTCTTCCTTGGGTGAATTATGAATATCTTTCATGCACTATGCAGAGCTGATACATACGATCGGTCCTTTAGGCTCGATATATAGAAGCCTGGAGAAAGGTTTTCAAATTGGGAAGGCGATATATTGATGAATTGATAATACTACCGCCGGCTCAGGAAGTTCAAGTTGCAAGTCCCTTTTCTTTTCCCCAACTTCCTCGGCGACTCGGAATAAATGTGGAAGTTCGCCAAACCTCATATGTCGTGTTTGTTTCATTTCCTTGTGCAAGTGGATTAATCAGCTCGACGAAATTGACACAACCTCTGCCCAACCTCTGCCTTGAATCAAGCACTTATATCTCCAAAGTCGGACCTGGACTGTTGCGGTTCTCACTCCCATCAGCCTGAGCAGGTGAATTTTCGGACTGCCAACCCTCAGCTAGAATTCAGCAACTATAAATGCAAGCACATAAAAGATTTCTCCAAGACCACGTCAAAAGCATTCCACCGCCGTTTGCCAACTTTCTCGTTCGAGATAAATAAAACTTATTTGACAAGGTAGGTATTTCACTTAGACTTGGTTACACACAACTTGCACATATAATTGAATACATTATTGGACAATGTGTTTGACATGAAAAGTCCTGCTTTTGGAGGGTCAAATTGAATCAAACACCAACTGCCTTACTTCACTTCTAGCAAAACTAATACCAAATTCTCATTTTGCTGCCTCTGAGCACCAGAGGATCAAAGTGCAATGTATAAACAATGAAGACATGCATAATTTGTTTAAAAAAAAAATTGCAGTCATAATTTTGGCTTGACTCCATCTAAACCAAATACCAATGCTGAATTGACCTTTATCCGATCCTGCGAACTAGATTTTATCCTTTCGACAGACTGAATAGCTGCCTCCATCCCGCCCTCAAGAACCCACCTCTGGAAGACTTCAATATCAAGGTCCTTGGTGGGCTTGGCATTTTTGTATGACCAAATCGCCTGCTCCAGCAAATATATACTAGACGTGATAACCCCGGCCAAAATGAGGGCAGGTCTCGGTACGAGTCGTTTTATGGGTCGCTGGTAGGCAGTCGCGAGCACACTGATAGCTTCTTTTAGAATTGCGAGAGTGGACAAAAGTTGAGGTCGAAGGCTCAAAGGGCAGGAGTTGATGACGGAATCCGCCCACTAAATTTGCATAATCAATTAAGGAGATTCGAAAGAAAATAATATTACAACGTACAGAGGAGAAAGCTTTCATTGAGACAGGATCTTGAGCCACTTTTGCAAGGTCAAGGGCCAGGACAACAATGGTACCCTCCCAAATTCTACGAAAACCTGTCAGCATCGGTTACTGTATAGATTTCCAAAAGAACATACTTCTCAACGAGCGCGTCTCTGATGGAACGGCCAAAACCATTTTCTTCCATATAGCCAGCTCCTCCCATAGCGGCCATAGCTTCCTCCATCCCTGCACATGCTTTCTCGGCAGCATATGCCTTTGCCACAGGCGTCAACATTCGTAGTCTGCGCTCATCATCCGGCGTTGCATTGCCGCATTCAGACTTACCCAACAAGCCCACCACGCCGAGCGTCAGATGCGTCAAGGCACGGTACAAGAGATTCACGGACGCAAGTTGCTCGACGTGCACTGGCGCGTCCTTAAGCAGCAGTGTGCCGCTTTGGATAGAGCGTACTTTGGCGTAGGACGTCGCGATAGCGAGACACTTGCGGAGGTTCCCGACGGAAGCAGTGGCAGACCAAAGGCGGGTGATGTTCAGCACTGGCGAGATATTTTTAACGCCATTTCCCAGGTCACCAATGAGGTAGGCTTCGGTGGATTCGAGAGTGAGCTCGGCGGTGGGTACGAGGTGGGTGCCGATCTTATTTTTGAGCCGATGGACGAGGACGTTGTTGCTTGTTGGTAAAGGCATAGGGTCAGAAAGGTTTCTGATCAGGGGAAGACGAAGGGGGACAAGGAAGAGGGAGAGGCCGCGAGAACCGTCTTTCTGCGAGCCGGTGCGGGCTAGGGCGACGGATATTTGGCTGTCTGTTGCACTGGAGAACCATTTTACTCCGTTTAAGGTATATTGAGGGCCGAACCCATTTGTTGCGCCGGTCGACGTTGCAGTTGTTTCCGTCAGAGATACATCGGAGCCGCCGGGACGCTGTCCTGTATATTAGCTTGAAGTCCAAGAACTCTGGGATAGTATTTGGTTTACCTCAGTCATCCACTGTCCGGAAGTGAAGGCGTAGTCAGGATCCCGGCTAAAACTTTGAATCAGCTAAAAACGAGGAACTAAAGATTTTTTGGGTGCCTTATAAGTCGAGGAAGAATATCTTTCTTCATCTCAGGAGACCCTAGGAGCTCGATCACCCTGGCGCTGCCGTCCGTCATACTCATAGGGCAAAAAATCTAAGGCCAACATCACCAAGACATGAATGTGCAAGGCTCTGCTACATAGCCGTTCCAACACATACCTCATTACTATCTCCAACGACAAGAAGCATCTTAGCAAAGCCATATGTCCGGCTGTGTTCACGATATTTGCGCTCGTAAAAGATGCCTGGAAATCCTTCCCGTTGGGCTAATGCCTTTAATTCGCGCCATCCTTCGCTAGTTTGAAGGTCGTCAATGCGCCGACCCCATTGATCGTACTGGAGAAGCTTTGGTGGGAAGCATTTGGCGCTATCGCCTAGGGTTCGTATGGCTGGTTGAAGACCAAGATAAATGGGTTCAGTTAAAAATTTAGAAGTCCAGTGACAACGCACTGGTTACTACTTCTGCTCCGAAACGTCTGAGGTCTGGCTCGATTTCTTGGAATGCTCTAATGAGATTAGGGGTTAACGAAGTGATTGTGATGTTGAGGTCAAGAACGTACGAAGCAGGAAGTATACGCTTCAGCAAGGATGGAAGCACCGGGTCTTCAGTGTAGGCGTTTCCCTCCAAGAATGGGATCTAAGTGTGTGTGTGTAAGGCCTGCCACAAGAATATTCATGTGAACTCTAAAACTCACTGGCTGGAACCCATCTTCAATGCGCATCTCAACCTTTCAGAAAGATAATGTATCCAAGGGTGCCGTGTGCAGAAATGGCAGGGACAGAGATGGGCTGATACAAAAAGTAGTAAGTAGTTTGGGATGTAGATATCCTTCCAATGCTCTGCCCACAATCAATATGTGTGTAAGTGTGTTATTTTCGTCATTTGGTCATGAGTGTCTTCGGAGAGCCTGCAGTGTTTGGCCGTTGCCGGAGCACGCTGCACCTATCAAGGCTATCATTGCTATCAATGACGGGGTAGAGATATCACAGGCCGGAGTTGTGTTCATCACCACTGTCTTCTCGAACGAGGAGCCTTCGCGATTTTGCTTGAAGTTGGTGTCGTGCAAGTCCATAATTCACTGTGATCGCACTGCCCCTGTTCATCGTTTATCGTGGGGACGTCGCGTCATTCTGATCAACTCACTGAACAACCACCACCACGACTTGTAGTCCCTAACCGCTATCATGGCAGCATGCCTGCGCTTTACCCGGCGAGTAAGCCATTGGCGTCGCGGGGTCTTCGCTGTGTGTGCACTCATTCCAACCCATTCAGGTTTGGAAGGACTTTCTTCAGAACAAAGGTACGACTTTTTCAGCATGTGTGCCACAGACGCCTGTCCATTGATAAATTAAATAACCAGGTCATGACGCGCAATGTTTTCCGAATGTAAGACTCTCGTCGTTAATCAGGACGCGTCGGAGGATTGACAAGTCTTGGTTCCCTGCTCAGCTTCAGATTCAGCGCGCCATTCCTGGCTTGGTAGAGGTCTCGTTAAAAGTCGAGCAATACAACAGTACGCCCTTTCCTCTCGTACAGGCGACGGCAGAATGTCGTGTTAAAGTTCTCTTCTCGCCTTATAGCGAACCGGGTTGGGGTGCGTTCAGACACTTGCTCTCATCACCAGCGGTGAAACTCCAGCAATTCGTCAAAAGGCTGACAAACCTCCAGACAGGTGCATAGAAATTCATCCAATGTATTGGGACTACACGAGCACCTAACGGCCTTCCATTAACATTGGCAGTTCATGGCGGACTTATCCTGTCACTCACGGACACTCTCGGTTCACTTGCTGTTGCGAGCCATGGACACTTTATGACAGGAGTCTCGACCGACATAGGGACTTCTTTCGTTCGCCCCGCGGGAAGGCTCGGGGAAGTGCTACATGCAAAGGCTACGTTGACTGGGATGGGTGAGTGACTCTTCCAGGGATTTCTGCGCCAATCTCGATGCAGGAGTATTTCTGACACTTGATTCCAATTGCGCCTTTGTGTCTACAGGAAAGCAGCTTGCGTATACCAGAGTTGATTTCACAAACCCTGAAGGTGATTTGGTTGCCTATGGGTGTAAGAACTCTTTTGATTGTATTTATATCCAATGACGACCGAAAGCGAATAATCTGTTTAGACCACACGAAATACGTTGGAAGATCATCCTCACATGCGGTACGTAGATTCCGCTGCAGACGAAGACAGGATTTGGCTTATTTACAACATCCGCAGAATAACGTTAAATTCAGCGAGGATGGCGAGACTGTGATAGAAGGGATTGACAAGGATGTTGATTAAATTGTTATACCCTGTCTAGACTATTTCAGGCAAGTGATCTCGCGACTGGAGGTGTCGGGGCGGCATCCTTAAGGTTCATCTGACAGGATTCTTCGTCACCTGTGGGACTATCAGGTTCATTGTATTATCTGCCTTGGAAGTTCGATGTTTTTGAGGCTGTTCATTGTTATAATTGAAGAAGTTTCCTCCTTGAACAGGCTATACTTGGACGCTATTTGGTCTAGCTTGAATCTAACTATAGGATCCAAGGAACCTTCTCGTTTTCTCATCCGCGAAAGCGTCCCAAGGTCCCATGATTTCAGTGCCCAGGAATAAATACTATGGATGCTGGTTTCTTCAGCCGAGCATCTGAGTTTATCTTCTCGAAATGTCCCTCTCTGTCAAGCCCAGCATTTCCCTTGGTTTTAGAAGTATCTCTCTGCCTTGTGTCCTGCATTGCATGCATCTAGACTTTTGCCCTTTAGGACCACTCACTGTCCACGATATGCGCTCGCTGACCATAACAAACCAAACCCATCGACATGTAGTGTTTAGGATCGACACAGCAGCTCCAAAGGTGAGCGAGGTGTCATCGATTTTTCCATCATACATTTCTCACCTTGTTATTAGCGTTACTGTGTCTGGCCAAGTCTGGGCAGACTTTATCCACGGGAGAGCACTGTTGTATCTGGTACGTGCTTTTAATGTTGTGTCACTTCAAGCTCATATATTGTAATTTTAGTCCTGTTTCTGCCCTTTGGGAAGGAACCTCCACTGACGGACAAATGCAATGACGAGATCATTATCCACAGCGCCTTCATTCCCCTTGACAAGGTCAAAAGTTGTTTGAGCAGCATCATTGTGAGGATTTTTGGTGCTCTCGAAAAGTCACTATTGATACTTAAATTTACATTCGGTACCAGGCTACCCTGGACAAAGATGAGAAAGCAACCTTTCAACATAAGCTCTACGTTTGCTATCTGCCAGCTAAACACCAGAAGTCTAAGTCGCCCTCAATGAGTACAGCTTCCATCAACAAATCTCTACAACCGCAGGCCTCTGAGAAGGCTGTGCCCTCGAAACATGTCGCCAATGCCCACAAAGGTGCTGTGGATGAAGATTCTATCCCACTCATGCCAACCCCCGAGACGGGCACCCTAGACAGTTCCTCTGCATCTATTTACTCTTTCATATCGTCGCAAAGCAGAATCCCTTCTATTGAAGAGCCAATGAATGTTACATACAGCCCCAATGCCGCGGCCTGTGATCCAACAGCTTTTTCATTTTGCTCGGCGGCGGCTTCAAGAACGAATACAACAGATTATGGGATGTATTATATTAGGAGGAAACTCTCTGAAGGGACGATTACAGGACAAAGTCTGGATTCCTTTGGGGATGTGTCTGTCATCAATGGGTAGGCCGAAGATGATATTGGTTTTGAGTGAATTCCGTCTTCTGATGAAAGACTGGACAATGACCTGATCCGCTGTAGTGAATATGTTAATTTACATGGCATTTGGCAAGCAATTGTCCAAGAAAGAGCTTTAGCCGTTCTCTTTCTTGACAGTGGCAGAAGACTGACTCTAACTTGGATTTGTCCCTCTGAGTTACGTAGAATAACAGTGCCTATCAGGATGCTTAGACGGAGATGAGCTGCATGGACTGGCTATAAAACCTCGGGCCGTGCGATCAGAGACCCTGCCGCCGGGACACTGATCATCTTCCGCACTCCCACAACGTTTCAGCGTTCTACTGTTCGACGCGACGACTGCCATGGACGAGCTCTCCGCCCTGCCACCAGAGGGCTCCTGGAAGCGCACCTCAGCCCGCGCTCGGACTATGTCGCTCAACCCACGATACGCCTACACCAATCCCAGCCCTGCGACCGCACGGGAAGAGTCGCTGTCGCCGTCACAGAATCAGCACCACCAGCATCAGAATCAACACCCAACCGATGCGTGAGTCTCGTCTCTGTCGTTGCTTCTTGTTCTGTAGTCACACATACACACACTCGTTGTAATTGCACAGAGACCGACCGGATGGCCCAGTCATACTCGCCCCGACGCCGCGTCGGCACCTCCTGGAGAGCTCAGCGAGCCACCACTGGCTGAACACGCCCCCAATCTCCCCGCGCAACTCCTCCCGGGCTCTGTCGCCCCAGAGCCAGAGTGGCTCCGGCTCCAGCTTCCAGCCCTTCCCGCACCCGTACCCACCCTCACCATCAGCTGCTTCCATGGGGTCTACAACGAGCCATAGTAATACCCACACCACCCAAGGCCGGCGGAGGCTATCAATGCACCAGAGGAGTATCACCGCTTTGCGTGAGCAGGACCGACTGGGGAAGGCGCCGGGCTCGCCGGGTCCTGGTAGAACCCATGCGGCCGCTCATGTACCTGCACCCGAGCCAGAGGAACCGTCCTTCAGTAGACGGTGGATCCGCTGGATGCACAAGCGCGGTATCGGGCAGTGGATTGTGCCCGGCATTCTTGTTGCGTCTACATTGATCAAGTTCGCTATTGGGTTGGGGTCATATTCAGGTACGTTTCTCTTCCCTGGGTGGTATTACTTTTCAGTTTAATTCTGGCATTATCACTGATACGTTGTATCGATTTTGTTTTGTTTATGCTCAGGGTATAACACGCCGCCCATGCATGGCGACTACGAGGCGCAGAGACACTGGATGGAGCTAACTGTGCACCTTCCCTTCAAACAGTGGTACACGTACGATCTCCCATACTGGGGGCTGGACTACCCGCCGCTTACCGCGTATGTGTCGTGGTTATGTGGCATCGTGTGAGTTCTCTTCTTGGCATTCTGGGCGCCATATAACATCTCGGTGTTGACGCGATTTTGAATCCAGTGCGCACTGGATAAACCCAGCATGGGTCGCGCTGGACACGTCGCGTGGGATAGAGACGGCGGAGAGCAAAGTCTTCATGCGGACGAGCGTGGTGGTGATGGATGCGCTGGTGTATGTCCCGGCACTGCTTGTGTTTGCCTGGACGTGGCAGGGAACCCGGTCGAAAAGGACGCAGGTTTGTACCGACATGACGAGCTTGTTCACAGAACTTGAATGACCTGAAATTTTTTGAGCAGGAACTCGCACTTCTGACGCTGATTTTCCAACCTGCACTTCTATTAATCGATTTTGGACATTTCCAATATAATTCTGTAATGCTTGGTGCGTCTTTGCGTCTGTTGTCATATTTTGGGCTATCTGTAATCATCGTTCTCATCCTATTTTATACGTCAGGTTTCACTCTCCTTGCCATAAACTTCCTTGCAACAGGAGACGATCTTATAGGCGCATTTTTCTTTGTCCTCAGCCTCGGATTCAAGCAAATGGCTCTCTATTATGCTCCCGCTATCGGGTCATATCTCATCGCCAAATGCGTCTACCTTGGACCTACGCACGGGTACGTTTGCACTGAATTCATACGCACCATCCTCATCACACCCACCAGCATCCGTCTCTTCTTTCGCCTCGCCCTAGTCACTACCGCCACCTTCACCCTCCTCTTCCTCCCCTGGCTGCCACCCTTCGGTTCTCCCAGCGCCATTCTCCAACCCATCAAACGTATATTCCCGTTTGCAAGAGGGCTGTTCGAGGACAAAGTGGCGAATTTCTGGTGCGCGTCGAATGTCGTGTTTAAATGGAAGAATTGGGCGTCACCAGATGTGCTGGTGAAGCTGGCGACGCTGCTTACGGCGGTGGGGTTCGTGCCGGGTGTAGTGGGGCTTGTGAGAGCCGGGGTGGGAATGTCCGTTGGGGGTTGGGTGAAAGGTGGTGAAAAGAGGGTGGAAGGGTATTCTGAACCTGCAGATGTTGCTCCTCCGCCTACAGTAGCCGTTGTGGAGGTAAAAGAGAAGGAGCCGACGCCGTTTCTGCCTCTACTCCCTTACGCCCTCCTTACTTCGTCCATGTCATTCTTTTTATTTTCGTTCCAGGTGCATGAAAAGTCTATTCTGCTGCCTCTCATGCCAATCACGCTCCTTTTATCTGCTGCGCCCGTTGATTCTGCGGTTTATTCGTGGGGTGTTTTGGTTAATAACGTTGCGGTGTTCAGGTAAGTCTAGTTCTTTTGTGGTGTTTTTGTGCGGAATTTTCTTATGTTGATGGCGATAGTATGTGGCCGTTGTTAAAAAGAGACGGTCTTGGGCTGCAATACCTCGCGACTCTGATGTTGTGGAATCGACTAATTGGCTACAACCCCTTGCGAATGCCGCCCAAGCAATTCATTCAACTCCTTTCTATGGTGCGATTTCCACCCTCTACTTACTTTCAGCCAGGAAGTAGTCTGATCGATCCTATCCAGGCGGTATACGCAGCAGCCATCCTGCTTCACCTCGTGGAACTCGTCCTTCCTCCGCCTGCACGGTATCCAGACATATATCCTGTGTTGAACGTGCTTATCAGCACCCCCGTGTTCTTCCTTGCATGGTTATGGAGTATCAAATGCGGAGTGGAGGTGTCGTGGGCTATTGGTGGGCTCTCTGGGTCGAGCCGGTCGCATTCGTCGACAGCGGCAGCGGCAGCGGCATCTGGGTTGACGAGGCCTTCGGAAGATGCTGGTACTGGCGGAGCTGCACTGAGAAGTCCCAAGCTGATGGATAGGAGGCTCGAAAAGAGGAGGTCGCAGCCTTTGCGGGCGTATGTAGAGTAGACTATGTTCACCTATTATTAGAAACGCAGAGAGCACGTGCCCGGGATAGTTTGTGTGCCCCGAAATTTGGAGAGCGAGGGTTATCACTAACCACCATGTCTATACTCCCCACTGTAATCAAACCTGCGCAAAGAGCAGGTCTCCGCCTCCTCGTCGTTCGTTACTACGCTACAGAATCTCTTCCCTCCTCGTCCGCCTCCACCTCCTCAAACCCCGACCCACCCCTCCCTCTCCCTCTCAAGCCGAACGCTGCGAGCAAGCCCCGCCTCTATCCGCGGCCACGGCCAGCCGTCTCGCATCACCACCCGCCGCTGCCGAAGCTCCCACCCTCGTTTGGGCGGAACCAGCTCCTGCCTGTGTCAAACTCGACGCGGGCGCTCCTCGAGGCGATCGTGGCTGGCTTTGAGGCGCCGATTCGGTATGCGTTTGCGTATGGATCCGGGGTCTTCGAACAGGATGGGTATGTGCTGCCAGGGGCGGCGGGAACGAGTCCGGGTGCGCCTGTGGAAGCGGCGGGCGCAGGGACGGAAGGTGGAAAGCTGGGGAAAAAGCAAGAAGTGCCGATGCTCGATTTCATGTTCGCGGTAACCCACCCCGCGCATTTTCATTCGATCAATATGCAGCAGCACCCGAGCCACTACCCGCTGCATGCGCGGGTGCTGGGCTCGTCGTATGTGTCCAGGGTGGAGGAGTTCGGACCTGGTGTGTGGTTTAATGCTTATGTTCCGATGAACGGTGTGGTGCGTATTTTCCTCATTTTATATTTATTTACCTCTGACTTGTCGATATTCTTTGACCTTTAGACGATAAAATACGGCGTGACGACAGTTGACAATCTCTGTTCCGACCTGCTTAACTGGCGGACGCTTTACCTCGCCGGGCGGATGCACAAGCCGCTACGTATTATCAAAGACGACGCACGCGTGCGCCTCACGCAGCAGGTCAACCTGACCTCCGCCGTGCGCGCCGCGCTGCTCACGCTCCCCGCCTCCTTCTCCGAGACCGAGCTCTTTGAGCGAATCGCGGGCATCAGCTACGCCGGCGACCCGCGCATGCTCCTCCCCGCGGAGAACCGCGGCAAGGTGACGAACATCGTGCGCAAGCAGGGCGGACAGTTCAAGGAGCTGTATCATAGGCTTGTGGTGGGTCTGCCTGGGGTGCATTGGCCGATCGAGGCGGAGAGGATTGAGCAGGATGTGAGTCCCAGGGCGAGGGCAGCGCATCTGAGGAAGCTGCCTGTGGGTTTGCTGGGGAGGGTAAGGGATAACTATGGGAGGCGGAAGGATGCGGGGCCGGGGATGGAGGCGGATGAGAGTGCGTATTGGGCGAAGATGGCGGGAGATGAGGGGTTGCCGAAGGTGCTAGCTCAGGGTAAGCAGGTTTCTGTCTCTGTCTCGAGGCAATGGTTTGATGATATTTTATTCATAATAAATAGAGATGAGCAATATTGTAAGATACCCGGCGACGGTGCAGTCGTTGAAGGGCATAGCGAGCGTTGGCCTTGTCAAGAGCCTGCGATATGGTACGGCCAAGGTCGGGAAGTGGTGGGCTGGGTCGTAGGGCCCTAGGCTTTTCAGGATGGAATCTCAATATTTAGATGAAGCAGACTTATTTACATAGCATGGTATATGTATTATTCAAAGTAAAGTAATTGCAATCCAATGTATCCTACACTCGTTGACATTTTTAGCTCAAGATTGAAGCTTTTTGACTTTAAGTCTTCCTTCATCCCGCTTTTCATCTCCCGCCTCCGTCCGGCCCCTTTTCCGGGATGTCGTCAAGGGGATGATGAGTCCAAGGGACCCCAAGTAGGCATAGCACCGCGTCCTAACTCGCATTTCGTTTGTGCATAAGCCGCTCCTCATCGTCAAAGGGCAAAGCAATGCAAACCCCTTTGTCCTCCAAAATTAACACAAGAGGTCCGCTAAATTTGCGATTTGCTGTGAGTCAGTTGTGGGGCTGAGGAGGCGATTAGATGTGGGGTGTGCGGGGTCCGCAGCACGCCAGATCAGGGCGAACTTGGCTGGCAGGGCGTAATCCCAACTCCAACACTCATCAGCCCTCCTTGTTCATTGCTTTTTTTGTTTCCTTTCTCTTCGTTCTTCCCTGTATCAAGTGCACAGACGCCGCCTATACACTCCCCTCTTTACCTTCGCCACTCCACCTTGATTTCAAATCGACGTGACCAACTCACTCGCTACCCAATTTATTCTCAAGCTTTTTTACCTTGCTCTCCTTTCCCATTCTCGGATTCTGCGAATAAGCAGTTCGAAAAGCACGCATACGTAGCACCGATACCAATGCCCACGCCGCCTTCCCATACCCCAGATGTGTATGAACATGAAGAAATAGAAGTCGAACACGAACTTCACGGACATGAGGTGGAGGAGGAGCTGGACGGGACTCGCACGCCGGAGCCATTGGGCCTGCAGACCTCCACGTCGTCGTTGTCGTCTGTTACGCGCACCGTCGCGATCATCAAGCCCCATGCACTCGCGCACAGATTTGACATTGAAAGGCGCATCCAGGAGGCAAGCTTTGAGGTGAGTTGGGATTCAGGAGCCCATCCATGGTTCAAATGTCGTTATGAGTCAGATTCTGATGACTTTGCACTCCATGGCAGATCGTGAAAGAAAGGCAGATGGAATTCGACACCGAGACGGACCCCGACACGCTCTACGAGCTATTCGGCGAAGACGCGGATGCCCTAGCGGAGTGAGTCGCGTTTTGTCTGTTTACCTATAACACTTTACTCCCCAAAAACCCAATTTACTCATACTCCGTCTCTTCTCCTCCTTCTATGACAACAGGGGCCCTGTGTGGGTGTACGTCCTCGAGCGGCGCCGCGCGGTAGAAGTTTGGAACACGCTCATGGGCGACAGGGACCTCGAAGTCGCACGCCGCGAGTCGCCCAACTCCCTCCGTGCCTTGTACGGCCTCTCAACGCAGCAGAACGGTCTCATGGGCTCCTACGACACCCACATCGCAGAGATACAAATCCAGTCCCTCTTCGCGTCCTCGCCCCCTTTCCCCACCACAGACCTGCCCTCGGACGATGACACCGGACGCTACGGCTCCATGCGCAGCATCGACTCGAACGTGCTCGAGTCCATCCGCAAGTCCCTCGCTGGAGAAGACGAAGGCTATGCGCCGTCTAGCAACCCCTCGACAACAGGCGGTGGGAAGGGCCCGCGGAACGGCAAGGTCCTCTTCAAAGCCCGCGGGCTCCCAGCGACGCACGACAAGCCAGACATCGTCCCGCGCACCACGCGGGCGGCGGCACTGCGCGCGGGAGCGCCCGTAGAAAAGGTGCTCAATACGCCCCGTGCGCCGGTGTCGAAGGAGCGCTTGGCGCAGACGTTCGCGAACGTGCCTGGGCACAAGCGCGCGAGCACGATTGCCGTGGCATCGACCGCTGCGCCGGCCATCGCGCCACGCATGACACGCGCGGCGTCGTTGAGGCTCGGCCAACCTGCCCCTGCACCTGTGATCCGCAGGCGGGCGCTGACGAACGAGGAGCAGACGAAGCATGGACCGGCGAGCACTTTTGAGGGCGTGCCAGGGCATAAGAGGCGGGAGAGCATTGCAGTGGCGTCGGTGAAGGCTCCTACTGTTGCTCCGCGGTTGAACAAGAGTGCGGCGCTGAGGGCACAGAAGGACCAAGCACCACCGACGTCGTTTATGTGTGAGTGCTTCAAGTCTCTTGCCGCTTTTTTAAAAATCAAATCTGATTGAATGCCTCAGTCCGTGGATCTTCGGCGACGAAGACCCCTGCGCTGTCTCGAGCTACTTCGAGCCAGTCTGTAGGATCTCCTCAAAAGGCACCACTACGTCCAGCATCCCAAGCATCAGGGCAAGCCACACCATCGCGATACGCCGGTCCACGAGCCTCCTCAGCTGCAGCTGTCCGCCCCCCAGCCTCCTCATCAACAGCCGCCAGACCAACACCCAAACCCAAGCTCACGAATGGCCACGCAAGAGTGCCCACCGCGTCCAGCTCGACGACAGATGCTGAAGTTATTGATGACGCAGCCGCTCCTACGCCTACACCTCCTGCTGTGGAGGCAAAACCTAAGCCCAAACCTCGCCCGAGCAGTATCGCTGCGCCAAATATTCCGCCCAGGACGAACAGGAGCGCCGCGCTGAGGGCGGCGAAACAGGAGGCGGAGAACGCGGCTGCTGCTGCCGCCGCTGCCCGGAAGGCGGCGCCTCGGCCAAGCAAAGTCGCGCCATCTTCCAGTTTCAAGGCTATCCCGGCTTGAACTCGTTAGATTCTGTCTGGTCTCCTCCTAAAGCATCTGATGGGATCGAAATGTTTCTTCCCGACGCTCTGCGGGTCCAGGATGGTGGCAGCTCTTCGTCGATTTACACATCGGTCGAATTCAGGGTGTTCCTGAGAGGTCATCCAGCCTTTGTTTGCCAGGCGACAGACCAATCTATGTCATATCTATGCATGCTTATTTTTTCACGTTATATTCCCAACTCGCTCTCCTAATGCGCCGTGCGCTAATCAGTTATCACTATTTCTATGCCCTATTTCTTTCCTGGTTTCACATCCTATTTCCATTATCTTTTGCTTGGTTGACATCTTTGCTTCCGTTGTCCGGTCATGTTCACGTTTGTCGGATCTGGATTGATGATTTTACCTATGCTTTTTTAGATACCACGCTCGCTGCCTTGAAAAAAAAATGTAATCATCTATGTATGTTCTTGGGTTCGACACAATATTATTATCCGAGTTCCCGGTCATTGGTTTCTTTTGTTTAGAGTTGGAGGCACATATGTAGATAATCAGCCTATGTCCCTCAGCAAGTTACATATTTTGTATATGGTTGGTCCCAACAAGAAGTCGTCAACAAAGAATTCGGATGACGACTAAAACACAGAAGTCCTCCAACAGCAAGTCGGCTGGAGGCTTCGAGGAAGTCTGTAGTCTGTGTTTCATGCTGGTAGTCATTCTTTTTCACCGCGGCCATTTCAGAAGGGGGAGTTGGTTGTTATCGAGCTATGCTCACTATATAGTTTACTGGTTTTCCACGTGTACAGTTCAAATGTATAAAAGCTTGTTGTACGTCCCAAGTATATCGACGCGATAGCGTTCCATTGGAACGCCGCGGAGCGACCAAGAGCTTACCACGAAGGCAATCACGCAGACGTGGAATAAATATTCAGTGTCCGGATTAGGTAGAATGCTTGCCGAATTTGGAACCACATACAAGGTCAGGTATACGCCATGGCTTTTCCTCTATTTCTAATCCCATGTCTATCAGCCAATTGCCGTAAAACCAAAAAACTTCTCTTCCACTTCACTTTTTTTATATATAAGGAATACATATTTGGAGATTATCAGCCTCGGAAACAAAGCCATGCCTTGAAGATTGTAGTAACATGTGGGACTAGAATTTTTATTCCCACAGATGGAGTCAAATCCAACCAAGCGTTATGTTTCTATCATCTGTTGGCATATTATCGTAGTCGAGGTACTGGAACCAGATAGTGTACATGATTCAGATGCCATTTTTCACGCGCTGATAGTGTGTATTGACCTGGCTCTACATTGACCTAGCTGACTGGAGCCGTGGATGTCCTCCAGCAAGAGTTTATGTTTCTATAAATCGGTGCCCATTTGTCATTCTGGTCTAGAATGTTCATATATCGTGATCCGAAGGGATATATCGAAGTCTGGCTAGGAGAGACTATCTAGAATGGCGTGAGGAGGCCTCGGTGACCCTCTCCGCCGTCAACTACCCCGGCGATATGTCGGAGCCATTTTAATGGTGATGAGTGCTGGAATATATAGCCAGAATGCGACAGTGTTCCGAGGAAGCACCGTTACCGCGTTAGTATTGGCATGCTGTAGCTTTCTGTCATGACCAAGCCAAATACCTTTTATCTTATCTACAATATTTGTAGTTGCTTGGATGGGGATCTACTACGTGTCATCGTGAAGGTCTTTCGTTGAGCAGCGCCGATGGACGTGTTGTCTCTCTCATTCCACCTCATTGGAACTTAGAAGACAAGAAACACGCGATGCCAGTAGGAATCGAAGCTTGGATTTTCCAAATACCCCCAATAACTCGCTGCTGGCTCGCCCTCGCTGTCTCGACCAGCTTGGCAGTGGTTTGTTCATCCCCGTCAATAGTTATATTGCGTGTCAACTGATTCTGTAACTCATGTTCAGCAATGCCAACTCATTACACCCTTGCAGCTGTATTTTAGTCCGAGGAGCGCGTTTGTCAATGCTCAGGTGCGGTCTTTACCTTTTCATTTTGTGAAAGCCGTGGACTAACAGGACTAAACGTAGCCTTGGCGTATGGCGACAACGTTCTTCTACTTTGGCTCGATATCCTTGGACTTCGTGTTCCATCTTTTTTTCTTGTCTGTCTCCTCTTACTTTCTCCCAGGAAATAGCAACACTGACCGATCTTCTTTTCCGCAGCATGCGCTATAGTCGCATGCTTGAAGAATCCTCATTCGCAAACAAGAAAGCAGATTATTTCTGGCTCCTTCTACAATCGTCCATCTTGCTCCTTGTAAATAGACATTCCTATTGAACTGTATGCCAAACTGACACCGTTGTCTACTACCATTAGGTTCTGTCACCACTGTTCAATCTCCCGTTCCTGTCCTCACCGCTCGCCTTCGTTCCGATATACCTATGGTCCAGACGGCACCCGTCCACCCCCATATCTCTCTTCGGACTTATCACAATAACGGCACCTTATCTCCCCGTTGCACTTGTCGCCTTCTCATGGGTCCTCAATGGAACATGGAAGGCAGCGGCGGGTGACCTCGTAGGATGTGCTGTCGGTCACGTTGGATGGTTTTTACGTGATGTCTGGACCAGGGAGATGGTTGGTGGTTCAACAGTCTTCAGTGATGCTCCAGTTATGCTGTATGCCCCATTTCCTCTAAGTTCTCGTTATCCTATATACTAACTGAGAAACGATCGCAGGAAAAGATTATTTGGAGACCAATGATACTCCATGGGTCAAGTCCCTACACGTTGACAATGTACATTACTCTGCAATTTTAGTCTGTCGAATCAAGGGACCATTTTGAAGTTTAACCACATTCCATTCAGTCTCTACCCGGCGGTCTACGAAGGGAAAAAAAACTCCGCGGGATTGGGGTGTTAATACGAATAATGATAGTGAGAAAGGAACTGGACCAAGAGAATGGGTACTGCTAAGATCTAGAGATCTGAAAACCCTCTTGGCAAAATTTGGAAGCATGCAGGGTATCTGACGGACGAGATGGATCCGGCTTGGGTTGTATGTTGGTTGGAAGTGCTCATTCTTCCTCTGACCAACGAGAAACCTCGCCAGCTTCCATAATCTTGGACATGGTCTTCACTCTCCGATGGCTAGCTTTGTTCGGGTCCGATGGCTGAATACGATGGGACGGCTTAACTGGCGGAAACACAAATTCACCCTTCAAATGCTTCAATAGACGATGCATCTCCCACTGCGCGACTTCCTGCGAGGTGGCATTGGGTCCAGGAGACCGGGGTGGACGAGGGAATTGAGACAGGATGGAATTGTTGCGTACGGGTAATGGTGGCGGTCGCTGTTGAGCGTTCCTTATCGCATCGAACTCGTGAACGGCTAGGATGAGGAGAAGAGTGATGGTTGAAAGACCGACGATTATCATTTGAGGAAAGAACCCGATGCAATCTGGAAGCCGCCTTGGTCAGTTACTGGGAACACACCCAAATGCCAAGGATGAAAGTCAACCCACCAATCAGGACACCTAAGTAAATAATTGACAACGTTAGTGATGTGAAAGAGACAAGCTTAATCCAAAAATATTCTGCTTACCATCTAAACCAGGCGCATCAGGCATACTATTGCGAAGTTGAGGAATGGCGATGAGAATTGCACCCGATGATACGAGATGAGGCAACAAGGATCTGAGCCCAGTAAGCCTCCGGGCAATGATAACATGCCCGATAGTAACATGGGTCAAGACCCAGCTCACAGCATAGAGAAGCAGTGTGAAAAAGCGAGCATCGTTTGGGCGACTGACGTGCATGTCGATATCTCTGCTCGGCTCTTGGGTCCCATTTTGGGTGGTCGAATAACTGTCGATGTCTATAGTAAGAATATCAAAGCTGGAGGTCACATCGATAGTCGAGGCTTTGCGGATAGGAATCGTTTGATTATCAAAAGAGACCGCTCGAATGCTGCTGGACAGCACGTAGGTATCAAAAGGGTAAAGTCGAGCTTCGTGCACGTCGAGGACGTGGTCACTATCGAATTGGACAAGATTTTGAATGCTGAAAGTGTCAATAAATTTGCTTGTTCAGATTACAATGTGGTGGTTTTACCTTCTGCGATGACCGGTATCCCTGTTGAAAGGTATTTGAGAAGGGTCATAGGTAGCAGTGGGGTTATCGTCACTGAGAATGATCAGCATGAACCCTTTGACGAGAATGCACCAGCTACCTGTCGACATAAAAGTACATGGCAGAAGCAGGAAGGCCACAAATATCACTTCCATGAGCACCAGCAGAACCAGGAAGCATAAAGTCTTCTCCACACGCCACAATGGACCAACGGATTGTGATTGACGGCTCGTCGATATCAACGTCAACACTCTCTCCAAGAAGGACCACCTGGCAGAAAAGAGAATCAGCTCATGTAGAGAACATATCTACTGGAATTGAAGTCATTACCCCAGGAGATGTTTCCGCAACCGTGTTCAACGTGTTCTTGAAAAAAGGTTCGTCCGCGTCCGCGCCGAGGAAAGACATTGAAATGGACATAATGAAAAACACAGAGGAAACAATGGCGAGCAATACAATCGTGCTACCACGAAGCGGTATTGCCAAGTTCGCTGGGCGAGAAGGAATGATTGACTGGATCGACTTTTTCCCCCCGTTAGTTTGGATGGAAGCTCGGGTTATTGTGCCACTCGCTGGGGCTTGTGGGGCTGCCATGGAAGATACTTCCGCTGGCGACAGATGGAAAGAGCGTAGACGATTAAACGAATGTCGGGGACGCACAAAAGAAGGAACACGAAAAGACGGCATAGCTGGCGTCAAACCAAGCTCAAGGCCCAGGCTTTGAATTAAATTAGAGGCGAAAAGCTTTCATTTAAGCCTTCTGTAGCGCCGCACATCCACAGGTAAATCTCAAGGCGAAGATTATTTGTTGCGGCGATGAGCACAAGAGCCGCTTTCATGGCAATTACTTTCTACATTGGAGGTAAAAATCGGATGGCGCCGTCAAGAAGACTAGTCTACGGTGCGCTAGCAGTATCAGGCAGAAATTAAAATGAAAATGCAATTTACATCACGATATCCGGCATTCCCGCGAGTAACTCGAGAGCCGTCAAATCATCCTTTCACTTTTCTTGGGGACCTATTCATTAGTTATTTACCATATATTCGTAACATGTGTTATGTTTTTCTGTCAGGGGTGTTCTCCAACCTTTTTATGTCAGAATTTGCGAAGAAAACCTGTGCCCATTCTTACACTGCATATTTTCGAGACACATCGGGTAATAGTCACATGTTATTTTGTTGTGGTCGGAGAATGAAATGCAGAACAAAACCGCTCGCGCTGCTTGAGGCCACCTGTTCTTTTGACACGTCACCGCCTTGCACCTTGGAAGACCTCATATCAGTTGTATGTCCTTAATTTTATTCGTTTGCTTGACGATGCGGTGATCTTTGGTGTCCCTTTAGCCCTACACCATGGGCACTGGCAGTGGACAGGAAACACAGCACCACCCAAAACCTTGGGGCCGTTTATGTTGCTAAAATTTACACGGTGCGTCTTCTCATTCTTCTGAGTGTTCTGGGCTGTAATAGATGACCTGACCCAGACGGCACTTACCTCAGAGCGGCTCTTACGATGTTCTGCATAAAGGTGCCTTCCGTTTGCATATCTCAATTGTTGTGTGGAATTGACGTCCATGACCTTCTAGAATGTTCATAAAAATGGGTTAAAAGTCGGTTGGGTGACCACTTCTGTCTACCCTCGAAATTTCTCCCCAGTTGTGATCTAGACGTTGCCAGCCTCGCACGATTTTTTTCATCGTTGTTTTCCATGATGTTCAACAACAGCTCCATAGTTCTTGTGGCCCTCTATCCCCCACGTTGTCCGTATTTGGTCTTCGGTTGTTCTTGCATTCTCATTGACATTGGTGGCTACAAGGTAACATAAAACCATCCAGCCCAAGTGTCGGTTATCTGCGGTATGTGATTTTTTAGTATTCGTCACAAAGAACTAACGAGGCAGGCCATATAGATTCACAACTTTTCTTGATGTTTTTGGTGTTCGATGTGTGGGTGTCATGCCCAACACGCTATCAACTTTGGAGTGGCGCCACTACCTGATTCCTGATGATACAACTTGGGGCGCTCTTCAACGTGGAAGACCTGTCGTGGTCACCGTAGTTATTCTGCTTGCCGAATCACACATGTACTTTCGGCTGTAAGTATCACTATTGGTTTTGTGTCTTTGATTGCTAATATTTGTCACAGTTCAGCTGATCAGCAAGACTTTCGTCTTTATTTTTGCCGGCTGAGTTCTGAGAAAAAACACCACCTTAACAGTTTATCTCGACATTCTGGTTGGTGTGGGCTCTTTATTCTAGGCATTTGCGAGAAGTGGTCACGAAAATGGCTCCGACTTTGGGTAGTCCCTGGTAATAGATTGGAGCGCTTTGTGTCATATCTGCAGGGACAACCGGTAACCATGTTCATGGGTGCGTTTCAAGTTTATTTTGCATTTTTTTCGACTCATTTCATTTATGACTAGATGTCCCTAAATGTTTGATGACCGACGGTGGCTCGAAAGTGCTGTCTCTTGTGAGGTATTTTATTCTCTTCCTGGGCACCTATCATCTATCTCATTTCGAATTTAGGTATCATCCTGTCGTTGAGTTTGTAGTTATACCACTCCAGCTCTAGTTTTAGGTTATCTTTACTCTGTTCAAGTAGATTGTCTGCATTTATGACGTGGAAATTATCACCAGACCTATAACATATCTTATTGGCGCCGTGATGTTGGATTAGTTTCAATATCTTCATTCATTCACTTGCCTTGGATGAGTTAGGAGAGCCAATTAAGGTGAATCCGAACATTATTTACTCTTTGCGTCTGCCTGATACAAAATTTCAATATCTTGCTAGTTATTAAAAATAAGGTTTGAAGCCACCGGATCACCGTTTGAAGGAGCATTTGCCGCTCATCTGGTCTTATCTAAACAGAAACCGGGTCTTTTTCTGAACTCATGGGCGTTTGTGAAGGCTGTGCTATCAAATTTTGTGCTCTTGCGAGTTCAATATGCTTGAAATGCAGCAAGCTACAAAAAGCCGCATCGGATGTTGAGCGCACTGCAATTGAGGTAGACGCAACTTCTTTAGTATCGAAAAGTTACTGAGTAAACTTAACTCTAGAACCAGCCTCAATGCTCAAGTTGCTCCATTGTATTTCCCTTCATGAAAGGGTCTATTTGTGGTGCCTGCTCTCCAGAAGCAGTACTGACATCGGAAACGACAGCTGGTTGTAAGTAATACCTCAGCCCTGAAAGATTTCACTAATGTTAAATTCAACTAGCGGAATCCCAATGGCAGTCCACCATGAGCCGCTCACTCGAATACCAGCAATCGGCGTCGCAGCACAGATTGAACCAGCCATCGTCGAAGCAAAATGCAAACCTTCAAGCTGCGACGGCCAAGAAAGAGGCCTTATCTGCCCTCAAAAAGCAATCTCGTTCAGATACGATTTCCGTTGTCGCGACGTTGAATGCACATCCTTTAAAAGGTGCCCTAAAAAAGGTAAGTTCACCTTTTCACTCTCTGGTAATTTACTCACAAGTTTTAATTTCTAGCATATCACACTTCCGGTTCAGAACCGGTATCCCAGCGACACTCACGCAAAGGCGGTTCTCCTGGCAACAAAAGATAATCTCAAGGTAGCATATTATGATTCACCGGCGACAGAGCGGGAAGGAGCGATGGTGTTGAATTTTGAGCGGTGAGGTTTTATTTTGGGATTGGTTACAGAAAAACTTATGACTTTACAGCGTCACATATGGTATCCTTAAGTCAGCAAAAACTGCATATGCTTTCAAGCCTACTGAGCAAAATCTGGTGGGAACAATCGATCAGCTTTTTCACCATCTTAGTAGTGAAGGCAAACTGAGTGATACTGACATTAAAAATCGGGTTATATCACTCGAGTTATTTGTCTACGAAGTAGAGATGGTAATGGAGTACCCTGACATGCATTCTGTGGTCCTGCTGACCTCTATTTTTTCAGGAGTCTGACTCACCTGTAAAATCAACTCATCAATATGCGAGTTCATACACCTCCCGGCCACGAAGTACCAAACGGAAAGCGTCAGGCAGTAAGTATCTTCCTTGAAGTTCAGCTATTGCCTTCGGATACCGATGTTTGTTTAGGTATCTCTTCGAATGACCGATATGTGAGCGGATATCGCCCTCAAAAATCAGCTGCACGTCCTTTGGGTGGTCAAGCAGCAAAGCCCGAGATTGAATACAAGGAGTTCATGATCTCGAAAACTACTTTTTCGACAGATGCTGAAGGGAACATTAATGAGCACATTCACAGCAATCGATTCAGTATTAAAATTGCCAGCTGCTGGCAGAAACATATCGGAGATACACCGAAGAATGGCTACATTGCAAAAGGGCTCACAAAATATGTTTTCCAGGTATGCCATTCTGATGATCATTGCTATCCTTCACGTTCTTGTCTAATTACTTATAGGGCCTCGTTGATGGAAAAAAATTTGCCATCTTCCAATGCAAGCCCATCCGAGTGACAAACTCTCAAAACCTCATCGATCTGACTGCTGAATTGCGTCTCTTGGCCTATGGTCAGTATTTTGCTGACTCATTTGCCAAACGTGCAACAGCGTACAACGTAACAATACCAGGTATGTCGATTCAAAATTTCTTCGCTGTTTTCCTCTCAACAAATTACTGGAATAGCCATTCGCTGGAACTCGGAAAATGCATTTATAGGGTCAGTTGAGGCTGCAGATGTTGGACTGCCTCCGAAAGAGGGTGAAGAGGACCGTCGAGCACTAATTTTCTCTGACTTCCTTGCAACGCCATTGCTCTCATCTGCAGGGTTATACACAGAGCGCAAATTCAGCGGGAGTAATGAGGCAGGAGACAGTGTCGATGACATTGGTCGAGCAATTGACGCATTTGCTCATCATGTTCTGGTTGACAGTCATGGATCGTTCTTACTTACTGACTTGCAAGGTATGTTATTTCACCCTTTCGAGGCATATCTGACTGTGACTGAATTGCCTGGGTATCTAGGGCTTGTTGGACCTGACAAAGAAGTAATACTCTTTGACCCCCAGGCACATTCGTACGTTGCCCAATCTTATTTCTACGAAAAAGACATTGAAATGTTTGCAGACTCGAACAAAATACTGGGTTCTGGGACCGAGGTCGTGAAGCTATAGTGGAGTGGTTGACCATGCACAAGTGCAAGACATTGTGTAAGAAGCTTAAGCTTGAAAAAGCGACGCTCAGTGAGCTTGACCCCGTCGCAAAGCCACTTCGCACAGGCTGGCCATCACCCAAAGGAACACATTGAAAAATTTTGTAGATGTCATAGTGCTTGCCATTAATTAAGTTTGTTTATCTTGTAACGTTCATTTCTGCAAATTCGCAAATTCAAAAGCTTTGATATAAAATTCTACATATGAGGAAGCATTGCACGATATACAATCCAGACGTTGTCAAACGAGAGCTTACCAACACTGAGCTGATCATAGACCTGCTGTGCTTGAGCTGCATATTCTGGAGAGACAAACTGAATCAATTCCTCGCCACCAATACCTGCCATCAACCCTCGAACCACGTCAACGTCAACTCTTTGCAAACAGTTTTCACCACCGTACTTCTGACAGAGTGTATAGCAGACGTTTGGTGACACGCCAGACGGATTCATCTTCGTATTATCACCACGAACCTTGTGGTTGTTGATACGATCCTTGAATTCGTCGAGTTCCTGCTGCACCAGTTTTGGCCATAGCCATTGGACGAGCTCGCTGACAACATTCAGTTGGCACAACACCCAGAGTAGAATAAGGAACGTACTATTGCTTGGGTATGGTTGGGTTATATATTCCAGCTCCAGCTTCCCAGAAGATCTTGACGTTATCGCCCCATGAAAGCCTCAAACGAAGCCACCCACGTTCAACAGTGATGTTGTATATGGACGTCATGAAGACGTGTGCAGCTGAAAGGCCAGCTTCTGTCAGCTCTGGTGCAAAGCGCTCTCTAAGAAGAACAGTAAGACTTAAGAATTGAAAGAATGATACATAACTACCTGAGTGCACATGCAAGCCCGTAAATGTATGTTGTTTCAGAGCCACAGTCTGTCGACGACTGGATTGGCATACCTAATTGTTAAATACAGCTTTATCAGGAACAGTACTGGAAGGAACCATGCCCGCTTACCTCCGAGCTCAGCGACGAGCTTCAGGTATAAGTATGCAGTCGCAGTCTTCAATCTATTATTCGGAACAACCCAAAGGCCAAGCCATTTCCCCGACCACTTGTCGCGAATGCCCCAAATCGGGAATCCAATTTTCGACAACTTATCATGCCCGTCTGCACTCCACTCGTGATGGGGACCAAGGCTAACAAGAACACCGGTGTGTTTTTTCTTTGCAGCTGGTTCACGCAAGGAAAAGCCTTTGGGATCCTGCATGCGCATTTCGCCACGGACGGCTTCACTAAATCCCCGAAAAGATCAATAGCTGAGTATGAACAATAAAAAGGAAGATAAACACTCACCGAGTTATGTGTACTCCGGTGTTAAGCGCGATTGCCTCTTTGACCATGGATGGTCCTTGTCGACGATTTGGATCCTTGGCCATCTGATCCAGGATAAGTTGTCGGCGCTGTTCGGTTGGCATTTCCTTTGTGGTTGCACCAGCGCATTTGAGACCTAGACTTGCAAATCGTCTGGAGACGGTAGCTGGTCTAGAGTAGCAAGAAAATCAGCTCGTTTGTAACAAATGACAATAGAGGATGACATACGCCATCTTAATGTTATGCTCCGCCAGCAACAACTCACTCACAATGCGTCTATCAGTCGTACCAGAGCGGTGGTAGCCACGAAGAAGTGCAGCGGTTCGCTCATCGTTTTTTGGGGCTAGACAACAATGAGTCGGGAGATGATCTGAGCAAGGAGCAATTACAGGCCACTCACGGCAGTCGCGATGCTGGTTGATACCAGTCGGGTTGTTGTTGCTCATAGCCAGCAAAATGCGGTGTGAGCCAATCAGACACTGGCACTGGCAGTAAGAGAGGTTGGGTTCTGGAGGAGAAACGAATCAATGCCGACTTTAAAAAGACTTGCATCGATATTCTAGAAATGCAAGAACTTTACCTCAGTGTAGTATCTCCCTTCGATTTCCCGGCTTCCAGACAAAATTCAGGCAAAAGATGAACCGTTTCGGTGCATGCACGTAAGACTGAGGCTTCACAGGCAATTGTTTTGAAGTCAGTGCCGTCTAACTTCCTGGTCGCCGACCTTCTAGACGAGTGACCGAACAACCAACTGACGCATCTATTACAAAAAATTCATGAGAATGGGGGGATAATCAAGTTCCTATGCCACGTACCCTCTATATCAAAGTAGTATGGCGGATATTATGGAAAGGATAGAGCATCTTGAGGATGTTCTTTTGATGCAGGAGCTAACAGTGTGAATTGCTGAGGCAGACATCGAAGTGGAATAGTGGGTCTAGTCTGCTCGAGAATACCTTGGTCCATGAGCCGCCAAGGCACCGGTGATTTTAAGCGCACGATTCTCGATGGTTTAGTGAGTGGGCAAGCATCTGCGGAAGGGAGTCAACACAACACGTTGAAATGACACAAATCGTGACAAACATTGATATGACAAAGTTTAGGCACGTGAACCTGGCAAATTCTTTCTGAATTCTGAATCTCAACCTCAATGTTATTTATCTCGTAGAAAAACAAGAACATATGAGAAAAACATGAGAAAAACATGTTTCTCACTAGAGATGTCTGATTTTGAGAAAGACATCTCATTGCAAGCGTCTTAAAATAGCCAAAGGACAGGCGGAAATCAGAGGATGAAATGAATTTTCATTTTAATTTCTGCCTGATACTGCTAGCGCACCGTACTAGTCGGAAGCCGAGCTAGGTCTTTTAACTGAGGTTGACGTGCGATCTTTGCCATTGCCGATGTCGATTTGACAGGACTCGATGGATTCGTATGACTCAGCCTTACGAACGAGTAATTTGAGTGGACGATGAAGTGGAAATAGAACGGACATCACTCACAAAGTCGTAAAAGACGTTCAAAAGAAGCGAAAATGCCGCTAGCTTAGATGAAGTGCACACTGAAGAAACCAACAAAAAAACTCCTGACTATTCAACTGAGATTAATCAACTGATAGTAAATTCTTCAATACAGCGATTTCTTTCAATGGACCATCATCATCACCTTCTTCACCGAAAACGATCAAGACTTTGAAAGCCAGTGTTAGAAGTACCTTCACCTGGCGTCTTCTAACTTGACTCTGAGCATGACTAATCTCTGCCGAAGAGATTAACGAATTCCACGTCGTTTTCGCCAATTCCAGAAGATGCATCCCTATGTGCAAGAAGCCTCAACGACAATAAAAGCCACTTATTCAATATCTCACCAATCTGAGGATAATTATCTGGGTAGAGGAGAAAGTACAGCGACAGCAGAGTCAAGCCACTTTCATATGCAACGTCATATTGACCTTCGTGTGAAGCTCGGCTGAATGTTTCTGATAGATTACTCAGGTAGGACTCTTGGAGGACCTGGTACAAAGCTGGTGGTGTCGCTTCGATTGATATCTGTGGTATCTTCAGGTCCATAATCGAGTCAATACCCATGAATTTACGCAGTTGGCTTCCCAGACGCAAAATTTCGGCTGGGTTCGCCAGTGGCTCAGGGAGAGGACCTATCTTAGCGAGAAATAAGCAGGAGGGGCATCCGCATTTAAAGCCGTAGCTGAGCTCTAAGATTTGCTCCCGGGCCTGGAGCAGAGCCGGATCAAGGTAAGGAAGACATATCTAGACACGAGAGACTATGGTTAGCAGCGGGAATTAGAAAAAGGGTGTATTCCCATACCTCCTCACCAGGGAGTATGTTGCGGAGAGCCACTACGTCCATCATGATGGATTGAGTCGGCGATAGAGAGTATTTTGCAGCAGCATTTGGAAGACATGAATGGTTAAAAAGACGGCTTGCAATTGGAAAAACACCAAGACCAATTGTCGTCAAATGTGAATGTATAGCAAAGTTGTTGTTCCCAAATCGTGCGTATATCCTGCCCAAAAGGGGCGGTGGAACAGACGGTTTCATTGGACATATAATAGGAGGTTCGACAAAATCATAAGGATGAGGAAGCAGTGTAAGTAAGATAGCGGCCATAGACGAATCATGAAAAGAATAGGGAGTCGGAAGAAGTGACATCTGAGCGACAGTGTGTGAAAGCAATAGCGAATCCTGCTTCTGGTGTTCTGGAAGAGCTTGATATTCTGGCAAGGATATAAGGAAAGTGATTTTTTTGCATATTCGCTTGTGGTGTGCCTGCCATTGGATGTCCTGACCTGCAATTTGGAAGGTTAGTCGGTACAACTTGAAAATGAGGCATTCCATAGATGGTACATTGAGCGTCGCAGTACCAGTAGGAACCACACCCGGTACATCTTTTCAGAGCCTTGCCTTGGGCAGGAAAACGAAAGCAATGGTCACAGCGTCGTCCCTTTTCGGAGTCCAGGAGGATGGAAGTGAAGGCCACGGTCGACAATATGCATGCACCAGCCTTGACAGACTGTTTCGCTACGCCTTTGTCGCGAGCCTGATTATGAGGTATAAGTTCCACGTTATCAGGAAGCCATGAGATAGCCTGCATTAATTTGAGCAGCTTTTGAAGTGGGGGCACTCAGGAGTCAGGGACAGGCAAAGGCTTGTGATCACTAGTAATTGCATTTATTGACAGCTATTGAATAACAAGGTTGTAGTGTACATATGATAAATAGAAAATGTTTCTTTCGTGAATCCGACCAATAACAATGTGCTACAGAGGACCATGTTACGACGCTTCAAGAATCCCAGATTGCTCCAAAAGCGGGGATTCCTCTACTCATCATACCGTAAACCACCTTTCTCGTAAGTTTCTGGTTGGAAATCACACAGACTGCCTCCGCATTGAACTCCTTCACAAGACGGTAGGTCAATTTGACCATGTCAGGTTTGCCGTGAGCACGAGTATCTATCACATTCAAAAATCAGTGATACCATCCAAAGTGTTAGGGTTATAGATCGGATTACCATAGACAACGGCATCAGGAGATGCACCAAGTATCGAATCGACGAATTCATCGCCAAATGTTTGCCTGACATCGGGCGACGTCCATAGAAGGCGGATAGGCACTCTCTGTTCTAAGATGCAAGGCGCGCATGGCCCAATACCCGATCCCGTGGCAACAAACACGAGGCGGCGGAAGAGAGGGACAATGCGAAGGACGCCGAATGTTGGGATACCTCTGACCCATAATTCCGTGGGTGGATTCATGATCTGTTTGGAGGTCCAATCTCCAGCTTTGCTCACGACTAGGGAATAGCCTTTCTTTCCAGGTTCCGGAACCGTGGCAAATCCATGCCATTCTACAAGAGGATTATCTGAAATACGAGTGAAGCTTCCAGGTATCGGAGTCACTGAATTGCTAGTTGAGTAACAAAATTTCTATACAATGAATGACTCCTACCATAATCAAAATAGAGGCGAACGGCATGATTTGATAGGACTACACTCCTGACTGGTACCTTGCGTAATCTCACCCATGGCAATATGATAGAGCCTAATTTCAAGAGGTTCAAGCAGCGATTCGTTGTGAATGGATTTATTACTGACCTGTTAGGACCACAAGTAACCAGAATGGAGCTGATTTCACCAAGGCCATTCCAAGATGTTGACCCTCTTCCCTGTAGTCATTTGTGAGCAGTATAACCTGCAGACCGGTTGAGCCTTTGTCTAAATTATATAAAAAAATAGGCACAAACCTGGCACCAAACAAGTGCAGTGCTCGTCCATCCCAAGAAACGATGTGTTTTCTCGAAAGTGTTGTGTCGTTTTGAACGAATTGTCGGATGGGCGAATACGACAATGCCAAGCAAAAATACCAAAATCACGTAGGTAATGACAACTGTCGGGATCGACGTCTATTGTCGGTACATGGTCAACACAGCACTGCGAGGAGAACAGAGGCACAGACCTTTCGGCTTTCAACCATCTCCTTAGTTGCTTGGCCGGTGAAAAGAGCCAGCCATACCACACCGGAAGTTGCACATCCAGAATGCAACCCTCCAATATGGTAAACACGAGCACAAACCCGACGGATTGCCAGAGGCCACCTGCGCCGCAATCAGTCACTTTGTTGGGTGATTTGGACAGAAAACATACGACGTAGGTACCGAGCAGAACACATTGAAGAAGACATTAATGACGTAGTCCTGGCGCATTAGGATGGAGCAAAACAAATTTGCGATAACAATAGTTCCAATTTGCTGAGCGTTTGCTCCACGGAAGAGTACCGAAATAAACACGGCGAGGTTGGTGAGGAAGACAACTCCAAACAGGCGGCGGTACAAAGTAAAGATTTGATGACGGAGATTGCGTGTTGTTTTGCCTTGGGTTTTCGAAGGTAAGATGTCATCCTCGTAGCCGGACCAGGGGTGTTCGCGCTTCACTGCGGCCAGAGAGGACACCTCTGAGCCAAGGTCGGAGACGCTAACACCTGGAAGAGCAGCCTTGGGTACAAACGCAGTATCTGGGACCTTCTCTTTAGGGCTTGGTTGGTAAACAGCGAGGGGCACCGTGACTGTGTTCACGACCTCGGGTTTGGAATCTATCGAATCAACTGGTGCTTCAGCCAGGTGCTGTCTAGCTAGCTTTTCCAATGCACGCCGGTCCGTTTTCCCGTTTCTAGAGGTGCATCAATAAATGTCGAGATCATAATATTTATGACCTCACGCCGTATGTGGGAATGCATCCATGCCAAGGATTTTTGTAGGAACTGCATAATAAGGTTGAATCTTTGCCGCCGCAGCTTTTATGTGCTCCGCCTGGACGTCAGAAGGTGTTGAGAAGCCCCATAGCTCTCCGTCGATTAGTAGCGCAACCGCAGCCAGTACGCCTGGACAGGTCTGGGCGATAAGGTTAATCTAATGTGATGCTTTGGAGCCACCAGTGCTTATTCTCACCTCCATCGCGGATGCAACACCATCGAGTTCTACGCGGAAACCCTGCAATAAAATCGTTAGGCCTGTTGCAATATTCTATTGTTATCCTAGGGCCAATTACTTACCTTGATTTTAACCTGATTGTCAATGCGTCCAAGATGTTCTAGTGTGCCGTTGGGGAGCCACCGACTATTATTACAGGAATGAGTGATGCTGCTGAGTGTGAATAAGGCAACCGCAGCGCCTTACCCGAGGTCACCAGTATTGAACATCATTCGCCTGTGGGAAGGGTTAACTGGGCTAAGCAAATTTGGAGAAGAATGAACTCACCCATCGTTTGTGAAGGGATCTAACACGTATCTTTCCGCAGTTTTCTCTGGGAGATTGACATAACCTCTTGTTATCCCAGCACCACCAGCCCACATTACTCCAACGGCACCAATTGGCAAGGGATGCATGTTATCGTCAAGCACGTAAACCGAGTTGTTCGGTGTTGGTTTGCCTATCGTCAAAAAGTCGCTTGAAACATGGTCCTGCATCGTGTTGACGATCGTGATCTATTCCAGAGGATAACTTTAACGTCATACGGCCAAATACGTGTATGGAACTCACCTCTGTTGGACCACAGGAATTGTAAAATCGACAATGAAGGGCCCATTCGTCGGCTAGAGCTAATATTGCAGTTATAGACACGTTCTCATATCAAGACTTCTACGACCCACATTTCGGGCAGGGTTCACCCGCAACAGCCACTGTTTTGATGTTCGGATAATCGGATGGTTTGTGAGGGAGGAGCATTGACGGAGTCGCAATAACGATGTCCACTCTCTTCATCACAGCGCGCCATTCTTTGGATGTCTTCCCTCGAAGGCATAGTGTACTACCGTTACACATGCTGCCAAGAATTTCCTGCAATCGATTTATGACTAACGTTCAAGCGCGCGCAGCATCCGAACTTACCCAAGCGGCCATGTCGAAAGATATGTTCATTAGCTGAGAAACACGAACGCCAGGTCGCATTCCCAGGTTTCCAGGGGCCAAGCAGAGAACTTTGAGATTGGTTGAGTATCTCCCGGAAAAAAATCAAGTCTGACTTACGGTTTGTGGCATTTTCGTGCGTAACGTCAACGCCCTTTGGCACACCAGTGGTTCCTATCAATAAGAGATGAGGGATAACAATCAAATAAAGTGACCTCTCAATTACCGCTTGTGTAAATCACGTAAACTCCATGTTTTGACGCTGCATTATCACGGGGTTTGGTGCAATGCGTACTTGAGTGTTCCTCGCAGATGATATCTTCGAGGCACAGTGTTCCCCAACCGTCCGCTCTATGCGCGAATTTTTTCAATGAGAGAACCACGGAAGACTCCGAGCCGCGTAAAGCATGCTGCAGAGTACTATCCGAAACGATGTTTCCATCCAGCGGGACGTAGGCTGCACCCGCCTTCAGGATGCCGAGAATACCGACGACCATGGGGATGGAGCGCTCTGCTAAGAAGCATACGCGAGAATCAAGAGTAACGCCGCCATCTTGAAGGTGAGTGGCAAGGCAATTGGCCTGACGGTCCAATTCTGCATATGTGATGGTCTTTTCGAAGTCTTCAACGGCGATAGCGTCCGGTTGGGCATGGGCGTGGAACTCGAATGCATGATGAACGCATTGAAATGGGGACGAAACAGTTGGGCCGACGCCAAATTGGATGAATAGGGCTCTGTCTGAAGGAGGCAGATCCTGGAGTGGGTCGGGCTTTGGCACTTGAGGATGCATAGCCGTAAATGTGGATTGCGGAATCTCAGAATTATTTGGACACCTTATAAAGCGTCACCTTAACGGTCATCCCAAGGCGATTTGACATAAGGCAGACACGCGAGCGTTAGAGACCCATGTCCGCATTCCGAAAAACACCCGTTTTCGCCAGATTGCCAGATAGCACCAATTGTCAATTTGACTCTAAAATAACGAGTGACGACGTGCCACGAGAAAGAACCTAAAGATCCAACACAGGACTCGGGAGACGCGAGTTCCCTGGAACGATGCTAGAGCATTATCCACATGGAGTCGGCAAGGGTAGCAGGGAAAAGATAAAATAAGCACAGCTAGCAGAGGGTACTGCGTAATAGTTTAACGAAATACGCCAAGTTTCTTGTCATGGAGAAACAAACAGTCACCGAGTTCAACTCCGAGAGAAACCAGCGCCAGGAGAAGGTACGTCGTACTGGTATCGAAAAAGGAGAGTCGTCCAACACGCGAAGCCGGCAGAAGGATAAATGAAAGGTAGATCATCATCGCAAATAATTGCTTGTTTGAAAGGCATATCCCTGAACAACATATGCCTTTGGAAGCCAAATGCTCTCACGATCGCACAGGGCTATGTTTAGCACATCGGGGTCAGGCGTCGTGCAGACGAGGAGACGGGCAAAACATGGCGGACGTGACCAAAAGAACGAGGATCGTCGATAAACTTCGGCAAGTTGTCTTTTCGAACTTCGGAAGAATGAAAAATAGAATAGTTAGACAGAGTAGCACGAGGTATAAAACTAACTGGCATAAAGTCAAGCATGCACATCCGCGTGAATACGAGTGCCAATCGGTGTGAGGTTGTTAGCGGAGAGTGGCATTGCTATTAACAGAACACATACTAACTTTACCCACGACACAACATTTGTTCAGTCCTTGGAATAAATGCCAAGCCCAGGTTAAAACACTAGTGACAAGTAGTGACAAGTCCGAATATAAACCAAACCCAAGCTTTTCGAAGGTGCAAAAGGTCAACCATAGCTCCCAATACTCACATATTTCATGAGGGGGAATTGAAAGGCCGAAAATTCCGCGGAATGCAATTCGATAAAGACAAGAGACAGGCATTGTCGTATGGTTATCTAAAGCGCTGCCGCTCAATCACAGATTTCTGTCTCGAATCTCGAGACACGCGCCTGGATCAGCAGCATCAGCTAACACGAATAGAAAAAGATAATTAAGCCAAACCAGTAGTACTCCATCACGTCGCTTTGTCCCAGTTTTCGAAGAAAGTTCTCGTCGTGAGTGATTATAATTAATTGAAAGTTTGAATGGGATTTGCGCTCATTAATAATGCTGGAGAAAATCAGAGAAATTAAAATGACTGGGAACAATGATGCTTACTCTACAAGGCTAGCCGCGAGAGCATCGATATTCTCCGTATCAAGAGCATTGGTAGGCTCATCTAGGGCGAGGATCCCACAATTCTGGCCAAAGGAATCCGAAAGGGCAAGTCGGATAATGATGGACGCCAACATCTTTTGCCCGGCAGAACATCGGCCCCGCATGTCCATTTCCACTTGATCCTTGGTCATAACGACCTTAAGGCCATAGGATCACAGGTGTCCACGAAGAAGAGAGGACCTGATCACATACCCGATAATTATAGGACCGTTTAGAAGCACCGCCCTCGACGTCCGATCGTATTTTAATACCGTCAATATCTTGAGTCATGTGTTAGTTGTGAAATTGAACGGCCCGAAGTTTCAACTCACCAGTTCCTTGATAGGTCTTATTCCACAGGTGCTTCATTGTGTCGTTTACTTCTTCCATTTTGAGACCATGGTACTTCATAATAGCACTGCTTCGGTATAAGAATCTAAAATTTCCATCTGCTGGCCATTTTACTCACTTGTCCAACGCTTTGGCATACTTTTCCAGGTCACTGTTTGCCATGTCAGAGACCTAAAGACTCGTCATTATATATCTGGCATATGAAAGGAGGGCGAACTAGATACCTTGACTCGAATAAGCTGGTCCGTGTATTTCTTGTAAACATCTTTGAATTCCTTGAGGTCAGTCTCTAAGGACTTCAACTGGGCCTTCAGAGAGCCCAGTTCTCCTGTCAGTTGATGATACTAGACCATAGCCGCATGTTAAGCGGAAGAAAAAACGAGGGGAGGAGAAAGAGAGACGTACCACTTCACCCAGCTTTTCTTCCCTCCTCTTCGAAGGTTCATATTTATCTTCATAGTTTCTCCGAGCCCTAGCTGCTTCCTCCATATCGTAAGAGTCAATCTCCGCTTGAGTTTTCGCGATATCTTTTGTTAGCTTCTGGACAATTATGTTATCCCGAAGATTTGAGATGGTAGCTCCGCTTTCGTTAATTTCCTTGTCGATACTCGCAATGACATCTCGAGACGCCTCAATTTGGCCTTGAAGGTCTTGGAGCTGGACGTCGCATTGGTCAAGGCGTGATGAACAGTCTTCTAATGCCCGAGCTTTCTTCTCCTTGACATATCTGAAAAGGTATCACCGAAATGTAATGAGCAATTTTGCATTCATAATGTAGGGCATACCGTTCAACGTTTTTATTCATGTCGTTCAGTCTATCCATAGATTTGTTCAAGTCTTCAAATAATCGTTGAGCTTCACTGATTTTTGAGTTGAGGTCTCGTTGAACACGCTGGTGACTTTCTTGAAGAGCGACGATCGGCGCCTGAGCCTCGGATATTTTCGCATCGATGTCCTGACGAAACGTGTTGGACAGGAAGTAAACCGAACCAAATGATGACCTACTTTGACTTGATTGACATAAGTACCAATCTCCCGTTTCATTCGCTCCATTTCTTCGTCAAGCCTGTCCTTTTCTTGGATCTTGCTTAAGAAATCGCGTTCTTCAAGTTGCATACTATGAAGATTGTTTTCGATATCGCGACATAAACGAGATTGTCGCTCCGACTCGCCACTGATGGCTTTGCTCTCTCTTTCGTTCTTCCGACTAAAAATTCGATTGGAATCTAAAAGTAATTTCACAAAGGTGGGCACTTACATGTCTCCTGTTATGCGGCTAAGTTCATTCTGTACGTCATCCGCGGTCTTGGTTGAACCAGTTGACGACAAGCTCCGCTCCAGTTGGTCAACTTCTTGCTTGGCCCTTTCGACTTCTTTTTGCAGTCGTGATATTGTAATTGCTTGTTGTTTAAGTGTAAGAACCTCCTTGACTTGACGGTTGATGTCTTCGAGTTTTTCTCCAATCTGAGCTATGAATACTGGAACCAATCGCCTGACTGTTGTAGCTTACCTCGTCCGAGGCGCGACTGAGCTCGAGATGCGCAGACTCCAACGTTGTCATCTGTTTTTCGAGTTCTGGAATTTCTTTGGCCTTCAGTTCATTTCGCGAATTTTGCACAGGTCGAAGGCTTAGCAGTGTATCAAGCTCCTCTTGCCATTCTTTAAGCTCTTCCTGAAGCTCGGCAATGTGTTCGGGTGAATCTTTCTTCATGAAATCTTTCATCTACAGCACAGGTGTCAGCACATCTGGCACTGGAAACCTACAAAGACTCCCCTGTGTTTCAAAAACAACGAACTCTTCGTTGTTAAGATGCCTGTTGCATGCCCCACAAATCTTTTTCCTTTTGCCTTCCTTAAGCAGATTCTCATAAACGGAACTAGTTCCAAGAGATTTTCCTGTCCACCTACGAAACAGTTCATAAGTTTAGACAGAAGTTTTTAAGAAAGTGACCGCACCCTCTCCTCATTTCCACCTCGTCAGTCGCTACCTTGATGGCATCATCCAGAGAGGCGTGTTGCGCTATTCCATCCTTAAGTTTGTTCTCCATGCCTAAATGGGTCGCTAAGCAGATAATCGGCTTTATAGAAGGGAAATAAGCACCCTTTAGCTCTGTCTTTTTCTGTTTGAGTTGGTTTTTAAGGTGGCTAAGATCAAGGTCTGCCTTCTGCAGCTTGCCATTGGCGACTTTGCTGTCGCCGACTACCTTTGATTGCTCCTTTTCCTTGTCTCTGTTGGAAGAATTGAACGACAACGACTAATGCAAGATGAGAGAATTTACAATAGGAGTTTCTCGACAGACTCTTCAACTATCACCACCTCGATGTTTCGGCCAGTTAAAGCTTTGAATTTGGCGTTCATTATGTCAAGGCTGGGTAATAAAACCAGTCATAAAAAGTCAGAAGAAAAGATCCTTGCATCGCTGACCTGTTCTCTATCTCCAAGGATTTGGTTTTGACCTCGCCCCTTTTCAACTCCAATCTGGCCCTCGATTCGGCCTGTAAGGATAAGCTCTGGAGCTCAACATTCAGCTGGTCCCGTTCCTCTTCAAGTGCTCGACTTTTCGAAGCTATTTCCGCCAGGCGTGCATCGAAATTTGCAGAAGCAACGCTAGACTTGAGTTTCTCCAGACGATCTTTCTTTTCTTCCATATCGCCCTGCAAGCTACGGAGTTTTCCTGGCAAGTCCTGTTGACTTTCTAGCACTCTTTCAGTCTTCTTGATTTTCTCTTGTCGTTCAGACTAACCTGGCGTAAGCTCCTCTAAAGACGTAAAATTTTATAAATTGCTCACAATTTGGTCCCGGAGTCTCTGTTTCAGGGATTTATGACTCTCGAGCTCATAATCCAAAGCTCGTAACTTTGAATAATATTCCTCATTCTTGGCCTTGAGGTCACTCTGAAAGAATGAAACAGAATGGTCAAATGCTGTAAAAGGGGAACACACACTTGGAGTTTCTCAAATTCGTGTTGCTGTCTCCGCTGAACATCGCCCAAACGAGAAAGGAACTCAAGAATCTTCTCTCGTTCAAGAGGGGAGTGACTGAATCCTTTGATGTTGTAGATGTCGCCTATTTCGTGAATGGCCTGTTCCCGCTGTGCTATACGTCTTTTTTGTTCCTAGAAACTTGCGCTTTCAGACGCGTTTCAAATGATGAGAGGCAGGAAGTACCTCCGCCTCACCCTCGAGTCTTCCCCGCTGTGCCAGTAGTTCTCTCTGTTGGCCGTGCATAGCACCCAGGTCTTCCTCGAGGTCGTCCTTCTTGCGTTCTTCCTTCAGTTTTGTTTCCTTCTGAAAATTAATGTTGTCTTCAAACTGGTCGGCGCGCAGCTGAAGCTCATCGAGGGTCCCTACAACATTTTAATGAAGATTTGGGAAATTCTGAAGCATCGTACCGGGCACATATTGGTATTTAGATTTTACTTCAGCTAAGTAGTTCTCCGTCTGAGCCTTGGCCTCCTCCAGTTTGTCCACAGAAACGTACATCTCTCGGAATTTTGAGTAGAGATCATAAAACTTGCGATTGGAGTCAACAAGGCTATCGTATTGCTGCCGGGCCTCTTCGTATTCAACTTCTTTAGCGGCAATTAAGGACTTATGGTTTGCAAGACGTTCTTTCAGCTTGTCCGAGTGCGCCTTCTCTCGCGAGAGCGACAAAAGACGCTCTTTCTCAGCCTTAAGGTCAGCTAGGCGATCCTTTCGAAGACTCTTGATGGAGTCTAAAGCCTTTGTATATCTGTTTCTTTAAATGAGTACAGGTAAATGCCTATCAGGTCTTCTGCACGCACCTAGTAGCTTCAAAAATATCATCAAATTTTTTCTTTAACGCAGCAGGCTCTGCAAGAGGCCAATACGAATCCTCTTGATGACAGAATATGACATTCTCGAGAACAGCCTTCGACACACCCAAAAGTTGGGGTATCTCCGTATCTAATTCAGCACACTTGGTTGAAATAACACCGCGCTAAAGCAAGTTGTTCCGTTAATAGATCAGAAAGGAGAATATACAGAAAATTACCTTTCCACCTTTGTCGGCATTCCCATCAGCCAAAGCAAGAATATTTTCGAGTGTTTTCATAGTCAATCCTGCTGTTTTCTTCACGGTGACGCTCAGATTCCTCACGGCGAGCATCCGTGTGCCGTTAGCAGCATGAAAACGAAGCTTGACCTGTGCCTTAACCTCCTTCTCGTTGGCCATCTTCGGGTCATGGATGAAAGCGCCTCCACGCGTATTGGGTGGCTGGTCGCCCGTTGTCGCATACTTCAGGCATTCAATAATGGTCGTCTTCCCACTGCCATTATGACCAACAATAACAGTTACTGGAGAGAAAAACTCTATGACAGCAATTTGCTTGTCATCGAATGACCGGATTCCTCGGATAGCAAGTTTGTTGAGGCAAGCCATGAGCGCCAGGCCCTAAATTGATGTGGGCAGATTCAACAGTTTCCCAGAGTTTGAGTGAAGAGTTTATAGCAATGAGTTGTTCACTTCGTTGAAGGTCGCGTCGCGGTTCCGGACGCGTCAAACATTTGTATTTGGTCACACCATCACAATCAAATAAAAAGGAGTTTCCTTGCAGAACGCTTGACTGGAGTCTGGACAAATGCTCTCTCTTACACGAAATGCTTCTAAGCAAATCTCGCGACCGCTGACACGGTCACTGGCAGAAGTCGTTACCCCTAACGCAAAAGCGGACGCCTCGTCTCGACCACCCGACTTTGCCAGGCCACAGAAACCGAAATCATCTAAAAAAGTCCCCGTCAGGGAGGACCATGGTCTTTATGCCTTCTTTAGAAGAAAATCCGACGCTGGCCTGGTGGGCGAAGAGAGGTTCGAAGTAGTTGAAACACCAGAGAGTGGCCAATTAATCACGGGTGAGTTACCTTTTGACTAGTCTAATGTAATTCTTATGACTTGGAATATCAGGCAGAAGTTGGGAGGCCTCTGAGTTGCGTAACAAGAGTTTCAAGGATTTGCATACATTGTGGTATATATCCTTGCGGGAAAAAAACTTGCTCGCCACGCAGAAAGAAGAAGCTAGGCGGATGGGCGTCACTCACGTCGAATTGCAAGTCTCTATGGAAAAAGTTCGCCATGTTAGTCTGTCGTCAAATTCATGTCGCTTCCAGATCTTAACTTCGAGTACAGTGTCGGAAGACTATGGCGCGTATCAAGATGGTGCTAAACGAACGGCGACTAGCTTACGAAGGCGCCATGAAAATAGCTGCGAAGGAGCAGGCTATGAAGCAGGCTGATGAATATACCGAAGAGGATAAAAAGGTCCTTAAGCACCTACGCGCTAAACTGCTTGACTCTCGCGCCAGTCATACGACCACTGTGTGAGGGTGATGGTTTGTTGTCAAACGGCTATTCTAGGCTCGAAATAATATCTCATTGGCAAACAAGGGTGTTGGTTTGAGGTGGATATCTCCTGCAACCGGTGACTGCTGGTTTTGATTACGGGTTTACCAGACCTTGCGGAACCAGCATTTTTTGAGAATCTCGCGTTCCATACTCCATTTCACCATTTCCTGCGATACGAAACAGTCCTTGACTGCCGGGTCTTCATATTGCTCGATTTGCTTCTTCCCTTGCCGTACCAGATGTTCAATGTAGCTGACATTACGCGGATTCACCTTGGAGGCATTTGTGTGGAAGTTATATCGAACATAAAGACGAAATTTTGGGCGAACCGACTCTGGCTTGGTCTTAACCATCCGAAGAGCCCTATAAAACAAGCTGAGCTGGTAAACGTGATCAAGAATATAGATGGCTCACCGTCGATACAAGTGTAATACTTCCTTCTGGAGCCCAGATTTTGCCCCCGACATTGTCGAGAGAGTAGAAGTATTGATTATGGTTGTTGTTGCCAAATAATATGACGTTGTGGATTTCACTCAACTTGTCACAAACTTAGTGCCAAGCATGGTTGAGGACCGTAGACTTTGAGCAATGAGCTCCATGACATTGCACTTTTGCCGATGTCCTCAGAGCATCAAGTACGCGCCGTCGCACCCGTCGGGAAACCCCGGACAGCGGTAGTTCATATTCACACGTGCCCCACTCTTGTCACATTTGGGGTGGTTGGCGGTGAAAACGCATGCCCGCTCCTCAAATGACATCTTAAAAGAGTTCTTGACATTCAGTTTCTCTGATTCTTCTCATCTCTGTCTTTAGGCTCCACAGCTATTCAGCTGCCCTTCCCTTCTTTTGACCAACAACCATGGCTCAAACCGCTACTTTATTCATTGACGACCAAGACTCTCAAGTCCAATATCTCTGTGATTCCTTACATCAACATGTCGCCGGGTCATATTACAATAACACCTGGTCCACCGTACAGAGCGATAGCTGCAAAAACGGCTGGTTTGATTATACATTTTATGGTTGGTTCTTTTTTTAAAATAGCCCTCGCGCCCACTGATGCCCGGAATGCAGGAACGGGGATTCATGTAGCTGCCTCCATTGCTGCACCAGGCGCGAGTTACTCTGTAAAAATTGACGATGAGGAATTCGTTCCACAATCCGGAAACGGAGCTTATGATTCACCTACCTTGTCTGACGGAAAACATACTATCACCTATGCCATGGAGTCGACTGGGAAGTCTCTCCCCTCTTTTGACTACCTTACTGTAAATGCAGGGCCTTCTACCCCACTCCACGGACGGACGCTTGTCGTCGACGATACAGATAGCTCCATTGTTTACTCTGGCAGTTGGAAAAACAGTCCTGCGGTCCCACTCTCCTTTGATTATTCAACATCACTTTACCGCAATACCACCCACTGGAGTTCAAACGTTGGAGACTCGTTGGAGTTTAAATTCGAAGGTGCGTCGTCCTTGACTTTATAACTGATAGTAAAGAAAAACTCATATGACGTCTTATAGGGTCATCCATCTCCGTGTATGGGATTGCCTCCAATATCTCCTCGGGTGGTAATATAACAGCTACCTATACCCTTGATGGAGTGACCCAGGTTCAAAGCCTCCCACAAGGAACTCTCGATTCTCTACCCATGGTTAACTTATTCCACGCCAATGTCCAACCTGGTGCCCACACTCTCACTATCAATCTCACCGACATTCAAACGCCTCGAGCTTTAGGAATCGATCTCATTACCTACAATGCGTCTTTTAACAGTATCTCCTCTCAACTAACCACTTTACCTTCTCGTGGATCCGGCCTCAAGATGGGCCCCAAAGTCGGGATCGCCTTAGGTGTGATAGCCGGTTTTGCACTACTTGCCTCCCTTTTTGTGCTCCTGGGTCGACGTTACATGCGTAACAGAAATCCGAAGTTCCCACTATCTGACAGTCGTAAGTAACTTCGAATTTTTTTTTCGTCTCGTTGCTGATTTTCATTTCTAGTTGAATCTGGCACCAAGAAGTCGCTCCCTCATTCTACCTGGTGAACCAGCTGAATGTATTTTTTTGGCTTTTGTATTACATATGTTCTATTCCTCTTACTTGGTTGCTAGATATTCATGATGTTGCTTTGACTCTCCTTGCTGGCAGCCGTGCGCTCGCTGGGAACTCGGCATGGTTCCGAGTTGAAATGGCTCATGGGCTGAGTTCCCCCTTTATACTCGAGTATTGTATTAAAACCCACATGATGACGGCAAATGGACCTCACATGAAATCAAAACTGTTCTTCTGAAATAACTTCTGCCAAGCAAACTTTTCGAATGCTATCTAGGCTGAGGTAGAGTTGAGGTAGAGTGTTGGTAGAGATGTTCGGCATTGAGCCCGAGTCGCGTCATTATGTAATACGCATTAATTTTTATCCAGAAAAGCTCACTCTACAGGTCTAAAACCTCCATTTTCTATGACCATTTTCTCCAAAGTACAACCGAGATGATGAAGTTGGGAAGCGGGTTAGCGGATAGGTGTCGGAAGGGTGTTAAACCCTTATCCAACTTCAAATCTCATACATTCAAAACTCGGCGCAATTTCTCTGACACGTCTACTGGTCCAAGCGATCCTCACGCGTATTGCAGAGCCTTCGTTCGAAAACACGACTACGATTCGTTCTTGAATTCGTTTTTCTACCCTCGTGACGCGCAAAATGGATTCTTTGCGATCAAGGCCTTCTCTGTGGGTTGAGTCTCTCGAAGCACGCAACGGTACGAGGTTAAACTATGGTCCCGGGGACTTAGGTGGAACTCGCAATGGTTCAAGACCATGTTTCGAACGCAATAATTGGGAAAATGAGGACGCAATTTTGGAGAGATGCTGTTACGGGCATGTGTGAGGTGCATTTGGACTCACTTTTTGGTTTGTGTCCAACTAAAATTCACACCTAGGGCAGAACCCCGAAACACCCAATTGCTCTTGCACTCCATGAAGCATCACAAACAACAAAAATATCTGCGTATCACCTAAGGCGAATCATTGATGCGAGGGTGAGCTTTTCCAATGCGAAGGAACACGTATCGTCCTCTAATCTTTGCACAGGAAGCAGAACTACAAACCTCATCACACCTCACTATAGATTCCTTGACTTCGCATGCAGAATCTACTTCGAGTACTGTCCTATACCTTCTGCTTTCTTTGTTGTCACTGTCTTCTTCGACATTGTCACATGCGGCCTCTCACCTTGGCACAGCACAAACTTTTGCCACGCTTCTAAGAGCCTTGCCCTTCCACGCAAAGCATGGACGAATGGCGATCCCAGCGGAGATTACTGCCAAACATGGTGTTAGCCAGGAGGACGTTTTTCGACATGGGCCACAGGCACACGGAATTGAAGATGCAGTTTTTGAATTTGCCACCATTGCCCATGACCACTTAAACACGGCTCGGAATATGCTTGTAAGCTATGACGGCTCGAATGGAAGGGTGCCTAAGGAGGGGATGCCGGTTTTTCTTGCTGGGGTACGTGTGGCGTTGTTATGACGGACGAGGATGTCGCTGAATATTCGGTATGCTAATTATTTTATAGGTTCCAGTGACAAACTATCTTAAACGGCTGGAAAAGGCCGCTTTTGACGCTTTTGACCCAAAATCACAGACAAGAGATGGACTGCTCGCATGGCAGATGTGGAAGAGCTTCTACAGAAAGCAAATTTAAAGATAATTAGATTAATTTCCGCATTTGGTAGTCAAGTAGCTAAAATAATTCAACTCCGAATCTGGATCTCAGAAGAGTCGTCTTGGCTTCTACCACCACTTAACTTCATATTCCCTCCCTTGTCGCCAGTCACTTTCGTGGTGCTCCCCGTCCTCAAGCCATATTTTACGTTGTCCCCCCCACTGAGCGCGCCTTTGGCTGCAACGAAAACAAATTTCGGGACCTCATTGCTTTCATCAAGGGCTGCTATCCCATCCTCAGCTATGGAACGCCTTTGTGGTCAGTATATGCGCTATTTTCCCATGTCTTGCTCATCTTCATCTGAATTGCAGACGAGGTTCTGCAGCTCGTCTTCTATGAGCTCACCGACCCAAGTTCATTGACCCTCGTCTCGCAACGTTTCCACCGCTTCTCACAGGACCCATATGTCCGAGCCCATTACTTCCTCAACCACTATGGTCCAGTCGAAGCAATGTACTATGCCCTGGGTCGAGGGAAAGTAGTTTCCGAACGGGTTCTTGATGTAGGTCACCCCTGTCTTTCTCTGTGTGTCCACGCTCAGCCTTGACATTCTCACCATCACTTCTCTTGTAGATTCTGCTGTCCAGCGGAGCACATCTTTCCCGCTATCTCATTCAGGTCGCGATCCACCATTACTTCCATACCCACTCCCACTTTGTCAAGACGCACTGGGTGCGGCATGTACCGCTGCATGTCCTCACACACTTTCTCAAGCTGGCTCAGCTAAGATACGGGGAAATTTCGTGGGGAAAGGTATTCAATACATGTAAAATTCTTGGGGGAAATCAACTGACTTTATTCCTTAGGGAGAGGACGATGGTTCCATTTTCACGACCTTTTTGAAGGAAAGTAGGCTTCCCCCTCCCATGAAATCAGTCACTTGGGAGACTATCAAAATGCTTATGGAGACTTATAACGTACGGGCATTTGATCACGGAATTGATTTGAACCTCTAACAAGGTTATACACAGTTTATTCCCTTCAGCAGCAGAGTGAGTAATGTGTATGCGCCTTTTTTGCGCGCAGTCCATGCTGATCATCGCTCGATTTATCGGCTTAGGACCCTATCATGTCTCAGTTCCCGTTAGCATTAGCTATTGAGCCTAGACTGCTTCCATGCGCCGTCGCTAATGGATTCTCATTGGACTACAAAGTAACTTCAAATCCAACCTTAAACACCTACACGTCTTATATACACGTCGATTTATTTAGTACCGCGACTTCGTTTTCCGAAAAATGTTTGAGCGACCATCGACGTCGAGCGAGACCCATGCTGAAGATATCGCGGATAATGTGAGAGAATTGTGCAAACTGGATTCATCGTACGTTGCCATTTTTTATAATTTGGCTACTTCCTGAGCCTGTATGCAAGGATGTTTGTAACTCGAACTGTGGCTGCCGAAGTCTGCATGGAAGCGAAAACCAATGATATTGGATATACAGCTTTGAAACTTCTTGAGAACACTGGAGACCTGCGGTTTGAATTGCCGTGAGTGCTAATCAATGCTTGGACAGAGCCTCTCTAATACGGCCTTGAAAAGAAAGCTCGTCGAGGATTTGCTTCGGGTATACAGCTCTTCGATCAAATATTCAGCACCACTGACGTCTTATTCGATATGCAGACGTTCCTCACCACACGCTCGATCTGCAGCTTCACTACTGGGGATATTCTTCTCCACTTGTTCGCCGACTTCCCGTCGTCAGATGTTTCGGTGCGCTTGGTTGTGCTAGTTTTGGTTTTCCTCGCCGCAGATAATCTGTCAATGTCGACGACAGTGGTTCGGGCGAAATTGGAATCACTAAATCTGACCCCCGTGACCAGAAAAGACCTCTTCAACGTGCTTGTCAACCCGTTTGTCGAAAGGCATAATTCTGTCCTGGAATTCGCTCAGAAGGAGGTCGTAAAAAAAGACGGTACTAAGGGAATGTCACTCGCTGAGACAGAAAGTTTGGTCAAGGACGTTGTTGTAAAGTGCTTGGAGATTGGTTGCAAGGTACGTTGCAAGAGTCATGCTTCCATACCACGTTGTGTCTCACACATTCTGTCAGGGAAAACTTTTAAAAAGACTTCTCGAAGCATTCCCCATGCAGACCACTCTGACATATCTAATTTTGCAGAAATACCAAATTAATCCAGAAGACCTTCCATCTTGGGAAGCAGGAATGGACCGTCCACCATACGTCGCAAAGTTGTGCCGAGATTTTTTGCGCTGTGGTGTCGGCGAAGTGCACACTCTAGAAAGTCTTATTCCAGAGACTAACAAACAGACCGACAGCGAGAATATAGAGAGTGCGGGAGGTTCAGAAGAAGCTCGGTCTAGTGTGCAACTCGTGACTGGAGATGCAGATATAAATGAGACTGAAAGTCCAACAGACCTGGTGAGGCGAATTTTTCTTCCCAATAATCTGACAGATGTCCAACTCTATATATAGGGCGAGATCACACAAGAATCATTGTCGACCATGATTCGTCACGACGAAGCTATGCCCATCCGTTCTCGAAGAAGAATTGTGTACTCTTTTGGCCCGTCTGATTCGAGCTGGAAATTGCGATACCCTCATGGTCAGTCTTTATCTGCGATATTGTGGCGTTTCTTGACAAGCGGGCCAGATCCTACGCATGTTGGAAAATGGGCGAAGAGTGTGTTTGGCGCCAGAAGCGGTGTTATGGCAATCTTTATGACGCACGCAGTCATCAATGACAATTGCAGTGTATGGTATTGTTAGTAGCTTCTAATGAAAGTCACTGACTTCCCTTCCAGATGTTACACCACTACTTGATGTATAACGATGGTGGCCTATCAAACACCCCATCAACACATGTCCCAGTCACTCTCAAACACTTCAAATTGCTTGCGCGCCTAGGTCGAACTCCGGTAGACCATCCTCGTGCATAAAATTTCATTCACTCAATCTGACATCTGACTCAGAATTTTTATTTGTGGCACGATATCGAAGTTGGGGCTGAATTTTTCATGGACGAGTATGAATACATATCGAAAGGTGATATAGCTCGAAGCCTATTCGCAAGACAGAAGGTGAAGACGGAAGCTTCGCAATGTGCTGTGCTTCCGGCTTCCGTTCCCAGTCCTTCCTTAGCTTCGTGCCGAGGAAAGAAGAGGCCTCGACGATCAGCCGCAGTCCCGGTCCGGTCATACGCAGTACCGGATTCCGATGACGAAGCCATAGCTGAAGAGAATCATTTCGCTGTTGGCAATCAACACGAACAAAAAACTCTTAGGGAAACAAATTTACAGTTGTGGATTAAACATCTCACTCTTTTGCTGAAGGCAGAAACGCGCAAGGTTAGTTGCTGAATGGTTTGTTGTTAGTTCATCCATGATTTATCCCGCTTGCTTTCAGTATAATGACATGAAGAAGCGACTGGAAAAAACGGCATTAGTGGAAGCAAAACACAAAATTCAAAAGGTCCGCCATTGACTTGGGACTTGAAGCAGTTTATTGACGCCTTCTCTCTTCACAGAATGATTTCGTCAAATCGCTTACCACCAACCTTCGTACATTGCGTAAGATTGAATTGGAGAGGCGTATGAAATATGAGTTTGAGGACACCGTGGAACGATATTCGGACGATGAGGCTGATGGGAATTACAGATCTCGAAAAACAAAGAGGCGAAAGGCTGCCTATGTCTAACCAAGGATACTCAAGTAGAATTTTTTTTTCGACTCTCATTTCTCAACTCGTACCTACGCAACAACTAAAACTACTCATTGCATGACTGGACGGCTCTACATAACAAACGGACATGTACAATATCAGTATCAACCACGGAATTCTTTGCAGTAGACATTAGTACAACAATTTTTGGCTGGAGTAAGAGATCCTATTGGTCTGAATCTAATATACTGAAACTTCAGTTTATCAAAGGCTGCCCACTTTTTACCAAAAGTTACTGGATTGACAATAGCGAGGTAATAGGACGTCTTTCTTTCCGAGACAATAATTGCTCAATCACGTACGATCTGCGGTTCATCTTTTGATGGAATTTAAATGCCTTAAACACCTTACCGTATCATTTGCGGTGAATAACTGCCCCGTCGTGCATGTGGGTAAGAGTTATTTAATACAGGTCTTTAGTTTGTTGGAAAAAGGGGTACCACTACTGCAGCATGGTTAGGTAACATATCTGTAAACCGGGTGTCTGTCACCCAGTTTCTGCTTCTCCTCAGAAGACGGTTCATAGCCTTCCTTAGTGAGGCTTGCAGCAGCACTGTCGCGTCTTCGATTTTCTTGCGTCATCCAAGTAAAAAGGTAAATGGTGACCAGGACGGCAAATATGAGGTATCCAATCGCGATGATGTGGGGTGTACGGAAACGATTCATAGATAAATTGGGCCTGTAAATCAGGACACTGAATGGAGAACAGAAGGAAATGTCTGAGTTTCGATTACACGAAACATAGCAAGTTCATACCCAGCAATGGCACCGATATCACCAATTGTGATCTGCATTGCAACTGCGACTGCACGTTTGGTCTGTGCAGAGACGTTTTCGCCGGGCCAGCTATCGAGGTGTTCAATGATCATTTGACAGACAGAACTGAAGAACGAACCTTAAGAGGAGTGCATTGCCAGTGTATACTCCCGCAGCGGCAAAGTGCACGCCAACATATTGAGCAGCAGCTAAAAAGAGAAAGAATTTGATGACTATTTGTGGTATAGCACGAAGCCAATCCAGCGAACCTGTCTTGGTGGTTAACAGAATGATATATCCTATAAGAAACACTGTTGTAAAAGGCTGATGGATTGATTGAATCTTGGAAGATCGCTTACCAATAATGGCAGTTCCAGCTGCCCCAATGATGAATGGTGCCCTTTTGTCGAACTTGGCAGATAACCATACAGTCGTCCAGATAGAAATGGCGGCAAGACTATTTGGGGGTACTGTCATCCTGCAGGTAATGTTAAGTGCATTTAAAAGGTGGATGACATTTTGTGTCAACGTACAATTGCGCTTGCCAACTTTTGAAGCCAAGACCAGCAATGATTGTAGGCTAAACAAAGATGAAGCAGGTTAAGAACGTGTAGGATACGTGCTCACCAAAAATAAGCTTAAAGAGTACAGGACGAATGCAAAGCCATGAAAAAGGAATGCATAGGCCCAGACAAGGTGATCGGTTAGAGCTTGACGGACATAAACCCATTCAAAGTTTTCAATAAGGCCAGCGTCAGAATCTGCGTTCAGGCGTTGTAGAAGTCGCGCTTTCTCGGGTCCCGTAAGCTAGGTATGTCACGAAGTCAGAATTAGTTGCTCGAACAGTTTTCTACGATTGATGACTTACAAATTTCGCTTTATGGGACCAGGTTGGAACTACAAAATAGGCAAAGAGGGAGACTGCAACTGTCAAGAGACCCTCAAGGATGAATATCCTATTGACCTTTTAGTATCAAGTCCAGATCTGCTCATGGATAAGAACACACCACTCCCAGCCTTTTCTACCGCCCACTCCATCCATTTTCCCAATAGCAAATGCTAGTATACCTGTCACCAGAAAAATATCAGAAATCTGGATACAAACATTGATTTCAATTGACTTACCACCAAATGCACCAGCAAGAGCGGCACCGCCGAAAAATATAGCCACTCTCCAACTACGTTCATGTCTGCGATAGTACACCGAGAATACATAGATGACGCCAGGGAATAAACCTGCTTCTGTAACCCCAAGAACTAGAAATTCATGTCGTAAGTACAGGAAGGTGCAGTAACACATGGTAGTATGAGCTTACGAAACCGTATTCCAAATAGTCCTGCTTTGTTAGTTACAAGACCTTGACATATACTGACAACTCCCCACACGAGAGTCAGCGTTGGAAGCCAGAGTTGGGGATCAAAACGTTTTAAGCTGTCAAATGGTATTAAACTCGCGCATACCAACCGAAAGGCAACTATACATAATCTAATCAACTCAATCAGTGATTATGCAAGAAAAAACTGCTAAGAACAGGCGGAAAAACCCACGTTTGCAGGGACCTCGAAAATGACATAGGCGACAAAGTACAGTGCCAGTGCGGTGTTATACTCGGGAGGCGACACATTTAAATCCTGACAAGTCGGTTAAATTAGCGCCATACTCTCCCAGAGAAGCAAGTCCTGGTTACTGTTGTAAGGCCGAGAATCCTATTCGCGTATTGGCTTAAGACAGGGCTTTGAGAAGAAGGAGAAAGGAACTGACTTGGCATTTCCTATGTTCGTCCTGTAGGGTAAGTGAGATCTCGAAATAGACTACGATATAAGAGCCTCGCACCTATCTAGGAAGCTCAAAAGATAGAGCAGCGTTAAAATTGGGATAAGACTTGGAAGTGTAAGTCAGATAAGTTACGCGATTGAGACGCAGGCTTCCTCACCGGAAATCGATTTTCCTAACAAGCGCTCTGTCCTCGGGCGTGTTGAAATCATCAGTAGTCGTGTCTGAGCCCTTCTCTGATGCAGCCTTGAGAGACATTGAAACAGGACAGGAGAATTGTGGGTAGGGGTCCCGAGCAGGTTGAGAATCAAATGGGGGACGTTTTATATCATCATTCACAGACTGGTGCACAAAATCAAACAGTCAAAGAAATCGCAAGCCAAGTTCGAAATTGCGCCATGAGCGGAAATAAGGCGTCAGGCGAATGGTACCAAAATTTCTGCGTTCGATAAGAATTTTCAGGCACCAGGACGATGAACGAATTTTGTGAGTTGATGCATTTAGCCTTTGTAGCCGATCGCAACCCGAAATCGAGGCAAATCCGAGCTCGCTCGCAATCATTCCGTGAAGCTCAGGTGTTTTGGACCACTGAGAACATGTCAATTGGATAACCACAGGCGTGTACGAGTGTATTTTCGGTTTTAGCCTCCATTTAGACTATCATGCCTGGGTTGGGTTGGATAGTAACCGGCGGTCGGGTCATTCGGGGGAAGTTCAATATCCGTTGGAAATGACTGGTAAGTAGCGTTATTGACGAGGTATAAAGCAGACTGTGGGGCCGCTTCAGACGTGAAATTTTGAAAGGTGGTGCATAGATTTCATTCTGTTACCCCGTTGCATAAAGAAATATAGGGTGGATGTCAAAGCGTCATGAAAGTCCTTCCCAGCTCAGTGGGGACCGTGAGAAGTTTCTACATCTACGCAGACACCAGCTCCTGTGCACATTCATCGGCCTTCATGGAAGCTCTTTTCTTCAATGTGAAGTATCTTGCGTTTTCATTTCTACCCGTAGGCCTCAACTTACTCATGAGCTGCTTTGCAGGTTAACAACGGGTTTCTGGAGGCAGTAGTGCGAGGCTATAAGGCTGGGGTCCTTACTCAGAACCAATATGCCAACTTGGCACAGTGCGAGACGCTGGAAGGTATCGTTCAGTGGTACTTTTCTCTCTGCACCTTGGGCTAATTAGCTCGCTGAGATTTTCGAACTCAACTGTCCGCGACTGATTATGGCAACTTCCTCGCCAACGAACCTCTTCCCATTTCAACGTCGACAATCGCGGACAAGGCAACGCAGATTTTGGTGGACCAATTCAACTACCTGAGAAACAATGCCGTGCAGCCACTAGCCAAGTTCTTGGAATATGTTACGTGCGTTGTATTGCAGGAGTAACCGGTACTGTACGCTGAGCCAGTCGTCCAACAGATATGCATACATGATTGACAATGTCGTCTTATTGATCACTGGAACATTGCACGAACGCGACACTCATGAACTTCTTGAACGATGCCACCCTCTAGGGGTTTTTGACACGATGCCCGCTCTCTGTGTCGCCACGAACGTCGAGGAGTTGTACCAAAGTGTTCTAGTAGAGACACCTCTCGGTGCGCAGCAACTTCTCTCTGCATATGATCTCTGATACATGTCCCTTAGCCCCTTACTTCAGAGACTGCCTCTCCGCCACAGATTTGGACGACCTTAACATCGAGATTATTCGTAATACGGTTTACAAAGCATACCTCGAGGACTTCTACAACTTCTGTACCACGCTCGGTTCGCCAACCTCTGACGTAATGCACAAAATACTCTCATTCGAAGCCGACCGCCGCACAGTCAACATCACCATCAATTCCTTCAACACCGAGCTGACGAAAGAGCAGCGCGCAAAGCTCTTCCCGTCCATCGGTCGCCTCTGGCCAGAGGGCAACAATCAACTGGCGAGAGCCGACGAGATGGACCAAGTCCGTCTGGCATGCGAGAGCATCTCTGAATATCGATCTTTCTTTGCCGACATTGGTTCGTCTCAGGGAAATGGTTCCACCGGGGACGACGATCTCGCCGCTTCTCACCTCGAGGACCGATTTTTCCGAACGGAGGTGCATTTGAACAAGCAAGCTTTTTTGCAGCAATTCCAGTATGGAATATTCTATAGCTACATGAAGCTCAAGGAGCAAGAAATTCGCAACTTGACTTGGATTGCGGAGTGCATCGCCCAGGATGCAAAGGACAGGATACAGGACTATATTCCCATTTTTTGAGTGGCGGTCAGCCCTTTTATCAGCATAGTCATCGATTCATAACTTATCACCCTATGGACTTCGAATCAATCAAAGTGCCTGAAGCACCTTGTTGTTAGGCCTTGGCTAATTGTGTATTGGGGATCACATTCGACGATGCTCTAAAATAACAAGAGGGTAGAGATACGGTAGGAACTAGCGCTGGAACATCTACTTCGTCCTCATGATCCTGAGAGTGTTCGGCTTATATACATAATTCTCGGCGTAGTTCTTGGGAGGAATTCTCTTGACTGTAGTTTGTTGTCTGAAGTGTATCAGTGAGCACAGACTCTTTGGGTAGCGCGCAGGAAAGACGTACACATAGTAATTCCATCCTTAAAAAGTCAATGAATAGAAGTCTCACCACATTAAGAAGGTAAACCCATACCTTGTTTCTCTGCAAAGTGCATGGCATCTTCCTTGCTTCGGAACGATAGGCGAGTTCCTTGTACGTAGTCGGCACTGGTCAAAATATGGTATCAAACCTCCCGTGTTCAGGGTCAAGGGTTTACTAACGAGCTTGCCCAGCCCATAAGGGGGTTCTCCCAGCGTCCGGCCCCAGGCAGGGTGTCCCAATCAATACGCCAACGCTCCGACTTGGCCCCGCCGGACTGCATTGTGTTGCGGGTAGGTTGATATATCCGTACAGAACGGTGACGAAGCTCCGCTGCAAAATTATAAATACGCAATACCAGCTCATATTGGAGAGAAACGCACAAGGAGCACCGCTAATCACGTCTGCGACCAGTACATCACGAGTGGGTTGGACGGCGATGTCTCCCGACTTCTCCTCCTCCTTCTCTGTCGGTGTTGCATCTGTAGCAACGCTACGGGTCAATGATGTGAAAATTCGAGCGACAGGCCTCTTCAGTATCGGTGCAGAAGCGGTGCAAGCTCTGAGGAGCGTCATGGTGTTCAAGTGTTGTGCAGGTTCCTATTTCCTGCCTGACCATGAAATGTATTTGTCTATGCTTGGTTTAAAGGGCAATGTCATTTGTTGCACAAGCGGGCCGAGAGCATTTCGCACGGGAGTACTGTACCTGACGAGAACACATCATCGATATTCATTCATTACACTCAGGCTGTGTGCTCAGAGATCCCCATTCCTTGCCTGAGTCCCGCGCGCAGCCCCACAAGGCAGTCGACACCGCTCACAGCGGCCTACGCCATACAGTTTGCCCTCGCGTAACCTCTCAACCAGCGATGCCTACTGCTCACATGACGGTGCCTTCGGCGTCTGGGTCCAACGTACTCACTGCGTCGTCCACGTCGACTCTCGTCGGTGGTGCCAACGGAGATGCAGGCTTTTCTCTGTCTGAACTGGATGGAAAGGACTCCTCGGAACAGGTTTGTTATTTGCTCATTCCGTCTTCCGAGGCTAATGTGATTCTAGCTTGACATCCTCAACAATCAGCTTGCTGTTGAGAATCGAATAAAGGAAGGCGCTGAGAATCTACTCCACATGACTTTAACAGTAAGTTTGGTATGCGTATCTATCTTTTTTGGTTCTTACACTCGCCGTAGGAGTCGCAGCGCATACAAGTTGAAACCGAGCTGGAAATGGCAAAGAACAAAATAGGCGTCATAACCAAGCGTATCGCCGATATGCGTGAGTTAAACTCTGTACTGTTTAATCTCTAACTAATACGATCGTAAGAGACTTCACGTGGCAAACCGAAACTCAACACGGCAGGAAACATTGCGGGTGCAGGAAAGAAAAGAGTCAGGACAGTGAATGGCTCGGCTGCCAGCATAGACAAGGGTACGCAGCATCTTATCGCGATTCAACACGTATGTAAACTTGAATTACTCCTAGGAAATGAAGACTTCAGGACAACGCTCCAAAATGCGACCAATTGCATCAAAGAGCTGGAATCTATCGCGCGTTCGGAAGCCTCACAGTCCGCCCCTCTCCCCTCGGCTTCTTCATCAAAACCCGCTTATCAGCCAGCATCAACCGTCGAAGTCAATAACCAGAAGATTGAAGCAATGACGAAGCTGATTGACCTCCTCCGACGTAATTTGCGAGTCAGATATGAGCTGAATTTCAACGAAGTTCTTCACGCGTGAGGCCCCCTGTTGTATTCAATTTGACAAACACTGACCTAACTTAGTGTCTTGCCTTGCTTCGGAGACAAGTGTTCGAAACAGTGTCGTGCCGCTGCGTATAGGGTTGTTCGACATGCATTAGTGGACACAGACTCGGTCAATCGGATGGGCGACGTGTTGGATTGGTATATCTTAAAGTCGCTTCTACGGGACAACAAACACGCAGTTGAGAAGGAGCAGGTCATCAAGTTGATTCGCACAATCGTCGAACTTGGTGCCGTGCGGCCAGATTCACAAACCAAGACTGGACCTGGTATCATTCCCATATCTGAAGCCGTTATGCGCGCTCTTGTTGCGGTTGCTGAGCATCCAGAGGACCCATTTCGACTTATTTGCATTCAAACACTCGCCGAAATTCGTATGCTTTCTTTTGTTCTGGTTGGGACAGCCCTAAATCTAAAACCATTGTTATAGTCGTCATCGACATCGACCTCGCTGCAAGAACAGGCGTCATACGATTCCTGCTACATGTCCTTGGAGAAGGCCCAGTTGAAATTACTCCTATCCTTGCATCAGTATTTTTGCATCTGGTGGACTGTCCACGTACTCGGGCCTATATTCAGATCGGCACTGACTTGGAGGTATGTATCTGATGCTATTACTTCACTTCATCCTACCCACCGTTTTTAAGATGGCGCTCTCTGCCATAACAGATGCCTATGGCAAAGGGTCTGATCACGCGGACCGCATGAGAGGATGCGCGAAAGTTGTACAACTCATGTTACGTACATGGAGTGGTGCGCATCTTTCAAAACTTCCAGTTGATGACGTACTAATATTACTTGAAGGGCTAATGTTTTTTTGCATGAATGATATGCGAGCCATTCGATCACTGATAAACACCCTTACAATCCCATCTCTCGATACCAGGGTATGTGTTTATTTGCTCCTTTAACTTGGAGGGACTGACGAAAGTCGATAGGAAATTATTCTGGACATGTTTTTTGACTTACTGAACATCAAGACTCCTGCATGGTACCAGACCTTCATCGACGGGCGACGGTTGACCAGTATGAAAACTCTTCCTGTCTTGATATTTAAATTAAACGCAATTCGAATTAACAGTGTACAGGAAGTCACGCGACGCCCCAGAAATGCAGCAAGGATCTCAAGATTTTGAAAAGGCTCCCCCAACTCTCAAACTCACAGACCAATATCTGGCTTTGCTCGTAGCCATTCTTAGTAATGCTGGACTATGCGAGGTGGGTTCTCTTCGTTGCAATATTGAAATTTAGCTCATACTACACAGGCCCTTACATCTATGCTAGAGGAGTCTACCACAGGGACAAACCTATCTCGAAAAGCTACACTACTAATGGCAGAAGTTCTTGCTATGGCGAATCGTGTCCTGCCGTTATCATTGGCAGCTAAGATTCAGGCACGTCGAAGCGTAGATTCTATTAATGAGGTAGTACTTACTCCCCTACGCAGGCAATACCCGCGGTTTTCTGTATGGCAACAGACTACAAGGATGGAGAAAACAGAATAGTTGGGACATCAGCATTATCGGCAATAGACAGCTTCAATCGCAATAGAGCGCGACTAGAACCCACCGGACCAGTAAAGGGCTTTCGTCAGCGGTACGTTAATCTTACCTTGTTTTATTTTCTTTCTGAGCAGCCCACAGAGCCAATTCTGTAGAAGATGCAGTCCGGCGTGGTCAGAGGCAGGTGGAACAAGTCAAACTCAAGATGAGCATGCAAATGGATGATAAAACTTTCCAATCTTCCCTACTGGAGACACAAGTGATGACAACCAAAGATCATACCAAGTGGAACTTTGAGACATTGCAGGAGCTCATCGAAGGACCGTTACTGAATCCAAAACGATTGGAAGAGGCGATTAAGGTGTCAAGGTTTATACGAAGATTGATGCTCTTCTTTCACCCCTTCAATCATAGATTCTCGGATATGAGGAGAACTAGGGTAGGTCTCGTTATGAGTTGCATTCAATCATATTTTGAGCCTTCCTTCAAAAGGCAAATACGCGTTGGGTGCGGTTAGGCTGTTCGCTGTTGACTACTCTCATGGCCAGCCCGGACGGGGTTCGATATCTCTGGTCAGAAGATCAATTCTTGACACAGATCGAGCAAAGCTTTGCTCAGCTGGACCCTGTAAGCGCACTCAGTTCTATGTTTCCCCCGTTTTCTTATGAACTTTGTTTCCCAGTTCAACCAATTCAATAGCGCTCCTGGTTCTGATCCTGTATTCTCGAAGAAGAGGGTAGCTGAAACCTTAACATATGGATATCTCGATATGCTTGGTATCCTTAGCAAAACCAAGGAAGGAATCGAGTAAGTTTGCAATATTAAGCTCGATTGTCGCTGACTGGGAGGAATTTAGGCTGCTGGAGAAATTTCATGTTTTCACAGCCTTCTATCACCTGAGTGAACTTCGAAGTAGAGAAGATCTAATTAAGGGAATCATGGAGAACTTGGATTACAGCATGTCCGTCACTTATTCTCTGGATTCACTTCGTATTCATGCCATACTTTTCAGCGACGGTCACCCTCGAATAGTGCTGTCAAAAGCACTTACATCAAGTTACAAGGTAAGGCTCACCGTATTCGTCAACAGAAATGCACTATAATTCTTGAAGCATATTCGGCTGTATGCCACACGACATTTGGGTGCCCTAATTCGTGGGTCCTCAGTGGCCAACAGTTGGACGCTGCGTTTGCTTCTAACGCAATTATATGACCCATCACATGAAGTTTGTGAGCTCGCTGTGGAATTTCTGGACGAAGCATGCGATTCTAAGGAAATTCTACAATTGGTGGTCGAAATGCAGCCGACGATGGACCATTTAGGCGAGATCGGTCAAAGGCTATCGCTAAAGTATGCTTGACATTGGACTCACCGAAAATCTGGTTGCTCAACAGTTGCAGATTCATGTCAACACCTATGGGTTTCCGATATCTGTATGACGCAGGTTATATCGATCGAGAAATGGAATCGTGGTTTCACGTAAGCTCTTCCTCAAATGTCATGGCAATCACTGACTTTCAATTCAATAGGAACGTAATATTGACTATGTTGTCGGTGTAGAGGTTTTCCTAGCCAAAGTTTTCAATTTCTCGAATGTCGGAGATGACGACGATGACCTTCTGTGAATTGATTCTGTCGTGTCATCGTGTCTCTTCTTACTGAAGCCCGATTTAGTGAATTTGACGGAACTGTGCCGGGTCACTTCTATGGCGAAATGGCGAAGACGGAACTCGGTTGTCAGGTCTTGCAAGAAAAAGGCCACTTCGCAGAATTCTCTCAGTTCATCCGGCAGCACAGTCTCGAGAATGAAGATACTGACCTTATTCTCAAACTAAAGAGTATTCTTTGGGCAGTGGTTCGTTTCGAAACTTCTCAGTATATACCATGTTGATCTTTTCATTAGGGTAATATCGGCGCCACTGAAGGCGGTCTTCACTTCTGCGAGGAAGAGGAGATCATCCCAGCAATTTTGGAAATTGCTGAGAATTCGCCAATCCCGTCGGTTCGAGGGTACGCTCAATTTTAACTACTCTCAATTTCTCACTAATGTTCCAGTACAGGACATGTTTCTTCGTTTTGGGCCTTATCTCTTCAACATCTCAAGGAGCTGAAATCCTTGACGACTACCACTGGGAGGCGACACTGTCGCCCCTCGGATTACCCACAGGATTATGCATACCAGCCGATATCGATAGGTTCATTTCCGTGAGTCTCATTCATTCTAGTATGGTGCTCTCGTTGACAAATTGTTTCAAGCTATCACCCTGGACGGCAGTAACACCAAGCAGACCAGAGAGTCGCCTTTTGCTTCCAACCGCTGAACATGAGATTGAGGCCATCACAGCTATCCAGAATCTGGCAAACACTGTGATAGCAAACGCGGCCTCACGGTCTTTGGCGAGGTACGCCTATTTATACACATTGAAAACACCTTTAGTTACCTTGTCGCAGGATCAAAGCTCGTCCAGACACACGACATATCTTTTCCTCCCCTGAAATGTTCTACAGAGCATTGCACATCATGTCAACTCAAAGATACCGTCTCCCCGTTCGTCGGTATATCGTTGAACTTTTCAACCAAGAAATGAATCAAGACTTGGTTATCGCGCTCAATGATGCGGCCACACGACTGAAACCATCTCCGTCTTACAAACCCCCACGAACGGACACTATCCGAATGAGCGTATTTGGTCGATTAGGCAAATCAAGGAGACCTTCGGAGAGTGACGAATCAGATGAAGATGATGGGCTCGGAACACCACCTGAGCAAGCAAAACCTGTGGTTGAACAACCGACGATCACCCTACAGCCTTTGAAGAAGATCGTAGGGTTTGCTGTTTAAATAATCCATTCTATTCGGACTTTGCATATCCTGGTTCACATGCTGCATCTACACATATCATGGACTATCACCACTATTTATTTACTCACATATCGTGCTTCTATGTAACATATTGGTGTACATGTATCACAATGGGTGCAGTGCGTTCATCCTGGACTATGGAATTTCTGAAGAGGGATCGAATGAGTATGATAGCACTTTGGCGGTAATTGGGGACTCTCTATTTGAGATTATATCGATGGTAAGAGGAAAGCAGTATCAATAAATCTACCCCGCCCGCAGTTTCAAAAGCGGAATCTGTGTGGCGACCGAGCGGATCAATAAGTTTCGGAACTAGCCGTGAACTGTAAAAATAAGGTTCAAGCCACAGATCAGTCGACTTGCAGAATCCGTGGAAAGTGGGGTCAACAACTTCAAGACTGCAAGATGGGTGAGTGCTGGCCGTCGTCGCTGCATCTGACGATCCTCTGAACCTATGTTTGTGTAGTTCGCTACTCCAATGCCGCCCTCGCAACAAACCCCGAAAAAAGTGAGATTTGTCTCTGTTCAGCATCACTGTATTAAATCGCGACGCTTCCTAGCCTCCCGCGCCAGAGGCGAGTACCTCCGCACCCACTTTAAAAACATGCGCGAAGTTGCCGCAGTGCTGTCGGGTACGCTTAAATCTTTGGATATGGTCCAATACTGGAATTCACCTTTGTTCACTCGCAGGAATGAAGCTGACAAAGGCTTATGCGTATCTTGGGGACGTTAAAGATCACAAACGGGTGATTCCTTTCCGAAGATTCTCTGGTGGTGTTGGACGGGCAAGCCAGGCTAAGGAGTTCAAGGCCACTCAAGGTGTGTAGCTATAGTCGCAGCATATGTGAGCTCGCCTTAATCCTACTTCCACGTCAGGTCGTTGGCCGGAGAAGTCTGTGAAATTCATCACCCGTCTGTTGAAGAACGCCGAGTCAAATGCTGATGCAAAGAACATTGATGTTGAGGACCTTACTATCAAAAACATTGTGGTCGAGCAAGCCCCTGTACGTCATTGTATTGCTCTTTGTAGACTTGGACGCTCATGCGTTCTTTCAAGAAAACTCGCCGCCGCACATATCGTGCCCATGGCCGTATTAACCCTTACCAGGGCCATCCTTGCCACGTCGAGATCATTCTCAGCGCCAGTGACACTGAGGTCGAGAAGGCCACCGACGAACCTGCATCTCTCACCCTTACTGGTCTTAACCGACGACAAGTGGCGAGGAGACGGATTGAGGCCTCACGTGCTTAGGCTCACTGTCCGACTGCGATTGGTATCATTAGACAGTACAGCCGGCTATGCGTATGCAACCTTTCTTGTTCTGCACAAGGCCATTATGACTCTTCGTATGCTATGCTAGCCGTTATGAACACGTTTAATGAAATGGAAACGATGTGATATTTGTGTTTGACATTGGAGATAACATGGTATGTGAAGCAATATGAACCAAACAGATAACCGATATAGGATGGCGATATGTACGTTAAAGGCGTTTGGCAAAAGTTCAAAAACGTAGAAAGGTCGTCCGAGTCGTCGAGGTCATCAGTCCCAATATACAGTCATTAAATCGTGAGGATGAAAAACATGTTTAGGCATAAATGGGTCGGATTTCCATGATGTTGTGCCAGCGCAATTAAGTAGGTAGTGGGGATGTTGTCTCTTGTCCAACACCTTGGGCGTAAGCGAGACTGCTGGGTTTCTCGCACGCGTTTAAGCGCCGTGAAGGCTAGCCAAGGGGCTCAGGGACCATTTCCCCCCTCTCGATTTAGTGCCCATAAATCGCCAGGCGTTGTTGAGGTGGTTTAGGTCAACGTTTCGGGGCTCGCGTTGAATGCTGTTGACCAGTAGTCAATCAAACGGCCAGAAATAGAGCCAAAAGGAAATGACAAACCTCATGCTGCGAAGATCGTCCTCCAATTTGTTTCCTCTTTCTGGTCTGTCGTAGGTGTATTCCAGCAGTTGAATGCTCAGCCATTCTGCGAACAACGGGTCACCTTTGAAAGGATATGGAATGTGAGATGATTCCAAAACTGTATTTGTCTTCAGTACTAGTACAATAAGAGTGACTGAAGAGAACTTCAACAAACCTCTTCTAGTGCTTTGCATGATGCGAAATTTGCTGAGATGAATGAACTTTGTCGAACGACTCAGACGGCCATCCATGGCTCCCTTTCTCTGAGATCCTTCCTCTATTACGGACGGCAACATGCCCGCCGATAGAATGTCACGACTATGAACAACTGAAAAAAATGGGGTCAGCGACTTCAATATGGCCAGCGACAATAGAAGCCACGAACTAGTCAGAGGGAGGGTAGGCAAGCCTAATGACTTGTTGAGCTCTTTCCTGTATTGACTGTAATTCCTTTTCCCGTCGAAAAAGCGCTCGAGACGAAAATATTTAGTTTTATTGGTGAGAGGGACGACCTTGAATGGGAAAAAAAGTTAATGGGCAGCCCTTGGTAAGTTGAAAAGTCCAAACTCACCAAGATCGTCTCCTTCATCCTTCCCACCGAAGAATGGGCTATCCCGTTTTGAATAGAGCATGCGGCGATGAAGTTACGATGCTCGACGCAGAGCTGCCAAAGTATATAGGAATCAATAAACAGAAAAGAGAATGAAAAGTATGACTTACCGAAGCAACATTTAACCAAAACACGATCATCTGTACCCGGTCTGGACTTTCCGCTGGCAGAATGATGCTGTTAGACACCCACAACGTCAGAGCGTTCACGAAGGCGACGAGGTCCGCAAGAGCTCTTGCGCCGTGTACAGCTCGCGACTGGATGGAGCTGTCAGCGAATTGCCAGAATAAAATGGCATCTTCCGGGTCTATCTGCTCAAATTTCGAAAAAAGTAGGAGTGTAAGTTGTCGTACGAACTCTTCCCGCCCCCTATTACAGTCGAATCTCTGAAGTTGTTTAGTCACGGAAATGAGGTATGTCGAAGGAAGAGTGAAACCAGTCGATGTGATATATAGGGGGGTTCCTGGGGGCGTGGTAGCGGAAATTTTGTGAGAGCGTCGCGGAGGCACTGTTGGACTTGAATTTCGTTGTTCTTTCTTGACCTTAATGGCATGGTGAAGATCCTGTAAAAGTGGGATAAGAGCCTGAGCCCGATTATGCTTTTTGGCGAAGGCCTCTATGTGATTTAGGACTACGTAGTCCCTTGACTTCCAGTAGTGGTTAAGCCAATCCAACATTGCCCTGATGGTTCGAATACGTGTAATGATGAGATTGTTATCCCACACGCGTCGTTCCTCTTCCGAAAGATGTGCAGGACACCGACTTTCAAATCTCTTCACCAGAGCGGAGAAGAATTCAAAAGGCGTCGCGAAGTGCCAGAAGTGAGTGAAGATAATGTCCTTCAACTCGGGGTCCTGAACGCATTGCTTCGAAGTCAGGAAAAAAATGAGAGCGGGGAAGGTCACACTCTTGATCTGGCCGGTGTTGTCGAGTGTGTAGTCAACAGAGATCCTCGTCAGGGCCCGCACCTCTACATCTCGTTCAGGATGTTGCGGGTCGATGGGGAAGTACAGGGCTGAATGACGAAAAGAATGACAACCTATGGGGATGGGTGGTTGAGGAAAAGGTTCTTTATGCGAATGGAGTTGTGAAGGAGTGTGTAATGGTGTGGCCAACGGTGTAGGAAGCGGGCCTAAAGGACGTTTTTGTACATGTAAATGTGGTAACTCTGCGTTCAAGGTGGATGGGTGTGATAAGAGCGTGAGTGGTATTGGTTTAGACCTCCTCAAATTTCGCAGAGGTTGAGTCGCATGTCCTGCAGGGCCTGGTGTTCGGATGGAATCCAAGGTGCTGCTCTCGGCAGCAGGCAGACTGAACTTCGTCACGTCGACGATTATGTGCGCAAAGTCCGAGAGCAAAATATAAAGTTCCTCTGCGTATTTGAAGGCGCTGCGCATGATCTCTGTCGGAGGGACATAGCGAGGTGGAGATTTAAGACTATCCAGTGACGCGACAAAGTTGCAGACGACGATCCAGAGCATTTCCACTATCGAAGTCAACTCGTTATGAGGAGTCGTGTCAAGAAAGAGACTCCTACCCATCTGGTCAAGGATCGCTTGCGAGGCATTCACATAATCTGGAGCAGCAGAAAGGAATTGGGGGACACTCTTGGTGGTGAAAGCCTGGTAAAGAAGGCTATATGGAACAAGAACAGAAGGAAATATGTTGGTCGGTCTGGGCTTGTGGATTGCGATGACTTCAATCGCCGAAGACGGAGAAGGTTGAAGATCAGTGAACTGTTGGTACAACGCAGGAGAAGGGAGAGTGAGAGGCGAAGATGGTTCAGGTGGAATATTTTGTCCAGGTTCGAGATGCAAACGAACTCGCACAACCTTTCGTTGGTTTGACCTTCTGAGTGCGGGATCGGGCATCGTGATAACGAGGCGCAGCCATGCTCGCTGTCGTGAATGGATTCATTTATAGTGTCGGGATCCCGACGCTTTGCTCGGTAGACGCCACTGGGTCAAAGTGGTTCACCGAGTGGCGAACGCTGTGCGCTCCGCGTAAGTCAAGCTTTGACCCGCCAGTGGCTATAGGCAGGAGTTCGATCGGAAAACGACAAAGCGTTAAACTTGCTTGCATGACACGATGAAAATATGCTTCCAGTTGGTGCTGGAGATGCTCAAGAAGTAAAACAAGCCCACGCACGAACTGAGCAGAGTTTATGCCGGAGTTTCAAGACTCTCCTCTAGTGCCCTTGGGCGCCCAGCATCGAGAAGGCTGAGTGTGATAGAACATTTTTGAGCGTTTAGCTTTACCTATCAAACGATAAAGGAAACTGGTATGTTACCTGGAATGCTCCGTCACCAACTTTTCCATCAACACCAATTTCGCACCCCTGAATGGATGTAAGCATCGGTAGTACTGTACATCATAGATATCGCAGTTTGGCCAGGAAAGACTAAATCCCCAGCACAACAACAATTATGTACTGGTAGCTACACAGAAAAAACTCATGAATCAGAACCCACTCGCCGTCACCCTCAGCTGCTCTAGCTTCTTCAAAACTTCACCAACGGTTCTATCCAGCTCGCCCGCAATTGACTGCTGCTTCGACCCAGGCAGTCGGGCGTATGTTTCACACAAGTCACCGTCCACGACGGCTTTGACTGGTACATAATAACCTCTCCAACTCAACTGATCACGTCCAACCAGGCTGCTTTGCTCGGTCCGCATATGTTGTTCCAACGTTGAAATAAAGTCCACGTCCTCCTTCGACACAAATGGTACGAGAATGCCGATTGTCCCGTGTAACCCAGTATATAGGAGAACCTCGCGGCCGCCAGCAACGAGGGACACTTTGTGAATGGAGGTGATAAGGTCGCCAACATGGAAATGAGCAAGTAACTTCGTCTTGTGTGGTGCACCCATGAGCATCCCTTTTTCGTGCAGGATGCCCGCACCCGTTGGGTCGTCATCTACCTGGTCAGACACTTTCGGATCCAGTCGGTTAACGAAAACGTTTCCGAAGCGGTCTCCTGCCACTATGGTGTTGTAGTCGACCATTGCCATAGCCGATATCCATCGTGGCTGCGAGTCGTCTGCGAAGGTCAAAAGTCGGTTTTCAGGAGCTTTGTATACAGCAAATTGGACAGATTCTTGCATGTCTCCGACAATGATACGAGAGCCCTGTGTGGAAAGAGAGACGATGGCCGTAGTAAAAGTCTTAAGGCCAAATTGATATTAAGTAATTAAAACAACAGTGGAGGTGAGATTCATACCTTATTTTCAACCTTTCGCAGGAGTTTCTTCTTGCCAATATCATAAATCCTCAGTGCCTTCCCAACACCAGCTACCAGTCGACCTTGGAACCCCAGTAAAGCCAGAGGAACATCATCCACTTCAGTCTACAAGAGTATGTTAGTTATGCAATTTCACCAAGGGTTGAAAGAAGACACAAGCCTTATGCTGGAATTCCAACCCAGCTCCATCATTAATAAATTTATAGGTCCTCAGGTATCCACTTGAACATGACCTTGGAGAGACATGGGTTTCAGTGGCTGTCCCAACAACCAAATGCAACTCGTTGCCCCGTGCTGCAAATGGCACAATTGCCAGTGAAAAGGCTGCTTCATTCTCTTCAAGCTGGATTAAGCTGACAGTCTTGGATTCAACTGGGTCAATGATTCGGATGCAAGAGCCCCACGTTCCAGCAGGTGCTTTTGGTCGTCCAAATATTTCATGGGGCAGGTTGACCACTTCTTCGTCAATCCTCTTTCCCTGCTGACGCTGCAATCCAGTTAAAGACCAAATGCAAGGACAATAAAATGAGGAAGGAGATGACATACCAGCTCTCTTAACTTGTTTTCAGCAGCTTCTTCACCAAGGACACGATGATCCCCTTCAATCATGTAAAAGTAACTGTTTCCTGGATGTGTGATAAACTTGCGGGGTGTATAAGAGAGGGGCATCGAGTCTTGCTTCAGCTTCATGCCCAGTTTTGGTACTTGGAATATGCTAGTACAGAAAAGAGTTAGTTTGAGCAAAAAATATGATAGTTGGGAGACATACCGAAGAACACTCCCAGCAATGCCAATGAGTCCTTCAGGGCTCAATTCAGCTGAAAAGCTCCAGGCATAGTCAAGGTTGTCATAGATGAGAGGTGTAAAATGCATCAGGTTTTGGTGTGTATAATTTAGCCATGATCGTGACGAAAGGGCTAGTATTGCTGGGTTTTTGTGAATCTGGACACGAACAAGCTTCACTGGGCGTGTGCCCAAGAACCTGCCATTACATCCAAGATGTAAATTTACTGAGCCATGATACAATAGTAGACATACCGAGTTCTTGTATCTGTGAGCTGGCCATTGATAGGGTCCAGTACTGTTCGCAAGAGAACACCATTTTGAAGACCGATATTGACAAACATGGTTGGTTGTGCCTTGTTAATACTAGCATCAAGCATATCTGCAATGCAGATAGAGGAGGGGGGTGCAGTCAATGCTTGCAAACTAATCGTATCAAGTGTTGTCTCTGGATCTAGTGAGATAATCCGGACAGTCTGATCTTCACATCCAACAGCCTAACATTTTTGACAAGATTAGCAACGACTAAACATGACATGACTGGAGCACATACCAAGTATGGTGTCCGTTGCCTGCCTTCTGGAACCTCAGCAATACTTAGTGCGAGAACAGTGCTTCCCATAGCCTTTCTATCCTGATATTCATTCAATTGGCCGTCCAAATCCAACTCAAAGTATACCAGCTCTGCTGAACTCAGTGCAACCACTACCTGCCGCTTATTTGTTGTAGCACTGACAATTGTCTTGCCTGGAGGAACCCTCCATTCATTAACACGTCTGTCAGCAAGAACATGCCGGATGCCTTGAGGATGAACTTGCAGGAGAGCATCAGCACCAATTTGTTGCACTGCCAGTGTTGGGGCAGCTGAAAGAAATCCAGTGTCCTGTACTTCTTCAATGGTTTCTCCAATAGAGAGCACAAGGGTGCCATTAACAAATGAGAGGATGATGTATGAGTCAAATGGGTCTACAAAGAGAGTGGATGTCAGTAGGTGTTTGTGTCAGAGTCAAGCTGAAGTATACCATCTTCTGTCCTCTTCGTTGTCCAAACTGCATTAGGAATGCCGGGAAGATCGGAGCTCACAGACTCCTCCACTTCCAAACCATGTCGCAATGTCCTCAATGTGCTTCGTGCACCACGGCCACATGCTGTGAAGATCTGAGGCGTATCGGAATTGGGCAGTAAGTTGAGGACCTTGGAGTCAATGATTGGATCCAGCGACTCCATCTCGTCTGCAATAACCAAGTTCTCCAAGGGGCGTGGCCGGAAGAAGGCTTGAGGCAATGGACTACTTGGGTCTGACATACCGAATGAAGGGTAAGAGGTGGAACTCCATTCAGGCTCATTGTCGTCGTCACCCAATTTTTGAAATTGATAAAGGTGACTTGAAAGAGATACTGTTATAACGGGTTGTAGATCGGATTAGGGAATAGACCCACTGGTTCCCAAATTCACTCGCAACAAAAAGAAAACCAGACTTGAGAATACACAAACTTGAGGCTACAGGTACGGTGTCAAAGTACTTGATTTTTAAGGATTTTACTTCTTCGTCTTCGTGTTCAATAGTGACTTTGTACAGGTCACCATCTTCGCTTTGCAGTAGGAAGAAGAAAGCGCCCTGGAATACTATGTCAACTATGACCTAAGATTGTCAACCAGTGACGTACCTTCATTTTGTGCATAACAGCTGCAACAATGATAAGTCCTCTGTTGGAATCTTCTATGGGATTTTTTCGGCGTGGGATGGGAACGCGATGTTGTGGGACATCTGAATGTCGGTATATAATATGGTCCTCGCAACAGACCAAGACACCGGAGGGACCGTCAAACCGATCCGACGAAGCAAGTTGACCTCCAGGCACTTGAACAAGCAAATTTGCACGAGGGTCTGTTGGCTCGCTCCACTTTCGAACGACATGGTTCAAGCCAAGGTCCAGCTCATAATAGGTCAACATCTGAAAATAGCTCAGAAAAGTTGACGAGTCGTCATATAAAAGACCGTAATCACTCACTTTCTCCGCGTTGTTGAATGCCTCTCCTGTAGGGTCTTGATCTGACTCGGTGTAATCCACCTCCAACGCAGCAAACATGGGGTTCTCGAAACCGACATCAAGGCCGACGATATGATGAATAATAGCGCCATTTTTATGTGCTTCCAGGGGTGAAGATATAGTGAGATTGGCGGCTGCGTCGCGGTTAAGAATATAAACAAGTTTCGCCTTTTCCATAGCAGCGATCATGACACTTCTACCCTTGGGATCTGTGGCAAGGTATTGTCCAGGAACGATACGTCGAGCCCCGGATTTGCCATAAGTTTCTTGGTGCAACTTGACAAAGCTGCTAGTTTTTGGGTCGTAGTCCAGGATAATGATGCGACCAGAGTCAGATCCTACTATCGCATAGTCTAAGAGATGTTTGAATCAGTAAGTAAAAATGAGATACGTACAACGGCTCACCCTTGGTCCCACCAGTTAGACGAAAAGCGGCAAGAGAACGAATGGAGCCAAAAACGTCTGTAGCAATGACGGTCGCGACTTTTCCTGTCTGTGCATCTGGGCGGAGAAGTTCTAGACGTGTTCCATGCGAAACGATGATTTCTTGTTGCCTTGCACCGGAGAAATTACCGACAATAGCTTGCGTTATCGCAGTTGGTGGTTGCAACGTTAAGTTGTACAAATGCATCGTCAAAAATTGTCACAGATCAATAAAGATTGCAACAGAGACTAGAGTCAAGGAAACACGGAATAGAGCACCAGGAGATGGTCTTTGCGGGGAGTTTTGGTTGCTTGGAAATCTGAAATCCGACTGGGGTGAACGCGAATGCCAAAAGTTCAAAATGGAGTTGTTGTGCCTTATTATGAACACAAGCTTATCTCCCCAGCGAACCTTTGCAGCTTTGCTGACCCTGAAGGCTGATTAAACCCCATCCAGAGATGTCAGCCGTAGCTCAAGCCCAAGCTCTATACAAGGCTGACTTGATTGAGCATTCCATGTCCGTGGATGCTCTCAAATTCGGCTCGTTTACACTGAAATCTGGTCGAGTTTCTCCATATTTTTTCAATGCTGGGTTGTTGTCAGACGGACCCATTCTCGCCACCTTGTCGACCGCCTACGCGGCTACCATTGCCCAAGCATTAAAACAATCGGCCATCCCTCAATTTGACGTGCTTTTCGGACCTGCCTATAAGGGCATCGCCTTTGCTTCGACGACCGCGATGACGTTGTACACTCAACATCAAATCTCAATTGGTTTTGCGTATGACAGGAAGGAAGTCAAGGACCATGGTGAGGGCGGAAAATTGGTCGGTGTTCCTGTCAAAGGGAAACGAGTGGTTGTCTTAGACGACGTTATGACGTCAGGAAAAGCCGTCCGAGGAGCCATCGAAATAGTCCAGCAATACGGCGGGGAGGTTGTTGGCGTCATTCAAGCCCTTGACAGGGAAGAAGTCGGTCAAGACGGCGTTAGCAGCACAGTAAAAGAAATCGAAGGTATTGTAGGGGATGGAAGAGTATTCTCTATATTACAGATGAGAGATCTGATGGTGTGGTTGGAGAAGAATGGGTTGACCAAGGAGCTTGAGAATATGAAAGAATATTGGGACAAATATGGTTTGAAATAATTACAGTCAGGTTCGAGCTCAATATTATCGCCGTGTTATTTTTTGCTCACTCCGTCTCATTTTCAGTAATGGAATTAACGATGGTATGTTTAACATCAAAGGTCTGTTTGAGTCTCCTTGGCTGGCGCTGCTATAGGTGTTCCACTACTTTTGGATAATAACCAACTTTTGAAGACTCTTACTTTTATTTAGCCGAAAAAATTGTAAAGCTTCCATTTCAAAAGGCAGTTCTTGATGTTTTTATCAAGACCAAATTATAGATATTGTTGGGCAACCTGACCGAAGCCGTCCAGATATAGAAATCGACTCCCAAATAAAGCAGGTCGGTTGCCAATCCCACGCATGTACTTAAGTAATCTGTCTGTCAACAATGCCCTCGGTCAGTTTACAGCCAAAAAAAAAAAAGGTTTAAGTTTCATTTCAAGTTCCTTTGGAAATTTCTACAAGGGGAATTAAAAAAATAGGAAATTCAAGTCCTGACGTTTTAATTTTACAAATTCATGGAGGTAAGGACTAGATTCAAGACGAGCCAGTGGCCCCTGATTGCAGGTGAGTGAGATTGGTGTACCATGAGACGGTATCCGACTGTATCAAATGAGTTCGGGTATAAATTAAGCTAATATACACAGTTCGCTGAGGACTTTTCCTTTGAAGGAAAATCTTGTCGTCAAGTAGATTGCATACACAGTGCGCCAGTTATTTGTTAGAAATGTGGGTGCAGCCTGAGTATTTTGAATACTTGACGTACCACCAGGAAGTCAATGAGCCTGCGTACTCAGCAACCCATAGCGCAATTGCGAAGTTGAATCCCGGGGCCTTTGCCATCGAGGAAGCGGATTAAATATGTCAAGCATCAACTATTCGTCCCAACTTTGCTCTGAAAGTTACAAGATACTTGGTATCATTTGGTAGAACAGGATGAAGTCTTGCGTCTAAATGCCTGCCAAAGGGATCAAGATCAAAGTGAAATATTGATTGATCGGTGCAATTGACAACCAAAAGAGTTGGCAATTAGCGAAATGTTGGTAAAAGCTGATTCAAGTGGGTCCGGGAGGGGGAAATTCGACTTGAATATGTATTTGGATTCTGAGGCCGCTGAGCCAAGGCTAGAGGTTTGACTGCCGAGTTCAACATTGCAATAGCAACGCATAAGTGCACTTCGAGGAGAGAAGAGATTTTCTAGCTCCAGAATTAGTGTAGGGGGCTGAACCTCCAAAAGGTCTCACCACTCGCTGTCATGGCGAGTCATATGGCGAAAGCTGGCGAGTGGCGAGAGTCAAAAATGCAGGAAACTTGCTCAATAGGAGGAACAACAGTATGAAATTTTGAAGTTGGTGTCAAAAGGCTTTCGAAAGTGACTACAATCCAGTGGAATTCTTCAGCAACCAACATCATTGAGTTATGGCGCGCAAGTTTGGACCTTTCCTGTGGGGTTGTAACTTGTCTGCCGGTTTAAATTGCTTCTGCCGTCTACACTTGGCCAAATCCGGTGCAATACAGATTTAAAATCCCAGGTGAGAGTCGATTAAACGGGAACATTTCAGCCTAAAGTGGTGCCCACTTGAGGCATCTCGCCAGCTCTCGCCATGCCATTTTGAAATTTTTTGATTCGCCACCTGGCGATCGCCAGTGGCGAGGCCTGGTGTGGCGAGATGGCGAGGTTGAGCCAACAACACTATCCAGGACCAGAATCCTGATGCATTTTCTAGTCGAAGCCATAGATTACATTGGCTTTGGCGAACCCGCTAAACATGAATGCTGAATTGGAACCGAGTTGAAGGTTCTAACTGTAGAATCATTGACGCAGTAACGGGATTCAGCCTCTAAAGACAATGCGTCAGGATAAGTCCATCCGGTTGGATGCTCTGTCCTATACAACAAATTATCGAGACACTGGAGAAGTACGAGGCGATGCTATACAAAGCAGAGGAACGAGAGCTCAATGCAAAGCTGTGCAGCACAAAGGCAGCACGTGGTCCGCGGGCACTCTTGTCACCAGCCAACAACAGGCTGTAGTCATTCCCTCCTTGACCTGAACTATCTCAACTCCCAACCTAATCTCCCGTCTCTCACCGTCCCAAACTGCCCTTTCCGCGACCAGGATAACTTTCATCGTTGCTGGCCTCGATGGCGAGCTCAAGCAGGTTAGTACTACCCACCCTCATTTCCCGCCGGAAGCCTCTGATTCTCTCCGAAGATTGAATGATCCAGAGCGCTATATCAAAGTAACCTGTGAGGCAGCTTCTTTGTCTTTTATTCTTTTTTTTGAACCCATTTCTTGGAAAGTGGTCGGGGCCACTGGTCTTGTCAAGCGAGAATTGCTTAGTCTTCCGGACCCGTTTGCCGTCCTCACTGTTGATGGAGAGCAAACCAGTACAACAGCCATCTTCAGGCGGTCCTTGAGTCCTACCTGGAACGAGAGCTTTGACGTGTGAGCAATACATCGTTTCCGCGCCCGTCTCATTCCTTGACTGCGCCCATGTTTAGCAAAGTCCGCCAATCATCCATGATCGCTATCCAAATCTTTGACCACAGAAAGTTCAAAAAACGTGATCAAGGTCTGCATTTTCAGTCATAACATAAATTCAATCATTGAAACCTTTTTTTATAGGATTTCTCGGCGTATATAATATTGCGGCTGCGGAGGCTCTAGGACTTGCTGCCAATCCTGACACAGGTGATTACCCAATTGATTCTGTCCAATCATATCTAATAGTCATGTTATCTGTCCTAGGTGTCATTCACTCAGACTTGACGATGTCGAGCAACAATCTCCCTGTTTATGGCAAAATATCGTTCAGTCTCTCGCTTCCCTCATATTCCCAACCATCTCAGCCTCAACCTCACCTACACACCATACCAATGGCTCATTCCTCAATACCTTCCTCTTCAGGTACTTCGTCCTCCAATATATCGCACCATACATCCATGCAGCCTTCGATGGACCGTTTACGGCTTTCCAATCCAGCTCCACCACAACCGGTCCACCACGAAGAGCAGCAAAGAATTCTCCAAAGCACGCTCTCAACCCCATCATTACGCCCCACGGGTAGTCACCTTGCCCTGAATACATCATTCACCCCCCAAGCCCGAACCGAGACCCAACGACCAGTGTCATCTTCTGCTGCTACCCCTGCCACAACCCAAGGTCGGCTTCTGGACGATGACACTGGGAACCCTTTACCCGCAGGCTGGGAACGACGGATCGATCCTCAGGGCCGCCCATACTATGTTGATCACAACACAAAGCAAACAACCTGGCATCGTCCTGGAACGCAAGGGTCAGCGTCTACGTCTTCCAATAGGCCGGCTTCCACTGTTTCTTCCATAGTGTCGTCTTCGCAAGGGCCTTCTCGAACTCCAAGCACAAACACCACACCTTCTGCTACAGCACCGTCACCGGCTAGTACCACACCAGCGTCGCAGACGGGGACATATGCGGATATCCCATTACCTCTTGGATGGGAAGAGCGTCGTACACCCGAAGGGCGGCCCTACTTTGTGGATCATCACACAAGGACAACAACGTGGACCGACCCTCGACGTACCACTATGCCCCCTCCTTCTGCTGTTGTCCGACCAGCAACCAACCCGAACCTTGGGCCCCTTCCATCCGGATGGGAGATGAGGTTGACATCGACAGGGCGTGTGTATTTTGTAGACCATAATACCCGGACGACGGCATGGGATGATCCCAGGCTTCCTCCCAACCTGGATGACAATGCTCCGCAGTACAAGCGCGACTACAGGAGGAAGGTTGTCTATTTCAGGAGTCAGCCCAAGATGCGTGTTCTTCCTGGAAAGTGTGAAGTCAAGGTCAGGCGTACACGAGTGCTGGAAGACAGCTATGGCGCAGTCATGGCGCTCACGGGAGAGGACCTGAAACGGAGGTTGATGGTCAACTTTGAAGGCGAGGATGGCTTGGATTATGGTGGTGTGTCCAGGTAAGTTGACATGAACTATAAGAAAACCGACGCTGCCTGACTTGGTGATTAACAGAGAATGGTTCTTCCTTCTGTCTCATGAAATCTTCAATCCGAGCTATGGGCTTTTTGAGTACTCCACGCACGATAACTACACACTCCAAATAAACCCTGCCTCTGGGATCAACCCCGATCATCTAAGCTACTTCAAATTCATTGGCAGATGTCTTGGTCTGGCCATATTCCATCGTCGCTTCCTAGACGCCTACTTCGTCCCAAGTTTCTATAAGATGATTCTTGGGAAGCACATGGCTTTAGCAGATTTGGAATCTGTAGATGCGGAACTTCACCGGTCATTGGTGTGGATGTTGTATGCTTTATTTTATTCCATTTTTTGTGCCTTTCCTTGCTAATCGTTCTCAATGTGAAAGGGGCAATGACATCACCGATGTTTTAGATGAAACGTTTACGACCACCGAGGAGCGCTTCGGTGAGCTGGTGACGATTAATTTGAAGCCAGGAGGCGAGGACGTGCCAGTGACAGAGGAAAACAAGAAAGAGTATGTGGATGCCGTGGTGGAATATCGCATTTCAAGGCGGGTCAAGGAACAATTTGATGCATTCATGGAGGGTCTTCTGGAGCTAATTCCAAGAGACTTGGTCAATGTATTTGATGAACGGGAGCTGGAGTTATTGATTGGTGGCATGTCTGAGATTGACATGTAAGTACCTTTTGATTGCTTCACAGGATGACCAACATCTTGACCTGCACCCAGGGATGATTGGACCAAATTTACTGATTATCGTGGCTATGAGAAGACCGACCAGGTTATTGAGTGGTTCTGGCAGTGCATTCGCTCCTGGCCAGCAGAACGCAAATCACGACTCCTGCAATTCACGACTGGCACCTCGCGTGTTCCTGTCAATGGATTCAAGGACCTTCAGGGCTCCGATGGCCCACGCCGTTTTACGATTGAGAAGTCGGGTGATCCACAAGGCTTGCCACGGAGCCATACATGCTTCAATCGACTAGACCTCCCACCGTACCAAGATTACGAAAGTTTGGAGTCAAAATTGCTCTTTGCTATCGAGTGCGTCTTTTTTTCTTCTTCTGGCACATTTTCTGATATATCTCACATCTCCGTAGAGAGACAGAAGGTTTCGGACAGGAATGATCTGCCTATTTTCTGATATGAATGTTGTGTGACCAGTGTCACGACAAAGCTTTTAGGACGTCAAGCCTCTGGATTAAATATTTTCCTCTTATCTACATGATAATACTCCCTTCTTTTATCTCTGGTACTTACTTCGATAGTGGATGATCTGATGTTTTATCTTCTTTTCCATTCTCTCGTCGTGGGTGTAGATGTATCTTTGCTGCTTTGGTTCGCATCTTTGCTTCATGTGTTCTCTCTTTTGACTCATCAACTATGTATGACACTTAGTATGATAGGAAAACAAGTTTCATTACCACATATTATTTTCACAGTGATTTATCCATGATTCAACCACTTGAAATGGGTATTGGATCGAGAAGCCATTCAGTCCTTGTCTTCCTTGTCTTTTTATGGGACATGAATATAGCGCTAACCTGAATGGCATACCATAAGGACTCTAAACACTTGGTCTACCTTCAGCACTGCCAGATACTACACAGGCCGCACACTCGAAACGTGCTCAGTTCAGGGGAAAAACGCACCATCTTGAAAATCCTAGATATCGTGGTCTACACATTGGATATTTGCACTCATTCAAAAATAATATTTCAAAAGGAAGTCTAATGTCTTCGAAAAATACTACGACCTGGAGAGCAGTATAATATGAATTAGGTACCAGGCCAAAGTCCACAAAATCCAAAATGAATGCCAATTGATGACAAGCCGGCGAAAAAAAGGGGAATATTGCATGTTAGTCGTCCCAGCGTCCAGCTACTCGTCACTTTTAGATAGCAGAACGAGCAGCGCTGTAGGCGGCACCGACCGAGGCCGGGGAGGTGGAAGCATCCCAGTTTGAGCCAGAGGGAACTACGTATTGGCTGCCGAGGCTGCTTCCGCTGAAGCCAAAGTCGTCGGAGGAAAGCGAAGAGTCGGAGGAGACGATGTCACTGAAGTGGCTGGCAATTCCAGTGTCAAAGCCGACCTGGTGGCCAGAGACACGACGCAAATCAGAGCTGAAGGAGCCTAGGCTGGCATGGAATTGTTCAAAGACGATGGTTTGAGTCTCAACCTCGCAGATCTGCTCCGTTATGATCCTGATAAGGATCATGTTAAACTTTAGGGTCATTCTGAATGTATGATGGGCTAACCTCTTGGCCATCTCTTGGAGAACAAGTAGACGTTGTTGAATGATAACGACCGACTCGCTGTGACAGACGACTTCTTGCTCATGCTCAACGACGGTCTCTGAGGAGAAGTGACCGACGAAGTTATCAGAGCCGTAGAAGTTGTCGAAACCAGACAGGGAAGAGAAACCCCCCCAGTTATCGAAAGAATATCCACGGGCAGCTAATAAGAAAGTGTAAGAAAAGATGGTGCAGAGATAGTCGTTTAAGGTTAATAAGCTTACCAAGATCCTGGCTGACGGGAACAGGCTTAGCAGCAACGCTCGCGACAAAGGCAGAGGCAATAGCGATCTTGAGAAGCTTAGCAAACATTTTGAATGAATGGAGGGTTGGCAAAAAAAAACTAACAAGTGATGTTAGACGAAAACAATTGGAAAAGGGGACCACACATACCTGCTTAATTGAGGGGTAGTAAAGTTGATAATAGAAGACGAAAGAGTGAACTAGGCTCCCGAGCCAAAAAAGAGGTTAAGAAGAAACGAAAGAAGTGGAGTGCTGAAGAATATCTGGCCATCCTACTGTCCCATTTATATGAAAACAGACCAGCTGAGCGCCGAGTTGCTACGGAGGGATACACGGTGCAAAGTGTCAAATTGAAACACAGTAAGGGTTTATTCTAAGAGTTGAATTGTGTCAGATGCCATGACCAGTCAGCGGCAGTAAAATTTAGGATACCACTTCATTTATTTTAAGCAGCCCAATAGACTCGAAAGAAAGTATAATGATCGCCCTAGGTTGAACATGGGAGATGATCAAATAATCAGATACCACAAATTCTGTGCTTCGAATGCTTCCAGTATGTTGGGACGGTGTTGGTCTCCCTTCGGGGTGAAATAAATTCAACGATAGCCCTTTGAGCCCCAAAATGGCATGTTGTTGAAAATAGCCTTTGTTCAGCGGCATTTTCATAGCATAACAAGATCATCCAACTGCCAAGGATGACTGGTCCGAGCCTGCAAAGAATCGGCAATGTCAAGGTAGCACTGGCTCGATACGGCGTCATGGCCATGGCCTAAGTTATTACTGGTTGGTATGTCGGCCTTTGTCATGTAGCGAATATGCCAACACGCTGTCAAAAGACAAATTAAGTCCCAGTGAAGGAGGCGTTGGGCGCATGATGGACTGTCGAGCCAAAATATCGAAGCAAAATCGTGCCTTCGAGATCACTATTGCGCAGCCATAACATAGAGTCCCATTCCGTAAAATGAGAGACAACAATAAGCAAAAGGACTGTGGTGGTGGTGGGCTACGTACAAGATCCACATCATGAATCGAACAAAGTGGTGATGGCGGTGGTAGATGCACTGGTGGAACTAAGGAACTTCGTTGATGCCATTGGATCAGCGCTCAGTAGCAGAGCTACAACAATTCTCACGATCAACGCTTATACTTACCTACAAATTTCGCAGGACTGGTCAACTTCGAATTCGCTACTTTATTATGTTATCCCGTAAGTAATAAGGCTTACATGTAGAACGGTATACAGTTAGTGAAAGAATCAGCCAAGTTTCAAGGACGTTCGCAGCGCAGATATTGAAATTTGATCAGCGGGGACCAACGGGGACGCCTTATAAGTTATCCTATCAATGTATTTGGAGAGCGAATTATCTGCGGCCTCAGGCCAACCACAGGCTGACTGAGGTGGGATTGTCAGTGAGTACAATGCAATCTAGATTTCTCCAGTATGATCTAGATCGGGTGTCCTTTTTTTTTTGACTTGTAAGCAATTGCTTTTGAAAAACCGAAAGCTATGGGTGTACTCTAAATCCACATAGGTGCAACATAGGTGGGGTCACCATGGAGTCGTAACTACCCTGAGGGAACGAGAGACTTGGAGATGAGGAAATTTTTGCATCGGACTAGGATGACTTTGGCTGTTGAGCGTGACCTCTTAGAGAGTGATCAACACTTCCTAGGCACTGACTGGCAGGCAACACTCAAGCCATGAGTAATTTTGGTGCCAACCCAATTTAACATCTTGTCGCTTTAGCGCTTATCCATACAACAGGCGAATAGATGTGAATATGAATTCAAATTTTTCATGCACTCGTAAGCCCGGATAGTCCTCGTGGATTCGGATTAAAGCAAATTGAAGCCATCCTACCAGATATTTTGATAAGATCACCATTTCCGACTTGTATCCAGCCAAGTCGTACTGGACGGACGTGGTTTTCCCAGGACGATCCTCGCCCCATATCTTGCTGGCTATTGAATATTGAGGATTCACTTGTCTGTGCTGCAATGGGATCACCTAGTATTATATATATGGTAACTATCTTTCTATATAGGTCGTGTCGCAGTTGATCGGATGTGAAGACTAAGGGTTCTGTGAGCTCGAGCGTCAAAATTCTATTTTCCATCATCAGGCCTTTTGGCGCGTTGAAGGAATGGCTGAACAGGAACAGGCGCTGGTCACGCGGCGGCTAGTGTGCTAAGTACAACCTCTCGCTTTCCCTCGACTTCCGCCAAATTATAAACTGTCCAGTATCCTTGGTGAATCAACGGTGATCCACCCACCCAAATACGCCAAATTTTGATATTGCCAGAAAAATGATTACTCCCAACTACCAGTACCGTAGAAAAAATGCTCCCCAAGGTAGCAGAAATAGTCCAGAAATAACTAGGGTATCTCTAAGTGTCCATGAAAATTGTCCACAAAAACAAACTACTCGTTGTCATACGAATTTAGGAAGACGGAGCCGTGGAGTTGGAGCTACCACGAGCTTCACGAGTAGCGTTGAATGCAGCATCGACAATAGAGGGAGAGCTCTGGTCATTCCAGTTGTTGCCGGTGGGGACGACATACTGGCTACCAAGGTCAGATCCGTGGAACCCAAGGTCGTTAGAGCTGAGGGAGCCGTCCGAGTTGATGATATTGCTGTAGTGACTCGAGATACCGCGGTCATAGCCGACGCTGTGGCCAGACTTGCGCCTGATGTCATGGCCAAAGGAGCTGAGACTGGAGTGGAACTGCTCGAAAACGATGGTTTGGGTTTCGACCTCGCAGATTTGCTCAGTTATAATCCTGAGAAAGGAAAATTAGTTGGACTGAAATGTTCGGACCTGAACGAAACAGGAGTAACCTCTTGGCCAACTCCTGGATGACGAGGAGGCGCTGTTGGATGATTTCGACGCTCTGGCTGTGGCAGACAAGCTGCTGATCTTGCTCGATGATTACTTGTTTCTGGATGGAGCCACGGAAATTGTCTGAGCCGTAGAAGTTATCAAAACCGTTGAGAGAAGAGATGCCCATCCAGTTGTTGAAAGAGATGGGAGAGCCAAGGGAGATGGAGTCTGTGCGAGCAGCTGGATTTACGAGATTAGCAAGTCTTAGAATCCTAAGAGTAAAATGACTCACCCAAAGCCCTGACCTGGGGCAAAGGCTTAGCCACGACACCAACGATCATAGCAGAGGCAGCGAGGACAGCGAAGAATTTGGAGAACATTTTTAAAAAGTGATTTCAAATCAATGAAAGGAAGGCTGGTGTCGGGGCGTTGAGTGAGAAAAATTTGACAAGGAAAGGGAAAAGGACATACCTGGGAGTTGAAGGTAAATGAACGGAAAGTAAAGATTGATCTGGCTTTGAAGGCGAAAAAAAAGAAACAGGCAACCTGGCCAGGTGTCTGAAGACGAAATAAGAAAAGAGAGGGAAGAACGAAGGATGAGGGGCAAAAATGTCGCGTGCTTTGGCTTTATAGGTTACGCTACAAGCGCCGCGTTCTCGGAGCCGTTACGTGAGAGCAGAAAATACGATAGAAACAGGCCATTTCGGGGAGACTGGGCTGAAAAGATTTGACATATTCGGTCTGGTGTATGTCGGTTGTCACATGTCGTAAATTTGATTGGAACGATCACACTGAGACATCTATTATTAAATGTCATGGGGATAAAAATAGGCACACCTACCAACACTCATTCACGATCTCCTAAGAGACATACATATGATCCGACAAAACGAAAATGTCTTGGCAAACACAAAATACTGCGAAATGATGTACTCGATGCTGAGTATTGGTGAGTGTTGGCTGGCTTGTTTTCGAAAAAATGTTAGAACATATCCAAAAATAAGTTGACAGATGCTGGCGAACGAAAAAATGTGGTGGATAAATGCACTGGTCAGTAAAATCAAGTGGAAAAACAAATGATTGGGCAGGAACATCAAATGTACTCGACAAGAAGAATTGATCGATTCAGAAATTCTGGATACTCTCCTGGTAGTCAGGATTATCGACAGGGGTGGATTGCGGCGTCCAAAACCTCTGGTGTTCACGAAGGCTTCTGGATGATGGATCGAAAGGAGATGAGAGATATGGAGAAAACTTCCGGCGTGGAAATGGATGGTTTATACATATTGAGCGTCGAGGTGTGCAGGTACGAAGAGGTTCAAATCCGCTTGAACTTTGAACGTAGAAAATTCTCAAAGCCTAGAGGGCTGACGGTTGCATTAGACGGAGGCCGAAGCATGCCGTACAAATACTGCCATGGAAACAGTGAGACAACCGTTGGCTAACGGCATCAAATAGCACAGCGAAAAGCTGATATATGCTGAGTGTTTGCTTATCTGATCGGTGGTCAGAGACGAAGAGGACTTGAAAATTTCTGATTGGCGGTTTAAAGTCTAGGCCCTCTTTGACAAGAATTACGGCGAACTTTGCAACTCGTCCACGGACAGCCTTGAACACTTTGAAGGAGTCGATGGCACCAAGGCAACCAAGAATTCTTATGACGGAATTTGCGTAAGTAGAGAACTGAGTAGAAACTCGGGGTCGCAGAGGAGCTTACTTGACTTCCAATGATACGAGTACGAGCGTCGAGTGTCCAGTTAAAGAGCGAAGAAAGAAACCTGAAGGAAAGGCGCATTGTTAGAAAGAAGAGCAAATGCCAAACAATCGGTAGGCACTGTCACATTCGGCCAGCAACAGTTTTTGGCGCATACATAAATCCTTGCGTAGGCTTCCTCTAGTGACCATTGGCACCGCAAAATGACAGTAGCCATGTCGGGAGACAGAACAGACGAGCACTCATTTCTCGACTCGGTCGAAGGCGAAATTTCATTCTTTCGTTCGATCATGCGTGCACGCCCGATTGGCATGCACCGGTATTTCCACATCCTCGCCATCCGAAATTCAATATTTAAAGAAACGGGGCGGAATGTTCACATAGAGACAATATGGGAAAAGCTGAGGGAGTGTTACGACCTGGACGCGTTGGATGCCATCGTGAGTCCTCCCAGATTTGTCTGGCGCTACTACGGAATGGTAAACAGAGATTTGTTCTCTTTTTATTTCTGTCTGACATAGGACGTCGAAGTTGAAGGGTACCACTCGCCCAAGTCAAACTCGTCACCTATATCCATCCGCTCGCCGTCTCCGTCGGAAAACCTAGCCGCCCACCCATTCTTCCGCGAAGAATTCTCCCTGCCGTATGAGGACTTTGAGCCAATAATTGCACAACGGCGCCTGCGCGCAACAGCATCCCTGCCATCATCTCCAGCACCGTCACCATTGCCACCTCAAACGCCAGCTGCAGCGCCCAGTCCACGCATGGTGTCAGCGACGTCTTCGACCAAACGTGTTGCTGGTCGGAAGCGCGGCAAGAATGCCCGGAGTAAACCAAACTACGCCGGACTCGTGGGTGGAGACAGCGACAGCAGCGCGCTGACACAGGAAAGTGGGGATGAGGGGGGCATTCCAGAAACCCCGAGGGACAGTGTCATGACCGGCACAGACGGTGGGACGGAGTACGAGGACGATGATGTGGAGATGCGCGACCCATCGCCTGGTAAGCCGGAGATATATCCTATCCAGAGTATTTAGAACGCTGATGTTGGATCTCTGTTCTATAGCACAGGAGGCATCTCCGCGACCCACGAGAGGGCGACCTCCGAAAGCTGGACGGAGTCGGGGACGCGGTGGTTCGACGCGTGGTGGTTCGACGCGTGGCATCAAGAGGAGGAAAAAATGAGCTATGACTGATGCTCCTTTGCGTTAACTTATTTTTTGCTTATTTTTCTTTCCGTTTGTTCATTGGATCTTAAGACTGCTTGGACACCGACGACTTGAGTTCCTGTTCTGGTCCGTCGTGAGTGTTAAACTTCGCCAACAACCTGGGGTAATTAGACTTGTACTCAAACTGGCCTTCTCTCATGTGTGATGGGTGCAAGTGAGGTCGCCACCATAACGACCTTCCCAATCATCGCACTTGATGGCATAAAAGGTTTATGATGATTCCTTATTCCTTATAGGTTAATCTTTACATAGACAAAATAGATAAATGCCGAGGTGCCCATGCTCTACATAATAATGCAGTCGTCTTTCTTCTCTCGCGCGGCTGCCTCTTCGGCGGCGAGAGTCACTTTCTCCTCCTCACTCAAGAGCTATATCCGAGGAACTATCAGGATATTGGGACCTTGAGAGAACTGAGGCGGACGTACTCCTTTCTTAGCTCGAGCCTGCATCGCCTTCAGCTTGCTTTCTCTCTCCGCTCTCGCACGTCTACAGGGTATAATACAGAAAAGCAGGTGGGATAGGGATACAATAGTGGTCATGGTATGGTTGTACAGTGGCAGATAAATTACGCAGATGCGAAGATAGACCGCGGAATAAAAGACATGGGGGCGATTATAGGTGAGGGTTTTATTATATCGTCGTAGGCATTATTATTATTGGATGGCGTAATAGTTCCCGTCGTAGTTGTAGGCACGACAGAGGGTACAGTAGTCGAGGACATCGTATGGGCATTAAGTTCAACGGAAGGGGCGACATCGGAAGGACTGCTGATTGATGAACGAGTACTTGAAGCGCTATGGGAAACGGGAACGTACCGGTCCATCTTGTTGAAAGGCAAAGAGGACAAAACGGGTTTAGACGGCGACGAGGTTGATGCTGTAGGAACTGTTGTAGTGGTCATGGATTTCTTGACCGCATCCATGGCAGCAGTACCGGCTGCTGTAGCCTTGTTGTTAAAGTTCTTTGCCCCAGCGTTGAAGCTGGCCATCGTGTTGGAAAGGTTTGGCTGTGGTCGGGTGGCAGCTGCAGCAGTTGAACAGATATGATCTCCTGGGAAGCGGTGAGCAGGGCAAAACTGTTGTCTGCATTTCTGTCGTTGAAGTTCGTGAGCCTCACTATGATGTTGAACACAAAGATGATAAAACGTACATCACATCGTATAGGCGAAAAAAGGACTTTCTTGCAACTCGCTTTCGCACAAACCGGGGTCGTCTTTGCTTTCACTTTGCCCGTCACAACAGAGCATTCTCTCTCAAGATGAAAGTCCATGCGAACATTTGGGTCCTGCCCCGGACGCACAGCGACAGGGGTATTACACAGTGGACCTGAATGCCAGCTAAAATTAGCTAATGAAGATTTCATTCATTTAACCGCGAGGGACGTACAGTTGGGAGCGACCCTGTTATGCTTTGTTTCGTCGTACTTGGAGCACTTGTGAGCGTCCACTTTGAAGTGCTCTTGACAGAAAGAGAGCTCGCAGTGGTGGCACTTGAACGGTAGAAAGTCGACGAGAAGACAGGCAGGGTCGGAGCACTGCTTGCCGACTGCAAGGAGCTGGGCATCGCGTTCTTGAACTAAGTCGGAGGATGAGGATGCCATTGTGTGGGTGTATCGTAAATAAAGAGTGAAAGAAGGATGGTACGTGTTTTATGAAGAAAAGAGAGCTGACGCGTCCACTGCCTCGTCCAAGGAGCCAACTCGAAGCGGTGCTCACTTTATCTTATTGGTCAGCAAAGCCGGTCAGGTGACTGGCGCGTCTGTAATTTCGGCGAACTTGCCGAGACCTCGTTCATTCCTACCGTTTCCAGCAAGCTCTGGGCGTCTATGGTCTCCTTCATCCTGGTATGCGCATATACGCGTCCCATTTGCGTTTCTGTACTGAACTCTGTCTAGATACGCCATGGAGAGTCCAAGGACAACCTGGTAAGCAAAGTTTCAGGCTGAAACGAGGTCGAGCCTGTTTAGCCTGCCTATAGCGACAGGTTTGGGCTGGCTGGAAGGATTCTCCACTTTCCAATCATGGTAAATAGCAGTCCTCATCTCGCTATGTTGCTAATATTTTATTTTTCTTGACAAGGGATGAGAGTGAGCGCATATATACTGTCAATTGTCTCATAATCTAGCTAAGTATCTGGTAAAGCAAGCAGAGGCCCTCGCAGAAGACTTTGCCCAGAAAGGCATGTCGCTCTCAGCTATCCATACCTCGGACCTCCTACGCGCTAAGACCACCGCAAAGGCCGTCAGAGACCGGCAAGCCAATCCAAACATCCCATTGCTCGAATCTCATCTCCTACGTGAGCAAAACTTTGGTGTGGGCGAAGGCATGAAAATGGCGCAGAAAGAAAAGGACCTGTCAATTCGTCGACATTTTGCGAAGGGCAAGTTCCCTGTTCTGCATACTCGGAAAGGTTGCTTCCCTGGAGGAGAGAGTCTGGACGACGTGGCACGAAGGGCAGAAGTGGCTTTTGACGAGCTCTTATCCTCTTACGTGCTCCAAGAGAAGGAGGATGGCCAGGCAAGGGTCGTTGCAGTCTTTAGCCATGGATTATTCATCGCGGAATTGGTCGCTGCTATCGTCAGAAGAGACCAAGGCTCACTGTCAATGGATGTACGAAACCTTACAGGCATGTCAAATACAGGGTGGACAAGGCTTGAGGTCACTGTCAAAGAGGTATGGCGCTTTCTCCGTTTCTTTTGCAGCTAATCCCACCTTTCTGTTGTAGGCGGAAAGCGGAAACAGCGAGACCCCAACCACAACTCCAACGGGCCCTACATTCGCCGTCATTGTGACTGTTGTTAATCGACACCCACATTTATCGAATCTCGTGAGCACAACATTTCGCCATAGTCATTGTTCACAAGACACGGTTCTGATGTCCACGCAGCATCGCCAAAAAGGAGGAATTGGAAGCTTGGCGCATGATCCCGCGCAACAAGATATCCGGTCATTTCTAGGAGGAAAGCAAAAGCCGTCAACGTCGACGTCGAAAACGAAGCCATACTGATTGAAAGACACCAATCTCCAGCTTTTTGCATCTGTTGCACTGTTCTCCTGCTTTGCCTCATCGCTCATGAACATAGATCATACACCCAACCATGCATACCCAACATAATTCAGCATTCAGTACGTTCACACATACATAAGCACATCCTGTATCATAGAACCGTTGCCGTTTCTGCCAAAGGACCAATTCCATTCCTTCAAAGACATTGACTGAACTGGGATGTCACCAAATATATATTTTGAGTAAGAGGCTGGCGGCGGTGGAAAGGATATAGACAGGTGCAAACAATTTTCGTGATGCTGATAACACTGAGCTTGACAGGGTATTCATTGCGTTTCACCTAGAGTCCAACATGTCAGAAACGCAAGAAAGCTAATATACAAAAAATATTAATATCTACTCATGGAATGTATACTGTATATTGTGTTTATCCTGATCCATAAGGAAGAAGGAGTTTCTTCAGCTTGTGTGTTTGCGCAGGTGTTGAATAGGCGGTAGTGCTTAGTCTGTTCTTTCGTGCTGGCGGTTTAGTTACATTTAAATGTGAATGTCCGGCTTTTCCCTGATGGCAAAATAAAAATGAAATATAAGGACATTTTTATGATTTAGCAGGTAAAGATGGAGCCACATACACGTTTGAAAGAGGTGCCCGAAGCCAATGACCGCCAACGCTTTTTTGCACCAGAATGAGATTTCATTTTGTATCCGGCATCAACCGCTCGTGTTGTCGAGAAAAAGTGTGCAAGAGAGGTCGATACTGGTTGCTGTTGTCGGAAACACGACTGGGCTGTCCATAGCAGTCCCCGACCCAAGGACAACATGGCTTTTGAAGACAGATGGGCGACTTGAAGAATTGTGATTGACAGCGAACACGTGAGTTCAATTACCGAGCTGGGTTTGGCTGGCGTCTTTCTTTCTTTCCAAGAAGATCATCCCAAAGGCCAATTTTTACGACTCGTCCTTACTTTTAGACGCCATTTCGACTGATTCAACTATGAGCGATAATATCAATACGCCGACGCCCCAGGATGATGCCGATCGTGTAGGTGTATTGCTGCCCAGTGAACTCAAATTATCTCCAAGTGCAAGGCGCTTATATGCTTTCCTTATTGGTTCCCTCAACAATAGATCCGTTTAAAGAGGTTGGCAAAGTTGCAGAACGCAGCCCCCTCGTCGTCTGGCTCGCCAACTCCGAGTGCGCCAACCCCTCCTCCCGCTCCTGTCGTCAAGCCCAAACCGATTCCGCGTCCGTCGGCCCCTGTGGCATCGCCCGCACCTGTTCCACGCCCCGCTGCTGGCCTGACAAAGAAGAAAATTGGAGTCCCCAAATTTGATTTTGCTTCATGGGAACACGAAACTATTGGGAGCGTATTGAAGGTCACATTGATTGTATGTCCTCTTCCTTGGGTAAATAGAAGAACGTCAGGCTGATTGTAATTTTTGTTCTAGAAAGACGTCGCGGAGAAGAGTGGCTATGAAACTGTTTGGCTAAAGCATCTCGCGGAAGAGTTGCAGTCGGAAGGCAATAGTGGGTGATCTTGAATCGCGATGCGGTGCATCAGCATTCTGATGTTCTTTCTTTGATCAGTAAATGACAAGCTCACGATTGACCTGCTTGACCGGCTGGTGATTGCTCGATTAGAGCTCAATCCGCAGGCTATGTCGTGAGTGGCCTTGACTGGCTGGTTCCTAGCAAATCTTTTAATCTAAAGTTATGATTTCAGAGATGAATTAGATTATCTTCCGGTTTTAGTGTCTCTTCCTCCTCAACAAACTGTGTTCGAATATTTAGTCGGCTGCTGGAAGAGATTAAACGTTGCACGATCTGCGGTAATGAAAAAGGTCAATCAGTTCAACTCGAGACTAGCTACTCCATTTTCACCTTGCGTCCTTAGGGGTATGCTCCTGCTGATAGTCTTCATGCACTCGATCAATTAGAGAAAATACGACAATTGGTTATAAGTTATTCTGGATATATACTCCAAGAGCCTGACATGTTTCCTCAACCATCTGGGTTCGTTGGTCGTTTCTAAGACCTGAGCAATTTCACAACTAAGTTAAACGCAGTCGAGAATTAGGTCCTCCAGAGCTCATAAAACCTCTTCTGTCCCTTTCTGCTCTCTCTGCTCCTCTACTCTCCAGCTCAGCAGAAAATCCATACACCCTTTCCCCTTCCGATATCGAGCAGTTTCTGCAAGATTTTGCCCGTCGTTTCGAACCAGACAACGAAATGGACGAAATCCTTGGACCCGTTGTTCGCGGGCTTCTTTTCCATGAATCTCTCTTGCGGCCGGAAGGTCTGGGCGGAGGAGATGCAAGCTGGAGAGGCGTCATCAGCGGGCTCGAAATCCTTGTGTCAATCAAGAGTATCGCGTCAATGATTACAAGGATGGAAGACTGGAATCCTCAGAATGCCACTGCTGCCACGTTTGAGCGAGTCTCGCTTCTTGGTCCGCTGTGTCGTCTGGGGGTATTTGCAACTGAATGGGTACCAGCAAGCATTGTTTTTCTGGATCAACATTGAACATATTTTGTAGCCAGGCATTGCAGCAACTTATTTCTCGGACCCTGACAAACGGTCGAGAGAAGACATCGAATCGACATATGCCAGCCTTAGAGCAACTTTGAAGAGCTTACAGGTTTGCCGTCAAAAATTGGTTTTACCTTCTACACGCTGATCCCGCCTCAGTCGTCTCTGTTCCGGATATTCAATGCCCTTGTTAGGGCATCGACCGAAACTCGAGAAGCTGTGCTGGACTTTTTCGCTCGTGTGGTATCGTTGAATGTCAAAAGGGCTGGAATGCAGGTTAGATCCATCTGTTTCTTAATTTGTGGATTGTTAAAATATTAACGCAATTAGGTTGACCCCACGACTGTCGCAACTGATAGCTTCATGTTGAATATGCAAGCCGTCTTGCTGAGATTCGCGGAACCATTCATGGATGCAAACTTTACCAAGGTGAGACAGAGCACGCCTGAGAAGGTGATTTCCACTGACTCTTGAATTTGCCTAGATAGATCGCATCGACCCTCTTTACTATGCACAGTCGACCCGAATCAACCTCGGCGATGAGACACGTATAAAGGCTACAAGCGAGGAGGCCCTCAAATGGGAAGAAGAAAACAAGATTCCTGGAGGTACGCTGCCGTGCTGCCCTTTGACAGTGAATATTATAACATCCATTCAGCACCGGCGCCGAACTTTATCTCGAACATCTTCTACCTCACCATCGCAATGAGCCACTACGGGTACCTGCGGACCATCCAATCCTACAACGACCTCGGCAAACATGCAGACGACCTCCAGCGCCATCTTGACATGCTCAATGGCGACGGCTCCTGGATGACAGGCCCACTGCGTGTGCGCACGGAAGCGGCCATCGCACATGTGAAGAAGGAGCAGGCAAAGATTCGGGGTCAGCAGTTGGCATATGAGGCGGGCTTGTTGGACCAGGACCTGACCTACCAATCTATTGGTTTTACCAACTTCCTGTCCACGTGGCTCATTCGGCAGGCTGACCCGAAGAAAGCACATCCAAACCCAACTGTAGAGTGCGTTATATTTACTTTGTTGTGGGACATGTCCGTTGACTTTCCTAATTTTTTTTAGATTGCCACTGCCCAAAGAAGTGCCCATGTCCTTCAGAGTACTGCCAGAGTATATTGTCGAAGATATCGTGGACTATCTGCATTTCGCCGTACAGTGAGTGGTACTGACAACGATTTTATTCTTTGGCTGATCGACGATCGCGTAGGCATAATCCTGATAAATTTGAGATGGCTGGGAAGGTCGAGCTCATGACATTTGTATTGACCTTCTTGACCTCGACATGGTATATAAAGAATCCATTCCTGAAATCCAAAATTAACGACGTACGTATTGTTGAGACTGTATTTCCTGTGCTGCTTGCCTGATTATTTGGATTTGTGCTTAGGTGCTGTTCATGAGCATATGGGGCTATGGGCGCGAGAGGAATGGCATTCTAGGAAACATGCTTAATACACATCCAATGGCACTAAAACATGTCATGCCAGCATTGATGCATTTCTATATTGGTAAGTATGCAATGCTTTCTTTGGACGAACTATTTAAGTTTAACAATGCTTGCTAGAGGTGGAACAGACCGGTGCTAGTTCCCAATTTTATGATAAATTTAGTATGTTTTGTTTTTTACTCCCGTCTTGTTCATCTCACTGATTCTTTATCAGACGCAAGGTCAAATCGAATATTTTGCTTTTTCATTCAAGCGTTCTCACCGCACTACAGGAGGAACATATCCTACATTCTCAAAGTCGTCTGGAATAACCCTACACACCGCGAGGCATTAAGCATCGAGGCCAAGTGTGTACTTTTGAGCGTGTTATAGAGTGACTCGCTTTGCTGACTCCTTGTAGAAACGTCGATAAATTCGTTCGCTTCGTCAACCTGATGATCAATGACGTCACCTACCTGATGGACGAATCCTTGAGCGAGCTTACCCAAATTCATAATATTCAAGTAGAAATGGACGACAAGGCCACTTGGGAATCGAAACCGTTGGAGTATCGCCGCGAACGACAAGGCACTCTTCGCTCTCTGGAACGGCATGCATCGGGGTACACCACTCTGGGTCGGTCTACGGTGGAACTCCTCAAGATTTTTACGGCTGAGACGAAGGCGCCGTTTATGATGCCTGAAATTGTGGATCGGCTTGCGGCCATGTTGGACTACAATCTCCAAGCGCTCGTCGGCCCCAGGTGCCAGGATCTGATAGTTCGAGAACCTGAGAAACTCAAGTTTAACCCCCGCGCGCTGCTTAGTGATATCATTCAGGTATTTTTGAACTTGAGCGACCAGCCACAATTCATCCTGTCGGTTGCGGGTGATGGGCGGAGTTACACCAAAGAGCTGTTCGAACGGGCGGCTGAAATCGCTGTCCGACGCTCGCTTAAGAGCAAAACTGAGATCGAGGAACTGCGTGTGTTCATAGAGAAAGTGGAGGAGGCCAAAGCATCACTGGAGGCGGAGGAAGATCTCGGAGAAGTTCCTGATGAGTTTTTGGGTATGTCGTCTCTTGATCAATGTTTCCGTACTTTGATATGTTCGGCAGACCCCCTTATGTTCACGGTCATGAAAGACCCAGTTTTACTGCCGTCGTCTAAGACCATCTTGGACAGGGCAACTATCAAATCGCACCTGTTGTCAGACTCGAAAGATCCCTTCAACCGTGCACCATTGTCGATAGAAGAAGTATTACCAGGTGAGTTCGATTTTCCATACTCTGGCATTGTACAAGGTTCTGTCTGACTTTCTTCCTTAGTGCCAGAACTGAAGGCCAAGATCGAAGCGTTCTTGATTGAAAGGCGGAGCAAAAATAAGATTCTAGACACGCCACCCGCTTTACCCGCCGAAATGGACACCTCTCAATAAGCTGCTTTATACATAATTGGCGTGCTGATTTCATTGCAGAACATAGGCTATCTGTATTTGTGGTTCTAAATTTTACTGTATAATACGAAATCATAGACACTCCTGCCACTGTAAATTTACACCTTGCTGTCAACATAGCTTTGATATCAAATCCTACATATTTCAAAATTACAATTTCGAATACGGACACCAAAAGAACCCGACCAGCAAGCTCTCTAGCAGTCACAGATACATTCCTTGTAACGGGTCCAGGAGCTTCTACGACGCGGCCATGTGAAGGCACTCCGAAAGCCGTCAAAATTAAGAAATGCGTTTTATCGGACCACCAAACACTTTAATATTATAGACCTCAGGTTATGACACTATGCAAGTCTATACGGAGGAGGTTTGGTGATTTCTATGATTGGCGAATTCTCTAGCGCCATCCTCGTCACGTATTCCTTTGACTTCGGAGGAGGCAACGGTGGCATGTTTTCAACATCAATCTCGTGGAGACCAGGTGATTGCGATCGACGCCAGAATGCGTATTTGTCAATGTAGGAGATAGCAGGAGTCTCTTCAGGTTCCCTTCTCCAGAAACACCAAACGCCCAGGACATCCTGCGATCAAGGTAAAATAAGATCCTGATCCCGTTTTGAAACTATCAAGACCTACAGGTTGCGTCCCAAACACGAGGAAGACGGCTGTACCCGCTATATCAAATGGGCGTTGAATCAGGACATCGCGTTTAAAATAAACAAAGGCGCATTACCGGTGGCGGCGAATATATCTGGAGCAGCACTCCTTGGGATGAACATAGAGACGATATTCATGCTGAATACCAGTTAGCTGGCTTTCTTTAATTTATAGTTTTGCAACTTACACCACGCCAAACGTGACGTAAGCCCCAAAGATAAGCACACGAAGGTAAAATTGATAGTCTGCACCATTTGCGCATTTTCCGGCCTTGCGAAGTCCACAAGCGTTTCGATATGCTATCAGACAAAGATGAACTGAAGTAAAATGGTCAGTGAAGCTGTGGATAGTTAAGAAGCTCGCGCACCTTCCAAACAGACGATTCCTACACACGTGATTAAGGTGAATGACCCCATAGCAAAACCCCTGTAACGAGGTATTGGTGAATCATCTGTCCTACCAAACTAAATGCAAAGGCCTACAATTTTGGATAGTGCAATGCACAATAGAGAACTCTAAAATTACGGGAAACTCTCTCTGGGTGGCTCAAAGAAATCTGGAATGAATAGAATATGTGGCTGATATAATTACCGGAGAAATTTTGAGACGCACAAATAACGCGGCAACGGAAAAGGCAAATTGTGCGATATACGGTGCAGCTAGCATCTACTAGATATTAGAAAAGGCATCTATAACGATACTTATCCACATACGAAAACCAATTTCCACCAGTCAAATGCCGTCTTGGTTGGGCCACAGCGCACAGCTGTTGTCATATAGTAAAAGAGCATAAGCACGGCCACTGACCACCTAGTATTCGAACAACCATCAGACAAATAATGTCTCAGAAGGGAACAAATCTTACATCGGAGTGATTCCAAACAGCAAGCTCGATTGTACTATACATAATGACCGACTGGGTTCGGGACCAACATGTTTTTTGGCATAAAATCTGTACTTTTTCATCAGCAAAATGAAAGTATAGCTTTATTGCGATACCTACAGAATAAGCGAATACACGCCAGAGAAGATCCATGCAAGGCAAAGGTTGACAAGGGTGGGATGCCTCTTCGTCCGAGAAGAAAAGAGAAATGTTGCGACAAGTAAGGGCAACAAAACGGTGTTGACGATAAGATTGAAATATATCCATACACCAAGAAGAACGGGTGTCACCCTATCCATGCCATTGTGAGTGGGATCTGAAATTTTGTGTAATGTCAGCGAAGAGATCACCCGGTTAATCGAGTTATTGAAATACCAGTCGCAAACACTGGCGCCATAGAGCAGCTAGATCATGCCACAATCTGCCCAGCAGACTTCAAACGACCTAGAGACTATCCGATATTAGAATATGCTGATATGGTACAGCTAGAAAGAAAAGCGATGCCTGGGTTAGAAATGATTGCTATATTATACTGGCTTTGGATTTCATCAAACCGGCACGGTAGTTCGGTAACCAATAGTGGCAAATCACAGGCACCTGGAGGACCAAACTCCCTCGACGGTCAGCACCGTTGATTTCGATATTCATAGCCTGCTCACATCATATGAACTGAGTGCTCTTGACGACTTCTAAAAAGTACAAGGCTCGGCTATACGTATTCAGGCGAACCGGCATGATTTATAATGAACTGTCCATCAAGGAGGCGTATTGACGATGGATTGTAACAGAAAATGTCGCCTCCCTGGATGTCATGGACTCATGGACTCTGGTACGGTATTTGCAATTATCTGTCTTTCAAAATAACTTTCCGTCAAGGTCTAGACCGATCTATGGCATATAGGACTCACACTAGCATTAAGTATATTTTCATGCTAAGACGTTGCACCGAGTAAGTGATGCATTTCATGGCGATGTCGGATGTCGAACATAGAAGACGGGCTATCGACCTCATATCAACAAGTCGTGTGCACGGCTCACATTCCTCTAAGGGAAAGAGACTGTAGGCTGTGAAACCTATCAGATCGACGTATGTATGATCAACAGCGCTAGATGCCCCTACCAATGGTGGACGACGTCTAGTCATCTTACAGTCGTGTGTCATAGCTGACGGGTGACTTACCTCGGTTACTAGGGAACATTGGGTAATGAAGTCAAGATAAAGTCTTCCAACTCTTCCAACGTCCTTTCGTTGTAATTTCTGATGCAACCGTATGCCATAAATAAAGGTAAAACGGTCAACGTTTAACTTCTGGGTCGAGTTGTGTTGAAAGACAGCAGTTTCTGGGTCACGTGAACCGCCATCTTATCTTGTTGTCAACTCACAACCACTGTGAGCTGAGCTGTGAGCTGAGCTGTGAACTGGACGTTGTGCATGTCCGTGGTACGATGTACTCAAGATGTACTATGCCTCAAGCAATGTAATTCAAGACACCCCGACCCCCATGTAGCCTCACAACCGCGACAAGACGGGATGGTAGCGCCGCATTTCATCTCGGAAACTTCGTTGTAAGTATTCACCAGATGTTCCATTCCAGCGGTTCTCACCTTTTCCGACATGGACTCCAAAATTAAATTGGACTCTAACATCATAATGTGGTCCCAGTCCATATTCCCCACGATGCGCTGTCGTTACTGACGGATGTCGAACTGCCCGTTCTATCTTTTCTTGGTGCCTTCCTAAGTTCCTTTCAATCAAGCACCCCATCGTGACCGTCCGTCGACCTCTTCCCTTCGCTTGGTTTACTTCCAGAAAGCAACGGTCGGCAAGCTTAAAACCGGATGCGCCTCGCGCTTCGTAGTGGAGTTGAAGAGGTTGGCTTGTAAACCACAGCGACAGGTTTCGAAGGGTCAATGTTCCCGTGTTGCGCAACAAAAGTTGAGCCTTTCAAGTTATGCGTGAAGCTGTTAATGGAGGTCTGATCACTTCCTCAGTGAAATTTCGTAGCCAGCTTCATCCCAAGAACTTCTGGTTCTTGGGCGTGACTATTTGAAGTGCTACAAATTGCGATTCGTGAGGTTTTCTAAAAATCCATTGACTGCACAGTCCACTTCATGACTGCCCCCTTTTTAACGTTGCTATTGTCAATTAGGGCCTTCTTTTCTGCGTTTTTTTAACTGAGCCGGTCCTAATTCTCAAAGTCGAAAGCGATCGTTCTCATATCCGGCTACTTTCGTTTCTGTGGCGCATGTTCTCTTGAAAGTTGTCACCAAGGTCGTCTTCGAATTTGCAAACTTCAGGATTACCTGGTAGGAAGCGATGTCTCGCTTCGCTGCAGAATGGCTTGAGGTGTTGAAACTGGCTAAATCGGAGGAAGGCCAGGTAAGGTCTTGTAGGGGTATTACTATTCAATATGAGGCTCCACATTATCGAATAAAAACCCGTTAGATTGAGTAGGGATGGACAATACGACTATAAGGTTATAAATGACCCTGAACGTGGATGTACACGAAAATCGTGGCGTCGTTCCAAATACGGCTAAGCTATACCTTATGACCGAAACGGTCCGATCACTTTTTTCTTGTGACTCTTGGATCATAAAATGGGTGCAATGTTCTACCTGCACCTTGCTTGTCCTGATTCCTACTGAGTATCTTTCACTAAGTACCCATGTCTATTCCTATCGTTAACTGCGAGATACCATCGACGTTCATTTCTGAAAAGTCCGAGGTCTTGTTGGCGGCACAAGTCGATGCGGAGACCACAAATCCTGTTGTCAAAAGCTCTGAATTCACATATAGGGTAATGTTCTCGTCATTTTGGATTGGTTTGGAAGTACTAATGAGGCCCATTTTTATATTGCGCAGACAATAAATCTGGTCCAAATCAACGACGAGGGTGTAAAGCGCGCTGCAAAGCATGTCAGTGTGCACGTCCTCACATCTCCATCCTTACAACTTTTCATCTGATGTTGCAAACTAGATCCGTCAGAAGCTCTTGGTAGAATCGTATTCACCTCGGACGTGGCGTACCCATCCACTCCATATATGTCCTTCGGAACCCTACAGCGATGAAGACCCGCACACCACATCGGTGCTCAATTGGATATTCCTAATCTCGTCCTTGAATTTCAGCTTCTGGTCGGAAAAGGAAGGCAAGCCTGACCGATATGGCGTCGAATGGCGAGCGGGATGGGATTCGGAGGAGAAGAAGGTCTTCACAGGGTATTGGTCCCTGGTCGCTTCTCTGAACAGGGGTGAGTCATAGACTCACATTAGTGTGCAGAGTTGGGACATTAATTCACAATCTTAGCACTTGAGGAGGATATCCCTATCACGGATCCTCAATTCTATTCGTCAGAGACTCTGTGTCCAGATAGTCTAATCGAATACGTTTTCCGCAGAGCTAGTCAGTCCACTGAATCAATACCACTGCTACGAGAGCGGATAGCTGTCATGCGTGAAGTGGGCTTTATTCTTTGTCAGGTTGGTAAATGACGGCTTCATTGGCTAGAACGGGGATTGACCTCTTCATTTTATGTAGGGTTATGGAGGATCTTTTAAAGGCTTTATTGAGGACTTCCAGAGAAAGCACGACGGGCAAGGCACATCCCTCGATCTCGTCAAAATGGTGACGCAGGTTTTCCCTGCCTTCCGAGATGAAGTTTATTATGAAGGGACCAAAGGTTCGTTCTCGTTCATTAATTCTTTTTTTTTGGGAGCTAATAGTCAGTGTAAGTCTGTCTATGGAAGCGCGCACAGATCCTTGTTGCAGAAACTTGGGCAGCATTCTACCAGGCCTCCCCTGATACTCCACACCCGCTATTTCTTGGCCCTAAAGGACCAGAAATTAGCCGACTCACTATGTTTGCCGACTACCGAGTCCCTCAAATATTGCACCACCTCTGCATTCTCACGTACCCTGCATCCCTCCTGCAAAAACTGCACTCTCATACGCCACTGCTTCCAGGATCTCCCGAAGAGCTTAGCCTCCGTGCAGCGAGTATCGTCGCTGTTGAGCGTGTGCGTGAAGAGATCATGTGTCTAATCAAGGAAGAAGGTGGCGACTGCGATGCGGCATCTAAAGCCGGCGTTGTCAGCAGTGTTTTAATCGATTTTTATCTATGGGATTTAGCAAAGAAAGTGGAGAGCGGTGAGGAAAGGATTGAGGGAATCGAGACTGCGGAAATGGTACCCATACATCGTACAAGGAGCATTTGGTACTAACGACCTAGGCTTTTCCTCATACCTGACTGGATTTCGACACATTAGTTTCGGCGCTTATTGCCTCTCTTTTCATTTCTTTGTCTTATGAAGTATGTATCATAGAATTTCTGTAGATTTTTTTATCTGGTGATTAGACCCTCAAGGCTCTGGGAGTTTATCCACTGCTTTTCCTTGGCATCTTCAGGCAGTCTATGTCCAGACATGGAAATCTCTTTTCCAAATACAGCATTGTATTACGTACGCTCAACATGTTTATCAAGATATCAGATGATTTACGCTGTGTGAACTGTCAGAACTTTTAGATGCCTAAGCCAGGAGCAACAAAAGGCATGCATTACTAATACATAAACAATTCAAGTACAAATATTACTAGGATGTCGTGTCATTGCAAATACAAATGGCTAAAAGGTGCTAGGGGCAGGAAGTGAAATGTTGAAGTGTCACTGATTAGAAGCTCGGTGCGGTGGAATCACTGTCGTGGTCATCGGAGTCGTCCTCATCTGAACTATCTGGGGACCTCCAGGGGCGTTGGGCAAAAACATCAGCAGTACCTTCTTCTCGAAGTATGCTGGCGCAGAATCAAGTAAACAACCCCATTCAACATCAACAAAATGGAAGCACGTACTGATCGAAGAAACTTAATGTATGCCTCTCGTTCCGGTCGTTCTCGTTACCGGCAGGGGAAGGACCGAGCAAGGCCGCATAGTAATTTTCTCTGTCTTTGTCATCCTCGTCGTCGAGCAGTTTTCGAACAGTAGCCGGGGATGGATCCAAATTTTGTGTACAAGGAGAAGATCGGGTTGTGCTGTGAAGAATAATATTTTTCTCGATGCCAGCAGTGGCAATATGGAGAAAATGTGGGTGGAACGCCGTATTATTTACGATAGAATTGTGGCCTATGGCGACTTTAGAATTCGAACAAAATAGTAGTCTTTGTTACTGCACCTGTAAGGCGACAAAACGGCGTTGAGACCTCAAATGGAACTACCTTTGGATGCTCACGGCCCGCGCTGAATGCTAGATGTGATAATTGATACAGTCAGGCAGGACACTTAGTGAGGTGCTTCATTACCCACCAATAGTATTTTCGTCGCCAAAGGAGCCCCATTCATCTGTAGAAAATACTCGTCTCTTGTCGACTAACTGTTGAAGTGGCGGGATCTTCCAAATATAACATCGAAAGTCGTCAGAGCCACCAGCGTACATATCATCCGCATCAATTCCTGGACCCCCAAATGACCCGTGCTGTGTGGCAGTTTAGACGTTAGCGATCAGTAGGTCATACAGAGGTACCCACTTTCATTGTGCATGAATTCGAATAGGTCCTCTGGTCGGGTGGATTCAGAGTTCCATTGGGCAGATTCTTTCCACTCAGTACAGCAACAGGATCAGGATCTGAGAGAGCGTAGATAGTTGGTAGGTGATGCTACACAGATATAGATTAGTTCGATCACAAGGACGAAGACAGCCGAAAAAGACAGACCAGGAATGTAACCGCTAGTCTAGAACCTGTGTAGAAGGTGAGGAAAATGGTGTAGAAAATGGCAAGGCGATAGGATGACACACCATCCCGGTCGAAGGTGATGCTACTTGTTTCTGGATTACACAAACGAGCCACGGACTTTTTGGTCAGCTTCGTATTATACTGGAAATGAGAGATTAGATGAATTATTCATGTCATGCATATTTTTCTAACTTACTCGTTGAACGATTCCCTCGTCGCTCCTTTCAGTCCGCGGACCAAAAGCCATCCTTGTATCGCGAAGGAAGACTTGACCCACTTCATCACTGGTTGCAAACAGGTAGTCCGCAGTTGGGTGATATTGTACGCCTGTCATCTCGTGTTCAGTGTGGATAATGTCGTTTGTCGCAGCACTCTTTCTTGGCTGCCGCCCATCAAAACGTCGGATGGTACCGTCTTCGCTAGATACGCATAAGACATCAACGGTCACAGAAACCTCAGAGATGACTGTGTGGCTCTAAGTATACCTTACACTCATAAATACTTCATCCTGAACCGGGTGGCAGGTTAATGCACGAATGCTGTCCTACAAACGATCAGAATATCTTCGCCGATTTCTGCGGAGCTGTGAACTGAGGGAATCACTTACTTGGTGGTCATGGTACGTGTGGTCTGGATAACGGTCGTTGGTGGATACCACCTCTGGTAATCCAAGCGACGATATGTCATATTTATATATGGTTTCGCAAAGGCCAGCGCTAAAACAGGATGTAGCCGTAGTGCAATTAGATAGCATGGAAGCTGCCACTCACGAGTATATATAACGATTTGTAGCTGAGAACTCTAGGCAGAATATGTTTGCCTAAAAGTAAGCAGAAAGGTAAAGCCAGCATATATGCGCCAGTGGGTGACAAGGCCTACTTTTGGCCCTCTCATAGAGAATGAAGGTGCTTTGACATCCTCCTGGTGGAAGTCCCACAAACATATTCGTAGGTCTAGTTGTAGGATTAGAGAAAGGGGAATACATTTGAGTGAATGAACAAACGCACCATCTCCTCCGCTGGCCAGAAACCGACCGTCTCCGCGCGAAAATGTAATTGCATTAACACAGGATGTGTGTGCTTCGAGTTTTCTATAGAAGGGTCACCATCTATTTCTCTGTCATCTGGAACGAAGGAAAACCCAGCAGATGGGCAGCCAGTTGCGGCCCAACCTAACTCTTAACACTTCACCCAGAGCTCACCTCAAATACGGAAATCCGTGTCCACTGTCCATGATGCGTTGTCTCAGTCTTTGTCGACGTGTCGCTAGAATTCCACGTGCGGTAATTCCGCCCCCTCTCAATGCCGTATTAACGGTGTAAGAGTCTGGCAAGGCAAGCGATATGCGAGCAGAGGAAAGCGGTAAGTCGGATTGAGATACTCCTTTTCCTGGAGTCGGTCCATTTTGCTCCATTTAGTACTTTGCGGTAAGGTAAGTCTTGTGCTCAGTGGCAGAAGAAGACAGATTGTGATTAGACTGCCATTCAAGGCGACGATTATGACAGGCGAGAATAGATTTGTGTTCAACCTGAGTGGACTGAGGCTGTAGCAAGTAATTTGGGATGCAGAAGCTTATCTAATCTCTCGCAATACGCCGACAGAACGTCACTTCCGAATATGGAACTCGATCGCTGCTTGAACTTGAACTTGATCGACGACCACGGAAGTGAGGCTGGAGACCCTGTACAGCACCCCACAGTGCCTCCATCTTGCGGTGTTCGCCCTAGTCTATCATGGATAGCAGACGGCGGGCAATACCCTCTCGTCCAACCTCGAGTGAAGGTGAGTCCAAATCAAGCTACGCGTGGTGACTAAACAAAGTTCACATGCGTTGAACATTGGCGCCCGTAATGTATCCATATCCAAATCAGTACTAAACACGTCTAACAGAAATCCAATGTTGGGGCCACGCCACGCAGTCCCTAAAACACCTTTCGAATTTTCATACGAAATCGAACACTGCAGAGACCATTGGCCGTGTAAATAGACTGATATCTACATGGCCCACGGATGATGCGCTCCCCGCTGAGGGCCTCAGTGGGCTGAAGACGACACAGTCGAAACTTGCCGCTGGCCTTGCAGAGATCATTACTGCGGCTGAGCAAGAAACTAAGTAGGACTGCCTTGGACCACCAAGTTGCCGGTGTTGACCGATACATTTATTCAGAGCCATCGACCACGCGATAGAGCGTGTTAGCGTGCTCATGGCATTGCGCAAAGCTCCCGAGGCAGCTTTGCCATCAGGTAGGGTCTCGTAAAATTTTACTCTAATTTTTTCCTTGTCCTACTTACACCCAGCAGAAAAACGGAAACGACCTCGCGCCTCGTCTCCAGCGGGGACGCCCATCCCCAATCCTTCCGGATCAACAAACAGTCGTTCAGTGTCTATAACACTACCTCCACGGACGAATTCCGTTGGCCCATCGTCCAGCACACGCGACTCCCGGATGAAAAAGGAAGCAGACGGAAAGCAGCACACACTTCAGAAAGGAAGAAAGGTGGTATTCCGACCGCCCAAATCTACCGAAACGGAAGAAGGCACCTGGATTGTGGCAAAAATTACTGACAGACTTCCTGGCGGTAAATACGAAGTCCAAGATGTCGAACCGCAAGACGACGGTCAACCTGGAATGTAAGGACCCAACATTCTTCCGTGCCGCTGTGGCTATTGCTAATTATTACTGTCATTGATTTTATCCAGCGTATACACTGCGACCATCCGACAGATCATGCCACTCCCAGATCCGGACGCATCACCCGGCAGCCCTGCTCACTTCAGTCTGCACCCCACATTTCCAGCCGGTTCAGTCGTACTGGCGCTTTACCCTGACACTAGCTGTTTCTACCGCGCCGAAGTCATATCAGTCCCTCAAAAGTCAGGCACTGTACTTCAGTCTACACCATCTACCAAAATTCCGACGTATCAAGTCAAGTTTGAAGACGACGATGATATGATACATAACGTCTCGGCGTACATGGTGGTACAATTCCCTACTCATCTTCTCTGAGGTTCTCTGACGGCTGGAATTTCCATTTCTTTATATCTCATGTTTCATGTTTCCCATCTTTCACGCAATTTTTCTGGTTTCATTTCGATCGTTTGGTTTGTATCTGTAAAAATATATATCTTACTCATTTAACCTCTACTGGACTTTCTCCACGACTTTTCCGATCCCTTGACTTGACCGAGCTGGCGACATTGAAACCCAACACCCAACTTCCTCAATACCCTTCGAATCAGGTCTCTGTCCTCTCAGTCTTTACCTGGCAAGTCCCGGGAAGGATGGAAAAACATCGGCGGAAGCCAACCGTGCAGACGTGTACACCTTCTCTCTTTGCAGGCTGCTGGGCGAGGCATATCTTCGCGGTCGTCGGGAATACCGAGCATCAACTCTCACCACAAAACTTACCAAGTCAGAACCCTTGAAATGGGTCTCTCTACAGGATTCACCCAACTGGAGAACTTCAATCGCTCGATGCAGACACATAGCCTCATGTACACGAACTCGGACTTAAGCCGACCACCCCAGATCCTCTTTTGCAGAACATACCCCATACTGCACTTCTGAGTATGCTGGCACTGGCACTTTCCGTAAAGTCCGTTTTCGCTCCGACCTCAGTCAGAGTCCGACTCGACGCTTGCGGCTTGGTCGGGCACTGTACTGTGCTGATGCCTGACAAGTCGACAACGTTCAAGTGGGAAAACCTGGCAACTTCCCCGCCGGCGGTAAGTAAGCTGTCCCAAGAATAAACCCGTGAGTTGTCGCGATCACACCGATGGCGTCGTGCGGCTCGGACGCCACACTGCGGGCTCAGGATGTACTTATGGTGATACTCAAACCCGCAGCCTGGCAGCCACGGTGGCGAGGTTGTTCGGGACGAGGCGAATGATATTATAAGCAGTTCTACGCTGCAGCCTGGTTTTGGGTCCAGGCAGCCCTTGACTCGGCTGGGGAGGCTGGAGTCCATGTTGAAGGACAAACCTAGGGGGAATGAGAAGCGTTGATCGATGATATTAATTCAGTCTTGTTTTTTTTTTAATATTACACACTGGCCAATTGTCGTTAATTATAATTTGAGAAGTAGGTGCTATGATGTTTGACACGGAGTGTGGGTAGTTAGTTGATCATTAATTCCTAGAAAGTCGACGTCAGACCCAGCCTTGAGCCCATGGTTTCTCCAGTCCCTTCAAATTCGTTGCTGAGTTCCCTGATGCGCGTAGGAGCTAAAACGAAGACGGGTGCATCCGTTGGTGATTTTTTTGAGCCTTGAATTCGAAGGGGGTACAACTATCCCTAGAATAACCTCGCCGAACACACGCCCACACCTTGGCACCGCTAATTTGCGACTTGCGTCCTCATGCACTCATGGCTCACAAGAGATGAAAGTATAGTTCCATCAGATAGTTCTATGCCCAAGCCCAGCTTCAGCCCGAGCTGGCGAGGCAAGCTGGCAGACGAGGTCATGCCCATCTGCACTTGCTTGCTTACATGTAAGACCATTGCAGATGTCTGGACAAACCTCGAAGCATTAAGAAGCGCTGTCAGTGATCCTTGATGCCAGTTTTCAATTCAGTTCAAGTGTTTTATTTTTGAATGCTGCTGCGTTGGAATATATTAATAATAGCTGGTTATTGGCAGGGAAATGAGTAAAATACATAATGTACCTTCTTATAATTAATGATGCACTGCAGAATTAAAATTTCTTCCAGGGTTTCTCCAGGTTCCTTGAGCTTTCGCCAAGGAGCAGATACTTCCGTAAATGATTTTTCCTCGTTCCAACCGGACTACAACTGCGGTCTTGTGATGACCCGGGATATAACTTGAAACCTTCAACCAGTATTTAGAATCAAGTCCAGGACTGACATCCCGTGAGTCGCTGATCGTATTCTTTCTTGAAAATCAAGCCTCAACATCTCTGGCTTGACAGACGCAGTCAGACCCCCAAGACTACGACTGCGCTCTCGTGATGAAGCTTGATATTATTGATCTCGTGAGCTCGCGAGATCATAGTTTTCATTCTTGGAAATCAAGCTTTAATGTACTCTGGCTCCAGACGCAGCCAGACAGGTAAAGCACGGGGGCCGAAGTCGCCAGAGTGTGTATGGAAAACCATGTTGAACTCCCAATTACCTTTTTTTTTTTTGAATCAAGGCTCAAGGTGTTCTGGGACAACAGACCGTCCAAATTTCCGGGTCAAGCTCGGGGGCCGCAAGTCGCGCGAGGAGGAGGAGGAGAAGACGGATAGCAACGAACCGAAAGACCCGCGATAGTACGCAAGCGTCAACAGGAGAGGAGTCGAGATTCCGAGTTGGACGAAAATAAAAAAGTAATAAAAAATCACGGTCAATACATACAAAGCCCGAGTCCGAGTCCGGGAGACTCGAGAGCATGCGCAGAACGTGGTGTGCTGGGGTCGAGGTGTTGCTTTGTCGAGTAGCCAAAGCTCCCCGAAGCTCCTTTGAGAGACGGGTTTCCAGGCTCTGAGTCTAAGCTTAGCGTTTACCCCGCAGTGGGCCCGGGATCGGTTGTTCGTTGTCATTTCATTACGGAGGTACTTTAGGGTGATGGAGTAGCCAGGCCAAGCTGGGTGGGGCGGGGTGCACACCCCAACCCCACCTCGCTGCTTCGCGAACGGGGAACTGCGAAGAGGAAGACTCAGAGGTATTAAAAGAGCTGGGGTGGAACTGGGCGGGTCCTCTAGGAATTAAGAAGGACTTGAGGCAGCCGAGGTGTTCCGGCGCACAGCAGGTTAGCACACGTATGCAGGTTGGTTGGTCAAGGGGACTCGGGTGGATGAGGATCTGAGCTGGGCAAGGGGTCGTTAGCTTGCATCTTGGACTCTAGAGCCACCTAGCCGCGCAGCATGCGTGGTTCAGAGGTGGATTGGAAGTTTATGTGACGGTTTGACTATTAGAGTAAGTGAATTGGTTAAATTGTGATGCCTGATCATGATCACGCCGGCTGGAGGAGGGCGTGTAGGCGGAGGCGAGGACGTGTTCTGATGTTTACAGTTCTGTCAGGCGAAGAGCCAGGTTCCAGGAAAGTGAGGCTGACCCCAGATTTGTTTTTCTGGTTTCCAGAATATGGATTACGTCTTTCGCCTCGGGGGATCAGATTGAGGCCAAGAACAATTGCGGGAAAGATAGATCGATAAGCTTGGTGCGTGCAGTGTAAAACTGCTCCTGAGGAAGGTCTTGGAAAGGAAGGAGATCTGTGTGGAGGAGATGATGATCAAAAAAGGAGGAGAGGAATTGAGAAAGGTTAATAGTAAGCAAGGGAGTTTCCGGGGAAGTTGGACGTAGAGGAGGCGAAGAAGACTGGGGCATCAAAACTTTGGATGGTATTGGGGATAAGGCCTGTAGATAAGAATAGGACAGACGTATTGCGTGAAACGTCCTGAAATGGACGATGTTGCATATTTTTTGTTATGGGACGGTGACTTGATATTATGGGGTGATTTATTTAGAGAGTTGGAGGAGTGTTGTGCAGGGAGGTATGTCGATCATCGATGAGGATGTCCGAGAATGTTCCATGGAGGGTAGTGATGGACATGTGTTGGATGGCACGTAATGCGACGAGACGAGACAGACAGACGTGGGCGAGCTCAGACGGGTATGTCGAGGTGTTGTCGGTTAAAGGTGAAAATTTACATTGAGTTGAGGTGTTTTGTCACAGAAATAGAAATAGACGCGAGATGGACGTGAGGAGATTGATGTTGGGGTTGAGCGGAGAAATCTCCAGTAAAGCGAGAAATTTCTCGGGGAAATAGGAGAGCGGTGACATGACATGGAGCCGCGGGTACGTAGCGAGCGCGGAGGTCAGTTCGGGATCGTCGATGGGAATGAAGAATTAAAAATATGCCTGTGAATTGTTTTTCACATGAAATCGGCCCGAGTCGGCTGAAAAATGCGGGGCATCGGCTGTGTGGGGTCCCTCTTAACTCTCCTCGTCTCTTTTCTCTTTCTCCACACCCACCATGGGCGCTGACAACGACAAGCCCGCTGCCCGTCCCTACAAATGTCCTTATCTCCTCTGTGGCCGCGCTTTCTCTCGTTTAGAGCACCAGGTAATGCTATTGCTGCTACTGCTAGCACGCACTGACCATCCTCCCTCAACGTAATGCTATTGCTGCTACTGCTAGCACGCACTGACCATCCATCCCCTCAACCCAGACACGGCACATCCGCACACACACCGGCGAGAAACCCTTTGTCTGCACCTATCCCTCCTGCGAGAAACGCTTCTCCCGCTCAGACGAGCTCACCCGCCATTCACGCATACACACCAATGACCACCCCCACCCCGTCCAGCACAGCAAAAAGACCCCCAAGGTCAAGATCGATTTCCCCATCCCCGACGACCTCTCCGTCCCTGCATCCCCGTCCCGCGATGATTCAGCCGCCATGAGGGTCAAGAAGAAGGCCCGCAGCAGAGCCAACAGCGACGACGAGGTCCGTTCCTCTCTCCCTCTCTCTTCTTTTTCTTATTTTAGCACCAGGACGAATCCTACGCACGCCCTACCTCCTACGATGCTCCCCTCTCTCGACGCTCCCACCCCCCCCCCCCGCCCTCCCCCCTTTACCGCCCTCTCCTCGGTCGCCATGGACGAGCTCTATGTTCTCGAGCAGCAGGAGGCCCGCCGCCGCGAAGAGTACGAGGCAAGGCATGCAGAAGCCTTGCGCCGCGCAAAGACCCGCATACATTCAGCTGCTACCAGCCCTGTCGACCCCCGCCCGCGCAACCGTATCAGCAAGTCCGCCACCACCTCCCCCATCATGCGCAGCGCCAAAACCCTTGCAGCAGAAGACAGAAACAGATCCTTCTTCGGCCTCAACGAGCATGACTGGCCCGCACAGGCGCCCCCTCAGCTCGCTTCATCCTCAGCCCGGCCCTCTGCCGAGGATCTGCTGATGGATCGCGATGCCCCTATGCCCACCAGAGCGGGTTCCAAGAGACGTCTCAGCGGTCCGGCCTGGATGGCCCCGCCCCCGCCGCAACACGAACCACCGCTCCCCCAGTCTAGATCCTCCGGCCACCTCGTCGAAACCATGCGTGGTTCCGGCGGGGGCGGCCACCATAATTGGAGCCATCCATACCATCACCCCCATCAGTACCGCCGCGCTGCCCACCCCACCCATCACCACGACGAGTCCCCCTCCCCGATCAGTTCCGATAGCGAGCCCCTGCCGCTCGCAAATGAACGCGCGTCGTCGTCCTACGCCTCTCAGTCCCCGCCCCGCATATTCCATCTCCATGGCGGTCCAGCCCGACCCCATCACCAGCAATCCATCGACACCAACTCGCCCCCACACTATTCTTCCGCTGTCCGCACTACCACCTCCGACTTTGCCTTTACCCCGTCCACGAGCCCCTTCCTCGGCCCTCTCAGGACCCTCAATATACACTCTGCGAACCCCTCACGGGCGCCCTCGCCTATCCTCCTGCCGCCTCCGTCCAGAAGCTTTGATCTGAGTACCAGAGACGCCGTCTATCTGGCCGGGGAAGAGCAAACGGTGCATCCGCGGCCTGGGTCCGGGAGCATCTACGGGAGCCCGCCGAGTAATCTGTTTATGCGCGGGGTGGGAGGAAAGTCCCAGCAAGGGCACGTCCAGAGGCGGAGCGACGGGCTCTACTCCTCGCCGTTCCACGGACCTTCCCATGGTCATGCCTATGGTGCTGGCGCTGGCTCGCAGATCCCGACGCCGCAGCTGTCGAGTGGGCCGAGCAGTAATGGGAGCAGCCCCGGCAGTCTTGCGCATGGGATCAGCGCGCACACGGCGTATCACCCGCATCAGCAACAGCACCCTGCCGCTGTGTATACACCGCATGGAGGAGGCAGTGGGAGCGGGAGCGGGACGCTCAGTGCGTCGTCCTCAAGGGCACCGTCGCCTTTGCACTGGTCGCGTGGTGGGGGCGGAGGGTCTCCGCCGTCTGCGTCGTCCGTGATGTCCACCTTCTCTCATCGCGAGAGGGAACGGGATCGTGGACAGGGCAACCAGCCACACCACCTCGCACACTCGGTCCGCATGGCGTTTGGCATGACGCCCATCCACCACTCCATGCCGCCCTCGCGACGCTCGAGCCCGCCCCTGCCGTCGTCTGGGAATGGGAATGGCGGCGGTGTGCTGCCGAGGAACACGTCGTGGTCGGCGTCGACGGGCCCGTATAGCTTTGGGTCGCACCAGGTGCAATACCAGCAGCATGCGTCGGCTTATATGTACTCCCAACAACAGCAGCAACAGCAGGGGTACAGTGCGGCGGCAGGGGCGTCGATGCCAGGGAGCAGGTCCGGCTCGCCGCCTATCCGCCTCCCCCCGCTGAAGGCGGCGCTGGAAGGTGAGGATGGGCTGGGGCTTGGACTTAAGCTGGAGCCTGGGGTCGACAAGATGAAGATGGACACCGAGGAGGATGGCGTGCTGCCGCAGCTAGCGGCGGTGGTGGATGTGAAGGAGGAGCGGAAGCTCGATGCGATTGCGAAGGACATGGGTGATAGGGAGAAGGAGAGCAAACCCATAGCCAGCGGGAAGGTCAAGGTGGAGCTGCCTGGGTTCAGCCAGTTCGAGGCGGCTGCGCGGAGTGGGCAGCCGATTTCTATCCCTATCCATGCGCCGCTGTCGCCGTTGGCGCTGCTCCCTCTGTCGCCTTCCGCTGCTGCTGCTGGTACCTCGTCGTCGGCGATGTCGACGCCGTCTGCGCTTACGCTCAGTCTCGCTGCTGCAAGTTCTGCTGCTTCTAATGCTGCGACCTCCGCGACCGCCAGCATGATGCCTACGACCGCTCCGGATTCGCGGATGTCTATCGATTTTGTGCGATGAGCATTGGTCGAGCCCAGATTTTTTTCTTGGTTTTTCTCAGGTTGGGCGGCCTGTTCACTTTTTGGTTTACTTTCCTCTGGGCGTCTCTCGTCCACTTCGCGCTTCAAGGCTCTCACCCATCCCACCACATTCCCGATCCAAGCCGACCTACGACACAACTCAACTGAAGAGCCTTTCCTTCTAATGAATAATGCACCCCGACACGCCAACACTACTTGGATCAACAAATGGCACCACCCACCACCGGTGCCCGACTCTTTCCTATCTAGCCTCCCTCCATTCAGGCTCCATCTCCCATCTCCATACATGTACGCATTATAAAACACATCCTAGACGCATAGATCTCTCTCTCTCTTCCGTCCTCTGTTCTGTTCGTCGTATACCTCTCTTCCCTCTGCGTCACGCGTCCGCGTCTGCCTCTGGTATTTATCTATTCTATTATGTGACCCCCCACACCTCCGTCTCTGTCTCTTGCTTTCTTTGTTTCGTTCCGTTCCGTTTCCTTAGTCTCTTCTCTCTTCTCTTTCTACAACCTAGACTTCTGACGCATACATACATACATACAGTTCCTACCGCATTAATTTCTCTTCTCTTCCCCCATCCCATAGACAAAATCCACCCCGCCTCGCCCTGCCCGCCTCGCCGGGCAGCCAGCGGTGGTGGTTATGCGCACTCACGTATATGTATTCTGTATACCATATCCGTTGTCTTGCTTTCGCAGCTCTTGTCCTTTCCGCGCTTACGCTTACTACTCTACGCCCCTGTTACGCCCCCTTATTACGCTAGCCACATAGCTACTGCCCCATTGCATGCACAATACATAACCACCACTTGACCTTTCTGGGTTGGATATAGACTTGGATGGTGTGTTCCTTTTCTATGCAAGGCTTGGCTGTTGTGATTTTGTCATTTGCGTTCTGCTTCTTGCTTTTGTTTTGGTGAGGAATTCAAATGCGAAGACATTAAGAAAACGAACATGCCTGCTGTTCCTTGCCTTGACCCGACCGTTGAACGCTGCTTTCCTTATTCTTTTGTGTCCAGTCAAGTGGTTTAGACGCCCCTTCTTGTCCTCCTGTACAGAACTACGTCATCACGTAGGCAGCTTTCATGTGTTTTCTTCTTCATAGAATCTAGATCGACCAGTCCATGATATTCAGGGTTCCGAGTCTTTTGTTACCGCAAAATTGTTACCCCGGAGCAAGCTCGTCTCGATATGTATGTTCCTCTTTGATAACACACTGATACTGATAGCTTGGTCCGTATGCTCCGGCTGCATTTCGAGGGTGTCTTATGATAGGGATAGGTTTTGGTCAGCTCATCGCGCAAGCTTAGTCAAGGCGTCAAATAATTTCACAATCGATATGCAACTAAATATAACACCGGGGTGTCCAGACAGAGACGCTCGCAGCGACGGTAGACACGATTATCGATGCATAAGCTTAGCCTAGAGGAGCTAACTGCCCCAGGACATGCATGAAGCTTCCTTCCGTTCTTCCGTCATTCCGAGAGACCTCCGGGTTCTCGAGCACCTCGATCTCGGCTTCTCCAAGATCTCGGATTTAAGCAAAATAAAAATTTAAGGATCTCTGGGAAATTTCAGGGAGATTTCATGTGGAGAAATTCATGCGAGCCTCGGCTTGGGATATCGTGATTCGCTGAAAAAGACGGTTGAACTATCAGGAGCTTAGGTCCGTGTGCCGGGTGGACGGGATGGATGCTTTGGAACGAGATGAAGGAGGCGCTCTGAAAATTCCTAGCCAGCGTCAACTTTCGTTATGTCTTGAGGCCTGTAGGAGCAGCATAACCTCCAAAACCTGGTCGGTATAACATCGGGTCTCGTATGAGTCGTATCTCGGTCGCATCATATCCCGCCACAACTGCATTGGCACGTTCGTGCTTCGAGGAAATCCCGAAATCATCATTTTGATAGCAGAATACGCCGTTCGTTCGTGACTACGACGCGAAATCACGTCTTTGGCTGGAGCTCGATTCTCGAACGATTGAGCCAAAAGCTAAAGTCCCTGCGGCTTTTCTGGGGTGAACATGTTTTTCGATATCGGCAAAACCACCCTCGGGCTGAGTCAAACGCCTATCGCGCCGCTGGTTGCGTCAGTGGTCGGAGTGGTCGGGCGAACACATTGGTGTTACTGGGAGTGTCGATTACGGACAAGTCTGGATAAGTGAGATGGTACGTGTGGAGATAAATGTTTGCGACCATTTTGCGTTATGAAATTCTAGAAAAATGGAAGATGGTCTACCATGACCGGGTAGATAGTATCCAGGAGTTGCTCTCCCTCTCAAAAAAAAATCCGGCGCATCACCCTTCTGCGCGAAGGCAGAAGATCCTGGAGTGGACGCCATTCCGAGTTTCAAGAATTCGAAGACGTATTTCAGGGATGTAACAAGTCAAATTAATGTGGTGCAAAGCATCATGACAAAATAACAATAATATACAGTTACTTTACCTCCGCCTACTGCGAGTCGAGCTTTGAAACTTCGAGGTTTCTCTCCTCAACCGTCTGTAGAGAACAAACGTCAGAATACACAAGACGACAACCCAGAAATAATAACGCACCTTGTCGCCCGCTCTCTCTCGATCTCTCTCCTCTCCACCTCCTCAGCCGTCAGCTCCTCGAATGTGGTCCTAAATTCCTCAGCCTCCGTCCAATCTCGCCACACACTTTTCAGTGTCTTCGGACCGCGACCATCTCTTGGTGCGCGGCCCCATCCGAGGCCCAGGCCCGTTTTGTCCTTGACCAAGCCGAACCCACTGCGATCGCGCTTGTCGGCTGCCCCGCCCGCATCATCTGCGGTTTCCCGCTCTCCGCCGATGACGCCCCATTCGATGGCGTCTTTTTTGTGCTTCATTAGCTCTTCGTGCACTGCATGTGCGATGAGTGGGACGGCCTCTCCTGTTAGACCAAGTTCTGCGCAGAGCTTTGTCGCAAAGGCTTCAGGTGTAAGTGGAGAGAGTAGATCCCATTCTATTTGGTCTATAAGATGATGGTTTGCTATTTGAACATCAATCTAGAAAGTCGGCAATACGGTCAGTGAAAATCGAAGTTTGACAACAGTGAAATTGACGCACACTCAGAATAACGCGACACTCTGGTACTTCCTCCCCGCTTGGCGGTGTCTGGTCGACGTCCATCGCTCCGTCCTGTCCCAACTCCATACTGGCAACGCCCTCATGGTCCTCCAGCTGAGCACGGATTTGTGCAGCGATTGTCTCCGCCCACGTTTCCGGCGAGATCTCCAGGTCTTCACAAAATATTCGCGCAAAGGCTTCGGGCGTGATCAACTTTTCATTAATGTTCCACGTAAAGCAGTCTCTTATTCGATGTGTGTCTGTTTCGAATTCAACGCGAATTGGGACGAGAGACGTCCGTTTCAAGGCGTGCTTTTCTACGACGTCAGCCGATCTATTAATTGAAGGCGTGTCAGAGTCAATAGTTGGAAAGGCGTGAGAGTGCTATTACGGATATTCATAGGGAGTGCCAGTTATTTTCAAGCGGGGTTTTATGAACCTTGCAGGCGGAACCAAACCTAGGTAGCTATGATCCAGCTCTGCTTTCTCTGGCCGTGGTGTAGGCGCAGCAGGGCGAGGGGTCGAGACGCCAGTAGTGGCGTTGAAAACGTTGATGCCGGTGTTCACTCGAGTTCTTGTTTGTCGAATCGACGTACGCGTCCCGCCACTTGCGATAAAATCGGAGTCATCAGATTCAAGGGCGCCGGCGTCTGGGAGGTCATCTCCGGACCCAGGGTCTGCGTAGTTGATCACTCCTCCTCTTCTTGTTGTCGTTCGTGTATTTGCTGCTGAAGATGAGGCTAGGATTGGCTGAACCAGGAGAGTAACACCTGTTTTTAGTCGAGACGCATAACTTGTTTGCATGGCCTGAGGAATGGTAGGAAGGGGCGCGCGGGGCGGATTCGGAGGAGCTACAGGCATGGCTGGGATGATTGGCGCAGGCGCCTGGTAAACTTGTTGGTAGGCTTGGTACACCTGCGGTTGATATGTCGTAGGCGTGGCCGCAAGTGTACTGGTACGTGTAGGACGTGCCCTGTTGCTGCGAGCAGCGCTTGCAGGGTTTTTTGGTGGCGGCGTACTGGATGTAGACCAATTCTGTAGATTCTTCATGTACGCTTCGATTGAAAAGTCAGCATATTGTTTGATAGTGAATACAAAGCAAACGAAGAACGTACTCTTTGCGTGTGCAGGTTGTGGAGTCGGTGAGGCGTATGCGGCGTTGGCTGCAGTTGATATCTGGTTCAAGGTTTGCCGTAACTGGGAATCCGACATATTTCGGTTAATGTCAAATGAGGAAGTAGCGAAAGCAGCCTGCTGAGGAAACTGCGACCCCGATGCCCCCGCATTATCGGTCATTATCAAGAATCCTGAGCGTGGACGTTTTTATGAGATGCTTCTGGGCGTTATAAATGGCGCAGAAGGACCTGTAGCAAGTGATTGCAGAGAAGAAAGAGCTCGAGACCGGATCGTTGAATTCAGAGTAGGGTTTTCTCCAGAAACGCGACATGTCACACCTGTTACCCCACATCAAACGTGACACATGCCGTCCGTCCTCCATTTCTACCCAAACTACTTCGTACTTGAGCCGCTTGATTGCATGGCAAGTTGATGCTCGGCCGCTACAATTTTCTGCCCAGCCGCAATGTCTCTCGACTTCGACCATCTATCTCTTACCGGCTTTACTCAGAGCTCAAAAGCCAGCACAATCACAACCAGGCAATAGTTGACATGCTTCTGAAGCGTACCTACAACTATTGTTTATGACTTTCTGCTTTCTGACTCTCCTCCCTGTCCAAAAGATAAACAGGACGAGGAGGAAAAAGCCGATCGAAATGCCTTCAAAGTACACGCATTCTCGAAAGCGATTTATGCTGTTCTTCAATACCAGCAACCCATACGATCCGGAAATGACATACTCCAAGTGAGCCACTTTTTTATATTACCATTTTCTTAACTATGGCTCAAATATCTAGTCTATTCAGCTTCGAGGTATAGGTCCTGGTATTTCAGCGAGAATCAATGAGTATCTGTTAATGGACGAGACTATAACAGACAAAGGTGAGCTGTATGGTTACACCACCTCTAATACACCAATGACGTTGACCATTAGATGCCAATTTGTATGAAAAAATTTGTAAAAGCCAGGCTCTTGCTGCGTTAAACAGCATTCCTGGGATCGGGTAATTACTTTTTCACTTACAGGGTTATTGAGAATGAATTAACACTAGACGACTAGACCAACTACCGCCAAAAAATTAGTTGAAGCAGGATGTCTCTCAATAGAAGATTTGAAATCTGGCAGATTCTCCTCTATGCTATCCGCAAAACAGCTTGCAAAAATCAAATATGTGGACCATCTTGATGAACGCGTGGAAAGCCAGCAGGCGGAAGACGTTTTGGTAGGTCGGCGTGTCGTCTTCTGCTGGTTTTAATCCTTAGTTCAATGTTTCTTAACCTAGGCCTTCTGTCGCGAAAGTTTAGATTCCCAATATGAAGTCACTCTTGTTGGTGAATAGTAAGTAGATTCATCCTAGGAAACGATCTTCAATTGAATTGCCAAGCCGGAGAGCCATTTCCTCGTTTTCAGAAATCCGCATTATGATTTCTCATCCCGAATTCGTTCACGTTCCACTACCCACTGAGCAAAATAACGATATCCTCTCTTCACAAAAAAATACTCCAAATAAGCGGCCACGAGGAAGGAGAAAGAATGAAGAGAAAACGAATCTCTTGCAAACCGATATTATCCCGCTACTTCAGCAACGTGGTTTGATTGCTGAAACACTGAGCAGCAGCAACTTCAAATCATGGAATGGCATCGTACGCCTGCCTGGAAAGCAAGAAGAATGGGGTGCCCGCACGGAGCGAATATCCGCCATTGATAACACTGAAGGACATTTCAGGAAGATGACCATCCAGTGAGGCCATTTTCTTTTATTAGAAGGGAAGTACTCAAACATGTGCAGCTTTGTACCACAAAAATCCAGGGGCTCGTCTTTAATTTGCCTAACTGGAGACAACGACTTCGAGAAAGACATTGTCTACAGAGCCCGACAACGCGGCATGTTATTCAATGAATATGGTCTCTGGAGATGGACAACAAACCCTCCAGGCGGGCCTGAACCAAATGAACCACCTCACGCAGATACGTCGAACGCCGTGATTGACAACGCAGAGACGGGGTATTGGTCCCTCGTCAAGTCTGCCACAGAAGAGGACATCTTCAAGGAACTCGGGATGGAAGTCATCGACCCAACCAGACGAAACTTTTCGTATGTCTCTGGCAAGTCTCGTAAAAGCAAGAAACGGACCGCGCCTGTAGACCGCTAGTTTCGTTTAACTCTCCTTTAATTTACTGGATACATTCATTGTATATATTTCCCTTCTTGTCGTTACTGTACTCTATACCCACCACCACTGTAATAGCGTCTTTTGCCTTTCCGCTTGAAATCTGAAATCTAACAATGCTCCCCTGTCGATTGATTTGAAGATATACTTCGACCAAACTAGGCAAGTGACTCCTTGCTAACTACCACCTCATAACTTCATCCGACCGTCTAACTGGCTTGCGAAGTATTGAGCCATGGCTCATCTGACCAAACCAACCGTATACAACATCGAGGATTCCAACATCGCCCTTCTCGGTTCAGATGTTAGTAAGGAGCCTTGCGCACCCCGCTCGCACTTGATTGAACTGCGTCTATGATCGCATAGCTCGAGAAACGCGTCAGGGAGGAGGCTGGCGACAAGGATCCTGCGTGGACAGACGCAGGGAAATCCGTTGGACTGCAGATATGGCATATCGAGAAATTCCACGTCGTACCCTGGCCGAAGGAACGAGTGGGGTCGTTTTACGACGGAGACTCGTATATTGTCCTGCATGTAAGTTATCTCAAGTTACTCTGTATTTCCTACGAATATTAACATGGATATCTTTGTTGTAGACATATAAGAAAACGCCAGAAGCCGAGTCTCTTTCATACGACCTCCACTTCTGGCTGGGCCAAAACACCACCCAGGACGAAGCTGGAACCGCCGCCTATAAGACAGTCGAGCTCGACGACCGTGCGTCATTCTTTTGCAAGCCCGCCTGTCTTACAACCATGTTTAAATTTCGCTGTTTCTTGATATATCAGACCTCCATGGCAAATCAGTGCAGTTCCGCGAAATTCAAGGTTACGAATCCCCCAGGTTCCTCTCCTACTTTCCCCGCTTCATCTGCCTGCAAGGAGGCGTGTCCACAGGCTTCCATCACGTATCTGATCCCCTTCCTGCGAACATCCGGAAACTATACCGCATCACGCTTTCGCGTTCTTCGAGCACAGGAGGAGGTCATTCAAGTCTCGTGGTGAGAGAGGTACCAGCAACCTCCCAGAGCCTAGTTGCAGGCGATGTGTATGTCCTGGACAAAGGCGCACAAATACTGCAGTTCAACTCGAAAGCAAGCGCCGGTCAGGAAAGATTCAAGGCTGCCGAGTTTGTGCAGAGCCTAGTGAACGAGCGCGAGAGCAAATCCGATGTGATCGTTTATGGTGAGTCTCGCCATTTTACACCCAAAGTTCCCTTGCTTCTCTATATTGATGCTCTACATTCGTAGACGAAGGCGGCTCCGATGCTGAAGGTTCCTGCGCGAATTCGGTGACGGCATCTCAATCCACCCTGCAATTCTGTGCCAACAAACCTTTCCGAGGTGCACCCAGTTCTCTTCCGTATTTCTGATGCCACAGGGACCGTCACCTTCGCACAAATTCAACCGGTGTCCAAAGCATCTCTCTCATCTGATGACGCTTTCCTATTGGACCATTCTGCAAGCACCTCTCACCCAGCGATTTATATCTGGATCGGGAGGAATGCATCCTTGACTGAGAAACGACTTGCTCTTCAATACGCGCAGCACTACCTTTATGACAAGAGACTCAGTCGGTCTCTGGACATATCCATGTCGCTATACCTGTCATTAAAATGCAGGAAGGACAAGAACCTTATGTTTTTTTGGAAGCAATCTGATACAATACGAATGGACTACAAGTTTGGTATGTAATACATAATACATATGGTCCTCTGTCTGCACTGAATATGCTGAGCCAGCTTTGTAAGACTACATTTATGAGAAAAAAATCATAGTGCTATTGTTACAAGTTTGAATGAGTCTCGACAAAAATGAAGTTCATCAGTTAGGGATGTCATATACAACCCGGCCACCAACCCATGCGTAAGGGTAGTTGCGCTGGTACCAGTTCCGGAACGATCTCCTCTCAGAAATCCTAGGAATAGTGGCGTATGATCCTCCCAGCTGTGACTCTGTTAGCGACTATGTAAAAGGAGCAAAGTTATCAAACTTACCACAACTTGGTGTTTTCCATCGAAGAAATCCATGGAATAACTGAAAAGACGCATGAGTATTCTGCCACCAGGCGTTCAAGAACAAAGAGACCGAATAAATACACACCCAGGGTATAATTTCGAGGGTGTAAACCCGTTGACCTTGTCGAATACGGTCGAGGTCCACTCCCACACACCGCCGTTCGTGCCCTTGCCGCCGTCGCGCTCTCCTCCCATGGTCGCCCTAAAATGCTCTCAGCCCAATTATAAGAAAGCATGATTTGGATGTTCCCTACGGGACTGGGTGCCAATTTCTGAACCCGACATTTGTGCCACCTTCGTACCCGGCCATGAATTTGTCGTAGAAAATGGTGAGCTCGGTTTCAGTAGGCAAGCGTCCACCTTTTACGATCGCGTAGATAGAGAGATTGTTGTAAGAGGTGACAACAGGCCAGTGCTGTGCGACGTCCATTGAAACGGGTCCGTATAACGTCCTAACCTGTGGAAAGGTTGGTTTCAACTTAACGAGGCTACTAAACGGGTGGACGTCAACATACTCTGATTCCATGGTCGTCTTCAACCCAACTCGCAGGAAATTCAACTCGGCCGTTCCCAAATCCTTTATAGAATTCATAGAACTCGCCGTTTGTGACAGGCCTCCATTCGATTCTAAACTGATTGACATGGACTTGTCTTTTCGGGCATTCATTGTCCCATCCAAACTCGTGAGTTCCGGTGTAGCTGGTAGTCTCGTCGTCGGCCTCATAATCGTCGTGACCGACTTCGACGATGGCAGGTCCTAAAGTCGTGGTCTTCGGAGCTGGAAGTGGAATCTCATTCCAACCGGCTGCGAGTGAAGTCCAAGAAGGCGCGATAAAACCGGGTGGGGGTATTGTGCCGGTCCCTCCCCTTTGTAGGAGCATGTAAAGCAGAGTCTCGACGTGCATGGCCTCGTGTTCAAGGGTCATGAACAAAACCCTGCTTATCTTTCGAGTCAACGCGATTTTGCCAGAATCGACGTCGTCATATATGCCCATCAATCGTGCTCGAACAGCAGCTTGGAACTTCAAGATGCTAGTTCGGGTGGGCCAGTCTTCATCGTTAGTGGGAACCTCGGAATGCGGCTGCTCGCCAAAGTCACTACGAGAACACACGAGGAACTGTATTTTAAACCAACTCACATGACATTCAGTTGGGTCGTCCACATTAGGGTCGATTCCACGCTATAAACCTTTAGCCACAGTGAAAATGTAGTTAGATTCCGCAATCTGACCTCGAATATGAACTGTTGAAAAATCATTTAGATATGTGGCCCATTCAAGAGGGCATGGGTATTTACTTTGAACGCTTCTGGTTCCGTGTGCGGTTCTTGGAGCAGCCTTGATAAATGGATGTCCAAAAATGTTGGAATGTGGCCCAGGTAGAAAAGGCAAATATGCCGCAGATCAATTGGCTTCTGGTAGAGCATAGACTCGGGTATCATATGGTTGGTAACGAAATCCCAGCAAGACCAGAGTTCCTTCCATTCCTCTCTGGAAGGCATGGCGAAAGGAGATGAAGGGAGTTCGGTGGTGTTGTTGACCGCTTCGGAAGACGGGGATTTTAGCAGAGGAAAGCTGAAAGGAGGACGTTCCAGAAGCCACAGAGAATATAGTGACTTTTTATCCATCCACCGTTGGACAGGTCGTAGATTGCTGTTAGTAAATAGGGTGAATGCATCCGCCTCGGAGAACTAAGTGGTAAAACTCAGTAAGATCGGTGTTGTTTAAACAATAAAATTTGAAAACAGACCTTGAGAGATTCCTCGATCTTCAGCAGTTCACCCTCCAAGAATACGATTTCTTTGCCGCTCCCAGGTTCTCGGATGGTCTGAATACATTTTGATTTGAAATAAGCCTCGTGCTGACCTTTCAGATATAAATGGTTTCAGATCACACAGGCTAGTCATTACGACATTTGAACTTACGATGTTCCTATCGGAGCGGCTTTCAGTCAGACAACAGTGTGATAGCACAGCATTGTACTCTCACCTGGCTATAGAAATTAACGTAGTCCCATTTATTTTCGTCGAACAGATCCTCGTTGCCGAGAGCCCGACCAGCAGCCTTCAGACCATTGAATATAAAACGTTTGGTATAACCCCTGCGATCATTATATGCTTCCTCAATTAGGCCTTTTTCATTGTCGTGATCCAAACCGATTAGAAGTGTGTCTCCACTCCCAGGACGCAGAGGAAGGGAACGAAGGAAAGAAGCAGCCTCAGTCCGAGAGAAATTACCCAGTGAGAGCCCAAAAACATGATGTGCAAAGGGGGTTTTACACCCTCGGGAGTGGAAGGCGACGAAGGGTCTGAATCAGGAGTCGAAGGGGAATCGCTAGCGGAGGAGTCGGTCGAGATAGGGGAGACCGGACTGGGATCGCGGGGGATGAAGTGGTGGGGTTGAACCAATGAGATATCGTTCGCGACTTTTTGTGTGAACAAACCGCCACTTTCGATGAATTTTAAGCCATCGTCGTAAGTCCCCCACATGCCCTTGGTGTCGACTTTCCCAACCAAGCTTTTGCCGACCTCGGATCTTGAGATTTCGTCAAGTGTGCGTTCCAATTCATGCTTTTCAAGGTCAAGGGCATAGTAGGTGACAGGAGCGGGGAGGTTCCCGTTTCCCACCAATTGAGAAAGACCAAGGAGGATATGAGATGTCTTCCGCAAAGCGCTGTGTCATTTGATTAGATTGGATTGAACCTCAGCCAGAAAAGGAAGAATGTGTCCCAGAGATAAGGGAACAGCGGGAAAGGAAAGCGAAAATGAACGACGTACCCCGCGCCAAGCTCGAGGATGACCTCGTCTGGGGAGACTTCCGCACCGCGATGCATAGCCTGTACAATTTCGTCGGCCTTGGCCTTCAAGATTTCTTCTTCTGCTCCAAACAAATAATATTCTGGAACCTCGGTAGTGATATCGTCGTAGAGCCTGAGTCCCCGTTCATCGTACAAGAGCATGGTGGGCACTTGTTTTTCGCCAAAGGGGCGCGAAAGACCGTCCACAATCTGCTTCGGAATGTCAGTTACGACAATGCCGTCCGTGGAACGGGAATGGACGTCGATGATTTGGGCAGGCATGGTCGTTGAATGTTGCGGTAGTTTGGAGGCTGTAGTCTCGGTCTTGTTCACAAGAACGAATCTAGAAAGCACCCTCCTTTCAATTGCCCTGGTTTTATACGAAGTGAATTGACTTCGGATGGATACGCACAGTTCCGGATGATGTCATCTACTTTTGTTATGCTCCTTCTGTGAAAGACTGCTACCAGCATTCATGTCGCTCAGGCCGCCGCACCCAGACGTCTCGAGGTCACCATCCCTTTTATTCAGCAAATCCAGGTAAATTCACAGATTTATAAGCACCGCCAAAGACTTCCCGCGTATTTGGGAGGAGTCCTGACGAGTCGGATCCAGATAAGCCACCTGACAGAGGGGGATGAAGGCGGTCATGCACGTTTGAGGAAGTGACTTACTAACGGACTCATGCGGACCCCCTTTGTAATACCGACGAAATGACTCTTCCAAAGCCCATTCAAGCCCCTCTAGACACCGATTTGCCTCTCTTTCAGGCTTCCAATGCATGGTCCAGGAGCAAGGTCCAAGAGGAAGCGAGGGATCCAGTGGGCTGTAATCTCAAGGTTTCATCGCTTGAGAATCCTGTATCGTAAGACACCCTTTTCGTCCCAAAAACGACAAACGGGAGAGCAGGGATAATGTCGTGCAAACTTAGGCAGCGGGCAGACAAATGAGGGGTTTAATCAAAGTGTTGAGCCGACTTTTAAAGCTCTGAATTTGGAGGATGATGTCTCAAAAAACGCCATAATCACGTCTTCGACTGAAATCAATGAACGAACCTATCAGTTACATAGATAAGATTCCAAGGCTTGCATCACAATCTTAGCATCACGATCTTGCCTAAGTAGTGTATATTTGGGTGTCCAAGTAAGGTGATAGTAAAATTAACGAATTATCCAAGGAAAAAGGTATCTTACTGTAATAGATAGTGTTCGTGCCGTGCAGGTGGTCATCTGTCCGAATCAGCTTTTACTAACTCTTTCGCAAGCTTCGCCAGCATCTCTTCTGACCGAGGGTTCCTCGGGAAGGTTTTCCCGTCACCCAGGCTAATCATGTGTGAGTCAAAGCCAATCAGGAAGTGAGGAGAGACGTACGAGGCACCTCCATACCAAAGTCTACGTATCCACCCATATTTCGTATTCCATCCAAACACCTGGGCAAAGTTCTTTCTCCAACCCAAGTCGTACAGTAATATTTGACCGTGGGCATTCTTCACAATTCTTCTTTGTGTATAAGAGAGTTCGGGCTCTAGGGGAGGGTCCGAAAGGGAGTGCCCTGTCCTTGGAAGAGGAGGGAGATGTCGAAGGAGCATAAAAGGTCCTATATTTTCCAGAGTGGTCTGATTTGTGCTAGAAGGTCATGAGAATCAAGGCAGACCCCATAACGCGGGTACGTACTGGATAAGATATATGTGATAGAACGCAAAGGAGCCAATGATAAGAGAGAAGATACCCCCAGTAGCTGCCAGTACAAGTTCGTGCACGGGTGTGAATTCATTCTGTATCAAATGAGATGAGATAAGGAATCTAGTAATCTAGGAAACTTACAACGACAAATGGATTTTGGAAGGCATACCAAAGAGCGTCTACGGCTACCGCTGCGACGTATATGCATAGAAGGCTGATGGAGCACAGAAAATGGACGAATGCTGGATAAGTCCGATGACCCTAACACCATGTTAGACGGAGGACTGTCGGAAGAAGCAAGACAAGCCTCACGATGCACTTTGCGCCAATCCACGGGCAGTGGTGATCTATAAATTCAATAAATTGAAAGCTCAGATCGGCGATGGCTAAGCGAAATACGAACCCATTTTCAAGACACATCTATTGCAGACCGAACAGTGATGAGTTCTCTCCGCCCTGGGTGCCTACAGGAGGCTTGTCAGAATTAGTTATAGATGCCAGAAGTAAGACTAACCCAGCACTTTCGGCACCATTTATCTGGAGAAGAGAAATCGTTATCGGGCATTAAAGCCTCTCGCATTGACATTTCTTCCTCCTCCTCCCCTCCGCTAGCTTCTACCCGCGACGGAGGTGCGTTCGCTGGCCCAGGATCACGAGCCAAGCACACGATGAGGGACGAGAATGCCATAAAAGTCAGGGTATACGTGACTAAAAGGTGGGTTATAAATGTGAGAGGTTTGTGCAAAGTTTGTAGGTGGAAATCGACAAGGACATAAAGCAGGGACGGGTGTGGCGCAAGTATCAGTAACACGGTTCCTACATGGCACGGAAACCAAAATGCATTAGGTTCAAGGCGAGGGCGACGTCGATGGAACTCACCACAGAGCGGCAAATAGTAGTACCAGGGTTTCTTAAATGGCTCATTTTCCAAGGGCTGTGGGTTCGAAATTATGCTTGATTCCAAGGGTTGCAGTTCCACGTCGGAAAAGGTCAGCAATGGGGTTCTTCGTGGTGACATATCGTGTCGGCTTCAGTGTTTGGTATAACAGTTTCTAGGTGACAAAGAGTGTCGGAAAGACATAAAATACAGAGACGAGTGAAGGAAAGAAAGGCAATAGACTCAGAACATAAGAAATGGCTGGAGAAACCAAGTGGTTTGTGGGAGAAAGTGCTTGCCACTGCCCGCGTTGGACTCGGAGTACAAAGCCGAGGCCTGGTTGCAAAACACAAAACAACTGCCTAAATCTGACACTTCTCCTTGAAGACTCCATCCATTATATACTCGTTATGAGCGATATCGGAATGAACGGTAAACTGAGCTATTACCTCATGGTAAACTGCTTTCGGGCTCGGCTGATTGTGTACCGATTTCAAGCCCATGAATAAGGACCGTTACTCTCAAAGTTTGAATTGCACCATCAATGGCACCGTTCGGAAAGGCGGTCAATGTTCACTCGATTCCATTCAACCCTACCTTATTGGCACCTTCGAAGGACGCGTCGGACGACGTGAAATTGTATGCTGGGGTCGTGGATGGAGACTGGACAGTCGGGAGGTCAGTTATCCGTCGATTCCGTGCCTCAGCAACTCCGTCTCATTTCTCCTTGTTCCTCCAGCGTAGCTAATGGAGGTAGACTTGCTGTCGACATAAATTTCTACTTGTTCATAATCTCTCAATATAGGCTACATCTTAGCGTTGATAGTCGACGCCTGCATCCAGTTCCAATCATCGACCCAGCACGTCGACCCTCTGCATGTTACGGCGCATTTTCTCAGAACGACTTCCATCGCTCCATTCACAGTCTGCGTGCGCAATATCAAAACAAGCTCAGGTTTCACGAATGTGACGGCTGAATTGCTGCAAGATGTGGGTGAGGCAGTTCACATGAGCAAGTGTGGATGCTTATACTATTTTGACGATACAGGGTACCGTTAAGATCATGGTGCATTGTATCTTTGGCGTCAATGGTCCACATCCCAAGGATAAGTTAAATTTAACTTTGAACCCTCCCTCGTCGTATGCGCGGCGCCATCCCCTGTATACCCATCCTTCAAAAGCGGCTGTCAAGCCTATGCGACACACATGGAAATTCCATCCATGGGTTAAGTGGTCCGAGGACGAGGATATACTTGCCAAGAATCGGGTGGACAGCCCCAATCGTACCACTTCCTCGACCATTGGTGGAGGCGGCCTCGAGTGGGGAGCCTGGTTCGAGTTTACAGACCCCACTGACGAGATCACCAACCCTTCGCTCTGCTTCCTCGTAGACATCTTCCTGAATACACCCAGCTTACTACCGAAGAGCGAACGAGTCGGTTTGACCACAAGGTGCGTTCACCATCTTGTAGCCAAGCAATTGACTAACCTCCATGTTTAGTTGGTTCCCGACGATGACCTTGTCTGTTGAGTTTAAAAACAAGATACCACCGCCGTCTTCATCTTACGCATCTCGTACTGTTGGGATTTATTCTACTGGCCAATTCATGACCCCTCCTCAAGGACGACATGACGTATATGTGGAAGTTTGGACTGCACCGTCAAACATCTGTGATGGTCAGGAAACACAAAACTGGAGGGATAATCAGGTCTGCCTTGCAATTGCCACGCAGATGGCATTAACTCTTCCTATGGAAGTCAACACTAAGAAAGGGAAAGAGGGTTCTGTCAAATTGTAGCAGTTGACAGTAAACTTTCAGTTCAGTGTTTCCCCAGTCAGCACAATATACCCAGTCTTTACAAGGTATGATACATATATTGAAAGTGAATATAGAAAGACTTTACATTGCATACATATTAATAACAAAAAATTCATGTCAGATTGGGGGTGCAAATCTTCGGTAAGGTGTATCAGGTAGAATATATTGTTGTTCAATTGCGTCCAGACTTTGCTGTGCAACTTGTGTCATCCATTTTGCAACCCGAATCGCATTAAAAGGTACATGAGCTGCTTTGGCCTCTTTCACCTCCACCTCGAAACAACTAAGTTTTGCAAGGAGGCGTAGGGGAAGGTATGTATCCTAAAAGAAGTCTAGTTAATAAGCCATGCCAATATGTTCAAATCAAGCAAGCCCTTACCTTTAGACAGTAAATTGCCAAGTCTCGACGAGTATCCGCATTTCCACGTTGGAGTATTGGAATTTGTTTGTAGTCGATATCTTCCTTTCTTTCCCCTAGGAAATGTAACGAAACAGCATTTAGTTTGTACGCGCCTTCTCCCGTGAGTTCGGTATGGTGTTGTCGGATGTGATGATAAATATCGAGAAGAAGGCGCCCATCGTACCCTGGACAGGTCCAGAAGTTGGGTCGCAAAGTCCTCAAGCGCTGAGGTGATGCTAAAAACCTATAAGCAGATGTCAAGAACAAGTAGTCAATACCAATTACATTTGATTCTGCCCAGATACGCGAAATCAGCCAATTTCAGAGTGTTAGCGCGGTTTAATAGATATGAAACGTCGAATTGCGTGATGTTATATCCAATGACAATATCTGGGTCAACCTCTATAAAGAACTTTCGCCACTCTGTCAGCAGGTCTGATTCCTTTTCAAATGACAGGACTTGTGTTCCAGCAATGGGGCTGCAAGATTTGAGGGTAAAAATGGCTCGAATGGACGGGTTTGGTTGGCCTAATACTATGGATCAAAATATGTATGTGATAAAAATTGAAGACGACAGACCATATGTTAACACCATATTACCTATTTGAATGACTGGATCATTTAGTGCACTGGGGAACGCTTCCGTGCTAGGAATGTCGGTTTCGATGTCGAAACTTAGGATTCGGAGTGGGGCAAATTTCTCTTTATCATCTACCGTTTCGCATATCAGAAGATCATCTACTCTAAACCGACGTTCGGTTATAGTAACGGCAACGACCACAGGTATGCAACTTACTCAAGCGATACCTCCAACTGACAATGAGATTTTTGTTTCCTTTGGAACGTGTTCGTATTTATCAGCTGGAATTTTCAACCAGGCCATGGCGTTGACCTAAAAGAAGAATATATTATGGATATACTTCTAATCAAGAAGAATACATTACGTACCTGATGATCAGCCATAAATCGCAAGGTGTACGGAATCCTTGCCTCGTAGGTCAATTCTAAGGAAGAAAATAGACTCCGATACCCGCAGCGGCCCCCTGTGAGAAAACGTGTTGGATGGTAGGTATTCAATTATTTGTCTCTGAAATACTGCCATCAGACTTATCTTTAACAGCTCCTATATGACCGTGATGAGATAGGGAAATCTTAAGGAAGGAGTGAACAGGCCCATTGGGCGTGGTGCTTTGTTCCTCTAACTCTACACTGGTAATTACTGGATTGTTTGAGTTGGTAAGGTGATGAGGCAAGACTGGAGAGGTCTGGACATAAACCATGTTAAATGTTGAGTTGTAACATATCTGAAAGAGGGGCACTTACGTTCAAGTATTCTCGGAAAGGGCTTAGATCTTCCAGTGAAAAGCCGGTGGGTGCTGGATAATAGAAATAGTGATCAAACCCTCTGACCCTTGCTAGTACCGAATGTCCTGCCTAGTACTTCGATTGAAATGAGGGCTCCAGGGGCTCGTATATCTGACCGACCTTGGTGACTCCGAAGAGGTGGATTTCTGAGGTACCAGAAATGTAATTGCTCTCCTTAATATCAATATTCTGAAAGGCTGCAAATTCTCCGTCAGTACTATTCCTTCCTGACAGACAAAGGAACCCACTGAGAGAGCGTTTATCGTCCATAGATTCTGGAAGTGACGGTCGAGACCAGGTGTTGACTCCATTGTTGGCTCCTTCACCTGGACAAGGAAAATGATTCTAACCATGTGCATAAGCATTTCTAGTTAAGCACCTTTGTCATGTTTGGATAGATCCTCGAGTACATCAGCAAAAGAGGCACCAGGAACGATAGGTCTTTTGCTTGAGCCGGCTGGTGGTCCAGTCACTTCAGTCGTGGCGTCCAGTGACATTTGGCGAGGAAATAAAGAGCCGTCCTTTAAGAGATAAAGGATGTGTTCAAGAAATGAAGTGGGGAGTAGTAAGATCAAGAGGGAGGGACTGGCTGAAACTGAACCCTGAGCACGTGCCAGACACGATCATGTGTTGCTCCATTCCGAATTCGTGAACGCGTCTCTTGATCCCGATTCGCGACAACACCAGCACAACGTTATGTACTCCCCTTAGAGCTTGTACCTTTATGCGCCGATATTGAGGAAGTCCGTTATTGCTTCATTTTTCCAGCACTGTCACCAAGGATGCGACGTCGCTGAAGACGTGAACTCGAAGTCGGGAGCCTACACCATCCAACTCATCAGTCAGATTCCACTCGTAGACGCGACTGTGGGGCTCGTTGTGCATTACTCTCCAATATAAACCGATATTACAGACTTTCAACTGGGCTTCGTCGACGTTCCGTTCGCATTTATCAACTTACACGCATTCATCGTAACGTGCTCAATGCAGTTCAAGCCAAGTCAGAGTGTTGCCGCGTTGGTTGGGACACATGCCTAGAGCTGAAGCTAGAAAGACCCTTTATAGGCTAAGGGAATTCGTGAGTAAACCCTCCTCTTTTAATTTCAACTGCATGGTGTCCTTCCAAAGCAGTGACTATGCCATCAACTTTGCGTCATGGCTGCCACATCTATGATCTAGAGACAATCAAGAGATAGGGGCCTACTCGTACAGAAAGCTCTGAATTTCAGGAAGATCGGATTGTGCCATGAATTGACATGATCCTTGTCCTTTGTCTCCTATTAAAAATTGGCATCGACTACGAGGTCTTCCTAGTCAAGCTGGTCAAGACTGTCGAAGACCAACAACCGAGATTAAGAGAAAATAAGTGTTATATTTTGTCATTACCTTTGCAATTGTGATGATCCAGTAATTGAATTCGAACTCTCCACTTGATTTGATCATCACGTTTTGAAAGAAAAGCCTGAGCTCGAAGCGTGAGAGCTCTTGCCACTGCCACTTGGGGAGCTCTCGCTCTCCTTACGGTGACCTTACCACTCCGTGGACAGCGCTCTTGGTTGTTTTGTACAATCTGAAAATCTGCTGTCAGCGCATACTCTGATATTTTAGGAAGTCGATGTCTGCGAAGGTTGACTGGACAGCGCCGAATTCGGCATCGTTCTTACATGTCAAATTGACTCGAACAGGGTTCTACCCACAACCACATCCATAAGTAACTTGTTCTCTGCGCGATAAAACATGGGCGGCAGCGCCTTCAGCGCCTTATTACCTGCATCTGCTTTCCCTCGACTCCCTCGACCAGTATACCGAGCTCTTAAATCGCGCTATCTACCGAAACTCGCCGAGCTTTACGCCTGGGTTGGGGTACCTGCCGAAGCCCCAGAGAAGCAAGACCATGGGGATTTGGATCTTCTTGTGTGCATGCCCAAAGCCCCTCACCCTTCATTTATTCCACATGAAGTCGTCAAGCGAGCAATCGGGGCTGAGCACGTTATCGCAATGGATGGAAACAGGACTTCCAATTATGCTGTCCCCATCCAACCTGGCGAATGGAGCCTTTTCGGAAACGCATCTGAAGAGGAGGAGAGGAGAATCGCCAGTGAGGATAGAAAGATCTACTACCAGGTAAGCGAAGTTTTACGCTGCCAAAAATCCGACTGAAAGAATATGCTTATTATTCAGGTCGATGTCCATGTTTGCGAGAACAAGGACGAGTGGGACAGAATTATTTTCTTTAATTCCTATGGCGATTTGGGCATGATGTTAGGCCTTATGGTGAGGAATAATGGGCTTGCCCTTGGAGCGAAAGGGTTGAAGGTATGTGAGAGTTCAATCGGACGCGAATCAAAATGAAGTCCCCATTAGCTTCCTGATCCTCCGAACCCGCCTTTCGAATTAAGCACGTCATTCGACGACATTACTCAATTCCTTGGTCTTTCTCTTGCTACTTTCCACAATGGTTTCAAGACCAAACGGGAAGTCTTCGAATGGGCCGCATCTATGAAATACTTTGATGCTAGGGATTTTCGATCCAGCGGACCTGGAATCACCAAAGTTAAGGCAGAGCGGACCATGTATGCCGAATTCGTTGAATGGATTAGACAGACGAAGCCTCCGTCAGGCTTGCACACTGGCTTTTCTCGCCAGGAAAGGCACGTGAAAATACGCGAAGAAGCCCTATTATTCTTCAAGAAAAAGGAACAGTTCGATAGCATTGTCTTAGATCGTTCAAACCGGGCAAAGTTGAAAGAAATCTTCTCCGGAAGCAGCGTTCGTGACTTGACACAACTGGGAGAATATTGGAAAGGTGTGAAGTTGATCATGGACGAGGTTAGGCGCAGATTGGGCGGGGAGGAAGGCATTCTCAGGTTTTTGGAAACCAATACCGAAGACGATCTGAAGGCAATGATTCTCCAAGTTCAAGCCGACTTGGGCATAAAGGCACAACACTAAGGGAATAATGCAGAAGCCCATATGGTTCAGTACCCTCTATCAATACCGAACAGTGCCAAGGGTTCCAGATATACGAGCCAGTCTGAAATGATACAAAATTGGGGATTTCTAGTTGACACAGCGTACAAGCCTGCTGAGTCGGGCAGTCGGACTTCTCGTCTCGGGCTGATTCAGATCCAAGCTGAACTTCAGTAAACAGTTTACCTGGAGAAATCAAGGACGGTCAAGGCTGTCATCGCACTTGTTGAACATTCAATTCCTGCGCGACAAATAAAAATGTATCATGGCCATATGAACCTGGCAAAGGAGATTTATTCTACCCCTTGACATGCCTCGACTATTTTATTCCTGCATCATGATGAAGCAACGAGCACTGGCTATTACCCCAAGTCTTCCACAATCATCTTCCAATGTTGTACACTCTGGGAACGGCAGTTCTGCTCATTCAAAATAGGCCTTCTCCAGCCAAACCTTTACCTTGTCCTCACTCACAATTTCCTTGGGCTTCATGTCATTTATCAGGACTTCCTTGTAATTTAAATTGTCGGGGTCCAACGACCAGAAAGGCACTGGGTGATGATTAGAAAGTCACTCTCAGAAGGGGCAGACCGCCGTGGTGCATAAATGCAGCTCAAAGCGATACCCTCGTCACGAAAGATGAGACGTGGTCTACCCCTGTGGACGTCTGGAGTTGGATGGTACTTCGGAGATTTGAGGTTGGTGAGAGCGGCGGCGGCGGAGGCCATGGCGATCTCCTTAGGCCCAACAGTGAATTCGGAAACAAGTAGGATCGACGGAGTCGGGGGATGGACGACAGAATGGAGGTAATTGGACCTACAATCTAATCCCGATTGTCTATAGTATCTTCGTTGAGAGTATAATTCTAATTCTAATTCTTGCTTATCTTACCGCATCTTAGGCTGAGAATATGTACCGACAGTGATTTCGCGAGTTTTAACGGAGAGCAATTGAGTGCAAAAGCTCAATTACTACACACAATCCAGCACCTCAATGTGTGTCCAACCATGGATCAAGCCAAGCCTCCCTCGGAAACCATCGAATGCGATCATGTCTCGACTTTGCAAGCCTTCTGGCAGTTTCAGAGGCTTTACATTGATCTCGAAACTGACATCCCCACGACGGATGTGATGCGCCAGGACTACTGGACCGGGGGTTGAATGTGTGACCGCTAGATAGTTGCCCGATCGTCCGCTGCAAGAGAGTGTGGTTGTAGCGATTCCTACATTCAGGGTATGCTCTGACTGGGTGGTGAAGGTAAGAATGCCTGTTGGGTGTACACTCGCATCAAATAAATGGAGAGCTATTTTGGAAGTCCAGATTGTTGGCGAGCGACGCATGTAGACAAGAGCAAGAAAGGTTACTTGTAAGTCTTCGGTTGTCGGATGTAGGCTTTCCTGATTCCGTTCACGAGGTGTTGCTGACTCCACGACTTGCATATTAGAAATAGCATGAGGATAGATCCCAAAGTGCGACCGAAAAAGCCACCCTGAGGAAAATGACTCCAACTGCTTCGGAAGGGCATATGCGTCGAAATGTGTTTCATCTCTGAGTGCAAAGGTAAGAACCAAAAGGCCAGGAGCTATTGCGTAGTTCATGCTGCTAAGGTCTGATAAATGTTGGGCCTTGTGCTATTAGAAATGAATGTGTGTGTAAGTGTGCAATGAGGTGCCCAGATAGAATAAATAAACTTGCGTGAATTGGAAGGTAAAGAATAGATCGAGATGGTATGTGAAATAGCTCCATGGGTTCGTCTGGAGACATAAACTCTCTGACGGGCAAAAGCCAGTCAAAACCGATCTTGATTTTTGTTACATTCTCCCCTGGTATTTCGTCGTGACACTCAACCTTGTATCCTGTTTTTTCAGAAAGATTGACCTTTAAAACAGTGCTGAAGTCAAGTCATATCAATTTAAGAGCGTATAAAAAGCGAGCAAATAACCATACATTTTGGGAGGGGAAGAATGACTGTGCGATAAAAAGGCAACCCAAACAGAATCGGGTCCTTCTCCGTTTGCGTTAATTTGGTAGTGCAAGTGCTCATGCATGGGTAAAACCGTCGGACAGGAATACGTCAAGACGGCCATCCCTATGTCGCTGGAGTCAAGGTCGTACCAGGAGATGCCATTGTTTCGCACTAACTGCAGGAATCGACCAGAAATTATGTTGGCGCCGAAATCGTACGTCGGAAGATCGAGGGGGAAGCGGCGTTGAGTGAACACGGCAGGTTGAGGCGACTTCCAGTTCCATTCTATTTTCGTTGCCCGAATCAGCAAAGCCTCCAACTGGAATGAACTTTGCGAAGACAAAGGCCCTTCGGGTAATAACAATCTAGATCGCTCATAAGCGCTTACCCAGACGCTTCTTTGGAAAGAGGCGTGATGGAGTCGTCCGCACACCTATTGAGTTGATGACATTCACGCGACGAAAGTTCAAAAATCAAAGAGACGAACTTGACGAACTCGAAGGATATCTTCTGGCAGGAGTTGACCCAGAATTTCAAGGACGATATCCATTGGGAGGTCATTGAAGTGAAGGATTTGCTTCACGACTGGTGGATCCCAACAAGTAGCGTCAATGGAGTCCAAACAGGTTGATTAACGCTGCCTTACCTTCCGTTGCTGCCATTCGAAGAGAAATCATATACAAAGGCTCTGCAAATTTTCTCCTTGGTAAGCGAGAGAAGCAAGATGGGTTCTGAGATAGCTGGCAACCAGCTGATCCCTTTAAGTATGGGTCTCGTTGGGGTTATTGACCGTCCAGCAAAGGCTCACACCAACGGACGTGATACCCTTTCGGAGGACTTTGGTGTTAAATATCTCATCCTTGATACCGATCTCGTAACATGTTTTTTTGTCTTTGAGTATATATGGTTCATACACCCATCCTTTGGAGTTCCGTTAGCAATGATCCTGATCTAAATTTATGTGAGGGTGGAGAAAGTTTACTCTCACATGTATTGCGGCGTCGAACTCCGTGGAAGATATGCCATATTATGCAGATATGTCATGTTGGTCAGGGACCAAAGGTTAAAGGACGGATGCCGAAATTGAGCAATTTGTTATCGCACAGCCACCAACGTTGGGGTAAAGTGAGGCTTCAACTCGACAATTCTACGGCAAGTAGCTTGGAATAGAACCGGTGTAAAACCAATGTGACTGCCGCGGGGTCGTTTGTATACAAATCTAGATCTTCTTTTTTGTGTTTGGTGCATGGTCTCACTGTCAGTCCTTCTGTGCTCTGAAGTGCGATAGACATCGGACGATTTGCCAGAGACATAGGCTCAAAGATTTCGACTATATTTTTTCACGCTGTCAACTGCAAGTAAGCAACACCCGGAGAGAACTCCCCCCGAAAAAGCTAATCAGGAGTACTAAGCATGGGACACACCGGCATTTATCCGTTGCTTTTGAGTTATATGTCCATAGCTTGATCATAAAGTCGAGAAGCGACTGAAGTTGGACCAAAAAGCCGACGCATGGGAAGAAAGGTGACACCCAATTATCTTTTGTGCGACTCGCTCGACCCGGAGTCGCCACATTGCAGTGGATGAAGGATGCCTCTCCGCGTGACTACTCCCTCTCCGAAACGAAAATTTGACAGCACGAGGTTGAGCCCAAAAGGGTAGGTAGAAAGATTGAGCTTGCCTCATGTTAGTCAAAATAGAATGCTGGCTTCGATTGACCAAGAGGAATAGGCAATCTACCGGGACGTTCTTCTTCCGCTGCCTCGATTAAGACAGGCACCAAATGCGCACCCATTTCGCCCAGCTGCAGCAATTGTCACAGGCCAAAGCACATGTACAAGGCACATCGACAGGCATACGCGCATTTTCCTAGATTCCCAGGCGAGATATAGAAAACGTGGACGAGAAATATAGATGTTATTGCATGGAACGTAATCCAGTGTATCTACAAAATAAAAGAAGTCGGCCATTGGACTAAGGGAAGGATGTAAGCATTCTGTAAGGATCAGACCCAAGTTTTCATACCGGCAAGTATCTCTAGACAATGTTTGTGACCTCAACTTGGGGATGATATAACCTCCAATTGTGTGTCAACGACTCCAGGATAACAAGTGAAAATTCGACTTTCCAAGCTATAAGAGATTTAGGCACACTGTTGATGTATGTTCCATGATGACAACACCAGCGGTAAAGGCCTTGAGGTCAGATACCACCAGACTTAGGTCGCCTTGGGTTGGGTTGGGTTATAAGCAGCGTGGTTTGAAATACTTCAATTTCGTGGCTTTTAGCTATTGATCTTGCTTAGTTCTATATCTCGTCCCAAGCAGTCAAAGAAAGCCGCAGATTCGTTGACCTCTCCAAGAAGAATCGACCAGTACACTGTTCAACGGGCTCTCTTCTTGTAAAGTGGACCCTTGGTGTGCTCGGACCTAGGAAGAGCGTGCCAACTTGGTGCAAAGTGAGGTGCGACAGAACCGGATCTCTTCGACAACGTAAATCAGAGTGGACGGTCTTGGTACTACGTGGTGGAGGCAAGCGGAGAGCAGGGTCAACCGGTTGCTTCGGGCTGGTTAATTGTATCGGGAACCTCCGAGAGTTGTGATCGATCTCTTCGGCTTTCAACTTCGTCATCATCATCATGCAAGCCATGCCGACCCAAAGTAAAGGCACTCTGCGCCTCTTGGACTGTTACCATATCTTGCGAACCTAAGCGCCGATAGAAGGCGCCTTTCGGGTTTTACATTCCTTGAAATCAACTCCCTCGTTAACACTGGAAGGCCTAGATTCATGACAGGGCAGAGTCAAGCGGAAATACTCACTACCTTCAGAAAAGAATTATATGGAGAAGATATCCTGCATGATGGAGATACCGTTGGGACGGACGATGAGACCTTGCTGTGAGTGTTCATCACTCTTCTCTCGCTGACACTTTATTTCTGATAACCATACAACTTCAGGAGATTCTTGCGAGCCCGGAAGTTCGACCTGACCCAGGCAAAGAAAATGTTCAAGGATTGTCAGGAGTGGCGGAAAACAGTCAGCGGTGTGGGGATTGATGAACTATATAAACGCACAGATCCTTTTGATGTGAGTTCATGCTCTCACTTCGTGCCAGGACAGGACTAGGATCTCATCAGTCAAGTCAAAAAGTATCCTGAACGTGAAGCTGTATTCGAATGCTGGCCTATGTGGTTTCATAAGGTCCGCAAATTACGAACTGTGTTGCAATGTCTCTATCAGGCTTGTTAACCCCGAGATCCCAGACAGATAAAGTCAGTTCATGAAGGCGTCCTGTTGACAGAGAACTGACAAATATTTCCCAGAAAGGACGACCTTTGAATGTACATTTGATTGGCGCTATGGACCTCACCAAGTTATATAAAGTCTGTCCGCCAGAAAGGCATTGGGAGACAGTCCTTGTCAATGCTGAATCTGTCAGTGCACTCCAATGAACCTTGATTTATTTTGTACTCAACATCCACGGCTAGCTAACTAGAGAAGTTATTCCTGCTGCTGCTCGTGCAGCTGAAAAGCCCGTCGGAGAAACGTTGGTCATAGTGGATCTGAAGGGATTTGGGTGCGCTCTTTGCCAGTTGGTTGATGTTCTTGAGAAAACCTGATTATGTGGACCAAGGTTGGGAGCATTTTGGCAGATGAAATCCCTCGTCCGAAGTTCCTTCCAAATATCGCAGGACTACTACCCTGAAACGTGAGTGACCCGTTCCTGAAGTTACTGTTCCAAACAAAGTTAACATGCAGCCTTTGAAAAGGATGGGTCAATTGGCGGTTATTAATGCCCCATCAACATTCACGGCGATTTGGAGTGTGATAAAGCCGTGGTTGTCGAAGGAAACCGCTGCGAAAGTAGATGTGTTAGGAAGCGACTATAAGAATGTGCTTCTAGAGTTGGTTGATGCGGAGAATTTACCGGCCTCGCTTGGAGGGGCTTGCACATGCGACGACCTTGGTGGATGTCATCTGAGTGGGGTTGGTCCCTGGCAGGATGGAAGAGTTGGGTGGGGTCCAAAGGCACAAGCGAGGAAAGGTGATGCAGAGACAGTGGTAGAAGGAGAAAACAGTCAGCAATTTCTGGAAGTGCACAATGGTGAGTTGCCGACTGTAGAGGAATCTTGATGCCTCACCGTATTTGGTGGATGAAGGCGAGGAGCAAGAGGCAGAATCGAAGGAGGGTGATTCGCTTAGAGCAATTGAACGTCTGCAGAGCGAAACGCAAGATATGGCGGATCACATTGCCTACGTGGGTTGATATAGTTTGGAGCGGCATGGTAAAGGATTCTGAAGGACCCAACGGTCAGAAAGACTGATGGGTGTATTCCCTGGGGGTGATTCCTTAGTTCGTATCAGCAGTCGGCGTCCTCACGAGTATTTATTCTGAAGATATATATACATACTTCCGCAAACGATATCCTTCCACGGCGATGCAGCAACCTTGTTGACGACTGTACTCGGAGCTTGGCCGAGTTGGGCGCATGATTCTGACCTATTCTGACCCAAAGTTGCGATCCATCATTATCGTCGCAATATAAAGCACCGGGACCGCTGTTTCAGACAGGAGAGCTTGCGGCGGAGAATGGTCATGGCTGTGAGATGGGAAAACGTGTTTGGGTTTGTCGGGAGTGCAAAGGCAAGATCATACATGACGTAAGCATCTGCTATTGTCCCGGGCCGACATTCCGTCAACGCCAACAATGAACCGAAGCTTCGCCATTGTACTCGTCCCATCATCTTGACGACCCTTCCTTGCTGCTGGTGAGTATTGTTTCGCTTGTATTTAATGTTTTTTCTTCTTTTATTTTCTCTCCTTGCTTTTGTCATCTTCTTGTCTCGCAGACTCTTTCTAGCTCGGCTGCGCCGTGCACTTCCATTCATTTTTTACTTCACGTTCATTTTTACGATTCGCCATGCAACTTAACGTGCTCGTTTTCTGCTTGCTTACCTTTTTATCCGTTGTCAGCGCAGGCATAATTCCTCTTCGACGCGTAACTGTACCGTCGAATATCATCGGAAGGTCCACGAGACATGACCAAATTTTTCAGCGCAGGCACCCTCGTTTGTTTATGAAGAGGCAGGACACCTCTGATGCACAAAGCTCAACTATAACTCTTATCGCTGCTGGCTCTCAACCTACACCTGTGAGCCAAGACGACTCTTCGTCCTCGAGCCCCGATCCAACTGCGACTTCTGCACCCGACTCGTCTGCAGCTTCCACGACAGACGCTCCCATTTCTTCTTCTTCCACTTCACCACTGCTTTCTACTTCAACCGTGGATCCAGCATCACAACCGTCTCAACCACCTGTGGACAGTGATGGCTCCAAGAAATATGTCGTTGCGCACCATATGGTCGGCAATACATTCCCTTACACTCTCCAAGATTGGACAGACGACATCACTCTCGCTCATGCTTCAGGCATCGATGGGTTCGCCCTGAATATGGGCAGGGACGATTGGCAACCTGCTCGGGTCGCTGACGCGTAGGGACTTATTTTGCGGATTAAATGACATCTCGGCTGACTGTTAAATAGTTATGAAGCCGCTAAGCAATCGAATCTCGATTTCAAGCTTTTCCTCTCTCTGGACATGTCGTATGTTGCATAAATTTAAACTTTTCTATAATTTTATTAATTTAAGGCTAGCTCCTTCCCTTGCGCATCTCCCAATGATGCACAAACTCTCCGGAACCTCGTCAGCACCCACATCTCTCATCCGAATCAACTACAATACGATAACCGGGCATTTGTCTCCACATTCGCTGGCGAAGCTTGCAACTTTGGCCAAGGGAGCGTGCCCGACGGCTGGAAGAATCAGTTCACCAAGAGCCCTGATCTTGCAGGAAAGATTTACTTTGTTCCAGCATTCTTCATCGACCCCGCCACGTTCAAGGATTTTGCGGACGTCATGGATGGAGATTTCAACGTACGCTCTTCCACAACTTTTGATTGACACCATTAATTTCACTGTCGTACAGTGGAACTCAGGTTGGCCGATTCAAGTTACGACCTCATTCGCCCAGAATCAGCTGTCCTCCCAGAACACAGCGCAGTCGGATAATGAGAAAGCAGGAAAGACCTTGCTGGGTCTTGTGACAGGCGCACCAGCTGGCGATTTAAGCAGCACTCTCGCGAGCAATCTGGAGACTGCTGTCGCGTCAACACTGAGCAACCTGCAACTCGCTCTCACCAAGTTTATTGGAGCTACAGATACCGATGATGAACACTTGTCTGGGCTAGCTGGCCTTTCTGGTGCAGTAGAAGCCCGAGATGGCCAATCTTCAAAAAGAGCGTATATGGGCGCCGTTTCTCCTTGGTTCTTCACTCATTATGGACCAGACTCTTTCAACAAGAACGTAAGTTTCCCTGTAACGTATGTCCTCTTGTCGCGATTAATTCTTTTTCATCTTTTACAGTTTGTGTTCTTGTCCGACCAACACCTCTACTCCAAGCGGTGGGACTCCCTTATCAGCTCTCGGGATAAGTTCGACATTGTTGAAGTCTTGACATGGAACGACTACGGAGAGTCGCACTATATTGGACCCATTAAAGGAGCACAGCCTAACAGCCAAGCCTGGACAGATGGTATGAACCATACTGGTTGGTTTTCGATCCATGTTTTTTGAGGTCTGTAAACTAATGTCAAGAAATAGCCTGGCTCGAGCTAACTCAATACTATGCTACGGCATTCAAAACGGGACAATATCCTGCAATTGAGAAGGACAAGATCGTTATGTGGTCCCGCCCTCACTCTACCAAAGCACAGACCTCTGACCCCGTTCCACAACCCACCAATTTTGAAATTGTTTGTACCCCATTTTATTCCTCTAGAAATTACTCGGCTGACCTATTATTGTAGCTCGAAGATGCTGTATGGGCTGTTGTAATGGCCACCGCCCCTTCAACTGTCATCCTCTCAGTGTCTGCTACTAGTTCGATGACCTTTGAGGTCCCAGCGGGTGTGTCAAAACTTGCCATTCCTATTACTCCTGGAGGGACTATGAAAGGCGTTATTCAACGCGACGGCCAGACCGTCGTGGAGTTGAACCCCACCGAGTTCTCGTTCCAAGGGAGTCCACAGAACTACAACTTCAATGCCTTTGTCGCCAGTGCGACAGCAGACTGATATTGTGCTACCACGACTTTCATGCCTTAATAGTTAATAGAAGATAGAAACACTCTGGTGGATTTCGCATTTGTATTCATAGTTAACGTATAGTTGTATTTTTACATGTAATGTATCATAGTAGTTCTTAGCATTCGATTCAAGCTTCGGGATTCTCGATTTCGAAACTCGGCTCAAGGAGGCTCAGAACGCAGAGGGACTCTTTGGGTTCTAATGGCTAAAAATAGAACGCGGTAGTTGCCGTCCTTGTTGAGCGTTATAACCAAGGCATTGCTCATCCTTCACTTCAATGCCACCCAGTGTCCAATATCACTGCTCATGCCTTTCGCCATCACCTCTGCCCCCGCCTCCCCACTTGCCGTCTTCGTCCCATAGTTTTCATCCTCTCCACGAACTTTTCTTTTGTGAGGAATGTGACGCAGTGCGGTGCAATCGATGTGTTTCGGTTGAAGTCAGTTCCTACTACTGCCCCCATTGCCTTTTCGAAGTTCCAAGCGCAAGTGTGCGCGCTGAAAAGAACAGGTAAGCGTGTGTTTCTTATATGCTTATATTCATTCAAATGCCACGCGTCTAGATGTGCCCGAAATTGCTTCATGTGCCCCATTTGTCGGAATACGCTCTCGGTCGTGCCTTCAGACCCTCCAGACACAGGAGACGGTCGTCTTACAATACCGATAAGCGCACTTAACGAACCGCCTTTCTTGCTGTACTGCAATCATTGTAGATGGGACTCTGCCGAAGTTGGCATTACGTTTGAGAAACCTACCGGTCTCGCAGGTGAGCCTTGCTTAGAAATCTATCTGATTGTGGCACTTAAACAGTCTACAGCGCAACTACAAAAGTTTGAAGACTCCGCCCCCGATTTCCTGGAGTTCGAGCGTTTGAAGGAACATTTTGACCCTTTCATACGTGCATCATCGCTTTCTTCTTCTACAAACGCCAGTCACCCGACTGCTCACCCAAGCAGTGCGGCGCACTCACATCACGCTCACTCCAACTCTATTACAGCCGCTGCATCAGCCGCTTTGGCGCGCGATATCCCAGGGGTTAGCAAGTACAACCCGCTGGCGAGAAGTACGTCGGCAAGGAGTGGGAGTGGAAAGGATAGAAGCGTGAACAAAGACGAGATGCCTGAGTATCGGAGTCGCGTTGAGATATCGAAGGCCAGCCTCTTAGGCACAGGTGGCGGAGAGGCAGATGTTGATCTTTTGAGCCACCTTGAAGATATTGGCCAGATTGCGACTGTCGAACAAAGATGGGCCAATAGCTGGGTTACGCCATTGCAGACGCGGTAAATTGCTTTTCTGACTTCAATACTCTCTCTAAGCAATTTTTAGTGACCTTAAACCTCTTCGAATCCCCCTTCATTCCAAAAGATCGAAACGGTGCCCTGCTTGTACGCACATCCTGATAAAGCCGGAACAGAAGGCACAGTCTGTGAGGTTCAAGATCAGGCTTGTTGCTGCGACCTACCTTCCAGCAATCACCGTGGCCCTACCCCACGCACAAAGATTCGCAGCTGAGGCAGCGAAGAAGTCCCTCGGCAAATCAACAATTGCAGCGGAGGACGACAAGAACATGGGCTCAAGCATGCATGCTGGGAAAACCTACCCGTTCCATCTCGCGTTGAGCAACCCCCTCTATGATCCAATACAGGTTAGACTCTCTGTTCAGAGGATGCACGTCTCAACTGCCCCAGCGAAAGACGGCGGCTCTCCGGAGAAGGCTCGTCGTCCTCCGTTTGCAGTTTCACTGCCGACATCCTCCTTCTCTGTGGCTGCTTTTGCGGAGGCATGGGAGTATGAAGACGACGAAGAGATGTTCGGCATCGACGACGGCGATGATCTGATCGGTCGAAGCGGGAAGGAGACAGATTCAAGAGGGAAGGTACGGACAGTCGGTGTCTTGGAGAGACGGGCAAACGTCACCATGGTCGGTGGCGAAGTCGTGATAGGAAAAGAGGCAAGAGGCAATGTCAAGGTTGGTTTGAGCCTTTATCCACATTTTTTCCGATCACATTTCTAATCCTTCTTTTTTGTGTGCAGTTCAATATGCTGGTTTCATACACCTATCACTCAGACGATTCTGCAGAAGGAAACGAGACAGAAGCACCTCCCAAAGCTGCGGCGAAGGCAACTCCTGAAGTGAAAACTTTCGCCTTCTACACGGTCGTCGACCTGGGTCAAATTATACCCCGAGAAGAACCTAAAGCCGAATCGGACTTATAGGCGCTCGCCCCTACGCAGGCCGCCGGCCCCACTGCCAACTGGAACTTGTTGGAAGACTGACACGGATCTTCTTCCGTTACGCTTTTACTCAGCCCACTGCGCAGACTTGCGCCATACCTCGTGCCAACGGCCTTCCGCTTGATTGTTTGACTTGAAGGACATCGTACGATCCCTCCTCGCTTGGCCCTTTGCCCCATCCTTAGAAACTTCTAGAGCTGAATATAGAATTGGGATTGAAGGCTGCACTTCCGAGGTCATGCACCGGTCATGGGTGGGCGGGTGTAGGCAGCTCACTGTTCCACATTTTCCGGCTTCACGTTCATTACAACCCTGATAATTTTATTTTCATTAGACTTCATGTCATATGTTTTCTCACTTCGGATCCGCTAGGGTCATCGTTTCTACCTCAACGCCATTTGTTTGGAATCCCATGAAACCCAGCCAACCTCAGAAATGAACTATGTCGATCTGGGGTTCTTTCATTTTGTCGCGCCACTGCTGTGTGCCAAGAGGCCATGTAAGTAGTATCGTCAGGAACAAGCACAGTTCTATGCCAGTAGACTCGTCGACTTGGCTCCTATCACCAAGACGTCACGTTCGATTCATTACAGTCTAATAACGTCTTTTATTCAAAAGGCAATTTGGCTAGTAATACATTTATCAATCACAGTTTAGGTTTTCTATTTGCTGAATAGTAGGAAAAGGGAAACCAAGAAAAAACCAAAATACATCTTCACATCGCTTTTACGCCGAGATCTTCTCCCTAAGAAGCTTCTTAAGCGTCTCCCCGTCCTCAGCAAACTTTTTGATGCCCTCGTGCAGCTTATCAAAGGCCATCTGGTCCTGGAGGAGAGCCCAGCGGAATTCGGGTTCGTTGTCGATATAAGTGACCTTTGGAATAGGCTCAGCTTGAGCAGCTACGGTTGGCGGCATTGTTATTTGGTCCACTCGATCTTAGCCGAAAATATTACATACCGACGACCTCGTCGAGCTTTTTGGGGACGGGATCCGAGGAATTTTTGAGTTCTTCCAGGAGAGCGGGGGAGATGGTCAGGAAGTCAACTCCAGCGAGAGCCTTGATCTCTCCGACCTGGAAAAGAAAACCGAGGTTAGCAACTGGAACATTGAGAATATGACGCAAAGTACGTTTCGGAAGGATGCACCCATGACGATGGTATTGTATTTGTGCTGTTTGTAATAATTGAAGATCTTCTTGACGGATTGGACACCTGGGTCGTCATCGCCTTCGAAGTTTTGCCTGTATGCTTCTTGTACCAATCAAGAATCTGGACGCTTTCTGTTAGCGGAAAGAGAGTAGATTGAAAGGTGCGACTTACACGACCGACAAAGGGAGAGATCAAAGTAACACCAGCCTCAGCGCAAGCAACGGCTTGCCCAAAGCCGAAAAGGAGGGTAAGATTGCAATGGATTCCATCGTCGCGCTCGAGTTCGCGAGCAGCTTGGATGCCTTCCCAAGTAGATGCGATTTTGATCAGAACACGCTCTTTCTTGATTCCGACCGATTCGTAAAGGGCGATTAGTTCTTTTGCCTAAAAATTCACATTATAGACCACGAAATGAGAAACGTGATTGAAACGTACCTTGGCCTTGGTTCCCTCCTTGTCGAACGAAAGGCGGGCATCGACCTCAGTCGAAACTCGGCCAGGAATAATACCAAGAATCGCCTTGCCAAATTCTACCAACTGAGACATGCGAATTAAAAAACCCGTGTCATGAACAACTTGAAGAAGTATTCACAAGACGGTCCACAGCAGCGTTTGCCTGAGCTTCGACGCTGCCACCCTTGGCTTTTCCGAATTTAACAGCTGCATCGATGAGGCTGGCATAGCGAGGCTTTCCCACCGCAGCCAAGATCAAAGATGGATTGGTGGTTGCATCCTACAAAATAACCCGCCTTGTGAACAAACGCTTTAAAGGTTAATCGGTGAAGCTATAGTACTTGAGGCTTATATGCATCGATGGCTACATCGATGAAGTGAGTTAAGCGATAAGACCAACGATACTCCACGTAAACAAGTATTTACATTCGAAGTCGCCAGAATCAGAAACAACGACAGTTCCGGTCGCTTTGAGTTGATCAAGAGATGTAGACATTATTGATGGTGGTGGATTGAAAGATATGATAGAGAGGCAATGACGCTGATGGAGGTTACATAACCTATGCTGATCTTAGCGGTTGCTATGGGTTTAGCCGTAGCAATGTGACGGCAGTTGATAACATCGTTCAATCAGTCACAAGCGCTCATGAGGTTTGACCCCGTCCAGCATCTGTTCTCGTTGTTGCCCACCTCCATCAACGAAAACACCGTCGTTTTCGTCCCTCTTTTCTAGAGCAGTGCTCGCTCCCTTCCTTCACTTTCTCTTCTAGACACGCTGGTCGTTTCGCCCAATTTCAACTAACCGCTCCAGGACATGTCGTCAACAGAACCAATACTTCAGCCCCCGCCCCCGGCAGTGGTTGCAGAAGACCGACGCCCGCAAGCGGAACCCCTACCTTCGAAACGCGGGGAGATAGGATTTGTCGAGGGCGTGCACTCCGAGTCAGGGCGGCAGCAAGATGCAGGGACTGAAATCAGCCTTCCTGCAAGGCATCCGGCTGATAGGGATCTATCAGCACGTCCGTTGGAGGATTCTGCTTCGTCAGGAACACAGAACACTTCTCCTCCTTCCACATCAGCGGCTCAAGATGCACCTCCGTCCCCAAATTCGATGGCCAAATCCTCCAGCCTACTCAAATTCCTACAACCCAAAGTCACTTTCGGAGGTCTCCATTCCACCACCCTCCTTATTTTCACCCTCCAGTTGATTTTCTTTGGCGGCACAATTGTAGGATGGGTATTTGCGACAAAACTTCTCCAACACATGTTCTCCAGTGGTGGGAATTTATCCTCAAACGTTTTCGTGCACGTCGTTTTTGTGATCGCGGTCATCGCTCAACTTATATTTTTGGAACGAAGACTCTTCCGATTGCGAGGCGAGCGGTACACCTATCTTCATCCTGGAGAAATCTTACCGCGACACCGGAACATACCAATGACTCCGGAAACAGGCATCGCATTTGCACCATGGAACCGACCCCCACTTCCCACATACGCAGCAGCTCTTGCACAAAGTGGGGCAGGAACCGGTGATGTAGAGGACCATCTTATCGCTGCGCCACCTCCACCCGCATACGGCAATACACGGGGCAGCACGCTCTTACTTCAAGGTTACCTTCGCTCTAGCCTGAGGGCTCAGCGACCTTCATCCGCTACAAGCGAGGCACCTCCGCACACAGCAGACGAACGACGACTGAGCTACGCCAGTAGAGATGGTCAATGGGATGAAATCCACGACGCTGATAGGGCCCGAAGATTGGAGGAAACGCTAAGTCGATTGGAGGCACCTCCGGCATCTGCGTCTCGTGGACGATGAAGGTACAGGGTCGTTGACGTTCATGGATATTGTTGTCTCCGCCGATGGACTAGACTCAAGTTCAAATCGAATACTGCCTGGGTTATAATACAATGTGACCTTCCTCATTCTTTAAGTTTCCTGTCAGCGCCTGTCCTTGCGACTCCCGTATTTTTCTTGGAACGTTGCTTTTGTTCTTGGTGGATTTTTGGTACCTAACTGTGAGGTGATTTGTAAGTAGTATGAGCGTCCGCGAATGTTGTATTAAAAGTGTTATCCCTTTCAGTTAGCTACTCTTTTTCGACGCCACTGCACAGTCGATTTTGATTCCCTTTCCGTCTGAATTCCGTTGAGCTCGGTTGGGGCAACTGCTTGAATTGAAAGGAGGCCCGGACGACCGGGGCAGTCAACAAATGAGTCAGTCTCTCGCTGACAAATAATGAGGTCACTGTCCAAGCAAGGCACGATTTTCTGGATTTTCTGCCTTCCCTCCTGACCTTTCCGGATTTCTCGGTATTTGTTTCCCATTCGTGGCTTCGATCCAAGCTCTGTAAGCCCTACAGCCTCCCAGTGTCAGGAACAAGGGTACAGTTGCAACGCAGTGACTCATTTTTTTTGATATGGTGATTGCGAATGCGATGGGCGGTCTGCCTTTAAATAAAATGTTTACGCGTATGTCTTGGAATCATTTCCCCGTTCACTTGCCACTCCTCGAACCAAATGGAGTACCAGACGTGTTCCTCGTCTTCAGAGCTACCTAGCTACTCTCCATCGTCGCCCTCGCCCTCCTACTCTTGTGACTTGGCCTGTGGTGAAAGGCTCCTCGAACACACACCCAGATCGTCGCGACCGACGGCTACTTCTTTGTTCATAAAGAAGGCAGGTAAAACTACTGTCGTCTTGAATGAACAAGAGGAAGGCGCGAAATTTCCGACATACGGCCGACAGGCCACTATCACTGGCCAATTGCTTCTGGAGCAAAGTGAGACCATCGTGGAGGTTGTTCTCAAGGTACGTCTTAATTTTTTCCCCCCTTCGTCATTTTTCTTAGAACAATTCCTAGGTAAAAGCAAAGTTGGACACCACCATTTCCGAAGCTGGTGGCCACTCAACTAAAATCATTGATGATACCTACACACTTTGGTCGTCGTCATCGACCAGCGCCCAAAGGTCCACCTGTCCAGATCAGATCCCCTTTTCCGTCGCTCTACCTGCCACCTTCAAATACGGAGATAAAATGGTGCCCTTACCACCATCTTATAACGCCGAATTCTTTCAAGTACCGAGTCTTTTTGTTCGATCTTCGTATACTCTCCACTTCATAATTGCGCGTGTACGGCATCGAAAACTAGATATATGGCCGAAGACGAAGCAGTACGTGTGTATTGCTATTATTAACATCGTCAACGTTTCTCATCCCCGTTAGAATCTTAATCCCGTTTAGTTATGTACCGAGGACACGTCCACATCGACCCATTATACCAAGCCCGTGCTTCTTCTCTGCCGTTAAGACCTCGCCGGAAGAATGGTATCAAACCGTAAACTGCCTCAAAACGCGTCCAAATGCCAACAAGGACCCAATTTACTGTCACGTAAGTCCTACTCTCAAGTATTTTATTTCCTCTGGCCCTAACGTCACGATTACTTCCAGTTGTTCGTCCCAGCTGGCAGAATATATGGCCTAACGGACACGATACCTTTCCACGTCCAACTAACAGGGAACACTTGCACTCTTCAAGAGCTGTTCTCCGGGGAGTTGGACCGTGTCACGTCAGTGGACTCGCACAACACCGTCGTCTCCAAAAATTCGAGAGTCATCCCGCCAAAACCCGTCCTCCGCGTGACGGTCCTGCGCCAAGTGTCCGTCTCTTTGAAAGGGGTCAGTTCTTGGAAAAACACTACGATTGGCGAAGGGACGATCTGGCCAATACCTCCAGACCTCGACTGCAGCTGTTCGTCGACGTCGGGGTGCACGGAGGGTAATGTGGACTGGGAGGGTGAGTTGCAGCTGAAGGAAAACATTACAGTCGGCGGGTTCGACGCTGCGAATATCCAAGTGAAGGTGAGTTGACTTGAATATTCTCTTTACCCCTGTGGATGCTGATACTCTAATTAATCTTTCTAGGATTTCATCATTTTGACACTAGTGCCGCCTACCCCTCATCGATCCCCCTGGCTTCAGCTTCAAGTTACCATACCTATTAGACTGGTAACTGATTCATGGGGGGATGTTACAGCCTTTGATTCAGTTCTTTCATCATGATTCCTTACCTATCTTATTATTGTTTTGCATCCATGAACCGTGACATTTTCACAGGATATTTGTCTTAACTTCTCCCATCTACCAGTGATATTCAACATTCCCTGGAACAACTACCCATACAAAATGCTTTCAACGAAGCTGCCTGCTTAACTTATGTGCACTAGATACTTCCTTCTCCGTATGCGTATCGTTTCATTTCCCGTATTACAATTATATACACGAACTTTTCCTGGGCATTACTGTATACTGTGCAAACGTTCGTCAGAGGTCTGAAATTAGATACAGCTTCCCCTGGCTAAGCCGGCTTGGATTTCACCACGAAGCACCCTCATCATATTGCCTGAAGACTGTAAATTTGATCCGCAATTATAGACCGCCAATCCATCAACCGCCGCCATTTTTTTGGAACAGAACATGCCTAATCGCCGGTCATCACACTTACACCAGAAACGAATTGCTACGGCCACGATAACCATAGGAGTTCGCTGTCGGGGGACTGTATACGGAGCGCTCCATCACTTGCAATCCGATATGTCGGACTGTATCAACAATTTGCCCCCTGGGCCTGAATATTCGCTTATAGCATCATCGCAGCACCAAGTTACGGTAAGCAAGCATAAATGGACCTTTACAGGATTTTTTGGGACATATTAGACGAGTCTAAAGCAATTGGTCGTCTTCCCGGTCTCCTAAGCAGCAACTCTTGCAGAAAGTGGCCCGGTCCGGAGCCGTCTTTGCGAGTATTCACGTGTGGTTGATTACGCAGAGTCGGCGGCCCTTATCCTTCTCTGGGTTTTTCGATGAAGAACTGAGAACTGAGACAGACAAAAGTCTTGCAATTTTACATACTACTCGTGGACCACCAACCAAATCTTAGGCGCTTCTAGGCGCTTTTCTCCTGACTTTGATTTCCTTCCGGAGCAAGCATCATTTTTGATCCGCCACCAACCTTGATTGACGCCAGAAATAGAAACGCGTGGCACTCTCTGGCAATCAACCAAGTAACTCCAAGTGATTTTTGTTTACTGTTCCTGGTTATCTTGAGCCATATGTCTCATCTAGCCATATCTTCTCTCGTCGCGGCACCCGGCTGGCTGGAATTTCCAATATCCGGCTTGGGCATGGCGCTGTGGCAACTGTTTCCGCGGGGCTAGAGCCGCGCTAGACGTGGCTTCTTCAAAAAAAAATGCAAATACGCTTAGGGGAAAAGGAGGCAGTTGTAGGGATGATGCAAATCCGTGAAAAGGATCGAAACCTTTGGATCATGGACTGTTGTTCTCCTTCGTCTCTTCTCTCTTACGTGGTGCTGTCTTGGAGTGCGCGATCCCAATGTCAGACCTCATCGCCGCCCTGAGTGCACTACCAGCCGAGGTCAACCGCTTTACTTTCGTTGCAGAGTTTCTTACAGGTGTTTCTTGGTTTCTTTCACTCGCGCAGCAGTTGGTTAAACAACTCCTCTCAAAGGCAGCTACATTCTCCCTAATCCTAAATGGGTTCACGATTGCTTATGGGCGCTCTTCTTTGCCTACATCTTGTGCGGCCCTTGCCTGCTGTAACTCGTAGCGTGCTGATTAAGAGTCGTAGGGCATTCCTGCTGACCGTGACCGGACTGGTAGCTAAGGCGTTGCATGGTGATTTCCACCTAGCGCAGTTCAAGGGTGGATTGCTTGTACCAGTATGTATAGTCACCAATCCTTTCTGACACTTTGTTGATTTCTTCGCGATAGAATGCTTCGGTTCTCTATTGCATCTTCGAGGGGATCTTCATCACCTTATTTGCTATTGACCTCATGTGGCAAATTAGAAATGACGACCTCCACCGTGCAGCAACTGGTCGCTTGGCTCTCTTTGGTATCCAGTGGTCGTACTTCTGGATCGGCGGGTATTGCTTTACCATGTCAACAATAAGCTGGACTTTGAAAGTTGGGCCTCTTTTGGCAGCGACGGATGCCGGGACTAGTACGGCCTGGGCTACCCGTTCAACAGAGGCCTCGAGACGTTGGCTGGTCTATGCAGTGGATTTTTTTGGCATCTTGCTGCCGGTGGCCCATATTATTTGTGAGTAGACACCTTCAGTATCAGACGCTAGGAAAACTCATATCATTTCTTTCTGTAAGCAATCACAACCGTATTTGTCTTTTCGAATGCAGCCTTTGGAAAAGCCATAAATTATATGGAGGGGATGGTGGATCATCTTACCGCGGCCGCACCGACCTACAACGCTGCAAACTTTAATCTTACAACAGATTTACTGCCCATGCTTGCAGACGTTACCCCGATGATGGCGGAGACAAACCGCTTCGTCAATTTGTCTGGGTGGGGATACGGTCTCTTATCCTTTTATTGTCTCCTTTCGCTCGCCGTATGTCGTGCATTCTATCATGCCTTTTCCGTGTGCTCACTTCTCGGCCTAGATCTGGCTACCATTTTTCTTCCACCTGCGAGGGTCCCTACTTAACCTTATGAGATCGAGCCACAGCCTTACCGTTGGCTCCCAGACCATGATCACACCTGTCGTTGAGGAGAAGGTCCGGGCTCACTACCACAACATGATATGGGTCAACGCTTGCATCTTACTCAAGGACATAGCATATGGCGGTGTTGCGCGTGCGTTAGGTCTTCTCTTATATGCCTCCAGGCACAGAATCTGACTCCCACTCCAGTTTGTGTTGCTGTTAAACCAGGCTTCGTCACTGACCCTGTGTACAGTACGAAACTTGTCGCAGTCCATTAATGCCCGTAATTTACGCTTTTTTCTCTAGATATCATCGCCACCCTCCTCAGTGCTGGCATATTCGCATTTGTCGGAAACTACATTGCTTTGTAAGTCACTTCCCCCTATCTTCCTACTCGATTAATCATGACTTCTGCCCTCCAGCCTGATTGCATGGCGCGCCATCCAGCGCCTACGAGAGACACGGTCCCCTCAAAGCTCGCGATCGATGTCAAAGCCGGCCGGATTTGGATCAATTTCCATACCCCTCCAAGTCACCAACCATGGCATGTCTACCTCTTCCATCGCCGTGGGTGACGACAAGCCTCACGACTACCCGCGTAATGACCGTCCGCGAATCAATGTTGAGAAAGATGTCCATATCCATGTCAGTCTATCCACCTCGCCTGGGGCCGAAAAGGAGGGCTTAGGTGTCTAGGGTTGTCTACTTTCTTTTGTCCTGCCTCAATACCCCTTGTATTCTCTCGCTTCGCCCAGACCTACTTGACTTACACCGTTTTGGCTTGAGGAAAATTGAACCGAATAATGTAATACTTTTTATGATGCTAATAAGCACACAGTTGAACAGTCAAAACGCGACATGGTCCAGCGTCCGCGTACTATAGTCTATGCGGACTTGCATGTTGGAATTCTCGATTTTTTCAAGTCGTTGCCTAAACATATATTCAAGCCCCTGAATCACCCTTTGAGGGTATAGTTGACTGCCCATAAATTTTTCATGCGCAAGCTCCGTGACGCATGAAAACTTCATAATACTGTGAGTCATTTGCCGACCCTCAGACGAACGCGAGGATCCAGCCTGCTTAGTATAACTTTGAAAATCCAGAAAACATTCGTAAATATCCAGTGGACGTCCCGAGAGAACATTGCTGTATGATGCAGACGGGACATAAGCAATGGGATAATCGAGCAATATGGCAGCCAGAGGGACTGCAGCTTCGACAGAAGTATCATTTGGGAGAGAGAACGACAGGGGTGGTTCTGCGACCGCGGCTAACGGGTGCAACGAGTCAAGCAACCGCAGGACGTTGCTCGGTGCATGGTCAAGCTGCAGGAAGAACAGATTGGAAAAATCTGGTTGTAGAAGAAAGACACCCACTATTTCGACGGGCGATTGAAGAAGAACAAAATGAGGGATTAATGCCTGATGCGAACCGCTTCTACTTTCAGTGGCCATGGGTTCAGCCTCTGTGGTACGAAATTCCTGGAGACATTGTGCTAGGAGAGAGGTGTTGACAAAGAATGACTGTTCCGAAGAAGGCTCATAGATATGAAGTACAGAAGCAAAAAAGTCCTTTGTCCTCGGGTCCTATGTGTGTGAGAGTAGACAGGCCAATGATGAACCGTTCACCCATCTCGACGAGTAACGAGAGCTTACATTCCGAAGGGCACCGATCAAGGTGGAAAACACAACCACAGGGTCATTAGGAGAAATCAAGTCCACCAAGTATCCAGTTCTATGAGGTTCCAGCCAAAGGTATCGATTGAAACCCTTATTCAAAGCAGACTGCCAGGTAGGGTGTTCTACATACCGTATTCCATGGGCCACCAGGGTGAGATCGGTGGCAAAGACACCGCGACTGGTTTTCGAAAGACGTTTCCGAAGATCTGGCAGTTTGTACAGCTGATCTTGGACGATTGAAACAACGGTAGATAAATCAGGCTTATGAAGAGCAGATCCTTGGCTTTGAGCCGGTTCTACTGACATCAGTGTCACTATCGTCGGAGACAGAGACAATGTTTCCCTGCACAGCCACGGCTGAAGAGGAATGAATGCCAGGGCCAACACTAATCCAGATGGAGTCATTATTCTAAACAGTGCATGGTCATAACCTATAGTTGAAGAAATATAATATTGGGAAAGGAGAATCACTGGCAGTGCGTATATATTTATCCAGGTGCAGGTATTATCATTTTCCGTGTGTTACAAGCAATACACTATCTTTTACAATCACAAAAATACAACAACAGGGCTCACTGGGAATACAATGCAATAAAAATCGTTTAGAAGTTCGAAGCCTCCTTCTCAGTTGGGGGAGTAGGGGATTCCCAAAGCGCAGATTCAGGACGTCCACCGATTCCTGCACCATTAGCCGTCCACGGCTCTGTTGAGAGGCGAACAGGTATGACCTCTCGCAATTCCCCGAATGGCGTCTTCGCTGGGTCCAAAGGAGTCACAGTGAAGAGGAGGCAATCCTATGAAGAACGAGATTGGTTTCGTGTAATATTCAGAGCCATAGGACGACAAACCTTGACACTGAGACCAGCCGCTCTGAAGGCCGGAACTTTGATGTCGGTGACCACTATTTCTCCAGTATATGTCATGAACGATGGTCCATCTCCCTATGGAAATGGTTATTAATACCAAATCAGAGGACTAGCCACAACTTGATACAAACCGCATGCTTGAAGGTACCTTCTCCAATACAGTCTACCCTCCACATGTCCGTTTTCACTCCAGCCATGATGGTGTTCCTAGGGTAGGAGATCAGTCACCCAAGTAATAAAGGCGGTGCGCCAAGTTCGTAAGTATATGCCTACTTACCTGACATCGACAGTCGTCTGTCTCATCAGCTGAACACGGGTTATTTTCCGGGCAGAGACGCCATTATTAGCTGTAGGCCCCATGGGTAGGAAAGCGGCAAGCGATACCGCCGAAGACTCCAAAGAAAGATGGAAAGGTATCGGCTTCGACATGCAAAAGACACGGGAAGCAGGAACGTAAAGTTTAGCCACGATATCTGGCCGTGTGGGTGACTTGGAACGAAGAACGGATTCGAATACTTTCCAGTCTGGTGTCTCAATGAATCCCTCTGGACCATGCTGCAGTGGAGAAGGAATCGGAGATGATGGTCGACTGCGTGGGTAGTATACAAATGGAGTGGAGACAATGCTTGAGACAGTATTAGATGTCTTAAATTAGAAAAAATGCGAGCGGCGTACGTTGATCCTACGTGGATTCCGAGAGACTTCGATTTCATCTTCGGCATCGGAACACCATTGGACTTTCCAACGATTGCGGTGACAGAGTACTTGGAATGGAGTCAACTACTGATCAAGGACTGATGCATTGCAGAATGGCCTACATCAATCGTAGCGACGAACCCCGGCAGTCCCGATAGCTTGACATCAAAAGTTGGAGGAAGAGGCTAATATTATCGATGTCAGGAAAACGAACACGACTTCCACAGTGAGATCATGCTGACGTAGGTTTTCTCTTCGTATGTGAAGGTACTAGGAAGCCCGAGTGAGAAATGTAGTGATGTTGGACAGAGAGTATTAGCCGAGTCCTTGGTCCAGAGCAAAGCAGTATCCAAGCACAGTTTTGCGACCGCGGTCCCTCCTTCTGCGATCTCCTTGAGGCGCAGCCTTCCTTCGATCTATACAATATATTTAGTTTAGACTGAGAAGAAAATGCGCAGCAGTAACTTTCCTGGACTTCCACGCTAGTCACAGCCTCTGGCTTTGAGAGCTCGACCGTACCTTCGACGACATCCGTGGAGCCATAGATAGGCAGCGCGACATTATTCTCCTGGGCAGATAAACGCAGCTGTATTCCTCCGCCCCTTGACTGTTTAACGAAGTTGCCCGATGGTCTCGCCCGTAGTCGGTCACCTAGTGCGAGCCTTTGTTCATAATTGTGAGGCTCTGCGGAATAGGATGGGATCTGATTTAGAGAAGGAGCGATATAAGACGGAAGGCTGACAGTCGACATGGATGGGGCTGAGAAAGAGAGGCTCAGCGGATAGGATTCCGTGCAAGTGTGCTCCTGCACTAAATACTAAACCTTGAGCCACAGCCTGAGAGACCCTAGAATTAGATTCCGGTTATCACGACCCCTAACCTGCGCGGTCCACTGAGATATTCAGACCCCATGCAGGAAGCATGGCATGCCTGACCAAGCCTTATGAGAGCGAGGTACAAATGGACCATATGCGACATCGTTGATAACTATGACTCCGGGTCAACCGGCATCGGCATACCTCCAGTCACTTCGTCATTGTGTTCCCACCTGTCGTATGATGCGGGCTTACATAGGTCGTTGAACAGCATTGCGGCGGGTGTAAACCACCTCGCAAGCGCTCCGCGTCTTTAATCTTGGCAGTACTTTACGGAACGGAAAGAGAGGATCGGTTCTTTCGGAACCATATTGGCGGAGTGGCCTTATTTGACTTCCAGTCTCGATGACTGCCGCCAGCTTGCTATTTCATATTTTGAACTGCGTGCCAAGTTAGTCTTAATTTTCAAAGTTGTGCCTAGCTTTTAATTTTGCCAGGATGACCAAGGAATTGACGAAATGTATCCATGTAAGTACAGATAAAAACGTGCGTATAAAATTATAACAAGTTCGAAGGTTGGAGTTATACAAGGATGAAGAATTCTCGAACGTAGGCGATACAATGTAGAATGCAGAAGGGCTACTAGTCGGTGCCAGGCGGTCGCCTGACAGGAACAGGTCTAGTTGCGGGCTCAGCAGGTTTGAGCCGTTTGGCGAGCGAGTCTTCGGATGATGTCGACCCATCCTCTCGAGGTCTCTTCGTTGCTGCACCTATGATAGAAACACCAGCAGCAGCAGGTGCAGCTGCGGGTGCGGGTCTTACAGGCGCTGTACGCAAAGGGGCGCCTCCACGACCTACACCAGGAGGTAGTCCACCTCGACCCAAGCCTCTGACCGCACCCCCCCTTACAGCAGCAGTGGCACCAGGTCCTGGATTACCCATCGGTTTCCGAGGAAGGTTGCCCGCGTTCGCATTCGGTGCTGTTGCATTGGCTGCCGCTGCCGCTGCGGCAACCGCAGGAGTCGCTTTCGGTTGAGACGTGCTAGCAACGGGTTGTTGGGAAGGCGGAGCGGCTGGTTTTGGGGCAACATTCTGCGCTGCTGGGCCTGTTGGAGTGACAACAGGCACAGAGGTACTGGGGGTCGAAGGTGGAGGAAGCACAACGCCAGCTGCCTGCCATTCGTGAATCTGGGCTTCAAGCTCCTTAACTCTCTTTTGAGCTTTCACTAGCTGCGAATCTTTCAGTTTTCCTTTCGCAACTTGTTCCATGCGACCACGGTCCACAGCCGAAGCAATGTCTTCAGCATGGCGAGTTTCAATCTCTTTCTTGAATTGTTCCACAGCAGCATCAATAACCGCTTGTTGGTCTGCGTTGTTAGCTGGGGGTGCAGAGGCTGGTTGCGTCTTGAGAGCTTCCTCCACTGCGGAGGCGACTTTAGCTTTCAACTGTCTCGTGTTCAGTCTTGAGTTTTTCCTCCAAAGCTCGCAATTCGTCAGCGTGACGTTTGGAAAGTTCCTGAGCTGTCGAGTCGGGTCCAGCATTCATATCTGCCTTAGCCTTCTCAACTGCCTCAGTAACGAGAGCTGCTTGTTTGCCTGCTTCGACAGCCTTTGCCTTCATCAGGTCCTGGATACGTGCTTGGAATTTATCCTATTGTTTTGTTAGATTAAAAGTACTGACTCAGGAGTATGTTACTCACATTCTGGAACTTGACGCTCCTGAGGTCATTTACGGCCTTTTGAGCGTCCGCAGTCAGACTCTAAAAGTAAGTCAGAATAAGGCCAATTCGAAAGGAGTTGAAAAATGACGTACCTTGAGCTTCTCCAGCGCCTCATCGCGGGACTTTACTAACTCAGCCTTTTCAGCCTCCCAATTGTTTGGCTGACCAGTTGACTCAGCTGGAGCGGTCGGCACAGGAGCCTTATTCCAAGTCTCCTTTTCAGCAAGCAATTGATCACGTTCCGTTTGCAAGTTTGTCTGGAAGACGTTCATTAGAAACTAGACGAGTCTGAGATGACAACCACTTACAATAAGTACGTTTTGCTTGCTAATCTCTTCCAATTGAGCAGCTGAAGGTGCAGGCGCTTCAGGCTTGGACACTTGAGAAGCTTGCAAAGTAGAGATTTCTTGTTCAAGAGAGGACACCTTCACTTCTAACTGCTTCTTCTCTTCCATCAGAGCCGACCGTTGGGCGTTAAGCTCTCCCAGTTTTACTCGGAATCCTTGGGTGTTCTTACTAGCGTTCTCCTTATGGGCACGTAAGCTTGTCTCCAAAGCCTCGATCTGATGCAAAATATTCAATACATAGCAAAACAGGAACAATAAAGATACCCACCCTCGCAGATTGAGCAACTACTTCGGCTTCCTTCTCCTTGAGTTTCTCTTGCGACGCAGATAAGTCAGCCTTGAGTTTCGTAATCTCATCCTTGAGGGCCTGAACCTCTGATGGGTCGATTCGGTCATACTTCGCGCGAAATAAACTCAGTAACAAAACCAACAGAGACAATAAAACAGTAGAAGTACCTTGCTTAAGAGTTGAGTATTTCGTTCTTGCCACCTCAGAGACTCTTGTTCGAGACGCTGCATTTGCAACCTCGTCGCATCAAGCTCAGCCTGAGCAGAACGTGCCTTTTCTTTAGCAGGCTCAAGTTCTTCCGAGAGTTGCTTAAGCTTGGATTCAAGTTCGCGGGCCTTCTTGATGGCACTCTCGCATTCCGTCCTGAGGGTAGCATTGCTTTCTCGCAAAATATTGAGTTGATTGATCCTCTCAACAAGTTCAGCATGTTGCGCCGCAGATGCCGTGTTCTCCAAAGCTCGCTCACGTTCCTGTGAATGTTTTAGGGTCATTTCCTGCATCAAAATGGTGAATTTACCTCAGATAAGGTTGTGCGTGTCTCCTGCAACGTCAATGAAAGGCGATCAACTTGTGTCTTCAAGACCTCGTTCTCGCGTTTGCTCATCTCCAATTGGAGGTCGACAATACCCTTTTCTTTCCGTAGGTAGTTGACCACGACTCGGAGTTCTGATAGCCTGTTTTCAGTATCACCAGAAGCATCTGCGGGAAGGTCCTGGTCAACAGGAGCATCGGAAGCTTGTCGTATGCGAGTAGCCTGAGCGCTAACGGATTCGAGATGTTGATGAAGGACGGTATTCTGTTGTGCCAGGTCCTGGGCGCTGGAATGTCCAATTAAGTCAGCGTTCGAACGGAGACAGATTAGTAAAATTACCGGGCATTGAGATCCGTAACTTCTTTGTCGAGAGCCTCTTTTTGTTGCCTCCAACTATTTTCCGATGCGGTGAGTTTAGCCTGGGCAGTTTCAGAGGCAGTGAGGTGCTCTCGAGCGGCAGCTTGATATGTAGTCAGGTCTTTCTTCAGCCCATCGATCAATTTCATGGATTCTGCATGAGCAATAATTTCATGAGAATATCGCCCTTCAGCGGCCTGGAACAGGGGTCAGTCAGTAGAAATTAAAAAATTTGAACCTGCGTACTTTAGCACGATCTTCCAAATTTCGTAGTTCTTGCTCCTTGGCACCCCGATCGCTTTCCGTATTCTTCTCCGAAGTGCTCATGTCCACGATGGTGTCCTCCAGAACCTTCTTGTCGTTGATCCAAGATGTTCGTTCTGACTCGAAGGATTTCTGGACGTCGTTGTACTGGCTGCGAAGATCTGCCAATTCTTTGCTAGCTTGGTCCAATCTTTCTTGCAAAGCTTTGGTTTCAGACTTTAATGGGAAACTTGTCAAAAAAGTAGTTGCGGCAAAAAAACTGAAGCTCATACCTCGTGACGAGCGATTTGGGCTTCGGAAGAAGCTTTGTATTCGTCGAAAGTAGAGTTCAGCGCAGATAAAGCTGCTTCGCTTGCTTGGCTGATTTCTTGATATTGGTCCCTATGGCTCCTCGCTGCAGCCAAGTCCACTTCTGTCACTTTCAAAGCAGACCTTTGTTTTATGATTGAGTTTCCCAGAGGATGGGTTTAAATGGCAGGAAGCGTACCTGAGTTCAGCTACTTCTGTTTCCAGCTGCTGCTCGCGACTTGCGTCCTGGTCAACGGGCTGTGCCGTTCCAACAGTACCCGGTCGACGTTCATAAACCGAAAGTTTCTCCTCGTTCCCTTTAAGTTGCTTTGTGAGATCATCGACTTTCTCCTGCAAGTGCTTTTTATTGGTCTGTGCCTCAACAAGGGACTCGCGGGTCTTGGAGAATTCTTGGGTCTGATTTAAAAACGCACGTGAGGCAAAGTCAAGGACATATCAAGAAACTAACATACCAATTTATCAAGACGGTTCTGAAGTTCTTTTGATTCCAGTTCCCTTTGGAGGGTGAGGTGCCGAGCTGACTCTCGTTCTTGGACAACTTGTCTTCGCAAGTCTTGCCTGTAAAAATAGATCAATAACGCACAATTTGTCAGGAACTGAGAAACGCACGTCTGGCCTTCCAGCATTTGGAGTTGACTTTCGAGGCGACGGCGGTCGTTTTCTCCAGACCGCTCCAAGTCGTTGTGCATCTTCTGGACGTTGCTCATCAAATCGGCGAGGTGTGACCTTTCCATAGACAGAGATCGATTCTCTTCAACCAAGCGGCCTTGCACACTCTACAGAGCAGATCAGACCAGTTCCAGTTGGGTTATACAAAGACGGAGACAAACCTCCCAGATCTTCTTTTCCGCTCGGAGGTTGGCGCTTTCGTTACGAAGCTGCTCAACGCGTCCTAGGGCAACCTGGAGCTCGTCGGTAAGCCTACCGCATTCAATGTCAAAGCGAAGGTTCTGTTCGTGGAGATGATTATTCCTCTTGCTCAATTCGTCGATTTCGAGGTTGTGAACACGGAATTGTTCCTCATGCATGCGCTGACGATCTATGAATCACGATCCGGTCAGAGTCTATTGTTATGGAGTCATCACCAAGTGTACCTGAAAGGTATTCGACCTTAGCGTTGGCTTTGGCAAGGGCGGCCCCGACCTGGTTCAACTCTTTTTGCGCCGCTGAGAGTTGGTCACGCAAACGACCAGAGTCAACGTCGGTCTCCGTCTTGTAGGCTTCAAATTGTCCTTGAACTTCAGCAAGCTCTTGCGCCAATTCGGAGTGGGTTCCTGGCGGTACAGTACCATTAACAGAGCCGGTGGCTTGTGTCGGCACGCCACTCTGTGCTCTGGCAAGCATGGCTTTCAGCATGTCGCGTTCCTTGACATAGCCCTGTATGATAGTGTCGCTACTCTTCTTTTGGCGTTCTAGTTGGGTAGCTAGTTCTTGCATAGCCTCATGGGCTTCTCTGACAGCTTCAGCCTGCTCTTTTTCCATCTCTTCACGGTATTCCCTCTCTTCGCTTTCCATCTTCTCACCCAGATCTCTGGTGATCTTCAGTAATCTTTGGTTCTGAATTTGAAGCTGACCAATAGATTTAAATAAAACGAGATTGTTGGAAATCAGGGTTTGAGTGTCGCCGGCAGGTTGTACGGGAAGGCCTTCCAATTCTTCGTCGGGGGGAATAGTGGGATCATCACGGCGAGTAATGTCACGGAGAAGAGTTTGCACCTGTCGGCCAAGGTCTTCCAGTTGTTTTTGCAACAGGTCATTTTCATGCGCAGACTTTGCAAGTTTCTGAGTTTGTTCCCGCGCAAGATTTGTCTGGGAATCGCGTTCAGAAAGAGCTTGAGAAAGCTGTGACCCGAGTTGAGAAGCCTCCACTTGCAGACGTTCATACTCGATACGCTGTTGAGATAATATAGGCGCCTTTCAAAGCAACGTTGTTCAGTAATAAAACGACGGAGGTGCCCAATGTGACCCACCCTTTCCTCGATCTGAGCCAGAACGGCTGACAATGTTCGATCCATGTGATCGTACTCTGCTGACTTCTTTGCATATTCCTCTTGGAGGCGTACGTAGTCAGCGTAGACTTCAGTGAAAGTCTTGCCACTTCGTTGAGTTCTGCTGGCCATGGCGACAGTAGGACTTAAGCCCATCATTCCATCAACAGTTTGATCTGGAAGTCCTGAAATCCTAAGGGGCGTTGACGGTGTGTTTCTTCCGGGAACAGGCAACTCTCCCTTTCCAATTCTGTCCAGAACGCCTTCCAATTGTTCAAGCCGCCTTTCAGCTTCCTCGCGTCCCTTCCTTTCTCTCGCCGTATCTTCCTTTAACACAGTCTCCCTTCTCTCAGCCTTCTCGCCAACCGAAGCCCATTCTCGCTCAATGTTCTCTACAATCTCCTTGGCCTGTTTTTCGCGCTCTTCCATCATTGCTACGAGTCGCTTGAGACCATTGGCCTCATTTGAATACCGAGCTTCCTGTTCTGCCAATTGCCCTGTTAACCCTTGTACTTTAGATAATGCCTGAGTAAGTTGATGCGCTTGAGCAGTGTTGGATGATTGAAGAGCTTTGAAAGAGGCTTCGGTTGATGCGTGCGACTGGGTAAGTGAATCGAATGATGCTTGGAGATTTGCAACCTCCGCGTGTTTGATGCGTCGATACTTCGCGAATTCTTCTGTCTTTGAGGATAGTTCTGCATTTGTACGCTCAACTTCAGCTTGCGAGAGCTGAAGTTGTTGTGAAAGAGATTCGATTTTGAACTATGCGATGTTAAAAATCATTTCGTAGGGCCTACTGAAATGTGCCTACCTTTGTTGCCGTTTCAGAGGACCGTAATTCCCGAACTTGAGCCTCAAGAGCTTGATGTTCTTGACGAGCCTCTTTTAAGTTGGAACGAAGAGTCTGTATCTCCTCTTTTGACATTATTTAGATTACGACACTAGAGGAAGACATATAAACTCACCATCTCGTTGACCGCTTTCCTCCTTCAACCGGCTAATGACACCAACCAGTTCACGTTTTTCGCGCTCTGTATCATCCGCTCGACGCTTGAAAGTTTCCAGTTCAGATGAAGAAGAAGATTGAGAGGTAGAAAATTTCTCAATCTGGGCTTTCAAAGCGGCGTTCTCCTCGGCTATAAATGGGTACAATGAGCGTCGCTGACTATAATTTGAGCAGAAATTGAAGACCTAGCCGAAAGCGTTGCTGCTTCTCCTGTTCTAGCTCATTATGCGCAGACTCTAGAGAACCTTCCAAATCCTTTGCCGAACTCTCCTTATCTTGCAGAGCCTGGTCAAGCTCGATATCCTTTCTCTCCAAATCCGCCTTCGTCTCGTCTCGCTCTCGTTCCGTGGCGTCGAGGTTGACAGCGTAGGTGAGGAGCGTTTTATAGATAGTAACAATGTCCTCGGCAGATAAGGAAGTCAAGTTTGTGTCGGGAAGAATATCAGAGAGCGTGTCCTCGTCAAGGTCGTCTTGCAGAGTGATATGGAGAACTGTGGCGTCCGCATCTGCGTCGGCTGCTGCAGCCTTTGACTGTCTTCGTGTTTTTATCATGGTAAAAGGTTTCCCTGGCGGGTGGCCCTCGAACTCACTGGGACCAACAGCGAGGACGATACCAAGATGGTTTTGGGAGGACTTGGACAATGTCGGCGACTCACAATGGTCGCGGCCACGTGGTCTATTACATAATCGATCATTGCCTCTGAACCTTATTTTTCGTCCGTCCCTCTGTTATCAACACAACTTGCACACTTTGGGTGAGTCTCGTCTTTCGTTAGTTTCGAGTTTCTCCACTTATATTTTTCTCTCAAGTCACCTTCTGACTCATATCTGCACCCAAAATGAGTTACGTCGCCAAAGGAGAAAAAGAATACGACGCTACAGGTGCCCCAGTCCCTGGAGCCAAAATCCACAAAATCCGCATCACCCTCACCAGCAGCAATGTCAAGAACCTTGAAAAGTGTTCGTCGCCTTTATTCATTGTTCAAATAACTTATTTTCTGATATCTCTCTAGTCTCCGGCGAGCTAATCAACCGCGCGAAGGATAAGCAACTGCGTGTCAAAGGCCCCGTCCGCCTTCCCACTAAGGTCCTCAAGATCACCACCCGTAAAACTGTGAGTAGCGCAATACATGCCCCAGATATTTTGCTTATTCTTTATTACAGCCCTGCGGTGAAGGTTCTAAGACTTGGGACCGCTACGAATTGAAGGTTCACAAGCGTCTTATTGACTTGCACTCCTCCAGCGAGATCGTAAAGCAAATTGTTCGTATATTTCCTACTGTGCGCCTTTTTTTTCTAACGCTTCTATCGCAGACTAGCATCCAGCTGGAGCCTGGCGTCGAGGTGGAGGTCACCATTTCTTCTTAAACCATTGCTCACGGCTGTCGGCACATTCCCATTCGTTGTATATCACGCTGTATCTGGTTTTACGATGTGGAATTCATGACTTCATTCGACGATATTTGTTTTTTTTCTGAGATGGATTTGAAACCCTGGACAAGCTTTATCGTTCAGCGTAAATTATACTAATAAATGTCGTCCTTGTGATCATGAGTGCACACCTGTTCTATTTTTGGAAATGCAAATATTTTGAGAAAGCCTCTTCACCCACAAAGTAAAACCACCACTACACCTTTCACTACGAAGTACGTACCACCGCAATTGGAACATTCGGGGAATGGGGAAAAGCGCCAAGGTCCACAAGCGGGTTGTAAGTCGTGCTTTGAATTCCCAATTTCACACAAGCCTCCAAACCTACACTATTTTTCCAGCCAAAAAAGTCGAAATCAAGTTCCTCGACGACTGCAAGCCTGCCCTCCGCAGCAGCATCTTCTTCCCAGACCCAAGTACAGTCAGCGAAGAAGCGGTCTACGCTTAAAGGAAAGGCCGCTATCAAAGATAAACGATTGGCAGGCTCAGAAAAAGGCGTTCTCGGCGGAGCTGATTATCTCTCGCTCTTGATGGGTTCCAGAAAGAAAGCAGAAGAGGAAGCCAAAAAACTCCCTCGAGACGACTAGCGTCGATGGTGTCCTGTAATTTTTTTTCGCCTTTCAACAAGATTTGCCGTTCTGATCCTGGTTTGGGTCAAATCGTTGTCCAGCTCTCAACATGTGGTTCGTGTCATTCTCCATTCACTCTTTTCCTAGCGTCTCGACATTTTTTAATATTTCTGATCAGTTCTCAGGCGCCATCACCTGTTATGTATTGGCTGCACCAGTCACCCAAATGACCGAATACTGTTGTTTACCCGGCGATCTATTCTTCCATCCACTTCGAGGTGTGACCCCTTTCAATTGCCTCGAAGGTTTCCATCTCGACGATCTTCCACTGCTTGATGCAAGCGGCACAGCGGAGTTTGCTTATAGGAAGCAAATGACAAAACTCGTCATCAGAAATATGTATTGGCTCGAGCTCGAAGTCGCGTGGACGAGACGAGTCGTGCCGTCAAGACTCAATATGGAGGTCATTGGTTATTCGCATTTGAGTTTCGAGGCGACGGCGTAACTACAACGTGAAATGAACGTCATATTTATTTTACTACCTGTCTACCCGGCATATTCGACTAAGTCATTGGGTGACTTCCCGTCGCGTTCAGACTCAAATCTAAACGCAGATTATTTTCTAAACCTCCCTGAATGAACTGCATAAGGTAATTCTCATCAGTGCCTGAGGACCCGAAAATTATTTTCAAGCTCCGCGCGGTTTCTAAACGTTTGGTCTGGAAGGGGGGTAGGGAGCCCTCCTCCAGAGCTAAACACAGATTCTAAACGCCTTTGGCGGGCGCCGGTCCTCTGCCGACATCAAACGGTCCCAAAGCGGACCAAAAATGATGGGAACCTCGCTATCGGGGACGTGAATCTGGAGGTTCCAGGGGGTTTCACTCTCCGGCGTTGGCACCGCTTCAGGGACTCTAGAAAATATTCTAGGATCCCAAAAGCGACGGGAAGTCAGCCATTGAAGACGGACCAAAGGACCTCCATATCGCAGCTAATGAGTCAGTGAGGTACATCGGTCGCAATTGGCTTTCAGGTCCCTTAATTACAATTTCAGCTCGGCCAAGCTTCTCTACTGCTCATCTCTCGTGAGGTCGCTCGAATGTTTTTCTCCTATCAGAGAAAATGGGTTTCGCGATGCTATAATACAAGTACGAACCACAGGCTGCCCTATAAAAATATAATAAAAAAGCAGAGTTCATTATAAACACGGCGTCTTTATCGAACGAAAAAGAAAAATGCGCCACGGGAGTTTGAAATTGTCTTCTGTAACTGTCCTCTAAAAGGACAAAATATATATGAACAACGGGGGGGAAGTAACTACCGGGCGATGCCATACCAGTCCGAGCTGCTTGCAACGGAAATCACTCGAGATGATCCACCGTTACGGGGTGATGTGGGTAGCCCAAGAACACTGCCAGTCGGTCTGCTAGGGCGCAGACTGTCCTGTAGTATCGAAGGTGTGATAGATGAGCGCCCGTCGAACGGATTCGCTGAGTATCTCTCGAAGGTCAACGAGTCGAATCCCATGGGCACGTTCGATGGATTGCGCTGGTGCCGGCGACTCGCGTCTGGTCTCAGGAAAGTTTGAGTTGGGACTGCTAGGGTGGCTGAAGGGGAAGGGACGACGTGTGCGAGAATGGTGGCCTCGGAATTCTTCCTGCTGGCGGTGACCTCCGATTGCAAGGTCGCCATGTTCAGCATCCCTTCGATGTCCAACGATTCCAGAGACATGCGGCCAAAGGAACGGGGGGAGTGTACTACAATTCGTGAAGGCGAAACAGGCGAGGCTGGGTATTTCTGATCTTCTGGTATAACCTGGGCCCAAGACGCCATACTGGCCCTGGCATAATTAGATTTCGTGGGTGACAAGAAAGAATTCGAGGTGTAAATGGGGTTGGTGACGGTTCCAGACGGAGATGTTGCCAGCGCCGGTGATCTGAGCTCGCGAACGCTACGTTTTTCGTCTTCTGGTTGTTTCTCCATCCGTGTGGGGTCGAAATCGTACGTTTGCTCGTTTCGCCGTCTCCGGCGCTCACGAAGGATGAAAACGACCATGGACAAAGCGACCAACAACACGATACTTCCTCCTGTTGCGCTGCCAATGACTACAGGTCTGTGTTTTGCATGATTAGAAACGGCGATAAAATTTTTCGGAGATATCTGCGAACCTTGACAAGCCTGGGTTGCTGGAAGGGCTGGTCATAAGAGTTGACGGGGTTTTCGTATTCTTGTTCGATGAGCTCTTTTTCAAACAAGAGCTGTCACTAGAAGCATCGCCCCCAACTAAAGACGAGGTAAGGGCAGATCCAGGCGGGGAATCCAATAGAACAAACCTGTGATGAGTGGAGATGTCTCTCGAATGCCATTCCCATCCTCCATGAGCAATAGAATTTCTTTGCCCCGATTGAAGTTCAGGATATATTTCGCAAGACCAGCGGTCGAATCATTGGATATCATGTTGAGGAGGAAAGAAGGACCTTGGGGATTATACAAACGAACTATTGGTGGATTCGACACGAGGGATGGGTCGTATGTGATCGACATCTCTTCGCACTGAACGATGTCATTAACCGTGTAAAGTCTCTTGGACGCCGTCACCGGGGGTATACAAGACGAATTTCCATTGGGAGACGGGAGGACGCGGATGAGATCAGAGACGTCAATGAGGTTCTCCCCAGTACTATTGTCAAGAGAGGCGAGAAAATTAGTGCCGGCAACGAAAGGAAGGAATGTGAGTGCGATGCCGGAGGAGATGGGTGCCGGATCAGGTAAAGGAATGGATATCGCAGAAGAATTTATAGGAAGGATAGTCAACGCAGTTGGAGGGTTAGAACCTGTAAGGTTTGATCCAGAGAACGAGATCACGACCGGGTCGCACTGCTGAACGTCCGTAAAATTGAATTTAAGGGCATTAGCGGGAGCGACCAGCGCGCCCAATGCAAAGACTAGCAAAAGTAGACCAGCAAGGAGCAGCATGGCGAACCTTGAAGCGCAGGCGCCGGACTAGCCAGGCAAAAGGGAAGTGGGAAGAAGAAAGGAAAGGGGAAGATACGGATCGTGGACCCTCGAGTAACCACTCATAGATCGCGGTGCCCCTGATATTCTCCTTCTCATCGAAAAATTTGTCTGTTTAGCGGAGTGTTCACATGGTTTGCAGTTGACGACCACTTTCATGCGACGGCCGCCTTTCCAAATTAGGTCCTTGATCGCCCTCAAATCTCACATCAATTCAATTCCCTTTTACGGTCACTACGCCTACCACGTGACATCATACCTCTCTCTCCCCAACCATGATCCGGAGAGAGTTTTTGAGAACAGCCAGAGCCTTTTCTCAGTGTTCGGCGCGTCGACGAGAGTTTTTGCCAACAACCAACTCGCCGATCGTGTCCAAGCTCGACTTCTTTAATTCAGTGTCAGGCAAGCACGACCCAATCCCGACCTATCGCCTTCTCGATGGTGTTGGTAAACCATTGGAAGGCGCGGAACTTCCAGACGTACGTATACTGGTAGTGTATTATGTGTATCGTCGCCTTACTACATTTAATTCAGATTGACGAAACTCTTGCTCGACGATTATACGAAAACATGATGCTTCTACCGACTTTGGACAATGTACTCTATAATGTTCAGCGTCAAGGAAAGATATCCTTCTACGTACGTTTAACATCATACGAAAATTTCAGACATGTGCTAATTAACGAATAGATGACGGCTGTGAGTGATACTCTAGTGCATTGATTGATGACCTGATCTCTGGCCGGATCTTAGTACGGCGAGGAAGCCACTATTGTCGGCTCTGCAGCTGCTCTGGAGGCAGATGATGAGTACGCGATATACTGTTTCTTCCGGTACCTCACTAATACAAGGTTCTGGCCTCATAGAGTACTTGGTTTGTGACGCCCATCATGTGGTACTCAAAGACAAGCTTACATTGAGTACAAGGCCAATATCGTGAAATGGGTGTGCTTCTATGGCGGGATTTTTCTATTGATCAAGTTATGGCTCAATGTTTCGGAAATGAAGAAGATTCTTCCGGGAAAGGGAGACAAATGCCTGTCGTAAGCTTCTTGCATCTTCGTGGTGATCTCCCCAGCCTCAATGAAATTATAGCACTTTGGGTCCCCCGAACACCACTTTCACACGATATCGTCTCCCCTCGCGACACAAATACCGCAGGCAGCTGGGGTTGCCTATGCCCTTCGCCGCACGCCAAGTCGGCGTTCGCGATCTGTTGCGGCATGCTTTTTTGGAGAAGGCGCTGCTTCTGAAGGAGGTAATTATGTGCTTTCTTTCAGGTAAATGTCCATTGTGAATTTACCGTTCTATGATCTCAGATTTTCATGCTGGATTTATGCTGGCTTCCACGATCCCATCACCTGTGCTTTATATAGCTCGTAATAATGGCTTCGCTATCAGCACGCCCAGCACGGAACAGTACAACGGCGACGGAATTGCCAGCCGTGGGCCTGGATACGGTATTGATACAATTCGCGTAGATGGTAATGACATTCTGGCTGTCATAAGTGCTGTGAAGGAGGCCAGAAGGCGATGCCTTGAGCAAGGACGAGCAGTCCTCGTCGAAGCAATGTCGTATCGGTAGGTTGGATACGCTGCGAAGTTTTACTCTGTCTCAAGTGCATCTTTTTCATCAGTGTTGGCCACCATTCAACTTCGGACGATTCCTTTGCATATCGTGCGAGATCCGAAGTCGAGGACAGAAAACGCATCGACAATCCAATAAGTAGATTCCGTTTGTTCATGGAGTCGAGAGGCTGGTGGAATGCCGATGCGGAAACTGAACTGAAGGCACGCCTCAAAGCAGATGTCATGAAATCGTTCAAACGGGCGGAAAGCTTAAAACGCTGCGAGCTCGGGGAACTCTTCACTGATGTATATGGAGGTCCGGAACCATGGAACATTGTAAGCTTTCCTGAAGCAATGATTTTGTCGAGATTTGGTGCTCATCTGACTCTTATCTGAAACAGAAAGAACAGAGAGCAGAGCTGACTGGACTCCTTCGGAAATACGGTGAGATCTGGGAGCCATGGCGAAATGAGTTGGGCAAGTTCAAGAACAAGGGGCAAGATCTCCTCAAGGAACATACTCCTTGATGCAATTCCACATCTCTCATTGATTGCATTATTGATTCAATGATTGGACTATTGCCTTTGGACGTCATCTCGTGCCATGGTTTTGTGAATGTGTTACCGGAGAAGTATCCAGCACAATCATCATCTGTGTTATGATCATCTTCAGCCACATTTCTTAGAGGGTTTACACCTCGATGTATGTAGACCTGCAAAAGCTGGGAAGACTCTAAAAATAACATTATAATTTTATCAGAGGTTGATACATTTCAGTAATGGACCTTCTTTTGACTCTCAGATGTAAGCTCTCATCTCGAGGTATACAGTGCCATCGTTACTACCGGTAGCGGAATGACTATATTTAATTGCCGCAGGGGGAAAAAAGCCTTACAACTTACCATAATTAACAGAAGAGAAGACAGGACAAAAATGACAAGCAAACGATCTAAACCCGACTCTTTATGAAACGTGACCATGTTGCAAGGCGACAGTACATCAAGTCTTCAAAAGAGGAGCAATGCTCACATCCTATTTTTTGGGGATTCATATCTAATCAAGCCAAGGCGTCTCATGCAATTCTGCACTCGAATTTATTGGAGTTGAGAAGACCCGCTACTTTCGAAAGGAAGGTTCGAGTTTCCTGCGCGCCGTGGGTACATTTGGATAAGATTTAAACCGTATCCCAGAACGATCTACGAGCGCACTCGTTTTCGTCCTTTGGTCTTGCCATTAGCTTTCACTTTCCCAAGAGCAGGTTTCATGCCCATTCGCGCTTTCTTCTTCGCTAGCCGTCTCGCTACGCGATCAGCATCTGATGACTTGAGTTGCTTCCGCTCGTCCTTTGGCAGTCCGGCAAGACGTTCTCCAAGAGCCGGGTCCCCCTTCGGAACAACCACGGCAATAGAAGCAGCCCTGCTTTTGTTTTGGCTGGGAACGACTTGCTTAGCCCCGGGAAGAGTTTTGCAACGTTGAACGCGCAGCTTCCGTTTTGCGAACTTCAGCTTGGTTTCCTCGAGAGCTAATAATTCATCCACACATTCTCGTTCCTAAATATTATATCAGATTCGAAGAGAATTGATCTAGAAGTTGACCTACAGCAAACTGAACATAGGCGAAACCTTTTCCAAGTTGCGTATCCTTGTCTCTGACAATACGCACGCGCGTCACCCAGGTAGCAGGTTTTTTCGTTGAGACTCCACCCTCTTCGGACGTGTCCATGTCGTCCTGAGAAATGAGAGGCGGCGGTCCCTTCTCGGCACTAATAACGCCTTCAAAGAATATTCTGAGGTCCTCTTCTTTGCTCGCAAATTCAAGATTTCCAACGAAAACAGAGAGTCTAGGGTCCGTGCCTAAAGTTGAGCTATGTTTGAGCGCATCGATACCGCCAGCTGCATCCTTCTTGCCAACCAAGTCCACGCGAAGCATTCGTTCCATGAACAAAGTTCCATCGCATTTCTCCGTAGCAAGTCGAGCAGCTTCATATGGGTTTAGTGTCGGGGCGGGCGGAGGAACATTGGCAGGACGCTCTTCGGCATTCGGCGCATGCGCGAATACAATATAAGTATTGACGGTATCCGCAGTGGAGTGAAATTCCTGATTGATAAACGCGATTCGTTTCTTCTGGCCAGGATTTAAGAAACGTTTTTCGTCGCCCTTGATGGTTTCTTCGTCCTTTTCGTCGAGTTTTGATCGCCAGACAGAAGCACGTTCTTTCTCGTGCTGCCTTGACTCCTTCTTCTGACTCTGAGTTTTAGACTTGGAACCACCACCTTCGTCGTCTGAAGTTGGTAGTTTCGCAGTAGGAGTTTGAAAAGGTATTGAACGGAAGCGAATGGATTCGATTTTGGCGGTTGGTAGAAAAGAAAGAATGTGCCGTTGAAGTTGCTTTTTTAACGGCTAAATAGGGCGTCAGTCCACGAGAGAAAGTACAACAAGTTGAATTGAATACTTTTTTAGAAGCCACCTCTAACGGCAAATTTCCAACAAAAATTGTCCGTTGTTCTCTGAGTTCAGGTGTCTCATCTTCGGGAACATATTTTGCTATTCGAGACGCCTTCTTGCTAGATTTTTTCACGGACTCGTGAACTAATGTCGTCGACCCATCATCCTCTTCACTCTCCGAATTTCGATGCTTCGAACCTGACACAGGAAGGGGTATGCTCTTCAAATAAGCATTTTCAAGCTCGTCGTCTTCTTCGTCATCAGTTCCAACCTCCTTGCTTTTTCCTTTGCTCGGTTCAAGTGATTTCTTTGCTTTGCTCTTTGGCTTTGAAATTGGTTGCTCAGTTTCATCCAACTTAGACGAGGAACTGCTGATCTTCGAAACGGACGCCTTGGCGTGTTTGGGAATCTTTTCTGGAACCTCCTTTTCTGCCTCAAGCTTGCGTTTTTTAATGTTGTTACCTTTGGACGGTCCCGGGATAGCCGCTTTTGTCACCTAGAAGGTTTTCAGACGACGAACCGGATAAAAATCGCGTTATTTCTTACCGGAATGCGAAATATATTGTCTAATTCTGAATCAATAAGGTCTTTATTCCCAAGAAGCAGAGATGAAAGAGACATATTGACTCGGAGGACCGACGGTTGTGCTTGAGAAGAGATTGATGGTTACCAAAATGGCAAGACCTTTCACTTTTGTAAATTTGTAAGCAAACCTTTGAACGACCTTCGAAACTAAGTTGACCTCTGAATTGTACTGTTTATACAACTTTCGTAGACATATGGAACCCCTATTGCTACCCAAAAAATACATCAAGTTTGGAGCTGCAATAACTCATTGTGTGAAAGAAGTGGTTGTATTGGAATACCATGCCTTCTGAGAGCCTGAGGTTGAATCAAATCAGGCCTCGTGTTTCAAGTTATTAAAATGCTTTACCGATCACTAATGGAGTCTAAGTTTTCCATACCAAAAGCTCTTCACTTACAAACAGTTTTAATGTCCATGGCCGATCAACGAGCTTAGTACAAATGGAATGAACATCCCAACTGCGATAAAGAAGACGCGAGTGCTTGGGCTTAATTCTGCAGAGGCGGGTGAATGGTGTGATACAGGTTGAAGGACTGTGGCGACATAAAGAAATGTCCCTCCCTGTGGTGAATGAAAAGTACAGTATAAGCAAGCGATGTTCAAAGTATATCAAGGAGAAGCGCACCGAGACCAGTAGGGCGACGCCTATTAGATTGCCCGTATTTCCATCTCCTAAGAATAGATGAAATGCCGTATTCGATACGATGGCACTCAAAGGAGTGGAAAGACTGAATATAGCAAGATACTTCTTGCAGTTTGGACGGGGAAGGTTTGTCGAAAGGATCGATGTCGTGAAAGCCAGCGAGGTGGGAGCTATAAAAAATGTGAACCATTAGGATGATGGAGCTTAGATTAACCCACCTTTATGGAGAATCAAGGCCAGGAAGACGACAAAAGATAAAGCATTTGCGGTCCCCGGCAAAGTCTTTAGATTAGCAACACCCAGGGCAAGCCCATCAGCGCAGCCATGGAAGACAAGCCCCAGGAGGAGAGTAAACGCTCGCTCTTTACCCGTCCCTGTATCAAGGGAGGCCAGTGTGACGGGATTACTGTTATGGTTGTCCAAAGACCGTCCGCCTCGATCAAGTTCGCCTAACTCAGCGTCAAATTCTACTTCTGCAGTATCTGAGCTGGCTCCTTTTGGCAAAGAAATGGGCACATCTTCGAGTGAGTGCGCATTCGGTGATATCAGTTGCTCGATAATGAGCATGAGGATGAATCCAATGATTAGAGACAAGGCAATAGTGCCAGTTGGCACCTCATTCGGATTGGCTTCTACAACGGTTTCTATTCCCCTGTAATATTTGAAGTGACTGCATCAATATTCGAAACGAAGAAGGTTTCGCCGGACGCACTCTGGAATAATGACGCCCAGCGCCGCTCCAAGTAGTAGCCCCGTTCCGAGAGTAGACAAACGCTCTAGGTGACTCTCTACAGCGGCTTTGAATTACTGACATTTAATAACAGAAAATCGCGACGAACTCGAGAACGTGTATGACAGAGGTAACATTCCCACTGCGAACGTCGATCCTGCCAGGACCAAGGACATAATCAGCAGTTGGACGACCATTTTTTGGTGGATTCCGACAGGCTTAGGTATTAAAGTTCAGTGTAAAGGCCGAGTAGCAGCACTACGGGAGTCGTAAAATGCAACGTGTAGCGGTGACGGATGGTAGAAGGAACGACACATTTAGCATCCTTGATGTCCAATGGCAATATTTTGAGAATTGGCAAATGTCAAGAACGACAGTCGGCACGTGACTCGCTGTGCAGAAGTCGCGGTCATCGCCGTCGGTCTGCTGAATCTCATCCATCATGTCTACCTGTCCACCTTTTGCCCCATTCTTTGGCTTCGCGGGTGTTGCTTCAGCTGTAAGTAATGCATTTTCTCTTTACCGACCTTTGAATAACGGTGGCTTTATTAGATGGTCTTCAGCAGTGCGTCACTCCTTCGCGTTCAACTGCAATGATTTGCAACTAACTTGGTTTTATGCGTAGCTGTTGGGGCTGCCTTTGGGACCTCTAAATCTGGCATTGGGATTGCTGGACTTGGGACATTCAAACCCGAACTGATTATGAAGGTATGTGTTCTGAACAAACTTTAAGCATGGACTCTCACAGCTTTGCAAGTCTTTAATCCCTGTCGTCATGTCGGGAATCATTGCTGTTTACGGTCTTGTGGTGTCTGTTCTCATTGCGGGGTCGCGTATGTTCTATGAGCTTCATTCGAGGGCTTAGTTAACTGACTTGCCACAGTCAGGCCAACAGACTACTCATTGTCTGCCGGATTCATCCACCTTGGAGCGGGCCTTGCATGCGGTTTCACGGGAATGGCGGCGGGCTATGCCATCGGTCACGTCGGTGACTCGGTGAGGGTCTTATTTTATTTTGTATCAAGCAAATTGACACTTCAATGTAGTGTGTTCGAGCATACGTCTACGAATCTAAAGTATTCGTATCAATGGTCCTCATCCTAATTTTCGCAGAAGTTCTTGGGCTTTACGGGTGCGTTATCTTGTGTCGCAGAAACAGATTGTTGTTAATACCGGAATCAGACTCATTGTAGCTCTCATTATGAACACCAAAGCCATCGCGTCTGTTTGTTAGAACTGCCTGTAACACATATACCATTACACTTCAGTTTTGCTTTCCCAAGTTGTTCACATAAATTATCTGCAAGGGTTGCATCCTCAATTTCGTGGCGTTGTTGCAGCAAAAAAGCGTGGAAGCACTTTGACAGCAAATCCATACAACAATGTATTCTGTAAGCAAAAGAAAGAGTTCAGAAAATACTAGGCCCTCCTGCCACGCGAAGCGTCAGAGCCTGAACGGCTACGACGGCTTGGTACACGTCGTTTACGATCTCTCTCTCTTGACCTCGAAGACTCTGACTCTGACTCTGATTCAGAACCTGAAGTTGAACTACTTGACAAGCTGCTGTCGGAATCAGAGCTGGAATCAGAATCAGAAGACTCTGACTCTGGTGACGAACGTGAGCTGCGGAAAGCGAGTCAGTATGCACAGCCAAGAGACGACTGGTCAGCAACATACTCTCTGGTTTTCTTCTTTTTACGAGAAGGCTCTTCTTTCTCCTTGCCCTTTCCTTTCTCGTCTTTTAATCGCTCCTTTTCCTTAGCTTCCAAAATCCTATTTGCCGTGCCAATACTACAAACAAAAGTAGCACAGAATATGTGAGTTGCCGGAAATAAAGAGGTGAATCCAAGAAGCTTACGGTTTCTTAAACTCCTCGGGAACTTCAACAGAGGGCTGCCCATCTGCCTTCAGTTTTGCCAGAAGTCTAGGGTTCTCAAGTTGTTGGGTCCGAGATGGCCGAGTAATATATGGACGAGTGCCTTTGCATTCGTAGATAAAGTGACCTATAATTTACATGAGTGACAATCCAACCGAAGTTCTTATAATCAACCTCTCCCAAGGCACTTTTGGCAAATCGTTGATGATGTTGCTGGGCTGGTTGGATGAACGACCGCCGTGAGGGGCGAATTTTGACATTGTGGTTTGGTACAAGTTCAATGGCCTTGTCCAATCCAAATTGTGGTCTGACGGGCATCACGTGCTTATGATGCTACTTCAGCCCAACCTATTTCTAGGAGAGCCTGCTTCTTTCCGTCCAACACACTCCATGCCAGCCCCCACTTGACCTTCGTCATCCGAATTTTCATTCCCAACTGACGAATGGGTGATATTCAAACGCGACCATTTTCTAAGAATTACAGGTTGAGTCTCCTTTACAACTCCTCACCTCTCCTGCTTTTGTGGAGCTATATAGCTGACAGATTCCGTTTTTGCAGTGGCCTGATAAACCAGAGTGTCATTGGCATTGGAATTACGCTACTATGTGTGACTGGTCAGGAGCTTATGAAGCGACGGAGGAGGGGCAAGGCTCTGGCTGATCCACCTCCGGGTCTGGGCAGTAGGGAATCATGGGAGTTTGGCTAGTGCGTACAAGCTCCAATGAGCCGCCATCACTATGTAACTAACATTTCATGATTCTTAGTCTCTACCAAGGTAGATCATGGGCAAGGTGTGTTCTTTTGTCAGTGCTCCATGATGTCAACATCTAAGTGACGTGCGACATTAGATACGCCTCTCCTCCGTCACCTGGTGGTTGGCCATTATCTTGGGTCAGACAGGTGTTGGACTTTCCGGAAGACAAACTGCGAGAGCTGCGTGGCCTCGATGCTACGATATATATTCGGTTCCTTCGAGGATGTTGTAAGTCTCTTTGATGTCGTTTATATCCACTTGTCCAGTGTCTAATTATAGTGCTCTCAGTCTGGTTTGCTCTCACTCACACCTTCACGACCTTTCCGATATTATTTCCTATCCATGTCGAGTTTTCCGAAGACTCCGTCTCGCCGAAATCGATGACCAGAGCCTCAATTTCCTCTTTAGTGGGGACCAGCAAAGGGTTATCATTACTCTGGATTCATATCTGTCTGCTCTTCTGGGTCACTCTTTCGTGGATAGCAACATTGTTTTGGGTATGCAACGGGGCTTTTAAACTACGAGCAGCCAAGCTAGAGGAAGCGGCCAAACACGCAGTAGCAGTGGCAGAAGGTCACGAAGAAGAAGATACAACTTATTACGAACATCCGCATCCGCAATATGGTTTCAAGGATGTGCCCTCCCGCGAACGAGATGAGCCGACAAAAGGACTTCGTTTGCGGACGGTGATGGTATCAAATGTTCCCCATTCGTTGAGAAGCGAAAAGGATCTTCAGGAGTACTTCGAATACTACATGTCTCGCAAGGTTGAAAAGCCATCCATGGGCCTGACTTCGTCCACTCAACCTGGTTTTGTGAACAAGTCGCTCGCCTTCTTATTCAATCGAGCCAAGAAGATTCCCGCACACCTTCCGCACCATCCATTACTCCATCGACATGAGCGCGACGGAAGCTCTGAAGACAAGGCACAAGGAGATCTCAATGGAAAACAGAGCTCTAAAAGACGACACAATATTCCGAATATAGAACGAGTTGTCGTGGCACGCAAAATGACCGAATTGGCATCGTTATTGGAGCGTCGGGAGTTGATTCTTGTTCTTCTTGAAACTGCGCACATCAAATTGGCCAATAAAGCGTTGATGGCTGTGAAGGCTGCCATGGAGAGAAAGAGTGCCCACAAACCAATTGCTCAGGCCACGTCCAAGGCAATGGAAATTGCCAGGAAAAGGAGGTCACTTGCGACCGGTGACCCGGAACGAGGCGAGTCACAGGAAGAGGGTGCAGTGGATGAGGAAGAGCGAATGGAACAGCTTATCGAAGTTCTCGGCCCATTTGTCGAGGAGTTCGGCACCCAACGTTCTTTGTCCACTCGGTCGAAGAAAGTCGTGTCAAGAACATCACGACAAGCATTCAAAAAGCTTAGACCGCATGCTGCAGAGGTGCTTACTTCTGACGAGTCTGATAACTCGGAATCACCCCGTAGTGCATACCCACCAGCATCGTCGCCTAGAAATCGCACAGGTGAAGAAAGAACGGTTTGGGATGCCCTTCTGTCTCTGCCGCGGACAAGTCTCGATGCCTATCAACCGCTTGTCAATCTCAGTCATCTTTTCAGAGGAAAGGTCGTACCTTCAATTGACTATTACACAGCGAAGCTCAATTTGTTGACCTCACTCATCACTGAGAATCGAGCAAAGGCTGTCACTGATTACGACCCTGTTTCGACCGCATTTGTCACCTTCGCCGACCCAGCTGACGCGAGAAGGGCCTGCAAATATCTAGCTGTGCACCCTAATAACCCTTTGGAGTGTTTGGTTACGATGGCACCTGCGTACCAGGATATTGACTGGATAAGAGTAATGAAGTCGTCTTATACGGGAGAGGTACGAATGTGTCATCTATATCACAAGAAGCTCGGCTAACTCTCTCACTCCTAGTTTGTCAAGGACTGGGTTGTCAATATTGGTGTCTGGTAAGGCCTGACTTTTCTTTTGGTCAATGCAACTGGCTTAAATGACAACGATAGGGCTTTCACACTATTTTGGCTCTTCCCGGTATCTCTCCTAGTTGGTCTGGTCTCTATCCAGAATATCAGTTTATTCTGGCCCAGCTTGGTGGGTTCGACAATGACTGAGGGTTGTCAGTTTACTAACGCTGGTTTAGAAATCTTACCTAGACCATCATGCTTGGCAAAGCGAAGTCCTTCAGTCGTTCATACCGACACTTCTCGTCGCATTGCTAGCCCTTCTCATCCCACTGATTCTCCTCCTAATCGCCAAGAAAGCTCACACAATAACGACGCTATCAGCTCTTCACGATCTCATCATGACACGATACTACAAATTTCTCATCGTCAATGTTCTTGTTTTCTTCTGTGTTGGTACTGCTGCTCTGCAATCTTTCTTGAATGCTTTTCGATCTATCACTCGGCCTAACCTTATCAACACGGTAGCATCTAGTTTTCCGACTGCTGGTCCATTTTACGTAGGCTGGCGTAAGTGATCTTTTTCCGTGTGAAAGTAAATTGTGTTGAACTTGTTTCCAGTCATCTTCACGACTGCTATGCATGGAGGTTTTGAGTTGGCTTTATGTGAGTGCAGTCAATGGAGTATCTCGGCTAGAATCTGACTTTGAATCCAAGTCGGCGTATGTAACGCCAGTCCAGAATGTTTATGTCATCTCACACTTTCTTTAGCTGCCTCTAATACTATATCCGAAGACTTCACGACAAGTCACGCCGTAAGCGTTTACTTTCACCTTCAGACAATGTAATTCTTATTTCGAACTCATGCCTCAAGGCGCAAGCGGGCTGTTGGCACACGCCCGCGCACATTTAACTTTTATTGTGAGAAAGCTATTATCGAGTTGTCTTTGACGCTGATGGTCTTTTTTGCCTTAGACTGGCTACCAAATCATACCCTGGTTATACACGTTTTGGTCCTCTTTTCAGTGCTCAATCCATTTGTACTACCATTCGGCGCATTCTATTTCTTTATTCAATCTGGTTAGTAAATTTTCAGGCATTGTTTAAATTTTTGATTGACAACCCTTATTCTAGGTGTTGTTAAAAATCAAGTGTGACCGCCTTCCACTGAACTCATGTTCCTTTATTGATTACACCTTTCAGCTTATTCATGTCTATGCCAAGAATTACGAAGCTGACGGTCGGGTTCTCCTTATCCGTATCGTGCGATATACCCTGGATGGTGAGTTTCTTGTATAACTCTAGACGCTTTTCTCGCTTTATTGAAGACTTTGCCTAGGCCTAATCCTGTCCCAGGTCGGTGGTAGTAGAATATTAAATGAAAGATTGCCACTGATATTAGTATTTTAGACCGTCTTCATGGCGTACATGGTTGTCCTGAAGAAGAACGTCAATGTGGGCCTCGCGGCGTTTTTGATAGTTTTTACGGCAATTATCAAGTTGATGTATGTTGGCTTCTTACATACCTGTGACGGCTTGGCTAAATGAACGGCTTAGAATGACTCGCATGTGTCGAGCGCAATATGAACTGGATGACGTCCTTGAAGCCGAGATTGTTTGCAATGGACATCTTATGCGACACTCTGCAAATCAAGACCCAGAAACAGAGGAGCTAATCACTTCCCAGCATCGTACTAGCAACCTGGAACTCCCTCGTTCTCGTAAGGCCGCCCTTACTTGGAGAATACCTGCCTGGGTCAATTTTTCATATTCCACCATGCACAACCAGGGCCACCGCCCTCAGCACCGGAGGCCCAATCCTTTCGGACCTAACAAGGATAACGACCTGACTGAGTCGGTTCCTACTTTGAAGCCCTCGGATGCACAGAAGCAACCAGAAATTGGATCACCTCATGAACCCTCAAGCACTGTCAAGGTCACTCCAGATGGATATCCGTGGAATATGCCAACATCAAAACCTGTGAATGATCCAGGTGTGAGGAATCTTCATATGGACCCTTTACGAACAGGTCCGGTTGTCCGCCATCCTCCTCCTCTTCCATGGGACGATCAATGCACTATTGACCTACCTTACGACAACCCATTCTATACCAAAACCATCGACAATGTGTTGTGGCTGCCGCGGAATCCAACTGGTTTACTTGACCTTGATGACACTGTCGATTTGAAAGTTGCGATTCCCGTCGAGGTTTCAGCTGGTCGACTGGGAACTTGGTTGGGACTTGGCGAAACGGCTCGCCAGATGAAATATCTCAAGCCTCTGGCCGTGACACTTCGTCGGCTAAGTATCCTCCGGCTTCTCCCCGTATCCCGATGGCCGAGGTCGACGGTACAGAAGAGATTGATTTACCTCTCGTCATCGCTAAACGTGTTCAAGCCAAAGAACCGGACGTGGAGCACACTATTCGACATCGTAAATCAACCCTCTTTCCTCGGAAGGTTAGCGGCGACAATAATGGCATGCCTTTGTCAATGCGGCAGCGTCACCCATCTGCTCATGACAGGCCAAGACTTACCTCTTATCGATCCTTCTCTGGAGGTACAATATCCAGTAGTACTCGTCCGAGGTCAGCATCCGTCATGTCGACATTGCAAATTCCCCTTTCGACAGGAGAGCAGACTCGATCCTCGGATCAAGAGTTTGGTTTTCGACCTGACGCTCATGCCCAAGCCGATTTTGTGGCTGCCAACAATTCGGCCTCTCGGATATCGTTGACAACACCGAAATTGACTCGCAGTCAAAATGTCTCGGCTGCCCAGGCCATCTACCATGAAGTCATGGAAGAAGAACGACTAGCCTTAGTTGATAGGCTGGAAGAAGAGACGGCTGAAGGATCCAAATCTCAAAGCAATAACTCATGGTTAACGTCTTGGATGTTTAGGAGGACGGGTAGTTGAAAGGAAATATAGTGCGAAGTCTCTTGTATATGCCATTATTTACGCATTTGATACCCTTGGAACCATTCTAGATAGCTCATTTAATGCACGTCTATGCGCGTATTGTATTCTATCAATCTCCGCCAATTCCGCGTGACTGACTTGCTGGCTTGACCTACTAACCTTGTTTTGCCGTAACCGACATTTATCCCGGTCGAGGACTTCTCATGGAGCGAGAGTAATCCGATAATATCCAGTGGTAGGGCTTGCATAAAGCAACCGGCCTGGAAAACCTTTCCCCCAAATTCTAATCATGGTTGCACTCAAGTGGGCTGGTTTATTTGCATTTGCAGTTGCTGCTGATGCCGGTACGACTGTTTGGAGCGGATCGTTCAATCCTTTCAACACGGTTTCCGACTTTGACAAATGTATGTTCTCCGTCAAACATACGAGGGGAATCACTGAGCAAGACGAACTCTTCAGGGTCGTTCGGTACTCCTGTTGGGACTTACCAATGGGTAAACATTTTATTCCCTTTCTGACTTGTATACCTACTGAACTGTTTTTGGATGCCAACACAGTATATCCATGGAACTCAGCCCACATCACACTACCTGGCTCTTGATCCATCCTACAAGAACCCAGCCCTGACAGGCGAGACACATGGTTTAAAGATGACCATCGATTCCACTGCAACATGGAACTCGCAAATGGAGCGAGCCGAGCTCATTCCCCAAACCTCTGCCAACCTGGGAACCGGCCAGATGTTCTACCACTTCTCGCTGAGACGGTCGACTACAAACGTTCCCGATGTAAGTTTAAAAATATGTACCTGCTACACGATCGAAATTTTAAACTTATCTCGTATAATCAATTATAGTCGACCCTCGAGCATCAGATCATGTTCTTTGAGAGTCATTTTACTGAGGTAGCGTGGAGAGTTGATCCGCTTTAATTCTGATTGCTATCTTTACTCCTAGCTGAAATACGGTGTTGGCTCCACACCTACGAACCTCGTGTGGATGGTTACAGGCCAGCAGAAATGGAGCACACCTTTCACTGCGAACACCTGGTTCAATTTCGCATACGATATCAATGTGCGCCTGCCTTTTATAACAGCTGTACCTTACCCTCACAGTGCGTCAACCACAGTTCTCAGCTCAGACCGTAGGTCTCTGGGCATCAACTGGTTCGGACCCTCTTGTTAAGGTCGTCAACAACGTCGCTGCTTCCACCTCGACCAACTCTGCCGACTTCCACGTCGGTGTCCTTCGTATTGTCAACACGACGCCGCCCGAGGACTGGTACGTCAATGGTGTCTACATCGAATCTGGTACAATCACAACAGCCATCGGGACTGGGGGCTCTGGAACAACGACTAAGCCGATTACTAGTACGACAACCTCGACGACAACGACGACGAAATCGACCACAACCACCACCACCACGAAATCAACTACAACGACAAGCACGACGACAAATCCTGCTGGTCCTACTCAAACGCAATATGGACAGTGTGGCGGTACGACTGTTTGCATTAATCTCAAATATCGCTATGGTCTTAAGCCATTTGCTTTTAGGGACGGGGTGGACTGGCCCCACAGTTTGCGCCAGTCCATCGACTTGCAAGGCCGTCTCCCCTCCTTATTACTACCAGGTATGGTAAAGACACAAGGAGTGTTGATTGACAGATCTGACAAAGTGGTATATAGTGCCTATAATGCATCAAGTTGCAGTAGCATTTGCAGTCATACGGAGATATGGCCTTGACGGTGAAATATATATGCTATTCAATGGATAATATGAACATGAGAGAAGTCGAGGAATCATAGATGGGACTTGAGGTCTTATGCAAGGCCTAGTAAATGAACAAGGTTAAAATTTGGTTGAAGGGTGTCACGAAAAAGGACCCACCAATAACACCACAAGCTGCTCGTGCACCAGCATTGCCAGTTTTCAAGGACTCTTCGTCGCCTCCAGCTCCAAGGTCGTCAGTGCCCTGAGATGGGTGAATTAGTAACAAGCGTCAAGTCAAGACATGATGATTTGACTTACAGCGTGAACGACAACCGAGCGTCTGAAATTAGAAAGACAAGGTTCTAAAATTGATACTAATGCCAGGCACCAGTTGGGATCACTCACCCGATGATTGAGTTGGGACCATGGAGCGAGATAAGATGATCGGTAAATTCAAAATTGGCTTCGCCATTCTCATCAGTCTTAATATTGCCCAGATCTCCAACGTGTCTTGTCGAAGCTTTGGGCGACCCATGAGTTTTTCCATAGGGATTAAAGTGCGATCCTGCAGAGAGGCACCCTCCGCTCAAGTCGCCAAGTTGACTATAACAATTGACACCGGAACGATTAAGTATGTAAATCTCTGTCCGTGAAGGAAGATATTTGCGTACTGTACGTGGAAGCCTCGCAAGGCATTTGGTGAGAGTCCTTGTATCTTTCCGGAAATTGTGACTGGTCCTTTGGAACGTTGCTTGAAGGTGACAGTGCCTGTAACGGAAGAGTCGCCTCTCAGGACGACAACAGCCTAGAAAGTCGATGTTGAGTAAACTACTTCTCACTCCACAATTGGGAAACACGACAAACGGAGTTGATTTGTGTCGGGGAGACTTGGAAAAACAGCTTGTTATACAGAACGAATACCGATCCAAAGAATGCAATCAAGCCAAGGACCAGGATGGGTCGGATCGAGGACTTTTGTTTGATGGGAACTTTGTTGTAAGAATCCATTGGTACGAATGAGGGACTGGTTACAGTTCTGGCGTTGGAAAAGAGGCAAAGGCTGAAACTGATTTCGCCAACTTCTGTGAGCACATATTGTGTGAGAGTCCCACGATGGCACGATTCAAATGCTGCATGAACGGGTAAAGATTGGTAAACTGGATCGGCGACTTGGACTCAGTCCGGGTCCCGGCCCTTAAATGCCTCATGTTCCCACGACTGCTTTGCTAAAGTAACTTTCAACACTGCAACTATGGCCACAAAATAACACAGAGTTGGGCTATCTCAGTAACCTACCTGCGCATTTTGAACATCGAAATTCTTCTCAATGTAGTTTGCACTCACCAACATGCAAAGCCTCCCAAAACCCTCCATGAATTTGTCGTTTGACCGACAGCCTGAGCCCCTCAAAATACGGACACATTTATCCTAAACGGTCCTTACACATCAGGAATATGAGCGTCAGATGGAACAACTGGAAGTGGCCCAGTTATTGGTACGGATTTTTTGAACCGTGTAATGGCTTTTATCGGTGGTGCAGCTTACGTTTATTGCGGGTTCCTCATGGCATGTAACGAGACCTGCATCAGTCAACCAGCTGTTGAGCTGGGACAGGCACCGGTCGCGCCTTTCCTGACCTTATCGCGACGGTTCCGAGATTCATTGGAAGAGAAATTATCAAATGCTCAGGAATTAGATGCTGGATTTACTTCAGCCTTCTAATTCTAGCCCTTCTTTGCAGTACCTCGTCTATGGATTCACGAGCGGACCGCCTTGTATTTTTTGTATCATCTGACAGCTTCTCTCTCTCATGCCTCGTCATCAAGCTTTGGTATAAAGGTCAACTGCCAGCAGTGAGCCATAGCTCTCTGGCTTCTTTTTAGCACTCAAGCTCCAGAATCCCGACATGAATCTACGGCAGCTTACTCTCATCGCCTTCTGTGTCTGTGGGCCAAATATTATAAATGTCTTTGCTAAAGGACCACCTACGGGCAAACCAACGAAACCAAAATTTGACTGGGATGATATTCAATTTGTGCATGCCTTTGGTGACTCGTATTCATTCGTCCAGGGAACTCGTGGAACTGCGAACTTTAGGTAAGATTTTGATTAAATGTTTTCACTCTACAAAGTTTGAAAATGGGATCTATCAGTTTCATTGGAGATGCTCTAAACTTCTCCTTTAAGCCTGATCAATTATTAACCAACGAGATAATACCAAGAAATGTCTGCAAAACCTCAACACCTGATTTGTTGGGCCAGCTAATGGTCGTTTGAATTTACAGACAAGCTCTGAAGGATCAAACTGGGTAAGTTCAAGAAAACATCATTCAAACAACTCACTGACATAGCACCTAGCTCGAATTTCTGACAGGTTGTTTTGAAGGAAGACCATCGAGGTGCAAGAAACAGCTTTGGGATTTTGCTTTTGCAGGGGCGGATATTGATGGCACACTGTAAGGACGAAGAATTGTCCGACGTCCGACACGAAACTCACGGACTCTCCAAAGATTACCGCTCCACCATAATTTCACAATACCGCTTGTCGACGAGGTGAAACAGTGGATTGAATTTCTGCTGACATTATCCCCCATCCTATCGGCCAAACGTTGACAACGTGGTGGATTGGAATTAATGACACAGGGGACACAGTTTCTAACGCTACTGTGGGTGATTTTCTTACTTCCTTCCCGCAAACGCCTCTTTCTAAAATGTTAACCTCGTTTTTTGTCCCTAGATCACCGATTTCAACGCGTTTTGGGAAGTGGAAATGATGTCTTACTTTAATGCAGTGGTACGTGAAAGCATATTAATCCATTAATTTCTGATTATTGAACCACTTTATGATTTGCGGCAGCAAGCAGCCACAGACCGTGGTCTTCGCACTCATCTCTTCATCAACGTACCCCCTGAAGAACGCTCGCCCAGCTCCATCGGCAGTCCCACCAAGGCAGCCCTGCTGAAAACGCACATTGACGAGTTTAATAGCGTTTTATCCCGCCATATCACTGCCTTTGAAACTGCTAATCCCGGCACGTACACTCATCCCAGAATGAAATAGTTGCTGCTTACTGACGCCACATCCGTCATGCCACTGCTGCATTGGTTATATTACGACATGCAGACACGACAGTCATGACATTCGACGCTCATGCCTGGTTCAACATGGTCCTAGACGATCCTGTGCCCTTCGGATTTACGAACACCACTGGGTAAGGTTAATCTTATCGTTGTCACGATCCCCCACAAACTGATAAACCCCGAATATTCCTCTGCACCTATTTTGGGTAATTTGGATCCGCCTCCGTACCCCAGGTTTTGCACATGCGCCGATCCGGAAGGATTTTTTTGGTTCAGTTGAGTCGATCGATTCCCGACTCAAAACGTTGACGAATTCTGACAAATCTCCTCAGATACTGGACACCCCACGGAACTTGTTCACAAGCTTCTTGCGGAAGCGATCGAGGTACGACTGCGAGGGGATACGTCATTCACACTGTCATAGTAGTGCATCAACTATTGGAGTTTTGTGAACATGCAGGCCGCCATGCAGGTTTTTTTTCCTTATGAAGGATAAGATGAAAAGCTTTGCTGAGGTTGATCCAAAAAAAATCAGACGGGATGAAACATATTTGCCAGGTTCTATGTATGTTGAATGTACTAGGGGAGAACAAAAAATTACAAAGTTGAGAGGAGCAAGACACCACGCGAAAGAATTTTGAACCGACGAGCCCGTGACTTCATCGATAAGAGCGGATGGCCGAACCACACAAGATGGCACAGGAAAGGGTTGAAAGAAGGGAATATAATGGGATAATCAAAAGCAAAATGAGGGAAATTTTAACATAAACTAAAGGAGGCAAAAGACATAGGAACCACTTCTCAATAGACCAAGTTGTACTTTCATCTTGCTGTCCAGAAAAAAATAAATATGCTACAAACACAGGACCACTCAGAAGAAAAGATACGTCGTGATGAAGACGCCGAGAGCGATGATAACGACAACTTGGAGAGGAACGCCATCTTGATGAAGTGGTCCATCGTCGACAACAATGGTCTGTACATCCGACTCAGCTACGCTGCCGGCATCGGATTGCCTCCTTCGTTTCCGCAGTTCTTGGGCGGGTGGAGCTGAGAGCTCAGCGATTTGACTCTTCAAACGGTCGATCTCCGCCTGAGCCAGGTTGTACATAGCGTACAGTTCCTCGTTTACTGGGTTCTCTCGTGTTATGTAGATGGGCTCAGAGACGGGGACGGGGGCTGTCTGCGGTTGTGCTGGGGCTGGAGCCGGCACCGGTGTTGGTATGCGTTCGACAATAGGCACCGCAGCAGAATGCACTGGGGGTTCGGGAATGGACTCAGGGGTATGTTCGTGTACAGGTGCAGGTTCTGGCAGGACGGGAGCGACGGCAGGGGGTGGTGATGGTGGCTGATGGGACGGCTCAACTATGACAGGAATTTGTTGAGGCTCTGGTTCATGAGACGCCTCGCGTTCGACCGCATCTTGAACGGGTGTGTGTGAGCGGTCTTCATGATATTCTTGACTTGCGGCGACGTAATGAGGATCGAGGGTTGAGAGGTGGCCATTGGCACCTGGACGAACGGTGTCAAACTTGTTGGCGTCGCCCTTCGCCCTTTAGTCAATCATTCCCTTAGGAAGGAAGCCGAATAGACTTACAGATTCGTTGGACATAATAGACCCCATTCCCACAACAGGCGGCTCATCTTCCTCTTCCAGCGTCTGACCTTCCGCCGGGAGGTAGGTGACACGGAGCTTTTGTTGGAAGACTTTTCCGTCCTCGTTGGTGTCCGGACTCGCCCACTAGATGTGGATAAGAAGTGAATATTAAAGGCGGTGATTCGTAAACTAGCGATGAATCTCACAATGTCGGATAACGAATAGGTCTCTTTGTCGGGGGTGATAACGGTGCTCTGAATGAGGAACTTGTCCTTGCATTTGGTGTTCAGCGGGGGTTCTTCTTTGAGGGCCTGAAGCATGACTAAAATGACAATATATGAGCCTGTGGCAATCTGACATCAAATGAACACGCACCAGAAACATCAATGCTCTCCCCAGGCTCAACTCTACCCGAATTGGGCCGGACACAGTAAAGCTGGCGACAGAGAGTGAGAGGGGTGCCGTGGACGACTTGAAAACGATATACGAACCTTTGGAGCAGTAGTCTTGACCTTGAAGGCGACAGGTTGGGGGTTGTGGTTTGTGATTGTCAGGGAGCGTTTAACGAGAGTGGTAAGTGGTCCTGACGAGGGCGGTGAGCATAAAGATGAGAGATAAGGGAATAAAAGTACTTCTAAAACCAAGGGAATTACTGGGATTGAGGGTGACGGACATATTGGCGCGGGGAGGAGGAGGAGAAGAGCGACCGAGGTGGGTGTGCCGACCAAGAAATGAGCTGGCCACGTGGTCTCTAGATGACCCATCGTGAGAAACCCCGGCCACCAGCCCATTCAGCACTCCCAGTCCCTCTCCAACGATTACCACCCGCTGGTTCCCTTTCTTTGCCATGTTATGTCGTCGAGTTGTCGCGCGTAGGCCCTTCCTGTCCATATTGCAAAGATTATATACGAGCACGCCTTTTCAACCCCTCTGACCAGGTCCATTTATGTCTCCCTCCTCGGTCCTCATGGCCTCTGCGAGGACTACTGGTTTGGTATATTAAGGAGTTGAAACAGCTGCCTCCTTCGACTACACGGCCGGCGATTGCATCGAAGAGGAAGCGTCCTTGGGACCAGGGGATTAAAAAATATCCTAGTTTTCCAGATCCTAGATGTCAATTTAACACGGTACTCGACTTTTTGGGAGATTTCCCGGTTCCGTACTGTATTCTGGCCTTGTATTGGACCCTAAGCGGACTTGGCAGCGTACTTGCGAGCCTGCCACAGTCAGCAATGTTGGGCAGTTGTTGTACCAGTGACTGTGGCTGCCGACTCTGCCATTGTTCACGATCTAGTGCATTGCCCAGCGACAGCAAAGAATCAGCGTTAATTGTATGACTATACCGCCACTTCAAGTCCACCTTTCATTTCAGCTCCCGCGACGAAGGTAGTTCACGATCCAGTGTCTGGCAGACTGAGCTTGACACTTTGACAGTCTGTAGATCTCTTATGAACATCGCGGACGTCACTTGGACGTACCGAGAGCCAAACTGTCATAGGCATACTTAGGCGCCTAAAATTTGACACGGATTAATCTCTGAAAATATTGCCAGTACTATGAGGTGATGCTGTAATTGGTTGCACTTCGGCCTTGGTTTCTAGTATAGTCCCAGTTGTTGATATATCTAAGTCATTGATGCATTGACTTGATAACATCTTATTTCTTGTCCATAGGCCGAAGATGCTCACCGACTTCAATTGAAGTTCAATCAATAACACAACCTTGTACCAGCGGCTCAGTTTGAGTTTCGCGAGGCGCGTCCTTGCCACGTGAAGTGACTTTGTGTATTTCAAATTGAAACCTTGCCTCAAAGCGGATATGCTGCCTATACAATTTGGTCAGGATCCAAAAGCAAATTTTGTTGTTGAATACGCCGTTCGATCCTAACCACCGAAGAAATGTTGTACTAGTAGTTTGACTTGGGCAGTGCATACGGGCTCTGTTCTTATGATCATGCTGTTATGTGTAATCCATGTAATCTTTGGCCCTCCGTCCTCGTGTTACATGCATGTCTACTATTATGATATATTAAGGAGGGTATTGAAACAGCTTCCAATGTTGTGTATATCCGTATATATAAAAAGGGGAAAGCAGAAGGAGAGGGTATGGGTCGTGGTGATGCAGGCATAAGAACAGAAAAAATGCTCAAGAACCTCGTAAGATCGTTATATAACAATATGCCGGGAAAAAATGCAGGGGAAGCACAACAGCCATGTTTCCCGTCTATTCGCGTTTGCTCAATGCTTGAAGCTGCACAAACTCATAGTAGTCGCCTCGTTGTGCCAGCAATTGATCGTGGGTGCCGGACTCGCTCACCCGTCCATCCTTGATGAAGTAGCTGTGTAGGAGGAAATGAAATGAGCAAAACATGTTCGAGAACCCTGGCAACAATGTGAACACGACGCACATTCTGTCCGCGTTCTGGATGGTTGACAACCGATGGGCGATAGCGATCGTTGTCCTGCCCTTTGCAGCTTGGTCTAGAGCCGCTTGCACGACCTTCTCTGAGTTGGAGTCCAGTGCAGATGTCGCCTGCAGGTTAGAGCCGTCATGAGTAAATAAGAACATTAAGGTATAAACTCTCGATCCTTACCTCGTCCAATAGCAGCACTTTGGGGTTCCGCAGCAGAGCACGGGCGATGGCAATGCGTTCTAGCAGAAAGAATCGAGGTTAGAGCAGAGTTATTATCATGCTAATACGCTCATCTTACGTTTTTGGCCGCCGGACAATTGAGAACCTTTGCCACCGACTTCCGTGTCAAAGCCCCTATAAAACAACATGGCTTAGAGTTGGAAGTGTAAATGAAAAGTTGTGACATACTGGGGCAGTCCCTGAATGAATTCCAGGATATTAGCATTTCTGCACGCATCCTCGATTTCCTCTTGGGTGACTTCAGACTGTGGTTTAATTGCGCCAAGGAGGATGTTGAACCGGACACTCCCAGCATAAAGTGTTGGCTCTTGAGACACCAAGGCCAATTGTTTACGATACTCCTGAATGTTAAGGTCGGTGATTTTTTCGCCGTCGAGCTGGATATTGATATAAAATATTAGAAGCACCGCAAGATACAGCAGTTCAAATTACTTGCATAGACGTCTCCCGCAAGAGGGTCGTAGAAACGTTCGATCAATTGAATCCTGGCGTATGGAAGCATGTTAGAAAATAAAATCTTGCGCAGAAAAATGTCAAACAAGGCTTACGTGGTACTCTTTCCCGACCCACTGGCTCCGACCAAAGCAATGTATGTGCCTGGTTCGACCTCGAATGATAGATCGCGCAACACGCGGACGCCGGGTCGAGTAGGGTATCGGAAGTGAACATTCTCGAAACGGATGTGGCCATGAACGGCCTTTTCAGGGATGACCTTGCCTTCAGTTGACTCTGCATCAATTTCCGGTCGGGAGTCAAGGAGTTTGATAATGTCGGACCCTGCGCCTTTTGCTGACGAGATGTCAGGAACGAAGGAAAAGACGTTTCCGGCTTGAATTGCCCAAACGTAGTGCTCTGGAGAACGAGTGAGCAAGATTGCCACATGAAATCGGCGATGACACTTACCATAAGACCGACGAAGAATTGGAAGTCGTTGCTTCAAGCCTTGACACGAGGGTAGCACCCCACCAGAAAATCAAAGCGATAACAAAGAAGACAAGCGATTGAGAAAACGAATATAAAGCGTTGCTCCAGATGGCCGTTCTATTGGATTTGCGGAGGGGCTCTTCCAAGCTCACAGAATATTCTCTCAGACAGTCCTCCTCTCGCGTGAGGGCAGCGACAGTCCGGATAGATCCTGCAGCTTCACAAGCCAATTGTGCTGAGTCTTCGTGAGCCTTCTTGTTCGCTTGATCCTTGAGAACCACGACACGCTGGAATGCAAGTCAAATAAGTCCATAGCATAACATATCTGACTTCTAACAACGTACCAGGCGGATGTAGCCAGTAGAAACAAGAAGAGGAGTACAGGCTATTGACAGTCAATGAATCAAGTTTCCACTTCATAATGAGATTAGATAACACACCAATTCCAACAAGGGCGACCTTCCAAATGAAAACAAGACCGAGAACGGAGCCAGCTATAGTGGCGATGCTCTGTACAATCGCGCCTAGAGTAATGCCAGCCAGACCATTGACCTTCTGGGGATTGTCGCTGAGTTGAGCTACCAAGCTACCGGTCTATGTATTAAAATAAATGAGCACATGGCGATGATCGACGAAATAAGATATCTGACGCTATTTTCATCCTTATCGAAGAATTCGACTGTAAATTAAAACCTTAGCACATAAATGGATTCAGCGTTTGGAATCGACGCACTGTCTTGCCTGAGCATAGCTTTGAAACTGAGAGAACGCAACCGCGATGTCAGGGTCGAAGCAGCAGCTGCGAACAGATAATTTTGGCTACCGATGGCGAGAGTGGAGAGAATAGCGATAAGGAACAACCTATATGCACATTAGTACTAAGGCATGTTAATCAATTAATCGTTGTGCTTCATACCAGAGTGCGCTTCTATCACCCGCATGTCGGCGGTCACCTTTGTCGAGCAAAGAGAAACCTTGGATGCCTTTGGCGTATACAACACCGAAGGCAGGATAAACCATGCCAGTCACTACATCAAACACTGAGAAATATGCAAAGGAATGGAGAAAGAAAAGACGTACTGCATGCGCAGATTGCTCCAAGGATATAGTTTTTCCACTGGTCACGGATAAGAGGGGCCATGCGCTTGAACAAATAAGCATGCTGTAATCGTCGTCCTCTTTGCGTTTGCCAGATGCTTCATAGCTTTCCTCTTCTGCTCCAATATCTCACTGGCTAGCGAGTGGCTGGTGTTCTTACGACCCAGGGGGATCTCCTCACGAGCAGCTTTCTCCATGTCCTCCGCCTCGGTAGAGTCCTCATCATCTTGTCCTGCCTTGCCATCCTTTCCTTCACGAAGTCTCTGGGCTTGGACTAGTCTGGCATAGGCGCCATCTAGTGAAAGAAGATCATTGTGTGTGCCTTGCTCGAGTACTAGACCGTCGCCCATAACATAGATGACGTCAGCGTCCTTGATAGTCGAAAGACGGTGAGCGATTGTGATTGTCGTTCGACCTATTTATAGTTAGGCAATAGTTAGGCAATCAACCCCACAAAGCATTGATGACCCTGACATACCGGCAGCAGCTTTATCCAACGCATCCTGAACGATTCCTTCCGATTGTGTATCAAGAGCACTTGTGGCCTCGTCCAGCAGTAGGATCCTTGGATCGGACACAATGGCACGAGCGATGGCAACACGTTGCTTCTGACCGCCCGAGAGCAGGAATCCACGCTCGCCGACCATTGTGTCGTAACCCAGAGGCAGTTTCGTGATAAATCCGTCGGCGTTGGCTTTGATACAAGCTTCCTTGATTAAAGCTTCTTTCTCCTCCTCCGGGGCATTTTCGTACTTGGTGCCGATAAGCCCATGGGCTACGTTGCCTCTAATGGTCGTGGCAAATAAAGTAGGTTCTTGTGAGACAAGTCCAATTTGGTTGCGAAGCCACTTGACGTTTAGATCCTTGACATCGTTGCCGTCGAGCTTGACTTTGCCAGATATAGGATCATAGAACCGTTCGACAAGGGAAACAATGGTCGACTTGCCGGAGCCCGAGGCTCCGACTAGTGCAGCAGTCTTGCCGGCCTGGAAGGTAAGCGACAATCCCTTGACAACTTGAACAGAAGGTCGCGAAGGATAAGAGAATTTAACGTCCTCCAAAGTAATTTCGCCTTCAACCTTCTCTGGTTTCAGTCCACCAGGATTTGCGGAATCAATATTTGGAACTCGGTCAATGGTATCGTATAGCTTCGCAGCAGCACCGACCATGGGTAACCGCTGTGGACGGGAATTTAGAGTCAACTACATGGGTTAACAATGTTTTGGTTTACACACCTTGCATTTCAGGGGCGAGTAAGGCGAGAGAAAAGGAACCGATCAAAATTGCCAAAAAGACGTTAACAACCGCGCCGGGGGTAGCTACAAAATGAGGTCAATTCAATGCACCCTGAAAATCATTGAACAGGGCTGACCATGACCACTATTAATTAACGTGGTACCAAAGCTGAATGCTAAAGAAAGTGGAATCAGAAGTAGCCTCAATAAAAGATAATTGAAAAATACCGAGTCCGTAGGCCGAATAGATAACAAAGAAGAAAACGGCTAGACCTCCACCATGCCATCTGGCGGCTTTCATGTCAATTTTGAGGGATTGGTCGATATAGCTATTATAAAGGCCACCCAAAATTGACTGTGTGCCGAAAGCTTGAGCAGTGCGTATAGTGGAGATAACCTCCTCCGCAAGGCTTCCACCTTCTGCAGTATGCTTGAGTGAGAGCCTATAAACGCACTATTAGAGTGGCATGATAGATAATTGTTGGGAAAGTTACTCACTGCATATAGCTTGAGATAAATTTATTCATGATACCGCCTGTGATCGCGATACAAGGAAGAATCGAGGACATAGCAAGCGCCAAGCGCCAAGAACGAGCGTAGGCCAAGATGAAACCAGTGAAGAAAGCTGACAAGAAGTTGGCGACAAGAGCGACCTTTTCTGAGATCCCTTGCTGCACCAAGTCTAAGAAATATTGGTGAGCAGTATTCTGAAATCAAGTGAAATAATGACGCACGGGTATCAGTCTGGATTCGTGTTGCAACCTCACCTGCCCCCACATTGTCAAAGTAGGCAATATCTTGTCGCAAAACGGCTTGCAGGTAGCGTTCTCGAATACGTTTTGCATTTACCTCTCCGGTATAAACCCAAATATACATGTACGAGTACGTGCAAACGAACATGCCGATACCTAATCGAAGATTAATCCCTGACACAAAGTCCGATCCACGAGGCGCTCACCAATGCACACCAGGTAGCTCGCGCTTCGGCCTGCAGCGTGTCGGAAATCCGTAGCTGCCTGAGGAATCTGTTCTGCTGCGCCTGGGATACCTAATTGCGCTTTGTAAAGAATCTGACTGAAGTTGACGAAGTCTTGGGTGAGATTTCCGAAGAGGAGTGACATAAGGGGCTGGAAAGGGACCGCGGATCAGCAACTGGACACGGACGGTTTTTTTTATTTTTAAAAATTACCTGAGCTGCACCAGCTGCACTGGCCGCCACGATTCCAATAAAATCAATAAAGAGTTCAAATCTCGTGGAGTAACTGCATGCATCAAAAGATGAGATACTTGTGTGAGGGTTCATGTCGCGGAACAGATTGGACATACCGGAACAATTCTGTGAAGGAAATTGGCGGAACCTGGGGGGCAACTGGCTTCACGTTTGTAACCTCTGAATCGTCGTCATTTTTTTTCTCATCGCTGGGTTTTGCTGATTTCCGGCGGGCCCAGAAGCCTTTCGGCTGATCATCGAGGACGACGGTGACCTTTTCGTCCGTACTGCTTGGTCTTGAGTCAACCATCGCGAGGGACGACGACGGGAACTCGAGAAAAGGTTAAAGAAGATGGTGAAGGAGTGGATGAGAAAAGAGTCGGTTGACTTTTTGTTGGGCACATTGGAAGAATGCTCCCATATGTATATGTACTCGGCGCGGTAATTTCGTCAGCATCATTACTCGATAGGGCCGGTCAGATTTGATCTGATTAGATCGAACGGGTCCCTTTCCCGACGTCCAAATACTGACATCCTGCGTCATACGCCGCTCGTTTCTTCGCCAACACCTTGACAGAATTGTCTACTGCAAGCCTTGAGCTTGTACTATCCGCAATACTGTTGAAACTTTTGGCTTTTTTTTTCTTTTTTTTTTTTTGCCACTGCGGTTCCGCAGCCCAGCCTGGAGTCAGTGACAAAAATCGGAGGTTGATCTGCCGAGTCATTGCGTGGTGATCGTCCAATTCGACTTGCCATGCCTCCTAGAATTTCGGACGTTCCACAATATTCAAAACCCTTTGACAACACAGCTGCAACTCTGTTTAAGGACCTGGTGAACTGGAGCGGCAGATACTTACGCGTGCACCTCGGAAACGAGTGTATGACTCCCACCCTCGCATAACTACTGAAATCTGGGGTGAACCATCAAAAAGGCCGAGAACCAGCACGTTACGGCTGTCCCTGCATCCCACCAAACGTCACTGCGCCACACATACAGATAACCTTTATTTTTATATTTGCCGACAGACCCGGCTTAATTGAGAGAAAACTCTCCAATTTACCTCCTACAAATGCTAATGCCAGGCATGGTCTAACCTCGTAATGGATTGGAGTATCGCCGGATAAATTTAGGGCAGATGATTCACCCAGAATTGGAAGAGGTGTACGCGCACTGTGCTTGGCAAGGTGAACTGAAACCCGATGGCCCTAAATTCAGACCTACTTGAGTACTGGTATCAGCTAGAGGTTGGTGAGGAATCTCAAGGATTAAGAGCCGACTTCCTCTTCTCTGTTGGCTACCGTCCCAATTTTCAATGGTGTAGTGAGGTCTTTCTAGGTCATGATGGCTCGTCTGGAGTATATCTTTAACCCGTCGAGCTGTTTTCCATACCCTCGTGAGATCCGTCTAAACAACTCTTCCATTGCCATTGTGCCAGCACGCTGTTGTCAGTTACGAACCCGGCAGACCACCTTTTGATCCCATATGGGCAGTGCGCCCGTACTACTCAACCTCCGTTAGAAATATACTTTCTCGTATCAACGCAGCCATAGACCTTTCAATTGGTTCTTGTTCAGTGCCAGATCCAGTGAAAATCCTTGATAAGAATTTCCAATGAACAGGATTTTTGCTCTCCAGGGACAGGCCAAAAAAATTTCAAACAAATTTGAAGGGATCGGCACTTACAGGGGAATATGACGTGTCTTTCGAGTCTTTCCCCTCGGCCTACTCTGGCAGCGTAGCAAATCTAGGGATACAACGGCCGCCGACTGCGAGGTTTACATTAAAATCAGTGGAAGATGTATTTACTAGGTAACCGCCAAGTTCCAACCCCAGCAGCTGGGGAAGGTCGATGTGCCATCTTAGCCGCCTTACACGACTAAACCAAGCAGCCAACTGTATGCAAAAGATGGATGGAATTCCTTTAATTTTTCTGCATATATGCGTAGTATACAAGCAGAACTGCATATGACTCAAAATATAAAGGGAGAACAGATGGTCGAGATAAAGCCCAAGCAAAAGCGACTGAAAGTGAGTCCTTTTTGCCATATCGTGCCGAAAATTTGGCTGTTTGGTCTCAGTTCCAGCCCCTAGAAAATAATTGCGAGCTACGTCTCTAGGAGCGCTTGCATACTTGAGAGGAACGGCGAGACCTCTAGCAACTCGACCACAGGTCTTGGAACGAGACTGGCAGTCGCTGGCTAATAATCCAAGCTGCTAGTGGGACAAAAGCGTGATAAAAGAAGCATAAGAAGAGGTAACCACTTGTCCGTAGTCCGTCTTGAAACCAAGGGATCCAAATCTTGCGGGTGCCAGTCACAATCGAAACAGTGCGTTATTCTAGACAGAGATCGATGTTATTATAACAGACCTCGCTCTAACAGCATCAGATATACCACACGGCGCGGCATGAGGCGATCGATAATCGGAATAAATCAAGGAGCAGACAAGAGATAGGCAAAGCCTGTTTTCTCGGACCGTTATTTGGGTAGCATTATTTCAGTCCTGAGGGAAGCACAGCCGTGTGAGCAAGAAAGCATGGTCTTCCACTATAAAAAACTTCTGAGTTGGACTGAGTAAGCTTCATTATGCTTGGGCGATGCAAGGCCCGGGTCAGATTTGAGTAAGATAGAATTACCACACGCGAGCGAAGAAACCTGGAACAAGTTCAAGTAAATTCCGAGAGTATCTGATATGGGATAGAACGATTGAGTAAATAGAAATGTTCACATACATATTCGAAAAGAATAATCGACCAAAAGACGTACCATGCATAAGATATGAAGGAACTCGTAGCACATTTTTCGGGCACCAGGTTTTGGGAAAATAGATTTGCCAAGGTATTGGGAAAATATCGTCCGTCAACGAGGCCGCTTAAACTTTCAAGGGGATTTGGTCTTTCCCATGGTTTGGGCAGATACCAACAACAAGCTCAAAGATAGCCGTCCACTGATTGTTCATCTAAAAGGCTGTTGGTCAAGGAAATCCGATGGATCCAAAGCGGAGTAAAACTATTTGCGACAGGAGGATGAGGATGTCTATACATTGAAACTCTCTTACTCGAATAACAAAACCCACGCACCGTTCCTTCCTATCATAATTTGTTCTGTTGGTCTTTTAAGTTCTTGATATGATCCGATTTGATGGTCGTATTCGGCGAACCAGGACTTCCAATTGCAACACCAGGCTGAGGGAGGCCGGTCTACGGCGGAGAATGGCTCGTTGTCTCTCACGAAAGGCGGTAGATATGGAAGAGTGCCGGAATGAGCGTTCTTAGCACAAGTGGACATGGCACATAGTTGTCAGGATTGGCGCTTGTTCCATTCCTCTGCCTGGCCGTAGAACTAAACGGTTCTTTTCGGTCGAAATGTCAAGGTAAGCTGGACGCCGAGATGATGGTGGGCCCGCGTCGATTGTCAATTGCAGTGTTCGACGGTGTTGAACAAAGGTTGAAGCGAAAAACGATAAATGAGTTGAAGTGATTGCTCCCGTAAGTGCCCTAATTAGGGATCTGCCAAAATGGAAAACTGGTTTCAACAGGAACAGAGAACAATCAATTGACAACCCACAAAAAACCCGGCTCAACTCGACACACACTCTTTGCCACCTCACTGTGATACCGTCCGAAAGCAGGCTTTCTTATATCCCTCCTTCACACATCTCTGCACAATCACTCCCCTACACTCTCTCCAAAATGTCCTGGCTTAGAAGCAAGAAGGCTTCCGTGACAAATCTCAAGGCCGAAGAGCTGAGCAACCGCTCGACGACCCCTACACCTAGTAATCCAGATAGAAAGACAGAGAAGCGCACCTTCCGTTCGGGTTTGCTTACCATTCGTGTCATGGGTGCCGAAGGTGTCAGTTTGCCAGCAGGAACCTCGATGCCGCCAGCCGTCCAGTCAGCTCTGACCTCGCAGCAAGCCAAAGTCGCTGCTTCAGTTCTCCATCTTCTGTTAATCAACAACGACTGGCCAACAAATCAAGGGGGAACAGGTATGTTTGATTTTCCCATTTCCAGTGCATCCTCTTGATCAATTATTTTCCTCACCTCTAGGGATAGCGTCCAGAGAACCCAATGTTGGTGGCTGCCGTACCTTGTTATGGAATACGAAGTAAACCAGGTTCTTATCACTCCTTTGGGTGGTGACATTGCGAAGCCTTTATACATGTATCAAGCCCATTTGTGAGTGGACGAGCACATGGAGTGGAAGTTTATGTGACATACGACTTTTCCCAGTGATGTCTCCCGCAATTCCGAAATTTCCCTCCAATGCTATCTACGCACAGAAGAACCGAGGGGTGGTGGTGATGGTCTTGCCGATGATCTGGGCAACGATATCTTCCTTGGTGGCCTCAAATTTGTCCCCAATTTCGATGGCATGGGAAATCAGGACCAATGGTACTCCTTTACTGGCGGTGCCGGAAGGATTCAGATTGGAGTTTTATATCAACCGCGCTACGGGCAATCACTTACTATTGACGAGTTTGAGTTGATGACCGTCATCGGGAAAGGGAGCTTTGGCAAGGTGGGTCTTTCGGCATTGTTCATCGACCTGTCATCTGATAATCTTGCTTCCAGGTTCTGCAAGTCCGTAAACGGGATACTTCTCGAATCTATGCCCTCAAGACGATTAGAAAGGCACATATCGTCAACAGGAACGAAATCACACATACCCTCGCTGAGCGCCTCGTACTCGCTCAGGTGGACAGTCCCTTCATCGTTCCTCTGAAATTCAGTTTCCAATCTGAGCAAAAATTGTACCTTGTGCTTGCGTATGCCCTTCAGCTTCTTTTCTGTTGCAACAGGTTATTTATTGGTCTTTTGTTAGTTTCGTCAATGGAGGAGAATTGTTCCATCATTTGCAAAGAGAGCACCGTTTTGACGAAGAACGGGCCAGGTAAGCACAGCCATAATCTGTATTTCACGATGTTTACGCGTCTTCTAGGTTCTATAGCGCAGAACTACTTCTAGCTCTTGAACACTTGCATGAACTGGATGTGGTTTATCGGTAGGTTGCATTGATGCTGAAATTTGGATATATTCTGATACATGTTTAGTGATTTGAAACCCGAAAACATTCTGCTTGATTACACAGGCCACATTGCCCTTTGTGATTTTGGTCTCTGTAAGCTCAACATGAAGGACAATGAGAAGACAAACACTTTCTGTGGCACCCCTGAGTATCTAGCTCCGGAGATTCTATCTGGAAATGGCTATGGTATAGTTGAAACGTTTTTTTTTTTTGACTGGGCTGGCCTCACAATTTTACAGATAAAACGATTGACTGGTGGACCCTTGGTGTACTCTTATATGAAATGCTTGCTGGGTTGCCGCCATTCTACGACGGTCGGTCTTCTGCTTTCTTGTATTCTGGTCTTCAACTTAAAGCTGGATATGCAGAGCTCACTGATAAGATGTACGAAAAGATTTTGAATGACCCTCTCGTGTTCGGCGAAGAGTTCGGTCCGGAAGCAAGAGGCATCCTTACCGAACTCCTCAATCGTGATCCTACTCGTCGTCTTGGAGTGAAAGGAGCCGAGGAAATCAAACGCCATCCCTTTTTCCACAAGCACATTGACTTCAAGCTCCTGGCTTCGAAGAAAATTCAACCTCCTTTCAAACCGAGCGTTGCCAGCCCTGTCGTACGAGCTGCAAATTGTAATTGTTTAATTGTTTTTTGATCACCACTACATACTTTAGGATGTGTCCAACTTCGATATGGTATTCACTGAAGAAGCGCCTGTTGACAGTTTCGTCGAAGACTCTAAATTATCTCAGACAGTCCAAGCCCAATTTAGTGGTAAGATGGTTTTCTTCTGTGTCGCCGTCTATCTAACGGAAACAACGCCATCAGGTTTTTCTTACAACGGCACCCATTTCTCATCTGTTACACCTTAATCGTTTACAGTCTTTTCTTTCATAATCTCATCCGAATTGATCAACTGCATTCTGTACTCCTGACACATATTTAATGTTTTCCATAGCTCATTCGGATCCCGCGCTCTCTCTGCTTTCCACAATCCAGTACAACCTATGTAGTAGTGCCTCTGTTGTTTGGGGGCTGATGTCCACCACCACTCAGCATAATTTTTCCTTTGGCTGTCAATATCTTTCTTAATCTTTGTAGGGGTAACTTAGAGGGATGGGTTACATTTAATTTCAATATTGTAATACGTTTGCATCCGACTTCAAGTCTTCAACAGAAACAACAGAGGCAAATATCACCATCTCACTACTTTGCAGCTACTATAACTTATTAAAAGTACTAAGACTCAAGCCGTGTTTTCCTAATGCAGAAACGAAAGCGTCTACGTCCTGGCCCTGTCCCCGAACATCAAGAAGACTCTGAGCTGTCTTCAAGCCCTTCTGCAAGGTCAAAGAAAAAGAAAGTTCGCTGGGAAGGAAAACGAGCTGTAACCGCGACAACAACAAACGCAGAAAGTTCTGACGAGGATTCAGTCGATGCAGGACTTTCTGAAAAGGCAAGTAGCGTAGTTTATTTCCTGTCTTTTCGTTCAATCCCTCACCGTAAATGAACAGACATATTTGGCAGCGATGTGCTCTCAGTATGCTTTCTGACATTCGCTCCGTCTCCAATGACATTTAACACACATGACACATTCTCAAGTGGCAGAGTTGGTTGTGCTTACTATGAGCCTATCAAGAGGATTCTATATGTTATGGAAGATACACAAGAAACCCTTCATTTTGATCTCATGCGAATGTGTAAGGAGCTCGTTCTACAAGAAGTTTTTTTCTTCTATGCCGATTCTCCAGTGCTGGAACAAGTCAATCCTGATGTTGTCCTTACGAGTTCCAAGGCCGACGATAGCTTTATTGACACGCTTAATGACTACAGTACGTGTCCATGCTAGGAATCCACATATATGCGCGAAATTCACCAAGTACTTAGTGGAAAAGGCGGACGGCACATTCCAGATTCGCCCTTTCAAAGAATTTGTGTCATCTAAAGGACGAGATCGACTCTTAGTGCTTAGCCGCTTTTCTAACCTACCTCCAGACGATGATGAACTTCCCCCGTCATCCGAAGTTGATTCTACATCCTCGCGCCCCAATAACGCATATGATTTCATGCAGTCGAGGCGTGCAATTACTGGTGATCCCACCTTAATACGGTGGAATGCATCGATCAGAATAGCCAATTTCGCCTCGGCGGAAACATCCCCACTCTGCGTCTGTAACTATTATCCGCTGGACCGCAGGAAGCTAACAACAACCTCAGATGGCTTCAATCGGCGCACTCCTTGAGCACATCGTGCGCGAGAGGGCATTGAGTGATTTTGACGACGACGGAATTGGAGGCTTGGATATAAAAGATATTGAAATTCTTTGCCTGTGATTTTTGTGTTTTCTTGTTCGTTTGTTTTGCTCACTTCACATTCTTAGGGATCAAGCCATGCAAATTAATACTGATGCCCTATTGTAGGCCTTCGAAGTTTTTAACGAATCATATACCGACTTTCCTGTAGATCCCTTCAAATATTCGAAGATGAAAGTCACGCGTCTGTTCATTCTGATAAAACCAAAGAAGGGCTGTCATTATTCGGTAAGTTTTCTGCCCGCTAGCCGCACACAGGTCATGAAATTATAGGGACCAGGCATTTTGAATAATACAAAGACCACCTTAGGCCGCTCTCTCTTGAGAACTTGGTTACTTCGTCCTTCCCTCGCCCTTTCAGAGATCGAATCACGCCATGATGCCGTTGAATGTTTTATGCGATCAGAAAATGTCGCAACAGCAAACACACTGCATAATCATCTTAAAGGCGTCAAAAACATCCCACGTATTATGGGCTTGATGAAGGATGGAAAAGCCAAACTGACAGATTGGCAAGGCCTCGTCAAGGTTTTTTGTCTTTCTTTGGCTGAACAGATCACTGTGTTAATTTGATTCCAGTTTACTTTTCATGCGACAATGCTGCGGACTCCTTGTCCGAGTTGCATAAAGCGAGCAATGTTAATGTCGTAAAGAAAGCACGTCACATCAATGACTTCATTGCTTTGACTTCTAATATAAATACCAGCTTATATCCGTTCTGGATATTGCAACATTTAAAGAAATCGGCATCAAAATCAATGACATAGTTCGTAGCCAAATGAAACTTAAAGTCTGTTGATGCCCTAACTGTCTTAGATTGACTGGGAAGAATCTTCCATTAACGAAAGGGTTTGCGTAAGACCACTTATTGACGAAGATTTGGACAACCGGAAGCACATTTACCATGGTATCGACTCGGTTTTAGTGCGTTCATCCCATGCAGAACCCAGTATATGAATTAATTTCCGATAGTCGACAGTGGCACAGCAAATTTCTCAGACAATTCCCGAGGATTATACGAAGTCCTTGAATGTCGTATACTTTCCTCAACTAGGTACTGACTTGAATTTCGATAATTGGCGTCATTCTTCTAAATTCAACGCTTATAGGGTACCTTATCTGCGTCCCAATGTTAGACGAATGGTGTACTGAAGCAGGTGTTCAGCCTCTCGAAGGCTGGACATTCCAGGTAAACTTGAAACGCAATACGTGATGGATTTAGATAATGACTTCTTTCACAGTTTTCGTCGGAGTGCGTTTGACTCATCACACATCGGTTCAACGTCCTGACTTTTCCCAGTGCCAGCGTTTATTTCAAGTCTCAAGAGATGCACGGTAAGGTGTTCAGTGGATAGGCTGATCGTTATCTTAACCTATGGCTGGTAGACTTAGACACGCACATCGGTGACCTCCATTCAACCATTGTCGACAGAGAGTTGGAGATTGTCCAAGAGCTCCTGGAAAGCGTCCTCCTTTGCGACGAAGCAATAGGCGTTGCTTGTGATGTGTGCGCTGAACTTGACTGCCTTTTATCCTTTGCTGAGGCTTCGGGATTGTACGAATATCGGCGACCAGAAATGGTAGACGAGAATATCACAGAGATTATTCAGGGAAGGTATTTCTTCACTCGGTCACTTTCTTGACTACAGTTTTTTTTTCTCATTTCGTAGACATCCCCTGCATGAGCGGGTGGTTGACACATTTGTACCAAACGACGCTCGCCTCATAGGTGGCGCGGGTATCGGCGCTGATGCCGAATATCCAGACGACAAGGAACAGTGGAACAGTGTTCTTCTTTGCACAGGCGCAAATGCATGCGGGAAGGTGCGTCCATTTGTCTATATTCCTTTCTTGTGCTTACTTCATTGATCGCGTACTTTTCAGAGCGTTTATCTAAAGCAGGTGAGAACGAGCAATATCGAGTTAGACCCAAAATGAAAGTCTTGCCAGATTGCCCTCATCCACATTATGGCCCAAGTACGTCAGGCTGTTGCTGAGCACAAGTGAAAGGAATGACTTGTTTAATTTTCTTAGATTGGCTGGTGCGCTTTGTGCAAACTCAACAAATTTGAACTTCTGAAACCTATCAGCTTTGTTCCTGCTGAAACAGCAAGATTGGGCGTCGTCAACAAGAGTCAATTTTTTTTTTCTTCAGGAGTTGCTGACACGTTTTCACTGACTCATTACGATCATCCCCAGTCTTCACTCGCGTATCTACACGAGAATCTATTTCAAAAGTGATTACAATTTTACCTGCTTGCGGCGCGTGGAAGGAGGGACTCCAACATCGTGCACCTGCTGTTTTTGATTGGACGATCACTATTGACCTTTTGGCCTCGTTTTTCAGGTGCAGTCGGCTTTCATGATCGACTTGGCTCAGGTCTCTCTTGCTCTCCGTAATTGCACGGCTCGGTCCTGATTCTTCTCGATGAATTCGGGAAAGGGACACTGTCAACAGGCTCGTTGAGTTCTCTTTAACCCCTAGTCTACATCACCCTCGCTTCCTTGACGCATTTCCTTGACGCATTGCCTACGTACTTTCTTACTGTGCTCGTCACATTTTCCAGCCCTGAGTCGCTTACATATGTTCCACTGAACAGACGGCGCTGGTCTCTTCTGTGGTGTCCTTCGTCATCTCCTTCACCGGGGTCACAACTGCCCAAAGGTTCTTGTGGCAACCCATTTTCACGACGTTTTCAATGCAGAACTCCTCGATCCCGAGAGCATCCCAGTGTCATTCCGCCATATGCAGGTCTTGTTCACGTCGAGCACCGGTGCGATTGTGGAGCCCACTCCTCTTGATCATTCTACTCCTGCTGCTAGTCCTTCGTCTTCTACGGGTTTTCGTAACGGTGCTATAAACATCGGACCTACAGAAAAGATTACCTATTTATATAGGTGAGTGAGGATAAGGAATGTCTAATTCAACTTGACTTGACTGAGTCGAGTCTTTAGAGTTGCAGAAGGTCTTTCGCTTGACTCACATGCCGCTAAATGTGCAGAAATTTTTGGTATACCAACACGCATCGTCGAACGAGCACATTATGTCACGTCAGTATTTCAATTAATTTAACTTCCACCCTGATAAACTTATGTTGCTGGGGTAGGAATCTCTTGTCTTCCCACAAGCTGAACCTCCTTTTGGACGAAAAAATGACTGACGTTGAACGGTCAGAACTCGAAAACGCGGAGGCTGTGTGCCGTCGCTTTCTTTCTTGGAACCTGCAAGCCATGGATGATATTTACGAGGGGCAGGTAAAAAAGAAGCTCAAAGAGGTATTGGGAATAGTTGATGTTGAATGCTCCGACACATAGCAAGTCTTATGATAACAGTTTACAATGTATACAGTCTACACATTATTTGGAACAGTTCAGTTGCAAGGAAGGTGTGAGCTTCAAGTAAATCCTGTTTTTCCTGGAACAACGCCAAAAGCAGGCCCTCCTTTACCAAACATCTTTCTGAGGTCTTCCACAAGCTCTTGTGGTTTTTCATGCGCCGCGAAATGCCCACCGCTGTCATGCTCTGACTCAAACACAAGACTTGGAGACTTCAACCATCTAGATCATATGATTAGCTTGTTTGGGAGAATCACGGCTCAGAAATGGGAGGCTACCTTCTAGGAAGGGAGACAAGTTCTTTGGGGAAGTAGGACTGTCCAATTGGAATGGTTGTTGGATTTGCCTTGCCAAAGAAACCTGGGTTGGCCTTGGTCATTTCATAATATATACGCAGTGAAGCTGTAGGGCCAGCTCGAGAGAACCAGTAAATGGAAATCCAGGTCAGCACTGCAGATACACCATTATTGAATTGCCAGAAGGATTTAAGTTTACAGCATAAGAACGCACCCTCGTCATCTTCCCATGGGTAGTCATCAGTCCAAGTGACGAGTTTCTCGTAAATCCAAGCGAGCAACCCAACTGGGGAATCCGCTAAACTGTATCCAAGGGTTTGTGGATGAGTCGACTGTTGGTGGAAATACCCACTAGACTTTTCTCGGTACCAGGCTGTTCGTTTCAGGCCTTCTTGCTCCTTTGGACTGTAACTGAACAGAAGATGAGAGAGCAGGAGGAGTGGTCGATTGATAGGGTGTGGAGGGGGCCCACTATGTGAAATAGATGCATCATGAGTGTCAAATAATCCTCCGAAAAAAGGTGATGCTCTAACATGGGTAAGTTTGTGTGCCAGGCTTTACTATGCTTTTTACCATATAATTGGGCTATGGTTTTGGTAATCTGCCCGAGGAAATTTTAGATTTGGTTACTTCGAAAAGAGTGTTGAGACAAACCGCGTGTCCCCAGTCTCCTCCTTGAGTTACTGTTTAGAAAATGTCAATAGAAATATTGGGAGTTCGTGGATGTACTAACCGTATTCGTTGTACCCCAACGCGAGCATCAATTTATTACCAACCTACATAGGAATCGTTGGAGTGGTTCTCAGAAGATGCTAATCCATGTCGTTTACCTCTGCATATTGTGCAAGTTCGAATCCCTTTTTCTTAGCCGCTTCAGAGAAACCATAACCAGGCAAGCTGAACGTGACAACATGGAAGCTAGGGTGTTCAGGAGAGGCGTCCACCAGCAGAGGAAGTATCTTGCGGACTTCTAAGAAACTGCCTGGCCCTAGTAATTACAAATATTGGTGAGTGGTTCATTACCCAGAAAAAAAGTTTCAACTCACAACCGTGAACGAACAGCAAAGGAATAGCATCCACGACGTCGCTCTTCCGATGGACGTAATGCACATTCAGTACCCCGTGTCCCTCAACTTCGATGTCACGAGTGAATTGAGGCAGCTCCTCATTGATCTGCGCTTCTTGCTTCCGCCAGTCATAGCCGTCTTTCCATCGTGCAAGCAGGCGACGGACATCGGCTAATGGAACGCCATAGTCCCAGCCCGCATCATCCAACTCGTCCGGAAGAGTGGTCAAGGCTAACTTTTGCTGGAGGAGGTCGATGCTCGCCTCAGGGACAGCAACCTTGAAGGGTGTTTCTGCCATAGTAAAGGAGGGTAGAAGAGCGGGTCGAAGAAGCGCCGCTCGGGCTTCTATTTAAACCTTAGACGCAAGAGAACGATCACGGGTGAGAATAGGCTTGGATGACACAAGCTATCGGCATAATCGCGAAACTAATTCCGCATGTCGACATTTATGCAGTTGCCCACTTTTTAGTAAGTTGGTGGTTGAGAGCTATCTATAAGGAAGAGAAACAAAAGGCATTGCGTGGGCTGAGTGTGAGGCAGAAAGATCTGAGGAAGATTAGACCAAATGAAGTGGAAAGTCAAGACTTGAATGGACTCAAGCCTTTCAATGAATACTTTGATCATGTGATGGCGGCAGCTGTATCCAAAGCTATACATAGGAGCGGGTAAATTCATTATACGCAAATACTCAAGTAAAGCACACGCCAAAAAACTACAAGCAAAGAACTACACAACAGCTGATTACATGGTATTCTCAGGTCCCAGTATAAGGTGGCCCCGCTAGACCACTAGTAATCCCCTGCCGCTGGTGTAAGTCATAGCCTAGTATTCATGTCAATATGGTCCGTTAAGCCATGTCCATGAGGTCACTAAATCACTCTAATCAAAATCTGTACTGCTGGCCTCCATTCCTTGGTGCGGCTTGCATCTGTGCAGTACCTGGATAGCTCGCATACGGGTCCGCGTCCGTACCGAAGCCTGCATCTCTTCCGTATCCGCCAGGCCCTGTGGCTCGGTCAGTATAAGGATTAAAGCTCGGTGTACTCCACGCTGCGCTGTGGTTGCTCAGTTGCAGAGGGATGAAAGCACTCGAGTCCGAGGCTCTCATCGCTCGGGGTCCACCTGCTGTCGTACTTCCAAATCCACCAGTCCCAGCGCCCATAGGGTAGGCGCCGGTCGAACGTGAGGCGGCGGCACGCCTTCGGCGAGCTGCACAGGTGCCGATGACAGCAATGACAGCGACGACCACAGCAAAACTGCCAGCAGCCACGCCAATTATCAACCCCAGATTGGGTTTAGACTTCGTTGCGGTCCCAGTGGCTCCTGAGTTCGAGCCAGAGCCAGTGGCAGCATCTAGGCGAACGCTAGGAGGCAGTGTGCTAGCGGCTGCTGTGGGTTGTGTGCCAATTTGACCATTGCCGACGATTAGATACGTTCCATTACTAGGAATTCCACGGATGTTGACGAACAAAAATGCTGGTCCAGGTTGAAAGAGGTTGGGGTTTGGGGGAACCTGAGCAACATGCAATGTGATAGAGCCATCGTTGTTGACGGTGTAAGTATTGTTGAGTTGAAGATGGCGTTGGCCCATGTTCATGGCGTGAGTTGTAAACCCGCCGCGCATGATGACCACTGTAGTAGCATCGGCAGCGTCGTTCGCTGATCCGGTGTAGGAAGTGGGAGAAACAGTGATATCAAATGGATTGCCACCATAAGATAGCGTCGTCGGTATGCCTGTGGCTGTTGGTCGCGTAGATGCTGAGAAGTAGGGAGGGTAAAATATTTCTGCCTGATATTGTGTTGGGAAGAAGGCTGTTTTATTGACATCGAGGTTAGGATTCGAACCTGCGATAAGGACAGAGGCGTCTGGGAGAAGAATGGCGGAAGAATGGTATAAACGAGCGATAGGAGATGCAGAAATATTCTGATTTGACCAACGACTTCCCGCAGGAGCGTTTGGGTCGTATATTGCTGGCGTACCCACTGGATCCGATGCAAGGGATTCACCAAATGGCATTTGCGACGGAAGGGTTGTGAGGGTTCCGTTATTTGAATATCCAGCAGTTCCTTTTCGACCGCCGTTAACACAAGGAGTTTCCCGTCTGGAAGGATGATAAATTGACCCATTGTTCGGCTTTCCAGCATGTTATCATCTTGGACATATACTGGAGAGGATCCGTCCTGAGGCTCAGGAGTTATTCGTTGACAATCCTGGGATGCTGGGATGTTGAAAGTGTCGGCGAAAGGGAATCGGTAGTCACCATATTGAAATTCTGTCATGGCCGAGCCTCCGCAAAATAGGACAGTAGTAGTATAGTTATTTGCGGGTGTGAGAGGTAGCATGGCCGTAGCGCCTGATGCGGGATAAACGCGTGCAACACCATTGGGCATGTCTGGCAAAGGTGTTTCTACATTGGCATTGTAGTCCCACAGGACTACCATGTCAAGTTGTAAACTGTTAGCTCCGTTCTCAGTCATGAAAAAAGTACAGAAAATCTCACCTGTCGACAGATTGGCCTGAACGAACATTTTCCCCGATGGCATCAAGAAGGTATGGGCGTAGGCATTAAGTCCAGAAGTCTTGAGCAAGAACTGGAAGGTCTGTGGCGCTCCAGTTCGGGGTGGATAGTACTCATATGTATATTCTGCTCCAAGGTTCGTAGATGGGTCACCAACAGGGTAATTGCGATTGACGTATCCTCCATTAACGAATCCACCAATGATGACTACATCCCCATCTCCCGTAGCTTCTGCTGCAGAGTACCATCGACTTTTTTGCATAGAGAGAATGGTGGGTTCGTCAAACCACTGACATTGGGGGGAAGCAAAGTTGTCTGAATCCCTGCAGGGATTTAAGATCCGCATTGCCCGCGTTCCATCGAAGTCCTGGTATACGGAGTCCCAAGCAGCGGAAAATCCACCAGGATTTAGTTGTGAACCAGTCCCATTTGGTCCAATAGCACCATTTCCTCCAAAAGTTACATATGAACCATTTGGTAGATGCATGCCAGAGGAGCAAAATGTGTTTGTCCTCACGTCCATAACAGTCGACTGATGAGAGTCAAAATCCCTGAGGTATTATCAGGACAAGCAATATGATTAAATCTATGATAAACATACCATACGGCACCCCAAGCTGGATGCCCAGCTATTTGAGCATCGTTGTTTTCAGCTTTGTCCAATATGTAAACCTTTTTGTCGTTGCCAACGAACATCTGCGTGCAGAGTTAATTCAGTGCACGAGATGTAGTTGCAATACATGGCAGAATACCATCATTGCACTTATTAAAGTGTTCCCTCCATCGGCAAATGAACCAGCAGTTGCTGCGAATACGGGAGTCGAAGCGAAGCAAAGAGCTAGAAGAGAAAGTGGGAGTTGCATCCTGGAGAGGATGACGTTCGTCTATAATGGACGCGCTGAGAGGCGTGTTAGGGAGAGAAGGCAGAGAGCAAGAGTGGTGAATGCCACCTGGCCTCCGGTATAATATTGGCAGGTTCAAGGAGATGGGAACGGCCAAAAATACCCATGATGTTGGATGAAAGGCATGCCACTGACATCAGTGTGGGTCTCATTCACAGCCTCATGGGCAGACATCCTATTTTTGGCTTCAGAGTGAAGCTAAATGTAGATCAATAGACCCGCGGAAC